>CM038343.1:13129149-14474774 GCA_021464625.1 Proterorhinus semilunaris
TATAGTAAAAAAAAATGGTCTAAAAACTCCAATGCGACTAATGAGCACCTCGACAAACTATTGTGCTATTGTGTTTTTACCTTATGCCCTTTGTACTGCATTGTAAAAACAGAACTGTACGAGGTGGTGCAGTTGTTAAGTCGCCTTTAGGCCTGTTCCCCATACATTTTGCGGTATATCCACGCACTTGTTAGCCTCCTGTGGTCTTTAACGTGACGTGTATTTGGCTGCAGATCAAAGTGGAGACCCAGCAGGACTTCCAGGACATCACCAGTGTTGTTGCTCTGGCGAGCACCTACGCCACCTCAGAGCCATACGTCCTGTCCAAATACGACATACGCATCCAAAAGATCGGCAACAACTACAAAGCCTATATGTAAGTATTTGGGGAAAGGCAATAAACCTGTATGGCCCGTCAAGGCAACTGCAAGAATACATTCCCTCTCCCCGATATTTGCAACTGCAGGATAGCATGTAAAACCCCCATTACTCAAGACAAAATAAGAAATACTTGATCTTTAAATGGCTTCATGACATGACATTTTGTCATTTTCAGGAGAACGTCAATTTCTGGAAACTGGAAAGCCAACACAGGGTCGGCCATGTTGGAGCAAATTGCCATGACTGACAGGTGAGTTATTGTGGTTGAGGCAGTGGTACTAGAAGGCACTTTTTCAACTGTGATGCATGTGTTTTTTTAGTCCTCCTACGGGGAGTATGGCAGAAGTGTCAAACATATATTTTTGTTAGAGCTGTCACGTGTTTTGTCCAAATGAACAATGGGCATTTAGAAAACATGTTGGTTAAAAAGTTCTGATACTATATTATCTATGCTGACAGAGATATTGCTGAGGAGGAGATAAGGTGAGTGTGTCAGTGGGTAACAAAGTTACAGTGCCTTGTGAAAGTGCACCTTGAACTTTTGCACATTTTGTCATGTTTACAACCATAAACGTAAAGATTTTATTTCGATTTATTTACTGAAAGTTCACACACAAGTAACAGACAACTGTGAAGTGAAAGCAAAATGATTTATGATTCTGTTTTGTTTTTTTTAAAGAGAAAAGTGAAAAGTGGGGCATTAAATTGCCTTTATAACATTCCTGCTGATCCTGAGCCAGTGCAGGATGGATGGATATATATATAATATCCGAGTATTTTCTCAAACAATGTCCGTATACCACTGTGAACCTTTAGTTCTGAAATCTTGATTGCTCCTCTCTAGGGATGGGTACCGTTAAACGGTGCCTACTTGGAACCGACCGAAAAGCTCCGGTCGGGGGTGGTATCGAAAAACTAAAATTCTTTCGGTGCCAACTTTCGGTTCTTTTTCTCTCCAGAAGTCAATATATGACCCGCAGCGAGTCTAAAAAAAACATGAACGTGTGCGCAGATAATGAGCCGCTTCAGCGCAAATGGAGCGAAGCAAAACTATAACTTAAAACTATAACTTAAAGAGAAGCAAAGCTATAACGTACTAAACATTTGTAATAGAGACGGCTCAGCCGCGGTCTGCGCCAGGACTAAACCAGGTCCAGGACTTACACCGGTTGTAAAACCCAGAGTCAAACTAAACCAGTTATTATAAACCAGGACTGAATAAGAAATTTGAGTTTTTAGGCAAATTGAAAAACAAAACAGAGCAGTGACAACAAGAAAGACGTGTTTACCTTTAGCGACAGACCCGAGGCTGAGTTTACGAGCTGTTGTTTACAACTTTACAAGCAGCTGCAGCGAGAGGAATATCAAAGATTGTTTGTGGAAAAGTGAGCGCTCACTCTGTATTAGACATTTTTTGTACAGTTGTTGTACATTATTAGTGGCAGAGTGAGCGCTCACACCATGTAAGGATCTTTGGCGGGAAAGTGCTTCGTCAAAGCGCAGTGTGTTTAGAAAAGTTTATCCGAAAGAAACCCGTGTCCTGATGTGGATCTGTCTCTGCAGCTCAGGAGGTAATAACGTCCTTTATTTCTTTTTATCACTGCTTAAGTGGAAATTGTGCTCAAAACATGAAGTTACAGGTGACGCTGCTGCGACCTGTGGAGCTTCTGTTTTGCGGTTTTAGGACTTTTTCCTTTTATACACGTTATTTTAATTGAATTAAAATGACATAGGTACCGAAAAAAGTACCGTTAAGGAACCGGCACCGAAAAGCAGGTACCGTTAAAGTAGTGGTATCGAAAAAAAACGAACGGTACCCATCCCTACTCCTCTCTCCTCAAGTATACATGTGTGCGTGGCTGACAGGATGTATGCGTGTGTGAGTGGTAAAGTGTGAATGATAAATGTGATTTTAACTGTAAAATTCAATAAATATATTTGGATAACATTCCTAATGACTGCAGAATGTTCACACCTTGCCCTAACCCTTAAATAGAGTCTACCTGTACGTAATCTACTCTCAGTATAATTCCAGCTGTTCTGTGAGGGCCTCAGAGCTATGGTCAGAGTGTATTGGTCACTAAACAACGTCCTGAAGGCCAAGGAGCTCACTAGAGAGGTCAGGGATAAAGCTGTGGAGAAGTTTAAAGCAGCGTTAAGTTATACAAAGATTTCCCAAGATTTGAACATCTCACGGAGCACTGTTCAATCCATCATTCAGAAATGGAAAGAGTACAGCACCACTGCAAACTTACCAAGACACGGCCGTCCACCTAAACTAACAGACCGAACAAGGAGAGCACTGGTCAGAAATGCAACCAAGTGCCCCAAGAAAACTCTGGAGGAGCTGCGACGTACTGCCGCTGAGCTGGGGGAATCTGTACATGGGACAACTGTAAGTCGTACTCTAAACAAATCTGGCCTTCATGGACGAGTGGCAAGAAGAAAGCCATTATTGAAAGGAGGCCATAAGAAATCCCCTTTGAAGTTTGCTAGAAGTCATACAGAGGACACAGCTACCATGTGGAAGAAGGTGCTTTGGTCAGATGAGACAAAAACCTTTTGGCCCAAATGCAAAACGTTATGTATGGAGCAAACCTAACACTGCTCATCGTCCTGTGTCCCCAGTGTCAAATATGGTGGGGGGAGCATCATGCTATGGGGCTGCTTTTCCTCAGCGGGGACTGGGAAGATTGTAATAATAGTTGGGAAGATGGATGGAGCCAGACAGTGGAGATGATCGTGGACTTTAGGAAAGACACAGCCGCACCGTCCCCCCTCGCCCTGACAAACTCTCCCACCCCCATCTCCATCGTGGACTCCTTCTGTTTCCTCGGCACCACCATCACCCAGGACCTCAAATGGGAGCCGACCATCAGCTCCCTCATCAAGAAGGCCCAGCAGAGGATGTTCTTCCTGCGGCAGCTGAGGAAACTTTAGCTGCCGACCAAGATGCTGGTGCAGTTCTACACGGCCATCATCGAGTCCATCCTCACCTTCTCCATCACCGTGTGGTTCCCCGGCGCTACAGAACGGGACAAGCACCGACTGCAGCGCATTGTGCTGCTGCAGAGAAGGTGATTGGCTGTGAGCTCCCATCTCTCCAGGACCTGTTCACCTCCAGGACCCGGAGGCGTGTGGGTCGGATCACAGCTGACCCTTCTCACCCTGGACACGGACTATTCACCCCTCTCCCCTCAGGCAGGAGGCTACGGTCTATCCAGACCCATACCTCCCGCCACTTGAACACTTTTTTCCCCTCGGCCATCAGACTCATGAACAATAACAAGACTAGTTACAGACTCATGGAAGTGCATTGTGCAAAGCCTTGTCCAGCACATCCCAAAGATTCTATTTGATGTGTGGGCCAATTGTTTCCGGTCGGACCGATTTCAGGGACGGACAAAGCTAGACCATCGCGGAAAAAAAAAAGTTTTTAAGAATATCAAAATATTCGTTAAGAATATTAAGAACATTCAGGCCTGCTGAGAGGGAGCAAAATGCCTAAACCGCCGAAAATAGAGGCGAAGCAACAGGCAGATTCGGTGGTGGAAGAGGAATACGTAAGCCTCAGTCGAGTCACGGAGCTCATGGAGCAGCAGAGGGTCATGTTCAGGGAATTAATTCAACAACAACAGGAGAACTTCAAAGGATTTATTAAACTCATAATGGAATCAACAAACACCCGCATGGATTTACAGACTAAGGACATTCAAGAACTAAAAACAAGCCTGCAGTTCACGCAAGGTGAGGTGGACACTTTAAAAGAACATAATCTGAAACTCACGGAGCGCACAAACACTTTACAAACGGACTTTTACAAAGTATGTGACAATTTACACATCATCACGGACAAACTGGAGTATCTGGAGGGACAGAGCCGCAGAAACAACCTGGTATTTGAGGGAGTGTTGGAGTCGCCTGGGGAGACCTGGGCCGACGCCGAGGTAAAAGTTAAGGAGATACTGAAGGAGAAGCTACAGCTAAATCACGCAGTGGAGGTGGAGAGGGCTCACCGCGTAGGGAAACACGACGGCGGGAGAGACTGGCCGAGACCCATCATCGCCAGACTACTGAGGTGGAAGGATCGCGAGGAAATCTTGCAGCGCGCCAAACGACTTAAAGGAACAAAAATCTTCATAAACGAGGACTACACCGAATCAATAAAAAGAAAACGCAAAGAACTGATGCCGGAGCTGAGAGCTGCACGAGAAAGGGGGGAGATCGCCTTCTTGAGAGATATGACAAACTCATTATACGTCCACGCAGCAGTACACCACATCCAGTATAAACACCGGGAAAAGCGTATGGATTTTGGTATGTAAAAGCACATAATTTCACATGTCCAGTAATACATATAGTTCTATAGGAAGCACCGACTTGGACTTTTCAATAAGGAGAATTGCTGAAGCAAACTCCCAGGATTTTACATTCTCTCAATACGACCTACAGAACACTGAGATCGACATCGACCCGGAAAATAACTTTTTTACTAGAGCTACCAATGACTGTCAATACTACACAGAGGATCTGTACAATAGTAAACTTAAGAACATTAAGGCATTCACTGTAATCCACTTCAATAGTCGAAGCCTCTATGCAAACTTTGACCACATCAAAAGCTTCTTAAAACAGTTTTCCACACCATTCAGTGTCATTCTAATCACAGAAACATGGATTAATAATGACAGAGAATTTGAGTTTTCTATTGATGGTTATGAATTTATAAGTATGAACAGAAAGAACAAGCATGGAGGGGGCGTAGCTATGTTTATAGACTCCAACTATAGTTACAAAGTAATGGAAAATAAGACAATGGTGGTGGATGATACACTTGAATGCCTTACTGTTGAAATTACAAGGCAAAAAAAGAAAAATATTATTGTGAGTTGTATTTATAGAACACCTGGCTCTGATGTAGATGTTTTTTCTAACTGGATGGAGGAGCACTTTTCAGGATTAAATCATAAAGTCATGTTTGTGGGGGGAGACCTCAACATCGATCTGTTAAACCCATATAAACATAAAAAGACGGACGAATTTATAAATACTTTATTCAGTATAGGTCTGTTTCCTCTAATCACTAAACCAAGTAGAATAACAACTCATAGTGCAACCTTGATTGATAACATTTTCTCAAATGAAATTGAAAGTGATACAGTCAGCGGGTTAATTATAAATGATATTAGTGATCACCTTCCAGTTTTCGTTATGTATAAAAATGGATATGTAAAAGATGAAGAGGAAAACAAGTATTGGTTTAGAAGGGTAAAAACAGAGAAAACTATTGATGCATTTAAAAAGGAGCTTTTAGCTCAAGACTGGAGTATTGTGTACAGAGAGAATGACACGAATATGGCTTATGATGAGTTTACGAGAGTATTTCAAAAGGTATACGACAAAAACTGCCCAATGAAGAAATACAGTAAAAACAGAAAGTGTAAAGAAACACCATGGATGTCTAAAGGTTTACTAAATGCTTGCAAGAAAAAAAAAAATCTTTACAAAAACTTTATAAGTAACCGAACAAAAGAAGCTGAGGATAAATATAAGAAATATAAAAATAAACTGACAGGTATCATTAGAAAATGTAAACAGGATTATTATAATAAGTTGTTGGATACTAATAAGAATAATATTAAAGGTTTATGGAACATCTTAAATAGTATAATTAGAAATAAACCAAGAACGATTAATTATCCAAAATATTTCAAAGATGAGGATAACACTTTAAATAATATGAATGAAGTAGTCGAAACATTTAATAAATTCTTTGTAGATGTTGGACCGAACCTTGCTGCAAAAATTGTAAACGTTGAGAACTATAATTGTGATCTGATAGAAGCAAATCCTATGTCCCTGTTCCTCAAACCTGTGGAGGAAAAGGAGATACTGGACATTGTTAAAGGGTGTAAAAATAAAACTTCGACCGATTACCATGACATGGACATGAAAACTTTAAAAACTGTTATTGAAAGTATCTCTAAGCCGTTAACTTACATCTGTAACTTATCGTTGCAAACTGGACAATTTCCTGATAGTATGAAAGTAGCAAAAGTGATTCCTCTGTTCAAAGCAGGAGATAAACATCTCTTTACAAACTATAGGCCTGTTTCCCTTTTACCGCAATTCTCTAAAATCTTAGAAAAGGTTTTTAACTCTAGACTCGACAGCTTTATTGAAAAGTGTAATTTACTCTCGGACAATCAGTTTGGGTTTAGGAACAATCACTCAACCTCACACGCGCTCTTTGATATAACTGAAGAAATAACTAATGCTGTAGATAACAAGAAATGTGCAATAGGGTTATTTATTGACCTGAGTAAAGCGTTTGATACAATAAACTATGATATATTAATTAATAAACTAGAACTTTATGGAATTAGGGGGGTAGCTCTACAGTGGGTTACCAGTTACTTAAAAAATAGAAAACAATGTGTGAAAATCGGTGATTATCAGTCGAGTTGTCGACAAATTGTCTGTGGTTTACCTCAAGGTTCTATTCTGGGCCCAAAATTGTTTAATATGTATATTAACGACATTTGTAAAACGTCTGAAATACTTAAATTTATCTTGTTTGCTGACGATACAAATATTTTTGCATCAGGAGACGACTTACAGCAGCTGTGTCGGATTGTTAACTTGGAACTCAAAAGTGTCAACAAGTGGTTCAAACAAAATAAATTATCTTTAAATCTGAGTAAAAGCAAAATGATGATATTTGGCAACTGTAACTCCAATGCTCAGGAAGCAATTCAGATAGAAGGTGTTGTTATCGAGCGAGTGCATGAAATCAAATTCCTTGGTGTGATTATTGATGACAGAATTACTTGGAAATCTCATATTAAATATATATCTACGAAAATTTCTAGAAGCATTTCAGTAATTGCAAAAGCAAAGCACATTTTAAACATCAAAGCTCTACATACCTTATACTGTTCTCTGATTTTGCCCTACTTATATTATTGTACTGTGGTTTGGGGTAGTACTTACAAAAACACAGTTAAACCAATAATATTGTTGCAAAAAAGAGCTATCCGAGTAATTCATAAAGTTGGGTTTTTGGACCACACAAACTCATTATTTTTAAAATCAAAGATCATGAAGTTTTGTGACATTGTTGAGTTCCAAACTGTACAAATGTTATTCAAAGCAAGGTATAAATTGTTACCAAACCAATTACAAAGAAGGTTCCAAGAACGTACTGGTCGTTATGAATTACGTGATGAATTAAACTTTAGGATTCAGAAACATAGCACAACTTTGAAAAGTTTTAGTCCAACAGTTAATGGTGTTCAATTGTGGAATAAACTGGAGATGGATTTGAAACGATGTCCAAACATCAACCTGTTCAAATTTAAATACAAACAAAAGACTTTTGAAATATACAGACAAGAAGAAATGTGTTGCCACTAGGGGGAGCAGTAGGATGGATTATGTGTATTGTTCCTCTATAATCTGGAAGAGTGTTGCTGCTTGGAACGGTTGTCATTCTATTGCTCAAATTCACAAATGGAGAATTAGGGTTGGCAGGTTATGGATCTGTTGAGAGGAATCCTCCCAACGGGCTCTAAACCTTGTCTTTTAATGCACCACTCAGCATAGGAACATATTCTACAAAATCAGCTGTTAGGGCAGCCATGTGGGGGTTTGTTGATTGGGAGTTACTGCCCTCTTCATCTGGCCCGCTCTACACTTTGGCTTTTTAATGCACCACACTATGCAGGGCTTGCAGCATACTTCACATATAACTCAATTAAATAAATATATAATAATAATGATTATGGAAATTACACCCAAATTAAAATTATACTGAGAATGGTAATGACAACTGGAAAGTATCAAGATCTCAGATTATAATATCTATTAATGTACCTTCATAACATAAAAGTAACTCTCGGTTATCAAGGGTAAAAATCTGGAAGAAATATATTAAGGATCACATTTTTTTTTTTTTTTGACTGCTTTGTTCTAGACATCGTACATGAAACGGGATTGTTGTTGTAGCTGTGCGTTGCTTCAATTAATTGTATAAACAGTTCATATATTATTTTTTTTTTTGGTAAGTTTGTAAGTTGGTCTGTATGAATGTAGCTGCTTGAAATGTTCTTTTTTTATTTATTTTATTGCACTTGGGGGTGGGCAATCATAAGCTTTTGCTTCAGCCCACTCCTTTTGAGCACTATGTGTACTGCTCAAATAAACAAATAAACAAACAATTCTAAACAATTCTCTGCACTTGCAGTGTGCGGTGTGTCCACACTCAGACCCGCTGCTGTCACTCATCACTTTATAACTTTATAACACTCAATATCACTTTATATGGCTACACATCTGTAAATACAATCCTCCTGTTGTTCAATGTCAAATTGTTGTTGTCTTACCATATGTCACTTTTATTTTATCTTATTTATTTAATATGTTTTATGCATGCACCTATAGCCTTATAGTTTAAAGTTTTTAGCTTATTTTTAGCTTAACTCTGTGTTATACGTTTTATGTCGCACGTTTGCACCGAGAACATTCCTCGTTTGTGAACCTGTTCTCAAACCATGGCAATAAAACCTATTCTGATTCTGAAATACAGGGAAATTTTGAAGAAACGCCTGCTGGAGTCAGCAAGAGAATTGACGCTGGGGCGGAGATTCACCTTCCAGCAGGACAATGACCCTAAACGCAAAGCTAAATCTACAATGGAATGGTGTAAAAATATATATATTAATGTGTTAGAATGGCCCAGTCAAAGTCCTGACCTAAATCCTATTGAAAATCTGTGGAAAGACCTGGAAACTGCTGTTCACAAACGCTCTCCTTCTAATGTGACAGAGCTTGAGTTGTTTTGTAAAGAGGAATGGGCAAAAATGTCAGTCTCTAGATGTGCAAACCTTGTAGAGTCAAACCCCAAAAGACTTTCTGCTGTTATTGCAGCAAAAGGGGGTTCAACAAAGTATTAAGTCATGCTGTACGCCCCACTTTTCACTTTTTTATTAATTTTTTTTAATACAGAATCCTGTATCATTTTGCTTTCACTTCAAAGTTGTCTGTTACTTGTGTGTGAACTTTCAGTAAAAAATTCAAAATAAAATCTTTACGTTTAGGTTGTAAACATGACAAAATGTGCAGTTCAAGGTGTATTAGTACTTTCGAGAGGCAGTGTAACATCCAAACCGGGTGCTCTTCAGGATCAAGTGGAGTGAATCTATAAACTTGAGAGAAAGAGAGGATCTGTGGCACTCCGATTAGTTAAAAGTCCTTTATTTAATGGGGCGTTTGCGGACGTATTTTGGTCACGTTGCGACCATCTTCAGGGCATTTGATAACTGCAACTGATCACAGGTATTGAGATAATTGCACCTGTGACCATAGAAGTCAGACTGTGTCTGCATTAGAGTGGAACAGTTATTGGAAAATGCTAAAGTTACTCACGGCGATCACGACACAAGGAGATGTGAAATATTTATTAGTCAAGATGTGGCAAAGTGACAATGAGACTGAATGATGCAGCGGGCCGAGTACTTGATAGATGATTTTGCAAAAGAAAATATGAGCTGCTTACAAATAATAATAATGTGCAAAATAATACTGTACAACAGACCCATGTTTGTTAGTTTGCATCTTAAAGTGGCTACACACCTAACCGCACGGACCACACTGCTGCTTCTATTTGGACGCTTGAAAGGCTTGCCATCAGACGCTCGTATGTAGTCACCTCAAGCGGAGCCACTCCTGCGCAATTCTATAGAAGAAAACTGTGCAGTTGCTGCTAAGATCTAAGATATGAATGAAAACGGTTTCCCGATTCTTTGTTTGTACTTTAGTGACAGTGGAATAGTTTACCAGCCTACAGTTCTCTGACCCTTGAGGCAAATCTCGCTCCTTTCCTCTCTCAGATATTATTTCAATACGTGTGGGTTTGAGTGTGCAGTACCTGTCTGTCCAGCGATCATGTCACGATAAACACATGTTAATCCAGTGCCTTGTTAAATGCGCCCACGTTCCCGTTGTCACAAGTTTATTGATTTACTGCAGTTTTCTTACGGGATTGGGATTCATTCATTTGTATAAGACTTCAGGTACTTCTGCCATTTCAACAGTTACAAGGACTTCAGCAGTTTTAAAGATTCAACAGTTTCAAGGATTTCGGAAGTTTCAAGGTTTCAACAGTTTGAAGGATTTCAAGAGTTTCAAGGATTTTAGGAGTTTTAAGGTTTCAACAGTTTCAAGGATTTATGGAGTTTCAAGGTTTCAACAGTTACAAGGATTTCAGGAGTTTCAAGGATTTTAGGAGTTTCAAGGTTTCAACAGTTTCAGGGATTTCAAGGATTTTTTGAGCAGCCGAGCAGCCTGGTGACGCGGATATCCTTGCCCTTCGCTCCGTCGGTACAGGCCTTAGTAGTTCCAGCAGGTTGGTGCCGTCGCATTTTTGACTCCGTTCACACTCTCTCGCACCCAGGTGTGCGCGCATCGGTGAAGCTCCCCATAGTTCCCGTTTCGTCTGGCCTGGTTTACGCAAAGACGTTAGAGGGTGGGCGGCGTACCAGCGTGCCAAAGTGCACCGGCATACCAAAGCCCCTCTTGAGTCTTTTTTCCGATTCCAGCCAGGCGTTTTGACCATGTGCACGTAGATCTGGTTGGTCCTCTCCCGCCGTCAAAGGGTTTTACTCATCTGTTCACTATGGTGGATCGGACCACCAGGTGGCCAGAGGTGGTGCCTCTGTCATCCACCACAGCTGCGGAGGTGGTGAGTGCGTTTCTCTCTGCTTGGGTCGCTCGTTTCAGAAGTAATGACTCGCCATACCTACCTTTGGTCAGGTATGGCGAGTTCCTTAGGTGTGCAGGTGCACTGTACCCCGGCATACCACCCTCAGGCAAATGTGTTGTGTGAGCGTTTCCATCGTTCGCTCAAGGCAGCTTTGGACGCTGCGCTTACGGATGACAGTTGGGTGGATTGTTTGCCGTGGGTTTTGCTCGGGTTGCGCTCGGCTCCTAAGGATGACCTTGACGCTTCATCGGCAGAGTTGGTTTTTGGTCACCCGCTCCGTGTCCCGAGAGAGTTTTTGGTGACAGTTCGTCCTTTTTCGCCCGGCGGCGTTTTGGCTCCGAGTCCTATGCGTCATTGTTTTCAATTTTGTTTTTGTGCGTCGCGATGCTCACTGTTCGCCCCTCCAACATCCGTACGATGGTCCGTTCAGCGTAAATGAACGGGGTGCGAAGGGTTTTGTTCTGGAGATGGGCGGGCATAGAAAGTTGGTCTCTCGGGTGTACCTGGGTTGCCTGCCCAGGTTCCTCGGCGCGGTCGTCTTCCTGCCAGACCCCCGGCTCTGCCTTCTCGCACTGACTGGTTTCCCCAGCCGGTTATGGACGCCGTTGTTCCTGCCCATGATTCATGTGTTCACCCTGTTTTACAGGTCCCGCCTGCTGCTTCCACTGTTGGTCGGCAATCAACCTGCCGTTACGGCAGGTTGATTAGGCCCCCGTTGAGAGACTGACTGCCTTGCAGTGTTCCGTTCTGGATGTTCGGGGGGGGGGTGTCTTTCCCCGGCATCTTGTGTTCGTCCTTTGTCCGTTATTGTCTCTCGAGTAGGGATGGGTACCGTTAAACGGTGCCTACTTGGAACCGACCGAAAAGCTCCGGTCGGGGGTGGTATCGAAAAACTAAAATTCTTTCGGTGCCAACTTTCGGTTCTTTTTCTCTCCAGAAGTCAATATATGACCCGCAGCGAGTCTAAAAAAAACATGAACGTGTGCGCAGATAATGAGCCGCTTCAGCGCAAATGGAGCGAAGCAAAACTATAACTTAAAACTATAACTTAAAGAGAAGCAAAGCTATAACGTACTAAACATTTGTAATAGAGACGGCTCAGCCGCGGTCTGCGCCAGGACTAAACCAGGTCCAGGACTTACACCGGTTGTAAAACCCAGAGTCAAACTAAACCAGTTATTATAAACCAGGACTGAATAAGAAATTTGAGTTTTTAGGCAAATTGAAAAACAAAACAGAGCAGTGACAACAAGAAAGACGTGTTTACCTTTAGCGACAGACCCGAGGCTGAGTTTACGAGCTGTTGTTTACAATTTTACAAGCAGCTGCAGCGAGAGGAATATCAAAGATTGTTTGTGGAAAAGTGAGCGCTCACTCTGTATTAGACATTTTTTGTACAGTTGTTGTACATTATTAGTGGCAGAGTGAGCGCTCACACCATGTAAGGATCTTTGGCGGGAAAGTGCTTCGTCAAAGCGCAGTGTGTTTAGAAAAGTTTATCCGAAAGAAACCCGTGTCCTGATGTGGATCTGTCTCTGCAGCTCAGGAGGTAATAACGTCCTTTATTTCTTTTTATCACTGCTTAAGTGGAAATTGTGCTCAAAACATGAAGTTACAGGTGACGCTGCTGCGACCTGTGGAGCTTCTGTTTTGCGGTTTTAGGACTTTTTCCTTTTATACACGTTATTTTAATTGAATTAAAATGACATAGGTACCGAAAAAAGTACTGTTAAGGAACCGGCACCGAAAAGCAGGTACCGTTAAAGTAGTGGTATCGAAAAAAAACGAACGGTACCCATCCCTACTCTCGAGGAATAAAGTCACGTTCTTTGAACCAGCTTCTGCTTTCTTATTCTTCCCCACATTGGAGTATCAATACTAACTGCGTCTTGATGTTTTTCTCAGATTAAACCCAGATCTTCAATCTTAAAATGTCCTTTAATCTGCTGAGGTTAAATCAATCATTTAAATTAAAGAAATGTATCATAAAAACAAACTTATATAGTCCCCTTATTTTATTTTTTTAAATCACTAAGTAATTTTTTGTTTCATTCACCCAGAAATCCTGTTCACTTGGTAATGTTTTCTTCTACTGCTGCAGAGCCCCGATCTGTGTTTCCTGGACCTGTTTTTTACAGCCCATGTATAATATATTAATGCTGAGGTACCCACGGCATAGTGTATGTCCACAATGATGGTGTAGAGTAGACTTTGCTTGACTGTGAAAAGACCAAGTTTGAACACAGTGTTTAATCAGCAAGGCCTTGGTGCTTATGCGTTGCAGATACCGGCTGTGGGTGGACTCGTGTGCGGAGATGTTTGGAGGTCTTGACATCTGCGCTGTGAAGGCCGTGCACGGAAAAGACGGCAACGACTACATCATCGAGGTCAGTCTCAGCGGCATCACATACCGACAACAATTGCCTGATAAAGGGAGCAGGGAAGGGAGATTGCTGGGAAATTAATCGTCTCCCATATGCACTAAACCAAAAAAAGAAACTTAAAAGAAAAACAAAAAACCAAGGCACTCCTCCCACATCATAATTCTCTATTTACACACGTACAAGCCTTTGTCACTTCTTGACAAAGGCTTGTTGGAGCCGATAAGCGTGGAAGAAACCAGCAATATGTTTTAAAGATTTTAAGATTCATCAGCCCAACACAATAAAGGCTTGTTAAATGTAAATAAAGAATTATGATGTGAGAGGAGTGCCTTGTTTTTTTAATTTTTATTTTGAGTCTTAATTCCCCAAACACCAAAGAGCCCCTTTCCCCCAAAAAACAGATTTTGTAATTGACTTCCTGAACACTTTGTAGCTAAATGCTTAAAGTATTGAAAATGTCAAACTGTGGGTGTATCTGCAGATGACAGGACATGCTCATCAAAGCCTTGAAAAGTCTAATTGTCCTTAGGCCAAACATTAGGAGAGAACAAAAACAATGACTGGAAGACGTGTTTGACGCAGGGATGATTTAAAAATACTTCCCAAGAACCTTTAAAAAAGACGTTTACCAGCAATGACATGCATCTGTAATCATTTATGAAATGCTATTTGAAGTTATGGCCCAGGTTTTCAAACTCTGGGGGCACTGGTGAAGATACATACCATAATAAAGCAGTTTTCAGCAGTCTTTTTTGCCTCCCTTGAGTAAGTAAGTAAGTGCTTTATTTGTCATTGTACAATAGTGTTCAGGTGTTAGTCCTGACTGAGCAGCGCCGCTGTTGTGGGCCAACCTGACCAGCATGTTTTTGGAGGTCGGGGGAACCGTAGCACCCGGAGGAAACCTGGCTGGCTGCCTTCAGTGCTCCTCTGATCCTCTGAAACGGTGCAGCGCCTCCTGGGTTTGTCCCAGAGCGTGGTGTCCTGCACTGGTCAGCACCTCCTCCTTCCTCTTCCTCCTGCGCAGCTCCACAACAGTCTTTCGAGATCTTCTGAAGAGTTTAGCAGATGAATATAATCCGTCTTATTCTCCAATGAACAAACATTAGTCAGAACAATACTAGAATAGAGGCATGTGTGGCTTGGCTGTCTTGCTCGTTTGTCTCTTCCTTGTTCCCTGTAGCGCCTCTTGTGACGCCTCCACTGTGCTGCAGGTGTGGGGTGCTCTTTGTGCCTGTTCAGTGTTTAAGAAGAAGAAATTTGTAGGTCTCACATGTCTTTAGCACATACCGTAAGCTAGCTGTTTGTTTACTTTTAAAAAGCTGCTTCCTTCAGGACCATTATGGACTCCCCAAAAACACTGCAAAGATGAACAAAAGTATCCAGTAAACAGTGTGGAAAACATAAACTACAAATGCAGTTCAAAGAAAAAGGCAAAAAAAATTCAGCAGTACCAAAAGGGAGGGAAGATGCTCCATGTTTATGCATTGCCATGACGCAAAAAGAATAAAAAAGTTGTGCTCAAAGTACCCCCAAACACTAAGGCACAGCCCACTATTTAGAAGATTATCCGCTGAACTCAGATTTATTGGTATTTAGTTGTGTATGATGTTTAATAATAGAGAAAAAAACACTATGAAATTCAAATATTTTATTGCAAATAAAAGATTATATATATTGGAATATGGTTCAGTTTCGTCTTCTTTTTAGGATCTGAAATATTTCTAAGTACCCCCTGTGAAGTGCTCGCGTGTCAAAGCAAGAACATCATTTATTTGTTCATTAGGGACAAAAACAAACCCCTCTTTAAGTATTTGTTATGACCATGACTGTGCAGAACAGAGGGGAGTTTCCATTTGTTTTTTATACTTGTTGCGATTGCTGTCCAGTGTAGTTTGGAGTCTCCTTTATCTGTGAGGAAACAGGCCCGGTACGTTTGACTCCAAATTTAGGCCTAAACTCTGACATCATGCATACCGCTCTATCTGTCCACGGGATGAGGTCAGCAGTATCTAAATAACCCTCTAAGTCTAACTGGACTTACCACAGGAAATATCAAGGCTGTCCCAAGAGATGCCCCGGGGCACTTTGATAGGGCAGACTCATGCAGTAGTAACGCCAGGGAGGGGGATATGGGAGCCAAAAATGTACTCTAGTAAAGGTGTGGTCACTTTAAACCAGTGTTTGGATAAAAGACACACACAAAAATAGCTTTACGGGATAACGTCTGTGCTAAATTTTAGTCATAGTTTTACACCAGTGAAGTGTAATTTTATTAAGAAAATGTTGAGTTTTTCAAACATTGGTATAATATGGTTGCAATGCACGGCAACAGTTATAGAAATTGTTCCTCTCCATAGTCACTTCCTGTGCTTCCTGAACAAAATTACAAATCATGGAAAACTTGATAAGATATTTAGCAAAATCTTAAATTAAATTCTGGTAACTTGTTCTGGTTTGTTTAATGTGTCCGAATGCACTTTAGGAAAAGTAAATGGTTGGTTTCTTTAGGTCTAGGAGGTAAAATATGTTTACATTTATTCCAAAAGTTACTAGTGTGAATGTAGTTGGCATGATGGTGCTCCGATTAGAACTGTGCAGGCCAGGCCTAGGCTCTTCCGAATTGGTTTGATTTTTTTAAATTATTATTATTTATTAGAACTGGGCCAGCCAAGTAATGTTTTTTTTTTTTTTTTCATTTTTTTATTTATTTCATTCATTTAAAAACAAATGCAGCAACAGCATTTAGCATGAATGAAAAGGAGCAGAAAGAAGTAAAAACTTATAATGTCTGCCCCCTATCAACACAAAATTATTTACAGTTCCAGTTCATTTCACTTTTAAGCTGTCTCATGCAGCCATCTTTTTCCTTTTCTTTTTTAATTTTGGTCCAAGACATCAAAACACAAAATACGTAAATAAAATTGATCTGCTACTCCGCAGTATCATATTTCTGTAACATTAATAATTTAACATACTTCTTAAACACGCAAATGTTAAGTGCTGTCTTAGGACCCACAAGAACCTGGTATCTAAAGAAAAATATTTCCTTTGGTGCCAGTTTGGTGGGGCCTTTAAGTATGCGTGTTCTCCGGTTGCTCTGGTTCCTCGACCGCTACAAACCTTTAAAGACATGCTGAGATTTTCTTTATAATACGTTTCAGATAAAACAAAATAAATAAATGTAAGCACCCCTATATGAACACAGTAGTCATTATATACACAGTTACTGCCCTGAGGCAACTGACAAGACATTCACTGACATTCACACATTCTCTGAGAAGTGTCTTGCTCAGTAACACAAATACAGCAGGAATTTCCAGTAGCAGTGATTGAAAACCTCAACCTTTGACTCTAGTGGATGAACTGAGCTACAGCTTTAGCATTTCCCCCGTCTGTTACTTTCATAATTCGAGACTAAAACGTGACAGGAAGAGGCTGTGGGTTCTTCGCAGTAGGGATTGTTTTTTGTTCCAGACAGAAGCTGCTCCTCCCTAATAAAAACTAATGTGCTGCTCAGGGCACTTCATCAACACAACAGCTATTACCGGCAAATGTTGCCAGATTTGGACAACACTGCAGAAGACAATAAAAAGAATGACATGAGTTAATCTGAAACTAAAGCTGAAACGTTATTTTGAATAAAATGCAGCCGAGAATGAGCACGTACACTTGGTGTTGTCAACTATGGTGGTGCAATTATTCATCTGACCTGACATAGCAAACAATATATTTTGCGCAATGCCATAATACAGAGCAGGAACGGAGTGCACAGGGGCATGGCTGAAGTCTGAAAGGCAAGAAATTATCATTTATGAAATTCTCCAAAAGGCCAGTGTGCATTAACCAAATCATTAATATTGACTTATTGAAGACAGACAGTCTCAGTGAAAAGGTCACACACATTAAGTGGCATATTGGAAATAGTTATTTTCAGTAAAAATTAGGTGGAGTTTGTCTTCCCAAATCCATGATGGATCCTACCTCCATGGACAATGTATGATGGACCTCACAACCGTTTTTGTTGAAGAGTAGAATGCCCTTTGTATTGTTTTCTTTTACTTAAGTAACTTGTGATTCTGCTGGTTCCCATAGGGATAATACATGATGAGAAGTTCATATTAACATATTAATATATTATTATATACATTGTTTTGATCATGTTATACAATTTGTCTCTTGTAAAAAACCTACCTGGCGTAATCTTGGACTAGATAAATCCACCTGGTGCAACAACGGCGTTGCTCAAAACAAAGTTGGTATCTTGCGTACAAACAACGGTGCGCCATTGCTTTCGCCGATAGCCTGAGGGCGTTGCTTAGAGAGAAGAAAAAGGGTCGGCTGAGGCGTGTTATGTGACAAGCAGCGCTGACTACAATGAGCGCTTGCTACTTCCCCTTCGCTCTCTTTTTTACATTAACATCACACGCAGGATTTACCCGTGGTAATGGTCTTTTATCAACCTCTCACAGAACAAACGAACAATTTCTCCCACTGTGAGTTAAACTCTGCCCCTGTCCCAAATACTGTATATGGATGGTCCCGTTTTAGCGCCAGTATTGACGAGCGTGGGACAAAATCCACGCCGCAGAAACATGATCTAATCAGTAGCAATTGTGTTTTATCACCGCGCTATTGATTTGTTAACATGCTGTCAGATATAAAAGGTGGCCTGTATCTTGTTTTTGTCATGTGTATTTCTACGTTCATAAGTGCCTGGTGGAAACAGCCGTGCCTGCCGTAATGCTTTGCTCTGGATGGCTGTGTATCATAATAAATCAGCAGGGAGGATCCTCTGTGCTGGCACCGAGTCCTGTTTGAAGTTGGGCCTGGTTTTGGGCTGCTGTGTCCCATGTGGGGATGACTCAGTCAGTCAAAACAGTGCACCACGCCCCACTCTCTGCTGTCTGTTCCAGGCCAAAACCATGAAATCACAACCTAGACTTGTAAAACCCAATGTGGAAAAAAATTCATTAAAAAAATAGTCTGGGTTCTAAATTTGAATGCAATTCTTTGGAAATGCTCGCGTATTCTTCCAGGACCCATGAACGGCATGTTTTCTACTTAGTGGTTGCGTTAGATTCCATATAAACAAATGGAGCTGTGAGAATTAAAAAAATATGAAGGATACTTGTAACAGAGGTAAATCCAAACACTAAAAATGCACTATAAGCATTATCATCCACCTGGGCACTCATGAATATTGTGACCATAATTAATCGTTATTTTATGTTGGTAGAGAAAACGTGATGAAGTACTCACAGATCATAACCAAACATATCGTTAAGTTCAATATCAGCAGAGTATTGTCTACCGAGTCCATGGGAACAGCTCTTAAAGTCAGGGTCCTGTTGTACGCGGCCATTAAGAGTATTTAAAGGCAGTGAAGTGGCTGGGTCTCAGTGCAGTGGGAACATGCTGTAAACGTTTGCCTTGAGAATGATTCTTTTTCCTTCTCCTTTGGCCTTGTACCACTCTATGCCCTCTGACAAAGCGTGAGGAGTGATGACAACTACAGATGTAATACTGCCATCTTGTGGCTAAATCATTCAATGTACGTCTCTTTAGTCCTTTTCAGTTTATTATTTTCTCTACCATAAACTAATGTTTTAGGCTGCTACGTTCATAAATATATTTGTATGTCTTCTATTTACTGACCCTCCTCTGTACATGTCTAAACCATCTCAAGCTGCACAGAGCTGAAAAGACGGGTGTTTTGAGGCATAATCCCAGTATATTAATGACTGGCAAGGACAAAATGTTTAGGACCTTTGAAACAATTCTCTTGACATTTTTGCAACAATGCAGCATCTTCAAGTGTCAAAAACATTTGCACTTCCTCCTATACTTAGACGCCTGCACGTCAACAAGTCAATTCCTCCATTGTTATCCAGTTTACCCTCACCTTTTGCATCCTGGGTTGGTTTGGCTTCCTAAGTGAGGGGAGCAAAAGCCCTTTCAATCATATCATAATAAAGGATGAGTAGGAAGATATTTGAAATGCTACATGTACCTCACCTTAGAACAATATTCCAAGGTATGGCATTAAAAATGCCAGGTTATCTCATCGGACTCCACTCGGAACCACCATGAACAGTATCTGCTGCTCCCGACAGGAGGCAGGTTTTTTTCCCTGGCTGGGAAAACCAAACGGGCCATGTCCTTTTTTGTGCTTGCATCTATCAGATTCTTGAATTAAAGTTGGTATGAGTGTGTGAATGTACCAGACCACAAATGGTGGTCCGTAAAATAAGTTATTTGAATTTAATTGAATTAAATGACAGTGACATGAGTGTTTTCCTCATATTTTCTCATAACCCTGTGGAGAATGATCAAGTTTCTGTTTCTTTGTCACAAGGGTGAATATGCGTGGACAAAAAACTAGCATCAAACGGATAGCTGATGAGCTGAAGACATTTACTCATCAGCTTGAGCAAATATCCCAAGCTGATGACATTTGCTCATCAGCTTGGGATAATCATTTCTTGATTATCCCAAGAAATGGATAATCAAGGAGGTATCCTGGCAGGACTCACAGCTAAGCCACACAAATCTTCATCCCTACGATTGTTCTGACTAATGTTCGTTCACTGGTGAATAAGATGGATTATATTTGCCGGCTACGCTCTTCACAGAAGATGGTGAAAGACTGTTGTGGTGCGGAGGGAGCTGCGCAGGAGAAAGAGGAAGAAGGAGGTGGAGGAGCTGACCAGTGCAGGATACCACGCTCTGAAACAGTGCGGCAGTACTCCGGTTTCCCCTACCTCCAAAAACATGCTGAACGCAATTTTCTTGTACAAATACCTGAGCCTTGTACTTGACTCACAACTTAAATTTGACAGTCATATAAAAAAAATCTGTTGACAGGCCAAAGCAGATCTTTACACATTCAGACTGATCAGGGACTACCTACCTTTTCATGTCACTCACACTTTCATGCACGCCATGATCTTCTCGCATATGAGTTACTGTATCTGCTCATGGTCACAGGCCTCGGTCACTACAGTCAAGCCACTACAAAGGATTTATACCAGAGCGGTTAATATCCTACATAGGAAGCCTATTAGGTCACATCATTGAGGAATTTAAAAATGTTATCTTTTGAAAACGTCATTACATTTTCCCAGCTGAAGTTATGTTTGAGCTAGCAAGCCCCACAGGTCTTGAGTGAGTGCATAGTTCCTCTCACTGCTGTGGGTTCAAGGACTAGAGGAGCTCAGAACGGGAACTGTCAGATCCCAAAACGAAACACTTCATTTGGACAATCAGCTTTCTCTGTACAAGGTACTAAAGTCTGGAACAGTCTACCCACTGACTTTAAGGGAGAGTCACACTGGATCGTTTTCAAACACAGGCTTAAAGACTCTTTAATCAGAGGTCAGAAATGTGACCACTGACAGTCTGCTCTGCTGTGTTTATATTGTGTTATTGTGTTATATATTATATATGTTTTTTAACTATGTATTGTTTAATTTTTATGTAAAGGCCCAACTAGGGATGGACATTGAGAATTACTGTAGCTTTGGCTAAAATGTTGTAGTATGTAACATGAGCTTATGTGACATACTTGTCCCTATTCAAATAAACTTAAATAAATAAATTGAGACACAGTGCTCTGGTATGAGAAGTCAGACTGGCTATTGTATTGATTGTCACTTTTTTTTCCCTTACAGGTCATGGACAGCTCTATGCCTCTGATTGGTGAGCATGTGGAGGAGGACAGGCAGCTGATCACTGAACTGGTCCTCCACAAGATGGCGCTGATGCTACTTGGTGTGTCCCTGCCACCGCCACCCTCTGCCAAGGTTCACATATTTTGGAGCTTCCAGTTAACACACATTTTTTGACAGGGGAAGGATACTCAGCAAATAGCTTTTTATTTGTTGTTAATGTTTCAGTGCCCCTTATATGCTTGTTTTTTCTGCCCATTCTTGCTTAAATAATGCAGTAAATTTATTGTATAAAATAACATTACTATCTCTAACCGTTTGTTCTCCCTTCTGCCTCCACAGACCACACAGCCAAGGAGAGGTAAGACACTCGTGGCTATGTTCCTAACTTGCAAAACCAAACAACTATTTGTTTTCCCTTTTGTATGTTTGTCTCCAGGAGGTCACCGATCTGCCTCAGCCTCCCCATCTCAGTCCGCTCACGGCTCTCCACAGAGGGCCCGCTCAGCGAGCACTTCCCCCAGTCAGGCCTTCCAGCCTGGGCCCATCCCAGCAGTGTCAGGGCCTGGAACTCAGAAACAGTCTCCACAGCTCAAGTGAGTTCAAACAGTAGGTCTTCAGTTGCTGGGGCACAAGCAATTTTGAGCATATATTAGAGTGTGTTATATTAGAGTTACTTCCACTGGTTTTAACTAGGGCTGGGTACCGTTAAACAGTTCCAGTCTTATATCGGGAAAAAAAAGGTTTACGTTCTACTGGTTTTGAAAAAATGTATTGAAAGCAGGTACCGAAAATAAATATAAAATCTTCCTATCAAGTCTTGATGCTGTTGATCATCACAATAAAAATAAAAAAACAAAAGTGAAGAATTAATTAATTAGAAAGAGACTAAACCACTTACCATTAACCTCAGCTTCACCGGAGTAGCTGGAGGAAGAGGTGTTTTGTGCGGGTGAAGGGTCGTCTGCTGAGCTGTTTGTTTCTATTATGTCCACGGGACAAACTGTTGGTCTCGTTCCTCCACTCTTCTTTAATGCGTCTCGTACGTTTGGCAACGTTTTTTCCACTTTGATGTGGCTGTTCGGGAAACCGCTCAAAGCCCCACTCCTTCATTTTCTCGCTAAACATGCTGAACACGAACGCATTTTTGTGTGTCTTTTCTAGCAGTTGGGTTAGTGCGCATCTGCCCAAATATCCAGGAGGCGCAGTGTCTCCTCGTTGCTCCAGGTCTGTCCACGGCTCATCGTTTGTAGCATCCATCCAGTATTAGCGTTAGCAGCAGCGAAGGGTTAATTTTTCCACCTGGGCCTTGCTACGGTGGCTTGTTAAGCCCAAAAAGGCGCATGTGTTGGGGCCAGGACTCCCCTGAAAAAGAGATTCTTAATCTCAGTGGGACTTTCCTGGTCAAATAAAATGTGTCCTGGAGTGGTTTATATTCACACCTGTAGCAAACAGGATTTGTTTGTTGTATTCACACCTGCATAAAAACCGTCCGGACCAGCGTTCGAAACGAATTCTAGTCCATTTAAAGTGGACCATGTAGAATGACTTTAGACTGGAGAGCTACTGGCTAGAGATGATTTCTGCTTTAAACAGTGTTATTGAGGACTTGGTGTTTTGCTGCCATCTGCTGCTTTTTGATCATCATTACAACAATTTGATTAGAAACTAGGAGGTTTAAAAGTGTCTTAATGTGCAAATCTAAAAGTGTCTGCACAAGACAGGTCAGTATGATTTCCCTCCAATTAAATCCCAATGTCCAAAGTGAACTCAGACGGTTAAAGCACATAAACGTGATTTACTTTCTTTTGTTTTTGTCGCTATTTTGATCTTTTTTTTAAGCTTCTAGATTTGGGTAAAGCCAAACTGAAGAAAATGTGTTCGGTTCAAGTGGGGGTTAAAAGGATTAATGAATTTATGTGATTAATCCGGATGTGCCGCGAGAGCTACGAATGAGCCACAGCTAACAGTTTGTTCTCAACTAGTTCCTCTGTTCATAGTTTGAAAATAGAGAAAGTCGAGTGCAGTCACTTTAAAAAAAATACCTGTCTTCAATCACTTTAATAACAAAACAATACAAAGCTGATGATAGGGATTATGTGTGTGTAGGGGAGACTGGAGCTATTTGTCACTTTTTATTCTAGTTCACTACTCATCAACATAAAATCCCACAAGAATCAGAGCTGGAGTAAATGAAATCTTGAACCTTTGACTTGAAATAGACCTTTTTCTGTCATATTGCAATTAATTGTTATTAACCGTCAAACACAACAAATTGACTGTGACAATGTGCCCCATTTCACTATTGTTTTTAATGTTTTTGATGTTAACATACATTTTGATAAAGCTTTTTAACTGTTTTTGCTTTTTGAGATAAAAGGACAAAACACGTTTTAAAATCGTCGCAATGCAATGCCAGATGTGTTCATAACACTAATTTGAACTGCAAGTTTGCTCACACAATTTCTTTTTTTTTGCAGATTGCTCAATGATGTGTAAAATTTACAAATTCACCAAATAACACAAACATACGGCCTCTAGAAAAGCTCATGTTAAAAGGAAGTGATAATAAAAACATAAATTAGACACAAAACAAAGAAGAAATCCCACCGTTTTTACCCCATGTGACAAATAACCCCTCAGTCCGTGTGTCAACTAACCCAGAGTGTCCACTTTTACAAACAATGTAAACTAGCTAACAAACGGCTTTAGCATCTTAGCTAGTTTAAAGCGGCTCAAATCAAAGCTAACGTCTCTGTCCTTCAGCTCAGTGTCTTTTGTTTATGAGACTAACAAAAGGAAAGCTCTCGCTACAAAAATAAGAGATAACAGACATTAAAGTTTGAGAAAACAATTCAAATGTGTGCTCTCATGTCTTCAGTCCAAATGAAAAAATATGTATTATTGGAAGAGAAGAAGAATACCAATACACATAGTGTATATCAGTGCCACCATACAGCACCCTCTAGTGTGGCTACAATAACAATTTGACATATTACCCCGTGTGACAAATAGCCCCAGTCTCCCCTATATGTAACTAGAATGTCCATCTTCTTCACAGTAAATCCCAGTCGCTGACCAACACCTTCACAGAGACTCTCAAGTCAAACCTAACGGACGACGAGGCCAAGGCAGAGACCATCCGCAGCCTGCGCCAGTCCTTCGCCAGCCTCTTCTCTGACTGAGCATCGGCGCCACCTACAGACCATGACAAGAACAAGCCCCACAGTTCCGTGAACCACAGCGCCGTGACAACTCGGACTCTTAGACATGTCTCTAAGTGTAAGACGCAACCCAGAACACGCATAACAAAATGTAACTTATGTAAAGGGATGAAAGGAGTATGTAAAGTAATACCTATAGTATATTTGACATTATAAAAAGGCAGTAAGTAGCCTCTTGATAACTAGAAAGCAAAACAACTGAACCACACAACTGAGTACGGCCCACACTTCCTCCTTCTACCACTGGGGGGAGTGTCCAGCATTTTTATTTATTCATTCATTTGTATTCATTTAACCATCCAATAAGTGACATATGACAGTCCAGCCATTTCACCAGTGCAGTGACTTTTAAGATCTTGCAAATGGTCGTTGGGCCATAAGCGTGACAGAATCCTGTGGAGTCTTCCCCATAATGTCGCTACTACTTTAGCACAGATTTTAGGCGACTTTAGGTCCGGGGGGCCAAATCCAGCCTTTCTGCATTGATCCACTGGTCCCCAAGATGCTTTTGAAAAATGTTATTAAATGCATGTTTAGGACTCCAAAACTATAAAATGTTTTTATTTTAAAAAATGCTTTCTGCCTACTTTCAAACCCCAGCTTTAGAACTTGTAACTTTTTTTCATAAAATTGCCAATTTTTGTTGTAATATTTTCCACAAGAAGGTCCTGGATTTGATTCCTGGGCGGCGTGGGGCCTTTCTGTGTGGAGTTTGAATACTAGCATGGTTCACGATATAATGGTTTAAGTAAAAGTTTTTCAGTTTTTGCCAGTTTGCATTTTGCCTTGTTCCTATTGACATTTTGAACATCTGTACCAAAAAATTGAGCCCATAAGGTTGGCACAGTTTCCATTGCTCTAGTCCTATACCTAACAATGCGTAACTTTAGCAGGAAACGGAAACTTGAATGATACAAAGATAAGTACAAAGACACTATATTTGATGAATGATGACTTTTGTTAACTTTGAGACTATATCTCTGTGTGCTGTCGTTGATGACCTTTAAGGAATGAACTTTTTGCTGCAGATTCTCATCTGTGAGAATCAAGGCGCGTGCAAACCAAACGCGGTTCACACGGCAGGGGCAGTTGATCCCTGTGTATTATCAATGTAAGTGCGGGTGATGAGTGTGCGTGGCGGCAGGTGCGTTAGAGCAGTGGGAATTAGCAGCATGAGCGCGGCGGGAGGAGGCAGGAGGAGTAAAAACACACATTCAGGAATCATTTATTGATTATCTGAATTTGGAGCAACATAACCACATCTTCATTTGTGTCATGAAGACACAACTGAAACAGAGACACTGTCTGAAAAGAGGAAGTATTCATGATGATCAGCAGCTGTGGTTTGAAATGCCTTTCCTGAACCCAGGCATTCGGATCAGAGGAATCATATGCTTCAATAAAATTGTGAAAACACGAACGTGGGCGCATTTAACAAGGCACTGGATTACAAACATGTTTAAAAGGGGATTTTATCGTGACATGATCGCTGGACAGACAGGTACTGCACACTCAAACCAACACGTATCGAAATAATATCTGAGAGAGGAAAGTGGCGAGATTTGCCTCAAGTGTCAGAGAAATCTAGGCTAGTTAAACTATTCCACCAAAGTATAAACAAAGAATCAGGAAACCGTTTTCATTCATATCTTAGTGCTTAGCAGCAACTTTGCAGTTTTTTTTCTACAGTTGTTTTTCACGCGGGTCTAAAGTGCAATGCATTCCAATGGGGGCCTATTGGCTATATGGAGGTACTGCTAGCAAAGGTTGCCCCTAGTGTCGTCGTCACAAAGCAGAGCAGCCAGCGGCCATTGGTCCACATAGAAGCAACAGCTCCTGCCGTTAATTTGGCCTTCAGTAAAACCTTCAAACAAGTGGATTGAGTGATGAGGCTAGAGATAGCAGTTGTATTGCTCTTGCGGAGGAAAGACTTTGCATCAAGTGTTTTGAGCTTCCTTTTGTGGGTCTGGTTAAACGCACAGGGAGAATCCACGACTGGCAGAT
Organism: Proterorhinus semilunaris; assembly: GCA_021464625.1. Lineage (NCBI taxonomy): Eukaryota > Metazoa > Chordata > Actinopteri > Gobiiformes > Gobiidae > Proterorhinus > Proterorhinus semilunaris. Next base: position 13,155,572 of record CM038343.1, read on the forward strand.
GAAGCTCACTCAGCGCTGTCAAAGCGTTCATTCTTTCGTATTTAAGCAACACGTAGCATGTCGTGCGTTTATCGAGTCTAAAAATGTTATCGTCCTTCATTTCACTTACGGAGCGATAAGTCGATAAAGTAACTATCATGACAGGCCTATCGTTAACAATGTCAAATTGTGAAAAAGTGTGCCACCCCTGAATGTGCAGCGATGGACTCCATTTTTGGTACAGATGCTTAGAATACCAACTGACACAAGACAAAAAGTGATGTGGCCAAAGTTTATTTTGTGAACCACCCTGTTGAATACACTCTCTAAAAACATACACCATAGGCTCTCTCTAGATTCATGACTCACCTGAAAATTATTATTATATGAATAAGTACTAATTAGAAAAACATGTCATATGCATTTTAATTTATGAAATTGTTTTTATGGTAAATTTACTATTGACGCATATTTATTGAAGACACTTTCAGCCCAGACTCTTGTGACCAAAGAGCTGTAAGTAATACGTGTATGGGAGAACTATGCTGCCCTACAAACGCTGTAACTGCCCTCTGGGTGAAACTGAGAAAACTGACTTTTTAGTTTTTGATGCCCTGTCAAAATGGTTTATTTCATTTATTTCTTTTTTATTTTGTAGCTTTTTATGGTAGAATTGTTATGGGTATAAAACACAAACTCTAAATTTACTCTAGTCCCTAAAAAGGCACATACTGCACGTTTCCCTTGTACGAGCCTACATTCCACATATGGTTATACAAAGGAAATGTGCAGTATGTGCGTGTTTGTTGTGTCTAATGCTGTTTTTTTTTGCTTTCTGGTATTTTATTTATGTTAGTAAATTATCATCTGCGTCAGTATCAATCATAATTTGAGATGTGAAAGCAGTTCATGTAAAGCATTACTTTCTTATGGTAAGGGGAATCCATATACTGTATTAAGGGTATGTATATGTATATTAAGTACCACATTTTTATAAGAAACCAACCAATTTTGACTTGAATCAAAGTTATTCAACAAACAAACAAATCTAATTTGAACTTAAATTTTAAACTTTCTACAAAACTAATATATAAAAAACTAAATATATAAAAATATTCAATGAACCATTTCATGGTTTTTACTTTGTGTAAACCTTTCCATGGATAGTTCTGTTATGTGGCCATTTCAACCATCATCTGGTCCTGTGACAGTGCCATAATCGCTTTTTTGAGCATTCGAAATACACTGCAGTGAAGGCTGATGAAGCCAAGACGGGTTTGCTGGAGAGGAGTCCTGGTTACCACGGCAGCCTTAGTGGAATGCGCAGTAACTGCGTTCCCCTTGGTTTTTGTGTCAATTTTGTAGTTACTGCAAATTAAATTATGGATTTTCTCTAAAACTGAATGATTTTGAATAAACCACTTTGGTACAAGATAGTACAGATGAGAAGAAGTTCAAATCTGCTCTTAGCTCAATTTTGACAAACTATGCAGTTACTGCTTTTTTCCTTTGTAGGGCAGTATGGGCTCCTCTCAAACTGTAGTTACAGAGCTATGGCCAACTAACTCCAATGGAAAAGTGAATTAAAGCATAAAGCTGTGTAGCCATTGTATTCCTGATTATCCCCTTATGAACATTTCACATGGAGTAGATTAGACGATGTTTTCAAAACCTCACATGAGACTTGTGAGCTTTTCCGGACTGCTCTTAAACACAGAACCAACAAACTAACATATTAACAACACACACGTTATCCTTGCATGATCATCTTTCATACTCGTACTCCGGTCTCATTTTAATGTCCATACGCTGGGTTTGCCTGGTTTGTGGCAGACTGTATGTTTTGTCTCAGTGTAGAGATTTGTACATCCATTATGTTTTCAACCATCAGTCAGAATCGGCTCTTGTTTTAATTTAATAACCAGATCGTAGGTGTATTTTAATATATAGTGTTAGGAGCGTCTGAACCTGACTGTGAGTGTCCATGGTGCTTTGAAAGTGCATGCAAACATTTAGTGAATATTGTACAGAAACGTTAACCCTTGAACCCTTTGTCAATGTCCATTCAGAGAACCATCCTGTCATCTCCTCCGTACGGTCCACTTTAAGTTGTGTGCATAGTACATGTGTGTCATATCACATCTGAGTAGTATATAGGCCAGTAAAATGATCATAACATTGTCTGTTTTTACTTAGTACATAATATATACCTTGGGTGTGTCCAACAACAATCCAGCAAAACAAGTATTGATGGAAACACATATAGTTCACTTATCGAAGTTGTTAAACATGCAGTATTTCTTATAAAACTCAGTTATAACAAGGACCTGCCTGGTTTCATACTGATAACCTGTGACTTAACTGTCCCAGTTTGGAGAAACAAAGACGGGCCATTCTATCCATTCATTTTCTTCCGCTGTAATCTACAGCGGAATAACAGCTAATAAACAGAAAAGGAACCTCCAGTTCTACCTAACTCCGAAGCCTCCACCTCGCTTACGTGGTCACACTTAACGCCGGGATGTGGGTCCAAACGTCTCGCAGGGCGCCACGTAGAGGTGGGAGATATATCGTTTAGACAATATCTAAATTGTTGTCTGGACAATATACAAAATTGGGATATCGAATATTTCCTAATTTGTACAATCCGACCCCCCAAACATGAAAAGAGCCGAAGGAAGTTAAAGAGAAAACAAATAACGCACACTATAACCTTCTAAACAATTAGCGATTTTAATACAGTTTGTTTGACTGTATTTTATGTTTTTACAAAATCACGATCGTTCCTCAATTGCACAAGAGTAAGCTGCTACTCATTTGCAATACAACTACGGACTTCTTAACCATGTGTTATGACGTTTCTTAGGTTGAAGCAACAATCCAAAAACGTAACGCCGATGTGCGATTCATAAAATAGCAGCTAGAAAAGGCAAAATATGCGTTGTTTGCAGGAAAGTCGGAAGTTAAAACGTTTTTCTTAAATGTCTGTGACGTCCTCAAGTGGCGAGCTTTGTGATTGCATTATTAGAAAATTGCGTTGGATGGAATACATTTGCCCAAGAGATCGACCAAATTAGCCTCAGAACAGGGCTTCTTTTAACTTTAACTTTATTTTAGTACAAACTAAAACATTTGTATTTAATATTGGGATAATGCCTCAATTGATATTTAGTACAGTAACTTGGTTCATGTTTAAATCAATAATTTCTCATATCTTTATGTACTAGTAATTGTATACAATAATAGGCCAGATGCAGCAAGTCAAAAGACCAACTGGACCTTTTTGCCAGTTTGCACACATTTCGTTGAAGGTTTGTAAAAATATCGTCTGAATATCGATATTGAGAAATTGAAAAAGAAATTCATGGAGATATTAATTGTTGTCAATATCGCTCACCCCTAGCGCCATGTTGCCAGTGCCCTGCTGGTAAGGGTACACGAACAACTGTCAAAATCGAGTAACATCTTTACAATGAGACACGGCTCCTCTCTGTATCTTCAAAACTGACATTTAGCTGACGGTCCGATCGGTGGAGTTTGTCCAGTCGAACCCTAAGAACATCCTAGACCTCATAAACAAACACAAAATTGAGCGCCTCATAGAATATTACAGTCATTCTCAACACGCGCTGGACAGTGCTTTTTATTGTTTGTATTTTGGTTGACTGAATGTGTGCTCAGGGGCTTGGATAGCCACGTGATGATATTTATGCCTCTATGTGCTGTCTTTGCAATCATTTTGTGATCACTCATGCCACATAAAAGAAAACTCCCCATGTTTTACAATTATTTTACCCCTGTTTTTGTGCTATAGCTGTTAGCCTGTGAGAGTGCCACAACTTCACAATATCGTGCTATACGAGCAGCGCACTTTTGCAGCACCTTCATTGAAGACTGTTCGCTGCACCTGTGGTTTGTCAAAGTGAGGTCCAGCTCCTTTTGTGCACTTTTACAGGAATTTCAACCCTCGTCACTGTGTCAGAATGGACCAAATTTTCAATATTTGTAAAGAAAGATCGATGAAAACAGTGTGGGTGTGCGTGCGTGTGTGTGTGAGTGTCGGCATGTAAAGCCATATCTGAACAATGAGGAGTGAGCCTCGCAATAACAGCCCAGATGTTTCTGATACTTCCACCAGTGTTTATTTTCAAAAGTGTTAACTATTCAAAAAACTTCCTGTTGTTATTAGATATAAAATACATGTACTGTATGTTTTTGCAAGTGTTCTTTATTTCTGCACTTTATATGTTATTCCTTGCTCAGAGAGTTTTTCGTGACTAGGATTTTAAATAGGAGGTCGTCGGCTGATATTTGGGGATTTTACAATATCGGCTATCGGCCGATCTAGCGCCGATAAAAGCCTATATCTCCGGGACCGAAAGTGATAGACTTTCCGTTTTTATGCATTGGAAAGAGTGAAGTCGGGCCTCAGGGGAACAGAGAAACATCGTGATGAAAATTGGTTTGCTACAAAGTTTCACTAAAGTCAATATGGACATGCTGCATGTCATTTTGAAGCACAGAACCTGGAGAATGTAGTCACTGAGTTAGTTTGAAGTTCTGCAATTGTATTTTTGTCGCCGCGCAAAATGCCACGGCTAGCAACAGTATCCTAATGCTAACGGCAGCTAGTCAGGCTGGGGCAGAAACTATTGAATCAACTAAAGTGATAAAATAAAATCGGCCACTGCTGGAGTGGCCAAGTATTTATGCCAAAAATATCGGTTTAAAATATCGGCCAAGCATATCGGCATCAGCCTTAGAAAAACCCAAATCGGTCGACCTCTAATTTAAACCTCTCCTGTTCCATCCTATTTTTATTTGGATGTCAGCTACATTGATTATAGAGTTGAGCTGCAGATTTAAAGTAACTATCTGAATTCAGCCGTGATCTCGTCTTCAGACTGATGACACTAGCACACTAATGCTAAAGTGTTAATTTCCCTAATGTCAGGTGGTCAGTCACTTGCTCAACTTTACGTACGTAAATAAATATTTTCACTGTCAAACTTGGCTTTCTGTTGTAAGTGTGGCATGGACCCCGTATGTGCCTCAGGTGTCATGTTATCTCGGTGTCTGGCTGCTTCGTCGTGAGAAGTGTGATGCATCTGTGTGGTTTTTTTTTCAATTTCAAGTTTTCATATTTAGCTTTATGTATATCTGTTTCTGTCTGAAAATCAGGATAACTGTTAATAAAAGTTTTATTTATGATGGTGTTTGGCATCTTCCTTGGAATGAACTACAATACATATTTGACACTGGGGATGGTGCACTCAGGACGATGAGCAGTGTCAGGTTTGCTCCATACATAACGTTTTGCATTTGGGCCAAAAAGTTCAATTTTTGTCTCATCTGACCAAAGCACCTCCTTCCACATGGTAGCTGTGTCCTCCGTATGACTTCGAGCAAACTTAAAAAATTGAATTTCTTATGGCCTCCTTTCAATAATGGCTTTCTTCTTGCCACTCGTCCATGAAGGCCAGATTTGTGTAGAGTACGACTTATAGTTGTCCCATGTACAGATTCCCCCAGCTCAGCAGCAGTACGTCGCAGCTCCTCCAGAGTTATCTTGGGGCACTTGGTTGCATTACTGACCAGTGCTCTTCTTGTTCGGTCTGTTAGTTTAGGTGAACGGCCGTGTCTTGGTAAGTTCGCAGTGGTGCTGTACTATTTCCATTTCCGAATGATGGATTGAACAGTGCTCCGTGAGATGTTCAAATCTTGGGAAATCTTTGTATGACTTAACGCTGCTTTAAACTTCTCCACAGCTTTATCCCTGACCTCTCTAGTGAGCTCCTTGGCCTTCATGATGTTGTTTAGGGACCAATACACTCTGACCATAGCTCTGAGGCCCTCACAGAACAACGGTCGCCCTGACCACCATCATTCATTCACACGCCCATCATTCATCCTGGCCTATTGTACATGTTTTTAGTGGTGGGAAACCAGAGGAAACCTATACGCAGACACGGGGAGAAGTGTTTCAGGACAATTATCCAACCAGAAAGCAGCAGAATTACCATACTATTCTATAGTGTAAACCAGTTAGAGTCCCAATCAGTGCCAGTGCAAGCCTCCAGTCAATAACGCTCAGTAGCTGAATTGTAAAGGAAGAGATGAGAAGAGAAGGGAATCTGGGGTTTTGGGCTCTTGCAGCACACCATGGCACCATGAGCCCTTTTTTTCCCAAAGCGACGCCCTCAGGCCACCAGTAAGTGCACGCAAGATACCGGTCTCGTCTTCACTAATGCTGAGAAAACCCAAGAGAAATTATTTCTCGATCAGATCAGAGGTTAAAACATAATAAATGTTTGGCTCTGTCTGAAAAGTCCCTTACACAAACAATGTGAAATGCAATCTTTTACCACTAGATGTCACCAAATTACTGAGGCAATTGAATCAATTTGCCTCAGTAACATAATTTAATCTTCACTGGTATTCTTTTTCTGCTCGATAACATCCAACTATAAATATTTTAGACTTTTTAACAGTCCAGTCATCCACAATGGAGCTCTCTGATTACCTTTTATGGCCACTGTAGAGCAGTACTGGCTCTCGTTATTCAAGTCTGAAGTGTTTTTATGAAGCCGACACTATTCCGGACAGCGATAATCCCACAATCCCTTTATCTGGGATTACGGCAGTAATTTATTGGTTTTGGCACAAAGCTGAGAAGTTATAGCCCGAACTAGACCCCCCTCTCCAGCACCTTCTTTCATCAGTTGCCACGTCTTGTCACATGAAATCTTTTCAGAACCGGAGCTACAAAGGTAATGTAAAACACATTCACGTCTGCGTGAACAACAAAGCTTTTAAACAATGCCATCACTCCCTGGAAATTCTTGGGAAGCTTCAGCCTGGCTGAGAATATTTATACAGTAAAAGGTATGCAGTTAAAAAAAACAAATGCATCACAGTAAATTAAAACATTAAATCCTGCAAACTGATTTGTGTTTCTGGGTATTTTGACAGAAATGATTTTATTTGACCTTTATTTAAAGACCCACTGAGATTCCAAATCTCTTTTACAGGAGAGTCCTGGTTGCAGAGGGGACCCTATTTTACATGTTTTAAGTTGTTGGAGAAACCTTTGCAGAGATGAGAATAATACATGTTTGGAACCTTCAATTTGCTGTGAGGTGAGAGCGCTAACCACTGTGCTGTATCTGATTTTTTGCTCAATCCTCCTACTTTATCCGAGGAGGCAGAAGCCTGAGTAGAGATGCACTGCCTGTCTCTCCCAAAATTCAAGCAACCGGTCCTCGTCACAGTCATCCAGCGTAAAGTGTGCAGCCTGCTCCAATTCGTTCGTTAGGCCCACATCAGCGGCCCATTCGGCGAAGTCCACTCTAGGTCTTTTCTCTCTCTTTCGTTAGTGACGTCTATGGAAGGTAAAATAGCATTTGTCAATAATGTCATTTACCAGCATTCAATTGAAATATCCCACTCATCATTAATAACGCAGACACTTACCCTCGCCTGTAGTCTGTAGATGTTCGTGGTGCTGTACTTGAAGTCTCAGGAGAGTCCACAGCTTCAAAAGACACAGGGTATACGATTCTGTGGAGATATTTCCTTCAGTCTCGATCATCTTTGTGACTTTTGTAGCGGCGGCAGAGGAAGAGGGCGATTTTATGCGTGTCTGTGAGGATTAACGTTTGGTGGCGCAGAGCAAGTGCGTGCGTACGGAGCAAAGCCATGTACTCAAGGTCTCCAAAGACTAGTTGCTAGTGTGCGCCCAGTTTGTCTCCCTGCAACTCCTCAGATGCTTTCTTAAAAGGATTAATCATTTGATGGCACTGGAAATCAGATGAGGTACGAGCTGAAGAAGCTGTTGTTGGCGAGTAAATAGAGTTTATCATCTCTGGATGATCCTTTAGTGCTGCCTTTGTCAAACCAAAGATAAACACAGACTCCTGTATTCTCCAGTGCAGAACCTTTTGACCATACAATTCTCTGTCCTTTTTCTTGAGAAAATACCTTTGACTTTTTACTATAATGTTTATTGTTTAAAGTGAAAACTGTGGATTGAGGACTTGGGATTGAGTCATTTGGGGGCGTCTCAACTGACACAGGAGTGCCGCGTTTTTAGGCAATAGTAATCTTTTTAGAGTTAGGATTAGGGTAAGCCATGCATGGACTATTAGCATGGCAGTTTATAATTGTAAAATGAATAGCTTATTAATATCTTTACAAGCTCATAACTAATAATTATTAATACCTTATTAATACTTAACGAGCACCCCTTAATATAAAGCGTCACACAGCCCCCTCTTCTGGTCATGAGCTAAGACACAGTTTTCAGTCAAGAACATTAAAACAATCACCTTTAACCTCTTAACCCCCACTTTAACGAGCACATTTTCTTCACCTTTGGCTTTACCCAAATCTAAAAGCTTCTTGACCGGAGAGCGAACAGCCTACAAGCCTGTGTAACGCCTCATTTGAAAGCTATGACTTACAAAACTGAGCTAAGAATTTTCCATGTGTTGTTGCCACGTTGTCTGCACTTTTTTGACGCATTTTTGTCAAGTTTTTGATGCTTTTTTGTTGCTTCTTTGTCACTTTTTTGTTGCCTTTATTGTTGCATTTTTGTAACATTTGTCAATTTTTTTGCTTCTATGTTGACTCTTTTTCAAGAAGCTTTTAGATTTGGTTAATTCTGATAACTAATGCTGATATTGTTCTCTGCCATGCCACTCTTTATTTTATAGGCTACATCTAAATGGTACAAATTACTCATATTTTCTCACCTCCAAATTGTAATGAAAGTGCAGCTTTACTACAGTAGGATTCGTGGTGAAAGCTGGAAGAAATGTTGAGGTATTTTTTATAAATAAGTAAATTGTTGAGCTTATTTAACCTACTGATTACCAATTCAATAATCATAATCAATTAAGGAGATCCCAGTAAAAAAAAAAGGAAATGCGATCATTTGTATGGTGTTGTCATGGTGATGACATAAATGCCTCATGTTATTCTATAAATGGAGAGACACACAACTCTACCGTTATTCATTAAATAGTTCCATACATGGAAACTTGAAGGAGCCATACAAGGGTTTTGGTAGTTCGCCCTGTAATGGCCGTGTGTTGGGTTCATGCGCTTCTGCACCACAGTGATTGTGTGGCATTGTGGGAGTGATATCATCATCCATTTTAGTAAACATCATCTGAGCACTTTCAAACCAGCTTAAAATAAATGGAATCAAAAATAAACAAAATTATTGTTTCACCTCGATCACTGCTCCCCGTAATCCAGCAGAGGGCAGTAACACGTCACCACACCATGTAATTTATACAACCCTGGAGTTTATTGAACCCTTCTCATCAAACTGAATTTTTTGCCTCTCCATGTAATTCTTTGTTGGCTTCTTATTATATACATGTTGGTGTATTGCACAATGGGGCAATATCAAATGTCCTCTATGGAGCAACGTTTAAGTCAGTCACTGCATGCCCCGTAGCCACGCTGTTTGTCCATGGTCTCAATACAGCGCATTCTTGTCTTATCTGGGCTGCAATCGTCTGGATGTCTTAACATTTGAGAGCAGATCCACCTGCAGATACTAGCCCTCAGACATTTGTTTTCATTTAAGCAGATTATGCTCTTATCGCACATTTAATTTCCACTGGATATTGATTCGTGGAGGTATGGCACTGTTTTACTTCAATTTACAAAAGTCAGTCTATACTGATAAAGAACATAAAGAAACAAGTCAATGTTTTATTCAGGATTCGGTAATGAATTAATACACTCTATGTGGTTGTCCAAGAACCACAATCACGGAGGAAGGAGGTGCAAAGGTCCAGACCAAACTCAGTATGTTCATGTTTTAACCTCTTAACCCCTGCCTTAACCAAGTGCCTTTTGTCCAATTCAGCTTCTGAAATCTACAAAACGAATCTAAACGGATTTTCCTTGCGTTGTTGCCCCATTGTCGTCACATTTTTGTCACTTTTCTGTTAACATGCATACGTTTAGATAGATTGCGCACTGGGCAAAGAAGGGAAGCAAGTCAGTTTATTGTGGGATGTGGCAGATTCGTCACCATTCCTGTATCACTGGAGCACTCTTGTAAACTTGTCTTTTGAATTTGACCCATCCCTCTGTGCCACTGGGACAATGCAGTCGGTGAAACTCTGGAGTTCCTTGCTGGTTTGGAGAAGGAGGATGCAGAGTAGAATGTTAGATACTTTAGACCTATATGACCTATATGACCACTCATGGCCTGCCAAAAAATACCATGACTCTATCTGAAACAGTGGCACAGGCACTAAATTGAACTGTGACTCAGCCGTTTTCTCCATTAGAACTTTCAGCACTGCAGCGGAGTGTGTTTTAAATGAGTCAGAGTGTGTATAAAACTGGAGGACTGAACTGGAGACAGACAGGTGCATTGATTTTTACAAATACAGGACTGCCTTTGCTATATTTCACAGTACCCGGTTCGCTGCTCAGTTTAGGTTGTATGGTAAATCAGAAATTGAGCTTCATGTTCGTTTTTGTTAGCACGACTGTGACAGTGTCCCTGAAAGTATTCCATGTCTTGGGTCTGAGGATAAGGCATTGCATCGTGCCAGCAGATGTTTCCCTACGAAGGCTGTGCTTAATGTCTCTCTACTGGGAAGGTCCTTTGTCTCCTTGGTTGTCACAGTAACGGCTCCCACGGAAATGCTTCTGATCCTCCTGTCTTCTGTTCAAGGTGCGTTAGGTAAGCGTCTGTGCGGATCATTATATGTTTGTTTGATTGCACTATAGAACTCTTGTGCAGTTGAGAGAAGGAAGAAGCAAGGCATAACATCACAATGGGTTATGTTATATTGGTCTATAACATATTTTTTCAGTGGGATAGAAATGGTTGTATCCTTCAGTATATTATCAAAGACCTGTGTGTGCTGTGCATCTAAGACCTTTCTATCGATCGTCTATATCTTTGTTGTTGTTGACATAGCCATGTCTCGTATACTGCCCAAACTCAAAATCCCTGTGTTGAAATAAATGTGGAATAAATTTGGACCACAGCTATTAATTAAATATGTACATACTCTCTAATATGTACATACTCTCTAATTCTCAAAACAAAAAATAGGGTCAGATATGGAGCCTATAACTGTTTTGAAGAGAAAAGAAGAAACCTACAACAAAGAATGCAAACTAATCCAGCAGCCGTTTTCTGGTTTTATATCAATTCCCCAAAACATTTGTTGACTTCTGTGTAAGTTCTCAGTCGTACAGGAGTTGTCCATCTTCAATGAAGGTACTTGATTCATCTTCTGTACTCAGTAGTTGAAGTCTTCGAACGTTTCGCCTCTCATCCAAAAGGCTTCGTCAGCGACAAAAGTCCCACTCAGGCCGCAGCTGAAGATATAGACCAACGGGGAGGAGTTAGGGTTGGCCCGGCTCCTCCTCTCTAATCACAGCTACTCTCACCTGTGGGTAAAGCTATTTTTGTCAGGAAAGAAAATCCCTCCATGAACCGCAATGGTGGGCTCAGATTTAATCTTCCGTCACTGTACTCCAATCTCCTTCGGGAGAAACCGAAAGGGCACCGAAACGTTTGAAGACTTCAACTACTGAGTACAGAAGATGAATCAAGTACCTTCATTGAAGATTTGTTGACTTGTTACTTTCTTCAACAAAACAAATCGGGTCCAAATAAAAATTGTATTTTAGAAAAGCAGGTTTATCCACTTGTGAAGCTATATTACTACTCAAAATTTAAACTGATACTAGAAAAAATATTATTCATTCATGTTACTTACTTTACATTCATTATAGTCAGAATTATCCTTTGGACTGGGATATTAAGATTGGAGGACGATTCCACTCTTATCCATCAGACTTTTTTAGCTGGTTTGCACACTGGATAGAAGAGTCCCTCCTTTTGCTCTTGGACCTTTTAGTCGCCTTTGACACTGTAGGGGTAGGGGGTGAGCAAGTTGGTCTTTAACCCAACACAACCAAACCACAAAACATAATATAAACAATAACCAATTATACACATAATAATCAAATCATATTAAAGCAATATAAATGATTACATGAACCTAAAGAAACCATAAACAAATGAACACTCAATCCCCCCTCCAAATCAATCCCAGTGCTGCAGCCCAACTACCCCAGGTGTTACCACTAACCAGTCAGCTGAGCTGACAGCCCTTCAAGTAAACAAACCTATCAAAATAAACCAGACCATATTACCAAACAATACAAAAAGCAAAATAATTGACCAACACATACACTGTGAAAGGAGGGGTGGAGGCCCCCCTTCCACAAGGAGACAAAGGCGTGGATGAAAATGTTCTTCAGTTGAACAGCTCCAACACTGAAGGTGTCCTCATTGGTACTCCACACCAACTTCGATCCTGCCCCTTGTTATTTTCTGGCCAAGACATTTCCCTCACATCCTCTGTTACCAACCTGGGGGTTCGATTTGAAACCTATCATTTGACATTCATATCCAGCATATTTGTAAGACTGCCTTCTTTCACCTCCAAGCTCAGTCCCTTCCTCTCCCTTGCCAATGGAGAGAAGCTAGTTCATGCCTTTGTCTCCTCCCGGCTGGACTACTGTAATGCTCTTCTCATCAGGCTCCCTAGCAGGAACCTACAGAAATTGCAGTACGTTCAGAACTGCACTGCCAGGGCCCTGATGAGGGTTGCCAAATCCCAACACATCACAAACCAACTCGACAATCTCTGCTCCTCTGACAGCCACTAACTCCATGCCCTCAAGGCTAATAGCCGGAGAAATAGGGCCTTTCAGGCGGCTGCATCATAACTGTGGAATAGCCTCCCCAACCACCAGAGAGCACCAGTCTATTGATATATATATATATATATATATATATATATATATATATATATTAAAATGTACTTATTTCCTAATGTGTTTTCTTAATACAGCAGGAACCATATGTTTACACACACTTCATAAAAAGACACATTTGCATTTTTTCCTTACAGAAAACAAATTCTGTTTTCCTGACATGAAAACAGAATTTACATTTATTTTTTCAGGTCAATTGGAATTAAAAAAAATATTTATATTGGTCAAAAGCCAGAAGAATGAGAGATAAATATTTTTTAGAAATGTTTTTGTTACTTTTTACAAAGTCAGAAGTTGACATACACTAAGATTACTATACCTTTAAACAATTTGGGAAAGCCTTGGAAGCTCATTTTCTTGGGTGCAATTTCAAGACACTTGAAGGTTCAGGTTCATTGGTTAAAACAATGAGGGAAATGACCCGCCATCATACAGATCAGAAAGAAGGCGGGTTCTGCGTCCCAGAGATGAACGTGCTGTGGTCTGAAATATCAAGAACAAATGCAAAAGACCTGGTGAAGATGCTGAAACTGGTAAGAGTTTGTTATCATCCAGAGTGAAACAAGTACTGTACCAACATGGGCTGAGAGAGTACTCTGCCAGGAAGAAGCCCTTTCTCCAAAATAAACATGAAAAAGTCAATTTGGAGTTTGCAAATATAAAAGGATAAAGACTTTAATTGTTGGAGACATTTCCTGTCTTATGGACAATTCCTGCCCATAATGACCATCATTGCGTTTGAAGGAAAAAGGAGAAATCTTGCAAATCTGAGAACACGATCCAAACTGAAATCCAAAACGTTTGACCCAAATTATACAGTTTAAAAGCAATTTTACCAAATATTATTGAAATGTATGTAAACTTTTGGTTTTGTAAAAAATAATTAAAAAAATGTGTAGAAAATGCTATCTGTCATTCTTCTGGATTTTGACAAATAGAAATAATTTTTAAAATTCTAATTGACCTAAAAGTAAAACAAAAAAATCTGGGTTCATGTCAGACAGTGAGAAAAAATGCAAATGTGTTTTTTTATAAAGTGTATGTAAACATATGGTTCCCGCTGTTGTATTATGTATTGCTGTGTATTTAGTGTTGATATGTTGTGTTCTTCTCTGTAGCACTTCAAAATGTGTTTTTCATGTGTTGGTGTTGTCTAAAGAACATTGTGTAATCCATTCTTTATTATCAGTCTCATCTTCAGACATTTAGCTCCTGGGACATTAAACAGAAGAAAGGAGCAAAAGTTTCCCTTTCTCTCTTTCCCTCTCCCGCTCGCTTTCTTTTTCTCTCTCTCGCTCCATCTCTGGCTGATAGATGATGACATGTTATGTTTGGTGTTTATGTACAATGCTCAAACACAGATCTTCATCTAAACTAAGTGTTTGAATATCTAAAGCTGGTTCACGACTGCATTTGAGGCCGGGCCATAAATGGGTCTTAAACTGCACATGTATGTAGGACAATAAATCTCACTGAGGGAAGATTAAAGCCCGACTGGTCTATGAGGTCACACACAGTCAAAATAAAACTCTGTGATGACGTTTATGTATCTACTGTTTAAACCTAGATTAAAGAGTTTGTTATAGAGGAACATTGGCTCACAGAAGCATGGATGGAAAGCAGGCGTGTTCAAAGTTGATTTCTTTGAACATCGAAAACAGGCTTATCTAGTCTTCCTTTAATGAGAGAATAAACAGAACGACATTGCTCTAAAAAGTGTAACTTTCTCCCTAAATTACAGAGGGGACATGTGAAAGAAAGATATGTAGCCAGAAACGTTTGTATTTAGTACAACGACTAACTAAAGGATTGCACACAAATACAGAAACAGCTTTTAAGTTAAGTTATCCTTCTATTAATCTCTGTAGAGAAATGTGTTCTCTGCATTTGACCCATCCTCAGTGTCGCTGGGGCAAGCTGTAGGAGTAGTGAGCTGCTGGCGTGGGCCTGCAAGTAGAGTGAAGAGTCTTCCCCAAGGACACAACGACAGTGTGCAATTTGCAGGAGTTGGGATTTGAACCCCCGAGCTTCAGACAAGACAACCTGCTCTACCATCTGTGCCACTGGGGCGGCAGTAGTGTGGATGAAATGTAATTGTAATAATGGTGCAATCAACCACACCTTTCCTTCAAAGACCGTACACACAGCTCTTTGAAAGACACTGAAGAGACTTTCAGTGTTGGAGCTGTTCAAGTGAAGTATAAATGGGTATACTTCAAGATACCCATTTATTGATGATTATTTTGTTGTTTACCATTACCCACTGTTACTAATCTCTGTTTGGGACAAGCATACCATGACCCGACGTGGTGTTTTCAGTAACGGATGTCCATAAGCCACAGTGGAAATAAACCCTGGCGGTCCATCCTAAACAGTGTGGGGCCCCTGCTCCCATTTACAACAGATGAGATGTTTGTGTAAAGGAAAGACTTACCCCTCTTCTCTGGGACCTTTCATTTCCTCTCTGCCCTGCAATGTACTCCTCTACTCTGTTCTCTCAAAGCAGACGGCTTCTTTGAGAGAACACTAAAATAAAAGCAAGGATGTCTTTTGAAGTACTTGCATGTAGTTCCTGTGTTATGTGTACATTGAAGTGAGCATATGAATGATAATGAGGACTGGATAGTGATGTGTACATTGAGGAAAGTGGTAGAAGTGCACTTTAGAGGAGTTGTATGCCGAGTGGAACACACACATACACACAAAAATATATTGTATGTCGTTTTTATCAAGAAAGCTTGAGTCATTTATGGTAATCTCTGGTTAACTCCAAGAAGCACTGAGCAATCAACAAGCCCTATGCAGCTCTAGTCTGCTCTTGTCCTGTTATCAAATCCAAAAGAAAATGTACTTACTTACTGCTACCGCCTCTTGCGGCCCGTCGTACAGCTATGGCGGGTGTTTTCATTTCGTGATGAGAGGATACAGCTTAGCAAGAGATCGAGGGGTGAAAAAAGCATTTTGGAGCTGTCACGTGCCAAGAATAGCTTATGGCGTCTAGTCTTTCACCATTTTCTATAGGAACAATGTAGCAGACAAATATAATCTGTCTTATTCTCCAGGGAACAAACATTAGTAGTCTAGGAAAAAAAGAAGGGAAAAGCACTTACTGGACATCCACAGTAATTCAAAACCAGAGGTGCTCTTTGGAGCAGGGAAAGTAGTTCAAAAAACAGAAAAACCAAGGCACTCTCTGATGAAGTTAAAATGCCTTTATTTTATGGCATGTCTAAATGGACAAACATAGCCCCAACGCGTTTCAGCCTCAAAGGCCTTCTTCACGGGGTCAAACAGACTTAAAAGAATAACATGTGGGCTAAATACAAGTAACCCACCAATAAGGTTCCTCCACCTGTACCAGGAAGAGTGACCAGGTAGGAAGTAACCGGTGCTTGCACAACCTCAGCATCAACACCAGGTGGTAGTGAGAGTACCCGCCCATGTGTACACCAAATAATAATACACTGTAGAAACAATTTTAAATCAATATACATATGCAATCTTTAAAAAAAAATAAATAAATATATATATATATATATATATATATATATATATATACATATATACATTTTACAAAACACAGTGTAATCAATGTCTTCATTAAGTCCAGGATGTTTTGTGGCTTGCAACATATAGATCCAATAGGTCTCCCGTAGTTTAAGTTTTTTTAAACGATTCCTTTTTTGTATAGTGTCCGGTATATGATCTATTCCATGTGCTTGAAGACTTGTTGGGTTACTGTTATGGAAGTCCAAAAAATGTCTGGCCATTGGGTAGTTGAGGTTAGCCGTGCGAATAGCATGTGCTCTGCCAACCTGTCCTGTAGGCGTCTCTTTGTCATCCCAATGTAAAACACAGTTATAGCACACCAGCCTGTAGATGACAAATGTAGTTTTACAGTTAATGCAATGCTTTATACTATATGTCTTGTCTGAATGGAAGTCCAAAAAGGTTTTAATTTGATGAATGTTACTACAATGGTTACAGTTGCACATTTGTATGAGCCGTTAGGTTTAGATCCAAGCAATGTTTTTTTGATAGAAGATGGCTGGTAACTATGCACCAGTTTATCTTTGAGGGTGGGGCATCTTTTAAAGCTCACCAGCGGAGGGTCAGGAAAAATTAGACTTAAACTTTCATCACTTTCTATGAGAGCCCAGTTCTTTTTAATAATGTTCTTTATACTGTTCGCCTCACAGCTGTATGTGGTGCTAAAAATTGCACACTCTCTGCTAGTTTTGGAGGGATTCTTTTCAAGCAGGGCATCTCTGTTTAGATGCTCTACCTCCTGGTGCGCCTCTTGAATAGGAAACCTATTGATCATTTCTCGGGATTTAATGTCAAACTCTCTGTCCTCATCACAGATTCTCCTGGCCCTTTGTAGTTGACCGTATGGAATATTGTTTATAAGGTGCCTGGGATGACAGCTTTTGTTGTGCAGAATAGTATTCCTGTCTGTCGACTTCCTGAACAAGGTAGAATGTAAATTTCCCAAATCATCTTTGTAGATAGTTATGTCTAAAAAGTTTTTCTTTTTCTTGACTGTATTCCAGTGAAAGCTTGATGTTAGGATTGATTCCATTCAAAAATTGGTGAAATTCAAGTAATTCAGACTCCGTTCCAGACCAAAATAAACAGACATCGTCAATAAATCGTCCCCACCAAACAATGTACTTAAAAAATCTGTTCAGCTCAGCATATATATATATACACACATATATACATTTTACAAAACACAGTGTAATCAATGTCTTCATTAAGTCCAGGATGTTTTGTGGCTTGCAACGTATAGATCCAATAACGATTCCCTTTTTGTATAGTGTCCGGTATATGATCTATTCCATGTGCTTATTAGTAGTATAGGGTTGGAAGGCTTGGAAGGCTTGGCTGGCTCAGCTGCGAGACTTGCCCGGATACCTCCTCGTTTGTCCCTTTTTTGTTTCCTGTAGCTCCTCTTGTGACGCCTCCACTTTGCTGCAGGTGTGGGGTCTTGGTGCCTCTTCACTGTTTCAGAAGAAATGTGTAGGTCTCAGATGTCTTTAGCTCATAAGCTGTTTGTTTACTCATAAAAAACCTGGGTCCTTCATATATTACGGACTCTCTGCAGTTAAAAATCCACTTTACTTTTTATATATTATTTATAACACTTAATAACACCATTGTTGCCAGCATAGAGTGTTGGCAACAATGGTGTTAATAAAAACATTTGCAGGAATTCTAAAACATCCCTGTATTTACATCGGACTTCATGATCGTAAATCATTTGCCATTGCTTACAGATATAGTGTCTGGTGGGGCTTCACTCATAGACGTGCTGTTTTCAATCAGAAAGATCGAGCATTAGGTCCAGTGCTCCGGCGCATTATTGCCCTTTTAGTATCCATTGTAAATAGATACCTTTAGCTCTGACACACTTAATATTCAGGACTCAAACGTGTGTGTATGAAGCAAAATACAGTTTACTTGTGGGCAGAACGGATAAAGCTAAGAACACAAAAGACTGAACATTGGATATATTCTCCAAAGTAGTTTGTTATGCTTGGTTGTATCATCTCCCATCATAATTAGAGGTTATGGGTGTGTTTTTTGCCATGCTGGTCCCTGGTTTTAATGTGAACAGGATGTATGGCCTTATCAGCCATTTCTAACAGAGACCAGTAAATCATGTTCACTCCAGAGACCTCAGATGCACTCCGCACACATCACAGTTTGGGCTGGGTCCAGGAATGGCTTTAGCAAGCTCCCCAAAACAATGGGATTAGCATGGCCAGACCACTCTGTGATACAGAAGTCTTGTGGTGGATGATTAAAGTTCAAACATATAACCATATGGAATTAGAGATGAAATCTGACTTCAAGGCAATATGTGTTTTCAAATAGGCCTAGATGTATACTATGTACTGTGTTTGGTTTGAATTTTGCTTAAGAAAGTATTTGTGTCATCCTGTCACAGCAGGACATGGCTTGGTGCAACTGGAAGGCCATCTATAATTTTAAAAAGGTGACAGCTTTGAGGTGCACTTGCCAAAAATGAAAAAGTAAATGTTTTCCCCTTACTTTAAGCATGATTAACTTGTTTTTAAGAGGTCCACTATAGAAAACACATCGACAGAAGCAGTAGCCCATCCTGTCTGATCCTGGAAGCCACAAGCAAAGTTGGGAGAACCAAGTTCTCAAAGAAACGGGTGGCCCACTTTTAGGAGCGTTTTTGGCCACAGATCCAAATGGCTTGTCACGTGAATCCAGCTCCAACTGAGTCACACTGGTTTTGTGTCATTGAGCAGACACTTGATCCAGGACGGACAAAACATCGGATTTACACAATTCCGTTGATGACAAATAAAGCACGCACTTACTAACTTTTGTTTGTTTGTGAATGAATAATGGTTCCTTGTGACGTGCTTCGTGGCCATGTCTAAGAAAAGTGTTAAAAATGACACTTTATAATAATAGTATAAGAATCGTGCATAAATGCCATTGGTTTAGTCATGCAGTTGCACCATTCAAACTTAAAAAGATTAATCCCAAACCCCTTCCCCCCTGGAGAAACGAGGAGTTAAAGCAACTCAAGAGAAATTGCAGGAAGGCCGAGAGGAGATGGAGGAAATTCAAAATAACAATAAATTATCAAATATTCCGTGCTCAACAAAAGACCTACAATACAGCAATAAGAAATGCTAGAAATACATTATTTTCCACAATAATCACCAACCACAAAAATAACCCAAAAGTCCAATTCTCAACACTAGAAAATGTTTTAAATCCTGATTTTAACAGACCTCCTTTAAACCCCACAGACGCTCTCTGTGAGGCGTTTGCAGACCAGGGGAAAGATAGACACTATCAGATGTAATATTTTATCTAACCAAAGTAACATGGCTTTAAATACATCTGGTTGTCTACTTGTTCCAAAAGAAACACTGCACAGTTTTGTCCAGGTTAATGCTGAGATGCTTGATAAAGTTTTCTCTTCAGTGAGGCCCACCACATGTCTTTTAGACCCGGTCTCAACCCCGTTTTTTAAAACATTGTGTGAATCCTTTAAAGACGAACTTTTACACATGATGAATTGCTCTCTTCAGACGAAGGTCTTCCCTGCTGCCTTTAAGGGGGCGATGGTGAGGCCCCTGCTGGGGGGGGACTGTAATAATTTTAACAACTTTAGACCGGTATCCAACTTACCATTTTAAAGCAAAATCTTAGAAAAACTTGTCTTTATCCAACTTAATGATTTTATTACTGCACATAACGTCCTTGAGAAATTCCAGTCTGGCTTTAGAGTAAACCACAGCACCGAGACGGCCCTTTAAAGATCTTAAATGATCTTAGATTAAATTATGACTCACAGTGTTGGTTCTACTGGATCTGAGCGCCGCTTTTGATACAGTCGACCACACTATTCTTTTAACTCGTTTAAAACACATCAGCCTCTCTGGTGCTGTCCACAAATGGTTTACATCCTACCTCACAGACAGGACATTCATGGTAAGTGTGGATAACATTACATGTGGGGTGCCCCAGGGTTCGATTTTAGGCCCAGTGCTTTTTAACCTGTATATGCTCCCTCTTGGTGAAGTCATCGGGAGACATGGAGTCAACTTTCATAGTTACGCTGATGATACACAGTTGTACATCTCCATGTCTCCTGATGACACCAGGCCAATGGATGCACTTTGTAACTGCATTTTAGATATCAAATCTTGGATGGCAAAAAACTTTCTTCAGCTTAACCAGGACAAAACTGAAGTTTTAGTCATCGGTCCTCAGGCCCAGAGAGAGAAACTTTTACCCAAACTACAGTCATTGTCTTTTAATCCTTCCTCACAGGTGAAGAACCTGGGTGTGATTTTTGACTCTGAGCTGACTTTAATTCCACACACAAAGATAGTTTTTTACCATCTAAAGAACATAGCCAGAGTCCTCCCCATTCTCTCTCGGGCCAACATGGAGACGCTAATGCATGCTTTTATCACCAGTCGTCTTGACTACTGTAATGCCCTGCTTTCTGGTCTTCCCAAAAAGAGTATCTCAGGTTTACAACTTTTACAAAATTCAGCAGCTCGTGTCCTGACGAAGACCAGGAGGCGGGACCACATTACACCGGTTTTAGAGTCGCTGCATTGGCTCCCCGTGTGTTTCAGGATCGATTTTAAAGTTCTTTTAATGGTTTTTAAATGTCTTAGTGGTCTTGGTCCTTCTTATCTTTCAGAACTGCTTTTGCCTTATGAACCTTCACGGCCCCTTCGCTCCTCCGGCAGGGGTCTCCTAGTTATTCCTAAAGTCAACAGAAAGACTCACGGCGAGGCGTCTTTCCAATATTATGGCCCTCGCCTCTGGAACGACCTGAGGAGGAGCTCAGGACCAAAGAGAACGTTCATGTTTTTAAGAGCAGGCTCAAGACCCACCTTTTTAGCTTAGCTTTTAACGAACATATATTTATTTAGTCCCAATTATATATTTTGTGTGTGTGTGCGCGCGTGCTCATGCACCTGTTTGTTATCTGTAAAGCACTTTGTGATACCTTTCGGTATGAAAAGCGCTTTATAAATAAAGTGTGATTTGATTTGATTTGGTTCTTAAAGGGACGACGGTGGCGCAGGTGGTAGACCAGGTCGTCTCGTGATCGGAAGGTCGTGGGTTGGAATCCTAGCTCCTGCAAATGCACACTGTCTTTGTGCCCTTGGGCCAGACACTTCACCCTATACTTGCCTCCAGTGTCTGCGTACATTTGAATGAGAGAGTGAATGGGTGACTGGTTACTTTCTGTAAGGCGCTTTGGGCCCGATAAAGATAGAAAAGCGCTATATAAGTTGAGTCCATATAATTATACAGAGAAAAAAAAAGTTAAAATCATGTATTTTCCTCCCTCTACCTACTCCAGCAATGTCCTAATGCAGGGGTTCCCAAATTGTGCGGGGGGTAAAAAAAGTTGATCACAATCTGTTCAATATTGACCCGTTGAACCGCGGCATGGGAAACACGCTTATACAGGCGAAAGAGTCTTATAATTCAGATGTGGATGAGCCTGTTCTGGACCTAAATATATCAATAAATATATCCGGGAGCGCGGCTGAGGATCGAGGCTGCGTCCGCCCTCACTACAACAGCAGCGCCTTTAACATGAACAGTGTCAAAGTTTGGTCAAGTGGCAATTTCTGTAATATTGGTCATAAAGAGAGAGGAGCCTGTGTGTGCCGTCAGACTGATGGTGAAAACAGGAGTTTTCCTCTCATTCTGATCTGCGTCATTGCCTCCTCTGCCACTAAACCCATGGCTTTGTATCTGACACACACATTTAAATTTACGTGCAAAGATGGTAATGTCCTGCATATACATGAACTTCGCTTTAACAAAAAGCTTAAACCAGCGCATTTGAATCTGTACTGGTGGTTTGACAGTACGACTGAGGGGGCGGGGCCAGAGTCCGAACCTGAGTCTGAGGTTCAAAGTGAGCTGGTCACTGGGACAAAGCAAAACACTCACCCATTCCCACTAACAGCCTGTTAGGCCAAAATAATAAAAAAAATGTATGTACACATCCCCAGACGAGCAAAAAAATATTGAATGTGGAAAACCTGGTTGAGTTCACTGTAATAATGGAGGAAATAAATACAATATTACATGTGATATTCCCAGTGTTTTCACGTTAAAGTAGGGGGTACGTGACTCGTCACCCAAAGCTTCAGGGAGTACACAGCTCCAAAAAGTTTGGGAACCACTGTCCTAATGTGTAGAATGAGCCTAGACCTATTCACCACAACTGCCTCTAAAACCCTGCAACTATGGAGGACCGTGGCTGCCAAAACAATAAATAAATATATTAATAAATATATAAATAAATAATGTAATGCACTTATTACAATAAATATATTTATACATTTATTTATTTATTTATTTATTGTTTTGGCAGCCACGGTCCTCCATACTGCACTGTCACTCAAAAAGCTTAATATAGAGACTGCAGTTACGTGTAAGACCTGAGGTGGCAGTAGTGAGTGTAAAATGACCAACTTGCATCTTTTCCCTTTAAGCTTTTCACATCAAATCCACCTCGTAAAAATACCAAGCACCACCTGGCTTGGATCCAAGTCAAGGACTAAACCAAGTCTAAAAAAGGGTCTAAATACATTGGAGCAAGTCATGTCTAAGGTCAAGGTTTTGTTATGCTCTCTGTTGTGTTTTCCAGTTCCCGTTCTTGTTTTAAAAAGTGATTATAATCTGTAGAAATTATTTTAGAAGTGATGTTTGACTTTTGACCCATACCTTGAGTTTGCAACAAACACTTATAGTATTTTTCTCTGCACCCAACTGTCAAAAATGTGGCGGTTGTTGTGGTGACCAAACACACGTTTGTCTCTGTCAGTGGATGTCGCCGTCAGAAAGCACCTGATTCCGTCTGAAACAAAGACACTGGAACAACGAAGAGGTCAAATGTCCAGACACATCACGTCTACTGAGGGCTAAAGAGGCCTGCATCTGCGTCCCAACCGCCCTCAACGGGAGCAATAGGAAAGTAATGGGTAATTCGTAGCAATGTTGCTGTTAGACATTGTACTTTTCACACCTTCTATTAAGTATTTTAGAGTGACACTTTCTCCACTTCAAGACAGAGTTTTGTCCTAGTAATTTAAAGATCAGCAGACATCTAAAAGTGATCAGCCTGAGAGAGTGTTGCAAGGGAGTTATTGGTGGTTGTCGAAGGGTCTGTTTTGCGCAGATGTGTGCAGGGACAGTCGCGCTTTTATCTACTTCGAGGCCAGCTGTGACTACGTGCGCACGTGAATTACCACCACTGAGTATGCGGAGAATGAAAGGTTAATCCTTGTGTGAAGCGTTCTAGGTTATTTGTGTCACATGAAAATCCCGGTCCCTTCCTCTTCCCGATGGTCATAATCTCTTCAAGTGTTTTTTTTTCTTTCCTTTCCACAAACAACAAATACATAAATGTTTCTTTACCTTAACATGCTTTGGTATTTTGCCTTTCTTTGCCTTTCTAGCAGACTCTCATTCAATATTACTTAATGCAACATTATTTCTAGATATAGGCACAAGTGCATATATCTCTGCTTGTGTATTCACAAGCTGGACTGGCCTGTGAATGGAGTTGTGGCAGGGCATCTGGTAGAGAAGCTATTTCGAATCAATAAGTGCTGCCCAGAGTAAAAAGGGGAAAAGATTCTTTGCCAGTATTCTTTTTGGATTCAGCACAATATAATTGGCAAATGCAAACCAAAAATGAAAGAAGAATTCATTTGTCGCTGTTTCTAAATGTGGAACATGCTCCTTTAGTTTTGTGGCCCTTGTACTGCAGATAAGAGGCTTCAGACCCATTAGCATGGCAGAACCCATAGTGCTCCTCCTTGACCCGACCAAGAGTGCTCCATCCAGTTTGTCTTGAGCACTTCAGTTCCTCTTTCCCAAATAAGTACACTTTTAATGATAAAACCATGTTATATTTGCCTTATCGTTTTGTTTTGTTGTTGTGGAAAGAAGAATGAGCCCCACACTTAGGGTTGCCAGATCCTACAGCTAAAACCATTATGCTAATACGGTAACGAAAACTCAATGAGGGGCTTCTGGAGGTTCTTAGCTTTCAAATGACGTCCATGTCATATGCAGTTCAAGGCATGTTTGCTGTAGGCGTAGTGCCCTTTTAAAACCACCAACCATCTACAAGCTCTACCTTTAACACTTTTGGACTGGAGAAAAACTTGACAAAAGGCTCCTCTTGTGTTATATACGTGTCATTTTATTTACAAGTGCACAGCTGTTTCTTCGGATAACGGTCACATCCATAAAACAAACATTAAGCCACCAGACACTTGACCATATACAGACATGTCATCTGGATTATAGGGCTAACACAGCAGCAGCTTTAAGGCAGCGGAGACCGACGGAAACGTACAAACTTTCATAAAGGTTGGACCCTGCAAGAATGCTCTGCTGGTGAGGGCTTTATTGGACGCATTCCACTGGAGATATAGCCCTCAGATAATTGTGCTTTTGGTTCGGACAAAGAGGGAAAGGAAAACAGACAAAGCCAGACCTGCAGAGGAACTCGCTTGAAAAATCAAATATCGACTGAGCTGGGTTGATTGAGTTGAGGACGTTAGGAGATAGAAGTGAATCGGGCACGGCTCAATCATCCCTGAAGCGCATGGTAGAGTAGTAGAGGAAAGTAGCCAGTTGGAGACCGTTGAAGTATGACAGCCTCTCATCTCTTTCTCCCATCTTTTATCCAGAACAATCTGCGTCAGAGTTTGAAACAAGTGCAAATGGAACTAAAATTAGGTTGCCATGCTCCTCTTGGAACCTTGTAGAGCCGGGCCTGCTCTGTGCTGTTCTATGTAGGATTATGTCCCCAAAAGCTACGCATTCGCACACGAACACATTCAAAACACAGATTCAAAGTTAGTAGCGACAGTAACGAAGAAAGTGCACATTTTCGGAGCAGGCTTAAAGCTGATTACATGGAGGAATTACTGACATTGTTCACATGTGCAGTGTTGGGGTAAATACTCTTGTATTCAGTCACACAATACTGAATCAGAAGTGTTCGGTGCGTTACTTTAACATTGTAATATATTCTGTATTAGTAGTTACAGTTTTAAAAATGTAATATGTTTGTATTACATTTGGCAAAATATAAACTGAAAATAGTAACGCCACTGAGAAAAAGTGCAGTCAAAGATTTCCTTTTCCTGTGCTATCCCCCATTCTCTCGCGTTTTGTTTTGACGACAGTGCTGAGTACCTTTGCTTTCAGGAGAGTAACTGTATTCTAGATATGTATTCTGAATACAAGCGTTCAGTTCCTACCCAACACTGCACAGGTTTCACATCACCATAGTGGTTGTAACAGGCATTGTTGCAGGGTCCAGGCGAATGAACGCAGATAACGGGGTTTCCAAAAAAAAAAAAAGCTACAGAATTCATATCAGAATTGTGTACAACAACAAAAATGTGAGTTCAACGCTAAATTGCAAAAGAAAATGATCCTTTACGTATTGAGCAGATCAAGCAAGGGTGTAAAACCTTTCCATGTACTACACAACAATATACAGTAGGTCTGACTACGTGTGACTATGAAGTATAACTTCATAGACGGGCACTCACTCGATCTAGGACCATTGTTCTGTTACAGTTTGCATGCATTTCTTTGTGTAGATACATCAGAGGTTAAAGCAGAGAAGGTCCATAAATATATTCTTCTCTTTTTTTTATTTTATTTTTTTATTTTTTATTTTTTGGGCGTTTATGAGATCCCTCTGTAAAGTCATTGTCCGCCTTCTTCATGGAAAATCAGCACGATTCAGTGTTTGATGGAGATCATTTACAATCACAGGGCTCCCACTCGTCTGGATTTAAGGTACATGGAATCTAATATGAATGTTCCATATATTTTTTATCTTGCATATTTTGGTTGTCTCCCCCTCTAGCGCTTGAAACACTCTGTTCCACTTTGTTACGTCATTAGGTGGTAATACACATCTATGGGACTCATTTCGATCATTTCCGTGCTCAAATTGCCATCCATAAAATAGTTTTAGGCCTTTTTTTCTTCTTTTTTTAGTCCTTTTTCATTATTTTACTTATTTCTTTTTGGCATATAGTACGTAATAGTTAGATAAAAATAAAAAACATATGCACTTCAGCTCTTAACATGTCTCTGTTGGAAATAAGTGGGAAAATAAAATCCTTCAGTTGCAGCCATAAAATATGGTACGGTTATTCTTCTTACTTTTAAAGAAAAACGTGCAGCCAAAAATATGTTTAAAAAAAGTGTGTGAAGGTTACAGAAACATGTTTATGGTGAGGTCAGACCACTCGGAGCTTGTCCACCCTGAGTTTGCGCGAGGCAACAGAGGCAGCGATCAGAGGAAAGCGGAAGGGCTAATTCAATCCAGCCCATTATGTTTAACAAGGCCCATGATAAGAGTTTCAGTTTAAATGTTATAGACATGCCGTTATGATGGCAGACCATGGAAAAGATACAAAGACACACTTTAAATGGTACAAAAGGCCGACCGCACACATAAAGTCGTTTTAGTTTATGACGTGCGCGCTCAGAATTTGTCTTTACAAATCCCCCATCAACCACAAGGACACAACAACATAATGTGATCCAGTTAGCTGGTATGGGATCCTGGGCTGAGCTCGGAGCCCCTGTGCAGATATAGGACAAATGTACAAATGGACAGACATCCCTGTGACATTGTGCTGTTGTGGCATTTTTGATAAGAATGTTTTCTAAATAATAAATAACAAAAAAAATTATAATAATAACAACGATGATTTGCCCAAATGTCTCCTCTCAGTCCAAAGCATCTGACACACAAATCGTAAAAGTTATGGCCATTCTTATTAGGGCATGAAAGGATAGTATAATGAGGCTGAGCTCAGTGAGGGTCACCTTTGGACTCAGATTTCATACCAAGACCAAATCAGTGCAGAATTTTAGGACTAAAACTGACTCACATTCAGTTTCCAGCTGCACTATAATAAAAACAAAGGGTTCCTCGTGGTGGGAACCCTGTAGCGTCTCTCCTCCCGGCGACGTCAGCCCTAGCTGCTGATCTTGGTCAGCATCTTGTTAATGGCTTGCTTGACATGAGTGGTGGAGCTGCGTCTCCGTGCCTTTCCTTGCACCGCTTTGCGTCTCTTCACTTCTCTGCAGAGCTCGTGAAACGCCTCCACCACAGCGCCCACGACGTCTGCGCAGGCCGAGCACTCGTAGAAGGCGCAGGCCATCTCCGAGGCCAGCCGCTCGCCCTCCTCCGTACTGACCTGTCGAATGTGGTCCAGGTCTGACTTGTTGGCCACTAAAACCAAGGGCACGTTCTTGGGTTTTTTGACTTCCTCTAAGAGGGTTCGGATGGGTCCCACCTCCTCGAAGCTGCCCCGATCTGTGATGTCGTAAACTAGGATGAAGCCGTCGCCCCAGCGCATGTGGCCCTCCTTCTGCTGAATGTCTTCCTGTAATTACAACACAATAGGTTTTGTTCACGTGACATCACCACATTATCAGGAAATGACAGTTTCAAACAAAAGGTGGTGGGCACTATTCCATGGTGGTAACTACAGTCGATATGCAGATTTTTGAGTCTTAGTTTTTGACTAACATCTCATCACATGAAACAAAAACGGTCAAAAAACGGCGTGTGTGTGACCTAAGGGTCAAATGAAAGGACTTTCAACCATAAGATTAATGTGGCAGGTTTGTGAATCCAATCACTTCGAAATAATGATACATTTCAACATGTGTCAGTTTTCTTTTTGGAAATGTATTTTCCAATTCTAGAACGTTAAATAGTTTAATTAGAAATAAACCAAGATTGTTCGATTATCGAACAATCGATTAACATTTTTTAAAGATCAGGATAAAACTATTAATAACATAATAATAAAAATTTTAATAAATTCTTCGTAGATGTTGGCCCGAACCTTGCTGCAAAAATTGCAAATGTTGAGAAACATAATTGTGAGCTCATAGACATAAGACTTTGTTTCTCAATCCTGTTGAGGAAAAGGAGATTCTGGATATTGTTAGAGGGTGTAAAAATAAAACCTCTACAGATTGTTTCAACATGGATATGAAGACCTTAAAAAGTGTAATTGAAAGTATCTCTAAGCCGTTAGCATACATCTGTAACTTATCGTTGCACACAGGACAATTTCCTGACAGTATGAAAGTAGCAAAAATGATCCCTCTCTTCAAGGCAGGAGATAAACATATTTTTACAAACTACAGGCTGGTTTCCCTTTTACCGCAATTCTCTAAAATCTTAGAGAAGGTTTTCAATTCTAGACTTGACAGCTTTATTGAAAGATATAATTTGCTTGTTTGGTTTTAGGAATAATCACTCAATTTCAGACGCGCTCTTAGATAGTATTGAAGAAATAACTAATGCTGTAGATAATAAAAAAAATATGCAATAGGATTATTTATTGACCTGAGCAAAGCTTTCGACAATAAATTATATTACATATTACAGTGCTTGAATGAACAGAACTCTGTGAAGAATGACTGTATTTTGACTTCAAAGATGCAAGAACAAACCGAACTGAAACTCAAGATGGGCTGAGTGGGACTTTAGTCCGCTGACTAAGCCTTTTGGATGAGAGGCGAAACGTTCGAAGACTTCAACTACTAAGTACAGAAGATGAAGACTGAGAACTTACACAGACATCAAGATGAAATTGATATTTTTATTGGGTGATAACTTGTTATAATTTTAAGGTGGGTGTCGAAACAATGCTAGTTGAGAGATAATTTAAGATTTACCCCTTTCTCCGTGTTAAGATCTTTATTTGGCAAAACACAACTCTTCAAAACATCCCATCACATGTACAAGCCTTTGTAAAGTAGCAGAATTTGTCAGTTGCTAAAATTCTCGACAAAGCAAAATTGGCAACCTGGCTAAATGACTCATACCAAAAGAGAGTACTAGCACTAGTATGACAGGAGAGAAAAATGACACATTTGGAACAATACCTTGATATAATTGGCCTTCGATAGCAGCCTATTAAATGGTATCTCCCGTTAGAGAGCATGAATGAAATGTACTTTTAAATGTCAAATAATGATTTGTCATGTCTAAAAACAGTAGCCAAGGCTCCTGCTGCAGCCCAGTTAAACCTAAAGGCGTATAATAGCACAATTGTGAGAGTCCGTTATTAACCCCTTAATAACGGACTCTCACACTGCACTGAAGCAAGTGCATTTTCTCTGGTTTGGTTTTCCTCAAATCTAAAAGCTTTGTGAAAAACACATATTTGTCATAACAGTGACAAACATGTGAGGAAAAAGCTATGAAAAAGGGGACAAAATTGTAACAAAAAACGTGTGACGTGGTGACAAAGCAACAAAAAAATCCACAAGAAAGAGCGACAAAAACGTGGCAACAACTCGACACAAAAGGTTCCGATCAGTTTAGTAGGTCTTAGCTTTCAAGGCGTTACACTGAAAATGCGTTCAGTTCAAGCAGGGGGTTAAGAGGTTCATGAAAAAAAAAAAATATTCTGAGCAAAAAGTGCTGTGGCCCACCGGAAAACGTCCCGACTCTTTCGATAACCCAGCACGCCATTGGGCAGCACTTTGAGTGCTCCGACAATTTGCCAGTAGTTGACAATCACAATCTATTCTACATGTTTCAGGTTTTTAAACATGTAATTGAAAATCCTTTTTTTTTTTTCTTGCTGTTGCCCAGTTTAAGAGTCACTGACATCGTGTCTGCAGGTGTGTTTTAATGGCCCTCACTTATCCTTTATTCTCTGTTTTGTGTGTCACAGTGGAGGTGGGAGTGATTGGTCTAAATTGTTCTAGTTAGATGTCAGGAGGACTCTGGTGTAAAATACAATGACAGGTGTAATTTGTCTCACCTGTCCCGCCGTGTCCAGGATCTCCATGGTGACCATCTCGTCATCTATGTTGGCCTGATGCCGGTACGTGGACTCTGTAAGTCACAACGGGACAAAATGGTCAATGTTGTGTGTCAAAATGATGTGTAGACAATAACTACTCTAATGGTGAATCTTATTTAAACTCTCCAAATGAAGACTAAAGTGACACAAATCCCAACATTGATACCTGAGTGTGAACAACGCAGATACATTTTTCTCACATGTAACCCAGGCCATTTTAATCATTTTCATATGTGTTCCTAAATCCAATCTTAACATACATATTTTTTTATATTGGACATAAAAATGACAAACAACCGTTAAGTCCTCTGGGTGTCTGTTCTTGTGAAATTGCTTCTTTAAAAGTAACTCAACCTTGAAGCCTTTTCTTATCAATCTGTCATTCACGGCAGAATAACTAATTTCCATTCGTGTTCAGTAAAATTTAGCTTAATACGAGGCATCTGAGTGCTTTCAAAGGGGCTTATTGTCTCCCTTTGTAGCACTTTCCATTAAATCAAGATGTAACGTTTGTGAGCCAGGTGACCGTGCAGTATTTTCTCTGTTATTGGTTGCTAAGCTGGCGACCCACAGCGACCCAGAGCTAACCTCCGCTGGCTTTGTAAAACACACAAGTCTGAGCTGTGGCCGAGTGTTTTTGTTCAACACTAACGGGATGTGCCTCTTGCGCCCCTTGTAAAGATCCTGTGTCCCGTGTAAACAGCTGAAATACTTTCACTTGAATCTTTGTTGTGTTTCCCTAAAGGCTTACTTCTGAGGAGGGCTGGGTGCCGCCGTTCAACCAGTACCAGTGCTTTTACGGTTACTGTACTGATATCTGAATACTGAATATACTGAATATACTTTAATTCTTCTCGAGCCGTTGAACAGAATAACATTGTGAGTAGGTTATTTGAGCAAAACCAATAGATTTATGTTTAAAGGTAGCGTATATGTACAGTATAATGTTTTGTAAATACTTCATCGGTGCCCCAAGATATGAGGCCAATA
Source organism: Proterorhinus semilunaris (assembly GCA_021464625.1). Lineage (NCBI taxonomy): Eukaryota > Metazoa > Chordata > Actinopteri > Gobiiformes > Gobiidae > Proterorhinus > Proterorhinus semilunaris. The sequence continues at coordinate 13,186,795 of CM038343.1, forward strand.
TGTTCAAATCAACCATTAGTTTGACTGGAAACAATTGTGGCGTTGATTCATTCACACCTACAAAACATTTCACGTAATGTTAAAAGTTTTTGTTTGTTTTTACATTTCCTGTTTTGGGTCTGAGTCACACACTTAAGGCTGGTTTATTCTCCAGCGACAAATCCTTGCTGACATGCTCCTACTTTAAAAAGTCACAGAGAGTCAACTCTTCAAACACCTCCTTGCCCCGCGTTATCTGTCTGAACCGCTGGGTTGCTTGTGGCTCCTCAGACCCAGTGCAAACTCAGAGGAGACCGAGCATTTTCTGTTATTTGTCCCAGACTCTGGAATGAGGAAGTTGACTTTTACTGTTCAAATGGTCTTTTTGTGCCACTTTATTTTTGTATCTATTTATTTTGTATTGCCTTTCTTGAACAGCACTTTGGTCAACTTTGTTGTTTATAACAGTGCTTTATAAATACACTGGACTGGATCCCTATTTCAAAGAGTATTGTGATCTACAAACGTACCCTTCCTGTCACCGAAACAACAAGTTAGGTCTAATCTGATTTGGTCTGATAGAGCTGTGACGATACAACACAATGTTCAATGAATCCTCTAACACTATATGGAATGCAACATACTGAAAGTACTAATACACCTTGAACTTTTGCACATTTTGTCATGTTTACAACCCTAAATGTAAAGACTTTATTTAGAATTGTTTACTGAAAGTTCACACACAAGTAACAGACAACTGTGAAGTGAAAGCAAAATGATACATGATTCTGTATTTTTTTTTTAAATAGAAAAGTGAAAAGTGGGGCGTGCATAAGTATTCATACAGCATTTTCTGAGTGCATTAAATTGCCTTTATACCATTCCTAATGACTGCAGAAAGTTCACACCTTGCCCTAACCATTAAATAGAGTCTACCTGTACGTAATCTACTCTCAGTATAATTCCAGCTGTTCTGTGAGGGCCTCAGAGCTATGGTCAGAGTGCATTGGTCACTAAGCAACATCATGAAGGCCAAGGAGCTCACCAGAGAGGTCAGGGATAAAGTTGTGGAGAAGTTTAAAACAGCGTTAAGTTATACAAAGATTTCCCAAGATTTGAACATCTCACGGAGCACTGTTCAATCCATCATTCGGAAATGAAAAGAGTACAGCACCACTGCGAACTTACCAAGACACGGGCGTCCACCTAAACTAACAGACTGAACAAGGAGAGCACTGGTAAGAAATGCAACCAAGTGCCCCAAGATAACTCTGGAGGAGCTGCGACGTACTGCCGCTGAGCTGGGGGAATCTGTACATGGGACAACTATAAGTCATACTCTACACAAATCTGGCCTTCATGGACGAGTGGCAAGAAGAAAGCCATTATTGAAAGGAGGCCATAAGAAATCCCATTTGAAGTTTGCTAGAAGTCATACGGAGGACACAGCTACCATGTGGAAGAAGGTGCTTTGGTCAGATGAGATAAAAATTTTACTTTTTGACTCAGATGCAAAACGTTATGTATAGAGCAAACCTAACACTGCTCATCGTCCTGAGTGCACCATCCCCAGTGTCAAATATGGTGGGGGGAGCATCATGCTATGGGGCTGCTTTTCCTTAGCGGGGACTGGGAAGATTGTAAGAATAGTTGGGAAGATGAATGGAGCCAAATACAGAGACATTTTGGAGGAAAACCTGCTGGAGTCAGCAAGAGAATTGAGGCTGGGGCGGAGATTCTCCTTCCAGCAGGACAATGACCCTAAACACAAAGCTAAATCTACAATGGAATGGTTAAAAAAAAAAAAATAATAATAATAATAATATTAATGTGTTAGAATGGCCCAGTCAAAGTCCTGACTTAAATCCTATTGAAAATCTGTGGAAAGACCTGAAAACTGCTGTTCACAAATGCTCTCCTTCTAATTTGACAGAGCTTGAGTTTTTTTGTAAAGAGGAATGGGCTAAAATGTCAGTCTCTACATGTGCAAACCTTGTAGAGTCAAACCCCAGAAGACTTGCTGCTGTTATTGCAGCAAAAGGGGGTTCCACAAAGTATTAATTCATGCTGTATGAATACTTATGCACGCCCCACTTTTCACTTTTCTATTTTTTGAAAAATAACAGAATCATGTATAATTTTGCTGTCACTTCACAGTTGTCTTTGTGCGTGAACTTTCAGTAAAAAATTCAAAATACGTTTAGGGTTGTAAACATGAGAAAATGTGCAAAAGTTCAAGGTGTATTTGTACTTTCGCAAGGCACTGTATGTCTTAAAGGTGTAGAGGAGGATGTTCTTTTTCCGGGTGGATCATCAAGACTATTGGTCCTCCTGATTGTCAATCATTCTGGTGATATGTTTACGTAAGGACGTCGTACGTGCTCGTTCCTGGGTAGTTTTCGTTTTTTTGCGCATGCGCACTTTCAGGTGTATATGTTGAGCTTCGCCTTCAGCTTTTCACTGTAGCTCGCAGTTCTCACCGGGTGCTTTGAAAATGGCAGAGAGTCGCAAGAGAAAAAGTGTCTTCGAGGTTTATGAGAAGAAGAGAAAGGCTTCAGAAGAGAGAAACAAGACCAGAGTGTTTTTGGGAGATTCTTTCACACGATGGCGTGCGCTGAAAGCACACGTTGGGCTTCCCACTGACGCTTCAGTCGCGAAGTTTCTACTCGACAGGTAAAGTTTGGCATTCTATTTGGAGAAATCCATTTAAAATCACTTCTAGTAAAAGTGTACATTGTAACTGTATATTGTAACTTTCTAGGGTAGATTAGTTTATTTAGTTTGTAATTTGCATCGTCAGTAGTTATTACGATGGCCACAGGTCTGCTAACATTTCCTAATCTTCACCGCAGCCCCCAAACAAAGGCATGTCAAGATTTTTAAATGTACTAGCAGTCATTTTTGCGATGAAAGTTCTTAAACATAAAAATGGATGAGATGAGATCTATCTGAGTGACCGTCTTTATCATCGCGTACCCGCCGCCCCTCCTCCCTCATGGCTCGGAGCCTTTGCTAACAAACAAACAAACAAACAGAGTAGCAGCTCGTGTAGAACACCCGCTCCTGCATCCATTTACTAAGTAATGTCGTTTAAAAGCGGGCCAATCACTAACTGGAAACGAACTCAGAAGAGGATCGTTGTGGTATGCTTTGGATTATGATTTGAGAATAATCGACCGAGTAGTTATTAGGAGAGAAGTTTATCCTAATGTAGGCTCTGATTAGCGAAGCCTTGGCACAGGTCACGCGCCGCGCAGACACGGGAAAGCTCTCCATTTGTCTAAAGTAGCCTTATGACAAATGGTAAAAGACATCACGCTGAAATGATCTAAAATCTTGTGTGATGTTTGACAGACAATGGCCAATACAAAGACTGTGGTGTGAAACACAGTTTGGATATCTGGCACGGTGCAAAGAACCTAAGTAAAAAGATTCTGGCTGTATGTTTACTGTTATTGAGACCTTTTTTTGTTTTTTTGGCAAGGAACCAGTTAATCTAATTCAATAAATTTGTTTTTTAGGCTGGACATGAGAAGGACTGTGCACTACTTCTGAGTTGGAACAGAGACATTTGCAATCATTTTTGGTACAGCTGTAAGGAAGCAGAGACCTTTGAAGCTTTCAACGTAAGTTTTTATTTACTGTATATATTTCTACACAATTAGAGTATACTAATATATAAAGGGTGTTTGTCAAATGTTTTTTTTTTTTTAATAGTACGCATAATTTACTGAGTGAAAACATTTGATTACAGGATCTTTGGACAGGAGTTCTGCATCATGTAACTGGCAAACATGAGTGGTACTTTGGGGCCTGTCGACATGGTCCTTTGGAGGAAGACCGGAATAAAGAATGGATTCCAAAGGGCTCTGCAGCACATGGAAGACTCCAAAAGATCGTTTACGATGCACGCTGGTTGAAAAATATACCCAAGTATCTCTCTTTCAGGTAGACATTTTTGTAGTGCAATTGCATTCCAAACCACCAATTTGCTTTATCAAAATTTGGAAAATGCCAGGTTCACACATTGTCTTATTTGCTTCTTTATTTTTGTTTTATAGATCAACCTCAGACCTGGAGTCCTTCCATAACCACATACTTATGTACGCCTCAAAGCGCTTCTGCTTCAAACCACCAGTGTACTATGCTCGGACCCTGTTGGCAGGGCTGGATTATAACTACCACCTAAACCGAGGAGCACGAACAAATGCAGATGGCTCATATCAGTAAGTTATCACTGATCTATAATCCATAATTTATACTATACACGCAATGGCAATATTGACATGTTTTTGTTTACTCCTCCAAGGTATGGCAGAATTTTTAACAAAAGATCAAAGATGTGGCGGCTGTACACCATCAAGAACCCAAAAACCTACAAGTACATTACAGATCTACAGAGTGTTATTCTCCATTCAAGACTGTCGGCTCCTAGGGGGATGGCAGGAAAGCAGCCTCTTGCACTTCATGATCCACGAAGGCTGGGGCTGTTGTCCGGTGGCCCTGCCCCAACAGTACAAGAATTGAAGGAAAAGAAAGCCCGCAGAGGGCTAGGTGAGTTGTATTCGAGTCAAGTGCCTTATTTTGTTGAATTCAATCCTCTACAGCAGGGGTAGGCAAGTTTGTCATTGAGGGACAATTTTCTTCATTGCCCAAATGCCAAGGGCCGAAAATTACAATTCTCGTCCAAAATAAAGCACAAATATTAGCTTTGTACATCATTTATGATCTAAAGGAGTGCTTTGGAAGGAAATGTGAAAATATTGACAGTATTTTCAACATTTTTGAGTGCTTTATCAGGTATTTGGTCTCCTATTTATTGAATAATATTTCTTCATAATGATCTTGGGGGCCACATGTTTTATGCAGGAGGGCCAGATTTGACTCCCTTGGCCTGATGTTGCCTACCCCTGCTCTACAGTGTATGCTGCTGTTGCATAGGATAAAGTCCTGATATGTAAACTTATTTTATTTATATTTTTTTTTAAAGGTCAACCATCTCACACATGACCTGTAGATGTGGTGCTTCAAAAGGAGTGACGTACGTGTGCTTCATTTCCCCTGTACATAATGCGCAAATCAATAATTTTTATGGTGAATGTATGTCATGTATAAAAGAACAGCATATAATTTTATACATTTGAGCAAATAAAAGACAAAATCTGCATATGGCTATCTCAAATTGCGTTGATATTTGTATATGTAAGTTCTAAACCGTTATCACATACAGCACATGTTTATGATAAAGAATGGGCCGGTTTACCATTAGATTATACAGAAAATTCTCCACAATGACCACAAGACTACAAGCTGTCATTGATGCTAAGGGGGAAATACACATTATTAGGAACAGGGGTGTGTAAACTTTTGAAAAGGGTCATTTTATTTAAAAAGAGCAAACACTGTTTCACCATAAGTGGCTTCACACAACCACTGAGTGGGAAAAAAAAAGTAAAAACATTCTGCCAGGATATGTAAACTTTGGAGCACAACTGTACAAGCCTACATACATTGTCCTTTGTGAACTTTTTAAAGCCACGTACAAATATTTTAGAGAAGTATGGGAAACTCGATGGAAGTACATGGACAAAGATATGCTTTGTAAGAAACTTTATCAACATCAATCAAAATAGTACATGTAACAAAAAGTTAGCATAAAATACACACATGTATTGATCCAGCTTATTTTATGGTGCAAGTTTACCTGATGAGGTATCTTGGAATAAAGCACAAAGAATTACGTTGAGTACACAAGGTTTACACTCTGGCCGGAATAAAGCCTACATAATTACCATTAGAATCCGGGAAACGATCTCTAATTTTCCACACACAACATGACGCTATAACAATTCTAACTCCTGGTCCCAGAACACCATATTGCCAGACAATAAAGTTCCTATATGCAGCATAGCGGAACTGTCTGTGACTTTCTCCTGTCTCCTGGATGTCCACCTCTGCCCTAAGGTCATTCCAGATTCGCCTGGCCAGTCTCAGCACACCTTCCTCCAAGATGTACAGCTCCATGTGTGGCAACAGTGACGTGCAGTTTTGTGGTTGTTGTTGACAGCATTTCTGTTCCAGCAGTGTTGGCATATTTCTGCAGGTTCCACAGACACACCAGTTGGGTGCCTGTGGATTAGGAGGGCCTGGTGGAGGGGGATCAGGGGTGAGACTCATGAGGTCAAAGATGAGACTCGGTTCACGACTGAGGCATCTTTGTAGAAGTTGTTGACACTCCTCTAATGTCAGTCTCTTTATCCTAGCCTGTTAAAACAAAATCACACTTAAAAAATGTTCTATTTAGCCCTTTGACACACAGCTTTCTAAACCATTGAACAGGCGAAATGTGAACACATTTTCTAATAAAAGGGAAAAGTGCAGTACATTCACTCCAGTTTTGAGTGTATTCACTGTTCACTGTCTGCCTCGCAATGTAGGAGGGAGCATTACAATAACAAAAGGAAAGATCACGTCTCACACTGTCTGTCTGACACCCTGGACCAGTAATATTACAATAACAATAGTAATGCTTTGTACTGATAAGAGTTTGTAAGTTAGCCTGTGACGTATTTTGCGACAAAAAAATGACAAGTTAGCGGTTATATGTGTACACATACCTCCTCAGTTGCAATCCTCTGTTTATGAAGTTCTTCAACCCTTTTGAAGTCCTCCCGTGACAGGTCAGCTAGCAGACGGCCACGGGCTCTAGCCCGACCCTTGCCTCCCCTTCTCTCTCCTTGCTCTTGGCTGGTGCTGGCTCTTGGAGGTCTTGTGCTCTGAGCTCGTCTCCCGCGGCCTCTAGGCGCACCCCCCCTCCTGGATCTTGGTCGGGATGCACAGGGAACGGGCTCGTAGTCCATATCTGATCCCACAAGACTGTCCTCTTGAAAGCTCTAAACGGACATAAATGAAATAAAACAATTTAGATGCTAAATGATAGCTTGTTTATGCTCGTAACGCTACATAGACACGAAACATTTTGTATTCACAATCCCTGATTACGATTGGCTTTATACATATTCTTTAAAACAAATTTTGATGGTTGTAATAGATTTTCACTTACCGGTGGGGAGTCTGACATTGTGGAAAAAGTGCAAATCTTCTTGGAAAGTGAGCTTGTGTGAGCGATGCCGACAGTGACTTGTAAACAGAGCGTGCACGAGGAGAACTGGGCTCGTGCATGTCTCTCGCACACGTTTTAGAAGGCGTTCCCTCTCGGGAGCAGGTAGAGCGTTGCGCATGTGCATTTTTTTCAAAATGTGGAGAGGGCGGTTCTTTCCTAAAATTCGGGAAAATCCTCCTGTATACCTTTAACATTTATCTTGGTTTCTAGGAAACAAGGTTTTATTGTCAAATTTCGCTTCTCTTCTGACTCACCTCCTGCCTACACATACTCTGAGAGAGGACACCGTATTCTATTTATGAGAACATTGTGTGGTATCAAAAGAAACCAGCTCTTCAATGAATGACCCATACTTCCTGTTCATGCATTTTATATCTGATTTAATTATTTTCAAGGCTGCACAGCACATTCGCCAAAGCATTCTGGCTTTGATACTATGTATAGCTTTGGAACGTGAAAGGAAATCCAACAAAAATGTTTCTGAGTTTAAAACATTTAAAGCTCAAACAAGTTTAGCATTAAATTAGTGGATAGGACAAAAATATCAAAACAAAACTTAACATTTTCTTTCCAATCTGCAGAAACATAAATACAAAAATTAATGTCGACAGTTTTGTCGTTTTCCAAATAAACACCAATAAGCAAAAGGATGCCACACAAATTGCATGCAGATTGTTTATGCTGGATCCAACCTGCTTTAAGTTAAATTACAACGGGAGTAAATCTTAAAATCTAATAATTGGCCCTTCCAATTATTTATTTTATTGTTTATTGTTTATTGTTTATTTTAATTTTCTGTGCTCAGAAGGCCTTTAGAGTTATTTTTGTATAATGTTAATATCAACGGGACAAGCTGAACCTTTTAAACCTATAGGAATAGAGTGGATATATATTGCAGGGCTTCAGGCACAAGATGAATCTCTGAGGCCACCCGACAAATGCTGAGATCCCGGGGAGTCTAGTCTAGCGGGTGTCACTCACAGTTTTTACTCCTGTTTCCCAAATCAACCTAAAACATCCTGGATAGACAAATCATCCAGGTGCCCCTGAACGAACCAGCAACAAACAGGTTGCCCCACTTTTTTTGTCCCTGTAAGAAAAATTTGGCCTCTGGGCAAATAAGAATAACCTGGTTGGAGCATTCACCTATTGTACATGTTTTGAGTCGATGGGGGAAACTGGAGCCCGCGGAGAAAAAACCCATCCAGACACATGGTGAGAGAAGCAAGCGACACAGGCTTATCCCCAGCTCCGGCGTGCAGATTGTTGTTGTATCCTTGGGCAACACACTTCAACCATTGCAGAAAGTGAGCAGTCGAAACTGTCAGGTAAGAATGAACCACACTGGTCTGATCAAAATTTACTGACAACTAAATTGATATACAAACAACAAGCAGCTGGTAGATATTCATTCACACAATGTTAAAACAGTACGTAGGATGTTAATACTTCACCAGAGGTTATGTAAATGTAGATGTTTTAGTTTTGAAGCAACAAGATAGTGTTAACTTCATGCATACGAAAAATACAGTCTTAACCATCCGTCCATCTTCTTCCTCTTATCCGTTGTCAGGTTGCAAGGGAAACAGTCTAAGCTGCCCGGGCCACTCTGCAGCAGCCACTCATGGCTCCTCGCGCAGGTGGTGGATCCACAGAAGGACTGCCCCATGATGCTCCTTTGACCTCAATTTGTATAGAAATCGTTCACCAACATTCAAGGGGCCTCTCTGAATCTGATACAGAGGGGGAGGGGGTGGCATTGACCAAGTCTGACGAAGGGCTAGACCCCAAAACGTAACTCTGGTGTGAGCAATAAAAACTGGTGAGCATTTTTCAGTTGTGCGGATCTTTTTTCCACTTTCCATTGTACTTTTTGGATCCAGCACACTGGTTCAGTACGTCGGATGTGCGTGTCTCTCCTCCTTAATAGGGGGTGACATTGTGACCATCACTTAGGGGGGTACAGTTTTGGACAGAGGGGAGGAAAAATTTGGGGCCGGTGATGAGGAGCTCTGTTTTATTGCTGTTGAGTTTGAGAAAGTTTTTGTCCACCCAGGTTTTGATATCGAAGATGCAACTGGTGATGGTGGAGAGGATAACTGGGGCAATAGATTTGGTGGAAATGTAGAGTTGGGCGTTGTCGGCGTTGCAGTGGAAGTAGAGTCCATGGTGGCGGATGATCTGACCGAGGGGAAGCATGTCGATGTTAAAGAGGAGGGGGCCGAGCACCGAACCTTGGGGGACACTGTGGGTGACGGGGGAAGTGTGGAAATTGCAGACGGTGGAGGACGATGGTATAGTCTATTATTGTGTCAAATGCGGCAGAGAGATCGAGGAGGAGTATGCAGGGGGTGAATTAAGGGTGTGTGCGGGGGGGGGGGGGGGGTCCCCTGATTAACCAATCAGACCCCCGGGGCCCGATCTTGAGGGCGAAGGCAAACGTGGTAAGCTAAAGCAAAGTTTCAGACACACCAGCGCACGCTGCACTCTTGCCGGCGGTGTATGTGAGCTGGGCGTGGGTTGAGCATGAGCTGGGGTCGGCCGTGATTGGTTATACAAGACGTGTATGTGACAAAGAGAGCGCCGTAAACTTTGAGGGACGAAAGAGGTCGCAGAGACCGTCGCCAGGGCTCATGCTTCAGGTGGAGCATGTTAAACTCGTGTCTGTCGCCAACTCGCTATTAACCTGCAAAAAAGAGCCACGTTTGCTCTCTCTCTTACAACACGGACATACGTGTCTTCTTTCATTTATGATAAATGTATAAATCACGTGTTTAAAGCCCCGCACGATTTGAGAAAAGCCTCTGAAGTGCCGTGAGGCGGCGCGCTCCGGTGTGTGTTGGCTTAGGCTAGTATTATCGCACCGCATGCTCCGCGTGTCTCTGTCCCCAATTATTATCTTGGAAAGAAACCCTAGGCCCCGACAAGTGCACTGCGTGTCGATAGACCTGACATTTATTCAGCTGGAAATCAGAGCACTGTGAGGAAATGTCCTCGAGAACATGAACATGCAAACCCCACAGAGAAAGGCGCAAGAATGCAACCATGGTAAGCTAACATTACGGCTTTGTCAATAGCCTGATTATGGCAATTTTGTTAAATGACGAAGATGAAATACTGAAATTTGGTACGCTGATTCTTGACATTTTTTTATGTAGTAGCCTACATTTACCGCACTATCTCGTCATTGTTGATCTGTCTAGCTCCCTGTGGCGTGACGCGAGTAGATGCTATGCGCGGGCTGAATTACGATCTTGTCAAGACAAATCTGATTGGCCAATATGCATTGAAAATAATAAAAGTGTTTTTATTATTATGGTTTGTGTGTATATGTGTGTGTGTTGTGGTTTTGTTTGTTTTGTTATGTTGTAAACATTTGTAATGAAAATGAAGGAGACCCCAGGTAGAATAGCTCCTGCAATAGGTTAGGAGCTAATGGGGCTCTCAATAAAATGAAATGAAATTACTATTAAAATGATCCCTCTCTTCATCCTTCACCCAAACAAGGCTTTAGGCTTACATGGTTGTGGAACAGAATGAAACAGCTACCAGATATATTCATAAGCTATCATTTTATTGTCATTGCAATTTTTCAAGCTTCGCCACCTCAAGCTGCAGCACCTGCCACACCCCCACTTCTGGCGCCCTTGTCTGTCATTGTAATTGGTTGGAGACAGCCCTTTGTGGAGAACCTTGAGCGGCTTTCTCCTTGGGATGCTGCTCATTCGTTGTAACCAAGGGAGCACCGTTCCTTTCAAGCCCTTTTATGATACTTACCATACGGCCCCTCAATTTACATGCATAGACGGAGGCTGGTGTGGTCAGAATGGTATGTGTGGTGCTTGTTTGCTTTTCCTCAGCATGAGTTTGTGCTATAAAAGTGAGATACAGACTTACAGGAGACAGAGGCAAAACGTTATAAAAGGTTCATATCATGCAAATAACTTTTACACTTTTAATAATCGTGCTGTACATTATTATAAACAATTTAGCAGTTTTGAAAGTGCGTGTTTAATTAAATGGAAGCACCATTCTTCATTACAGCAGCGTCATCTCTGAGTGTAAGCAGCTGAGCCTCCTATGCACTAGGCAGAACTGCGCGGGCGTATAATGGTCTTCAAACAAACTAAGGAGCGGCAGAAAAGCTTGAATTTGGAGCCTGTTTCCCTTTTATATTTAAGTGCTGTAAATGTAGATTCATTTGGTAGTGCTTTACTTTACAGCACACAGTAATCGATCTTTTGCCGACAGATATGACCTGCGGTTGCTACTGAAGGCGGCCATATCAGTGGCCTGTCATGTCACACCTGTCCACAGCAGAGTCGATTTTTGGCGTTCACTAACCAGATGCTGATTACTCTGGTCAAACATTTCGGAAGCTTTAAAAATGTGAGCAACATTAAAAGATGCATACAGGTATAGCTGTCATTCAGGGAAACACAACAAGAGCCCGGTAATTGGGGAAGTTTTCTCAAATTAGCAATCAAAACATTTCCTGGCATCGCCCGGTCAGCCAGATGTGGCATTATCCAGAGTTAACCCATAACACAGGAAGTACAAGTGTAATTCTGGTAATTACATGATAATTAGGACATATTGATCACCCTACTATACTTTGTGGTAATATGATTAATCACAACCCTAACTGCAACTGTAAAAAGACTGTTAGCAGGAAACCGCATTATCACCATGATATTTCCATCCTATGTTATTGTTTTGCTTTCACTATTTAATGTCTTGTTTTACTGTTTTTGCAAGGGGTTGTCCTGGTGACGGCAGATTATGGCCTTTGTCACCTTACTGTTTGAGGAGTGGCCAAAGGGAGCGAAGTGTCTTACTCTATAAAACAATGGTATGCGCTCGGATAGGAATTTAACAGGCTACCTGGCACTACTACTACACCACTGCTGTCCCTGTGCTATAAAGTATCATACAAAGTTTGAAAGCAGGTTAAAAGTGAGCAGTGTCTTGCCCAAGAACACAGCCAGCACAATGTAGGAAAGAAAGAGCGTCAATAGAATCTGTTAAGACTATGGCATTCATTTACAGTATACCCAAGCAGATTATAATAGTTTTTTTTTTAAATATCAGCACGAGTAACCCTGTTAAGAATGGCCTTGCACTTGACTGCAGAGAAAGGATTTGAAAGAGGATTCAGATTTCAAATGTGCTCTTCTGACGCAAAATATATATATTTTTTTCATATTTTTATCCTTGCTCTAAAAATTCAACTTGACATTCATCTTACAGTCAATGTAGTTAAGTCTCAACATTTCAAGGTTTCTTTATTGGTTCTTTCAGGTGCTGGTGTTTTGATCATGTTTCTGTGACTTGGAGATTACCCTGCGCTCTTCAATGCCAGCGCCAGAGCAGGATCAGCTGTATTCTCTTTCTCTTGGGACATGGCCAATGTTTAGCTCACAGGAGGATAAAGCTTGTACTTTGTCCTGTGAGAGCTTAAACAGGATGAGGCCACACACAATGTTAACCCCATCCCAAATTTCAATCAATCAATCAAACTTCATTTATAAAGCGCTTTCCATACCGAAAGGTATCCCAAAATGCTTTAGAGATGACAACATTTAAAACAATGTGCCTGGCACACCCTCCCATCCCTCCGAATATATACAAATGTTATACACACACTCTCAAACTTTTATCCCACCGTCTACGCACACACCCCCTCACTCACTAACTCACACACACAGAATAAAATGAATAGATACATAAGGCTGGGTACAGATGGACAAGTGTGGAAACCCCATTTGAGGAGCTGTCTGCGCCGGGAGCATCTGGTCACCTTAGGGTAGACACTTATATTTATCTATGACAGGATGATAGCTTACATGATTTTATTGTTTGTTTGGTACAAGTTAGAGATTTGAAACATGAAACATGTATTCACATAGAAAATGAAACAAAAAATAGTAAACCTGTAGTGTGATTACTTACGCATTTAGTCAATGATTTAATAAGTCGTCCTCCGTTGAGACTTTTACGCACAAGTTTTAACACATTTTTGTTGAAAAATTTGTGTTTCTGATTCTGTTCAGAAATAATGTTTTGTTTAGCTCAATTTATTCTGCAATCTAACATCTAAAAAAATGCATACGAAAGGTTAATAAATGACAGATAAAATTAGCTCATGACGGATTCTATGATCCTGTCCGTCAAAATGATGAAGAGAAATTATCCCCAGCGAAACCACTGCCTCCCATACAATTTGTCTGCTTTATACAATGGACTTTTATCAAGGGAGCAGCAGGTCTTTGTTAATGCAAATGGCACCTTACAACTCTCAGGGTCACCAAGGCCCAGCACAAAGACTGTAAGTCTTTAGATTATGACTATTCATCCTGGAAATTATGATCAATGAAAGTCAAGTTCTTTAGTGTGAAAGCTGACTCTCAACTGACAACCAAAGGTTTACAAAAGTTGGTATGTTTTCGTTTCCTTGCTCTGGTTTACTCATCTTTCAGGTAACTATAGCGTCCATAAACAGTAAGTGACTTAACACTCTGTGACTATGACCTCTCTGTTTAGCTTGGTCTCTCTTATTAGCTCTACAACACTGAGAGACCCAACGCTCCCCACGACCCAACCCTCCCCGCGCTGTGTATTTGGTGTGATGACACAGTGGGATGACACAGTTCAAACACAAGAAGAAAACATGTTCGCCTTACCAAGGGTGGGGTCGTACTCCCAGATGAAACGTCTGGTCAGGAATCTCACCACCAGAGCTGCGGAAAACAACAAAGCAAATATGTTCAGGATATGAGGAGAGCGAGGGGAATAATGAACTAAGTCTCCCAATTTCCTGAAGAGATTCAGATGGACAAGCTTTTTATTATGGTGCATGTTTTTGCCTGGCATATTCCATGTTAATTTCCATACAAGGGAAAAGTCAGTGACTTAATAATAACGGACAGCACATCTCCTCTAAGGCAGGAGCAGATGGCAAGCTCTTTACACCTTCATCTAAATGCTAATCCCAATTTAATTACAATCAGCCTGACCTCAAAAGGGATGGATAGGTCTATACATGTTGTAATAAGTACCCATTTCTTCCATAGTATTAGAGGTACCATTTGTTGATTAATATCTAAAAGCAAAACTTAATTAATGTGGGTTTGTTGTGGGCCTGTGATGGGTTCCTGGCCAGTAGAATTGTCTTCTTTGCACTCCTTTTCAATCATTCAAACAGACAATGTAAAGCTATTTCTGAAAAGACGCGAAGAAGTAAATGCCTGAAACAAGAAATGAAATGAAAAGAAGTATTGCAATACAATTAGATGTTTTAGAATCAAGATTCAGTTCACTCTGCGAGTAGAGAGTAGACTGAAAGTATTCGAGAGAATCACATGCATTTATGAAATAACAGCCAAAACATGCACTATGGACTAAATGCTCCAGCTAGATCGCCCACTGCTCCTGACAAGTTGTCCCAGTAGCATTGTGGGTTGGATTTGGATAATAAACCGCAACCACCTTGACAGCTTTAAAGCACATTTTAAATAATAGGAGACCCAATGGACATTTTGCTGTGTGTAGGGATATTGTTTAAACCTTTCAAGTCGCGTTTTCGATTCATTTGCACTTAATTTCTACTACTGTATATGTAAACTGAGTGAATTTCTCAACTCTTTTGACAATTATTTGACAGTTGCGATGACCAGAATGAAACAGTCAGGTTTAGTGCTGTAGTATAAACTACAGTACAATCATCTGAGCATTTTCAAGTTTGACTGCAGCTCCCCTGGGAACAGTTAAACTCCGCTTTATAGCATTGCCTTTAATAAGGACTAAAACAAGATGCCCAGGAGATCTCTGACTCACACGATTAATGCTTTACCACGGACAACAAATCTGCGGCGCACTAATGTTGATCCCCAGTTTCCAGACACAATAAGTCTGAGATACCTGCTCTAAGCACCTCAGCCGCTGTCAGCCATTATGTCATTAACTGAATCTGAGTCACCACCAGCATGCGCTGAGTTAGAAAGAGTGGAGTGGACTATAGCGTAGCACAACAGTAATCATGCATGTTGTCTTTATCTACTTTAAATGAGGTTAAGGTTAAGGTGCACTTTATTGTCCCAGTATGGAAATTTGTCCACTGCATTTAACCCAAACCCTAAGTGCTAAAAACTCAGCCACCAAACATACAGATCTATGTACTGGTAACTATCTGGCCTCATTCATATATGATTATTGTTTTGCTTTACAGTTGTTGTAATTATATTATTGAACAACTATGACAATGCAATTCCCTCAATTGTCATTCAGTAAACTTTCTTTCATCTTTGTTTTGTGAAAGTCTTGGTAGCCCTGGTACACATAATTGTCAGAAATTGAGAAGAGGCCCAAGTACCGACCAGGCCCTTCCCTGCTTAGCTTTCAAGGTCTGACGGAATTGGGCATAGCTAAGGCGGTATGGCCATGTTGATGTGTTGGGTAAGACTTCCAGAGAGGTTTTTTTTTTTTAAAGCCACACAGCTGTTCTTGACTCACATGCAAATGATCTTTTCCAGATGAAAGTTAAAAAAGAAGAGGCATCTACATTTCCATCATATAGAACAATGTCAAACCTATGCTCAAACACGCAATGTGCTGTGTGTGTTCCAAGGAGGAACACACACAGCACAGGATTGTGAATACCGTAATGTGAGGATTGTGAATACTGTAATGCTTTTAACTGTGTCGCTGTTTGTGCATTAGCCATTGTAATGTTATGGAATGCGACGGTGCTGAGTGAACTAAGGTTAAATCTGCATTCTTTATTTTGCACTATAGCCACCTTTTTGGATATGATATGACCTTTATTGTCCCACAAGTTGAAAACGTGTCTTCAGTAAGTCACTCAAATACAAACAAACACAGTTAAAGGCACATTATGGAACTTTTGATCACGGTGGCCTCTACAACGCTCCAGGATCAATTGTTTTCAAGTAAGAGGGTCCTTCAGCAGTGAAAACCTTCCAACCAATTGATCTTGGAGCGTCCTAGAGACCACTGTGATGGAAAGTAAATACGTCATGCTGACCACTCATACAGCCGCTGGGTCACTACAAGGTTTTTTTTGCATAAAAAGTCACATAACTTTGCACCTTTAAAGGGACACTGCGTAACATCTTGGACTATACTGTTGCCATCAATACAAAACATGCTCTCATGACCAGCTCGACACAAATGCTATTTTTGCTGCGTGTAATCAAAGAATGGATTTGAAATTAGCTTAGAAAACAGCATGTGTGCATTACAAGTCCATCTGCTCCACATCAGACTATTACATAACCAATGATTATTCCACTCAATTTGTTATCAGTCAGTCAGAGATATGCTTTGATATTCCTGCAATTCTTTCTCTGCATTTGACCCCATTTGTTTTAGGCTGTGTTAGTGGTAAAATCTTGGATCTGATGGAAGACCTCAGAGTGGCTTCTTTAGATATGAATATTGACTAACAATAATTAACAATAATATTGCCTTACACTGTAATTGCACTTTACAAGCCTGTGTTAACAAGTTTCCCAAAGCAAAACTACACACTACTACAAATTTAGTAATACTTTGTGTAGCCCTAAAGCAAACTCCTTCCATCTCCGTACGTGAGTAAAAGCAACTCTCCCTCTGTGCTGAAGTCAGTGGAGCCTGTGGCCTAATCCAATTACCCAGACTGGTATCACTCTCCCTTCACACCCAGGAAGTCCCTGCGGGAGGGCAAGTGTTCCGATTCATTTATCACGGCATCCCAGTGGCAACAGCATGCAGTGGTCTTCAGTACATCAAGGACCCACTCATTTAGAGAAGAACAAGGAGGAAGAAAGGGCCAAATATAGCATCAGCTTTACGCCAGGCAAACACCCAGGGAGAGTTCCCCAGAGCAGAGAGAGAACGTCAAGCGCAAATATTTAAAATGTCAACAATAATCCGGCCTGGAAATTCATCTCTGTTTGCTTTTAGACGAAGGAAGAAATGCTATGAAGCAGGAGTGAGGGTACGGAGATGATTTGATGAAATTCCTCCATTCTGAAATACGTGCTTGGTCAGAGCAGCAAGTGCAGTATTATGACTGTGACAGACACGTATGTGAGTCTTATTGGCATATAAAGGCCTTCCCAGTTCTATTGTATTAATTTGAAAGGCTGAAACGCACCCAGAGATCACATGGCTACTTAATATGCGAAAAACATTAGGATTACATCTGTTGGATTCGATTCTGCCCGAGTTATGACTCTACTATAGTCAGCTACATGGTAGCACTGCAAATCTAAGTCTTATCCTAACAATAGACGCAGACCTTCCTAAGTGAGCATATTTATAAGCTGCTGTGGACATTAGCACTAGCCACGTTAGCATTAGCGAATACGTTGCGATTAGCAGTTTTATATATTATGAATTCAAGGTTATGACTGTACAAAAGAGTTGGTATGGCCTCACGGCATAACCCAATATATATTATGATATAGATGCTTTTAGACTGTGATTCCCCTGTCACTCCAATATTTCTACAGTTCTGGCTCATTTACACCACGTGAACTGCTACCTTAATGTGGGCGGGGGGTGATTGGGAATCACCCCCCGTCCAGGTCTCACTGTCGTTACATAAGTGCATGTTAGTGACTCTCTAACAGCATGATATCATACAGATTGATGTAAAATGGGTTGCAATGTGGAGGAATATGCAACGAAAGGAACACTCTCACAGAGCTTCCATCAATACAGTTTAGAAGAGCTTTGAAATCTCTGCTCCTGAAAAAATGCAATTTTCCTTATGGGATCCCTTTTATAAACTTGGTATAGTACTTAATACTACTACATTTTATTCTATGACAATGTATGTATTTATGACACTAAAACTATCGAGGCTACCGGCCTCATAGAAAATGCAAGAGGCACAGTCGTGCGGACTATAGTTATGCTCTTGCACTACCTGGAAAGTTCTCTTCTGATGTTGGTCCAGTATTGATAAAGTCTGGGGACAGCCCCTGCTCCTGGCTGTGGAGGGGAGAAAGGCTGCAGTGGTTTTGTCTCCTCCACGTGGCTGTGGCTCAGCAAGGCATAAAAAAAAGTGGATTCTCCAGCCATGATGTCCCGTGTGCTAACGTTATCAGTTATCGGTGGCAATAACAAAATCACGCTGAACTATCAAGGCTCCGTTAAGAGGTACGTTTCATTGGTGAAATGTCCTCAACTCAGCATCTTCAGAAGCTTCGTTTCACTCTTGTAGTCAACATATAAGACTGGTCAAACATACAAGCTAGAGGCCCTGAGGAGTAGCCTATTTCATTAGTCCAGTCCAGTTGAGTTCATGCAGTCTCTGAGCTCCTCTCCCTTGGACTGACACCATCCCTCTGCAGCTGAATACAAACAAGCCACAGTCTGTACAAGTGGAGAATCAAACATCAGGCACTAGGTTAGTCAGCAATAGTTGTCCACAAGGCTGCGTACCAGGCCCCCTGCTCTACCCTCTACAACTATGACTGTGTAGCATCTCAAAACACCAGCATAATCAAATTCTCTGATGACACCACAGTCATTGGGTTGATGACCGGTGGGGAAGAGACAGACTACTGTAACTATTTGTTGTAATCATTGTTTTGTATCCCCTTCTATGCCCTTTTAGGGTGGTGTACCTCAGTGTTTCCCAAACTGGAGTCGGGACCACTGAAGTGGGGGTTGCAAGATGATATTGAGACTATATTTTTTACATTTCTGACATTGAATTATATGTACAGTTGGGGAAAAAAGTATTTAGTCAGCCTGTGCAAGTTCTATCACTTAAAAAGATGTAATTTTCATCATAGGTATACCTCAACTATGAGAGAAAATGCAAAAAAAAAAAAAAGCTTTTTAATGAATTCTTTTGCAAATTATGGTGGAAAATAAGTATTTGGTTACCTACAAACAAGCAAGATTTCTGGCTCTCACAGACCTGTAACTTTTTCATTACCTGTATTATTGGTCCCTGTTTGAACTTGTTATCAGTATAAAGGACACCTGTCCACAACCTCAAACAGTCACACTCCAAACTCCACTATGGTCAAGACCAAAGAGCTGTCGAAAGACACCAGAAACAAAACTGTAAACCTGCACCAGGCTGGGACTGAATCTGCAATTGGTAAGCTGCTCGGTGTGAAGAAATCAACGGTGGAAGCAATTATTAGAAAATAGACATACAAGACCACTGATAATCTCCCTCGATCTGGGGTTCCACGGAAGATCTCACCGGGTGAAAATGATCACAAGAACGGTGAGCCAAAATCCCAGACCCACACGGGGGGACCTAGTGAATGACCTGCAGAGAGCTGGGACCAAAGTAACAAAGGCTACCGTCAGTAACACACTACGCCGCCAGGGACTCAATTCCTGCAGTGCCAGACGTGTCCCCCTGCTTCAGCCAGTACATGTCCGGGCCCGTCTGAAGTTTGCTAGAGAGCATCTGGATGATCCAGAAGAGGACTGGGAGAATGTCATATGGTCAGATGAAAAAAAAATGGAACTTTTTGGTAAAAACTCAATTTGTCGTGTTTGGAGGAGAAAAAATGCTGAGTTGCATCCAAAGAACACCATACCATGTGAAGCATGGGGGTGGAAACATCACGCTTTGGGGCTGTTTTTCTGCAAAGAGACCAGGACGACTGATCCGTGTAAAGGAAAGAATGAATGGGGCCATGTATCGTGAGATTTTGAGTGAAAACCTCTTTCCATCAGCAAGGGCATTGAAAATTAAACGTGGCTGGGTCTTTCAGCATGACAATGATCCCAAACACACCGCCCGGGCAACGAATACTTCATTTAAAAAAATTTAAACTCCGTATAGTCCCTTTAAACTTGTGTTTAGCTGTGTACATGACAATAAACTGCTTTAATCGTGAATACATTTATTTTTAGGAAGAAAAAAAATATCATTTTCACTTTGTAAAAGTAGCGTCATGAAGCAATAAAAACAGTGCTCAGAGATAGAGGGGGCACTTCATTCAACAACAGCACTCGAATCCTCTGAGTGACACTTCAAATGACGCTTTACAACACAGTCTTTGTGTTTGTCCATATATGTTGACCTGATGGAGAGCTGTCGTGTGCCTGGTTGCTTCCCAATGCTCCTGAGTGGAGTCTGCATTGATGTCAATGCACTGGGTCTGTTACAGCGTCACAAAGGGGGAAATTATATTAACTTCTGCAGCCGCAAAAGGCCATCCATCTTAGAGGCCTGCTTTCAGGGTATAATTAGCCACAACAAGAGCGCTGAAAGAAAAGCTATTTTGATAGCCTCTGTGAACTGTACGTCTCATTGCGCTTCTGAAGAAGTGTGGTCAAGCTCTGGGCAGTGTTTGACGGTGCCTCAGAGGCTGGGGTAAATGCTCTCATCTATCACTTCTCTGTGAGGTCTGTTACTGTTGCTGCCTGGGTCTAGACACCTATTTACTTGTTTAGTTATATAAATGAATTGGAAACACTGAGAATGTATTATTATATAAACTGTATAGCACACACAGCCTTAAGAAATGTCAGCAGATTTTGCTTATTTTTATATGACAATGACAATAAAAGCCATTGACTGATTAAAAACGTGATGCCGCATTAGATAGGACTGATAGGTCTTTCTAAGATCAAAACTAAAGCACGTCAAGCAGGGAGCCAATAACTTTATATTTCATTCAATGATTTTGCTTTGGTAAACATACATTTCTAAAGATTTTATAATAAAGAGCTTAACTAAATAAAATAGATTTACTAAAACATATCAATCAATCATTCAAACTTTATTTATAAAGCGCTTTTCATATATCGAAAGGTATCACAAAGTGCTTTACAGATTACAACATTTAAAACAATGCTATATATATATATATATATATATATATATAATAAGGACTAAATAAATAGATGTCAATTAAAAGCTAAGCTAAAAAGATAGGTCTTGAGCCTGCTCTTAAAAACATGAATGTTCTCTGTGGTCCTGAGCTCCTCCTCAGGTCGTTCCAGAGGCGAGGGCCATAATATTGGAAAGACGCCTTGCCATGAGTCTTTTTCTTGACTTTAGGAATAACTAGGAGACCCCTGCCAGAGGAGCAAAGGGGCCGTGAGGTAAAAGCAATTCTGAAAGTTAATTAAGATATTTTAAAAACATTAAAATAACTTTAAAGGACCTGTATCATGCTAATTTAAGCCATTCCAAAGTAAAGTATAGGCCTTTATATGATATATTGTACCTCTACCACTACGGAGCACTAATTTTTGTGATAAATATAAGTATTTTCTGGAGGTATTTTTCCAACCCGGAAGACAAAACGCTTGGATTCAGTTAACTCCGCCCCCTCTCGCCGCTCATACAACTTTAGCAGTAGTAGAAATATATATATATCACAGCAAAAAGTGAAGTTATTTCATGATGCTGTTATAAGGAGTTAACATGTGCAACACAGCTTCATGGCTAAATGGCTAACACACACGCTAACATGCATTTTGATCGACTCACCACTCTGATGTTTCCATTATGGGATTTGCGCTGGTTATAAAAGTTAATCCACTTTGATTCTGGCCAAGGTTCATCAAGCATCCATCAGTACAGGCACAGACAAACACTATTGTGGCTGATAGTCGCTGAATCCCGGAGGGAAAGTCCAACTTCTATGGCCTCTTCTTTGGGAAGGTTGAATAAAGTCCTGACCTCGCAGCCAAACGCGGTTTTCTCCGTGACATTATCGTGAGGTAAGAAAAAAGAACAGGTGTCCAGACTCCAGAGTAGGTTAGAAAAAGCTCCCTCTTCACAACTTTCGGTGCAACATGACATGACCATCTGTTCAGACCGTTCGGACCAATGGCCGCTGACTGCTCTGCTTTTTGACTACGACACTGGAGGCCGCCATTGCTCCACCTTTGCTGTAGTATCTCCATATGACCGCTATGCCCCCATTGCAATGCATTGGACTTTAGACACGTTAAAAACAACGTTAATGCCTGGTGCTTAATGGTTTAGAAGTGGCTAGAGCTAGATATTGCTCCTGTGATTACGCTGGGTTAAAAACAATATGAAGCACCAGGGTTTTTATCGTAGATAAGAATTTTAGAAATCTTGCATAATTAATGAGAGCCTGACTTTGATTGACAGGCCGTTTACGTTGCTGCCTGGCCATGGGCGTGATTACAACAGAAATACACGCCCATTACACGCCCCGCGAGGGCCGGGTCTACAGTCAAGATCCCTCCCTTATCCCTTTTTAGGAACATGCTTCGTCAGCGCTGGAGAGGAGGAGCCTGTAAATCCGCCATGATTTCCCCCACGAACGTGGTCATTTTGGTAAACGGGGAGGAGTGAGGAGGAGCTGTCTATTCTTTATACAGTCTATGGTTCGGACGCTCGGGGTGCGTTTGTTTTCGGTACAGGGGCAGCGCAGCGTCAGGCACTTCCTTTTTTTTTTTTTTTTTTTTTTTTCTTACGACAGAAATAATGAAAAAAGCAGTTTTACAAATGAAAATCAGGCCGTAAGGCATTAGATTACAGACGTCGAGCACTTCCGTTCCGCTGTGACGACACAACTGAACATGCCAGTCGTTTACCAGGAGAGGGCGGAGCAGCTGCTCAGAGAGCAAGATTCAGGAGGATTACTGAGAACTGCGTGAATGAATCCAAAAACCGCTCTGGGGGTGTTTTTGATAAGGAAATAGCATAACAACATGGTTAAAAGCTCCAAAAAGTTGATTTTGCATGACCTTTAAACCACAGTGATATTCAGTAGACAACAGAAAATATCACTGGACATTGTAAAAAGAAGCAAATATTTTTTTTGTAGGTCAATTTTTTTGTTGACAATTCCGATTTATCAAATCTTGGACTTGACTATGATTGATTCTGACTAAAACTTTATTTAAATGACTTGACTTGGGCCAGTACTTTGTCTCTATGGGAGGACCAGGCACTAAAGAAGGTTAAATGCATCTTGGGTCAGCTTCACCATGCTCTGTCCTCAGAGTTTTTGCTAATGCCTTCGGGATGTTGTTTTCATGTACCTTTTCAGAAAACAAATCGTTTCTCCAACTCTTTTGTCCCCTCTGCCACTGAACTATTGGATTCTGAAGGGAGTGTGTTTATCAAGTAACATTTTGAAATGTGCTCTATTTTTGTTGTTATGGACTAATCTTTTCATGAGCCTCTACTCTGTTGGGAGTGACACACTGTGACTGTTTGTGATATGTTTGTGTAATGATCTGAGGTTTACTACAAATGAATTGCTTTAAGATCAAAACAGTTTTCTTAAAGTGATTAATTAAAGAAGAATTCAGGATGATATAGACTCGAAAAATGTTACTAAAACTCTGCTCTCCACTCAATAGAGAGATTTTACATACATACATTGTTTTTGTTAATAGCTTGAGCATCAAAACTGATTTTAGTTACACTTAATGCCACAATTTCTGCTGCACTTATGCCATCGTTCCTGTTGCCTTTTTTCCAACCGCAGCAGCCGCGTGCGGTGGCCCAAATTCCAGGTAAACATTTGGACCAATGGGGTGTGAAGTTTAGCCTAATTAGACGTAACTGAATCCGTGCTGTTCAGTGCCGCTGCAACAGAGTCTCCATCCACTCAGAGACAGAAAGAGAGCTTTGTCGGACAGAAACGAACCACATTCACTTAAGGTTCACTACATCTGCAGGGAGTTACATGGAGGCTATCAGGGAACTGTGCTGCACTCGTTGGCTGCCCGGTAAAAGGACAAATTATGACTAAAGTGGAATGAAAGCGTGGATCGGTCATACACTGTAAAATGCTGAGTAAAAAGCAAAGTATGACACACAATTATCCTTGTAAATGATATTGTCCGTTGGTTTATTTTTGAGAAAAAGGTAAAGTATGAAGTACCTCTCGATCATATTAAGATAATTGCATCTGAACTTAATCCCTCTTTATTTTAAAAGCGTACTCTCAATAGCCTCTATTGTAAAGTCCAGGGGTCACCACTATACCCATGTGCCCTTTGGCGCATCTCCAGTAGAATTTTTTACAGCAACAAAAGTTAATTTTCTTGCAATAACATTCTGAAAAATAGTTATTTCTGTTCTTGTGAGTATTTGTCTAAAAGCAGGAATGTGTGACTTAATGTGGCTTTATGCTCTAATTAAATAGATTTTAAGCCTTTGGGATATATTTTTTTAAATTGGTAGCCCATTAAACAACTTAATGCTTTTGAAGAAGCACTCCAAAAAGGTTGGTGACCCCTTGTATAGTCTCAAGGGTTCCCAAACTTTTCAGGCCCACAAAATCACATCAAACTCGGGACACACTTGGAAAATGTAATTAACATTTATAATAATTTGAGGGGCAAAATATTTAAAATCTGGTTTAATTATGTTAGTTTGGCTATTGTTTACAGTACGTTGCTATGATTATTGACCTGCAGGTGACGGCAATGACATTTTTTTTTAGAATTGTCATGACCAACATGACTAGATGGGCTGCGCAAGCGAATTTAACATAATGTATTCATAACGACTTGTTAATCCTTTACTCGTACTGGGTAAAGCCCTCCCTATTAGACCAGTAAAATTCAGCCTGCTGATAAAAAAAAGAGACGGTTGCTGGCGAAGCAGTTGTTGTAGTGAGATGTAAAACGTCCTCAACCCAAGAAAAAACAAACCAGTACAGATGACAACTTGAGAAACTTTAGCTGCGAGTTATGAATGTAGCAGAAATTACAAAATCTTTGACGTTATGTCTGAAGAACTTAAATGCACCACAATCTTTATTGCCCTTTGCGCCTATAAGATTGTTACATTTGTCCATATCTTTGGGGCGCAAATGAAGAAGTTCAACCATGTAAATAATTCAGTTATATAAAGTTATATAAATAGTGTAGTCTTGGCTAGTTTCGTCAGGCAAAATCAATACTGATCAGTGATTATTGCCACATCTTTGCAGCCCAACATAGTCAAATCACTTTCAGCTTCCTGCACAAATACACAGGATTAGCTCTGCTTTGATTTGGATTGTGTCTTATCACATTATTAACAGGATGTTGGGACTAATTGCAAACAAAGCAGCAGCAGTTATCGGCGCCCATGGCCTGTAGCCAGGAGTGAGCCGGACTGTGTTACTGATTGAACTGGACCCATTGATTTCCTGCTGCCATCAGACGGACACCCGCTGGTCTATGGGCCCCCCGCTGCAGGAAAAACACTTCTTAACAGTCACACAAGCGCTGCCGTGGCAGTGCTATGCCTCTCCATGCCACCGCTCGACAATTGTTAACATGTCGCTTTGGGTCATGTCAGTGCGGGGACCGCTTTGGGGACTGGGGGCAGATGTCTAGACACAAATACGAGCCAAAATTGTTGAAACAATGTGGCTCTAAGAAATAACATTTAACACTGGCTCAAATTCTTCTGTTTACGAATAAAGGTAAGGCAGGGTGTAACTTATTGCAATGGTTCTCAACTCGTACAGCTTTGATCTACACCTTCCATCTATATAAAGACGTATGTAATTTCAAAATACAGGATTTTTTCATAAAGTTTTGCTTTCTTAGATAATATGAGCCTTTATTGATCTCACAATGGAGAAATTCACTTATTAGTGGCAATTATCGTTCATGTTGAGAAAACTAATTGGACAATTTATCAGTTACAGTATGTTTGGGAAATGCTCAAATTTGCCCACAACCAACTTTTGGGTCCTGATCCACCAGTTGTGAACCATGCGTTACTTGGAAAATGTATCTTCATTTGGCACATTCTTCAGTGACACTGGGCCAACCTGTTTTGACCATTGGCGAATACCGTTTAACAGCCATATTGTCGTGACTCTTGGAACTTGTATACTCTTTGGTATAGAGACCGAACCATATAGTGCTGCATACATACAAAAATATTATTTTTGAAAACCAAGTGACGCAAAGAGTATGGCATAGATTACAGAGAAAGCAATAAAAATGCATTTATTAGAAACCTTTAGTGCAAGTATACCAAGTTTCTATTAAAGTTGATTTAATTTTGCTGTAAAAAGTGGAAGGAGTGGAAGGAGTACTTCGAGGATCTCCTCAATCCCACTGTCACATCTTCCGATGAGGAGGCAGAGGCTGGGGACTTAGAGGGGGGCTCGCCCATCACCCAGGCTGAAGTCACCGAGGTGGTTAGGAAGCTCCTCGGTGGCAGGGCCCCGGGGGTGGATGAGATTCGTCCCGAGTACCTTAAGTCTCTGGATGTTGTAGGGCTGTCTTGGCTGACACGTCTCTGCAACATCGCGTGGCGGTCGGGGACAGTGCCTCTGGATTGGCAGACCGGGGTGGTGGTCCCTCTCTTCAAGAAGGGGGATTGGAGAGTGTGTTCCAATTACAGAGGGATCACACTCCTCAGCCTCCCTGGTAAGGTCTACTCCAGGGTGCTGGAGAGGAGGATTCGGCCGATAGTCGAACCTTGGATCCAGGAGGAACAATGCGGTTTTCGTCCTGGTCGTGGAACACTGGACCAGCTCTATACCCTTCATCGGGTGCTAGAGGGTTTGTGGGAGTTTGCCCAACCAGTCCACATGTGCTTTGTGGATCTAGAGAAAGCGTTCGACCGTGTCCCTCGTGGTGCCCTGTGGGGGGTGCTCCGGGAGTATGGGGTCCGGGCCCCTCTACTAAGGGCTGTCCGTTCCCTGTATGACCGCAGCAGGAGCTTGGTTCGCATTGCCGGCAGTAAGTCAGACCTGTTGCGCGTTGGTCTCCGCCAGTGCTGACCTTTGTCACCTGTCCTGATCATTACCTTTATGGACAGAATTTCTAGGCGCAGCCAGGGGCCGGAGGGTGTCCGGTTTGGGAACCTCAGGATTTCATCTCTGCTGTTTGCAGACGATGTTGTCCTGTTGACTTCATCAAATCAGGACCTTCAGAAACGGAAAAGTGAAGTGATAAACTAATGGAAGAAAAACTTGATGACCCAGCATATTTTTTTGACATATGACCTAAATAATTCCAGCCTGTGCTCTAAAACCGTGGCGTCCTTTTAATGCGGTTTTACAGCCTTAGCAAAAAGCTTATTGGTCTTATATATGGATGACCCTTACATTGTTGTAATGCAAGAAGCAAGAGAGAGAAAGGGCATAATTATGGCAAGGTTCCACTTGACAATGAACTATATTCGTTTGGTGGGCAAGATCTCCAACAGAGAACCAAAAGAGTTTTCTAAGCCTCTAAGTTACATCACTTCAATAAAAGAACATTTCTCTGAGGCACTGTATTCAGCCTGTAGTCTGGCTTTGAAGTCATTATGTTGTAGCGTGTGTCTGTTGATTGATGTCCATGGGCCTGTTGTAAATTAGCCGCGGTTCTCGCAGGGGGAGGACTGTTTTTCTGTACCTGAACAGACAGGGGTGAATCATTGGCCACGGGAGTAGTTAGTTGGGGTTTATGGCTCCACTGTCAGGAAAACGCAGTGTAGATGCTGCCCAAGTGGACTGTAAAACAATGAGGAACTTCCAGGAATCTGCTGTAAACCCAACTATAAACATTATTATTGAAGTATTACAGGTCATCCGTATACACACTGCAATTGTTTAAGTCTGGCAGTCTGGCAGCACAGCACAAAAGAGTTTGTCCCATGTTTGAATCATGAACCTGTGAGGTTTGCATGTTTTCTCCATGTACGTGCGTCTGAGGAACCTTTATACCCTACAGGGTAGGTAGGTTCTGCAGTGTGGTTGTCCATTGACTCTGTAGGATGGATCAATTCAAGCAGATAACACATTTTCCATATTGTATAACCAGCCTTACTTACATCTGCTATGAACAGCCACTGCAATCATCTCCTCTAGGCACAATTAATCATAAATCTCAATGAATTGTTGTATTGATTGTATTAAAAAATGTCTACAAATTCCTTTAAGATTAAAGTATTTTTGACTTTCAACAATGAATGAAACAGATATTTCTTACTTCATTGTCAATTCTAAATTCAGAAAGTTTCACCATTGTTTTGATAAAGGATTTAACATTTCCAAGATAATGGATAAACCGGACATTTGTGAACATGTTCCATAACTGAAGAAAGAAATACAAGAGAGCGAGAGGCGGTGGACACGGCACGGATTTGTTTGCGCCTCCCTCCTCACGTTCAGGTAAACAAAGTACACGCCATGACAGTCTCCCGCGAAGGAAAATCAGCAGTCTGTAACAACCAGTAGAAGCCAGTAGAGCCTGGTTCAGCAGCGCCTCAGTCTAATGTGACAGTTTTAGATTGAGGAGCGTGTCTGCTCTGGTGCTGACAGCTCTCTATGATGCTGAGTAAAGACACACAAGAGGGATCGACGGCTCGCAGCCAAACTCGCACAACCATCCACCACTGTGTGTGCAGAAGGTTCAGGGACAGAGGGCAGACTAGGTCCTCTGTATTGTTTTTAAGTGGCTCAATAAACTCGATAAGACACTAACAATACATTTACCATACAACATTGCATGCAGTTTTTCACTTCAAATACTCAAATAGTTTGAGATGGTTCCAGGAATGTGCCATCTACAAATCCAGGCTATGAACTTGTGCGAAGATTGATCAGTTCTAAGGCCAGACTAATCGCTGTAACATAACAACCAGTAATCCACTTGGAGACTTCTTATCTCCAAGTGGGCCTGTAGATACACTCTGTCACGTCATCGAACTGATCTGTTTATGGAAGCAAAACAACTTTCTCCTAATAAACTCAGACAAAATCATTGTTTTTGGCCCACAGACACAAAGACAACGTGTTATCAGTCACCTTGAGTCTCTCTCTCTAAAACCAAAAAATCAGGTTAGAAATCTAGGAGTAATCATGGACTCAGACCTGAACTTAAACAGCCACATCAAAGCAATAACATCATCAGCTTTTTACCATCTGAAAAACATTGCTAAGATCAGAGGAATAGTGTCAAAACCAGACTTAGAGACACTCATCCATGCATTTGTCTCCAGCAGGTTAGACTACTGTAACGGCTGCTCACTGGCCTTTCTATTTTTTTTTGAAAACTTTATTTATACATTTTGTTTAATACAAAGTAAACCATACAAAACATTAAATCAAGCCCTCCCTTTAAAACAAACTCAGACGAACAATTGAACAAGCAGAGAAAAGAAAAAAAAAATATATATATATATATATATATATATATATATATATATATATGTGTGTGTATATATATATATATATATATATAAAATAAATACAAACAAAAAAATAAAAAATAAACAACTGGCCTTTCTAAACGAGCTGTTAGAGCTGCAGTACATCCAGAACGCTGCTGCTCGAGTCCTGACAAGAACCAGGTAATACAACCATATTAGTCCAGTGCTCCTGTCTCTGCACTGACTTCCTGTCACTCAGAGAATATAATTTAAAACAGCTCTGCTTGTGTACAAGTCTTTTCATGGTTTAGCACCAAAGTACATCTCTGACATGTTAGAGCCGTATGAACCATCTCAGGCCCTGAGAACTTCAGGGAGGGGTCTCCTGGTGGTTCCCAGAGTCAATAATAAACACGGTGAAGCTGCGTTTCAGTTTCATGCAGCTAAAATCTGGAACAGTCTTCATGAGGATGTGAGACAGGCCTCAACTCTGCCAATGTTCAAATCCAGGCTGAAAACTGCTCTTTTTACCCGTATGAAAACTGAAAGTATTTTATCTGCACTCTTGCAGACTGTAATTGATTCACTTTTATTGATTGATTTTATATGTTTTCTTGTAATTTTCTGCAACCGTGAAGCACTTTGAATTGCCTTGTGTATGAATTGTGCTCTACAAATAAACTTGCCTTGCCTTGCCTTATCTCACGTGTTAAGAACAGGTCTCTTGTTTCTATGGCTGTAGTGATGTATTGATTTGTAATTTGCCACCACTTGGAAGGATAGCGAGAAGATGTGTGTGGCATTTTTCAGCCCTGCACATCATGTTGGCGTACAGACAAACAGTGCGGTCTAAACTCGGGCATTAATCATGTGAACTAGTGGGAATATTATACAGAAGGATACGGGATATACATATACAGAAGGCTGCTGCTGGACTAAATCACTCCCACTCAAAGAACCAAGAAAGATCAACACAGAAAATCTAAGAGAGACATACCAAGTTTCAATGAAAATAGAAGAAAATAGAGTTCATGGCAGGGTGTGGACGAAGACTTCCCCTAGTGACTTGGTGCAAACCTAGAAAGTGTGATACATTATGGAATCCAATGGGGACTTGGTCAAAAGAACTTTACAACTTTAAAACTTGGTTCCAAAGAATAGTCCTTATATCTTTAATGTTCACGGCCATGTCCCCGATATAGAGCACAACCACAAGTTCACAAAACAAAACAGGACAAAGCACTTAGCAACACAAATACCATTTCCAAGAGCGGAATAATATTTTCATACAGGCACCAAGTTTACAAATTACTTTTTGATTTTCATTGTGCATCAAATTTAACCATTGATGGATGTCTTACATAGACGTTAGGCAAATATTGCTCTTGTCTACACAAGACAATTTAAACATTCAAACAGCAAATGAAACCCGTCACTAACAAGACTACCAGAGATTACAATCACACACATACAAGTTTTCTATGCATTTCCTTATACCTTATTCAGATGTAAGTAAAGAAGTAAGTGCTTTATTTAATGTATCATTGTACAATTTTCGTGTTCAGTTTTTAGTCCTAAGCCACGGCGACTCAGCGCGCCACCACTTATGCACTGTTTAAAGTGTGTTAATGAGGCCTCCTTTGCAAATTGCGACAATTGAAATTTCAATTTTAATGATTGTGATCAATTTAACAGCGTTAATCAGCACACTTTGGGAGTACCAGTTAAATAGATAACTTAAGAAAAAAAAAGTCTAAATGCCTAAACCCTCTCTGTCTCTCAGCGTGTTCGTGATTGGTCGGACAGTGACGCCAGCGCTAGTGGGAGCTGACATGTTTACTGCGACCTTGTGTTATTGTTATTCCACTCTCTACTTCCCACATGCTTTTTTTGGGCCATTCATTTTGAACATGGATAAACAGGGAAGTGAATGATTAGCGCAATGTTTTATCTGATCTCAACTGGAACCAACGTGATAAAACGTCCAACGTCCAACTCAGTTTGCCTTATATTTAGCAGCTTCCAGACATTTCCCCTGGCATTACGGGCACTTTCAGACCATTGTAGGTGGCAAATCTAGCAATGTGACGTTCATGATCAAATCTGGATGTGGCTCTGATCAAATCTGAAGTGGCTCTTTCACCAGTTCGAGTTGATCTCACTTTTGAAAAGACTCAAATTGAATCTCGTTGACAGGGGGAAAAAAGGCAGACCATCCCAACTCACAAGCTACGAATATATCAGTGGATACAGAAATTGAATTGTGCATTTTATCAAAAATGTTAAACTGCAAATACAGAAATTCACATGCACTTCTCTTGTAATCCCCTTCTGGAACCGCCACCTTAACGTGGTGGAGGGGTTTGAGCACCCGAATGATCCTGGGGCCTCTGTTGTCGGGGGCTTCGTGCCTCTGGTAGGGTCTCCCATGGCAAACAGGTCGTAGGTGACGGGTCAGACAAAGGGCAGTTCAGAAGCCTCTTATGAGAGACCAACAGGCCCGGTTAGAACCATGAGGCCGTCCTTCCGTGGACCCACCACCTGCAGAAGCTGGTGCTATGTGATTTGGTCAGCCCCGGGTCGGGCCGCCCCCACGATCCGGCAACGGAACAGTGGAAGAAAATGGATGGATGGATTCTCTTGTTATGTAACCAAATCCCCAAAGAGTTCCTGGTCTAAGAAGAAAGATTGTTACTCTGCTCCTTCTACATGGGACATGTTGCAAACAGACTGGAAAATAACTGAAATGATTCCACTGAACGCTTTTAAGTCCAGATTGAGAGCACTCATGATCTCTCTCGGGTTTTTAATAATTTGTATGTCATTTTATTTTAAATTGAGAATTGTAATTGATTTTAATTAATTTGTCCTCTGCATTTTTGACCCATCCTTTGACCCATAAGGAGCACGGACAGCCGTGTGGCACCAGATGTGGAGCCAGGCCAAAGGTCAGAATCACCTTGCTGCAGGATTAGCCTATTGCTAGGTTTCAGGTGACATCACAGCGTTCTAAGGCCCTATGATATTATAAAGAGGTAAAATTATTTTGTTTCTGACGACATTTTTGGTCTTGTACAGAGAGATCATGGACCCATTGACTGATATTAATGATCATTTTTGTATTTCATACATTTTCTTTTTAGATACGACTCGTGAAAGTGTAATGCAGTTAATAGGAAACACTGGCTCCTGCCCTCCGCTGGGTACTGTGACATCATCACATTCTAGAACCTGAAAACAAGCAATTGTGCATGTTTGTGGGTGGGTTAACAACATCTGGTTTTAGCCATAGGTTCTGGCAACGCACTGAGCAGGGCTCTTTCTGCTTTCTGATTGGACAATTTGCATTTGACCCCAAGAAAACCTCGCTGTTGTTGTTTTTGTTCCTTTGACTTAAGACCGTCTTTTGAACTACTTTTTTAAATGAACGGATCCCAAAAATTCGCTCACTGCGAGTGCAAAGAGTGTCTATGCAGCAGAGAGAGTTGGTGCAAGCTGGATGCAGACGTGCCCGGGGGAGAGCCTGGTGGTGAAAGGAATCATGGGAAATGTGCCGTGGCTGGGAACAGTGGCTGACCTCCAGCTAAGGAAGAGGTCAGACAGATTTGGGAGGGTTCTGATTTACTGCGTGAACAAATATATGAAAAATATGGACCATGCAAAAAAAACAAAAAACTAAAGTTTGACCATAAGACCTTGCAATATATATATTTGTATCAATAATTAGGGTTACATATTTGTTTTTATTTTTTTTTATTGGGGGGTGGGGGGGTCTGACCAGCAAGTTCAGGAGCATCAATATCAGAGAAAAGACAATAATGCACTGCTAAACTAATACGAGAATCACATGCATTTCAATACATTTATGCAGATATCTAAAGGGGGTTGGACGATATTTGTGGCTTAGAATCCTTCCTTTTGGGTACCTCAGTGTTGATATTTCACATTTTATAAATTACATTGTTGTATAAATGAACAATTGTCTGGAATAGAATCAGACCCTTTGTTTTGTTTTTTTATTAAAGCATGCATTATGTATAGAGGTAAGTCCACAGTGGCATGCCGTGTGATTTCAGTCCCGGCCTTCTGTAGCAAACATGGGTTCACATACTCTACTTAAACGCATATAAAATCAACAACAACACGGTATTCACGTGTTTGAATAAAACATATTTTTTTAACGTGGCTTTTTAACGTCCAAAGGATGTATCAATAACGCAAACCAAATCAGTGGTGCCTCTGCCCCAAAACAAAACCTTTGGGAACACTCATAATATATATGGACAGGCACGCAAATGACATGCAGAGATGAGAGCGCGCTAACACGGAAACCGGCAGCTATTGTTGAGAGAGCGACACATCCAGTGGTCAACCCAATGGCCAGTGAATTTCGTCACCCTACGCTGTGTTGTAACCAAAATAGGGAGGATTTTCTGTTGTTTTTTCCTTTTAGAATCGACACCATTGCAATAATACATGATTTAAATGTAAAAAAAAAAAGAAAATTTGGCCCTCAAAATGCAGGAAATTGTGTTTTATTGTTTTACGTCCAAAACGGTGCTTTATGGCCACGCTTGCCGTGCCACACTTCAGCGTATTTTTTTTTTTTAAATCCTGGCGATAAGCCTGAATGCAAAATCCAAAATAATAAAAAAGATACTAGAATACAGTTTGGTGCCATGTGGGATGCCTTTAAGCGCTCGTAGTCCCATATCTGTTGGTCCCCGCCCGAGATCCAGTGAAACCAGGAACAAACCTTTCCTGTCCAGGGGAGCCAAGCTTTTACATTGGCTGTTTCCCCCGCAGGCAAGGAAACTGTGTGACCTTGACACACAGAAGGGCCTGTTTGACATAATTTTATGTTGAATTTTTATTGGCGGATAATTCTGTCAGTCATGCCAACTCTCACTCAGGTGCGTGGCCTTACATCAGAAGGGTAGCTGAATCTGTAGAGCAGGCCCAAAGGAGGAGCAGTTTCGCCAGAGGTGTTTAAGGTGTTCAAATTACAGTTCCACAACCACAATAGCGATTCAGCTGTACATTACACAAATAAATTACCATTATTACCATTCCATTCCTCCCTTGTATTATCATCACTATAAACCTTGTTGGTGAGTCTCCCATCTCCAGCACTAGCAGCATTAGCCCCCTCCTCTTGCATATTGTCACTTGTTGATGCATCATTTAGTGTTCATCAGGGCTTAATGAACATGAGAGCTCTTCTGAGAACAAAGGAGCAGCTCTCTATTTTAGTCAGGCCGAATTAGTCTTTACTTGGGATAATTAATTAGCCATCTCTGTATAATGAATGAGATACATATGGGAATGGGAATCTGCACAGCCTCAGAGCAGAGACTGAGTTCAAAACTCAAACGAACTCTTTGAAAAGTTCAGTATAAAAGGTTGCTAAAGAGTAAATATGTGAAATCAGGATTTGTGTTTTTTAGATGTCCAGATACTGTATGAGACTTTTAGAAGCAACTATATGCATATCTATGAATAAAACTCAATCCAAAAAATGCAAAACAAAACAATCCACCAGCTAGATGCATCTGCAACGTGGTCGGCCACTATAGCCTCATTTTACAGAAATTTAGTACTGTATATTCAGCACCATGACCAGGTAAAATGCACATAAAACCCATAAGGTTTGGCTGTCAGAAGACCAAATCAAGTGTTGGCTTTAAAAAAAAACATTCTTATGCTTTTGCTCATGTGATGAGTTGGGGAGAAGCGATGATTTTGCCTGGTCAGTTTAATTATGTGTTGATTTTAGGTCTTAAAGGAACAGGCCACTGTTTTTCCGTAATGCGATATGTTCTTACCTGAGCTTAGACGAGTTGATGCGTACCTGTCTGGTCTTTGTGCGTGTGCTCAGTCACGCACAAAGACCAAAGATGTTGTTAGCATTTCGCCTCTCCTCCTCTCCTCTATGGTGCCAAACAGGGGTAAAGTTAGAAGCGACCAAGCTCCTCCACATTTCCCCTATTTAAATACTGTAAGTGAGTAGTTACGTGATCCAAGTCTAGTCACACAAAATAAAATATTGTTTTGTATTTTGTATTATCTAACACCTTAGGAGCACTATGACGTCCAGCAGTAATATCTTCACTTTATTGTGCGAACCTAGAAGTGCTCCCAAGGTGTTATTAATGTAGAAGAGCTTGGTCTCTTGTAACTTCACCCTCATTTGGGTCCATAGAGGAGAGGGTAAATGCTAACAACATCTTTGTTTTTGTAGTGGCTGAGCGCACGCACAAAGACCAGACAGGTACGCATCAAATCGTCTAAGCTCAGGTAAGAACATATCTCACTGTGTAAAAACAGGTGGCCTGTTCCTTTAAGCTGTTTGTGTATGGCCTGTAAAAATAAAAATAAATCCTGCTTATGCTAAATCCCAATAGATACAGTCGGCATTGCATCATACAAGGGGGCGTGGCCTCACTGACGGGGAAGGTACTAGGGAGTACGTTTTGGGAAACAAAATTATTCACTCTTTTTAGTAATTTTTTCTGGCAGAATATCAACTTATTTATCACATACAAATAAAGTAAAGTCTAAATCTGGTCCCTATGGAGGTTTTTTCACAGCAGATTGTTCAGTAGAAGCAAAAAAACGGCTGTCATAGCTAGCGTTAGCATGTAGGGAAAGGGATTACAATAGATATGAATTAAGCAATGTCCAAACCATCTCAGCCTAAACCTAGCAAAACACTTCACCTAAATGCACTACTAAAGCATACTCGAAATGATCTTTAATTAAAAGCAACAGTTTAAAATTGCAGGTGACCTGAGTACTACCTGAAAATCTCAAGTAGTAGTTGTGAACCACTGCCCTATTGCAATACGATTGTTATAATTTTCAAAAGTGCTTCGAAAATGAACCGAATTGAAACCTCTTTTCAAATCAATAAATCAAAAGCTTGTAGCAGTACAATGTTGTTCTTGGTAGTGATTACACAGATCGCTTAGTATTTCCATCTGCTGTGTATTTTGCCTGAGTCTCCAGATGAATCCCTGCGTTTCTCTCCACAGCGTAATGAAATTGTTTCCTTTATAACCTGCTAATAGAAAAGCAGACGCGACAATCGAAAACAGAGACATTCAGATTGAGTTACGTTGAAATGGTTGAAATGGGCATTATATTTGCATCACAGTCATTTTATCAACTGAAATACGCAGAATTATTCAAGGCAAGGTTTAACATTGTCAGCATAATGCCGAAGGTCATGTTTATATAGTTTGAGCCTTGGATGCAGAGTACGGAGACTCCTGAATGAGTGTAATTTTCCACACAGGATATTACTGAGCACTGTACATCTTGGATTTTTTAATGTCAATATATCAATTTTGTAGAAAACTAAACAAATGTCTAAGAAAATTGAAGATCCACTGGCAGCAACAGGTATACAACAATATTATTAAAACCTTGTCAGGACTGAATGATGTATCAGTGAAGATGTTACTTCATCAGTGGTTGCTGAGAGGGGAGTTATTGCAAAACGAACGTGAAAACTAACAAGAGCAACACCCAAAACAAAGTGGAGAAGAAGAGTTGAAGAAGAGAGAGTTAAAGAAGGAGGAGGGCAAAGCTTGGCAGCAGCAGCCAACAGAGTTGACTGGGGAGAAAGAGTGACAGCCTTAGGCGAGTTCTGGCACCGTTTTAAGATGCATGAAAGTCACGGACAGACAGACACATACACAGATGTATTTGGTTGAGACAGTGCATATTAATGAACATACATGACACATGCATGTAAACACGCCACACCAGATTGCAGCCATGGGCCTATTTCCATCTGTTGACCTCCACTCGCACTCTCAAACACACTCTCACTCACCTTGGCCTATTGTACATGTTTTTAGTGGAAGGGGAAAACTTCGCAGAACATGCAGAACTCCACACTGGGACTTTCTAGCTGTGAAGTATGAGCACTAACTGCTGCACCACCTCTAATCTTTCAAGAGGCAGTCATGTCAATATTTACAACTGCTATATCTGGATTATGGATGTATGAGGACAGCACAGCAGTAGAGGGCAGGAGTGAATGTATGAACAAGAGATCCAAAGGTGGGTTTAATCTGACTATTTAGACATACAATTCAATGTCCAGATCATAATTAGAGTTGTACTTGTGTCCAAATGAGCCAGGGCTAAAAACCACCAGGTTGTCCACATACAATAATGCAACCAACCATACAACCAGTGCTGCACATCTTCAACTGTTTGGACAATTATATGAAAGTGACAGATCACAGAGGACAGCAGACTGCTCTGGCTCACGCCGTTACGAATCTGACATACATGATGGGCATATCAGTAAGATGGATCATGTTTATGAAAAACAATAAATAGCTCAGATAACCAAATGTCACTGACAGTATGAAAGGTCTTTGAAAATATAGCTTTAATGGACTCTCTCGGTTATATGTTCTACACATATAAGGAAAAAAAACTATAGCGCATCTGGTGAATCCCTGTTGCCCTTCATCCTTGCTGTGGTAACAAGTCCTTTTCATGGAACGTAATTTTCTGTAAAAAAGAAAAAAAAAGGACATGTTCTCTATAATTGGTTGGAAAACCTTGCGTAGCCGATGTAGCAGAACTGAAGCTGACAGACTCCAAGTTCTAGGCGCCGTGTTTCCTCTGCTCTGACACAGGGTCCACTGGGGCTTGGACCGGACTGAGCACATCAGACTCTCCCCACACACTGCTTCTCCATCTTTGGGAACCAAGACTGACTTCTTATATAAGCACTTAATGAAGTTCTCAAGACATCAGGCAAGAGTTCACAAGGAGAAGGTTTAAGGATATTACCACACCTACTGTCTGTGTGAAACCATGTGTACAGACAATTTTAACTGAAAGGTCATCCAGTTCAGTCTCTACTGACATTGCATACTTTAATTAAGCCCATGGGAAAGAAACTTTGCCCACCTTGTTCCTATTATCCGGTAGTGTGAAGTGAAAGGTGCTGACTGTGGTCTTTTACAATCTTGCATTTGTACAGCGTGACGCTTTGAACGGAAGCTGTTTTTGACATGTGTTCAACTGTAAATTAATTGGCTCTTGCTCCCCATTTAAACCAAAGTCAAATTGAAAACGGGTAGCGTTACAAAACAAGTTACGGTCCACTGTTCGGTCCACTGTTCGGTCCACTGTTCAATCATTTCAACAAACAATATATATATATATATATATATATATATATATATATATATATATATATATATTTGGCAGTGACACATCTACTAACCGTATACATTCTACAGTAGTCCAACATAAAATACTCTGAAATGGAATCTGACGGAATTATTTAAGAAACTGCAGGTGAATAGAGATATCAGTTTGAAATATTGCTGTCAATTACTGACATAAATATGAGATGAAAAATATGATACTGTCATTTGATGTTTTCTACGACTAAACTTTGATGGATAAAGCTATGTTTTTCAGAGGGATTTTGGATATCTTGCTTGATGTTTTGAATAAGCTATATTGTTAGAGGGAAAAATAAATCTCAATAAATAAAACTCAATAAATCAGACTGGAAATGAGATAAATCCATCAGCGCAAACCTTCTAAATACTGTTAAGGACAGGGCTAGAAAGTTTGGTGTCTGTAGGTGCGACTTCACAGAAAGTTTGGTTTCAACAAAACCAGAAAAAAAAAACCTTTTGAGGGAATGGCCCTTGGATTTACAATTTCACATATAAATCTATAGAGAAACGCTGAAGCAGTGCAAAAACTCAACGCCTGATTGCAAATATTAGGGAATTTATTTGTTTTCAAAACCTGAAAATGAAACTCAAAACACAAATGTTTGCCTGCAGTGTGTCCCCTTGACTTTCTTGTTAAAGAATCAGTCTTTGTGTCAGATTCTGCCATGAAGGTCGCTCCTCTCCGCCGGAGTTTGGGTGGGCTCCACAATGCACAATGGCAAAGGTCTCCTGGGTGCAGAAACTAGGACACAGCAGGCTACGGTTACACCTGTGTGAACACGCAGAGGGCAGAGGCAGGCTGCAGAGAGCTATATTCAAATACTGTGTCAAATCTGGCTAGTCATGCTTTAAAGGCAGCAAACGTTATTTAGGAAAGGAGAACAAAACTGGGGCCACACCTCAAAATAAGATGGGACAATGGGGGGTTATTTATCACTTATACAGTACATTTTATATAAGGGGTTTGTGTGCCACAGAAACCATGAAAATTGCTGTAATTTCTTTGTATTCTTCTACTTCTGAAAAGCTTGTGACAAACTGACGGATCGTAGACGAGTGCTCAACGAATTACACATACAGTACAACACAATGTAAATGTTGTTTGCAACTTCGGTTTGGTTGAGGCTGTGTGAAAGAAGAAACACCCAACACACAATGTTTTAAATTAATTATCTCGTGAAATGAAAGGCTTTCTTCAGGCAAAATGTAGAGAGTGAAATTTTATGCAGGAATAGTGCCATGTTTTGTTTTTTTTAAATTCCCTTTTTTTTTCCCAAAAGTTTTTTTGCAAAGAGCACTTTCATCAGTGAGTGCATAAAGCTGCTCTTTATAGAACAGCATTTAAAAGCCTCATGTATGAGAGTGATTGCTGCTGCTGTTGTTTACTACATGGTACAACACTGTTTCTTAAAATGACAACGGTTATGGTTTCAATAAAAGCGGTATTTACTTATTGTTATTAGTTTTATAGAGGAGCGTGGACGTGTGCACCAAATTTAAACCAGAGGCTCAATGTGCGTTATGTTTTTGTAGGAAACAGGGTGGACGTGTGCGCTCTCACATCTGTGCTGACGGGGAGGAAAGGGACAGAGGAGAGGGGTCCATGGGGAGTTCCAAGAGGAAATTGGGGACACTGCTAATGAGAAGCTGTCAGTTAGCCGGTGGAGCGATGCAGGGGGACTTGCATAATGTAAAGTCTTGAGTTGTGCAACACAGTGAATGTACTACAACTGCAACAGAACTTGTGCTGCCTTGAGCTGAAGCTGCATTGAAGGACACAAGCGTTTAACCTCAAACTAGGAACTTGCAAACATATGCACTAACATTATTTAGGACTTGGGTTTCGTTAGTCGATTTCAGTCAATTTTCCTTTGAATAGCCCGAGCTTAAGAATGGGATCCTGGGCGATGAATGGCTGAAGCAGGAATGAGCAGCTGTGGTGATCGGCTGACGCAAAGGTGCAGCTTGAGCTGGGGCCGTGATTGGATGATTGGTAAAGCTGCCGTTGATGGGGCGATGAATGAAGGCTGCAGGTGGGTCTGCCAGGTTGATTTTGCACTGAAGCTTCGTTTAGAGAGTGATTTTGTTTCATTAGGCTACACAAAAAGAAGAACGCATGAAGCAGACTTTTCTAGGCAATTTAGTTTTTGTTTTCAATTTTACAATCGATTGAACAAATGATATACTGATTAATTATTATTGAATTAAAGAAAGAAAGAATGGATTATGATCTCTATTATTTCAACAAATGATTCATTACCCTTAATCTGATTGCAAATTATTTCACTACATGAAGCTTGTGTGTGAGAGAGTTGAGCTCAGCTGTTTCTATGACTGGTTATAGGCTGACAGCGGCCTCAATGAAATTATTATCCAGCGCTGCAGTTTGAAGTGTGGAGTGAATTTACAGCATGTGAGTCAGAGACTGAGGTGCAGGACGGCCCTGGCAGCAGGAAGGAACGCAGAAGACAAACCGGAGCCTGGAGGTGTGGGCTAAAAATAAGAGCTATATATTCAAGCAGGCTTTGACATGGGCAACATAGCGCCTACAATATATTATGCAATTGTTGTTTTGGATAGTTTGAATACTGAATACGTCGCACATTTTATTTATCTACTTAATGTATTGTTTAAGCTAGAAAGTCTCTCAGGCTTATTAATGCTTTCCATTCAAAAGCACATACAGATACACATGTAGTTTTCTGTCCGTCTCCTATGTGATTCTGTCAGTCGCTTTGTTTATCCAGATATCCAATCAATCATTCTATCACTGTGAAGGGCCACAACCAATTTTCATATGGAGCTGTGTTAATTTCGTCAACCACAATATTATCATATTATTAACAATTCAACATTTTGGCTAGCTAAACTTGGACGAAAACTAAATTTAAAGTAGTTTATGAGACTAAAACTTTGACTCAAATATCCAGATATTTTTATTGACTAATAAAAACTAAATAAAATTAACAGAATAAAACTTCCAATGTCGCAGTTTGGAAGTCATATCCTTTGAATTCACTGCCCAAATGTGGGAGCTCCATGAAGCGTTGGACTTGAATTAAATATGATTGGAAATAATATGAATTTATCTACATATTTACATAGCCTATATAAAGGCTGCATTTTTTTTTATGTTAGGAAAAATGTGAGATTGCAGGATAAATGGATCTAAACTATCTGAACAGAGTCATGGAACACAAATTTTACAACAGAAATGTGTTTCTGACAGGAGGGGGCGTGGCATCACGATGGGGGCTCTCCATCGTGATGTTGCTCATCGGGACAACCCTAATTCAAATATCATCCAAATCTGTCTCGTTGGTCATTAGAAGCATATTTCGTATTACTGGCAAAAGTATAGTCCAAAATGTTACGCAGTGTAAGACTGAAACTAAATAAAAAATATTTTTTTTTTATAAATTAAAATGTTATAAAATGGTTTTGTAAAATTATCACTGTTTAGATATGGTTTGGCCAAGGTTTACATCGGGCTAATTTAGTCCCGGTTTAGCCCTGGTTTTAGGTCTAAACCACCTACATAGATTCGACGAATAGTCAAAGTCATCTGTATAGACATGGTCTGAGGCTCATTTTTGTTCTGGTCGCCCACTCCTAGCCAGGGCCTCCAACAAAGTACAGGAAGTAACTCCATTGCTGTGCTGCAGTGACGCATGAATCATGGCTGTAGTTTCACTCTTGAACTCTTGAAATACAGATGCAATAAAAGTGGCTCACATCGTGAGTGAGAGGTGGAGATCCCAGTGAATTGGATCGTGTGGGTGGTTGGTGCGCTGAGGACGGCAAACAGCCTTCAGAGAGTCAAATATAGAAAGTGAATGGAAGAAAGTGCCAAGAAGAGACGGAAAGAAATTTAAAAAAGATGGGAGCTCCTTGTCTGACAAATTTAGTACTGACTTAGATTTTTTGTTGAACTGCATTGATAGTTCTTACCCCCCGCCTTAACCGAGTGCATTTTCTCCAGTTCGGCTTTACCCAAATCTAAAAGCTAAGTCGACTGGAGAGCAACAGTTTTGTCATGTTTTTGTCGTTTTTTTTTATTTCTCGTCTTTTTCATATATTTTTTTCTAGCATTTTTGTCATTTGGGACTTTTTTTCATTGCCTTTTCGTCACATCTTCGTGGCTCTTTTGTTGCGTTTTCATCCTCGTTTTCGTTGCTATTTTGACGCTTTTTTCCAAGAAGCTTTTAGATTTGGGTAAAGCTGAACTGGAGAAATTGCGCTTGGTTCTGGTGGGAGTTAGGAGATTACTGACATCTGCATTTTATGTGTTTTGCGTCTCATCCAAGAAGCGGCCTGAGGAAGGCGCTCCAGGCAAATTAAAAATCCATATCCCCCTATTTTCTCGTTCCTTACGGTTTTTTACCTCTTATGTGGACTGTAAGTCTTCATTTACAGTCCACATGTGAAGAGCAGTATCAATGTGTTACTTCTGCCTCATTGTGAGCAAAATAACGTATTTAATCACTGCCTCAATCTTTTAAGCAGAGCGTAACAGAACCACTGAAAGATTGAGAGTTGGAATAATGAATTAGATTTATGAGATTCAGAGATGCAGTAACAGTATTCATCGTAATCAGTGTCAATATAATCATTGCTAATGAAGGCAGCATTGAGGAGGACCTTGATTGCTGGCTAGGTTATAACTAAAAATGAGAAGATCTGAGTTGCTGTAAATGAAGCTATACTTTTACTGTCCCTATGTGGATTTGTCCAATTTATATGACCCGTCCTTCAATGCCAGGGGACCACTATCTTCATGTTACCAAGATTACCTAGCAGGAGTACAGTATTAAAATAATTACAGTATTTAATACTAAAATACTACTGTAAATTCACCGTAGTTTTACGGTGAATTTATCTAAACATTTTCTTTGCTTTATCCTTGTAAGGATGAGCGTTTCTGGCCCAGTGTCACCGAAATCTTGGTTCTTCCAGCAGCCTCAACATGGTCAACACAAATCCTGTCTGAGTCAAGGACTTATCGATAAAACTGCTAGACAGGTCTTAAATTAAACAATAATGATTTCAGTATATTCCAATGCTCAGGCGTGCTGAGTTATCTTGTGTACAAAATGTGCTGTATAAATAAAGTGGCCTTGCGTTACAGATTCTTGGCATGACCTAACCTAACTTTGGCAAACCTAACCTAACTTTCTTACAATTGTTAGTCCTGCAACAATTACTGAGCAAGATGGAGCAGGATTTGGCCCCATAGACCTAGACTTAGCGCTTTTAGGTGGGAAGTACGTAGGATGGAGAAACATCCATGGCCAATGGCAGTGTTATGTACAAACAGCCTTTTCCTCCAACCAGACTCCGCGGCCGGAAAGGGGCGAGGGAGAGGGGTTGTGGTAGCCTGACTATCGCCAGACTAAATATCACAAATTATATTTAACTTGGGACCACCAAATTATGTTCTCGTAGGAGAGGTGTGGTTTACGATTGTCCATAGCCGTTTATTGGGCTCTACGACTGTATATCATATGCGTCTGCACGTAGCCATAGTCAATCGTACCAAATGTATCCGATGACGTATGACGTACCCACTGTGAACTTTCGAGCGAAACTATATATATATTTCTGTAAACAAACTACAAGCTTCCGTATGTCAAATAGCGTGTCATCATCTTGCTAATCTATACACTGAAACTACATAAGTGGGTCTCTTTTTGAATAAAATCGCCAATGGGAAACCCTAAAATGTCAAAAATACATGTAAGACTTTATGATGTTCAGAGTCAATTTCACCTTTAAATCTGGTGGTTCAACTTACCCCAAGACCTGGTTCAATTTACCCCACTCCTGACCCTTCTTTTTTGAAGACCAACATCTTTAAAACCATATATTCCAGACGGTTTTTGAAGATGCAAACAACTAGAAAACATCCCGAAATGTATGTAAATAGTAAAATGTTTCATCTATTTTATACTGTTTTTACCCAACAACCACCGAAGCAAAAAGTGGCTCCTTTTACCCCACTGTCCCATAGCTCGACTGCCTCGCTTGTACAATGAAACGACCGGCTTGAGTGTGGACGGAGAGGTTTGTGACCAAGATGCGACGCAGTAAGACAGATGTGGAAAAAAAATCCTTGCACGCATGTATAATGGCAGGGGAAACCAGACTCAGGGAGGACATGCAAACTCCACGCAGAAAGGCCCCACCCGGTCCGGAAAAGTGAACCGGGGACCTTCACATAGTGAGGCACGGGCGAGGAACAGCCTGTGCCAGATTCATGTGGGGATGTCAGCTCTTAAATACTACTACAATTGCTCGTACACGATTCAGTCACTTCACCTTCAGAAAAATAAACAATCCTCTGCAAAGAACTAGTCAGTAACAATGTGACATTTGACATCTTACATAACGCAAT
The DNA here is from genome assembly GCA_021464625.1 of Proterorhinus semilunaris. Taxonomy (NCBI): domain Eukaryota; kingdom Metazoa; phylum Chordata; class Actinopteri; order Gobiiformes; family Gobiidae; genus Proterorhinus; species Proterorhinus semilunaris. The sequence goes on from CM038343.1 coordinate 13,231,587, forward strand.
CACACATTCAAATCTCCCCAGTCTCTTTGGATACAGCCTCACCTTTTGTGATCTCGCTTTATCTGAAACACTAAAACCCACCTGTAACATGCTAATTAGGGCCCCGCTGTGGCTTTATGCCCCCAGTGACTCACCGCATAATTCATCGGCTGTAATCATGGCTGCAAATGGCCATGTTTTCACTTGAGAGTCAAAAGGACAGCACGACCTGCGGCTCAGGACTTTGTGGAAGTATACAAAGCGCGCTGTTTTCTGATTGCAATTGAACAAATACATTCACAAGGCATTAACTTCAAGAGATCGTTATGAATCGAATTAGAATTATACGCCTTTATGAATATAACAAGCCTGCAGTTTAAAATTGAGGCGGCGGGGAACTGAAAATCTTGCTAATATCTCGGTCATTATGGGGACAATCCGCATGAAACAAAAACAGTAAGGCTGCAGCTAACGATTATTTTTCTATCGATTAATCTATAGATTATTTTTTCGATTAATCTATAGATTATTTTTTCGATTAATCTATAGATTATTTTTCCTTTTACCGATTATTTTTTCATTTAAAATGAAGGGGAAAAATTGACGTAGGCCAGTATTTTCAAATGGCATGGCTTTTATTTAACCAAATAAAATTATGGCTCAATGTGCAACTCAGTAGCCTATAAAATGTGCAAATTAAAATATTCTGGAACACTCACTGTAAACATTTGAATAAAAGTAAAAGTATTGCTTATTTGCTTTAAAATGCGCAAAATAAAAAATGATTGTATGATTAAAGTTAATTGTTCATTTGTACATAACTTTAATGTTGTACAAAGGTAGTTTAGTTAGTTACACAACTAACGTAACGTTATGTAGCGTTAGACACGCGCGTTTTTGACGCCTCTCAGAGAGAAACAGTGCTTTAGTTTATGAATTTACAACGCAGATACAAATAATACATTAATGTTTTTGTGTAATGAAAAATACTCACGCGGCCGATTGACTGGTTGATGGGGATGGCATGAACGCTGTCGGGTGTTTTCGTTTTAAATGTTCGTTCATAGCCGTTGTGCTGCTGTGGTAGGTCATTTCCGCTCGACACAGTGTGCATAAAACAATATTATTTGGCCGTTTCTGGAAATACTCCCACACTTTTGATTACTTTTGGCGTGCCTTTTTCCCCTCGCTCGCATCGCCAGCATCGCGCGCCGCCATGATGTAAACAAGCGACGCGTCGACGCACAAAAACTGCGTCGACGTATTTACGTAATCGATGACGTCGACTACGTTGACGCGTCGTTTCAGCCTTAAAAAACAGTCTCAAAATTCAATGTCTTCTCTGTGTCAACACTGTCAAACTAAGGTCCAATTATTTTCTCTAAAAGGTGTCCAAAAGCGGTGGCAATATTCAAAAACATGAGCGTTACGTTGGCCAGTGGAAAGGCCGTTCTGCCATAAAAATAGTACGGCCATGAAAATAACACAGGGGGCACACAGAGTAGTGGTACACAGCAAGGATTACAAAACAGGTATACATATAAATCAACTTAATGTGGTCACTGACGGTCATTCACTGGCAATGTCAGGAGGGGACACATTGGGCAGGGTTGTTTAACTTATTATACTTATGTTTTTGTTTGGTTGCATGTTTTCATTTTATTGGAATTTGTGTTAATGTTAAGTTCAAACGTACCCCTGCCACAATGGGTTGACCCATTTGCCCCGCCAATCAGAGACCGACAACCAATTGCTGTAATTGGTGGACTGCTCCGTAAAACAAGGAAGTGACACTGGAGAAGGGGGCAGTCACCGGTGGACGTGGGGACCGAGGGACAGCGCCACAACGCAGACCGTGCAGCAGGACCGTGGACCGCAGTGGCAGCAGCACGTTACACGCCATCTATCAGCTAAGTGAAGGGACGAACCCATGATTGCCGTGTGTGTGTGTGGGCTGAGTTTCGGGCAAGCTGTCTACTGACGGCCACGTATTATTGCTTACAGCGGTGCTGCACTACTTGCACTGAGGAGACGTGAGACCTGGGGAAGAGTCGCGGGACGCTCACGGAGGCGGATTTACATGACACGCCTTGAACCAGAGGAATAAAGGGACGCAACCCGAGTTACCTACCGCTGGCGTGTTGGTTTTTCATTTAAGTTGCCCCAGACCAATTTCTGCCTCCTTTTGTTGTAGCTACGGCAGGACGACGCGGATAGCTCACAACGGAGACGTGAGACCGGGGATTTGGAGCCGCTGCTTTTCCCTGAACTCGGACAGCCTGGTGCCTGTGACCCCTTTCAGAATTGGTGACTTGCATCCTCCCGCCCAGTTGCCATTGCCCCGGATAACCTTGGCCCCTTTAGTTTTAATACTTTTATGAGAACAATTTTTATGAACAACTTTTTATTATGCCAAAATAAACTTTGTACATTCTACTTGTGTATTGTGTGGCCCGGGCTCTGAACGATTTCAAACTGCGACATTTTGGCGTTGTCGACAGTAGCCCTTACCATACAGCACAAACATGAATGATGCACCTGCGGACATTCAGGCTCCGCCTGTAGGCAACCAAGCTATTAATACGATGGTTATGCCTTGGTTTATGGGGGTGCCCTGGGTGCCAAAATTTTCAGGGGAATGCGATCAGGTGAAATTTGGGGAATGGGTTTGGCAAATTGAGGCCATGTTGAGAGCCCAAGGTCTCAGTGATCAACAAAGAGCGGACTTTGTCATTGGGGCACTAGAGGGCAGTGCACGCAGAGAAATTTTACTACTCGAATCCAATCTCAGAACTACTGCTGCACAAATTTTATTTCATTTAAAAGACTTGTATGGGAAACGGACTTCTTTAGCACAGTTACGAGTCAATTTTTTTAAATGCCAGCAGCAGGAGGGGGAAAGTGTAGGGGCATTCATTTTACGTCTCCGTGAACTTTTTAGTAGGTGGAGAGCAGAGGAGCCAGGTGGCAGTGCACAAGATGAAATCACTGCTCGTGACCAACTGATCCTGGGTCTGAGAGCAGGCTCCATCCAACAGGAGCTCCAGAGGCTGGTGCGCCGTGACCCGGACCTGACTTTCCCCAGAGTCTGCAATGAAGCCCGCGCGCTAGAGGGTGACTATGCTGGATCAGAACAAGCTTGGACATCGAGGGTACAAACACCTATTGCATCTACTCACAAACCTAATGACATGCATGACTGGAAAGAAAAATTTAAAGCTGACATACGCCAGGAAATGCAGGAACAACTGTCAATTTTAAGCAAAACGCTCGTAGATGAGCTTAAACAACAAATACTTCCGACTCGAGCTTATGCTCATCCTAATAACTCCTTTAGGAGGAGGCAGCCCTCAGTTCCAAGCCATATGACTGATTTCCAGTGGGACGAACAGGGGAGACCTATATGCAAACGGTGCAAGCAAGTGGGCCATATTTTAAGATACTGCCCAAATAAAAACCCTTCACCGATTCCTTTAAACTAGAATCCCCAGTGACCGTTGGGCAGGTAGCTGGGGAAAAGTCACCAGAAATGTTAAAAGATAAGATCGTTGGCTCATGCCCAGGGGTAGAAATAATGGCTGCAGGTGTAAAAATTCCTTGTGTTCTGGACACTGGCTCCCAAGTGACATTATTTTCAGAGACATTTTTTCAGAAATGGTTTCATAATGTGCCACTGCGGAGCACCGGAGAACTAAAATGGCTAACCCTTAAGGCTGCTAATGGACTACAAATTCCGTATGTGGGCTATGTAGTCTTGGACTTTGAAGTGGCTGGAGTGAAAGTGCAGGACAAGGGTGTCATTATAGTAAAAGACTCCTGCCTTGGCGCAGATGAAGCTATTCTTGGAATGAATGTTATATTTAGCTGCTGGGAGTCTTTGTTTCAAGGAAACCACCCTGGGACTACAGCCTTTAGAGTGACTGTAACTCCATCAGCTTACAGTCACTGGGAAAGGGCATTTGTAGTTTGTAACAGTGTGGCTCAACATCAATTGACTGATGGGAGGATTGGGGTTGCTCGTCTGACCAAAAACACCACGGTTGAGGTCCCACCACAAAGCGAGATGGTGGTGTGGGCAAATGTCTTAGGGACAGCACAGCTCCCTCATGGTGACGTCCTGGTGGAAGGGACGACGGGGGGGATGGAGTGGCAAGTGGCACGGACGCTCTGCAGCTTTAAAGGGGGTAAGATACCTGTGAGAGTTCAAAATCTTAACCCTTATCCTGTCACTATTCCTCCAAGGCAGGCTCTCGCTGCTGTTTTTCTGCTGTCATCTGAACAGATCTGCAATGAACAGGACCTGGTGTTGACCGCGACAGATCCAGGCACGGTGGAAGTGGATATTAGAACAACCCTCGCCTCTCCGTCATTGGACAACCCGGTGTGCACACTGCGTGGTGAAAACCTCAGCCCGGAACAACAACAGAAAATGGATGACCTTCTGCAGCATTGGAGCTCCGTCTTTGCAGCTGGTGAGGACGATTTTGGCCGTACCAGCGCAGTGTTGCATCAAATTCCCACAGGAACGGCACCACCAAGCAGAGAAAGGTACCGCCCTGTTCCTCCATCTTTGTATGCTGACTTGCGTAGCCTCCTACAAAACATGCTAGACCAAGGGGTTGTGCGAGAAAGCTCTAGTCCATGGGCAGCTCCTATCGTCCTTGTGAAAAAGAAGGATGGGTCATGGCGTTTCTGTGTGGATTATAGAAAATTGAATGCGCTAACCCATAAGGACGCTTTCCCCTTGCCCAGGATTGAGGAATCACTTACTTGTCTCAAACAAGCGTGTTGGTACTCCACCCTTGACCTGGCCAGTGGCTATTGGCAGGTAGAAATGGACCCAAGGGATAGGGAGAAAACCGCTTTTACAACCCCCCTAGGCTTGTATGAATTTGACAGAATGCCATTTGGCCTCTGTAACGCACCGGCCACGTTTCAGCGGTTGATGCACAGATGTTTAGGTGGTATGGTACATGACTCCCTGTTGATCTATCTTGATGATGTCATTGTGTTTTCACCTGATTTTGACTCTCATTTGGTTCATCTAGAGCAAGTTTTCCAACGCCTGTCGACACATGGACTCAAACTTCAACCACACAAATGCCATTTTTTTCAACGCAAAGTCAAATATTTGGGTCATGTTGTCAGCCAGGAGGGGGTATCCACAGACCCCGACAAGACTGCAGTGGTCCAACAATGGGAGCCCCCGCACACTGTAAAAGAGGTTAGATCATTTTTGGGCTTTGTGGGCTACTACAGACGTTTTATTCCTGCCTTTGCAAAGATCGCGGCCCCACTGCATGCCCTTTTGAGAGGATCTGCTGCATTGAGCAAAAAGGAACAAAGGGTTACTTGGTCATCTGAGTGTCAAGCAGCCTTCGAAAAACTCAAAATTGCCTTGCTGAGTACACCAGTACTGGCCTACGCTGATTTCTCTAAACCTTTCCATCTCTACACAGATGCGAGTCTGGAGGGACTAGGTGCAGTCTTGGCTCAGGTCCAGGAGGGACGTGAAAGGGTTATCGCATATGCTAGCAGGAGCCTGCACCCCACTGAAAAGAATGATCAAAACTACAGTTCTTTTAAACTGGAACTTCTGGCATTAAAATGGGCCGTGACAGACAAATTCAAGGACTATTTATTAGGGGCCACCTTTACAGCTTACACAGACAACAATCCATTGGTCCACTTAGACACAGCCCAGTTGGGGTCAGTTGAGCAAAGGTGGGCGGCAAAGCTGTCAAATTACCAATTCACAATTAAGTATAGACCAGGCAAGGCAAATAAGAATGCCGACATTTTGTCCAGGCTCCCACAGAACTGTAGACCCGGCAACAGTGTTGACTCGGACCCGGTGACCGCAAAGATTGATGATGTAATTGAGTGGCGTGAAAACCAGCAGAAGGATGAAGCACTCAGGCTGGTCGGTGCGTGGCTCCAGCAGGACACCAAACCCCTCAAAGAGGTGAGACTTGCAGCACCGCCATTGGCTAGAAGCCTACTTAGACACTGGGACAAGCTCCAATTGAACCAAGGTCTGCTTCAGCGTGCTGTAAAAGATCCTCTAACAGGTGAACTTTTCCATCAAATAGTGGTTCCCCCTGTATGGCAGCATCTACTGTGGGAACGCTATCATTCCTCTTGTGGACACATGGGAGCTAATCGGATTGAGGCATCGCTGAGAAGATCGTTCTTTTGGCCACACATGGGAGAAGACGTACGCAAGTGGACAATGCAGTGTACCTCCTGCTGTGAACACAAAGCCGGGCCAGAGGTAAGGGCACCCCTCCAGCCCATACAGTCGTCTTACCCCTTGGAAACAGTTGCGATTGACTTCCTTTCCTTAGGAAACCCCCAAAGCCCCTATCCGTATGTCTTAGTGATGACTGATCTGTTCTCAAGATTCGGGTGGGCTGTGCCAACAAAGGACCAAACTGCAGTCACCACAGCCCAAGGCCTCTGGCGACATGTGATCCAAATATGGGGTTGCCCCGAAAGAATCCTGTCGGACAGAGGATCAGCATTTGAATCTACTGTACTCCAGCAGCTTTGCAATCTTTACGGCTGCAAGAAGGTACGAACCACACCCTACCACCCGCAGGGAAATGGTGCCTGTGAACGTTTTAATCAGACTCTGTTAACATTGTTGGGCTCCTTGAGTGATGAGGAGAAAACAAGATGGACAGACAGCCTACCTGCTTTGCTCTTTACATATAACAACACCGCGCACAGTAGCACTGGCCTCACCCCTCATTTTGTTTTGACAGGACGCCACGCCCGGCTTCCTGTAGAGTTGGCCACGGGAGCCCCAACAGAGTCTCAAGTCTACAACATGCACGACTGGGTTGCCCATCATCACAGGACACTGACAAAAGCTTATAAACATGTGATTACACGAACAAAAGCACAACAACAAAAGGACAAGGATAGGTATGACAAAAGAGCTCAGAATGTACCTCTACTCCCAGGAGAAAGGGTGCTGCTTAGAAACTTCCGACGACATGACCAGGGCAAGTTGGCGCCCCGTTGGCAACAGTCGCCCTACGTTGTTGTATCGCAAATCCATCCAGATTCGCCTGTATACGAAATTCGGCCTGAAGGGCATATGGGGCCTATAAAGACTATGCACCGCAATAACCTCAGACCATGTCCAGTAGAACCCAGTGATCAGTTGGTTACTGCGCCTGCCCAACCGACACACTCTGTGCCATCAAATTCTATGCCACTCTTCTTACCTGTTTTGTTACCTGTCACAGAGCCTCGTGCGGCATCCGAGCCAGAAGGAAATGAACGATTACCAGCACCAGGGCCCCCTCACGAGCAGCCACCCGTAAGACGTTCCCAGCGTCGTAATTTGGGTAATCCACCGTTAAGGTACAGGAAGCAGTCGCTGTAGTAGTCGGGACGACTATCTAAAAACTGGGGGGAGATGTCAGGAGGGGACACATTGGGCAGGGTTGTTTAACTTATTATACTTATGTTTTTGTTTGGTTGCATGTTTTCATTTTATTGGAATTTGTGTTAATGTTAAGTTCAAACGTACCCCTGCCACAATGGGTTGACCCATTTGCCCCGCCAATCAGAGACCGACAACCAATTGCTGTAATTGGTGGACTGCTCCGTAAAACAAGGAAGTGACACTGGAGAAGGGGGCAGTCACCGGTGGACGTGGGGACCGAGGGACAGCGCCACAACGCAGACCGTGCAGCAGGACCGTGGACCGCAGTGGCAGCAGCACGTTACACGCCATCTATCAGCTAAGTGAAGGGACGAACCCATGATTGCCGTGTGTGTGTGTGGGCTGAGTTTCGGGCAAGCTGTCTACTGACGGCCACGTATTATTGCTTACAGCGGTGCTGCACTACTTGCACTGAGGAGACGTGAGACCTGGGGAAGAGTCGCGGGACGCTCACGGAGGCGGATTTACATGACACGCCTTGAACCAGAGGAATAAAGGGACGCAATCCGAGTTACCTACCGCTGGCGTGTTGGTTTTTCATTTAAGTTGCCCCAGACCAATTTCTGCCTCCTTTTGTTGTAGCTACGGCAGGACGACGCGGATAGCTCACAACGGAGACGTGAGACCGGGGATTTGGAGCCGCTGCTTTTCCCTGAACTCGGACAGCCTGGTGCCTGTGACCCCTTTCAGAATTGGTGACTTGCATCCTCCCGCCCAGTTGCCATTGCCCCGGATAACCTTGGCCCCTTTAGTTTTAATACTTTTATGAGAACAATTTTTATGAACAACTTTTTATTATGCCAAAATAAACTTTGTACATTCTACTTGTGTATTGTGTGGCCCGGGCTCTGAACGATTTCAAACTGCGACATTTTGGCGTTGTCGACAGTAGCCCTTACCATACAGCACAAACATGAATGATGCACCTGCGGACATTCAGGCTCCGCCTGTAGGCAACCAAGCTATTAATACGATGGTTATGCCTTGGTTTATGGGGGTGCCCTGGGTGCCAAAATTTTCAGGGGAATGCGATCAGGTGAAATTTGGGGAATGGGTTTGGCAAATTGAGGCCATGTTGAGAGCCCAAGGTCTCAGTGATCAACAAAGAGCGGACTTTGTCATTGGGGCACTAGAGGGCAGTGCACGCAGAGAAATTTTACTACTCGAATCCAATCTCAGAACTACTGCTGCACAAATTTTATTTCATTTAAAAGACTTGTATGGGAAACGGACTTCTTTAGCACAGTTACGAGTCAATTTTTTTAAATGCCAGCAGCAGGAGGGGGAAAGTGTAGGGGCATTCATTTTACGTCTCCGTGAACTTTTTAGTAGGTGGAGAGCAGAGGAGCCAGGTGGCAGTGCACAAGATGAAATCACTGCTCGTGACCAACTGATCCTGGGTCTGAGAGCAGGCTCCATCCAACAGGAGCTCCAGAGGCTGGTGCGCCGTGACCCGGACCTGACTTTCCCCAGAGTCTGCAATGAAGCCCGCGCGCTAGAGGGTGACTATGCTGGATCAGAACAAGCTTGGACATCGAGGGTACAAACACCTATTGCATCTACTCACAAACCTAATGACATGCATGACTGGAAAGAAAAATTTAAAGCTGACATACGCCAGGAAATGCAGGAACAACTGTCAATTTTAAGCAAAACGCTCGTAGATGAGCTTAAACAACAAATACTTCCGACTCGAGCTTATGCTCATCCTAATAACTCCTTTAGGAGGAGGCAGCCCTCAGTTCCAAGCCATATGACTGATTTCCAGTGGGACGAACAGGGGAGACCTATATGCAAACGGTGCAAGCAAGTGGGCCATATTTTAAGATACTGCCCAAATAAAAACCCTTCACCGATTCCTTTAAACTAGAATCCCCAGTGACCGTTGGGCAGGTAGCTGGGGAAAAGTCACCAGAAATGTTAAAAGATAAGATCGTTGGCTCATGCCCAGGGGTAGAAATAATGGCTGCAGGTGTAAAAATTCCTTGTGTTCTGGACACTGGCTCCCAAGTGACATTATTTTCAGAGACATTTTTTCAGAAATGGTTTCATAATGTGCCACTGCGGAGCACCGGAGAACTAAAATGGCTAACCCTTAAGGCTGCTAATGGACTACAAATTCCGTATGTGGGCTATGTAGTCTTGGACTTTGAAGTGGCTGGAGTGAAAGTGCAGGACAAGGGTGTCATTATAGTAAAAGACTCCTGCCTTGGCGCAGATGAAGCTATTCTTGGAATGAATGTTATATTTAGCTGCTGGGAGTCTTTGTTTCAAGGAAACCACCCTGGGACTACAGCCTTTAGAGTGACTGTAACTCCATCAGCTTACAGTCACTGGGAAAGGGCATTTGTAGTTTGTAACAGTGTGGCTCAACATCAATTGACTGATGGGAGGATTGGGGTTGCTCGTCTGACCAAAAACACCACGGTTGAGGTCCCACCACAAAGCGAGATGGTGGTGTGGGCAAATGTCTTAGGGACAGCACAGCTCCCTCATGGTGACGTCCTGGTGGAAGGGACGACGGGGGGGATGGAGTGGCAAGTGGCACGGACGCTCTGCAGCTTTAAAGGGGGTAAGATACCTGTGAGAGTTCAAAATCTTAACCCTTATCCTGTCACTATTCCTCCAAGGCAGGCTCTCGCTGCTGTTTTTCTGCTGTCATCTGAACAGATCTGCAATGAACAGGACCTGGTGTTGACCGCGACAGATCCAGGCACGGTGGAAGTGGATATTAGAACAACCCTCGCCTCTCCGTCATTGGACAACCCGGTGTGCACACTGCGTGGTGAAAACCTCAGCCCGGAACAACAACAGAAAATGGATGACCTTCTGCAGCATTGGAGCTCCGTCTTTGCAGCTGGTGAGGACGATTTTGGCCGTACCAGCGCAGTGTTGCATCAAATTCCCACAGGAACGGCACCACCAAGCAGAGAAAGGTACCGCCCTGTTCCTCCATCTTTGTATGCTGACTTGCGTAGCCTCCTACAAAACATGCTAGACCAAGGGGTTGTGCGAGAAAGCTCTAGTCCATGGGCAGCTCCTATCGTCCTTGTGAAAAAGAAGGATGGGTCATGGCGTTTCTGTGTGGATTATAGAAAATTGAATGCGCTAACCCATAAGGACGCTTTCCCCTTGCCCAGGATTGAGGAATCACTTACTTGTCTCAAACAAGCGTGTTGGTACTCCACCCTTGACCTGGCCAGTGGCTATTGGCAGGTAGAAATGGACCCAAGGGATAGGGAGAAAACCGCTTTTACAACCCCCCTAGGCTTGTATGAATTTGACAGAATGCCATTTGGCCTCTGTAACGCACCGGCCACGTTTCAGCGGTTGATGCACAGATGTTTAGGTGGTATGGTACATGACTCCCTGTTGATCTATCTTGATGATGTCATTGTGTTTTCACCTGATTTTGACTCTCATTTGGTTCATCTAGAGCAAGTTTTCCAACGCCTGTCGACACATGGACTCAAACTTCAACCACACAAATGCCATTTTTTTCAACGCAAAGTCAAATATTTGGGTCATGTTGTCAGCCAGGAGGGGGTATCCACAGACCCCGACAAGACTGCAGTGGTCCAACAATGGGAGCCCCCGCACACTGTAAAAGAGGTTAGATCATTTTTGGGCTTTGTGGGCTACTACAGACGTTTTATTCCTGCCTTTGCAAAGATCGCGGCCCCACTGCATGCCCTTTTGAGAGGATCTGCTGCATTGAGCAAAAAGGAACAAAGGGTTACTTGGTCATCTGAGTGTCAAGCAGCCTTCGAAAAACTCAAAATTGCCTTGCTGAGTACACCAGTACTGGCCTACGCTGATTTCTCTAAACCTTTCCATCTCTACACAGATGCGAGTCTGGAGGGACTAGGTGCAGTCTTGGCTCAGGTCCAGGAGGGACGTGAAAGGGTTATCGCATATGCTAGCAGGAGCCTGCACCCCACTGAAAAGAATGATCAAAACTACAGTTCTTTTAAACTGGAACTTCTGGCATTAAAATGGGCCGTGACAGACAAATTCAAGGACTATTTATTAGGGGCCACCTTTACAGCTTACACAGACAACAATCCATTGGTCCACTTAGACACAGCCCAGTTGGGGTCAGTTGAGCAAAGGTGGGCGGCAAAGCTGTCAAATTACCAATTCACAATTAAGTATAGACCAGGCAAGGCAAATAAGAATGCCGACATTTTGTCCAGGCTCCCACAGAACTGTAGACCCGGCAACAGTGTTGACTCGGACCCGGTGACCGCAAAGATTGATGATGTAATTGAGTGGCGTGAAAACCAGCAGAAGGATGAAGCACTCAGGCTGGTCGGTGCGTGGCTCCAGCAGGACACCAAACCCCTCAAAGAGGTGAGACTTGCAGCACCGCCATTGGCTAGAAGCCTACTTAGACACTGGGACAAGCTCCAATTGAACCAAGGTCTGCTTCAGCGTGCTGTAAAAGATCCTCTAACAGGTGAACTTTTCCATCAAATAGTGGTTCCCCCTGTATGGCAGCATCTACTGTGGGAACGCTATCATTCCTCTTGTGGACACATGGGAGCTAATCGGATTGAGGCATCGCTGAGAAGATCGTTCTTTTGGCCACACATGGGAGAAGACGTACGCAAGTGGACAATGCAGTGTACCTCCTGCTGTGAACACAAAGCCGGGCCAGAGGTAAGGGCACCCCTCCAGCCCATACAGTCGTCTTACCCCTTGGAAACAGTTGCGATTGACTTCCTTTCCTTAGGAAACCCCCAAAGCCCCTATCCGTATGTCTTAGTGATGACTGATCTGTTCTCAAGATTCGGGTGGGCTGTGCCAACAAAGGACCAAACTGCAGTCACCACAGCCCAAGGCCTCTGGCGACATGTGATCCAAATATGGGGTTGCCCCGAAAGAATCCTGTCGGACAGAGGATCAGCATTTGAATCTACTGTACTCCAGCAGCTTTGCAATCTTTACGGCTGCAAGAAGGTACGAACCACACCCTACCACCCGCAGGGAAATGGTGCCTGTGAACGTTTTAATCAGACTCTGTTAACATTGTTGGGCTCCTTGAGTGATGAGGAGAAAACAAGATGGACAGACAGCCTACCTGCTTTGCTCTTTACATATAACAACACCGCGCACAGTAGCACTGGCCTCACCCCTCATTTTGTTTTGACAGGACGCCACGCCCGGCTTCCTGTAGAGTTGGCCACGGGAGCCCCAACAGAGTCTCAAGTCTACAACATGCACGACTGGGTTGCCCATCATCACAGGACACTGACAAAAGCTTATAAACATGTGATTACACGAACAAAAGCACAACAACAAAAGGACAAGGATAGGTATGACAAAAGAGCTCAGAATGTACCTCTACTCCCAGGAGAAAGGGTGCTGCTTAGAAACTTCCGACGACATGACCAGGGCAAGTTGGCGCCCCGTTGGCAACAGTCGCCCTACGTTGTTGTATCGCAAATCCATCCAGATTCGCCTGTATACGAAATTCGGCCTGAAGGGCATATGGGGCCTATAAAGACTATGCACCGCAATAACCTCAGACCATGTCCAGTAGAACCCAGTGATCAGTTGGTTACTGCGCCTGCCCAACCGACACACTCTGTGCCATCAAATTCTATGCCACTCTTCTTACCTGTTTTGTTACCTGTCACAGAGCCTCGTGCGGCATCCGAGCCAGAAGGAAATGAACGATTACCAGCACCAGGGCCCCCTCACGAGCAGCCACCCGTAAGACGTTCCCAGCGTCGTAATTTGGGTAATCCACCGTTAAGGTACAGGAAGCAGTCGCTGTAGTAGTCGGGACGACTATCTAAAAACTGGGGGGAGATGTCAGGAGGGGACACATTGGGCAGGGTTGTTTAACTTATTATACTTATGTTTTTGTTTGGTTGCATGTTTTCATTTTATTGGAATTTGTGTTAATGTTAAGTTCAAACGTACCCCTGCCACAATGGGTTGACCCATTTGCCCCGCCAATCAGAGACCGACAACCAATTGCTGTAATTGGTGGACTGCTCCGTAAAACAAGGAAGTGACACTGGAGAAGGGGGCAGTCACCGGTGGACGTGGGGACCGAGGGACAGCGCCACAACGCAGACCGTGCAGCAGGACCGTGGACCGCAGTGGCAGCAGCACGTTACACGCCATCTATCAGCTAAGTGAAGGGACGAACCCATGATTGCCGTGTGTGTGTGTGGGCTGAGTTTCGGGCAAGCTGTCTACTGACGGCCACGTATTATTGCTTACAGCGGTGCTGCACTACTTGCACTGAGGAGACGTGAGACCTGGGGAAGAGTCGCGGGACGCTCACGGAGGCGGATTTACATGACACGCCTTGAACCAGAGGAATAAAGGGACGCAACCCGAGTTACCTACCGCTGGCGTGTTGGTTTTTCATTTAAGTTGCCCCAGACCAATTTCTGCCTCCTTTTGTTGTAGCTACGGCAGGACGACGCGGATAGCTCACAACGGAGACGTGAGACCGGGGATTTGGAGCCGCTGCTTTTCCCTGAACTCGGACAGCCTGGTGCCTGTGACCCCTTTCAGAATTGGTGACTTGCATCCTCCCGCCCAGTTGCCATTGCCCCGGATAACCTTGGCCCCTTTAGTTTTAATACTTTTATGAGAACAATTTTTATGAACAACTTTTTATTATGCCAAAATAAACTTTGTACATTCTACTTGTGTATTGTGTGGCCCGGGCTCTGAACGATTTCAAACTGCGACAGCAACACCTTTGAATCCAGCGTCATGAAATTAGTTGGAGACTTTGTGGATCGGTGGAAGTGCAGGTAAAGGCAGAGAAGGCTGTGGGAGGGGCCTTGAAAAATCCCACTGCCAACCTCAGTGCTCACACAGAGAAGAGAGAGATCTTGAGCTCAGCACACACTACACGATTTAGTTAAGAATGGTGGGTCCACACTACACGACAACTTAGCGCGACTATAGAACAACTGGTGGTTCACACATAACGACTGAGAATTGTAAGTAGGGCTGCAACTAACGATTATTTTGTAATCGATTAATCTATCGATTATTTTTACGATTAATCGAATAATCGCTTGGCTGTGAATGGGGAAGGAAAACATAACGCTAAAGTGGCACCGCTTGAGGACGTGTTCATGGAGTAAACTTAAAGTAAATGTTTGTTGGAAGCTCTTAGCGCTAATTCTGCTTTTTGATCGGATGAGACACAGACAGATATTTATGAAATTTACAATGTGCAAAACATTACATACATAGTAACTATAAAAACAAAGTACCCCAAGGATAAAGCTGTGGAGAAGTTTAAAGCAGCTTTAAGTTAGACAAAGATTTCCCAAGATTTGAACATCTCACGGAGCACTGTTCAATCCATCATTCAGAAATAGATTGAACTGTGAACTTACCAAGACACGGCCGTCCACCTAAACTAACAGACCGTACAAGGAGAGCACTGGTCAGAAATGCAACCAAGTGTCCCAAGATAACTCTGGAGGAGCTGCGACGTACTGCCGATGAGCTGGGGGAATCTGTACATGGGACAACTATAAGTCGTACTCTACACAAATCTGGCCTTCATGGACGAGTGGCAAGAAGAAAGCCATTATTCAAAGGAGGCCATAAGAAATCCCGTTTGAAGTTTGCTAGAAGTCATATGGAGGACACAGCTACCATGTGGAAGAAGGTGCTTTGGTCAGATGAGACAAAAACCTTTTGGCCCAAATGCAAAACGTTATGTATGGAGCAAACCTAAGACGACACAGATGAAATTAAAGTTCTGTGAATTTAATTAAGAACAAGTGACTTTATATTGCACTGAAACTGCAAATGAAAATGACCGCTATTAAAAGAAAAATGTTCAAGCAAACGTTGAGATTTTCAATGGCATTTTCTGTTTTTGCAAATGAAGTCTTCATATACCGTTGTGCTGTTCGGCATGGTGTGCGTGGGGCTCCCTGTGGGCATGAATTAGTTGCTTGTGCCGCTGTTATGACAGAGAAACGAAAAGGGTCGGGAGCTACAGTGTTTTTCTGTGTGTATTCCGCTGTCATTGAATGCTAAATTCTGTGCGATCACTTTTGGAACGTTAAAATCACCCACGCAAAAATCTGGCTAAAATTCGAACATGTTTGACTAGTCAAGACTCGAGAAGACTCGGCATGACTGAGAATTGGAGCAAAATCGTGTAGTGTGTGTGCTGAGCTTTTGCGGAAGTCCAATTATTTTGGTGCAAACCGTCACTATGCTCTGCAGGCGGGTTTTATTTTGGATATTCTTACTCACTCCAAAGAAATGTTATTTCCTCAATGTGGCTCCTGGCATTTCCATAGACTCTCCACTGTATTTGGGGAAAATCTCAGCAGGTGATCAAAGGTGGTTGTACTGACTGCTGTAGCTTGTTTGTACTGGCCCCTGCCCTCAACCATCACATTCTAGAATGTGTACGCAACCTATTGCACGAATAGCAAATACAAAAAGTACATATTAAGCCTGCACAATTAGTCGTAATCGAATAAACATAATGATTTAAATGGTTGCAATCAATAAAAAAAAAAGCATATCGCATATCGTTTACAACAATAAAATATCTTGGGTCTCCCATGGGTCTTATTATGTATAAATACCTACCGTTTTTAGACCCCTACAAACATGTTCTTAAAGGCATGTGAATCTTGTTTTAGTTTAGCAGTTCATATTTTTTCTCTGTCAATGTGAAATGTCAATGCACGCGGGAACTGTGAGGTGAATGTTGATATTAAAACACAAAATTGCTAATCTAACCGCCATTATGATAACAAAAAAAATGGCATTCGATATTTTTCCAAGATCGTGCAGCCCTAGTACGTACTGTACATGTCCCCATGCAGTCATAAGAACCAGACTAAATTCATTAGTCCATTACCATTTCATTTCCTCCGCGAGCAGCAGAGGAAGTTGATTTTGGAGGTGGTTTGGTCTTTTTGGGGAAAAGGAAGTATACGGCCCGCAATTAACGGCATTTCTCACATAAAAAAGAAAAAAAAGAAAACATTAAACAAGGGCAACTCTGTACATCTGCTGCGGTGAAGTGTGGCCAACGAAGGTTCAGGCTGGTCTCAGAGAGAGAAACTGCTGCTGCTGCATTGATTACTTACATAATGGTGAATGTGTCAATAGAAAAAAAAAAACGTGTGGGATGTGGTCCATTTATGTTTCTGTATAGACTTTATGTGTCACATGCGGTGAGGGTGTGACCGCACAGAAATTGCTTTTACACCAAAAATGAAGAAATAATTGTTTGGAATTGGAAGTGTGGAAGGAATTGTTTCTGAATAAAAAAAAGAAAAAGGTTAGCCTGTAGTCTAGTTACGGCCTTTTGCGAGTCCAGACAATTTGCTGAATGTGTCTCCCCGCTCTTCACCCCTGTTCACCTTGAGCTGTCCTGTCTCATGAAGCCTTCAGTCCAAAAACAATCCTTAAACCTTAACAGGCAATCTATTCAACTGGCAAGTACAGTAAACGTTTCTTTACTGCAGTGGTTCCCGAAGTGGGCCTCAGGGGCACTCCTGAGGCCCACTTTGGTGTCCCAGGTCAGCTTTGACCTGGGACCACCCAAAACAAGTACATTGAAACAAAAAAACGATTTCGAAATCATTTTGCTTTTGTTTTGTTTTTTTGCTCAAATGTCCTATTTTAACCCAGTCTTTAGCCCACAGTCATTGCTAGATGTTGCTTTTGATGTAATTTTAGCTGTCAAATCCTAAAAAGAAAAGAATTTCGGATTGATAAGGGGACCGCGATGTTCCGGACTTTGGGAATGGCTGCTTCACTAACAAGTCAGAGTATACAGTATCATAAACGAAAGGTCAACGGGACGGGGCACGCGAAAGAAAATAACGTAAGGAACCCTTTTGATATGGAGTAGAGAAAAAGACATCTATGCAATAATACGGTTGTCAGTGAGCTACCAGTGTTGTTTTTGGGAGCCTCTCGATGAGTGAAAGCAGCGCTGACACGAGTTCCTTTTGCTCCCAAAGTGAAATCCAGAAAGGAAACCTGACCTTCTTACTGTGAGGCCGGAGTGCTAACCCATCTGCCAAATAAAGATGAGAGAATTTTGAAAACCATTGGTCTCCTCAAACATGTAGTTCTCACACATGTTGCGTCTGCTGCTGTGGACTGTTATTGTTGTGATTGGGACCTCAGTTAATTTCCCCAAAGACACAATCGCCAGTGATTGCGTGTTTGGGTTCACACCAGTCCACAGGCGGCGGTTATGTACGGTATGTTATGGAGTCATTGAGTAAACCACTCAATGTTATAATTTTTAGTGCTGAAAACGGCAGTGTTTTTGTGTGTTTTTCTAAAGTAAGCTATATATATTATTCGGCTCAATATTTATTTGGAGCTTTTCTTCTATTTGTGCGTGTGTGGGTGTGCGTGTTGTTCTAAAGCATATTCAAGAAACTGAAATGTAAATTTATATAGTTTAGTTCATTTGTCAGGAGTAATTCCAGGGTTGTTATGGGCCTGTCCCATTGGGAAGACGGCCCCTGGGAAGATCCAGGAAATGCTGGAGGGACTATGGGGTCATTTACAAAGAGAGTAGCACGTGCAAACTAAGCAGATTATTTTCCGAAATGTAAGTTAAGTGCAATATGCCCGTGAAATATTTTTCAGCCTGCGCCGGTCTTGATAAATTAACCCCTTTGGCTCTAAGCTGACCTGGGAACATCTCGGGAACCTCCCAGAGAACAGCTGGGGGAGGTGTGTGTGGATAGAGAAGTTTAGGCTTCTCTGCTCAGACTGTTGCCCCAGATAAGGGAGGAGAAAATGGATGGATGGATAGAACAATTCATGATTTTGCATTACTGTTACTGTAACAGAATCCTTCAAATTTCGTTATCGTAACAGGGCTAGAGAGTTGACTTTACAAATAGCTACAAAAGTGCATCACTTTAGATTAGGCCTGTCACGATAACAAATGTGCAGTTTGATATATTGATATGTCATTTTTGGACTGTTGTGGACACGATATAATTTATGTTACACTCAGCTCCATCAGAGCAGCACACATACTGACTGTATAGAACACGGGGACAGGTGCTTAAAAAATAGAATGAAATTAATGATGTAAACTGCTTGAGTAGATCATATTTGCGAGGAAATTAGTATGCTGTGAAATGATCTTCCCAATAGGCGTGAGGCTGGGATTTTGAAGTAATTTGTCCATTATCAATTATATTGTAAAATATATCGTTATTGTGATATTTATTTTATATATCGTGATATAGATTTTAGGCCATATCGCCCTGTCCTACTAGATACTGTCAACTCTCAGGCATAAAAATGCCAGTAAACCTTTGTTCTAAAAGTGCATCATCATATCCTAAAATACCACACCAGCTGCAATTAACATGAAATATAATAAAACTCAATTTGCTTCAAAAAATCCAAAAATCAAAGTTTTACAAAGAAAGAATAGGGGGGAAATGCCAATAAATGTACAGATGATAATTATCGAGCCCAAAAACGTATTGTTTATCTGTCTTTTATTGAACGATAAGTCGATATAGTATTTCTCGTGACAGCCCTACTTTAGATCCTAAAGATTTCTCCTGCAATTTTTCCTGCTCTTGTTGCTTTCCTGTCACTGTCGACACAATTGATATCGTAATTTTGCACATCGTCCCAACAACAGTTACAATATTAGTTGTATCATAACACTGTACGTATGGATATGTTGGTTGTCTGAAGCAAATTCCAAGTGTTTGACACAACACCATGCAGGGACTGAAAGCCCAACGGCATGAGAGTGCAGCTACGATGACACACAAGAATTTCACTTCTTCAGTCAGCAGTGTTACTCTTCACTACGTCGTCTCGAAGTGGTTTGCCTCTTGCAAAGAATGTTCCATTTCTCTGAATCACTCTGTGCAAATCTTGACAATTAGTCACACCTAAATGCTATTTCCCAGTGTTCCCGCATGCTACTGTGTTTACTGCACTCCCACTGATTGATTTTTAAAATGAACAAATAGCACTCCACCGGCGATGATTACAAAACAATAGTCATAATTTGTTTGGCCCGAGTTTAATGTTTTGCAGGCGTTGTTGTGTGGGCTCCGTCGCGGGGGTTATGTTTAGCTGAGCGCATCTCCCTGCCGCATGGCAACTGTGGAGTTGGACATTCACGTCACAACAATGTGCTGTCTCCCAGTGAGTGGCAGGGCGAGGCTTTTCTCTGCATGAATCAAATGTCTCTGTAAAAATCAAGCCGCGATGTGATAAAAGAGGACGTGAATCCCAGGAATACTCGTATCCTGTAGACCAGATACAAATTACATGAGTGAGTTCACGAGAACAAGACGAGATTTTGACATGATTCATAATAATAAAATAGATGAATTAGATTACTCGGGACCTTTACAATGAATGGAGCTGAATAGGAAATCATCTCGCTCTTTTTATTAGATCTATGGCGCCACGTTAACCACCCATACAGCCGCTGGATCACTGAAAGGTCAAATATGCATAAACAACTAAACAACTTTTTCCCCCCTAGAAAAGTTGCATAATGCACCTTTAATGACAGCATGGACTCGTTGACTAAAAATTAAAATACAGAAAAATGCAAATTGAAGAAAATGTATAACAGAATATTTTAATTGATAAATGTTGCTGATGTAAGGATTTATAAGAGATTAGTCTATTTGCAAATGGGCTATCAACTGTTTGGGAAAGCAGGACCCAATGGAAAAGCGCAAATTTCAGATTAATTTTGGAATAAAAACAATCCCTCATCTTTTTAATCCAGGCCAAGTTGTTGGCTATCCACTATCCAGACACATGTTTTGCGTTATTGCCTTTGCTACTGGGGAGAGTAGGAAGGCTGCGACTAAATAAGTTATACAGATGTAGCCGAGCCAAATGTGGGAGAGACGACATCCAAACCAGACCAAAACAACCTCCCACAGCGGTACCTCAACCTGAATGTAATAGAGTGAGGAAATGTAAACACTTTGTGTATTGTGTATTGTTAGAAATGGTGACATCGAAAACACTTGAAATGCTAAAATAATATTGAACCGGTACATTTACAGAAAATATGAACTTTAAAGTAAAAATTACAAAGCAGTAAGTATAAAGTGAAGCAAGGCCAGTTTTTTTTTTTTTTTCTCCTATGAGCTACTTTCATGAAATAAAACTCCCTGAGAGCTACATGAACTCTGATGACACTTCAATAACTTTGGGATTTAGGCGGCAGCACTATCATTGATAGCAATTGCTTGAGCTTAAAAACAAGACATCCTGGACAAAAACACACATAGTTTAAGTAATAAATAATGTTCCAATTTCCAATAAAGTAGACAGTCATCTCTTCCTGTTTGAAAATAACCCTTGTCTGCTTTGTACTGTATCCAGGCTCCAATCTAAGGACACCTGTTAAGAGCTTTATTGGCTGCAGTTCAGTTTAAAGCCATTAAAGAAGCAATTTCATCACAATTCTCCACTAAATCTTCTGCTTATCACATTAAGGCTGTATTAAGCGGCTGGAATTCAATGCAGCTACTGTGTGCCTTTGGCGGGGACACCAGGAACAATGGCTGGTTAGTCCTTTAGACATGCAACCAACTCAGTCTCACATTCATTCCAGTTTTCATGGCAACAATCCAACTCATGTATATGGCAACTGAATGACAGACTAGAATGAAAATACAGTAAAATCAGTAGAAAAAACATTGTAAAGTAGGATATCCTGAGAGGCGAAGGGTGTCAGGGTCTGGAATCGTTGCGTCTAAGGCGCAGTTTACACGGCAATAGTCTCCAGGAAAACACGGCCCTCTCTTGATCTGCTTTTATATGAAAACGATGAGGTGTCAACAAAACCTATGAAACTGCACTGCACGCCTTTGTCCAGCAAACGGCGCTGTGTTCTCTTTTTCTGCACTGCGAATACACAGAGGAAGACCGTTTATATTGCTCTGCTTCCTTGAATGTGGTGTATTATTTAAGGCAACTCTGGAGCTTTCCAAAGTAAAAGTAAGTCAGTACAAATGATTCACAGGCAGTTTTTGACTAACTACAAATATGAGAAGCTTCACAACACAATATAATTATATAGTTTGTTTAGCCAATCAGTGTTCAGATAAGGCTGTGACGTGGCCATTCTGCGGTCGTCCCCGTAATCTGCTGTTCACTAGAGGCAGAGCGGCTGAAAAACGGCCTCCCGCGGAGACGTGGAACTACTTCCTCCAGAGTTTTCGGTGGAGCCGGGTGTCGGGCGATACGATGTGCGTCGTTTTGTTAAAGATACGTGTGTCTGATACCAACGTTTCGCCGTTTCAGCCAAAGTTTACACATTCAGTAAACCCCACTCCAATGCCCTACCTGATTTGCCGACTCCTGCTCTCCCCAACACCGCCAGCTTCACCTCCGGACTCTTAGCCATAACTGCAGCTTTGGACCAGGAAGTGCTCAGAACAGCCAATCAGACGAGGTCACCCAACCATGGCTCCGTTTCACCGCAAGGAAGCTGAATCTGTGGAGAGGAGAAAGGGTTACCTTC
This sequence comes from Proterorhinus semilunaris, assembly GCA_021464625.1. Classification (NCBI taxonomy): domain Eukaryota; kingdom Metazoa; phylum Chordata; class Actinopteri; order Gobiiformes; family Gobiidae; genus Proterorhinus; species Proterorhinus semilunaris. Next base: position 13,253,546 of record CM038343.1, read on the forward strand.
AGTTTATGTATAAGAAGAAAACGGTTCCTTTTCATCTCTCCTGACTAATACCTAATGACTAATAATAACAAATTCCCTTGAATGGCCAATGAGCGGCTATAAGAATATTCTGGTGACACCCGAGACTCTTTCTTTCTGTTCAGCTTAACTTAGCTGTTAAGGTCGTTTCTTATTTGAGTCCACATGGTAAACCTTTCAAATGTGACGTAATCTGTTTTTGAACAAGGCAAGGTAGGACCGAAGACGATGTATTTGGAAAACAAGTAAAGCGACTAATTGCGATTTTTAAAACATTTTCCGACACAGCTGGTCCACTTAAGATTGCAGCCAGTAAATCAGGGGAGTACACCCTTTAAAACGTATCTATGAAAACGATGAGGTGTCAACAAAACCTATGAAACTGCAGTGCACGCCTTTGTCCAGCAAACGGCGCTGTGTTCCTAACACGCTCTTTGTTTGTACACAGAAGAAAGACAGAAAAATATAAACTGCTTCCTTGAATGCTGTGGCTTTGTAAGGCAACTCTGGAGCTTTCCAAAGTAAAAGTAAGTCAGTACAAATTATTCACAGGCCGTTATTTGACTAATTATAAATGTGAGAAGCTTCACAGGACGATATAATGAGATTGTGCGTTTAGCCAATCAGTGTTCAGGAGAGCACTTCCTGTAAAACCAAATGATGTCATGCAGTGCGACTGGTGTTTTTGAGTTCTTAGATTGTACTGGTTTAACAGGATTAATCTACATGTATATGTATTGAACTAAACAAGCACAGTTTAAATGAGGAAATTTGATGTGTTTATTTGGAGAAGACATTAATGAACACTCAGTATAGTTACTTTGTGTAAATGTGTGATTACGCCATGGGCTACTTTGCATCCGTAGTCGTAGAACAACAGTTATTTAAAACGACATTAGAACACCTGGTCGCCTCCCTCGAGAGGTGCTCCAGGGATGTCCTATTGGGAGGAGACCTCGTGGAAGGCCCAGGACACGCTGGTGGGACTATGTCTCTAGAACAGCTGGAGGAGGTGTGCGTGGATCGGGAAGTCTGGGCATCTCTGCTGAGACTGCTGCCCCCGCGACCCGGCCCCGGTTAAAGCGGAAGAAAATGGATGGATGGATGGACATTAGAACACAGCTAAAAAGAAAAAAGAAAAAAAGTGGAGAGAGCATACACACACTATATACCTACAGAGGCATGAATCAGTACTTTGTGGAGAGCTACAGTGGAGGGATTGTAAAGGCCAGGTTTCCATGCAGGTATGTGGGAGATGCACAGGCCGATAAACAGAGGTGCAGACAGACTGGGAGAGAGAGCGAGGGCTAGAGCACGCACTGAACTGAAATGGGCCGTATAAAAGGAAAATCTGACCCAACAACCAAGAAATGATAAGAAAACAACCACCGTGTAATCAATTTCACACTCGAGCTAAAAAACAAGAGCACTTCTGTAGTTTTTGCGAATAAAAACATGAGCAAAGATGAGAGTCATGTTGGACGCTATCGCAAAGACATCAGAGGAATGCTGGGAGATATGTGATGGTTGGTGAAGGGGCATTATAGAAGGAGTGGTAGCTGATTGAGATGGTGCAGTAAGAGATAGATTGGTTCGCTTTTGAAGGGTTTGAAACCCTTCGAAGTTGTGGCCGTGGCATTTTAAATGCACATAATATGTGCATTTAAAATACATAAAAAATACATAAAAACTGGAAAATGACAGAAACACTCCAAAGAAAGCCCCGTAAAAATAAATAAGACGACTACCAATTATTGAAAATTAGTCTACGGATGAAAATTTGCTCCGGTACATTTACATGTTGAAAAACACATGTTGATTAATGTGCACTGTCCCAATTCAAATAAATAAAATAATTTCAAATCTGCCTGACACCTGCCTATTCCAAATTACATCCGGTGCAGGGAGTGTCATAAACACAGCAATTTTGTGCAGATGATTGCAGTATTTTAAGTTCTTTAATGCTCTCTGTCAAATTACTAATCAATAATTGATTTCCTCTTGTTTAAAAATTGCACAGAAATTACAGGCTTCATGACAAGATGTCCACTCTCCCTCAGATTCATGAGATGCATGTGAAAAGTCCAACCCAGACTGAACTTGGGTGTTTAAATTTAGATATGGGACAATGGGGATTTGTGTCAAGGAAGTCTGGCGTCAACGTTGTGATGCTGAGTTGCTCGCTGAACTGAAAATGTCAATCCAATGCTGTTTGCTTGACATTTTGGACATTTTTGGGGCAGGTTAAATGAATAAACATGGGAGCTGCAACCAAACTGGAATAGTATTTGGTTGGGAAACATAGTAAACATGTATAGTGAGGCTGGTCAGACTAATAACATATACATGCACATTATAGAGCTAGGTAGTCTTAACATTCTGACTCAGATCTTTCCGAAACCAATGCCTTCTCCCTTCCCCTACCCCCTTCCTCTAAATTCTCAGTGAAGGCACCTTCGGAGGTTAGGTTCACTCATTAGAGGACTTGGAGCTGTGACTTTTACATGGGATTTACATGAGAGAAAGCACGTGTTAGCACCATGGGAGCACCACCACTCCCGACCGGTGAATAGGCACACCACTTGATCATTTGTGGTTCAGCTCTTAGAAACAATCACCTGCTGTGAACAGATTTCTTCTTCTTTTTTTTGTGTGTGGAGAAATGGACCCTGATTAGAGGTACGTTGTAATGTGCTATCATGCACCATCTGCAGACGGTAACACAAGCAGCCTTAGAAATACTGAACAGAATGTACAGCAATTGGGATGACAAACATGAAGATGTTGCACTTCCACCATCAAGCAATCAATGTTCTGTGGATCATTCCATGAACTGCAGTTTGATAATCCACAGAGGACCTCGCTTTTGGAAGCCTCAAGTTCCAATAGAGAGTTCTTGCAAAGCAAAGGGACTTTCACTGCACTGCACAGCTTTTGTGCAACTATTCTCTGTCAGATCTGTTTTTAATGAAGATGTATTACAATGAAGGTGCAGGAGTATAACTGTGACCTATTAGTCTAATTTGGGGCTGGCATTAGCCTGCATTGAAACTGGCATTATTTCTCAATTTAATGGAAAATAATGACTTAGTCCAACAATTTTTGCAACATAGACTGGGGGTGTGAACTGGTACTTGTATGCAAACAGAACAGGAGATGCCTTCGTTAATGGGCCATTGACAGATAAACACCATTAGAGTACTAATGTTGTTTATCCCATGAAAAACCCATGTGCTAACGTGTTGCACAATATTAGCTGCAACTGTGGTTGGTTGCTGCTTGGGAGCGTGCGATCTTATGCCACCCAAAGCGCAGCACCCCTAGAGTCGGCCCCGGCCAATCGTTGGAAAACCGGCGGAAATTGGACTAAGTGGGTAAAATCAACTTACCCGCCGCTCATACAACTGTAGTCCCTGTAGGGAAATTTGTAGTCTGCAGCTAACCCGTCCTTCCTATGATCAATTTGTCAGAAGCAAATGGCGAGGGCCCAGCCACCCATCTTCAGATATTGAGCCAAGAACTTGTTTCGAAATATCTTTTTGGAAGATTACACATGGTTTTTGGTTAATGGGGGAAACCTGCGTGCCAATGTAAAACACACCCAGACAGAGAGAGAACATGCAAACTCCAAATAGAGGGAGGCGCAGCAAGCCTTTAACCTCGTACAATGCACTACATCATACAGTATGCTCTTATGCTCTTCCAATCAGTGTAGCCCAAACTCCCTAAACACATTACACTAGAGATCTGCACAGGGCTATTACATCTGTCACTCACTGTTAAATCATTAGCATTCAGTCAGTTTTCCTCAGCCCACACATGTCTCTGATTTGTACCGTTTACATTGGCCCCCAGTAATTACACTGTGTATATGGTCAAAGTCAGAGTTATTCTTGTGAACTTATGGAAATGCAAGTTATTGTTCTCCCAAATGGTGACGTACAGACTTTCAGAAACGGCCGCATGGCAAAAGGTCAAGAGGCTGGTGGAGAGTGAGCTGATTACAGTACAAAGGCAAAGAAAGGGCTTTTCTTAATTCCTTATATGGGGATAAACATAGCTTAAAGTCTAGCAAGGCTAAATAGGAGATGTATATGAATTATGCAATATGCTGAGTATTATATACTATTATGGAACATGGGTACAGTAATTGAAATGCTGAAGGCCACGGTTTATTGTCCATTTTGTGTAATGATAGTATTCAATCTTAAAAGTACTTTACCTGTTTTTTATTTGTAGAAGAGAAAAATCCATATTGCACCCTTGTAGTCTACTGTGTTTGAACAGTTAGCCTGATACAGAAAGGTATGAAACTTTCTTATAAACTTATCCACACTAAAAATTGGTGGTTGGACATTTGATCCCAGGTCTGGCCACACATTCAATGTGACAGCGCCTGTTGCCTGCATGGATGCAGTATGTGTGCAAGTGCTTGGAGGTTGTCATGGGGGAAAGAATGAATAATGGTGTGATGTATTGTGCTTTGGGTATCTTGAAATGCGCTACAAAGTAGGAGTGTCCAAACTTTTTTTCATTGTGGGTCACACAACTGTTTGCAGCGTGATCATGCAGTGAAACATTCAACTGGGTCTTTACCAGTTGAATGTTTCACTGCAGTCTTTACCATAAACCTTTATTGAGGCACGGAACATTAATACCAGCTCTGTCCCGCAATAAATGTTAGTTTTTATAATTGTTTCAAATGAAAAAAACAAACATTTGTGCTGCTTAATCAGGAAGCCTGAGGCCCACCAAAATTGGCCGCAGGGCCATATTTGGTCCCCGGGCCGAACTTTGGGCAACTTTATTGTCTCTTTACTGTATATTGTAAAATTGCCTAGCGCAGAGCTGACATATGATGATGGATATAGTTCACCTTGGACACACAGAGGAGGCAGAGTGAATATATGATAGAATTTTCTCACATTAAAAACAGTAGGAAGGCTGCTTCTGAACACGGAGTTAGTTGTTGTGGGGAAATGGGACGCACATTAGTTGAAACAGCAGATGCACATTATTCCCACTGTTTTTGTACACTCTCCTGCTGACCACTTTTTATTTTTATTTCTAGCCTCCATTTAAAGCTTTACTGCATTATTGTTGTGTGAAAGTTCAACACTGCTCCACCCGTGCCATTGTGTTTCTAAAGTCTTTCGCAGCAGTTCATTGTATGCTGCTCTTGGATGACAGGGCTGTGGCTGGTGTCTTTTTTAGCCTGTGGTGCATTGAGGCTCCTCCCTGGGTTTGGAAACACTGTAATCTCCTCAACCGCTGCACCACCCAGATACATCTGCCCAAGCGAAAAGGACACACTTCTCCACAGGGTACTCTCCCAATATGATTCTTAAATGCTCCAGATTTCAATGTGACGAAGACAATGTGTGCTTTCTGCTCAAGAGGTCAACAGGGACATAGGCTACAAGTACTTAAAGTTGAAGTCAGCAATACAAAACTTAGATTATTTCAAGTCAGCTGCAGTGAAGCAGCTGCATGTTTAGCTCTGGTTCAACTCAAGATCAACTCTCAGATCCAAACTCCAGGTAAATGTTACCACATGCCTTTTAAAAAGTGTATATATATTTATAATTCTTTAACATTCTGACCTTGAATGGGGCAGAATGAATACAGTCTATCTCCTGTATTATGTATGGTCCTGAGCACTATAGAAACCATAGAAAGTTGCATTTGCACAAGGAAAGGAAAAAAAGTACTGGTTTTGCTCCAAGGAATATTCTTTTATCAAATGTATAGATTGTAATCATTTTTTTGGGAAATTTAGCATAATAATAATAGCAATCGGTACCAACAAATGTATTGTACCAAGTACCGTTAAAGTACTGGATCAAGAAAAAAAAGAATCTATGCAGCCCTATTACATTGTTAGTTTTACACGACCTGCACTGTTCCCCTAATCCTGTCCAACAGTAAACCCAGGTTCCTCCAGTCACACTGAAAGTATCAGGTGACCTCTATTATCTGTGCGTAACGTCTGAGCGCTGATGACTGGATATAATGAGCTCTATAAAAAATACAACAAAAGGACTGGGCCTGTCAGACACTGCAGCCTGTGTTACTGCTGTGTCCTTGCTGCATTTACTGCCCCTATGAGCACTTGTGTCTGAGAGAGAGACAGACAGAGACAGAGAGAGACAGACAGACAGACAGACAGACAGACAGACAGACAGAGAGAGAGACAGACATACAGAGAGAGAGAGAGAGAGAGAGAGAGTGAGAGAGAGACAGACAGACAGAGACACACACAGAGACAGAGAGACTGAGACAGACAGACAGACAGACAGACAGACAGAGAAACAGAGAATGAAACAGACAGACAGACACACACACACACAGATATATACAGTGCCTTGCAAAAGTATTCGGCCCCCTTGAACTTTTCGACCTTTCGCCACATTTCAGGCTTTAGACATAAAGATATAAAACTGTAATATTTTGTGAAGAACCAACAACAAGTGGGACACAATCATTAAGTGAAACGAAATTTATTGGATATTTCAAACATTTTTAACAAATAAACAACTGAAAAACTGGGCGTGCAAAATTATTCAGCCCCCTTAAGTTAATACTTTGTAGCACCACCTTTTGCTGCGATTACTGCTGTAAGTCCTTGGGGTTTGTCTCTATCAGTTTTGCACATTGAGAGACTGAATTTTGCCCATTCCTCCTTGCAAAACAGCTCGAGCTCAGTGAAGTTGGATGGACAGCGTTTGTGAACAGCAGTTTTCAGTTCTTTCCACAAATTCTCGATTGGATTCAGGTCTGGACTTTGACTTGGCCATTCTAACACCTGGATGTTTGTTTGTGAACCACTCTATTGTAGATTTTGCTTTATGTTTGGGATCATTGTCTTGTTGGAAGACAAATCTCCGTCCCAGTCTCAGGTCTTTTGCAGACTCCATCAGGTTTTCTTCCAGAATGGTCCTGTATTTGGCTCCATCCATCTTCCCATCAATTTTAACCATCTTCCTTGTCTCTGCTGAAGAAAAGCTCAAACCATGATGCTGCCACCACCATGTTTGACAGTGGGGATGGTGTGTTCAGGGTGATGAGCTGTGTTGCTTTTACGCCAAACATAACGTTTTGCATTGTTGTCAAAAAGTTGGATTTTGGTTTCATCTGACCAGGGGCACCTTCTTCCACATGTTTGGTGTGTCTCCCAGGTGGCTTGTGGCAAACTTTAAACAACACTTTTTATGGATATCTTTAAGAAATGGCTTTCTTCTTGCCACTCTTCCATAAAGGCCAGAGTTGTGCAGTATACGACTGATTGTTGTCCTATGGACAGAGTCTCCCACCTCAGCTGTACATTTCTGCAGTTCATCCAGAGTGATCATGGGCCTCTTGGCAGCATCTCTGATCAGTTTTCTCCTTGTATGAGCTGAAAGTTTAGAGGGACGGCCGGGTCTTTGTAGATTTGCAGTGGTCTGATACTTCCATTTCAATATTATCGCTTGCACAGTGCTCCTTGGGATGTTTAAAGCTTGGGAAATCTTTTTGTATCCAAATCCGGCTTTAAACTTCTCCACAACAGTATCTCGGGCCTGCCTGGTGTGTTTCTTGTTCTTCATGATGCTCTCTGCGCTTTAAACTGACCTCTAAGACTATCACAGAGCAGGTGCATTTATACGGAGACTTGTTTACATACAGGTGGATTCTATTTATCATCAATAGTCATTTAGGTCAACATTGGATCATTCAGAGATCCTTACTGAACTTCTGGAGAGAGTTTGCTGCACTGAAAGTAAAGGGGCTGAATAATTTTGCACACCCAATTTTTCAGTTGTTTATTTGTTAAAAATGTTTGAAATATCCAATAAATTTCGTTTCACTTCATGATTGTGTCCCACTTGTTGTTGGTTCTTCACAAAAAATTACAGTTTTATATCTTTATGTTTGAAGCCTGAAATGTGGCAAAAGGTTGAAAAGTTCAAGGGGGCCGAATACTTTCGCAAGGCACTGTATATATATATATATATATAGATATATATATATATATATATAGATAGATAGATATATCTGTGTGATAGAGAGAGAGAGAGAGAGAGAGACAGACAGAGACACACACACACACACACACACAGAGACAGAAGAGCGAGAGAGGGATAGAGAGTATAAGACCCAAGATTAAAAAAGTACCACAGCTTTTGCAGACTAAAGCTGAATGTGCTGCCTGACTGATTCTGAACAATTCTGCAAAGGCCAGGTTAAATTCACAAGTGTACACACAAGGTGCAGTGAAATATATTAGTTCTCTAAAATAGGAAACATTTTTACAGCACCTGTCGGGACTCCCAAAGGTTGTGCTACTGGAGGCACTGAGATGACATTAAAAATAGTAATACTAATGCCACTATTCATTATTAATGTAAATGAAAAAACTTATGTTTTTTTAATGAAATTAGCTAAGTACAACATATCAAGGTAAACCACACCGTAAATGTTTTGGAATGTGAAATAACAAGTGGCCATTATTTTTACATTTGAGGGCGGTGTGTGAGGCAGTGTGTGAGAGGAGTTTCTTCAGCCTTCTTCAGAAGTCCAGACACTTCTGAAGCTATAGCAGCTGAAAGAAAAAGGGTCACTTTTATATCAAACTTTATGACAACTTTAAATTAATGGCAAGCACACGCACATTCATGTAATAGTTGATAAGTAACTTAATAATGTGTCTTTCTTCACAGCCAAGGGAAAATGAAATTATAAAGTAAATATAATAAGCTCCAATGTAATTACTTTTTTTGGAAAAGCTTCTGAAAAAATACCAGTCACATTGTGAACACATGTTTTAAAGCGCCAACTGGCATTTTCTCTGCATTGGTTTCCTTCTTGGCATACATTTCCTATAAAAAATGTGGATTAAAAAAAACAGTTAACCGCGTGTTGGTCTTCCATGTTGACCCCTGCTGAGAGGCAGACCTCCACTACATCTGACATGGCACACTGCAGTCTCCATATACGGTCAAGAGCGTGAAGAAAACGGCTAAGACTAAAACGAAATACCCTGGACACTTGCCGCCTCATAACTGCAGTGCATGTGATGGTTATGGACATGTTCCTAGGCCCAGGATATTGCCCATGAGGGTAAAGTTGCCAAATGAAGTCATGTAAGTAGAAGTGAAAAGTCACAAAAAGAGAATAGAAAAATATCTGATAAATATCTGCTCAAGTTCTCAGTAATGTTTGGATGTGTATGCATTTACATGATTCTCATTTGAAACAGAACCTTCAATTATCCATGCTAAGTGTCCAAAAAAATAATAATAACTCCTAAAGTATTATAATTTCGGATCTGTATGTCTATTTATGCACTCCCAGCTATAGCCACTGCTGCCCTGGCGCTGACTGACGGAGACGTGACTTGTGATGTGACGAAGACATTTACAGTCAGGCATACAACACTGACAACAATAAATTAATTTCAAATTTGGGGAATAAAGCAAAGCCTTGCAGTGTTAAAACTATTCTTAAAGCTTATTTTAATCAAAAGGTTAGCTGTCATTTCAGCTCAAGGAGAAGTTAGAATATGAAAAGTAGAAAATGAGCGCTGCTGCGGGTCCCACGGGCGTGAAAGGCCTGTGTACTACAGGTGCTCTTCCATGAAGCCAGCAATGCATGAAAACAGAAAAATGTCAGGGCAGTGTTTGAAAAAAACGCTTCAGCGTGCATAATCACTCTAAAATAAGAATTAAATTTGTAATACTGTAGAAAGCAAAATAATTTTCTCAGTAATTATCATTGAAGAAGCATGAGATGAACTTCCGAAGATGAAACAACATCAAAACAGACTTTTCTATCCTTTTTAAGAAAAAACTGAGAATGTTGCCTGGACAGCCATCCCTCCTGCTTTTTGTATCTGTTCAAAAGGAGGACCATCTGGAACTTTGCTAACAGCCAATCAAATCTCAAAAAGTTTGATATCAGTCCAACCACAGACTACGTTGTCACGACATATGAAGACGGAATTAACAAAGTAAAATATTTTCCTTAATGTACTAAACAAGAATGTACCTGCGTAGGGCCTTCAGAGCAGATTCTGCAGGCCCTGTGTTGTCAGGCCGCACACATGATTGACAGCCAGCGTGACTGACAGAATGATCAGCCAATCAAAATTCGATATACATTGACAGTCCGCCCCCCAGGGCCTGCAGTAGCTCAGCAGCGCCCCCTACGTTTTTTTCGCCTGGGAAAACTGCTAATTTAGCCGCGCATAGGCCTGCCGCGATAATTACTATACAGTATCAAGTTATCGCTCGATAAGTAAAATGAAGGACGATAACATTTTTAGTCTCGATAAATGCACGTGCTGCGTGTGCTTAAAATAACGACAGAAACATGAACGCTATCACAGCGTTGAGTGAGCGGAGCGTCCATCCAATCCGTCTCCCTGTGCGTAAAGACAGCATTGAGCACATCAGCCGTACCCCCGCATGTATCCAGATCATTTATAGATCAACGCTGCTTTTGGAGCGAGGCGGGGTGTAAACAAAGTGCCGTGCTACTACGGAGCTGCTGATTCCGACACTTTCTGTGAACTTTATCGCGGAGCAAGAGGGACTCATGTGAAAACACTTGGAATTCCAGCCAAAAGAACTCATTACGGAGAGAATAACAACATTAATGCAACTGCAGGTATGTCCAACATGAGAACGAAACAAAACCACCGCCCAGTCTGTGTATCAAAGCTAATCAGCGCTACTGGCCTAGTTCAAACACAGAACCTGGTGAGTGTAAGTTGTGTTAAAAGGTTGAGAAGCAAAGATGGATACAGTGTCCTAGAATATGTCGACCCTTCTAGTTTGCACTTTGTTTGGTATAAGGTGTTAATATTGAATGTCAGAAGTTCAATACATTTCAATTAAATAGTTATTTTTATTGCCTACAGTATTTGCATTATACTCAATATTATCATTTATCGCGATATTTTCTGAGACGATATATCGACCTAAAAAAAAACTTATCGTGGCAGGCCTAGCCGCGCATGGGCAAGACGTTACAGTCACTCCAAAGAGAACCGGATAAACAGATATTCCTCTTGGAAAAATGAAGTGGATTTACTGATCACGGATATTTTGCGGCCCTTCATTATGAAGAGCTTCGAGAGCAAAGCAGCGGGAACGACAGCGGGACGTAGACGCTTGGCTCCCCGGACAGGAGAAGGGTTTCCCCGCTAATGCTAGTTGCTAATGACTCCTCTCCTTGTATCCTTCAGTTTTTGTGGCAAAAATATAGATAATTCACATTTTGTTTCCGCTCTTCTCGCCAATGCCATTCTAAAACTATGAACCTCCTAGTTCACAAAATACGCCACATGCCGCCTGCGTCATTTCCGGCTTTTCTGATTGGTTAATATGCTTGTCAATCAGGCCCGTCAATAATTGTAAGAAATCATCCTGATCCCAAACTATGCGTCCTTGCAAATAATAAGAAAAGCTTGTATTCTAGGAGGCCGGGCTACTGAAAATAGTTATGTGACCCACTTTTGGGCCCCGAGCCACCGGTTGAGAACTACTGACGTTATCGCTTATTACCCATCTCTGGATAATATCATCATACAACGCATCAGCCATTCATTAGAGCAGGCAGTGTGCACTATTTTCTCCCCAGTGCTTGGCCAAATCGAGTTGTGAATCACAGTAAAGACAAAGTACAGCTGATTGGCAGAAGGGGATGTGTTGCTGGAAGTGCGAGATAAGATCAACACAATTTGTCAGAGCAGAATGAGAATAAGCGGGATTGGTGTTGTTTGCTCAGGCAGCTATGGTGAGGGAAATGCATGGGCAAAAAATGGTGTACAATGACCAGCTTAGATACAAGCACAGTTATCTTTAAAGGCGGTCTTTTCAAGTGATTTGGGTAAATTACATTAAACGTTTTATGTTTACCGCCGCAAATTGAGGGTTCAAAATTGGAACACGGCTCAAAAAAGTCGATTTCGCATGATATCGACCCTTATAATGTTCAGGTCTCGTGCTCTTCACGTGGCATGAATTCCCACGTCCGCTTCACTCCAGACTGCAGTTGGCAGCGGAGCCCTTGGAGACCCCTGCAATGTCCCAGGACTTGGCTGCTGCGACACGGACGAGCTGTGTCCGCTAAGACGGGAGTATTATGTAACAACGTAAATGCTCCCGAATGCTAATGTCGGTCGGCCCCGCAGGCCAAGAGCCGAGGAAACCCAATAGGCATCCTCTTGGTCACAGCCACATGTAACAATGGGCTGTCACGGATCTTAACCTGAGATCGAGGGGGAACAGAGCGCGGTGGCGATGGATCCAAAGCACGCGCGCTTTCATTTGGGAGACTTTCAAAGTTTTAAAGATACACAAAAGGCAATGAACTAACTTCACACAGAAGAAAAGGGTGTTTCTGCTGAGATTAACATACTGTGTTACTCTTTCTGTAGGGTTCATTTTGTCATCTGCCAGTTCACACCAGAAGTAGCAGCTACATTTGGAAACACAGAGTCCCACACTTCTCATCACCATGCACTGGTCTGACGCACATAAAGCCCTTATCACGATCCTCCTGAAAGCCACATTACAAGGCGTGCATTTGCCTCCAACTAAAATGCTGATAGCGTTTGTTGTATTTGGTCAGGTTCCAGTTGCCAGGAAGGCTTAGTGTAGTCAACGTTTCTCAAACTGGGGTACACGGGTTCTCACAGTTATTTAGTATGTTTCACATGACACAAGTAACCTAAAGCACTTCATAAGGGAATCCCGATATAATGACAGAATTTGCTTCTTCTTCTTGTATGTATAGTTTTGGACTAGTTCTGGTATAGGGCTTGTTTAGATTCCTTTCAACCCTATGCCTAATTGCATAATGGAAGCCACATATTTCCGAGAGGTTAATTTGCGAGGAAAGATTTGAGCTTGAGCGTCACTGTGGCCTTTACTCGGATGCTTTTGCTCTTGAGTGCACAGCAAACTCCAAATTATGACTTACACTTGTTTACTACACTGTTACAGCAGACTAGGCCATGACATAATCTGAAAGGTCTGTAATGAATGGTAAAAAATCCACCAGAACAAAGAGTAACCAATGCAATAAAAAGCAAATGCAGGCGCAAAGATAGTTACAAGAGAGCTTGGAAAATGAATAAGGAAACTTAAATGGGCTGGACTTCGATTCGGTTTTAGACGATAGTGACTTGGACTCGAACTCTGACTTTATGTTTATGGTGTGGATTTGCACATTCAGTACTTGGACGTGCAAACTGAAAAGCTTGAACCTTGACGCTGACGCGAACAATGAGGACTTCAGAAAAACTTGGGACTCACAAACACATTCTTTTTGACATATCCATAAATACCAGTTTAATTTTACACTGCAGCGGTTTGTTTTTTCCCTCCCGCCCACCTGTACAGCAGACCGAGGTGAGCCCTGTTATGCAACCGTATCCGTCACAGCTGCCGACAGTGAGGAGGTGTGCACGCAAAGCGGGGACTCCGATTAAGTCCAGGGAAAATGGAATACTCCATGTCAAACGCAAGACTAATACAATTCTAGTGTCACTGTCCTCACCAAAACAACACACCGACTATTCCCCCCCCCCCCCCCCCCCTATGTGTCTATAGCAATGCAACATTATGCCTACAACAGTTCATCTTTTGTTTGACTAGAAAAGACTATGTGGTTCCACTGTGACAATCTCTATGCCATCTGTTTTTCATCAGTCATAAAAATAGATCGACAACGTGGAGGCAAATGACCAAAGGAAGCGCATTTCTGTGAGTGCAAATGTACACATTTTGTTTTAAATATTGGTAAATGGTCTCAACTTATGTAGCGCTTTTCCACCTACATTAGGCAATCAAAGCTCTTTACAGCCAGGAACCTCTCACCCATTGCACGCAGACACTGGAGGCAAGGTGGGCCCAAGGACACAACGACAGCATGCACCTTCAGGAGGCAGGATTCGAACCCCCGAACCTTCCGATCATGAGATGACCCGCTCTACCATCTGCGCCACCGTCGCCCTATTCACGTTTTGAGTAACAGGCCACCGTTTTTCCATACTGAGATTATGTTCTTACCTGAGCTTAGACAACCTGTCTGGTCTTTGTGCGTGCCCCGTGGAAGAGAGCGGTCACATCTAACCTCATCCAGTTCGGAGCCATAGGAATATACTGGGAGAGGTTAAACAACATCTTTGATCTTTACGCGTGACTGAGCGCACGCACAAAGACCAGACAGGTACGCAAGCAACTCGTCTAAGCTCAGGTAACAACATATCTCAGGATGGAAAAAACGGTGGCCTGTTCCTTTACGGTTGGTATGGAGAATAGTCAGCCATTATTTTTGCAATCAGTCTAGTCAAATTCGGTTTTGCCATATTTTGCCAAATTTTTGCCAGATATTGGAATGGAAGTTCACTTGTATAGCGCTTTTTCCCGTGGCACAAGTCACCCGAAGCGCTTCGCATAGTTAAAGATCAAGATGAAATATACTGATTAAGGATGTATAGTTGTTGTTTCAGTAAAAATCACAAAATGTTCATTAATCTTGTGTCACTTTGACGCAAGTGCCTGGTAATACCTTTGTGATGATATGGCCTGTGTACTGATGTCTAAATTACTTTCAGTTTTTGAATCCATTCGTCGTTGCAGCCCTACAAACACACTCCAAATTTCCAATGGACAGCCAGCCACTGTCAAACTTTGAATTCGTCCTGTCCCAACAAAGCCACACACAAAAAAACGTCCAGCACCAGGTTAATTAATGGTGGCAGATCCTTAGAGGACAGTGGATGTGAGAGGGAAATCATGGGAATTAGATGCCAACATAGAAAAACTAGTTAGTGTAGGTTATTGGAGATGAATGATCATAGGTTTAGGTGTCTTTGCTAAAACACACATCTGTAGGCTAATACAACCGAAATGACCAGTAGTTTCCAAGAGGAACAACGTGCATATGTACAAGGGATAACATAATAATGAAAAGAGACACATAGAATCGTAAAAGTGGCATATAGATATTCTGACTCCAAGGCTAAAAAGTAGTCGACCTGATGTGCAACACAGACTGTGGCAGCGCATGTCTCCTCACAGCTGTTGAATTAAAAAAATCTAGACTTACCGATAACTGTGGACGTCCAGCTGAGGAGCAAGCTGCGCTACAATAAGAATCGGGTCTTCCTCTTCTCAAAAACACTCTTCTGACCTTCACAAAGGCTCCCAGGCTGAGACGGTGCACGTGTCGCGTGAGCATGAGACGAGAGGTTGGTCAGAGACTCGGCCAAGTCCGGTGTCGATAGAGCGGGCTGAGTGAGTGTTGAAGCTCCGGCAGAGGAAGCCTAATATACGGAGGGGAGTGGAGCTGACTCTGAGGGAGTCCTCGTACGGCACAGCCCACTCGCACTGCCTCGGTTCGCGCTGCTGCTGCTGCTGCTGCTGCACATAGACATAATGCTGCGTGCCTCCACAGCACAGAAGCGAGGAGAGAGCGCGCTCTAGTGGCACATTAGATAATAACAACTGAAAATGATCATTTCAAAAATTGTGCAAAATATGGTCAGAATTTCCAATCCTTGACGCTTTAACATGGGCGAGGTTGGTCTGTTGAAGGAGGTGAACGAGAGACCGGAGCCAAGACTGTTATTTAGGCCCATGTAGCTTTCTGTTCGATGGGCAAAACGCAACATGATGTTCATGCATATGCCCTCACGCTCACCAAATGTTTGCGTTGCCAAAATACTGACTCAAGTATGTTACACACTCAACCTTATAAGTAAAAAAGTAGAGAGAACAAACTATAGGCTGATCAGGCAAAGTTAAAATTTCTTAAGTTTGTTTCAGCAAAAGCCTGGTTTATGTTTTAATGTTTACATATAGGCCAAAGATGAAATAACAGTATGATATTGTCACATTCTGAATTAAAATCTGATTGCATATTTACAAAAATAAATATTATACAGGCCTCAAAGAAACAATTATTGTATAATTCCCCCCAAAATATTGAACTTTAAATAAATCAAACTTGGATTCGTTTTGAAACTTCGCCATAAAGCTTTTAAAGAGTAGGCCTATTGGCTACTTATTCAAGTAGCAGCAGTGTAAACTACTCCCAGAAACAACCTATACATGTCTCAGTTCAAAGCGTTACTCTGTGCAGAGTAGCTGCCTCTTCCTCTTTCACACTTTCGCTCCGTGCGCGTTTACGCAGTGCGCCTCTGGTTGACAGCGCAGTGCCATGTAGAATTGGAGCAGAGAAGGATGCTGCTGCTGTGCGCGCTGTGCGCTCTGTGGTCCACAGCGGCTCACAGAGTGGCGGGGTCAGCCTTGACTTTGGACGGACATATCCGGCACTTTGCTGTGACCCGTGACGCGGTTTTTATTTCTACGGAGCAGAGCCTGTACCAACTCCACTCAAACCTCGGTCTGGAGCAGCGTGTGTCCCTGAGAGGTGTGCTCTCGAACACAGATCAGAATAAGTTTTACCGTGTCCCTGATGGAGTCGCCTGGAACGCCACTCTCACCGTTAACGTGCTTCTGCCTTTCGTCTCAAACAACACCCTGATTTTGTGTGGCGTTTTGGACAACAACTGCCGTCACTGCGAGATTCTGTCGCTGCAGAACGTATCTACGGTCATATACGTGGAGATCATTCCTTTGGGTTCCATCAGCCACCACAGTGCATCAGTGGCCTTTTTTGTGACTGAGGTCATAGGTGGAAAAGAAGAAAAGTACATACTGACCGCCACGGAGAGCTCTTTGCTCACGGACCCCTGCGGAAGCAATGATGGAATTCTCCTTCTATTCAACACCGAAGACGTTCCAAAGAACGGAGGCATCTTCTCCTCCACTGCACAAACCATCAGCAACAGGGAACATATCCCCGGTGTGGGCTTCGTTGACGGTTTCCAGGTGGAGTCAATTATCTACCTGTTCTCCAATGTGCGTTCACCCCCTGGGTACACGATACGCCTGATTTGGCTTGAAGCTAAGCACACGGAAAGTAGACGTAAGGACAATACCCTGAAGTTTCTGCGGGGCGCCACTCTCAGCACCGGTGCGTCGGATACACACGGGAAGCTCATGGCCTCCTCCGTTATCACTGGCACAAATCCGCTCACATGGTGCGGTGTGTTCAGTGTGGATGGGTCAAGCGCAAACACTGAGCTGCTGCTGTTTGACATCAGCCCTGACCTCAGTTTAAAACTCGACACGGTCCCAGACGTCTTCACAGTGTCCGAGAGCAAAACCGAGCGGCTGCACACCCGGAGGCCGCTGAGCTCGCTGCTGAAGCAGAGCCACATGAGCTCAGTGCTGGCTCTCACACACCGGGACTGGCTGCTCTTCTTCATCGGAACAGAGGACGGACAGGTCATCAAGGTGGGTCCACAAAAAGTTTCATCATCTCCTTTGTATGAACTTTATTAGACCGCAGAGAAGTAGCAGAAAAAAAATTAAACCATCGATTTATTTTTTGGTGATGTATAAGGTTCAACATGTAGGTCTATTATTGGTGAGCTATGATGACATTGTCCTTTTGCCAAACACATCTCCTTCACTCAGTGACCATCATAATAAATATCAATGAATTGGTTACGCTTTATTTTACACTACCATGATACATTGTACCTTTCAAAATTAGTACAATGTAAGGTGCTTACAATCTGTAATAACACAATGGAAACATATAAGTAATTTGGTGGTATAATGTAATAATACCTAAGATTCTTAGTTTTAAGGTTTGGGTCTTATGTATCTCCAAATAAAACTCAAACACATTATTCCGTTGAGTATGTAGCCCATATCGACAAGTTATTACACATTGTCACATAGCACATTACATTTAACTACATTTTGAGTAATTAATCTATCATTTCAGTGTTGGAGTCAGTAGTGTTTCATCTGTATTTATGCTTCATAATAAGTTGGCAAATATCACTATTCAGAAAAAAATGCTGTACTATTGTTTGCTATACATTTCTTTCAACCTTAAAGAAACAGAGCATGTCAAATCTTACAACATTGGCTAGTTATTTGGTTAACTATAATATGTCTGATCATTGTTTGTAACATAATCTGGATGCAGGATTTCTTAAGGGAAAAAACTGCAGGCAAAACTCTCTTTTGTGGGCCTATTCGTTCTCTTAACATATAAACCTTCACCTGAACTAATTTTCACAATAACGTGTTTAATTATTGCACTGACTCAATGTTTCTCCATAGGTTTATATGAAAAATTATCATTTCAAGAGCAATCTTCTCAAAATCCATTTTCTTCACATTGTGGTGACAGTATCTCTCTCCACATCAGTAGCATCTACAGACTTCCAACTTTCCAGTATTGGACTCAACAATATTTTGAAGGTTTTTTTCAGAGGGATTTTATCATATCTAATTCCTACCCTGATTAATTAAGTTTTGAATAAAAACACAACATTTATATTTTTGCTGCTACATTATTCTCTGCCCACTCAGGATCCTGCAGAGCACCAGATTGCTTATACACAAGGTTGGAACCGGCGAGCGCTCCTACAAACTTCTATTTTAAAACTAAGCAAGATATTAAAAATCCTCTAAAACCATCAATTTAAACCAGGCTCCATCCATTATTCAGCCTTTGTTGCTGAAAATTATGAAAATTTTGGGCACTTTTATTCATAAAAAGCCTTACTTTTATATGATTATTTTTTTCTCATAATTGCACTATGTTAAGAATGATTATACAAATTGTATTTCAGTGCCATAAAGGTAAAAAAAAACACCTGGGATGATTAGTTGTGTAGGTAAGCCCAGTTAAGGAAAAAAAAACTATACTGAAAAATGATGTTCCACATTATTAAGCAGACCACCATTTTCAAACGATAAGGGAAAGAAAAAGGATCTCTCTGCTGATAAAAAGTCTGAAATAGTTGAATGCTTAATTCACAAAAGAATAAGCTTTATCATCGTACTGTTAAGTAATTTGTGGCTGATTCTGAGCACACACGGGTTTGTGTGGACGGTTTCTGCCAGACAAACACATCAGATTAAGAGAACAGCTGCTACAAAGCAACAAACAGGTATTTGAAGCTGCTGGGGCCGAACCCTCCAGAAGCTTGCAGTTGTGCATAAACCATCTATCCGGCTAAACTGTTCAATGAATGCTGATGAGCAGGAACGGCTGCAGTGGCCCAGACATACATGAAGACTCATGTCCAAAGAGTCTTGTTCACTGATGAGTGCCGTGTAACCCTGGATGGTCAGATGGATGGAGTAGTGGATGGTTGGTGAATGGCCACCATGTCCCAACAAGGCTGTGACGTCAGCGAGGAGGGGGCGGAGTCATGTGTTGTGCTGGAATCATGTTCATGCTCGTCAGCATTCAATGAACAGTTTAGGCGAGGCCGGATAGAAGGTTTATGTACATCTGCAAGCCTCTGGAGGGTCCAACACCTTGATGTTCGGGAGACTCCAGAGGCACCAGCTTGCGTTGTAGCAGCTGTTCTCTTAATCTGATGTATTTGTCTGGCAGAAACCGTCCTCATTGTGCCTTTATCTGCACAAACCCGTGTGTGCTCTGAATCAGCCACAAATCTCTTAACAGTATGATGATTACTCTTAATCTTTTGTGAAATATCAAAGGTTTCCATGCCTAGTGGAAGGCATTCAACTATTTCACGTTTTTTAACAGCAGAGAGATCCTTTTTCTTTCCCTTATTGCTTGAAAATGGTGGTCTGCTTAATGATGGGGAACGTCCTTTTTCAGTAGTTTTTTCCTTAACTGGATTTACTTGACAACTCATCATCCCAGGCGTCTGAGATTGAGTCAGTGATTAAAAGAGCCCTGAGACACAATACCATCCATGAGTTCTATTGATTGATTGATTGTTTTGACCTTTATGACACTGAAATAAAAATTGCATAATAATTCTTAACATAGTGTATGTCAGTAATCAAATCGACATCTCTAAATAAAAAAATCCCTATTCACCTGCAGTGTCTTGCCTTAAAAAATGCATATTTTGTCTTTTGACACAAATTACGCCATGTGATCAGTACAGCGCAGAACATTATGAATGCCTTTTCTCATAACGCATCGCCTCGTAAACGAAAGTGCCATAAAGTTCTTCTTTTGTGCAAAATCGTACCATTTCATGGTTTTGATACTCATGCCATTCTTTTATTTTCAGCTTGTTGTGGACAAAAACTACCAATCAGCTTGTCCAAAAGTACTGTACAGAGCAAATGATGATTGGGCTGTTTTCCCTAAGTTACACGTGACCGATGACCGTAAACATGCCTATGTGGCCTTCACAAACCAGGTAAAGGCTTGCGTAGTGGTTATCCTTCATTCAAATTCTAATGAGCTGCTGTATGATATTTGTTACTGTAGACTATGCTGATCCCTGTGTCAGAGTGCTCTACCCACACAACTTTGCATGACTGCTGGTCTGCACAAGATCCACAGTGTGTTTGGTGCGACTCTTCTCAGAGGTTGGTCCTGCGGTGATGCGGTTGGTTATACATATGTTCAGGTACTTCGAATCCAGTTGATTTTGCGTTTCCCTTATAGTTGTGCCTTTGAGAGTGACTGCAAAAACTCAAGCTGGGTGTCCATTTCTCAAGATTTCCAACACGAGAAGATGGTTTCAGTCAAAACAGAAAGCAATGCGTCTGGTCAGGTACAAGAATAATCACTCTTCTGTCTCAAACCGTCATCTGTAGGGTTGGGTACCGTTAAACGATACCAGTATTTTATCGGAAAAAAACGTTTAGGCACTAATTTTAAAAAATTAAAGTATCAAATGCGGGTACCGAGAAAAAAACTTCTATATTTGGATTCAAGTTTTGATGCTGTTGGTCCGGGGACAGCATTAAAGGAAGTGACTTGGTTATTTCAATTCAAATAAATGATTTTTTTTTTTTCTCACTTTGCTTTTTCAAACTTATTTGCGCCATTTTACAGAATTTGTTTTGACCATTTTTTTTCCTATTTTTGTCCCAATTCTAATTTTCCCAATTGTCCCCCCTTATTTTTTAGCGCATTTCTTATATTTCCCCCCATTTCTTCCAATATCCCCCCCCCTTTATCTACCTAATTTAGTCCCCATTTCTTTTTTCACAAATTTTTTTTACACAATCTTTTCTTATTTTTGCCACAATTTCTCCCAATTTTCCCCAACTTATTTCCCATTCATCACACATTAGTTGACATTGGAGATGAACCCGATACTGTAAATTTACAGATCTTCCAAACATTGTTGTTCTGGTTATAGATCACAAATATTTTAGTATAGGTATCAAGGGGAAAAAGTATTCTTCAGGTATCAGTGTCTAAAACCATGTTTCGTCAAAGAACTGGAATCGGAAAAAAAAATTGCGGTACCCAGCCCTATACTGGGTCGCTGAAATGACATTTTGCTTATCATTAAACATTCAAGAAGCTTTATCAGCACTAATGATCTTTGTTTGTTTTAATGGCTCAAGTTTGTTTACTCTCCGTTCATTTATGTGAAAAACAACATAAGTAGCGTTCCATATTATGCTTTGATACCGATATTTCCTCTAACAGATTCAACTTTGCAGCACAGCCCTGTGTAAATAGCTTTTGATAAAGAGGAAGAACTACATTTAGAATTGTTGTGTCAGTAAAGTAACAGGATGAGACTTAATTCCGCCACAGGACAGTGAAGAGCACAAGGAAAGGGTCTATAACAAGGGTAACACGATTATTGAGAAAACAATCTAACTAAAATTGGGTTCAGAGACTATTTTTGTTGTATGGCACTATAGGTTACATGTAGATAGGGAAACAAGGGTCATCTACTTCAATGACGCTGAACCTTGGAGACCCCAAAAGCCTCTAAGTGGGTCTCCTCAGGTTCTCAAAAAAGAGGCCCAAACAAGGTTTTATTAGTTTTCCTAAAAATAATAGAGTTTGTCACAATTGAGGAAGGGTGGTTGGGTCACTATATGTCTGCTTGTAAATTTGATGTCCCAAGCATTATTGTCGCACTACTCCAAACCACAAGCTGAACATCCTGTTTGCCTCATATGGTAGATGCACTTTCCTATGCAAAACCTAAAATTATGACCCGAGTCACACTAAATGATTGTATGGTGAGAAGGTGAAGGTCTTGACTCTCGGATCATGTTGGCCATTACTATTTTTGTTTGTTTGTTTGTTTGATCTTTGTTCAACTAGGACAGTCCCACTGAATCCCTTTTTTCCAGGGGAGTCTTGGCTCCAGGGGACACGTTATTAGTGATAGGGGAAACCGGAGCACCTGGAGGAAACCTAGACACGGGGAGAACATGTAAATTCCACACAAAAAAGGCCCCATCTGGTCTGGGATTGAACCCGAGACCTTCTTGCCAAAATGTTGTGCGTGTTTTGAGCAGGGTCTTGTGAATCTTCAAAACAATTGTTGGTGATGAGGGCAATATGTCTAATCCTATTGATGAAACCCCTCCTCCTGACAGTATCTCACCCGCAGTGTTTCCTCCTCCAGGTCTCAGTTATTGTGCAATTACATGTGAGCGTGGGGCCCAACAAACCGGAAAACTTCGCCTGTCAGTTCTCTGTTCCGTGCGGACACAGCCCTCCTCCACTCTTCCCACTATGCATCTGTGTGACCCTCAATGCCATTTTTCCAACACAAGGTCAGTGTGATGGGGGATTCTGATAAAGATATATATATATTTTTTTTTTTAAGGAATTGTGAGCAAAAAAGGTTAAATGCATAGATAAACTTGCGCTTAGACCCTGGAAGGAATAGAGGTGAATCATTTGTTGAAGAAAGTATGGTATTTGTAAGGAAATATCATCATGTTGGCAGGAACTTTAAAAATGCGACTTTGGAACAGCGTCTTGTCCGAGAAATTGAATCTCAGGAATTGCACAGACATAAAAGGACGACCGTCTCCAACTCTGTATGTACAACTCCAAGATTAAAGTGACGATATGTCGATGGTCTGCTGAAAGAAATATATTTGCTGTGCTCCCCCATCAGGTGTAGGGAGTGCATTGCAGCTGGATGCGGATGGAGCTCTGATCGCTGTTCCTGGGCAAATGAAGCCTCAGCAAATGTGAGTACCGTAATTTCCGGCCTATAAGCCACTACTTTTTCCCCACGCTTTGAACCCTGCGGCCGATATGACGGTGCGGCCATTATAGAGCCACCAACAGGCACTAGAGGCTCTCTAGCAGTAAACGCAAAAGTGAGATGAGACTTCTAATCAACGCTGCTCTTGGCTGAGGAGCGGTAGATGAGTAACTTTTAAAATGATGAAGGCTCCCTTTAGCCTAAATGTCGCTGCGGAGACAGAGAAACCATCGTCAGGGCTCATGCATCAGGGGAAGCATGTGGAACTCGTTTCTGTCGCCAACTCGCTATAATCAACCTACAAAAAAGAGCCAGGTTTGCTCTCTCTTACACGGACATACGTGTCTTCTTTTATTTATGATAAATGTATAAGTCACGCGTGTAAAGCCCCGCACGGTTTGAGAAAAGCCTCCTGTATGTGTACAAGGCCTATGTGTACAAGGCCGCACATTTAGCTGGCGCGGCTTATAGGAAGGTGCGCTTAATTGGCCGAAATTCACGGTATATGGATAAATAAATCTTGTGGGTAATAACCGTGTGAATGTAAGTGCATCGCTTTTAAGAGTTACTCTGGTTGGTCAGCAATGCACGAAGAGGAGGAGACTGAGGGTTCTGCTGCTGCGGTGAGGATGGGGAAGGGTTCAAATAGTACCATCCCAATGTGTGTGTGTGTGTGTCAGTATGTTAAATTTTTTTTCAATGTGTTGTTAAAAGTCCAGATGATTCCTTTTTGAAAACATTTGCTCCTACAGTTGCCATGAACGTTGTTTTAGATTGTGTGTTTGGTTTTTTTTGTCCTCACACTAATACAGTAACAACTATGTAAATTATGAAGATTAATATTAATCACTGTTTACAGGAAAGTGTTTGCAAAAAGATGGATTCAAGCATGAATTATGAGGTATTCAACTTTTACAACTGTTTTCTGACCCTTCATCCCATTTAATCTCTTAACCCCCATCTGAGCCAAGCCCATTTTCCCCTAATTGGTTTTACCCAAATCTAAAAGCTTCTTGAAAAAATAGGGACAAGTATGTCACATAAGCTCATGTTACATACTACGACATTTTAGCCGAAGCTAATTCTCAATGTCCGTCCCTAGTTGTGCCTTTACATAAAAATTACACAATGCATAGTTAAAACACATATCATAATAGTACAGTACAACGAAATATAAACACAGTATAAACTGGCTAGAAAATCAACAATGGAATGGCGACAAAAAATACAACTAAAGAGTGATGAAAAAGCAACAAAGTGACAAAAATGCTATGAAAAAGTGACAAAAAAGTAACTAAAACACAACAAAAATGTGACAAAAATGCAATTAAAAAAAATTATGAAAAGGCAAAAAAAAAGAAAAAAAAAAAGAAGATAAATAAAGCAACAAACTACAAAAATATGACAAAAACGCAGTGACAACGCGACAAAAAGTCACAATCAGTTTAGTGTAGAATCTTAGCTTTCAAATGAGGCGTACTCTAGCCTATAGAAGCTTTTAGATTTGGGAACACCAAACTGGAGAAAATGTGCTCAGTTAAGGGGTTAAAACAATGACCTGTTTGTTTGTGTCACTAGAAGCCAAATATCTCTTCGGTCGAGCCACACGAGGTGTCTTTCTACGGCAAAAACCACGCTCTGCTGACAGGCCGCAACTTCAGCCATGTGACCCGTGTCCGGATACAAGGGGAGTTACTCTGCAGTCAAACAGAGTAAGCGCAGCATTATGTCATTGGTTTGTTTGGTTTTACTCACAACAGAGTAGGGCTGGGCGATATGGCCAAAAAATAAAATCTCGATTTTTCTACTCAGGTTGCACAATTACGATTTTAATCGATTTTATTGGAAATAAACTTAAAAAGGTCTCTTGATCTTTCATATGTAGAACACTGCACAGAGTTCAGCTCATTAATATTTAGAGCCTTTTTTTTAGCCTTTATAAAGCAGCAGGGATCTCTAGAAAGTCGCTGGCTGGGTTCTGCTGGTGTCATTTTCGAAAAGAGTTGCTACGGAGCGTCTGAAACGCAGTTAAATGGCAGCATGGCGCTCGTCAGGCGGACATGCAGCAGCCATTTTCCACATCGTCTGTTTTTAAAAGCAGGAATTCATTGAATTAATTCGATTTATCGCCCAGCCCTACAACAGAGCATGCCTTACTGTTTCAGTTTTACAGTAGTTCGTCAGTTTAGTTGGTTAGTTTGTTTAACGTGTCTAAAAGTAGTTGGAAAAAGCAGATTCATAACTTGGGGCGTGTAAATGAAGTATGCCTATGTGTAAAACACGCACTCTTTCCCGCTCAGGTCTCCCGTGTGGAATGTCACTGAAGCGAGTCTGACTTTCCACATCCCGAGCGCAGACGGCAAAGGCGTGGCCCAGGTGTGTGCGGTTCTCCCTGACAACAGCTGCCACGGCAACGCCCAAATCACCTATCGCTCCTCACCATCCTGCACCGACGTCAAACCCAGCCGCACGTGGCTCAGGTAGGAGGCACCCTGAGACACATGAGGTGTGTGGAAGTAAGAAATGGGAGAGTTTGGATAATCGGGAGAATACTGGAGAATATACTCGGTTCAAGTAGGAGTCAAGAGGTTGAGTGAATGCAACTGTTTTGACAATGTATAATATCGAAAATCATTCCATCCATCCAGACTTCCCGAGCCACGCACACCTCCTCCAGCTGTTCTGGGGGGACCGCGAGGCGACACCAGGCCAGCTCGTAGACATAGTCCCACCAGCGTGTCCTGGGCCTTCCACGAGCCCTCCTCCCAATAGGACATGCCTGGAGTGAACAGATGCCCTAGCCACCTCAGCTGGCTCCTTTTGACGTGAAGGAGTAGCGACTCTACTCCGAGCTCCTCCCGGATAACTGAGCTCCTCACCCGATCTCGAAGGGTGCGCTCAGCCACCCTGCGAAGGAAGCTAATTTCGGCCGCTTGTATTCGCGATCTTGTCCTTTCGGTCATTACCCAGATCTCATGACCATAGGTGATGGTGGGAACGTAGATTGATCGGTAAATCGAGAGCTTTGCCTCAGACTCAGCTCCCTCTTCACCACAACAGTCCGATACAGCGACCGCATCACTGCTGACGCCGCACCGATCCGTCTATCGATCTCACGCTCCATCCGTCCCTCACTCGTGAACACGACCCGAAAATCATTCCATAATACAAAATAATGAAATAAACGCAGTCGCACACACACAAGCACGCGGAGGAAAAGAGGTGTGGGCTGCTGAAACTTCCTGAAATTTAAAGTCTTTCACCACAAGACAACTTCCCTTTCAGAGTTCATGCAACTGAAAAAGAGTCACCTCTGCCTTGGTTTCATCACAGCCGGCCTGATGCAGATCACAGTAAAGTGCTGAACAACAGACCACTTATGTCCATTATTGAGAAGTGGCATGTTAAAGTCATACACAATAACCCCATTACAGAATCACTCAACACAACGCTACACAGTGTTAAGGGGTGAAAAAGGGAAGTTTTTATGCTGATTTATTTCTGCTTTGTGTTACTGGGTTTCTGGGAACTCAGTATTGCGTGTGCTGCTCACGATATAGACGTTTACCTTATATAGAGTGGGAAGAAAAAGTAAGTACACTGTTCACACTCACATTTCTGCCTAAATTGGTCACTAAAAGTGGTCTGAACTTCATCAAAATCACAAGAATGATTCAACAGTGTCTGCTTAAACTAATACCACCTAAACATTTACATGTTATCATATTTTTATGGGCCATAACATGTAAACACTTACAGGAGAGCGTGAAATTAGTAAGCACGCAAGATTCATCCTGATCGTTGTGAGCGTCTAATCTGCAACTACAGGAAAGCAGTTATTGCTGCAAAAGAAGAGTCAGCCAGCTGTTTAATACAGGGGTTCACTTACTTATTCCACGCTGTTGTGAATTTCTCAGTTTTTTGTGTGCAAAATATCTAGTTAAACATGTGAATAATTTTTTTTATTGACAATTTTTTGAGCGGAACACACAATGTCATGTGTGGAGGAAAAATGGAACAGCACACCAACATCAAAACCCTCTCCTCACTGTGAAGTCTGGATCAGGGAGAATCATGGTGTCAGACGGTGTACTTACTTATTCCTCCCTCTCCTGTGAATGTTTACATGTTATGGCCAATAAAAATATGATCAAATGTAAATGTTTGGGTGATATTAGTTTATGCAGACACTGTTAATTAATTCTTATGATTTTGATGAAGATCAGACCACATTGTATGACCAATTTAGGCAGAAATGTGAGATTCCAAACGGTGTACTTACTTTTTCTTCCCACTGTATAATCTAGTAAATATGTTTGCAAAAGTTTTATTTTACTCTGCATAAAGCGTTCAAGCTGCAAATGGCTACATTAGGTTTTTAATTTAAGTAAGAAGACATTTGTCGGTCTCAAATAAAATGTCTTTAGCTCATAAGCTAGCTGTTTGTTTACTTTTAAAAAGCTGCTTTCTTGAGGACTATTATGGACTCTCTGCAGTGAAACAAAAATCCGCCGAACCCCACAAAAACACAGCATAGACATACAAAAGCATCCAGAAAAACACAGCTGTACCAAGAGAGAGGGAGGTAGCCTTTTGTTTACACGTCGTCTTTAATTCACTTCTTTATTTGTGACGTCTCTACATTGATTACCTTGCAAAAACAAATGAATTGCATTTAAGTGTTGTTGCTCTGAGCGGTTGTCACTCTATCTGTTGAGAGGAACCCTCCCAACGGAATCATAAACCTCGTCTTTAAATGCACCACACAGCATAGAAACATCTAGAAAATCAGCTGTTAGGGCAGCTGGATGGGGAGCTACTGCCCTCTTCAACTGCCCGCTCTGCACCCTGGCTTTTTAATGCATTACACTATGTAGGGCTTTTATAATACATTATACATGAAAAAAAAAGAGGAAATTGTACACAAATTGATATTATACTGAGGATGGTAATGACAACTGGGAAGTAGCAAGATCACGAAGTATAATATGTACTGCATAGTAACGTGCCTTTATAACATAAAAATAGTGACTTTCGGTACACTGTAAACCCGAATGCTCAAATTAATTAAAAAAAATGATTAGTGTATAATTAAAAAAATAATAAACTTGCTACTTAATTAGAAATTTTAATTTTCGAATGCATGTATGCAATTTTCGGCACATTAATTTAATGTTTTAATTATTATTAGCTTAAGGTTTTAATTAAACATACATTATAATTTTTACTTAACTTTAGTACTATTTTTTAATTCCTAACTAATTAATATTTTCATCATATATCCATCTAGACAACAATAACATTTTACAATAACATACAACATGTTTCCACTATTTTATCAAAATTACTTGATTGTAATTGTCAATATCAGTAAACGTTAAAAATGGTCAAATACAGGGCTAGATAATAATAATATAATAATTATAATAATAATAAAAATGTATAGACACGCGGCTGTGAGTACAGCTAATGTTTTACAACTAAAATAATAACCATATTTGGATTACAGCGTCATCTTGGACCTGGAGACCCTTGCACACATGGATATACAATATATCAATATTTGTGATGGATACGTAAAATGTAGACATGAATACGTGTATTCAAACATATATTGAGTCTTGAATATGCGAGGAAAAGCCAGCTTTGCGAAGCCATGTTGCAGCTACACTCTGTGCGATTACGCACAGCATGTGTTCACCAACGCGCTCGCCCTCTGCACCTGAACACTCCCCCTGCCTGCTCCATGTAAGTGGTGGCGCTCCACACATGCCTATGCCAAAGTTAAGTGTTTAAAATGGCAACACAGCACACTATGCTCAACAATCTCACACTGAGGAGCGCCAGGTGTCTTTACGCACGTAGCAAAGTGGTAATGAACGCACGTAGCAAAGTGGTAATGAGCCCTTTACGTTAGTAGACCCTACAACCGCACTGTAACTTAATTCGTTTTACTCACCGGGATGTTGTCCTGCTCACGTGAGGCCTAATCATCGTACGTCTGACACGGGATACGGTTTTGTCCCACGGTGTTCTTTCCCAGATATCACAAAGTCCAAACTTAGAGCCATTCTAGTTGTTTCCCAAGACCCAAGTGGTCGGCGAGTTTGTGGAAAGGAGTCACATGCCAAGCACAAATAAATAGCCGCTGTAGTCCGTTTCTTTTTGGGAGCAGAATGCGGGCATAATTTCTGTATTAAATATCATAAATAAGCGTTCTCTCGCCAAGAGTCCCGCTGAGGAGGCGTGGCTTGCTTTTGCTTCTGGGCGGAAATGGCAATGACAATGCCACTGTAAGGGCAGATGAAATAAAGGTAGCGCATTCAATCCGCATTTGATATTTATTTCAATGATTTGATCATAAGAATAACAAAGTCTGGAACAAAGCAAATCTAGGAAAATAAAAAACGATTTTGTCAAGTAAAATGATGGTAGCCAGCAGCAGCCACGCACTACCCGTGTTTTTTATTTTGAAAAGTAACTTCCTGTTTCAATGTTAACGCATGCGCAGTGTACGCACTTGTGTTTCACTCACTCCAGTGGTCCGCGGCCATGGTCAAGCGAAGCTGCCATCGTTCGCTGCAAGATTTTATCAGGTAACATCTTAAAAATGTACACACTTTCCGAGCAGTATGTAGTCTTGTTATGAATTTAAGAAGCATATTGTCTTTCTCTCATCGATATTACTGTTGATTTATCACATATATGTAATTAGCTCATGTCAGCATGTGCCAATGCTAGCTAGCGCTTCTTTTTACCAATGGTATCGCTCAAATCGGGCTAAAATGTATGGTATGCCTTGGAAACGTTAACACTGTCTTTTATTTGGAATATATATAACATATTTCTAGAAGCAGGTATAGACCACTCCACAGTACATGTTTCAGACCACACATGCTGGCGGTAACACGACAGCGCACGTGCACGTCTTGGTCAACGACACACAGATCTGACTTTGCAGCTCACGCACAGCCAAAAAGATGATCACATTTTCACAAACGTAACATTTCCCCCTGTTTTTTTTTTTTTTTGTTTTTTTTAATCAAAGATAAAGAGCCACCAGAGCATCAAAACTAATCAAAGCAGCCGTGTTCCACCCCATTATTTTTGAGATTATTGCTGCCTATGTTTGTCAAAAATACATAAATGATGGTCCAAAGACATTGAACTGTGGTTTGGCTTTTTTTTTTTTTTTTAAGTTGCCAGTTGCGGCCATTTTGCTTTTGAATATTAAAATGTCCTCTGTATGATGGAATATGCACACAGGTTAAATTAAATATATATACACTTTTTGCATTTGAGACATTATTATATAGAATTTTGGCATTAAATAGCATTTGAAAGCATGAAATCTGGCTTACTGTTACCTGTAGAGTCTAAAGTATTTGTCTGTGCAGGTGATGTGGACAACCCAGCCTCTTGCCAACCGAGCAAAACCTTTGGGGGTAAATGTAAGTACATGTTTCTAATAAATAGCAACCAAGGACACAGAATGTACATGTGGCAAGCCCAGTATATTTTAGTTTTTGATTAACAATACACAGGTGGCTAGTGCAGTGCAGCTCACTTAAGTAAAAGTATCTAAAAATTACTGCTCAAACTACTTGAGTTAAAGTACACCATTATAACTTAAGTAAAAAAGTATAAGTAAAAACACAATCTTGTTGTGAATTGGGTGTGAAGTTGGACTTGGAGTGATTAAATTACAATCAATCTGACATGTTTTTGTTTTTAATTACTCCTTGGTTTTTCCGATGTTTGTTAGCCCACAATCAATGTGAATGTTTTCTCCTACACAATGTCTGTGTGGGAACAATAGCCTTGTGAGCCCCCATGACCACAGATTAGACAAAAACATTAAACGCATTTCTTAGGAGAGAAACTACGGGAGAAATGTTTATGGAAGCAAGTCAATTTTTTAAATGACTTGCTTATCGTTTTGACTTGCTTATTTATAACAAAATAACTTCTGACTGTTTTTAATTAAATGTGCACTATGCAACTCTATAAAAAAATAACAATATATATATTAGAGTGTATTTGACCTTTTCAGTGATCCATTGACTGCTTGAGTAGTTAGTATAGCACCTTTTACTTAATATCCTAGTGGCCCCTTTTACTTAATATCCTAGTGGCCCCTAAGATGCTCCATGATCATTTTGTTTAGGTTTCTGGCAGATCTTCACATTTGATTGAACTATCTCCAAGGTTATGCATACATGTCATTCTGAAAACCTGACCAAAATCCTATAAACCCTGAAATGAAATTGATTGTGAAGCATCGTAGAGACCACTGGGATGGGAAGTAAATGCGCCGCACCAATCACAGCCACTGGGTCATTAAAAGGTCAAATACGCACTAATCAACATTTTCTTTTTACATAACAAGGTGCATAGTGCACTATTGAAAGTGCAATCAATTTAACAAAACAAAAAAAAAACTGAAAAGTCACAGTGCAGTTTTTAACAAAGATTTATAAACATCCAAATGATTCATCCTGAATTTGGACTATCTTGTCTTTGGGTCAAAGACATTTCAGAAGGTTTTAACTTTAGTTGAAAAGTCATAAATGAGTTCATTGTTGGTAAAAAATATGCTTTTTCCTTTTCAGACCTTAACCCTTCCACAAGCCAAAGCGAGCAGAAATACACTTTCTGCCCAACTTCCCTCGAGGAGAGGATGCATCTAGCCTTGAAGAACAAAGAGAACAAATAGTGGAGGAGATTCAAAAAGTAGAAAAGAACATGACCACTGTTGGAAAACTAATGCAAACTACATTTGCCCTCCGAAGACAAAACATAGTGCTTTCTGCCGCACCAGTGAAGAACTTGCTGGAGCTTTGGCCTGCGCTTCCGTTACCATCTGAGGTAATCCAAGTCAGACAATTGTATTTTTGCTAGTACTGGAATATGATAAATGTTCTTTTATTGTAGGTGTATGCTGAATTTCAGCGGATAACTTTTCTTCTTTTCGTTCTACTCTGCGCTCGACGTGCACACCACCCGTCTGATGACTGTCAAGACAAAAGGCATCTACAACCAGCAAGACCGCTGATGCCTTGGTGGCCATTTTCAAAGTTCATGATGAGCAGGTATATATTACTGTAGTAAGGCTGCATCATTCCCTTTGTCATGACTTTCACTCAGCCCTCATAATTCCTCAAGCCTAGCTTTCTCTTGTAGTGTTTGTCCTTTTTCTCCTTACTGTCTGTTTCTCACTCTGTCTCCCAACTATCACTCTGCTCTCTTCTTTGTCTCTCCTCACTCACACTGCTCTCTCTCCTAACTCTGCCCTAACACTCTCCCTGCTCTCACCTAACTCTCTGCTCTGCTTTTTCTTTCCCCTAACACACACTGCTTTCTTCTATTTCTCCTCTCACTCTGTTCACTTCTATTTCTCTCTCCTCACTCTCTATTACTTTCCCTTAACCCTCTCTCTGCTCTTTTTCTCACACCTAACTCTCTGCTCTCTATTTCTCCTAACACTCACTGCTCTCAACTAACTCTGTCCTATCACTCTTAACACTCTCACTCTGCCCTCTCTCCTGTCACTCTAATTTTTCTGACCTCTCCCCCCCTAACATCTTTTCCTCGCCCCCAGATTCAACATGTCCACACACGACGCACAACCGTGCTCCAAGCTCTTCCTGCATGAAGAAACTTAAGGGTTTTTCATCACTCGTGATGTAAGTGCCAGTGTGAAAAGCACTCGTAATACTTAAAGCTGAACTTGAAATTGTGCCTTTGTTTTTCAGTCCATTTTGAAGTTGCATGTATGCGTTTCCTTAAGTGTGTCTGTTGATTGTCACAGGAGGATGTGAAGGGGCCGGATCTATCCGCTACACCTGTGGCTCTACTGTCCAAAGTCAATGGTGGAGATGGCTGTCCAGTGAACTACGGAAACAAGGTCTCTATAGTCTTGGAGGGTCAAGAGATTGTAACATTACCAGGAAGGTTTCTGGAAAGTTTCTTAATGTTTGGACTGATGAACGCATTACACCGTAGCTATCCCAAACAGCTGAAGCTTACCTTTTGAGTTTGTGCAGAAAATATTTCTGGGGCTTGAGGATGGTAAAGCTTTCCCCCAGACTGTAGACTTTACAAAACGAGTTGACAATGTAACAATGCTAAGATGTATGACCTAATGTCGTCTGACAGTTTTGTGTCTGCTAACTTTCGTTTTTCATGAACTGTCACTTAAAAAAAGTGTAAAAAAAAAAGTGTTTCCAAAGAAAGTGTGGTACAAATAAAAATGTAAGTTTAAAGTCTTTTTCACTTATTGAAAGTTTAATTACAAATTTGAAGTGCTTTGTTAAACTGAAGAATTGATGAATGTATCTTTAATTAAATAGTAATTAAAAAAATTTAGGTAAACGGTTGCCTAGCTTTTTTTAAGTTTGTAGTCTTTATTTTTTTGATTACTGTGAAATTTTAGAAGCAAATAAATGGTACTTAAAATCTTGAATTACAAAATTACGAAAATATAATTTACACATATTTACATTTTTGGGTTTGTAAAATTAGATTTTTTAAGTAACTAATAGTTTAATAAATTAAAAAAAATATGTACTGCTTCCTTAATCTTTTTAATTTAGAGCAATCAAACATTTTAAGACTATAAACTTAAAAAAAGTTAGGCAACCGTTTACCTCAAATTTTTTAATTACTGCTAAATTGTTCGGGTTTACAGTGTAATGTTACCAAGGTTTGGCATTGGTAACATGCTGAAATATATCATATTAAGGGTTGCCTTTTGTTACTTGCTTTGTACGAAACATCGTACATGAAACATGATCGTGGTTGTCGTTTCTTTTATCTATATGAACATTTCAAACAATGCTTTGTAATTTGGTCTGTGTTAAAAAATCTGCATTGAAGTGAAACTGGTTCTCTTTTGCCAACGAGGCTAATCCAAATATGATGCTGCTAATTGTATGATTGATAATGTAATTGCAATAGGATAAAGTTATTATTATAGTTTTGTCATGTAATGTCTTTATGTAAATGCTTTTTGTAATCTTGTAAATGTTGTATTGATTTTGGGGGTGGGCGCTTATAAGCTCTTGCTTCAGCCCTCTCCTTTTGAGCAGAATGTTTACTGCTCAAATAAACTAATACACTAAACTAAAAGTAATAAGAATTGAATTTGAAAAATGTTTTTAAAAATATATTTAAAAATCATCAAATTTAACCTCGTCATAAACAAAGAAAAGATAAATACCTTAATATCAGATAGCTCTTAGCACATCTGTAACAGTGCATTGTTTCTCCTTTTATCGTCTTGTCTTAGTGGAGAGAGAACTGTCACTCTGACTGGATCCCACATGAATCTTGTAGATGCAGTGTTCCACAGCCATTCTCCTCTGACAGCTCACTCTATGTGGCGCAACCCCCAGGTCTGTGCATCGAAGTAATCGCGCTCCTTCAAACAAACTGTGTTTTGATAACTGTCATATTTCAAACAGAATTTAACGTACACCACTCCTGCTGCTGGGAAACCTCTCTCCAGCGTAGTATTTCTGAAAGTGGCCAATAAAACCCTGAACTGCTCGAAACACCTCACATACCTCCCAGACCCCGTGTTTACCAGTTACACCTCCATAAGGACAGGGGGCGACGCCAGCATCACCATACAGGTAGGACAAGCTTATTGAAATGAATAAATGTGGACCACGCAGTAACACAGAGCCCATCAAAGCCCTTTAATACAACTCTAGATAGGGCTTGGCCATAGTCATACTTTGAACTTAATGGCAATCCTGGCGGCCATCTTGTGACTGGCCCTTCTTACCCAGTGCAATAATCAAATGGAAACAATAGCCTACTTATTTCCTCAATACAGTTTTTTTGTATCTGTTTTTTTGTTATTTCATGACTCTTTTATAATTGTGACAGACCTTATGTTATATCTGGAAATAAAATAACCTTTTGCAGTTTTTCCACATTTCATATCAGTTGCATAGGATGTACTGTAATAGACTTAAGATACATTTGTTCATGGATTTTCCTAATAAAAGTTCAAATATTGACACAATCCAAACTAAATTGCATTATGAAATAATCTGCCTTTCTTTAGTTTAAAGGGACTAGATGCCAGTTGTCATTTTTATACTCACTACTGCCACCTCAGGTCTTGCGCGTAACTGCAGTTTCTATATTAGGCTCGTGCAACCTTGGGCGGCACGGTAGCACAGCGGTCAGCGCTCATGCTTCACAGCTAGAAGGTCCCGGGTTTGATTCCCACCTGGACGGGGCCTTTCTGTGTGGAGTTTGCATGTTCTCCCCGTGTCTGCGTAGGTTTCCTCCGGGTACTCCGGTTTCCCCTACCACTAAAAACATGTATAATAGGCCCAGGTACTGCAGGTGGAAATTAGCACAAGTGCTATAACCTGGTACAATGCATCTCTCCTTTCTGAGGCTAATGTATATTGTACACTGTCCCTGTTCAAATAAATAAAATAAATGACGGTATTATTATTTTTTATGAACGTATTTTGTACATTGTCCCTGTCAAATAAACTAAACTAAACTTGTATCTCACTATCAGCTCGCAACCCAATAGAAATTCAATGGGACAGGAATCAAAATCGTGTTTCCAGTTCCTTCTAAAAGTATTTGAGAGTTCTAGAATATGAACTGTGATCCGTTTCCGCACAGCGACAAGCTCTTGATTTTTGAGCCGGGTGGGGCCTGTCTGTTTGGAGTGTCCATGTTGTCCCTGTGTCTGGTTACTCTGGATGCTCCTGTTGATCAAAACACATCTTCTGTGTCTGCTATTCTGCCAGAAAAAGGCAGACAAACTGGACATAGGGCCGGAGGAGCTGACTGTGTGGGCGGTCAGCGAAGGAGTGGAGTACCCCTGTGTCATGGAGACCAAAGAGTCCAACAATGAGACGGACTTCTACACCTGTGAGATCAGGGACACTCGTAACGCCGAGTTTCAACACCTGAAGGTAAAGACTGTAAGGCAGTGGTTCTCAAACTGTGGCATCTTTATTATCTGGATGAGCCCCGACTACAGTCAGATAAAATCAGACTTCAGTAACGTTTTGTGTTTGTTGCACCGTAAAAGTTCATTTTACGTTTTGTTTATTTCAAGCACACAATGAAAAAGTCTACAGTATGTACAACATAACGCAATAATCCAAAGAACACTGATAGTCAAACAAGAAATCACCGCTGCTTAAAAAGGAGTGGGATGAAGTTTAACACTCATCAATTCCCACCACCTCTTCCAAAATCTGAATACAATAGTTTACAATAGTTGTATCGACTTTCTTACAAAACACAAGCACATACATTGTATTTATACAATATGTTGGCAACAAATTTTTCGGCTAAACCAACTCATTTTCCTTGACTTTCATAACGTTCAAAAATAATTTCTTTAAAACTTGATCTTGAAGTTATGTTGAAAATCTGATCGATAAGCCGCGCAGCCCACCTCCTTTTTTAAGTTCAGCCTAGATTTCAGCGTGACATATTACAATATCATATCAGACATGCTATTGACTGCTATTGTAAAACATCGACCATATTTTGTGCAGATACGGGTTGGGGCCACCACAGTCATTTTGAAGCCTAAATCATCATATTTGTTGCTGATTTTGCTGGTGCTACTGCTCATACCGTGCATCTTTATAGGTATGAACCAAAGGCAAAATCCCTCATGCTGATAGGCTGATAATGAGTGTGTATTTGACATTTTACAGTGGTGCTGGTGGTGTACAAGAAAAAGCAGACCCAGCTGACCACACAGATGAACATTCTGATTGAAAACTTGGAAATGGACATCAGGAATGACATCAGACAAGGTGATTATTGTTATTAAAAAATATATTCACTGATTCAGTTAAATTAGCAGGTGAGCTGTTGATATTAAACACGAAAAAGGTGACAAAATCTGTAATGTATGGTTTTTGCAGCATTGGTTTAACTGGCTCACGCACCTTTCGATGTTTCCTTCTTAGGTTTCATTGAGTTGCAGACTGAAAATGCAGATCTTTTGGAAAATGTTGGCACAATAC
This sequence comes from Proterorhinus semilunaris, assembly GCA_021464625.1. Lineage (NCBI taxonomy): Eukaryota > Metazoa > Chordata > Actinopteri > Gobiiformes > Gobiidae > Proterorhinus > Proterorhinus semilunaris. The sequence goes on from CM038343.1 coordinate 13,290,650, forward strand.
CTTTCCTCGACTACAAGCACTTTGCGGCAAGAATTTTTTTCCCCGAGGTACAGTCAGTCTACAGTCTTACCCACAAATATAAATGGCTATAAAATAAAATAATCAAATCCATTTTTTATCAGAGTGAAGCCCTGATGAAGTCTTGTGTTAAAGACATTGGTCAAGTACGGTTCCGTTCATCCTTCGGTCAATCATTTCACAGTGTTTAGTTGTCAGTAATTTGCAGTTTGTGCAATTTCTTAGGACGAGGTAATGGTCCAACTTGATGAGTGCTATCAGAGCTTGTCCAGACTGCTTCGAGACCAGCTGTTCCTCACGTCCATGGTGCACGCTTTAGAGGAGCAGAAACATTTCTCCATTAAAGACAAGTAAAAAAAACTACTTTTTTCTGTTTACTCAATTCTAATGATTGTGAGAAACACCATCATCCATAGAGATGAACTAAATACCACTGGCGGTTTTAAAGGCCCTACATCATGCTATTTAAGATTTCAATTCTCATCAGCTTCCTAGGATGAGGAATTGGAGAAAAGAGAAATTACACATTAGAATCCTCATTGAAAGGACTTCAAAGGACTGTTGTCCACCCATCCATCCATTTTCTTCCGCTTTATCCGGGGCCGAGTCGCGGAGGTAGCAGTCTCAGCAGAGATGCCCAGACTTCCCGATCCACGCACACCTCCTCCAGCTGTTCTGGGGGGACCTCGAGGTGACACCAGGCCAGCTCGGAGACATAGTCCCACAAGCGTGTCCTGGGCCTTCCACGAGCCCTCCTCCCACTAGGACATGCCTGGAACACCTCCCGAGGGAGGCGACCAGGAAGCATCCGAAACAGATGCCCTAGCCACCTCAGCTGGCTCCTTTCGACGTGAAGGAGTAGCGCCTCTACTCCGAGCTCCTCCCGGGTAACTGAGCTCCTCACCCGATCTCGGAGGGTGCGCCCAGCCACCCTGTGAAGGAAACTCATTTCGGCCGCTTGTATTCGCGATCTTGTCCTTTCGGTCATTACCCAAATCTCATGACCATAGGTGAGGGTGGGAACGTAGATCGATCGGTAAATCGAGAGCTTTGCCGCTTGGCTCAGCTCCGTCTTCACCACAACAGTCCGATACAGTGACCGCATCACTGCTGACGCTGCACCGATCCGTCCCTCACTCGTGAACACGACCCCAAGATACTTGAACTCCTCCACTTGAGGCAAGGACTCCCCACCGACCTGAAGCGGGGAAGCCACCTTTTACCTGGGGAGAACCATGGCCTCATCCCTCATCCCGGCCGCTTCACACTCGGCTGCAAACCGCCCCAGAGCGCGCTGAAGGTCCTGATTTGATGAAGCCAACAGAACAACATCGTCCGCAAACAGCAGCTTTCTCCAGATCCACAAAACACATGTGGACTGGTTGGGCGAACTCCCACAAAGTTGTTTGTGGGAGTTCTGTTGTTGTAAACACAAATATCAATTTGGTGCTTCGGCTTCCCCTGCCACTAAAAATACAGAAACATGCACAAACAAAGCAGCCCTTCAATTATTGATGGGGATGTAACATTATAACAAGGTGTCAGCCTCCAAGCCATTTTTATTATCCCACTGAGGTTTTAGAATCTCTTTTTCAGGGGAGTTCTGGCTCCAGAGGGAAACCTACTGGAGTCCGGCATATTTAGTCCGTGTCTCTCTTTTGCACAAAATGCCAGCACACCGTCAGATAAACATAATACAGAAAAATCCTTGAAGCTCTATTGTATTTGAAGGTCCTGACGCCTTCATCAAAATTGCTCTGATAAAGTTTGTGGTCAAACTTTCTCACATGTGCCGATGAGCATGTTTGCCAGTAGCTAATGATTTACAAAGTTAAATTTTTCCACAAGAATTGCTGCCATTTACAATCCTTTGTTACAACTACATGTACAAGATGATTGTTGGTTAGCGTCTCTCTCCTTTTCTTCCTTGTTGTGGCAGGTGTACGTTAGCCTCCCTGTTGACCGTCGCGCTCCACAGCGACCTGACTTATCTGACTGAAGTGATGGAGGTTTTATTGAAGGACCTGATGCAAAAAGGCGGACACTCTCAGCTCAAACTCTTATTGAGACGAACGGAGTCCACGGTGGAGAAACTGCTCACTAACTGGATGTCCATCTGTCTCTACGGCTTCCTCAGGGTCAGTTCAAAGCTTAACAAATTAATTCTGTAGTTTCGTTTATTTGCTTTTAGTGACCAGTGTTCTTGTTGGTATGCTGGTGCAGTATTGACCCGCCCCCCCCTGTACTTCCCCTGTGTTTGCATAACCTTTTTGTGTCTTTTTGCGTTTGTTTCTTGTAGAGCTGCAATCACCTCTGAATAATATCTCTTCGGTCTCCTCTGTGCACAGGAGAGCGTGGGCCAGCCGCTGTTCCTCCTGGTCAGTGCCCTCGCTCAGCAGATCTCCAAAGGACCCGTGGACTGTGTGACTGAGAAGGCTCTGTACACTCTGAGTGAGGACTGGCTCCTGTGGCAGGCGCAAGACTTCCAACCCCTGGTGAGAAACACACGGGGAGAGTTCACTGAAAGATTAACCTTGCTGCTCAGTTAAAGAAGTGAAGTAGATTTCGTCAGGTGCAGTGGACATGAGGCAGAGGAGCGTTGTCGAGCAAAGCAGTAATGGCAGGACGATGGAGGGAGAGAGTGCATTTACTGCTGGAGCAATACAATTTATAAAAGACACACAGTCTGACATGAAACCAGAATTAACTTTTACTTTTTTATGGTCAATTAGAATTTTCTAAATGATTTGTATTTGCTGAATGACAGAAGAATGAGAGATAGAGTTTTCTACACAATTTTGTATAACTTTTTACAAAACCAAAAGTTTACATACATTTCATCATTATTTGGTAGCATTGTCTTTAAAGCTGGGGTACCGGATTTTTTGGTGTTGTAGAAAACATTTATTTTTGCCGCCTCAGAGTATGTTGTAAATACAGCAAAACACAGACCTTGTTGTATTGTCTTCACCTTAAGCTTTATTGAGCAAATTATGATAGAAGTCTTAGTTTATTTGTTTATTTGAGCAGTTAGTCTGCTCAAAAGGAGTGGGCCGAAGCAAAAGGCTTATAAGCGCCCACCCCCAAAATAAAAACAATAACATTTTCATTTAACAATCAAAGCATACAAAACACAACAACAGCTGTTTCATTTCTTGTACAATGTCTAGTACAGAGCAAGTAACAAATGATGATCATTAATATATTTCTTACAAATTGTTACCAATGCCAAACATTGGTACATTACTAAAATCACTAGTGTAACATTACCGGAAGTCACTATTTTAATGTTATAAAGGCACGTTACTATGCAGCAGTACATATTATACTTCGTGATCGTGCTACTGCCCAGTTGTCATTACCATCCTCAGTATAATATCGATTTGTGTACAATTTCCTCTTTTTTTTCCATGTACAAAGTATTATGAAAGCCCTACATAGTGTAATGCATTAAAAAAGCATTAATACTTATTATACTCCGAGATCTTGCTACTTCCCAGCTGTCATTACCATCCTCAATATAATTTTAATTTGAGTTTAATTATTATTGTTGTTGTTGTTGTTTGTTTATTTAGTCTAGTCTAAATGTGTGGAATTTATCTTGGGGGGTGGCCCCGCCCCTGCTTCACTTTGTCACCACTCAATGCAAAAAAAAATCACTGTTTGAACAGGAAAAATCAGGTACCCCAGCTTTGGATCTCCTTCCAAAAGCTTCTCACAATAGTTAGCAGGAATTTTGGTCCATTTGTCCAAACAGAATTGGTGTAACTGAACCACATTTGCAGGCCACCTTCCATGCACACGCCTTTTCACCTCTGCCCATACATCAACTGGATTGAGACCAGGTCTTGAGATGTTGCTCCAATATTTCCACATATTTGTATGAAACGAAATGAGTACGAGGGTATGGTAAAACCAGGCTGTGGTGGTGGCACAGTTGGTAGAGCGGGTGGTCTTGTGATCGGAAAGTAGTGGGTTCGAATCCTAGTTCCCGCAAATTCACACACTGTTGTTGTGGGCAAGACACTTCAATGTTCCTTATTGTAAAGCGCTTTGGGCCTGATAAAGGTAGAAAAACGCTATACATTTCCATCATTGTTTTAACCACTGAACGTGTCTTGAAATTACACCCAAGGATGATCCAGACTTGTGCTTCTAAGGACATAACATCTTCATCTGGGATTTCCCAAAAAGATATAGTAATCTTAGTGTATGTAAACTTCTGACTATGGTCGGAGTGTTACGTCACTGCAACAACTAATAGACAGAAGTGAAACTGCACATTTCCCATCTCTTTTTTCATTGTGATGACTTAAAAACAGACTTTGACTCAGCATGTCAGGAAATGGCACACTCTCGAAAATGTGGAAAATTACAGGCGTACAAGAATAGAGTGCCAAATATGTGCTAAAAGAGCTACAGCTGCGCAATTACTCAACATTTACATTTGGTATTACCCAAACCCTAAAAACCTCTTGAAAAAAGTGTCAAAATTGCGATGAAACAAGACATAAACGAGGATGAAAATGCAACAAGAAACATCAAAAAAGGTTACCAAAAAAAGCGACATAAACACAGCAAACAAGTTACAGAAATGTGACAAAACTTAACGGAAAACCTTTGCTCAGTCTTGTTGGCCTTAGCTTTCAAATGAGGCTTTACACCGGCCTTTAGGCTCTAAGCTCCAGTTAAGAAGATTTTAGATCTGGGTAAAGCTGAATTGGAGAAAATGCACTCGGTTAAGGGGTAAGTGGTTAACTGTTATTAATACTAGAGATAGAAATTACTGTACGTATGTGCTCGGTCTGACCACAACCTCATGATTCTTCTCTATTATAAGTGAGAAAAGGATGTCAAAGTCGAAAGATGTGCTCCCTAATCTGACAGGAAGTGCAGACCGCACCTTCTGAAACTGCAAGATTAGTTCTGTTGAAACCAGCCCAATTTTCAGTAACACTCTTACTGAGGAGGCTTGAGTTAGGTGTTAGTTCTAGTTTGAGCTAGAGTTGCAATATGTCTCATTCAAACATTTGTTGCATATTATATTAGTGCTTACCTTTCCCTGTTATGTGTGCCGTTTTGAGGGCTATTCCGCCATTCAGAAAGTAATTTATTTTCTTTCATTTTACTAATCCTGCATTGCTGTGGCGTTAGTGAAACCCATCCATAAACGGAATGCACTTTACATCATTATTATTCCGGGCGAGAGTCACAACAAATAACTGTTGAAGCCACAACCACACAAATGAAACTATTGCATACTTATTTGGCTGATGTGGCATCATCTGCATACTCATTATACATGGGTAAACATTATGAAATGTGGGAATACTTCCCATAGCAATTAAGAATTTAGGCCAAAGATACTACTTTTTAAAGGGGGGAGGGGGAATGAAACTTAAAATGGTGCCCGTAACAGGCAGAATCATGTAACAGAAACCTATCTATTAAGAGTGGTGGAAAGTAACAAAGTAAAAAGTACAAATGTAAGAAAAAATAAATAAAACTTAGTTAATTCTACTTTACTTTACGGGACTAGATAGAAGTTGACATTTTTATACTCGCTACTGCCACCTCAGTTTATATAACCCTAACCCTACAACCAATTTATTTACTTTTTATCTCCTGCACTAATCAAATAAAAAGTCCCCCAGTGTCTACTACATTCTCAAAAGTGCAGTTGACATTGAAAGCATAAGCGGCTAAAACCACAAGAGTGTGTTTCTGGTTTGTGCGTGATTGTTGCGGTCTAACTGTGAAGGCTGGGGCCTCTCAATCTGATCTCCATTATTACTAAAGGTGTTATGGCAAGCAATGCATTTACTTTTACTCTTTGTTTAGTTCCTCTTTTGCTTGCAGCCTGTTTGTCACACCTTTTTAACTGTGTGCAGAGATGGAAGACATACTAGTATTGCTAAAGCAACACTGTGAGACATTTCCTTTAATATTTTTTATATTTATTTAGAAAGCATCTGTTTTATTTATGGGTGTTGTTTTCTTCAGGCCAGACGTGTAACTTTGCTGGGAGCGGGACATCACCGAGTCGCCACCTTTTTTACATAAACTCCAATACTCCAATACTACTGTCCAATACTCCTTTTTGGGAGATCTTGTGCAGCTTAGTGGTTTGTTATAAGATAAGATGAGATAAGATAACCTCATGCTTACCATAATTCTGCAGTGTTACTTTCAGAAGTAAAACAAAGAAGTGAAGAAGTTACTTGGTTGTTGTAGTAGTAATTGGGGGCTCATCTGTAAAAAAAAATCTTCAAGCCACTCAAACTCAAGCAAAGATCCTCCTCTTTCTACAATTACTAATATTTGGGCGGCACGGTAGCACAGCGGTTAGTGCTTGTGCTTCACAGCTAGAAGGTCCGGGTTCGATTCCCACCTGGACGGGGCCTTTCTGTGTGGAATTTGCATGTTCTCCCCGTGTCTGCGTAGGTTTTCTCCGGGTACTCCGGTTTCCCCTACCACTAAAAAACATGTACAATAGGCCCAGGGACTGCAGGTGGAAATTAGCACAAGTGCTATAACCTGGTACAATGCATCTCTCCTTTCTGAGGCTAATGTATATTGTACACTGTCCCTGTTCAAATAAATAAATACATGAGATAAGTTGTGGAACTTGTGGAAAACTTGAAAGTGAAATATGAAATAAAAAAGATTTTACAATATTTAAATCAAAAATAACTTTGCCACTTCATGAACTGCTTGAGAAAAGGATATTTGTTCCACCTTTTTCAATCTGTAAAAGTCACCCTTCACTTCCAGCTCTTTCTCTGCTCCATAGACTCTTTACAGAATCTAATCTCGGGCTCCTCCGTGTTGTCCATTAGAGGAGCGGACTTTGGCCACAGCAGCTCAGAGAGAGACAGATGACAGAGAGAGCACAGAGGGAAGCTCTTTCAGCAGCCACAGAGAGCGTCCTCACGCTCACATTATACCGCTGCACGCACACAGTAATGCATCAGAGATTTGTCAAACTGACAGAGCTAATGGAGCTCTCAAACACCCGCAACACAACGGGAGATAAAAATGTCCCCCAAAAAAAAGTACTTGATAATTGACTGGGTGTGTGCAAATGAATGGTTATGTTAGTGGTGCGTAGGAACAAGCCGTTTTTTTCTGTCTGCTCCCTTCTTTTGTTTCCAGATTTTTATTTTGTTTAATTAATAACCATTCAAATGATAGATATAACATTAATAGAGCCGTAATAAATGGACAGTGACAGAAACATAAAACTTTTATTTATTTTAAAGGGCCTGTACCTAATGTGTTTTTTTACAAAGAATTAAAGAGGGAATAAATTCAATAGTTGTGTCCTAACACATGTCTAACTTCCATTTTTCACAACTTGCACCCTGCAAGTTGTGTCACAGAAATGCTAAACTAGCCTGCAAGTTCTCAAGATTTGTTTTCAGATGGAGGAGCAGAGGAGGAGGAGAGAGGGAAATGTCTTGAGCATTATCTAGCAGTGCCTTAACTTAACTTTTCTTGTATTTATTGATCTCTCTTTTAAATGTGTTATTTTAATTTTATTATTTTTTAACTTTTTTTAAATTTGTAGATCCTGCTCTGTTTGTGTGAATGTGAGCAAGAGACTAATGAATAATTTCCTTCGGGATCAATAAAGTATTTATCTATCTATCTATCTATCTATCTATCTATCTATCTATCTATCTATCTATCTTCTTTATATTTTTGCCCCTTTAAGCTTTTTTTTATTACTCATTGTACATAAGATAAAGATACCGCCACCTGCAGGTGGAAATTAGCACAAGTGCTATAACCTGGTACAAAGCATCTCTCCTTTCTGAGGCTAATGTAGATTGTACACTGTCCCTGTTCAAAATTAAATATATAAAAAAAAAAAATATTTAACTGTTTGCACATTTCCTGTCATATCTTATCTTACCTTATCTTAAGATTTATACAAAAACGTTCTAATTAGATGCATAGTATATAGTTTACAATACTGAAGGAGGACAAAACATATTCTGTTCCATTGATATAGAAACATCAGGGTTATAGGGCCTTTAACACCATGGCAATGCAGAAAATGTAAAACCATGTATTATGTGAAACAAATGTATTATGTTTAAAAAATAGATGTTTAAACGTTCCTTTAGAAAATGTGTTTGTTAGTGCAAGCATCACAACAGTGTGATTTTACTCGAATTGGCAATACCAATACATATTTATAATTTTATAGGCATACCGCCTTTGCTCTGCTCGATCCTGTCATATCTGGGAAGCTCAGCAGGCAGGGCCTGGTTGGTTCTTCAATGGGAGACCGCTGAGGGCGTAGATTGGCAGCCTCATTACCGTCAGTCTACCCCAGGGCAGCTGTAGCTACAATAGTAGCTTACCACCACCAGGTTTGGTGTGAATTAATAATGTACGAAACTGTAAAGCGACTTTGAGCATCTGGAAAGCACTATGGAAGACTAATGCATTATTATTAGCAGTAGTAATTTGCAGCACAGAAATGCCATAAACATGTGAACCTTTTGATTTTTGTCACAATAGGAAACAGTTGCCTATTACTATCCATGATTCTGAGGTGCAGATTGTTGAGAAATGTAAATTCTTGGGCATGACTCCTTGTCATGACTTGAATTGGCGCTCTAATACTAATATTGGTAAGAAAGCCTCTTTTTGAAGCTTGCGTAAAAATACTAAGCTCAAGATTACTACGATTCTTTTGAACTTTTACTTTTGCGTAATTAAGAGTTTCCTAACCAGTTGTATTACAGTGTGGTTTGGTAATCTCTGAAAGAAAAGAAGACTTTGAACAAAGTGGTTCAATCAGCAGCAGGACCTTTGGCTGCACTCCGCCACCTCTGGAGGCTAGATATACAGTAAAGCCAGATTCTTAAATCGAGCTTTTCAAATTGTTTTTGAGATGTTCCCTTCAGGGAAAAGGTATTGCTCTGTCAAATGTTCAACTGATTGCCATTTTAACAGTTTCTTTCCATAAGCTGTAATGAACTTTAAACAAAGCACTTTAATTTTTTGTATGGACTTTTTATTGTACAGTATTTTACCCTTAAGTTTCTTATGTCTTTATGTTGTGTAATGTCCTTTTATATGTCGACAGTGCACTTTGAGCTCATTGCACACTTTTCCAATGTGGGTTTTATACTGCAAATGGCTAATAAACTGAACTGAACTTCTATAGGATGGAAACCACATGCTTCAGGGCGTAAGATGGGATAATACTTCTTTACTATATTATTCTTTTAGGTATCATGTTATCTTTTTTCTATTGCATGCTATTACTGTGCTGTAAAGTAAAGTAATTCTCAAAATGTGTGTGTATGTATGTGTAACCTCAAATATATACAGTAAGTCAATCCAAGTAGTCCTCACTCCACCCATCTCAAGATCTTAAGATGCATCTCAAAGTCCTGCACAACAGTCACCCACATCTCTTGACAGGATGGGTCAAACGCAGATGCCACATTTCCACACGGAGACATAGCATTACCTACATGATCAAACTCCCACGTTTAGACGCCGTTTGCTGACAGCGTGTGTTATGGTGTGTCTTGGAGCAGAAGCTGAAGGTGTCGTTTGCGGTGGGCAGTGACGGGGAGCTGTCGGAGCCTCTGGAGGTGAACGCTCTGAGCTGTGACACTGTGGACCAGGTCAAAGACAAGATCCTCACCACATTCAGGAACAAGTTTGGCTTCCCATACATCGCTCCAATCAAAGAGCTGGCCATCGGTGAGGCTGTGTGCAATATTCTGTCTGTAGTGGTTTCAGGAAGTAAAAAAGTCTGATATTGAAATAGCTCATTAAAAAAAGTTTCATTTTTATTCCTTTCTCATATTGTTCCCATGCATGACAAAATACAAATAACTAAAAGTACATTTCAATCATAACACCGGCTTTGAGTCCTCTTAACTTGAGGACTTATTTTCCCGCCAGAGTATGTGAGGGGAGCTGCATCTCTTTGTCTGGAGGAGGTGGATCTGAGCTCGGAGAAACTTGGAGATGTGACGATGCTCAACACCATGAAGCACTACAAGGTAATCACAATCAGATGAGCAAGTCACAAAGGCTGAAAGGAAGAAGTTAACGACTTCTATGACAACGGGCGTTATTATGTATGATTCGTGACTCAAATTTTTTTTATCGTGACACCCCTAGTTACATTTGCCGTTCTTAACCCTAATCATATGATTAGGGTTAACTAACCCTAACGCTAGCTAGCCTGGAAAAATCCAGACTCACCGCTGTACCAGCCGGTGAGTCTGGTCACCCCTGCGTCGAATTAATTTCCCACAGCGGTAGATACGCAAGCAAACAGGAAGCGGAGTAAACCAATCAGCGAAGGGCGGGCCTCTGCTGTTGATGTGGTGTTATTAGCGGTTTTGCGTTAATATTTGCGCAGGATTATGAAAAACGAAACTCACCTACTGTCGATGTGTTTTTTGGTCATTTACCGCCGACTGGAGACACGCTTTCTCTCTTTCGTGCATCGTTCGTAGATTGTTATTGAGGGACTTCCGCGTCCCGTGAGTGACGTTGCTCGCTAACAACACGTCACGGCAAATAAACGGATCTGATTGCACGTGAACGGATTAATTTTGCGGAAGCCGCGAACGAGGACGGGGTGACCAGACTGATCCCCCGCTGGATAAAAAAATACAGAGGGGAATCATTCTGGTCTCACCAGGCTAAACGCTAGCCCCCTTTTCAGGGGAGACGGCAGTTAAAGGGTAAAAAAAAAGAATAAAAATACAGACAACATGACAAAAAAAAGCTCCAAAAAGGGCCAAAAATGCTGCGAAAACGTGACAAAAAAGGTACGACCACTTTTTGGAGATCTTAGCTTTCAAATGCAGCGTTACACTGTTTTTAGATTTGGATAAAAGATTATCCAAATCTAAAAGCTTCTCGACTGGAGAGCTTATGTAGGCCAGTGTAATGCCTCATTTGAAAACTAAACTGATCTATACCTTTTTCTCGCATAGTATTAGGTCCCATTTTTGTCGCATTTTTTGTCAAATTTCTGTTGCTTTTTTGTCACTTTCTTCTCACAAGTTTTTTGGGGGAATTTTTTATGTTTTTTGTTGCTATTTTGTACCTTTTTTTATTATGTTTTCAGCGCTTTTTTGTCAGGTTTTTGTAATTAATTAGAATAATAAAACAATCCACAACAAAAAAATTAAACCAGAGTTCTCTTTATACTTTTCGCATTTTGCTCTTTCTAGTGCAGCGTATTTCCCTCACCAGTGTGCAGCAATCATGTATTCCCTTATCCAGATTGGTCAACAAAAAATTCGACAGACTTTTATGCATCTCTAACTGCTGTGTGTCCATCAAATCGAAAAAACATTTAAGAAATAGATATACTGGGGAAGGAAACGGCAACATCTCTATCTCCTGGTCCTGTTGAGGCTTGTCACGTCCTGTTGTGGAGCAATTAGCAGTGGCGTCCGATACCTCGCTCTGATAAAGTCTTAATCGAGTGGAGAAAACATGCTGAGTGCTGCTCTCAGGCGCAGAGTGAGGAGTGATGCAGAGGAGTGGTCTCTAATGCACGTCTAACACAATCAAAGCAGAGCAGTGCATCATGGGACTTTCCTCAGGGCTGACAGTGTATGACCAGGACCATGATACTTATCGGAGCATCAAAAGTTCACCTGGGAATAATCAAGTTACCGTACCTTAATAGTGTACCAACACATGGGGCCTCTTAGTGAGTTTCTGTCCAATATTGATCGATGGGCTTTTGTGAATATTCTACTGTCTTTATTTTGAACGCAACCTATGGCAAGTCTGTATTCTGTGTGGTAATCAGAGATGGTGAAAGATAAAGGACAAGTGAGAGATCAACTTCAGTAACCGTTTGTACAGTAGCATAGTTGCGAAGTGTTGCACCAACATATATTGTCTTTTTGTGGTATTCATACGATTTTTGTTTAAACATTGATTTGTTCTAAACTTCTACAGATCCCAGACGGAGCCACAATCAAAGTGCTCTCAAGAAAAGCTCTGACACCTCTCCATTCTCAGGGGAGCGTCAAAGGTACGAGTGATGCACCTTCTCATTTGAAACAGAAACATTTTAATCCTTATATCACTGAGAACTCAATTTTGACAAGCGCTCATTGTTCTTTAGATGATCAGGACTTTTCTGGGAAATATTTTCATTTGGTAAGAGCAGGCTGAAATTGTGCATAATGTTACGGTTATGAAGTTGTATGACTGTTGTCTGTTGTTGTTTTGTTTTTTGTCAGATCGATCCTGACATTGTGGAGGATTTGAAAACCCTAGAGAGGAAGAAGCTGAAGCTGAAGGAAGTGCACCTCACAAAGCTGCTCTCCACAAAAGTGAGAGGAACCGGCTCTAACACCACAGACACACACAGAGGAAATGAAAACGAGCATGGCAAGCTTCACATGCAACTCAAAGCTTTACATTTAATAATATTACATGTACATTGGTCGTCATAATGAGTTCCTGGCAAATTTCAGTTCAGTTTGGCAAGTTTTATTGTCAATTCTACGACTTGTAAAGCACAGACCGTGACCGCATTGCTCTCAATGCAACTTGATGAAATGACAACAGTAAAATACAGAGCAATATCAAACACATATACTGTATGTACACACAACATGGGGCAGCAAGTAGGGTGAAGGAGAGAGTTCAGCTTCCTGACAGCCTGGTGGATGAAGTTCTCCGTCAGGAGATAGATGATAGTCATTCAGCCCCATTCATACTAATGGGGCCATGTGGCATACTGGCATGTGAAATGAACAAGTCAAACCTTGCTCCCAGGGCCGGATCTACGGGGGTGCAAGAGGGTGCATTGCACCCTCAGTCAGTTTGTTCTGGAACCGGCGCTGCTCGCTCCTCTTACAGAGCATATATCTTAAAAAGGGTAAAAGGCAAGAAACCCCTCCCCCGCGGAGCTCCAGAGCCTCAGGCTTAAACGTTTTAATTCCACAGAACAAAAACCAGCATGGTTAAAAATATGATACCTTGCCCAGCGTTGTCACATGGGTCACAGTTATTTTTTAATAAAAGAAAAGTCTTCGGAGCCAGGCTTTTAAGCTGTGTTTGGAGGTGTAAAGTCTCCTTTGGAATCTGTTTTAAAATGTTTCTTTTGGTCCCTGGTCACGGGTGCTAGGGCTGAACGATTTTGGAAAATAATGTAATTGCGATTTTTTTGTGCCCTGTGATTACGAAATCTCGTTGTGTAATATCGCGATAAAATTGCAAATGCAATTAATCTTTCAGCCCTACCGGGAGCCATCACTCATGCATGGTGGGCAATAGCGTTAAAGAGCGACTGTGCACTTACTGACTGCCTCTCTGCACACCAAACTGAATATAAGCCTTTCTCTCTTTAAACAAACATGTATTACATACACAGTGGTGAAGTGTAATGTACCTATTTGCCTGTAGGTGGCGGTGCACTCGTTTGTGGAGAAGTTGTTCAGATGTATCTGGGGCCTGCAGCAGAACAAAGCTCCACTCAGCGTTAAACACTTCTTTGATTTTCTGGACGCTCAGGCCGAAGAAATGAGGATCACTGACCCAGACGTTCTGCACATCTGGAAGACCAACAGGTGAAGTATAATTAATTATACATAATCTCCCCATGTTCTAGGTGGGTCTCTCTCTTCTAAACTATTTTTGGACACCTTGGCATTAGTTCTTTTAACTTAGCCATACCGGTATTGGCCATATCGCCTTTGCTCTGCCCGATCCCATCAGACCTCGGAAGCTAAGCAGGGAAGGGCCTGGTCGGTACTTGGATGGGAGACCGTTTAGTAACACCAGGAAGCCTGGCTAATGTAGTGAGTGAGAGAGTGGTTGGTGGTGGTCGGAGGGGCCGATGGCGCAGATTGGCAGCCTCGCTTACGTCAGTCTACGCCAGGGCAGCTGTGGCTACAATAGTGGCTTACCACCACCGAGTATGGAGTGAATGAATAATGCAACTGTAAAGCATCTTTGAGTGTCCAGAAAAGCGCTATATAAAATGCATTATTATTATTATTATTATTATTAGCTTAAAATTATTTCTGAGCATATCACAAATGCCACAATTACCAATTATTTCTCCATCAACCAGGTGGTTAAAATGGTAACATTAAAACTAAACAACAGTGTTGTTGGAGAGTTGAGTGACATAAAGTGCATTAATTTCTTGCTTCTCCCCGTGTGTGCTCAGTTTACCTCTGCGTTTCTGGGTGAACATCCTGAAGAACCCGCAGTTTGTGTTCGACCTGGAGAAGAGCCCTCATCTGGACGGCTGCCTCTCGGTCATCGCTCAGGCTTTTATGGACTCCTTCTCACTTAGCGACACGCAGCTCGGGAAGGTCAGTTAAATCAAATCATCAAACAGGCCAAAAAAATAATAATTCTAGCTTTGGTGTACCAGGACCCAAGCATTGGTGAAAGGAGTGGTTATAGTGACAAGTACAAATAAATTCCATCTTCATTATCCCCATAAATGGAGTAGAACATTTCACTTCATTCAGTTTTAATTAATCCTGTTCTCTTTAGTCTTTTCTTCTTCTTCTTCGGAAGAAGCACATCTTTATTCTGGATAAATATTAGAGGAAACACAAAACTGTCCCCCACATTATTGAAAGTCCACAAATCATCAACTAAGCCATTCTGAACAGTTCCACTCCCAAAGTGTGTTCATCACAGCGCCTTTGATTTGTTAGCCTGACCATTTTCAATGATTTACACAAGTTAGTCCCACTGCCGCCTGCAGATGGTGCGCCAGGCCAATTTGAAATCCTGACCAGCCAAGTCTCTCACTCCTGTATTTACTTTTTATAGGCATTATTTAAAATGTTAAAATGTAAAATACTGCATCAATGTTTAGATTCCCAACAGAATGTTTTTAAGTATGCAGTCCTGACAAAGAGAGGCTTTGGCGTAACCATTTCTGTTGTTTCTTCAGCACACACCAACCAACAAGCTCCTCTACGGCAAAGAAATGCCCAAGTACAAGCAGGAAGTGAGGCAGTACTACAAACAGATCCAGGATCAGCCGCCAGTATCTGACTCCGAGTTTAGAGACTTTTTACAGAAAGAGTCGAAGGCGAGTGTCCACTTTGATTTACCTACAGTATATGTGTGTAAATCATTGTGAAGGTCATTGGATGAATGCTCTTTTTATTTCAGAAACACGAAAATGAGTTTAATGAAGCTGCAGCACTGAAGGAGCTCTACAAATTCATCCAGAGATATTTCACCGAGGTCAGTACAGGAGGTTTTCTCTCTCCTCAACATCCTCTTCTCTCACACGTAACATCCATCCATCCATTTTCTTCCACTTGCCCGTTGCCGGGTCGTGGGGGCAGCTGTTGGAGCTGCCCAAATCACATTGCACCAGCCCCTATGGCTCCTCCTGCAGGTGGTGGGTCCACAGAAGGACGGCCTCATGGTTCTAACCGGGCCTGTTGGTCTCTCATAAGGGGCTTCTGAACCGCTCTTTGTCTGACCCGTCACCCAGGACCTGTTTGCCA
Source organism: Proterorhinus semilunaris (assembly GCA_021464625.1). Classification (NCBI taxonomy): domain Eukaryota; kingdom Metazoa; phylum Chordata; class Actinopteri; order Gobiiformes; family Gobiidae; genus Proterorhinus; species Proterorhinus semilunaris. The sequence goes on from CM038343.1 coordinate 13,306,174, forward strand.
TGGGAGACCCTACCAGGGGCACGAAGCCCCCGACAACAGAGCTCCCAGGATCATTCAGGTGCTCAAACCCCTCCACCACGTTAAGGTGGTGGTTCCAGGAGGGGTAACTGTAATTAAAGAAATACAAACAAAACAAAATAAAAATGTTTAGTTCCTCCTCCTGTCCCAGTAACCTTGCATGGAAACTGAATTCTTGTTGTATTTGAGAATTGACAAACACACGAGAATCCATATTGTGCTGCTCCCAACGATCTGTTTGGGTCCAAAGCAAAAGTGGTTTGTACCACATACAGTGGAAGGCAAGTACACGTGTGGAATTTCTTACATTTCTGCCTAAATTGGTCATAAAATGTGGTCTGATCTTTATTAAAATCACAAGAATGATTAAACATTTTCTGCTTAAACTAATACCACCCAATCTTTGAAGTAAATATAAGATCCCACAGACAAAACCACCCATAATGCACTGTTCTTAAAGGGTCAGGCTTGGCCTATATCTATGCCTGTAAGACGACCCCCACTATGGATGATTAATAAAAACATTTATGTTACTCCAGCACAAAATCTGCAAATAGGACATTATAATTAAACGCTCCCCCCTAGTGGTGATACTTCCCAGCCCACGGTCTCTGCAAACCATAGGTGATTACTATGGCAAAGGTGACAGGTGACACGTGACGTCCAGATGTAAACGGCATCTACTTTCAAAATGACATCAGTGCTAATATTATTGGCGCTGTAATATCAATCCAGCTCTTGCCTGGTTAACGTCCCCGTTCCTTTGATTCTCATCTGAACCATAAAACAGTGGTTCTCATACAAAAATACTGGGGAAAGGTTTTAAAAACTAGACAGGTTAGTTTTTAAACTTCAGGAGGCTTTAATTTATCTTCTGGTGGTTCTAAGCAGAAGTAAGATGTGGACAACGGTTAAGTCCTGGTTTAGACAAGGTTTATTCTTGTTAAACCTTCATTATAACTAGATGTTTTACCTTAGTATAAAAAAAACTTTGCAAATGACAGCAATACAGTTGAATGTACTGCAGTAATTTGCCAAATTTTCTTCCTGCTTTAATGTTGTATTATTATACTGAGAAAAACTAGAAACTGTCTAAGCAACCACAATTTGAGACAGGAGCCATCATTGACGTCACACTGTGGCATATGGGAGTGTTGGATACAATCAACAACGGGTTTATAAAAAAGTAAATGTGTTGCTGATATGTAGGGGAAATGCTGCTTGTTCTTTTTAAGGTTCCTCTTTAGCTACCAGTTTCCTGTTCACTTCTCCTTCACTTAGGATATCAGAAAAAAACACATGTGTCACTGTGTTTTTAACATCCTGTATTGTGATTCATGCATTAGTTTCTCATTACAGTGTTTTTTTTTTTTAGCCTATATTACCGTGTTCTAATAATAAAGGATCTACAGTATTTACCCCTTATGAATATAATGATGGACTAAATAGAAACAATGCACCAAGTTAGTGTGTTTTCTCGGTTTTCCTACAGATCCAGGACAAACTGGAGCAAAGCGGCGCCCCCTCTGAGCTGAAAGAGCAACTGCATCACGTCAAGAAGTTGTTTGATGAACTCAAGAGCTGCACGTGGAACTAACTGCATAGACTTAACATTGGAAAAACCAGGACAATCTTACGAACACATATGAACTTTTAATTTTATAAATATAGTGCAAAAGTATCTAATAAAACCCTGAGGAAGACTGTTGTAAATTCATGCCTCCATGCATAAGAACGACTTGATTAACCTGTTCATTTGACTTTAAACCGCGTTTTGAAAGGCCCGAAGTGAGTCTTGCCTCCAATTCACTGCCCTGACGATACGAGGGGGGCGCTGCACTACACTCAGCCTGTTTTATTATTCTGCTTCAGGAGAGGCGATTTAAACGTAAAGGAGTAAGTAAAAGGGGAAACTGATTAGACTGACAATTTATGGATGAAATGCTGTGGACGAGTCTTTATGCTGAAAATGTCAAAGTAAGAGAATACCAGAGACCGCAAGTTGCATTTTTTCCTGCAGTTTTGTTTACTTCACTTTACTTTATATTGGAGTCAATAGCAGGTGCCTCACCAGCAACAAACCTCACGGCAAGTCACTGGGGCACAGCCAGTCTCGGACCCCCGGGTCCTCAGAGCACAGCGGCACGGGGAGACAGCGGGCGCAGCAGCGAGGCACTGAACCCCGTGTGTCATGAAAATAGCGACGTATCGAAAGTTTGGAAAGAAACTCCAAACTCAGTCAATACAGCGCAAATAAACGGAGCGTTCGCAGCAGCAAAGTGAAAACATAGAACTGACAATAGCAATGGACTGTTCTAATTGTTGCACAAAGCGAATAACGTCACGAATGAAGCGTTCTGCAACTTTATAAATGTAAGAGTGCTTATTGTGTTTTGTCAAACTCCTACCCCTTCGTCTGTAGTGTGCATCAGAAAAACCCTTGCTTTGAGGGCTATGTGGCCCTCACCCCTACCGCTCGCCGCAAAATACAATTGGGACACCCCTTCATCTCTCGTGAATGCGCAAAACGGAGGGGAAGGGCTAAACGGAAGGCTAAGGGGTAGAATTGAGATTGGGCATTAGAGCGGTGTGAATCGACGGCATGAATTTATAGATCTGAATTTGGAGCAACACAATCACCTCTTGTAAATGGACTCAACTTAGATTCCATCTGAGGCTTTTCTACCTTTATCAGGCCCAAAGCGCTTTACAGTAAGGAATCAGTCACCCGTTCACTCTCATTCATACACCAGTGTACACAGACACTGGAGGTCAGCAGTATAAAGGAGGAAGACACGCACATCCCAAACAAACTTAACAAGCGTGCTGGACCGAGGGAAAACACAAAAAAACAAGAAAGATCCGCACAGCTTACTTAGCTCCCAAGTAGCGATTTTATTCAGTTACACCAAAGTGGTAACGTTTCGGGCGTCTTGGCCCTTCATCAGACGTGAATTCTACTGAACCACTGAGAGACCATTTAAAGTCTCAGGGACACTTTGCAGGTGTTTTGGATTCATTAGCTGATGAATGGAGACACTTTGAGCCGACTATATTAGTCCCTTTTCACAATATTCTAAGTTTCTGAGATTTACAGATTGGGGTTTTTACAAGCTGTGAGCCATAATCGTCATGCAAAGTGAGATATATCAAGCCTTCATTTGTTATAATTTTGATAATTATGGCTCAGCTTGTAAAAACCCCAAATAAAACCTTTCAGAAAATATTTTGAAAATGGGACTGTAAGCCAAAATCATCCAAACTAAAACAAAGGCTTGACATATGTCACTTTGCATGTCATGAGTCTTTATCATATATTAGTTTCACATTTTAAGTTGTATTACAGAAATAAATGAACTTTTTCACAATATTCTAACTTTCCGAGTTTCACCTGCAGTGTCTTTTCTCGGTTTTCCTACAGATCCAGGACAAACTGGAGCAAGGCGGCGCCCCTTCTGAGCTGAAAGAGCAACTGCATCACTTGATGAACTCAAGAGCTGCTCGTGGAACAAACTGCATAGACTTAACATTGGAAAAAACAGGACAAGCCTACGAACACATATGAACTTTTAATTATTTAACATATAAAAAGTTGTATAAATATAGTGCAAAAGTGTCTAATAAAACCCTGAGGAAGACAGTCTGTTGTAAATTCAGGTTTTTGTTTTAAAGGAGAGTTTGTATAAAATGCATTGGTTTAAGTGTCGCCCTGAGTTTGGGGTTGGTTTCCGAGTTCTTCCATTTGTTGAAGCTGTGCATTTTCCAAATCTTGAAGCCTCTGACGCAGCACGGACAGATCAGAGAGCTGCGAGTCCTGAGGAGGGAAGGAGCAGAGAGGGTTTGTAAAAAAAAAAAAATGATAATAATTAATTTGCGAGACATTTTATTTGACATTTTCTTTGAAATGGAAGTGAATTTGAATATTTTTGTGTGGAAAGGCTTTCAGTAATTGTTTAAGCCAGTAGAGAACTAAGGGTCATTTTACATTCAGTTATCAAGTTAAAGCTGCTATAAGCAATGTCGTCTTGAATTTTTTTCATCAGTAGGTGGAGTAGTGAACCCTGCTCTGCAACCCCCCTCCCCTCACCTGGCTTTCCCCCCATTTATTTATTTATTTTTTGCCCCCATCACCCAGGCCCCTCACTCCCCTCCACACAATAGACCAACATTTATTTGCTTAACTGCAACTATTTTTTTGGCATTTAGACTAGAGAGGCAAGAATTTCTTCTTAAAAATATTAAGATAAACTGTATGTTTTTGTAGATTTTGTAGTTACACAGCGGGCGCGGTAATCCACCGAGATAATGTAGTTTTTCAAAAACAAGACAGTAATTATTACCGTCAACATTTTTACCAGGGTTTACCGCAACACCAGTAACCGTGACATCCCTACTGTGCACGATATGATATGGACCAACCCTAGTTTGGAGCAACACACGTTATATAAGGGAAATTAGCTTAGCTCACACTGTGGCTGTTTGCGGTCACGTGTATTATGCACATTGTTACGTCTTTAAAATCGGTAAATCGGTCAAATGAAGACGCGTGACCAACGAGTCCGCTGGAGTTCGCCATTTTGGCTGCGTGTCATATGACACCTGTCAATCGTTGTGTTGATTGGTTTAGGCCTACAGCACAGAGAGCCACAGAAATCCTTGCACCCCACAGCTGACTGGCGTCCTCTGCTAATTTGCTCAACCTGACCTCCATGGCATATTTTCCACCTAGGAAACCTATAGGTTTTTGGTGTATTTTTTGGTCCAAAGTGCTACAGCAACTTTTCACCCTTTTCTTACTGCAAACTCTTCTGTTTAGCCGTATAGTTAACGTAAATAATAACTCAACATCCACAATGGCGTGCTCCTGTGGGCCGAATGCGACGTCATAATTTTTTACCAATATTCAAACTTATCAATACGTGCACAGTGCCTCATTAATGATTTGCTCGGTTTTGAAACGCACATTAATGTTAGCATTAGCAGATAGTAGGTTAGCTGCTGAATGAACCATGAAACATTTGCTCTCATAAGCTACAAAACTACATAGTAGGTTGTATGATTTTGAAGCGGTCTTTGTGTCAGGTTTTGTTTCATGTGGATAGATTAGATCCAGTAATTAGAGGCATTACCCATAAAAAAAAAAAAAGTACTACTCACAGTGATGTTGGGCATGGCTCCCTCAGACTTTGGCCCCATGTACTGGTGCCGGGGGGAGGAGGTCATGAATGGCACTCCCATGTTCAACAACCCCTGACCCCCCAGAATCAGTTGCCGAAACTCGTTGTGTCTCCGCTGCAGTTCTTTGAGCTGCCGGCTCAGTCGGGCTCGCTCCCCCGAATTTGATGCTTGTCTGAACACAGTGAAAGACAAGTCATTTAAACAAAGCTAGCTAAAATTGTTTCCCCACATTATTCCAATGACTGAGACAAACAGGTTTTGAATATTGCAATATGTATTTATTTTTGCTGTATTTTACAGAACCATTTCAACGTAGTGCACACAACTAAATTTAAACATTTTAATCAAATAAAAAACAAAACAAAATGAGACCAAAAAAGGGAAACAAATTTACACAAATACACGCGCACACAAAAAAGGAAGACCTAAATGATTCGGAGATATATTGTGTGTATGTGTGTGTGTAGCCCAAATGGATACTTTGACAATTATAAAATTCAATATATCTGAAATCAAAACTAAAACAAAAAGGGGCTTTGAATTTTTGGATATGGAGAATTTGCACTTTCCTAATAGTAAATTAATGTTGAAACACTCACTTTTTAGCAGCCTCAGCCTCCAGCTCCACCTCCGTGATCTTCGCCTCCAACAGCTGGATCCTGTCCTGGAGTTTCCGCTCTCTATTCTCCGTCAGGGTTTTTCTCTGAAGTAAAAGTACATAAAGTCATAACTAGTTTGTATACTAGTCCATCCATCCATCCATTTTCTTCCACTTGTCCGTTGCCGGGTCGTGGGGGCAGCTGTTGGAGCTGCCCAAGTCACATTGCACCAGCCCCTATGGCTCCTCCTGCAGGGGGTGGGTCCACAGAAGGTTGTTTACTAGTAGCAAATTAAATGTTCAATTTTGTCGTTTTGCTTTCTTTTTATTGTGTTATTGTTGCTTCTTTGCTTCACTTGTTTTTTGCGTTTCTGTCCCTCAATGTTGCTTTTTTCGAGAAGCTTCTAGATTTTTTGGGAAACTGTAGAAAATTTGCTCGGTTCAGGCGGGTGTTAAGAGGTTAAGGCTTCACATAATAATTGGTGGAAAAAAATGATTTTTTATTTTTGGCAGCATACAAAAATCACACTGCTTCTCTGACATTCAAAAAGCATTTCCAAATTTATATGCACTTTTACATCCAAGTTAAGATTGTAGTACTTTGAGATCTTTTGTAATATAAATAATTTTTTATCACATTAGACTGGCAAATCTAATCTCTCGTTTGCCAGTAATTAAAAAAATAAATCACACCTTCTTCTGAGCGTTGGCTGCCCTCTGGAGCTTGTCTCTGAGCTGGGAGTATTTTAGCTGCAGCTCGGCCTCTCGCTCCTGCAGCTTGTGTTTCTCCTCCAGCCACTCCACACGATGCTCCTCCAGTGTCCTACTCAACAACAACTAAATTCAGTATTGGCACTAGCAAAGATACCTCAAGTCTCATAACGTGATCTTAATTAAACCCAATCAAAACCATTTCCCCCCTAATTAGTTATTTTAATGAATTAACTACTTTTGTCTAGCCAGAAAACATCTGCTGCCAGAAAACAATACAGTCTCCATGGGGTTGAATTGTGTATAAAACATTTGAACGCTTATGAAATATGAAAATAATGATTTTAATATGAAGTTTAGCCTGTTAACCCTCACTTTAACCGAGCGCATTTTCTCCAGTTCGGCTTTATCCAAATGTAAAAGTTTCTCGACTGGAGCTTACAGCCTATAGGCCAGTGTAACGCCTCATTTGAAAGCTAAGACCTACAAAACGGATTGCAACTTTTTGTCACACTGTCGCCGCATTTTTGGTCACTTTTTCATTGCATTTTTGTCGCCCTTACGTGGTTTTCTTGTTGCTTTTTCCTCACTCGTTAGTCGTGTTTTTGTCGCTTTTCCGGCATGTTTTTGTTGCTCATTTGCAGCCTTTTTGTCACATTTTGGAAGAGTTTTGGTTATGTTCTCGCTTTTTTTAAAATCCTTTTTCGTTGCTTTATTTGTCGCACTTTGGCCACTCCAAACTGGAGAAAATGTGCTCAGTTCATGTGGGGGTTAAGAGTTCAGAAAAAGACAGAGGACAGTGCGTGTCTGTGAGTGAATGAAACAAAACATAACAAATCTAAAATATGCTGATGTTGACAGAGCATCAAGTAAGTTCTTCACATTTCTTTAATGTCTGTTCGGCAGTACCTCTCAGATTGGTGCTGGCTCCTCTCGGTCTCAGCTTGCGCCGCCCTCAGCTCAGTCCGGGCCTTCTCCAGCGCATCCCGGAGCCTCTGGTTGGTCTCCGTCAGGTCACTCTCACTGTGGGACAAAGTGCCCAGCTGCACATTCAGCTCTTCATTTTGCTGCAAAGACAAGATTCAAAATACCCATCCCGTTATAAGAACAATAAGTAAATGTACGTGTTGAACAATACAATGTTATAGAATGGAGGTTTGACCACAGACCCGCTTTAATTCATCGACCTCTGCTTTCTGCCGCTCCAGTTCATCCAGCTGTGAACTTTGCTGATGAAGTTTGGCCCTGAAGAAAAAAAAAACAACAACACAGTTAACAATAAGAAGGAATAGGAATAATGATCATCATCATTATTCCTCACGTGATTGCAAGGGAAAATATAATTGAGATACTACTCGGTGGATTACCTGAGGTTTTGCAGCTCTTTTCTGGTCGACTCCTCCGCCTGTTGGGCGCTCCTTATCCGCTCGTCCCACTCTTCTTTTTGGGCCGTAGTTGCAGCGTTGTGTAGCGCCCTCTGCTGCTCCAATGTGGCAAGACGACTCTCCAGCTCCAGTCTGTGACGTCCAAAACACAAGAGCACAAATGCTCAGCTTCAATTTAGTTTCAGACAAAAATTCACTTATGGTTTTGCTAAATCTATTTTTATTTTATTGTTTTAAACATAAAGATGTTCCCTCAAGCAAAACATATTGGAGTTACTTCCTTCAAGCACGTTTCACTCCCTCTGCATATTGGATAAACAGGCAGTCTCTATCTAAGGAGGAGTGTTCCTCTGTGTTTTAAAGTCCACTCCAAACACCTGTACCTGATCATTTAAGGGCTCAAATCCATGTTAAAAGCAAAGTCGCCTTTTTTTATAATATTTTTTTAAAGCTTTTTACCATGATACAATGTTTAAAATCAGTAAATCAGTAAACATACCTGGAACAGTGTTTCGAAATGCAACCCACTTGTGGATCTTTGAGTTATTATAATACATATAATCATCTTGGCATCATCTCCAGTGGCTATTCTTCGCACTGACAAATACAGAACACTCTCTTGCTAAGCTTAATCCCATCATCACAGGTAAAAAAAAATACCCATAGCAGCCACACTTTACTTTTTTTTTTTTAAACCACTGCAAAACAGAGGAGGGGGATGCCTGTGTGTGTCATTTAAAGAGATTCACTCCAGCCCCAAGCTGGCTTTAGTTGCGTTTTGAATTATTACTTTTAACAATTAACCCACACATACATCATTTAAAGTTAAATAACTCACAATATTACTGTATTTTATTATCATACAGAGAGCAGAGTTGAAAGACAAAGAGAGGCTTTTTGTTTCTTACTTGTCCTCGTGTAGAACAGCTGTTTTTCTGAACTCCTCCTCTCGGGCTGCCTGGACCCTCCTCACGGCCTCTCGCTCCTTCTCCACCAAAGCCTCCTTATGACGCTCCACTGCAGCTTTCAGCACCTCCACGTCTGACTGCAAACCTGAAATACGACACAAAATAGATAAACATATAACCAATTGTGTTTAATCAGACCATCTAAGTTTTGTTTATTGGTACCATCAATCTGGGCCTGAAGTGCCTCTCTCTCCCGCTCCACCTCGGCCTTGGATCGAGCACAATCAAGTTTGACTGTGGCCAGCTCCAGCTTGTGCGAGTGCTTCACACTGTCAACCTGAAAATGGCAAAAAGGAAAAGTTACAGCGTTCACACAAATAATTTCCACACACTTTTTATTCCTTTATAATAAGTACATTGATGTTGTACCTGGCAGTTGAGGGAGTTGACCTCCCGCTCGGCTTTGTGGAGCTTTGCTGTGAGCTCTGTGTTCTGTTCATGAGTTAACTTTAGTTCAGCCTCCAGCCGCTCCAGCTGCAGACGCAACGACTGACGCTCCGCCTGAGCACAAAGGGAAATAATATCACTGTCAACTTTCTACTTACGGCTGAGTTTTGCTATATTGAACAGCCCAATGAGCAGGAAACATGGGTAGACAAACACAATCCTATTCAAGAGAGATGCTTGTCAGTGGTCAAACATTTTGGAACTTTTTTCTATTACAAGCCGGGGGTTAAGTACAGGGTTAAACTCTTAACCCCCACCTTACCCGAGTACATTCTCTCCAGTTCAGCTTTACCTAAATCTAAAAGCTTCTCGAATGGAGTTTACAGCCTATAGAGAGTAACACCTCATTTAAAGGCCTACAAAACTGCTATGATTTTAGCTCATGGTGTGTCTGCGTTGTCGTCACTTTTTCGTCCTATTTTTGTTGCCTTTTTGACACCAGTTTTGTAGCTTTTTGTTGCTTTATTTCAGCTTTTTTTTTTTTGCTGCCTTTTCATCCTCATTTACATCTCATTTGTGTTGCCATTTTGACGCTTTTCTCAAAAAAGCTTTTAGATTTGGGTAAAGTTGAACTGGAGAAAATGTGCTTTGTTAAAAGGAACAGGCCACCGTTTTTACATACTGAGATATGTTCTTACCTGAGCTTAGACTAGTTGATGTGCACCTGTCTAGTCTTTGTGCGTGCACTCAGTCACACAAATGTTGTTAGCATTTAGCTCCAAACTGGGGTGCAGTGAGAAGCTACTAAGCTGTTCCACGTTTTCCCCCTTTAAATACAGTTAGGTGAGCCTTTACACAATCCAGTCTAGTTACACAAAATTAAACATGTCGATTTTCTAAGCGGAAAAAATGGGAACTATATTGTGAGGCGTAATAACACCATAGGAGCACTTCGCCGTCCGCACAGTAAAGTGAGATATTACTGCGTCTGCGCGGACGCCGAAGTGCTCCTAAGGTGTTATTACGCCTCGCAATATAGTTCCCCTTTTTTAACGCTTAGAAAATCGACATGTTTAACAACAAACAAAGACCAGACAGTTACTCATCAACGCTAAGGTAAGAACATATCTCAGTATGTAAAAACGGTAGCCTATTCCTTTAAGGCAGGGGTTCAGAGTTTAAGGTTAGGGCAAGTATAGAAACATCTGATTCTGAATCTGTAAAAAAGACTGTTTTGGTCATAATTTCAGCATCATAGGTATATGTTTAGTCAACATCAAATTCTGTTAAACAAACAGTATTTTACATGATATACAGGTGAATATCGTGAAAAAGTTCATTTATTTCTGTAATTCAGTTTAAAATGCGAAACTGACATGCAAAGTGACATATGTCAAACCTTTGTTTGCAAATGCAAAACGTTATGTATGGCACAAACCTAACACTGCTCATCGTCCTGAGTGCACCATCCCCAGTGTCAAATATGGTGTGGGGAGCATCATGCTATGGGGCTACTTTTCCTCAGTGGGGACTGGGAAGATTGTAAGAATAGTTGGGAAGATGGATGGAGCCAAATACAGAGACATTTTAGAGGAAAACCTGCTGGAGTCAACAAGAGAATTGAGGCTGGGGCGGAGATTCACCTTCCAGCAGGACAATGACCCTAAACACAAAGCGAAATCTACAATGGAATGGTTTAAAAACAAACATATTAATGTGTTATAATGGCCCAGTCAAAGTCCTGACCTAAATCCTATTGAAAATCTGTGGAAAGACCTGAAAACTGCTGTTCACAAACGCTCTCCTTCGAATTTGACAGAGCTCGAGTTGTTTTGTAAAGAGGAATGGGCTAAAATCTCAGTCTCTAGATGTGCAAATCTTGTAGAGTCAAACCCCAAAAGATTTGCTGCTGCAAAAGGGGGTTCCACAAAGTATTAATTCATGCTGTATGAATACTTATGCACACCCCACTTTTCTTTTTCTATTTTTTGAAAAATAACAGAATCATGTATCATTTTGTTTTCACTTTACATTTTTCTGTTACTTGTGTGTGAACTTTCAGTAAAAAATTCTAAATAAAATCTTTATGTTTATGGTTGTAAACATGACAAAATGTGCAAAAGTTCAAGGTGTATTAGTACTTTCGAGAGGCACTGTATGTCACTATGCATGCCGTGAGTCTATATCATATATTAGTTTCACATTTTAAACTGAATTACAGAAATAAATGAACTTTTTCCCGTTATTCTAATTTTCTGAGTTTCACCTGTATACAAAAAGTGTAATTCTTTTTGAGTCATGGCATGCCATCCCAGGCAGGGCAGGCCCCGACAGCATCCCAGTTGAGAACCACTGGTCTAATCCATCCAGTCTCACCTCTAACGACTTGGCAGCAGCCTGTGCCTCGGATATCTGCCTGATCTGTATGCGCTGCACGTTTTCAGCCTGTTGCCCCGAGTTCTCCTTCTGCGCTCGGAGCTCCGTGACCTCGGCCTCCAGCCCCTTCAGCCGCGTGAAGAGCTGGGCCTTCTCCCTAAGCAGAGCCTCCACGCGTTTCCCGTCACTGAAGGGGTCCGAGCCCTGGTACTGCGCTACCAGCTCCTCCCTGTCCTTCTCCAGGCGAGAGATCTGTGGAGAATCACGGCACCCGTCATAAACGTAGTCATATAACTTTATTATACTTTACTAAAATTACACGGTGTTCAACCCCACCTCTGCCTCGTACACAATCCTCCTCTCCTCCAGGGTCCTGAGGTGCTCCTCGCGTTGATGGTCGAACTGGGATTTGAGGAGCGCGAGTTCGTAGCGCAGCTTGTTGTACTCGGACCTGTATCTCTCCGCCTCCTTCAGACAGAAGCATCAGCAAAGTGTATGGAAAAGAGTCAATTCTGTTTTTCTGTGCTTCTTTGCTGCTACAATGCAATTTCCCCAATAGATACAGACTCTGGAGTCGCCCAAATTATGGTCATGTTTGAAAACAGTTAAGGGGGAAAACAATTTTGAGGAAAATCTAACCTTTCTCTAATTATTCACAAATATTTTAACAAATGCTGAATTATTGATATTGTTTTCTACCCAATAAAGAAACAAAGACATGGGGAGGAGCAAAGTGGTTCAACAGGCCATAAATACATAAATAACGGAGAATGCTAGCATAGTGCTAATGCTAACGCTAACGCTAGCTACGACTGCAGTTTTTTCGCCTCTACTGAACAATCTGCTGTAAAAAAATATCCATATGGACCTGATGTGTGATAAATAAGTTAATATTCCATCAGAAAATGGCTAAAAAGAGTAGAAAATTGTGTTTTCCAAAAGATTCTGTTTTCCCCCTCGGTGAAGACGCAATGCCGTCTGTATCTATCCCCAGTATGGGACAAATAAAGGTTTTCTTATATTGTAAGTGTAATTTGACCTCCTCCAGTTTGTTGAAGCGTTCTCTTATGGGACACTCCATCTCCTGCTGCACCTGAGCACGGAGCAGCTCCAGACGCTGCGGGGTCATGATCTAAGAAGACATTGGGACAGTCAGTTTTATACTGATTTAAGAAGTGACATTATAATGAAAAAAAACCTGCACCTGTAGCCTCAGGTCCTCCAGCTCCCTGGTCTTGTCCATCTGCTCTCCCCTGAGCTCGGCCAAAAGCAGCTGCTGCCTCTCCTGTTGAGTCTGTCTGTCACTCAACAGTCTCCTCAGTTCATTTTGCGCTCTGGTGAATTCATCCTGGAGACTAAAAAAAAAAAGATTATTCATAAAATAGTTCTAAACAAAAACAGTTCACTAAAGAACTGTTGCCTACTTAATCAAAATGCCTCTCTTCTTTTACTTTATGCCCAATATGAAGTTGCCGTGCTAACCTAACATTAAAACCCCAACATTTATACACATTTCCTGAACAAGAAAATAGCTCCACATGGACCCATTATAAAATACTACAGAGTCAACAGTAAAAGTATGTTTTATTCAGCTCATTTCATTCTAAAGTCTAGTCTTTATTTGGTACTTGTGTTTATTCTCTTAAACAAGTGCATTTTCTCCAGTTCAGCATTACACAACTCTTAAAGCTTCTAGACTGGAGCCTATAGGCCAGAGTAGGACCTCAGTGAGTTTGAGAGGCTTCCTGCAGGTTCAGGCTGCCAAAATGCAAATATAACAGATTTTAAAATGTATTTTTTAAATCTAAGGTCTTAAATCTAAGACCAACAAAATATTTCCATCACTTTTGTTTGTGGCTTTTTTGTTGCTCTTTTGCAGCTTTTTTTGTCACATTTTTATTGCTTGTTTGTCAATTTTGTGTTGCTCCTGTGGCTGCTGCTGTTGCGTTTTCATCTTCGTGGTCGTCTCAATTTTGTTGCCATTTAGACGCTTTTTTCAAGAAGGTTTAAAAATTGGGTAATAGCAAACTGGAAAAAATGTGCTCGGTTCAGGTCGGGGTTGAGAGGTTATATAGTGTGAAATTTAATATTATACCAAATTTATGAAGAATTTTTGCCTCCTTGTTTACCATTCTCAATTATTGTTTGCCGTTGGTGAAACAATGCAATTTCCACAAAGTGTGACGAATAGATTGTCTTATTTTATCTAATATATAAAAGCAAAATCAAACAAACTGTGATAATCAAAAAACATGTTATACCAAAACAAAACAAAAATGTATTATTCGGTTGCATTTCATTTATTCCATCATATACAACGACTGAATGAAACATAATTACTGAGTAGTAAAGTGTTACGTTACCTGGTGTGTTCAGCCTTCAGTGTCTGGTAGTTCGTCCGGTGGTTTTCACTCTTCATCCTTTCATCGATCAGCATCTTCTGCAGCTCCATCTCTGCTCCCCCCAAACTGGCCGACAGCCCCAGCATCGCCGTCGACCTCCCAATACCCGCCTCCATATTCGAGGGAAGAGGGACGGACTGGCCAAGAGCAGAGGCGGTCATTCCCCCTATGGATGAGGCAAAACTACTAAATGTCCAAACAACATGCAGCTCTGTGTCCTGAATGCACTGGTTTATCTGTCAGATTGCACGGTGCCTCTGAAGCTTTGTTTAAGTTGTTACCATGGTGGTCTAAAGAAGCCACAAGCCACTTTAGGAATCAGTTTATCCACTGGTGAATGGGTCTCAAGTGATTAGCCCTCATCTGCAGACTCCTTCTGTTGTGGATACCGAGATGAAGTATGTGAGTAATGACTGCTGCTTAACGTCTTGCCCCCCCCTTGTTTTTTATTGTGTTTTTGCTTTCTTCATCGCTTTTTGTTTTCACTTTTAGTCGCTTTTTTTCCATTGTGTTATTAATGCTTTTCGTCGTGTTTTTGTTGCTGTGTTGTTGTATAATCATCCTGTCCCATTTGGGTAAAGCCAAACTGGAGGAAAAAGTGCTCGGTTCAGGTGGGAGTTAAGAGATTAAACGCTTTAATACAAAGAATGAACGCATTACAAAATGAATGTGAATCAAGACAATGAATGAACTTGGCTGCAGGCAAGCGACTTACAAGTCAAAAGAACGGGCATTGGGGTTTCCCGTGACGGTTTAGCAAATCATATTAGAAACCAGAGCTTATTGCAAGAGAAAATTAGAATATCGTGAAAAAGTTCATTTATTTCTTTAATTCAGTTTAAAATGTGAAACTAATATATGATATAGACTCACGGCATGCAAAGTGACATATGTCCCACCTTTGTTTGTTTTAATTTTAAAAATTTTGCTTACAGCTTGTAAAAACCCCAAATTAAAATTTCTGAACATTTGATTATTACATTAAATCAATGAAAAAATTATTTTAAACAAAGAAATGTGGGCCCTCTGAAAACTATAATCATGCACAATGACTGCCTTAATGCGTGGCATGGATGCTCTCAGCCTGTGGCACTGCGGAGGTATAATGGAAGACCAGGATGCTTCAACCAGAGGAATACGACATCTGAAGCCCATGTCCAGGATCCGTCTGTGTGTGGTGGCTCCTGATGCACTGACTCCAGTCCACTCCTTGTGAAGGTCCCACACACTTTTGAATGGCCTTTTCCTGACAAGCCAGACCGTAGTTAATGTGAGCCGGGGGTAAGGCAGTCATTCAAGTAAAAGGCCCAAACCAAGTACTAAGTACATGTGCATGATTAGTAGGGCTGGGACGATCCGCTTTTGTCACGATCCAATACGTATCACGATACCCAGGGGCCGATACGATACGTATTGCAATACAGTAAGTAATTATAAAAATTGATATGTTTACCTTGAAATGTGTAAAAAGTCATGTGTCCAAAGTTTATAAACCAAATGCCATTTGACATTTACTGATGTGTTTAGATTGAAAAGTGCATGAACACAAAATGCCACAGTGCTGTTTAACTGTTACTGGAAAATAAAGGAGTGAAGGATAAAAATGCCTCCAAACACAAGTATTGAAAGTATTGCGATACTTGATAAAGTATCGATACCTGGTATTGCAGTACAGAGTATTGCGATCCAAGTCCGATCCGATATTTTTTCCCAGCCCTAATGATTAGTGCATGAAAGTATTTTATCTGCACTCTTGCCTTTTACTGTAATTGATAGATTTTTATGTTGATGTTTTAATGATTGATTGTATCCGTTTTCTTGGACGGTGGCGCAGATGGTAGAGTGGGTTGTCTCATGATCGGAAGGTCAGGGGTTCGAATCCCGCCTCCTGAAGGTGCATGCTGTCGTTGTGTCCTTGGGCAAGACACTTCACCCACCTTGCCTCTAGTGTCTGCGTACACTGGTGTATGAATGGGTGAGCGGTTCCTTGCTGTAAAGCGCTAATGTAGGTGGAAAAGCGCTATATGTTGAGACCATTTACCATTTGTAATTTTATGCAACTGTGAAGCACTTTGAATTGCCTTGTGTATGAATTGTGCTCTACAAATAAACTTGCCTTGCCTACAATCATTTTTTCATTTATTTAATGTAGTATTCTAATTTTCAGAAATTTTCATTTTGGGGTTTTTACAAGCTGCAAAACCAGGGTTGACATATGTCACTATGCATGTCATGAGTCTATATCATATATTAGTTTCACATTTTAAACTTAAATACAGAAATACATTTTCACGATATTCTATTTTTCTGAGTTTCGCCTGTACTGCATTATTCGACATGACATCTTTTCAAATGTCGCGCTGGCCGAGTGGACGCCCATTTTTAATACTTCAATGGTCTAACACTACATCTAACACAGACTTGTTATCAAAAGTATTTTATGACATGTGCGTATTGACAGAAGCAGCAAATGCAAAAGATAGCGCACATAACAATAATATAATAGCTGATATTATAGAAACAGAGCCATTTCCAACAAGACTTTTCCGTAAACAACTGCTAGCACGTTTGTATTGGCAATAGTAGCCACTGGAAACTGCTTTAAGCGCAGCGTGTGTATTATTACTCAACTTTGCGGACACTTGCTTACCTCTTTCTGGTCTTGGAGAGCTCTTTGTTGACCTTCTGCCAGGCCAAGTTAGACGAGCGTTAGCTAACTAGCTCATCTGGCGACTACAAACCGGTGCATCACGGGAAACGCGTTTAAAACCGAAGATCGTTTGTTGAAGCGATGATCTTCTCACCCTGAAGGTGTAAACATTTGGGAAGATGAATTTAATGATCCAATTTTGTGGACAGATTACTTTTAGAACAATTTATAGAACTACAATAGAGTCATACTCCAGGATATTTCAACTTAAAACCTTTTATAAAATTATTGCAACAAAAAAGTCTCTGTTCAAATGGAAGATAGAAAAGGATCCCTGTTGTAGGTTCTGTGGGGGGGGGACCTGATGCATTTGTTTTATTTTTGTCCATATGTGGCTACGTTTTGGGTCAGTGTTGAATTGATTTGTATGAGGACCTAACCCTTTAAACCTCATATTTAATTTTGTTTATTTGAGCAGTTGAGGTTCTGCTCAAAAGGAGTGGGCCGAAGCAAAAGCTTATGAGCGCCCACCCCCGAAATATTTGGCTGCCTTTAGTCAACATCTCCATGGA
Source organism: Proterorhinus semilunaris (assembly GCA_021464625.1). Taxonomy (NCBI): domain Eukaryota; kingdom Metazoa; phylum Chordata; class Actinopteri; order Gobiiformes; family Gobiidae; genus Proterorhinus; species Proterorhinus semilunaris. The sequence goes on from CM038343.1 coordinate 13,323,419, forward strand.
GACGAGCTTCTCCCAGTGAAGTTAGTCAGGTCGGAGGAGAGGTGAGCTGCTCACAGCCAGGGGTGCCGCCAGAAATTCTGGGCCCTATGGAAACAAAAATTTCTGGGCCCCCTACATTTTTTACAGATAAAATGTAACCCAATAAACATGCCCTGTATACTTTAAAAAAGATACTTAGCACATTGCATAGTTAAAATGTCTGATGAGTAAAAGCCTACAAAAACAAGAAAAAGCTATGGAAATATGTACTTGTTTACATAAAAGGAGAATATTTATTATCTCAATTGCAATTGCAAACACAACAGAACATAATGTACACATATTGACATATACTTTACGTGAACAAGCTTTAACTGGGTCCAACTGCTCAATCAGGAAACATCAGCTACAACTAACCCATAATTAAATCAGTCCAAGACTAAAACTAGGCCAAGGGCTCAAAATCAAGACACACCAGGAGTAATGCCAGGCCTAAACCAGTCCAGGACTAAACAAGTACTGAACCAGACATAAACTGTTTGTTATCCAGGTATAACAAAGTTATGTTCAACATCACTTTATAATGGCCCAGCGGCGTGCCTTTCTGCTGGCAAAATCATGTATCAAATCATCAAAGTTCAGCTTTCTTGCCAGTTTGCTTTCAATGGATAGTATGGCAAGGTGACAAAGTCTGTCCTGCAACATAGCAGACCTAAGATAATTTTTAATCAGTTTCAGCTTACTGAATGCTCTCTCGCCACCAGCAACGGTCACAGGCAATGTGCAAAATATTCGCAAAACTATGCAGACCTGCCCAAAAATACTCTGCAGCTGCATCTTGTAAATGCTGTTGAGCAGATCAATTGGTGACAGACACCCTGGGAAAGTGGCCCTATATACAGAGTTGAGGTGTCTGACTTCATCTTCAAATTCACAAGTCAGATCAGTGTTGTATTTTGAAATCAATGGCTGGCATACAGAATGGATTTGATCATCACGTAACTGGCCCTCACTTCACAGAACACACGACAAACTGTTTTTTGTAATTTTTGAAGCGTGTAGATTACTTTTTGTTTAGTAAAGTTATCATCATGTGGAGAACACAGTAGATAAGACGTGCTTAGAGCTTTCAATCTTCGTGAAGTTTTGCGCTCAGGCTCACCTTGTTTGGCTGAGACGGGGACGGGGGGCGCGGGGGAAGGAAGACGTGGGTGTGCAGCGGCCTCTACGAGACGTGATAACCCGGAGACAGCAGAGATGTTATTATTGTTGGATGTAAATCATAATTCAGTAATTATTTGACTAAGCTAGCTAGATAAAAGCAGGTCATGTAGCAACAAAAATAAGTAAGTGGAAGTTTTGGAATACAGGAATAGGGCAAGCTACCTTTGTTTTTGAAAAACTGTGTGACATACTGTCGACTTCGGCGTTCTCAGTCTTCTCTTTCCTTCTTTTCTTTCCGTTTTTGATGCCCTGACTTTTGATGTGACATGCCTGCGTGTGTCACTATCTGCACTGCATCATAACAAATGCAATAAGCAAGAGACGCTACGCTAGCGAGCGTAGCTCGGACAGCGCAGGTGGAATGAACCATTGTGAGGGGGAGGGGTGTGACTTAAACAGTAAATACATTATTTGTTTGTTAAATATTAAATCTATGGTCAAAACGGACAAAATACACATTAAGTGTATGAGGGGCCCTAGCACATTACACGTATGTATAAAAAAGAGAAAAGAAATAAGAAAAGAAAAAGAGGGTCTGCTCTTCTGGGCCCTTCATCAGCCTGGGCCCTTAGAATCGTCCTAACCTTCCACCCCTTTACGGCGCCTATGCTCACAGCAAATGCACATGATTTTTTGCTCCCTTTATAATGCAATTTTCAACTATGAGGGGGATCGCCCTGTCGTCACGTCCGAGGCACTGGTGGGCAACGCAAATGTATTAAATAGATATTAATAGTTCTATGGTGGGTCAAAACATCGTTCACAAACAGAGTATTGCATCTGTGAAAAGATCAGTGCTGTAAAGGATCTGGGATTTAAATTAACAGCTCTTCAAGCTCGGAAAAATCAGCTGTTTGCCCACCAGTCACCAAAACATCCGGTGAAAATCGCGGAAATAAACAATAACAGCGATCCTCCCTATACAAATGTTAGTAATACAATAAATGCTTTGGTGAAATGTTATGCGACGTGGCTTTAAACAAGAAAAATAGCTACCACCTCAGTTGCTATCAGAACAAACACAAATTTGACTGAGTTTCCGATGTAAAATTGGGATAGCATTCATGCTATGTTGGATTGGCGGTCTTGTGGTGATTGCATGATGTCACTTTTGAATGAAATAAATAAAAAATAAAAAAAAATAGCTGCCATAACTGTGGATTTTCCATCTTTTGACAGTTCAAACTTCAAAACTATGGATTTTCTATCCTTTGAACGGTTAAAAGTTCTCAAAAGGGCTATGTGGTCCAATTGTAACCCGTACATAGTAACAGAAAGAAAACGTAGTCTACATAAAATGCTATTATGAGCGTTACTTGTTAGCAGTGTATGATTAAGTCAGTAAAGTTATTAGCAAATTACCTCCTCTGTGCGAGAAGGAACCGGGGCAACAAATCCCCTCATAGTCCTGGAAATATAGGTCAGTAAGGGCATTCAATGTATGACAAAACATGTAAAGTAAAAAAACTTTTTTTTTAAATGCACGCTCCAAGAAGAGGAAAAGAGTTCAGTTGTTTAAATATGTAATAAAAAATAAAAACACAGAAGGGCCTTGGTGGTAGATATAATAGTGCCTTGAATTTAATTCTGTATCATAGTAACTAACAACTAAACTTTTTGTCATTGCTAGCACAATAACATAGGAAATATACTTGTATTTACATTTCTCTGGGGAAAAAAAAAATAACAGGAAAAAGCTTTTATAAAGTTAACCACCAAAATGCGATTGTCATCTTCATAAAACAACAATAACAATAACAACACATACAACTACATGGTACATTGTGAATTAATTTTGATGAAGTGTAAAACCAACCAAGTCCATTACTTTTACATTGTACCATGTGCTTTAATTCATTCCATACCGTAACACATACAAAACAGTGCGATTAAGGCACAGGCCGCATTCATACAACTATTATCAACATTTTAAAGATTCTCAGTTACCTTCTAAAAGTGGTTAAACCCATGAACAGACATAACATCAGTTAAATACTTTAAAAAAAATAACTTAACAAAACTATACTATTACTGTACAACTTTAGTGTGGCATTCTGCCCACTTCCTGAGTCTAAGTCTTTTTCAAAACTTCAGTGCCATTGAACCAAGTGTTTTCAACCTGAGCTATAAATTTAAAAAAAAGAGCATTAATAGTGATAACGTTAATAGGAAAATAGATATGTCTGACAATGGTATAAATGCATTTACCTGTCAGCTGCGTCTGGATCTGTAGCACCAGTCTCTGCTTTGGATGTGGAGCCTTGCATTTTAGAGGGAACTACACATACAAAAATTGATATTAACAAAGTTTCCGTAAGCTCTCATATACACATGTTTACATTGTCAAGTGTCATGCAAGGTTTGGGCAATATATTTCATCGTACTCCTTTCCAAACCCACCTTGTATCCAGCGTATCTGCGTGGCCGGCCCGTAGCCCTGTTCGTTCTTGGCTGCGATCCTGAAGACCACGGCGGGCCTGTTTGTCTGGGAGCAGTCGATGTGCGCGTTCTCCAGGTGGGACGCGCTGACCGAGCAGGACGTCTTCGTGCCTCTGTAGATCCGGATAAAGGCCATCTGTCCTGGCCGCTCTGAGCTGGACCCCGCGCGGCTCTTCTTCACTGCCAGATACATGGAGTACTCTACGATCTTTCCCGAAGGAGAAGAGGGAGCGTCCCAGGCAATATGCACAGTGTCGTTGAGCTGGAGCGCAAATAAAAATAAACAGGAGTACAGGATTTTCTAAATGAGGGCATAAATATCTTTGGCATGTAATTTAATTTCAAATGGAAGATAGAAAAGGATCCCTGTTGTAGGTATGTATGTAATTTAATTTGGCAATTAATGGAAATTGATGAAATTTATCACAAGCTCAACTTTGGTTAATCTCAATTATTGTCATGACGCCTTTTTTGTTTGCGTTGAGTTTATATAAAAAGGTCTAATCTTGGCTTTATTATGCCGTGGTCAATTTGGGGACCTTGCCCTGCAATATGTTGAAGACCCTAGTACGTAGTGAGGTACTCTATGTTGTAAGCAGCATTTGTGGGTATTCCTTGTTTGGCAACTAATTAACAAAGAGTAAACAAATAAAAATAAAAAAGAGTCAGAATTAAGTAACTGAAATGATAATAATTGGATGCCCTTTCATTTTTCATATCTTCTGGTGATGCGATGAAGCAATCTATTAATTTCCTCTCCTTTGTACAGCCTCTCAGAGTTTATCGCCAAAACCTGATTTATCTTATCTCCCTATGAGCTCGTCATTCCCACTCCATGAGAGGAGAGGAGTAACGCACACCAAAAGTAGTATCAGAGGTGAAGATGTTGAGGAAAATATTCAAAAAAACAGCATCGCACACTCCAGTAGCCAATGTCCAAAAGGGTATTTATTCAAGATTACGTTACCATTATCATTTCTTTTTTGTCATTCTCACTCCAATCAGTTCTTGCCATGAACACACAGTAAGTAAACTAACATCTGAATACGTTATGCCAAATATGTTGGGGGGCCCTCCGCTGTGGATCCACAACCCTAGACCCTGCCCCCATGTAGGGTGTGACTTTTTTTTTCCGTAGGTGAGACACCGGCTCACTATCCTTAAGGTTAGTGGCTCGGTCGGGGTTTAGCTGATTGGTTGATATATGTATGACGTTTAACTCTCCTGACTTGTGATTGGTTGATGTACCAACTCTCCTACGAAAAACAAAGATTGTAGCATGTGTGGTGGGTTCTGGGTACTGTAGATCAGGGGTTCCCAAACTGTTTTTGGCTGGGACCGCAAAAATGGATTCGTAAACAACAAAGTTATTAAGTATTTTTAAACAGTTCATTTTTAATATTTGAAAGGATTTCACTGATTATGTGACTATTTTACACACAAAAAAGAAGCATTTTTGGTGTTTCATCTTGGTTGTTCTCAGTTCACAGGGGGGAGGCCTACAGCTGTGGATCCCCTGCCCTTCCCTCACTTCCTCTCCTAGAAACAATCCATTACCCTTTAAATATCCTTCATTTGCTGCTCTGGAATCGCAACACCCCTTTGGCTCTGCCCGCGGTCGGTTGGATGATCAGGTTTTTTGCTCTTAAACTCATCGCATTGTACAAGTCTGCACTTATTTATTATACATTTTATATATTATCAAGCTGCACTAATTGTTGTCTTTGTCCGTCTCTGTCATACATGTCAGCTGCATCTGCACTATGAGCCCAGAACAGATTTGCTCATGAGGGACAATAAAGTTTAATTCATTCATTCATATATTACCTTCGTGATTTTGACCGCTGAAGGCGCTCCAGGGAACCCCGGCTGACAGGTCTTGAACTCACTGACTGGACCGAAGTCTCCAGCCCCAAAACAGTTGAGTCCTGCCACTCTGAACCTGTAGCTGTGCCCCGGGAACAGCTCCTTCTTCTCTCGCCCCTGAAAGTCCGGAGGTCCCGGGACTGTCCTCTGCACCGGAACACACACACACAAAGTTTCAAGTTGTATTTAATTGCAGTTTCTTATCTACAGGATCGTTTGAGAAAAGGATAATCCCAATACCTACTAGACTATCAAGTGTAAAAGGTTTTGTTCATCTTACGTCTTTGGTGTTAGAACTGCGGCTGCTGGCGGATATAGAAGTAGTGCTCTGGCCATTTTCCGACGGGAGGTAATAATGATTGACCTCAGAGAAAAGTGTTTTGAAGACGCCGACATCGAACCACGTGCCTTGAACTGGGCTCTGTTCAGACTGGGAGAGGCAATTCAATGTTCAGATCTAATAAAAACATACTAGTAATAATAAAAAAAAAACATTATTATTATTACGGTTAAAAATATCCATCTACCTGTTGGGTTTTATCAGCTCCTACAGTGACAAAGTATAAACATAATTATATACAGTACTATATACATTACAACTGATAACTGCACATGAGTAAAGAGCACTTACTGTTGCCACCTTGGGCTGTCATTTCCTTTTCAGCTGCACACACACACACAAACACGCAAAAACAAAATCATTAATCGTTTCATTTTTGTTGTTTACTATTTGACAGTAACATAAGATTTCACGTGGCTCAGGGAACTTGACTTACTGCTGTGTTTGGTGTTTGGGACCTGGGTGTCTTGCTCCTCTTTTACCTGGACACAATCAGAAAACTGTTAGTCAGTCCTGAAGAAGCAGTTAAATTGGAAAGCATTAACATTCATTTGGAAATACAAGCTAGCGCGTATCACCAAATGCACTTGTTTCTAAATTAGTTTACTTGGACAAATTCTAGCGCTGTAGACTCAAGTAGAGTCCACTTTTACCTTAGGGAATGTGTTCTCCTCTTTATTTGTAGTGTCTTGATTTTGAGACAAACCTTTATCGCCTTTATACAAAAATAACATGACAAATATTATTATTACTTTTCATGTGCTTTCAAGTGCTCCAACCAACTTACCCGCAATGTGTTCCTCTGTCCGTTCTTGCGTTGGGTCTTGTTTGTCCTGGATTTCTCCTTTACCTGAGGAACTCACAGGCTGAATTTGAAGGAGGTAGCAGTCGGCTGCAGCTAGAGGGCGCCACGCCACATGGAGCATATTCACTGTTGATTTGATCAGGAGTACTTGCTCTGGAGTGGCTGGACATTCTGGAAAAATATACAGAGAGTTTGTTCTATTGTTGCAATACTTTATAAAATGTACATTTAGGTAACAAAGGCAACGGAAGCTTTTCAAACGACAGTCTATTAGCAACAACTTTACTTCATGGACCATTGCAGTCTTGTGTATTATTGGATGTTTTCGGATTCTACAAGGCAAGGCAAGGCAACTTTATTTATACCACGCATTTCGTACACAAAGCAACTCAATAACTCAAAGTTGTGCCACACACAGAAGTTATTCATAATAATAATTTTTTTACAAAGTAATGTACAAAAATAAACTGATCTTTTGCTGGCCCGTCTGGGGCCCTAAGCAAAAATCCACGCGGGGGCCCTACAGTACGCATCCCATGGCAAAAACAGTTCCACTGCAGGACAGAAGTGGATCAATTCAGGCCCTGCCCGTCTGAGTGAGAACCACTAACCATTAAGCCACTGTGAGACTGGGGTTTAGGACGACATTAATATATTTACCCCACTTTTTAAAATGGTATTATGGCAAATGGTCACATTCTCTCTCCTCTGGTCCCTGACCCACAGTTTGGGAATTGCTAATTTAAAACTAACTGAAACCTGCACCAGACCAGGTTATTTCTGTCTTACCCCTGAGAATTAGCCTGTAAGTAGTTCAATTCGTTTTTAGACTGTGCACATTCAGAGAACCAGAGTTACTGTAAGTAACTGTGGTCATTAGAACCTTGTGGATTCAACTCATCTTTGAGACAAAAAGGCCACGGGGATGTAAATCATAATTCAGTAATTATTTGACTAAGCTAGCTAGATAAAAGCAGGTCATGTAGCAACAAAAATAAGTAAGTGGAAGTTTTGGAATACAGGAATAGGGCAAGCTACCTTTGTTTTTGAAAAACTGTGTGACATACTGTCGACTTCGGCGTTCTCAGTCTTCTCTTTCCTTCTTTTCTTTCCGTTTTTGATGCCCTGACTTTTGATGTGACATGCCTGCGTGTGTCACTATCTGCACTGCATCATAACAAATGCAATAAGCAAGAGACGGGAGACAGACAGCCGTGCGGGGACGCGAAGGGGAGAAGCACTTACGCCTTGGGAGTGACAGGGGGAAGGCGGTAGATCTCTCCTGCTGAATAAACTTCACTCCACTAGTTTGACTGAGATGCGGGACCCTTGCGGCTGCGGGGGCCCTACGCACCTTGCGCAGTTTGCGTATAGGAAAAAACGGCTCTGATCATTTGTACTTGTGAATAATCTGTGCTTTCCACTTATAAAATGCCAGTGTGTTGTTTTTTGTTGTCAGAAATGACTCATTCCTCTCTCACCTGTCTCCAGATACCACAGGTCCTTGCAGCAGACCTGATAGCTCCAGCTCTTGCGGTACCCATCCCGTCCACTCCACACGTACAGCCTCGAGCCCACAGTCACCGTACAGTGTCCTGCTCGGGCTCTGGGCACCAGAGCGTAAAGATCCTCCACCTGCGGGCCCCCGCTCTCCATCTGAGGCTCAACCTCCTCAGGCTGCTCCGAGCCCAGGTCCTGCCAGCTCAGAGTGTCTGGGAAAAGGCATAGAATGTGTTTGGAGACGGCTTAAACTGGAGTCTATAAACTATGCGTATTCAAAATCTTTTTGACACCCGGCTGTTTTATTAGCCAACTCATACATTTTGAAGTAAAATGTGACTAAAAGCTTCCGTTTAGAAGGTCTTTTGGGTTATATATGTATATAATTATATAATGTTTGTGATATTTGTGAAGCAAACGGTATAATTGTCTAATCCTAATTTATTGTTGGCAATTGTCAATTTGCTTTTAGACCATGGGCCTCTCGTCTCTTCCACTAATGGGAAACAGAATTTTTTTTCACACTCGAGATGGTCATAGAGCTAAAGTCCCACGTAAAGTTGTGTTTATGTAAAGCAAAATTTAAAAAAAATAAAAAACAACAGGAGACAACTTACATAACATTTCACTGTGAATGAAGTAAGAAAGTGAGCATTTTTTTTAAACTCTATTTTTTGTCAACTAAACAATACAAAAAACTTTGATTAGCCACATCTTTTTTCAAAGAGAATAGCACTTTATTCCAACTTGGTGGGATTTGAAACACGAAGACGTTTGGATCACCTAAGTTGAGGATACTCAAAGAGTTAGTGCAAATCCACTCTTTTCCTATGGCTTTATCCCTCTCCGTCTCAGCGATGGGCACCCAGCCTCCAAACACAAACATCCTGCACAGAGGTACACAACAAGTTACGCTCACATTCAACACAGTCAAAAAATAAAGTGTCGTACTTATTCCCCATGACATTAGCTGTGTGCAAGCTTCTGGGCAATGGTTTGCAGCCCCTCGTTTCAGGCATTGACCACACCATCGTATCTGAATAAAGAATCCAAGTTAGACTGAAAATCATGCAACTTATAGGCAATTGGCTTGTGCTGCCAATTTGTAATAAATGAATAATAATAAAAAACATACCTAGGTCTAGCTGCCAGAGGTCGTCTAACCGCAAGCCTTGCATCCCCCCGAAAATGTATAGTTTTGGAGACCCCAGCCCAGTGTAAGCCACCGCAGTGTGCGACTCACGGGGGGACGGACCTGCTCCTTTTGTCTCTGGGATGCTCCAACATCTCGCTCCTGATGAGGACTGTAACTCCAGCTCAAATAAATCTCCCAAGTATCTAAATAAATAAATAAAATGAAGAATTGTTGGATTCAAAGCAAGATCCTTTATATGGTAATTTGTTATGGTAATAATAAAGTCTTCATGACTACTACAAAATGGAAGTGAACCGTCCTGTCCATATCTCTAAAATACCCATTAATCTTCTCCCACAGATCAAAGCATTTAAATAAAGAGAAATGTGTTAAAATGATACAATCCCAAATCTAAAAGTTAACCAAAAGTTAACACAGTTAACTGTGTTACATAACATAGCTGCTAATAGAAAGGTGAAACAGTCGCAAAGATAAATGTACACTGTACCGTGGAGTGTTGCCATTAGGGTCCTCACTGACATTAGCCAACCCTCCAAAAAGGTAACATTTGTTTCCCACAAGAGTGAAACTGTGACCGATTCGTGCGCAAGGTGGGGAGCCAGTCTTAGGAGCTCTAGGCTTCAACTTCTTCCACAGCCATCGACTTGCCTGAAAGACACGAAAGCAAAATCAACTGAAGCCTCAAAACAATGTACATGATAAACTGATATGAGGGTTATCTACCTGTAGTTCATATAGGCTACTGGAGTATTTCCCAAATTCAATCATCCCACCGAAGATGAGTATTCGAGACCCATCGCAAACCAAGCCATGGGCAGCACAGCCAGGGGGAATATCACCTCTCACTGCTGGGAGGAACCACTGTTTTGATACTGAAAAAAGGTATTGATCATCAATAATGAGTAATCAAATGATTTTTGTTTTTTTACTAGTTTAATGGTACATTACTATGCCAGTAGTAAGTATTAATCATAGATTGACAGCTGTGCGAGAACTGTAACAAATAAAAAAAAGAGAAAATTCCATTGGCTGACTTTTTTCACTGTTTTAGCTGGTTATGGGCTATTTTTATGAATATTCTGCCTCTTTGTATGTATACCAGAAGTATCAATCACAAAAATGTCAAACAAGAAAATGTTCATGTTATCCTTTTTTCTTTAAGTGTATATATATATATATATATATATATATATATATATATATATATATATAGTACAGTATTTACTGATGTTTTTGTTTATATTCAGTTATGTACAATATTCAAAATACAGAAACATCGTATTCATGTTTATTCATGAATGTTTTTAAATAGTAAAAATACAAAACCGTCATATTCATGCTTGTTTTTCAAATCAAATATGTCACATTATTCATGTCCAAGTCTAATGTTCTGTTCTTTTTTTTCTTCAAAACATTGTAGATTTTATGTGTTTTTTTAACTGCAGGAGAGTTCCTGACTCTTTTACTTCTTTCTGAAGTTTATCCCATAAACTAATTCCTGTCACTGTAACAGTTTGATCCATTGCTTTTGAACTGAACCTGTTTTTTTAACGATGTCTGTTCCTTTCAGATTATAGTGACTTCCTCTTTACTCAAACCTTTCTTAGATGTTCATTGGCAATATTTTTGATTTGCTTTATACAAGACCTGAAGGATATTATAGTCAACTATATCACACAATTTTAGTGACTTACATTAAACAAATAGTGGATTTGATGGATCTCTACATCTAATATCCAATAGCCCGTTTATGTAGAATGAACAGTGGCTGTATATACGTTTTACAGGTTGGGCCCAAAATGTCCACACAGTAAGTTAAATATGGCATATTCATTGTTGTATAAAGTGAGTAAAATGGATTGATTCTATTCTGAACAAAACTAAATAATTAAATATAATTCGTTACCCAATATGTTTTTATCACATTCTTTATACCCTCTAAAATACACTAGGAACAGAGATTGCTAATGTTTGATGTATCCTGACAGAGATGCTTTTAAAGAATATAACATCATCCAAGACGATAAAGTTGGCGCTGCTAGACAGGCGACCAACAAACGCACACAGGTGCATTCCGTTTAGTTTACATCAGACAGAAGTTAATTATTCCGATACATTAAATGTATTTTTCTACTTAGGTGTTATAACATATGTGCTGAGTTGATGCGTTTAATAAAATGTTCACGCAGATTCTTGAGCATTCTCAATTTATAACGTTAACAACACGGCATATGAGGCACAGAAAGTTCACGCTTTTTACTGTCAAAGATGTAACATTAGAGTATCAATGACAACAGCCAAGAAAAAGCTAAACATTACCTGTCCAACGATGCTTTTATTATGTAATTGTGCACATTATTACGCCAGCACTACTTTCGGTGCACAAAAGCAGATTATTTTTTGCAGCTTTTACACTTTTGGTGTATGCTAAAAACATTAGCCGCTAGCCCCTTTAGCTTTAGCATTAGCTCACCAGTGTTGTATACATGGAGGTCTTCCGCTATCCCCTCGTTTCCGCCGCCGAAAACAATGACCAGCTCTCGGATAGCCGCTGCTCGATGGCCGTGTCTGGACCGTGGGATGACTCCGCTGACGGACTGGACTCTCCTCCAGATCGGCACTTCGGCACCGGGGGTCATCTTACCGTGTCCCCTAGGCTGGACCCGTCCCGTCCCGGAGTTTGGGAGTTTGGCGCTGGAGACGTTTCAAAGACGGAGGCGGAGCATGAGCGCAGAGATGCCCGATGGAGGCGAGCGAACACTCGGAAGGATGGAGATCGATGCCCATGACTACCTCAAAAAAATACTACTACTACTACTACTACTACTACTAGGATAAATGCAAATATTCATAAAGTTACTTGGAAGAGGACTGTAGATATGCCATTTTCTATGCAACAAACAAAAGAGGGGCAGCTCACTCTACAGTCCAAATTGTACAGAATGCAATTAAATAGTAATTTATTTTTGTAATAAAAACAATATTAAGCCAATGTTTGAGCAAAAGACAAATAAGAATGCATCTAACTTTGTTATAATAAATATTTCAAAATGTGGCCTCCCAAGACTAGTACTTATTTTGTTGAGTTCCTCAGACTGCAAGTGTTGCAGAGCTTTGTTAATGGAAATGGAACATAAATATTCCATGTTTCACTCTAGCACAGACTATGTTCATTGGTGAAACTCCCCATTCTTACAAAACAAATAGATGGATTATAGCAGTCTTGACCACTCCCCTCAGGAGAGGGCAGAGTTTAACTTGTTTAAGGTTAAGGGTTAAAGTTATCCAAGTCCTTTGACAACTACAGCAAGAACCCAGTCCCTTTATATCTCTACAAAGTTTCTGAACTGAGAGCGACACACACGTGGTTAACCTAGCTGTCAAAATAAGCCCATACGTTATTGAGCAAAGGTGAAGAATATCTCGCTTATTACTTCAAAAGACTGGGCACCTAACATGTTTTTTTTAATTTATGCTCCATCTGTTAAAATTATTCAAATAAAACGTTTGATCTAAATCCCACCCGTCTCAATTGGCTGTCAATTACAAAACGACAAAAAAGGAGAAAAACACGAGCCATTTTATGAAACGAATTAAATTTACTTTTGATGGTTATGAGAAATAAATAGATCCAGTAAAAAGAGTCACACATTTCACCAGCTCAGTGTTCAATATAGTCACAACAGCAGGCTTCCCATGCATTAGAGACAACCACTCACTCTCATCGAGTTCACACCGAAACCTTTCATTCAACATAAGAAAATACAGTTCACAAGGAAAAACATGAGGCCTCTGCAGAAATCTCCATTTATGCATGTTACTGCCAATGAAAAAATGCGTGACAAAACTGGAGTGTAATATTTAACGTATATTTACAAATGCTAGAACTGGTCGTGGAAGAGGCTTGTGCATTTTTTTTCTGTTGAGGTTAGATTATGTCACAGTGGAAAAATCTCCTCAAATCTTTTTGGTTTGTCGTCAAGTAAAAAATATATCGATTTGTGCAAACGTCTGTCTGTTTGGGTTTATATAATCGTCGTTTCCCTGTCAAAACTTCCATATTGCTGGGTTGCAAGTTCTAGAATGTTATGTCACCGGACCCAGCGGGGGGCAGGACCCAGTTTTTCCTATTAACATTACACTTTCACAAGTCGTAGCTCAAAAGAAAGAGTATGAATTACAAAAATGACCATTGATATCAGTCATTGGGTCCATGATCTCTCTGTGCAAGACCAAAAGTGTCCTCAAAAACAAAATAATTTTTCCTCCATATAATAGTATTGGCCTTTAGAACGCTGTGATGTCCCCTGCAACCCAGCAATTTCACTTGATAGTGAAAAGTTAATCTGTCTTTTTGACAAAATATGACAGTATAGAAGTCAAATTAAAAGATATTCATTGCTCACGTTTGACACGAGAAATGATTTAAATAAGTTTTCAATCAATCAGTCTAAATGCCTATTATGTAAAACAAGTGAAGCAACGGTTTTTCATTCTCTCAAACTGCATAGTATAGATTTTAGCTTATACAACAGGCAATGGACATATCATAAATCCATACCATTTTGCACCAAAAACATATTTACAAATAAAGCCAGAACAACATAAAGTATGTTTATCACGATTTGAGGACATTTCCCATCTCAGTAAGCATGTGCTAATAAGGGAGATTTCTGGACAGGGCCAAATCTGACAGAACCATCAGTTCAATGAAACCTTTAAATCTGAAATGTTTGAAATCTCTATTTTTGTTGAATAATTTTTCATCACTTCAGTCCCTAACCCATAAACAAAAACACTTAAGTGCAAGTTAGACATTACTGCAGTGAGAAATCTGAAAAAAATAAATACAGTATGAAGATTCTTGCATTTTCTTTCTTTTCTTTTACAAAAAAGCAACAAAATCCTGGTAGTTTCTGCAGTTTGAGTGTCCAGTTTACGTTTCCTTTTTTGGTCCAATATAAAGTCCAAACTGGTCCTCCAACTTTAAAATGGACTGTGCTCGGCCAATTAAAATAAAAAATAAAAAACAATGAGAAAAGTGGGTTTTCATGTGGCACTTGTATATAGGTTTATCTCTATCGTTACAATAGAGATTTGAAGTCTGGACGTAGGTGCTTTTGTGCAAAAGGAGAGCCCTTCAGTTATCCAATGAATATCCATTGTTTTTTTAAGTTAAGTAAAAAGGATGTAATTTAAATTTGTTGAGCTTTTATACTATTGATGGAAAATAAATTGAATGCCTATGATTTTTGTAAATACATTTCCTATGTTGCTTCTCAGCTTATAAATAACTCTCCAGACTTACAACAGCTACCTACATTCAAGTACCACAATCCCTACATTTCTCTAAATCTCTTCGTACAATTGTTATTACTGCCTTTGCGAAGCTTCTCCTCCAGAAACCAGTATGAAGTTACTGATGAAATGCTAAACACAAATGAAACATCAATAAATTCAAAATAACATTTTAAATTACAACATGAAGAAGAGTCCTGTCCTCTTTAATCTTTCACCTGAAACTGCCTTGGTTCAGAGTTCAGTCACGGAAGCCCGGAGAAAACCAAAACACACAATTCAAATATATATATCATTGCCATGTACATATTTAACAAAATGGAGAAACTGTTTCCAACAACAATAAATGACAACGTGGATCACAGCGTCAACGTCAAAAAATGAACCTCAAGAAATCAGTGTAGGAACAGGACAATAGTAAACTGACTTTTCACATCATGTTCACGCACAAAGTCTGTTAAATACAAACAGTAGTAGTTTAGCAGCAGTTCGACCCCGTCCCAATAAATAAAGTGTGTCTGTGTTGTGTGTACTGATGTGTAGTTCTGAGACGGGAACAGTAGGGGGCATTAGGGCTCATGCGACACAGGTTGGTCCAGGAGGAGATGTAGAACGGAGATCTCTAAAACAACATGCTCTGTCGTCGGTTGATCTTGTTGTCTGCAAAAAGAAAACAATGGGTGTTATTTGGTCGTGTCTGATGAAAGTATCATTTGATAAAAGGCTCAATGTGTACAAAATTGTCAGTGCAGCTAGCCACAACTCTGATAAACATATTCATTTCAACCTGTAATAAATTATTTGCATTTTGGCCCTGTTTTAGTATATTGATTAAAGATACAGGCTTTTGACACAAAGATCAAGCATCGATTCATTTCAGGCCTAACTCATTGAAAATACTCTTGCGACCTTCTTTTTTTTAAGTTCCGACATTTTGATATACTTGCATACAACTGTCCATTTTGTACACCAGACCAGTGTCAGTGCATTGCCGTTTTACGGTTTTGTTTTTTTTCTATTAGAAATTGTAAAACTGTATGAGGTGAAGTAATAATAAATAAATAAAATCAATTAAATAAAGGGCAGAATTTGTTCATGGCCCTTATGTACAGTCTGGTGGCATGGCAACTGTTATGGAATGTTTACCTCTTCTTTTGTCACGTCAGGAAAAGCAATGTACACTGATTCATGGAAAAATAAAAAAATATTAGGACTTTGGGACAAATACTAAAAATACTATGCCATTTCAACAACTTAAAACAATATTTAATTTAAGTGTCACATTTCAATATATACAGTTTAAAGCAATTCTCTCCAGTTTTCAATTTACTAATACAAATGAGTACCTGGACCACCAACTACAAGCTCCAATAAATGGCCGTAACACAGTTTCAAAACTGTATAAGTTATTAAGTCATGATTTTTTTGAATATTTTGGGGTTGTCATGGAACAATGGGAGACAAACATAACTAAAGAAGAGTGGGAGACCATAAGACAGTCAAATTACATCTCCAAATGTGAGATACAAGCTGATACAACTCAAGATTCTATTCAGATCATACATCACCCCACAGAAACATGTATTAAATGTATTGTAGTGCCTCAGATTTATGCTGGCATGGCTGTGGCATGACTGGGACCTTTATCCATCTGCTTTGGCAATGCCCAGAAGCGAAAAACTTTTGGGAAAAAATTAAAGATGCCTTATGCCAAACATTCAAAGTTAATTTCCAGTTATGCCCAGTAGTAGCCATTTTGGGGGAAAATGTGGTGGGTGTAAACTCTAGAATAACACAAACATTAATACAACGCTGTAGTCAGAGCAGACTCTGGACCATGATCTGAACCAGCAACAAGCTGCTGTCAGCTCCATGGACTCAGCGCTGGAGCCGGGGGCAGGACTACGCGTCTTTCGGCCTGAGCAGAGCTTTCCTCCGGGAGGAAACAGGTGCGCGGAGAGCTGACAGCCGACCGGAACCTAACGAACCCGTCCGGACCGAAGACAGCCCTACAAGACGTGTTTCGATCATTCCCCAGACGAAAGCGTGCGGTCAGCAGACCCTGTGCGCCGCTCAAACCCGGACTTTACGAACCCCGCCGGAGCTACGAAAGTTGTGGAGCTGTCGAAGGATTTGTTTGACGCCCGGGATACTCGCAAGGACGGAATACGGTCCACAGACCCAGCGCTCAAACCAACCAGGACACGGAGCATGGCCTCGCGCAGACCCAGGTGAGTCCCGGTGTCCCGGTACACGGCAGCGGCCGCGGGTGTGAGGCGGGGAATCCACACAAAGTTTGCGCATGCAGCGGTATTTTGTTAAAAACAAAAAACGAAACATAAATATAAAAAACATCGTAAGCGGCTCTGTTGCTGCAGTCCAGGTTCTAGTGTCTCTGGTCCAGACTGAGCTTCTGGGCTCGGACCCGTGTCGGTGCAGCTCAAGGGCATAAACATTAACGCTGTCGCCTTGTTTCATGTTTAAATCACTAATGAGGATAATATGCGATGTGGCGATGCGATTCATGCTGTTAAAAACTGTTTTCCTGCGCTGTTTACTGTTTAGTTAAAATTGGTGTATCATGTACCACCTCCTGACTTGGTGTAGGATCTGAGCGCGCTCCGATTGATAAATGCCAAAACAGGCGGTGATTTTTCGTATACCCCACATACGCTCTGATTTCACCGTACGCAAGTTTGATAAATGAGGGCAGTGCTTAATTTGATCCCCCGTTTGGGGGAACGCATTCCCCCAATTCTCAGTTTTTCAGGGTAAAGGATCCGGGAAATATTTAGGAGGATCCGGCAAAGATTAGATCTGATATAATGGTGTTTAATGAGAGTGTTCCGGCAAATGTTTTGGCCTGTTCCCCAAATCCATAACATCAGACCAAAAGTGTTCCTGAAAATACAAATTTACAAATTAAGCACTGAATGAGGGCCATTGTGCTCAAAAGGAGTGGGTTGCAGCAAAAAGCTTATGAGCGCCCACCCCCAAGTGCATGGCTATGTATGGCTTCAAAGGCCTTTTATGGAAAGAGTTGATATAATTGTCCCAGTTAAATTAATTATGAATGTCTGCATGATGATTTGTCTGCCCTAGAATCCCAGACCTGAGTTAAACTGATAGTTCCAACTTTCATCCCCCATGCAGGTGAATGGAGAGGACAGGTATGGTGCTAACATGTGGGAAGGTGTGTTTTGTCGTTTCATGGCATTTGTAAGGTTTATGTGGTTTCCTTGTTATTGAAAATCTTGCAAGATGTTTGGTGGTCACTGGATGTGTGCCTGACTCCACAAGGAGCAGAGACTTCACTAAACTGAGTTGTCAGTTTAGTGAAGTCTCAGGCGGTCTGTGTGTTTATTGATGATTTCTAACTAGGCTTGGACCTAAATGTGTACTCTACACTTATTGAGTTTCCGTATATGAACCCCACTAACAGGGCCTGGTGTTACTTAATAATAACAACAACAACAACAGAAGCCCCTTATGAGAGACCAACAGGCCCGGTTAGAACCATGAGGCCGTCCTCCCATGGACCCACCACCTGCAGGAGGAGCCATAGGGGCTGGATGGATGGATGGATAATAACAATAATAACAATGTCACCCTGCTCATCTTTTATATTTGACGATGTAAAAAAAAAAAAGTATGAACTATATTATATTGCCATAATGCCAATTCCCCCCCTCCCCATGTTGTCCATTGTTATTCCTGTTTGTGGTGTGTATAAGTCTGTCTTTTTATGTATGTTATTGTCAAAAAAGAAAAAATATATTTTAAAAAAAGAAAAAAAAAGAAAAAGGAAAAGCAATGTACATTCTTTGTTTTAGCTAAATTTTAAATAAATGAGTCAAGTTCTGGTGACATTAGTAGTTTCTGTTTAACTTGTCATAAGCACTTTGGATTCCACAGCTTTGCATCGACTCCCCCACAGAACCAGCAGAGAAAATGTGAGTGAGAAGCAATAGTCCAATAACAAAATCTTGCAACTGAATATCTTTCCTTTTTTTAGGACTAATTCTAAAACACAAAAATGGCCAAACCTTTATAGCTAGTACAGAGACTTACTTGAGTCTGTGAATGCCGTGTTCCTGTATCCTGGGTCTCTCTGGAGCTGCACCTCCTTCAATGTGAATATGGAAACAACTGAAACAGACACAATTATTTTAAATACTTACCATTTACATTTGGTACAAAATAGGTTTTGACAATATTGTGCTCACTCTCGGGCAGGTTGTGGACTCTCATTCCCAGCTGTCTAAAGTACGAGTGCTTCATGGCATCTTCAGCTGAAATTCTCTTCTTTGATTCATACTATAAACAAAATATATTTATACTCAAATGACTGCCAAAAACATTAATCAAATTACTTTAATTTATGACTAACAAAAGCACGAAGTCTATTGCTTACTTTGAGGAAAGATAGTAGAAGCTCAATGCCTTCACCATCGAGCCTAAATAACAAAAACATATTCTGTGACCATCATATAGCAATAAAAAGTGTCCATAATCCAAAATGCTACAAGATTTCTTATTTAAGGATTTCTGTCAAGTTCACAGTAGGACAGAGCTTGAAAGCAGTGCAGTACCGGGGTGCATGGTTGATGATCAGCTGAGGCTTGTACTTGGGAAAATTGTGAGTTTTGAACTCTTCAATAGATGAGATTCCAGGCCAGTTCTCCTCTGTGGGTGTGCCTGAGTAAAAAACAACCACCATTAAAATGCTACTTTCTTTTGCGCACGGCATTGTGTAACAACATAATGGCAATATATTAGTCCAATATAGTGTCTAGGTCACAAGATTACTTTGGCAAAGCAGTCTGAGATTTCCTTTTTTATACTTTTGTTTGACCGGAAGAACTAAAGACCAGAGAAAAACCTTTTTGTTCTGTTATCTATATAAATATGAAATGATAATAAATTGCTGTAATCCTGATACAAATAGCATAAGCTGATCTCTTACCCAGTAACCTGAAGATGAGGTGTAGTTCGTCTTCGACTGTCGAGCCAGGGAACAACGGCCGACCTGCAGCCATCTCATAGAAAATACAACCAACGCCCCTAAAAACGGAAAAGATCATTAGTTTCACTGTTTGCTTCACTATTTTAATATTTAAAAGCAGTGTTTTGAACCAAACACCTTTGATTTGTGGTCATTAATGGTCCAAACATGAATTAACCATCCACAATGATGTACTAGGGAAGGGTAATGGATCAACATTCCAACAATATTATTGTATATAAAAAGTACGGCAAACTATAGACCATGAACCTTTCCTGAGATTTAGTGCAGCCAACATGCAGAAATTATTGAATATGAATGTTATAAAAGATGACAATAATGATTGCACCCATGGCCAATCAAGCATTTTTAGAGAATAAGCAGCATTTTTACTTTTTGTGAGTTTCCAAATAACTTAAGGGCCAATACTATTTTTTTTTTTTAAAAGGTAAATACAAACAAAATAAATTATTGTAATAACCAACCAGTGCCAACTTGACCCACCCCACATAATCATGTGTCAAAACATTTACCACATGTCGATCTGTGTAGAGTACTCGGAGGACCCCAGCAAAACGTCCGGAGGCCGGTACCAAAGTGTCACCACTTCATTCGAGTAGGTTTTGGTTGGCACTGACTTTGCCCTTGCCAAACCTTAAGTGAAAGACAGACAATATTAGCATTAATATCAATAAGCACTAAAATGGCCTTAACTAAAACGTTGAAGCTAGCAGCCCCTGCTATAGTTTGTATTTAAACAGCTTCACCCAGCCTACAAAAATAACTGCAGAATTACTGTAAATTCCGGACTATTGAGCGCACCTGAATATAAGCCGCACCAACTAAAGTCGGAAAGAAAGAAGAAAAAGTACATAGATAGGCTGATTCTGTATAAGCCGCAGGTGTCTGTCCATGTTGTAACATGAGAGGGCTCACACACTGCACCAGGGCCGAGAGTTGAGCGCGGTGCGGGACAGGTTATGTGCACGGTGTACGAGCAGCAACAAGTGTCCATCCTCTGCCACTTCATTCTCATTTCCTCCTCGCTCGCTTTTCACAAACATCGCGTTTCATTTTTCATACTTTTACGCACTGAATGGACCCCAAACTACTTATTAAGCCCACTGTGAGTTAAAACTGTGTAGCGCCGGTATCAAAGCGCTGGCCTCTTCATGCTTTAGAAACGTGACCTACACTCAGCATGTGCGCTCCCCCGCCGCACCCCCCTCCCCGCAGCGCAGTCTGGGAGCGGTCAAAGGAAGAAAAAGGGACAACTCCTTCATATGACATGATATCATAACATCTAAACCCTATGCAGTTAGCACATACAAATCTTTTGGTTCTGGGCGTGTGAAAAAAGTAGCAGCTTATAGTCCAAAAATTACGGTACTTGTTTTCAATACACATCTCACCAAAATCAGCCAGTTTGAGCTCCCCTCGGTCATTTATAAGCAGGTTTTGTGGCTTTAAGTCTCTGTGTAGGACTTTCCTTTTGTGACAATAAGACAGACCACGCAAGATCTGAAACAAGAAAATCTAAAGGGAAAAAAAAGATGGAGAAAATAAGTGTAATGAGAAAAACATGGCATAGGTTAGAAATGCATTGTGTTTGTTGTTGCATAAGAAAACGGTAGAAGAGGGTCTTACTTTCACATTGTGCATGCTCATTATGTTCCCACAGTCGTCCATGTACTGCTTCAGATCCTTGTCCTGCAAGAAGGTAAAAGCACAGAGGAATAAAAGAATGTCCAGTTATTGATGCAAAGGTCTGATTAAAGACTGGATTATGCAGCCACATAATAGCCCTCATTTGAAGAAAGAACAACCAGCACAAACTCTAAGCATAAGTCGAGTACAGAAAAGTAATTTGCAATGTTATTCTCAGTTTTACTTGTGTTATACCTAATTAAATGCACATTATTTGAAATTGCAAAACATATAGTACTGCTTAGTGTATAGTATATACTTTCTTGTGACATAAAGGCACCCGCACATGTTTCTTTTGCGACTCTTCCTTTGACAGTGTTATTCAATAATCATGCCACTTACCAAGTATTCAAAGACCAGTGTGAGGCTCTTGTCTGTGTGGACGATGTCATGTAGCGTCACGATGTTGGCGTGTTTCAAGTCCTTCAGTAGTGACACTAAAAATATATGCAAATAAATACAAACATTAATAAAATAACACATGAAATAAAGAAGCACAATGAATAGTATATAAAAATACAGTATATATATCCACCATAGCATAGAATATTCCCTCCTAAATCTAGTACTTTGAAATAGTCATATTTGATGCTACCTTCTCTGATGGCAGTGCATGGTGCCCCTTCTTCGTGCTCCAGCCGTATTTCCTTTAGCGCCACCAGGTTTTCTGTGAGTTTACTGCGCCCTTTGAACACTGTGGCATACGTGCCCTGAAAAAAAGTACATTTACACGATTATAAGTTGTTTGTTAAAAGGACATAAAAGGAAATGGCATGTTTCATGGACGACTTACCTCTCCCAGTTTGTCGAGCTTTATGTAGGTCTCCAACTTTCCAAAACCAATCTCTGACTAAAAAAACACAGAAAGATCTGTTCCTTTATACTGAAATGTACCGGTATATATATTATATTTTGTCACTACGAGCCAGGCCTATATACACTTGTTAGAGGAAAATGATAATGACAAATTAAGAATGTTCAATATTTATTGTTTGTAGCTTTATTTGCTCTAGTGGGGAACTTTTCAACCAGTGATCTCCTAACTGTAGTACTATCACCACAATATAGGCAGTTCGGGGTTCGACATTTACATTAATATATAAACTGTGTTTTATTCAAATGTATTGCAACCAGGGCTGCAGCTGTACAAAATATCTCCATTTTATTGTTATGACAGTGATCGTTTTGCCAACAAAAGCTAAAACTAAAACGCATGATCAGTCTGAAGTATTATACAGTTCAGTTTTCCTAAAAAAATAAAATAAATAAGTTTAGCCTTTTTTTTTTATCTTGATTTTGTATTTTTTTAAATCTTGTTTTGGCACAATTCGATGCAAAGACAAATTGATTGCTATTTTCGTTTAATCACTATATTTAATCACCACATAATATTGTGCAGCCTTACTTGCAATTCAAGTACTATTTAAGATACGGTTAAATGCATTTCGAATAGTGTTGTTGCAATATTAAAAGAGAAATTGTGACGTTTTAACGTGTCTTCTTGGAACATTTTAATGCATTCCTGTTTGGTAAAGCACTGCGAACGACTTTGTGTACGAATTGTGCTCAACAAATAAACGCAACTAACTGAAGAGCCATTATAAAAGACAGTAAGACGTAGTTCTATCAGTTGCTTATTTCCTCATATGTAAAGTACACCATTCCATCTAGTTTAGTTACGAGTATCTCAGTGTATTTCATCCTACTTTAGAAAAGAGTTGACTTCATGTCTTATGTTCACAGCCTCCATGGCATAACGAGGTCTTAAATGTAATCGTTTCTCACAATGTTTTCAGCAGCAAAAAAAACTAAATCAAATTAAATAAAAAAAAATTTCAGCAGCAATATATTAAACAACTGAATTTAAAATCAAGACAGACCAGTCGACAGTGTTCAACCCAACAAACGGATGTAGGATCTGAATTGCGCTTTAAATTTCTTCCTTCATCTCTTCCTTTTCCTAAAAGCTGAGACAGTTCCCATGGTAACGGGTAGATGTGGTGAGGCCCGGACATGCAGAACTAAACAGTGGAGAAACAGACCAGAGAAGCTCGTCGCGATCGTCGGCTCAGTGGCTGGTCGAAGGTAGGGCTGCTCAGCTGAAGTTTCTCCAAATATCCGTCAGGGATCCGGATGTCAGCGGGCAGGGACAGGCGCTTGTTCAGGTCCTACATAAAACAGAGGGACAGAAATGTAAATGTTGTCCAGTAGTACAAGTAACTTTGGCGGCCCGATGTTGTGTTTCTAAACGCAGACTATATTGTAACTTTTTGCGCTTAGTAGGAGTGATATCTCACAGCTCCAGACCTGGCGCTGTATGTAGGCTGGACAGACTCCCATGGCCATTGGCGATGTTATGTAGAACAACCTTTTTCCTCCAACCAGACTCTTTCCGCAGCCGGAAAGGGGCCAGGGCAAGAGAGAGGGTTGTTGTGGTAGTGAACACGTGCCTTTGTTTGCTTGGAGTGTAAAATATAACGTCTATGTGCAGACCCGCGCCACAGCAGGACCGGCTATACATCTTTCTCTCGGGACACCGGACACAGACAGTGTTTAACTCATGGTGGGATAAATAACGTTTTTAGTTTGACCCGATTTAAAAGCCTATCATGCTAAAGGAAGAACACTACGCAGCACAATGTAAATGAGGGAATAGAATATGAGGCTGCCATAGGAGAGCAGCGCTCACTGCTGCTTGTAATAAACCGTGTCACAGTTGACGTCTCTTTTTTTTTTTTACATTTTGGCAATAAAACTGAATTTGGGAATGAAAGAAAATGACATAATTATTGTGTTTGAAGTCATTTGGGAGATTTGAGGGATGAATCTCTTTCCTCTTTTAGCCAGTCCCGGGATAATAGCAGAGCCTCCTGGGTGAACATTGGTACGGCTCATTAAATGTGCACCCAGCGGCAATGCATTGCTGCAGACTCAACCAAGAACTAAAATTCACAGGCGAGAAATGGCTTATAAGGTTAGTGTCAAAATGTACAGTCCACCATTTTAAGCACAATGGCCCTCATTTATAAACATTGCGTAAAAAAATGGTGTATGCATAGGTGTATTTGCGATATACGCCAGAGGGCTGAAAAATGAATGAAAAATCATTTGAATGAAACGCCCAAAAATATTAATGTATGAGGAGGCCTCACCCACGGGTTTTACAGAAAATTTCTCCAACCAGGAAATGATGAATAGTTGACTTTAACACAATATGATCTTTTTGCGCATGAGAAAGAAAAAAAATCTGTCAGTAACCCACATTGACCTTATAGCCAATCCAAGATCACATTTACTAAATAACGCGTATTCTTTCAGAGCTTTCCTCCGGGAGGAAACAGGTGGCCCGTGGCGTGGAGGAGCATGTCGATGCAGCGCAATTCATGCCGTTAAAAACTGTTTTCCAGTGCTGATTAGTGTTTTGTTAAAATTGGTGTATGACGTACACCACCTCCTCCTACCACTTTGTGTAGGATTTGAAAAATCAGATTGATAAATGCCAAAACAGGTGGCGATTTTTCATACACCCTACATACTCTGATTTCACCGTACGCAAGTTTGATAAATGAGGGCCACTGAGTTGCCTTGTGTAGGAAATGCGCGGTATAAACAAACATGCCCTGCCTTGCTACAACTGCCAATTTACAAGCATAACGGGATATTCAATTAATTACTATTCTATTGGATACTTGGCTTTAAGATTGAGCTGCTATACAGTAATTCTATAATTCTCCACACCGCCCCCCCCCCCCATGTACTCCATTTAAAATGACCATCACAATCTCCTCCACACAGACGCATGAAAAAAACAAAAACAAATGCACGGTGTGAGACTATTGCATAACACTATGAAAATAAGCATTCATATCACGTTTATTTCAGAGCATATTGTTGACGGTTATTGACACTTATAGCGAGACGTGATACCGTTGTTATGCTAGATCTATTTCAGAAAGAAAGCAGCAGAGCCCAGAGGAGTGAAGCTGTTCCTCTGATGTGTCAGAACAAGGCTAAGAGGTTTAAAAACACAGCGGGATTATGTTTAGAATCGATATTAATAGCTACAGGGCTTTGTTTGTCTAGTCCAGTCTGTGTGTCTTTGGCATCCACCTTGTTGTGGGATCTAAATATACTGTTGGTAAAAAAGAAAAAGATGCAGGAAACGTTAAGGACATTTAAGTCAAAAATATCTCTGCTGATTATTTGACTTTAACAAATGATATGCGTCACGAACCCAGAGCAGGCACTCACTCAAACCTTCCATCCCAGACTCCAAGTCCGGCTCTTTTTACAACTTTCCTCCCTCATCTGCGTCTAAGCTGCCTCGCCTTATGCTCCTGCACAGGTGGCCGGTCAGTCATTACATTTGGCAAGTCAAGTCATCACCGGCCTGGAGACCCGACTCGAGTCGCCGCTGGTCATGGAGATGTTCTCGTGACGTCCCATGGAGACGCGGTGAAAATGGACAGGTTCGATTTCAGCGGAGACTGCGCTGAGACTTTTTTGTAATCCAGCAGTGCGTCCAGCGTCTCTTCCTGCTTGATTTCTCTTTTTGCAGGAGAAAAACTGACCCCAGGTGCATTGGAAACATGTGTGTCCAGATTGGTCAATAATGGCATGTGATCACCGTCGACACAACACTGTTCAGTGACACAGGTACCACTTGTTTATACGGTTTTCTTCCGGTGAGATAGGCACTTACCACCACCACCTTGTATGGAGGGCATAAAAATTGTCCTTTGTAAACAGGTCCTGCCCGAGCCACATTGGTGCCCTAGACAAGATTGGGCTGTTTAGTTACACAGCAGTAACTAAGCTCCTCCACAGACTCGGATCGAAGTCCGTAATCGATGCACCACTCTGACCTCCTCCATACAGGGCAGATCCATTATGTGTTTCACTAGTTGCTACACCGCTAATGCAGCCCTGTGTTAAAGAAGGTAAAGCGAGCCATGGGTCAAAGTCGATACAGACAAATAATGAAGGTAATGCAATGAAATTATACAGGCTGCAGAGCGGCTGGGCAATCTGACCTCAAATCAATATCAATTTAAGCTGTGAATGTGTGGACTTTCACCATGACTGTGCTAGATAAAGCTGTAGTTTGTAAAATCGTCCTAACTTAACGCAACTACATTTACATGGTTAACTGTTTTTTTTCAAAGGGTAAAATTAGTTAAACAACACATAAGAGCGATCAAGTAGCCATCCAGATCGGGTAGTGACAAGGGTTTTTACATAACAAAAATGGTTTCATTCCATTTGTACCACTCATTTAACACGCCCCTCTTCCAGCAGAGGGCGGGGGACAAAAGATACTTTCCTTCAAAAATGTAAGGTCATTAAGAATAGTTCTCCTAAGAGGTTTTGATATGACTATTGCTTTAGTGTATTGCCCATTATATTTTGCAGAAGGGAAGCAATTATTTCCGGAGACAAAATTCTTGGCCTCTAAAATGTCTTTGGAAAGCGTAATTGAATCTTTTTGTACAATAATAGCACCACTTTTGATAAATGGATGCTGAGCCGATCACTGCAACTGATGAAAAATACACAGCTTTAGTTGAGGTCATAAAAAATCTCAATTGTTCTTGCTTTTTATTTTAACCTAAGATATAATGTTCCCTTTGACAAAAATTTCCCACACACGTTCAGTGTCAAAAAGGGGGGAGGATCTGCCTGTGTTACTCGCTTCACCGGGGTTATCATGTTTTGCTTCCTCTGACTCCCAACAGCAGTACCCGTTATTCCTTAAAACTGAACTAACCCTTTTGCTCTCCGTTTCATATTTAATTTGCTGAGTTTGTGGAAGCTACTGGATCCTCGGGGCGCCTCAGCCAATTTATTTTCTCCAACTCTGCAAAATTTTAGCGCACCAACTTATCGACTTTATCAAATGTGCAGCGAGTGTGGACGAGAGATTGTGTCGAGTGGAAGTTTTGGCACGTTAGAGTGTCAAATTTAATATTATAAAATACAATCATTCTCATTTATTCCATGTCAAGTATTGTTATTTCTGTTTGGCGATGAAACTAAATAAGGAGCCAGTATTATAAAAGGCTAATTATACGAACATTAAGTAAATGCAGTATAACAGTCAGTTTAATCAAGAGTTTTTTTTAGGTTGCGTTTCTGTAGCAAATTACTCAAGAGTAACCCATAGTCCAGGGGGCATGCAACATGATGTCACGATGTTTCCCAGTGAGTGGCAAAGTCTGAATGAGTGGCACTGTTGAGTTAACCTTTCATTAGATGAATTCGAGAGGTTTGTGATTTCACAAGCTCACAAACATACATCTTGAAAGACTCCAACGTCTTTAACGTTTGGCTCAAATACCCTGGTGTTTCGGACAAATATCGTGGCAGTATCCACCATGAATAGGCGGGTTTTGCATAGCTGACAAGCGCTTTTATCAATGGTAATTAAAACCTGATTTAATTGCTGTAGTGATTGTTGTTTTGAGATATGAGATTCGTCAGCAGCAAATATCCCCCCCAAAAATCTGTCGTCTTCCCGAACTATTTCAAGTGGAACAACAGATTCCTCATTCGCACTGTAATGTCAATCCGGTCTTTGCCAGGTTACTGTCGAGTTATTAATTTTTTTTTTTGAACAGGGACAGTGTACAATCTACATTAGCCTCAGAAAGGAGAGATGCATTGTACCAGGTTATAGCACTTGTGCTAATTTCCACCTGCAGTCCCTGGGCCTATTGTACATGTTTTTAGTGGTAGGGGAAACCCTATTAACCGGAGCTAATAGGGCTGGGTACCATTAAACGATATCAGTCTGGTATGGGAAAACATGAAAGTTTCGAACTCAGGTACAGACAAAAATCTTCCATCTTTAATTCCAAGTTTTGATGCTGTTGGTCCAGGGACAGCATTAAAAGAAAGTGACTTGGTTGTTTCAGCTCAAATAAATTATATCATCCTATTTTTACCCCCCTTTTTGTGTTTGCCCCATTTTTCCAAATTTTTGTTTCAATTTATTTTTGCCACATGTATTATTTTTTCCACTTTTTTTCTTCCTAATTTTTGCTTTTTGCCACATTTTTTTCAAAAATTATTCCCCATTTTTTCTTTTTTTTTACATTTGACATAATTTCGGCTAATATTTTATTACTAATATTTTCTCTACTTCCACAAATTTGTTTCCTGATTTGTCACACATTTCTTGACATTGGAGATGAACCCGATAATGTAAATTTGCAGATATTCAACACATTATATATATATAAAATATCGCACAGGTATCGGGATCGAAGTATGGTTAAAGTACCGGTTTAGGAAAAAAATGTAACGGTACCCAGACCTTGTTAATACATTTGTAATTATTTGACTTTGCCGCTCAGTCCATAACGTTTCAATTTAGAATACAAATTATTTACCACAACGGTAAATATGTACTGTACATAAAGTCGGCCTATCTGAACTATTTTCACTCTGAATCCGTTTTTGCTTAGTTTTTGTCATCTTTGCTTCCATTGTATATGGAAGCAAAAAATATTTCCCCCGGCAGTAGCCCATAGTCCAGCCTGTTCCCTCCACATAAAGATTCTGAGACAAAAGTATACAGCGAGTTTTTGATGATGGAGCTTCTCCTTACAGCAGCGGGAGAGTCCCAGTGGACGCCATCAGTATCAGCTCCAGACTCTACAGCCCATTAACAAGCTAAACCCAGCCCCCGCTATACATCTTACGACTATTCATTTATAAAGTTCGTCCGCCTTCGTGTGAGGAGGGGGAGGGAAGTATTTTTGCATTTCATCCTATGAGGTTAAATGCCAGGAGACACTCTGATGCAAGAATGTGTAGACATTTCAGATATGGTTACAGCAACTCTATTTTTCAGCTTTTGAAGAAATACAAAAGAGCAAGGCCTGTATAAAGATGCTAAACACTACAAGGGGCTAGGTATGCAAAACAGTATGTTTGCTGTGAGTCTCTATGCTGCTGCCTCTTCCACGCTAAAGACCAAATGACGGCATCAAATCACAATACGTTAGAGTTTTTAGTTTATCGAAACGACTCAAATAATCTCTAAGCACGCTAGAGAGAAAGATGTACAGACGCATGTAAAAAAAACAATTTATGACTGACAGAGAAATCTATGGATTAAAGTGTAATGAATGTACAATTACCAGTTAAAATTGGCAAGGAAACTATTGAAAGAGTCTATGAACATACATTTCTTGGTGTAACACTTGATCATAAAATCAGCTGGAAAACTCACATCATAAAAATTCAAACTAAAGTTGCAAAGATTTCAGGCATAATGAATAAATCTAAATATATCATTGACAACAAAGCTCTATATACGATATACTGTTCACTTATCCTCCCCCATTTAACATTTTGTGTAGAGATCTGGGGAAATGCGTATAAAAGTAATATTGACCCATTGTTTAAAGTTCAGAAAAAGGCCATAAGAATAATCCATTTAGCTGGATACCGTGAACACACTAATCCATTATTCTTTAAATCAAAAACAATGATATTTGAGGACCTTACTGAATTTAAGATGGCTCAAATCATGTTCAAAGCCTCACAAAAGTCGCTTCCTGAAAGTATACAAAATATGTTCTGCAAACAAAAAGTCAAATACAACTTGAGAGATAAGATAAGTTTTGATAAACAATACTCTAGAACTACCATGAAAAGCATGTGTCCCACGAGACGGGGTGTTGAAATATGGAATAATCTAGATCAAAACATCAAACTTTGCAATAACCTGGTAAATTTTTTAAAAGTTTACAAAGAGTTTACATTTCTTAGATATGAACAAATTATTGTCAGTGTTGTAGCATATTCTTTTGCTGTCGTTTCTTTATTTGTTGGTGTGTTTTTTTTTATTATTATTGTTGTTCTTCATTATTTGTTGTTATTTTACCCTATGTTCCTTTGTTTATAACCCTTTGGCTTCGGCCCACTCCCTTTGAGCAGGTGAACTGCTCAAACAAATAAATAAATAAACTAAACGAAGTATCATTTACCTCCATAGAGATGCGTCGGTGGATCCTGTTCCTCAGACAGACTCCGGTTGGAGACTGGACCTCGTCTGAAGAGGTCCCCGAGGCCTGGTCGCTCTCTCCGTCTGAGCCCATCTTCAGGTTCTCATGGACGATATCTAGATACGCACACAATAAAAACAATATTACAATAAAAACAGATGAAAACTTGTCGTGTAAAGCAAGGCAAATAGGAGTACACTGATTCTTAACCATATTGTAGGAGTGTGAGGGCCAACCTGAGGGCAGCGGAATTGCTTTTACTTCATTACAGATGACACATGAATGGTTGCTTTTCATTACATAATTTCATTTCAGAGGCTACACGTTGCTAAATTGCTGAATAATGCTTGCAATGAGGTACTGAGTCACCGTCTTTTCAAGCCGCACAAGACTTTAGGAGTTGAGATTTTAAATATTCCAGCATGTTTTCCTACGTGGCCTGAAAGCACCCC
This sequence comes from Proterorhinus semilunaris, assembly GCA_021464625.1. Classification (NCBI taxonomy): domain Eukaryota; kingdom Metazoa; phylum Chordata; class Actinopteri; order Gobiiformes; family Gobiidae; genus Proterorhinus; species Proterorhinus semilunaris. The sequence goes on from CM038343.1 coordinate 13,354,204, forward strand.
TGCCAGCTCTGGGTAACCCCTGAGGCTGCTCTCACCACTTCCTCTGCAGAGAACCATAAAACTGGTCCAAGTTTTAAATCGCTGCAGTAAAAACCCAAAACTGCAGCCCCTTTTCCTCACATGAGCCGTTGATGAGCGAGCACCACGTTGTCCACCAAACAGACAAATACCAAGAAGAGTCCAATAAATACCAGCAGACTTGCAGCGGCGCCTCTATCGGTCTACCCCAGGGCAACTGTGGCAACATATCACTGAATAAAGCAAAATACAAAGTTTGAAGTTTGTTCAAAAGAGTTGGCTGCTAATTTGTTGCCCTTTTCAGACTAGACAAGACATGCAGTAAATTGCCAGCACTTAAAACCACCATTAGTTTTATCATTACAGTAAAAATTTAAGAATTTGTAGCTTAAGAAAATGGTCAAACATCCCCTGTGTCCCTTCCTTTATCTATGATCCAGTTGCATTAAAATTCCTTCCTCATTCTCCATCTCCTGCCCCAGTTGTGGAGTGTTTTCGTAGGCAGCAGCCCATCTGAGCCCCCGATCCAACATCCTGCACATGCATTCCTTCATTACCTGCTCAGCCTCCACATGAGCTCATCTGTCCTAGTTTCCACTCCTATAATGACACCCCTTTCTTGCTAAATTCTCCTGATAAACACTTTACCTCCATGCATTTTACATCTCTAAAAAGGTAACATTTGGTTGATTTTCAAACAACTTCCTTCAGGTCTTTAGTTCAGGCTACAGATGAATTGTCAATCTAACGGCTGTGGGATATTGCACAGCCCTAATCCCAAGGTTCATATCGCTTTCAAAACCTTTCAGAACGATGCAAAAAAAAAAAAAAAAAAAAAAAAAAACAGAACATTTCAATTGCCGGTAATTGCACACATTGCCACTGACCCTGAAATTCCAACTTGCGTCATCATTATCTGTAGGAAATATCACTGAACAATTGTCACTGACCTTCTGATGGCTGCTGTTATGTTCTCTTCCCCTGAAAACTTTAACTTCCAAGGTATTCTTGTTCTCTGAATTTTATTCGATTTTGTAAGATGTTGGAGCTAAAAGGAACAGGCCACCATTTTTGCATACTGAGACATGTACTTAACTGAGCTTAAACAAGTTGATCTGTCTAGTCTTTTTGTGTGCCCACAGTCACACAAAAAACGAAGATGTTGTTAGCATTTGGCCTCTCCTCCTCTTCTCATGGGGCCAAACGGGGGTGAAGTTAGAAGCGACCGACGTCCGTGCAGTAAAATGGAAGTGCTCCAAAGGTGTCATTACGCCGTACAATATAGTAGCCCTTTTTAATTTTGTGTAGCTATATTTAACTGCTCACGTAACCGTATTTAAATCGGGAAAACGTGAAAGAGCTTGGTCGCGTCTAACTTCACCCCCGTAGAGGAGAGGAGAGGCTAAATGCTAACAACATCTTTGGTCTTTTTGCGTGACTGAGCCCATGTACAAAGAACAGACAGGTACGCATCAACGCGTCCAAGCTCAGGTAAGAAAATATCTCAGTATGAAAAAACTGTGGCCTTTAATACGGACACTATGTACCACGGGTGCCAGTTTGTAAGCATTGCTGATTTATTAGATTACAATTAGAGGTACACATTAAATACATTATACCGTTGGTGCTCGTCACTAAATTATAATCACATTTACACCAAACTCTTCTATGTAGGTCAAATACAAAAAGTCTGCAATTATTTCAGTTTCTGCTGTATCCAAATTTCAGATTTGCTTCTGTTATCTCCATCCCTTTTTCATTTTGAGACACGCAGTTAAAAAGGCTTCAACACTTCCATCCCGGTTGTCCCATTTAAGAGTCCTGTTTTTAGATCCAAGGCGTTCTAATTAGGAAAGGGTCAATTGGCTGAACCCTACTTTATTTTATATATATTGTGACTGCCTTTGATTTGACTCCTTTGGCTTAGCGTAATAAATAAAGTGACATGGTTATGAAAGAAAAGAAAAACCAGGACACTCTTTCTGCTTCAAGATTCTCAACTTTATTTTAACCTCTTAACCCCCACCTTAACGGAGCGAATTTTCTCCACTTTGGCTTTACCCAAATCCGAAAGCTTGGTGAAAAAAAGTGTCAAAATGGCAACAAAAGAGTGACGAAGATGTAATGAAAAAGTGACAACAACAAAAAAGATCTATTTAGATGAGTTTTGTAGGTTTTAGTTTTCAAATAAGGCGGGGGTTAAGAGGTTAAGGGGCTTGGTTGATTTAAAATGGGGCGCCACTTTATCCCAAAACATAACGGCCAACAAGGAAGGGTTGTTTTTTCTTTTCTTTCATCAGTTTTTGCTCCCTACCGTCACCACAGAACAATTTTACAAAGAACCTTTTAAGCACTTGATGAGTCATGAAAATGACTTTACCACTCACTAAAGCATATTACAAATTGTGCCCATTACTAATCTGTGGCTAATGGGCAGAGCTAGTACGTGTCCACTTTTTTGTTTTTTACAAATAAACAAAAGAGGAGTGGGGGAGTGAGAGGAAGGAGCGGGGACGTCGACTAATCAGTGCGGAGGCTAAATGACCAAAGTCCTTGGCAGGCGCATCAGAAATTTGATGCCAGTGAACCTGTACGTTCACTACTCCTGCGGACTAGAGGCCTGGAAGTATTCCCTAGTATCCTTAAGGATGGGAAAAAGTGGTGGACGGAGGCTTTGTGTGCAAATGAGAAACCCAACCTTCATTGTTAGCACTAGCACTGCCCTGAAGAATGCACCAAAAAGGGATAACAATTTGCTCAATGTCTCTCCTTTCACTGGCAGGTGTCAATGTAATGTTAGAAATGAGTAATTGTGTTATTGCTACTGCCACATTAATCCAATAAGATAAAAGAAATCAATAAAAAAAAAACAGGGTCTTACAGCTTGCTAATCTCCATTGCAGATACGGTTCCATAATTATTGAAACATTCCAAACAGATTCTTTTTTACATCTCTGTGCAAACCAGCGCTGATTGTTCTATTATTCAAAGCACCAGCTTTACCTTCAGATGTAGTGCAGTGGGGCTGAATTTCTTTGTGTATTTTGCGTAATCAAGCACATATTTTTCAATGGAGAAGGGTGCTTAAGTTATATTCGTCATGTACACTCTACACTCAATTCTGGTTTGGATTAAAGGAAGGTTTTTGTGTATTAAATGATACTGGAGTGGATTTTTTTTGTTTATTTATTTAAAAGATCCATTTTACCTGTGCTCACAAATCATGTCCGTAAGAGCTACATCAATATCGTATTCAAATGTATTCTGAACAATGTGCGAACATGAACAGATTAATGTGTTGTTCAAAAAGAGAACTTATTATCCTCTCACCCTCTCGACCCAAGAGCTGCTTCTTAACACTTTATCACCTCGCTCGGTTTTCTTCTGACGGTGGCACGAACCAATCACGATGAATTAGATCACGCCAGAGATAACATGATGCCTTTCACTGTTTCCTTGGTATTTGTTATGAAAGAATACTTGGCACTAGAGCTTTAGGTAATATATGTCGTCTTATACCAAAAACAAAATGTCAGTCGAATTCTGAAAATAAGAAAAAGGGGAGCCTATCCATGTAAAAATAAACATTTTTTTTGTACTTTTATTGCAGACATGGATGCCTTAGACAGCTCCTTATGCCATGGTGGGCTTTGATTAGCAGGTCTTTTAGTTCAGATATCCAATTGCCTTTAGCTATCTGAGCCTGTACCAATAAATGTGTATATTTTGTTAGCACCTTAGTGGTGGAGGGGTTTGAGCACTCGAATGATCCTAGGAGCCAAGTCGTCGGGGGCTTCGTGCCCCTGGTAGGGTCTCCCATGGCAAACAGGTCCTAGCTGACGGGTCAGACAAAGAGCGGTTCAGAAGCCCCTTATGAGAGACCAACAGGCCCGGTTAGAATCGGGAGGCCGTCCTCCCGTGGACCCACCACCTGCAAGAGGAGCCATAGGGACTGGTGCAATGTGTTTTGGGCAGCTCCAACAGCTGCCCCCACGACCCGGCAACGGACAAGTGGAAGGAGATGGATGGATGGATGGATGGATGTTTGGATTAAAATAAAAAGCATGAAACATTTTCACCAAAAACATATTCAACTCTATTTGGATCATGAGGAGATGATCAGAAAGAGAAAGAGAGATTTGCCCAAAGAAAAAAAAAACGAGGAACTCTCAGGGCAGTGTCACACTTCCTGTCTGCTCCATCTGTTGTGACCATACGCGCTTCCTACATGTGCTGAGTGAGGTACAGAACTGCAGTGAATCACAGAATATGGACTGAAAAGATGTCAAACACTCGTCTAATGATGTAAAATGAGGCAATACACAAGAAAACCTCTAAGTAAGTAAGTAAGTGCTTTATTGTCATTGTACAAGTGTACAACGAAACAGCGTTCAGGTGTTGGTCCTGAGCTGCTGCCACTGTGTGTCAACCTGACCCGCATGACCTTGGATGTCGGGGGAACTGTAGCACTTGGAAGAAACCTGGCTGGCTGCCCTGTCTCCTCTAATCCTCTGAAATGGTTCAGTGCCTCCTGGGCTTGTCCCTGTTTCAGAGCGTGGTGTCCTGCACTGGTCAGCTCCACCCCTCCCTCCACCTCCTCCCTCCACTTCACAACAGTCTTTCACCATCTCTCGTTTGTCCTTTTTTGTTTCCTGTAGCTCCTCTTGTGACGCCTCGACTGTGCTGCAGCTGTGGGGGCTCTTGGAGCCTCTTCAGTGTCTCAGAAGAAGAAATGTGTAGGTTTCAAATGGGTTTAGCTGATAAGTTAGCATTTTGTTTACCTTTAAAAGGCTGCTTTCTTCAGGACCATTTTAGACTCTCAAAGTAAACAAATCCACCAAACCTCCACAAAAACACAGCAAAGACGTATAAAGTATCCAGAAAACAATGTGGAACACAGAAACCACAAATGCAGTTTGCAGAAAAATGCAAAAAACTCTGCTTCACAAGGAGAGAGCGAGGTCATTTCCTGTTTTCACTGTTTTCAATAAGAAATTGCAATGATGCAGAAAACTTACCTATGAGCTGCTGTATTTCGAAAAATATTTTTTAAATGGCATCCAAATGTACTTCTGCGCTGGTCATACATTTTCAAATAATTGCCATGTTATTACACTTTTAGGTACCATGGCACTATGGTGTTAAGCGCTTCCTTGACTTCTTATGAAATATAAAAGTTCAACCAGAGGCTTTAGTCCAAGTGAGTGCCTTACCTAACCGGCTGCCATTTCGGGGCATGGCCATGAATGATCCGAGCGTGCCACCGATGACACTGTGAGGCCGTCGGAGCGGAGGCTTTTTGAAGGACCCTGTGTACTGGTGCAGGAAGGAGTGCATGCTGTGGGACGTGGGCGGCCGGCCGTTCCTCATGAAGGGTTCTGAAACACAAGGTCAAAACCTCAGCACAATTTTGTTATCTCTGAAGATTTCAAAAACATTGGCTTTCAAAATACCACCACTTGTTTTTCATAATAGCATTTTAATGGCACGTCATCTTTACTGTACATGGTTTTGATTCCAGGCATGCCGTTACTTTCTGCACGCTTCGCCTGCACTCACTGAATAAAACCGTGAGATTCGTAGGTAGCCGAGTAAAATCTCTCAGCTGTTGCCTAAATGAGTTTCTGGCTCTCACACAGACCATCCTGCAGATCCCTACTGTTTACTTCAGTTAATTAGAACCACATCTCAGCAGGAGTTCATAGTGAGACATGAACAGAGCGAATCACCAATGCCAACACTGCTAATAATAGTAATAAAGGCTTACACTTGTATTACGCTTTTTGAGCCAGTGTTACCAAGTTACTCAAAGTTCTACACTGTAGTCATTATTCATTTACACATACTCTGAGCTTGTAGGCTACTATTGTTGCCATAGCCACCTCAGAGGTAGACCCACGATGTGAGGCTTTCTATCTACCCACTTAAATACAGGTGCATCTGTGGCACACCTTTGTCTGATGAAGGGCCAAGACGCCCGAAACGTTACCACTTAGGTGCTATAAATAAATTGCTACTTGGGAGCTAAGAAAGCTGTGCAGATCTTTTCTGTTTTTTGCTTTCTATCTGCGCCATGGGCTCCTCCAACCACCAGCACTCACACACTCATTCAGAACTTGCAATCTCCACACAGACAGGCCCCCTTCGACTGGGGCTAAACAGTCAGGTTGTGCTCTAGCTGTGAAGCACTAGCGCTAACCGCTGCGCCACCATGCTTCCCTGTGCTAATTTAGTCTTTGACTTCCTGATTCGAGCTGGAGGGAAATATAAATACATTTTGTCTGTGCCACCATCCGCACTGGATCTATACTTTACCACAGCCTGCCGTGGCCATCAGCAGGAGAAACTTTTGCAAAGGCATGCGGATTTCATTTGTTTTTGGAAAATGTAACTGCCTGCAGCCTCCAGTTTAGCGGTAAGTGATGACACACATGCGCTCGGTTAGGTGCACGTGCATGCGTCTGACACGCGCCACGGAGCTTAAATATTAAGAAATTTGGACTAAAACTTTAGTACTGTTCATATGGTCAGATTTCTGAACCGCAGTGCGCCGTAGCACAGTTTCTAATGGTAAATCAGGTGCAGCATGCCCACAAACTAGCACTTTCTCATTTTTTGTACTACTCACTTAGTAAATGACCCCCATGGTCTGTTTTTCTTTCACAAATGTTGCTTTTACAATGTAGATCTATGGTGCCAAATTAAGCTTACTCTACTACAAGAACTCTGGGTGTTTTTTTTGTCTTTTTTGTAATGTGTTTATGTCCTTGTATTTGTATTTATGTTTACAACTGACTCCCCTCCTCAAATAATTAGATTACACGAAAAACCAGGACGTAGGCTATATCCACACGAAGACAAAACGCTTATATTTTCAGAAACTTTCTTTGTAAGCACGAAGCCAGCTCAGTAAATGTGTGCACATATCCACATGGGTCGACTCAGGTCTGTGAAAACGGCGTAATTCATCTGCCAGGCCTGTGTGTGGCGCTGTGACGCTAACACAAATAATAGAACAAGATGTAGAGGGCGCATGCGCAGTAAACTTCTGTGGAATGTAAACAGTGAAAATCAAACGGATTCAAGGATTATGATTTACAGAAGAGACGAGGAGGCGAGTTTATTCTTCAGACGTAACGGGACTGAAGCAGAAAAACCTGTGAGTGACCGGACTTTGACTGTCAGTCCAAAAACACAGACTGACTTGGCCGTGTTTTTCTACTTGTCACCTGTGGCTCGTGGACTGTAGTGGAGCAAAGAGGAGCGGAGTAAAACCATCATAGATCCAGGAGTACAACTCATTCTAAGGTCAGTAGATTATGGATAACAGACTCCACTCTGGTGCTGTGATGTCATCGTTTTAGTAAAAGTTGCGGAGACGTAACAACGGCGCCACGTAAACGGCGTTTTGAGATCTTTCCACTCTGGGACCTAGTTTGGAAAATGGTCGTTTACAGACCCCCAAAAACGCCGGACTCGTATGGACGATTCAATGGATTGATAAAATATCTTTGCGTTTGGTCCTCAGTTTCACTTGTATGGACAGGGCCCAAATGAGGGACTAAACCAGGTCTAAAGTACAACTAAATTTGGGTGAAGTGGATTAGGACCAAAACAGGTCATAGCCTCAACTAGCTCTCAAACTCCATCTCAACCAAGTTAAGTGAGACAAAGACTCCAGAGTAACACAAGAAAGAGTTTGCAGCTTTGAAAATTATTAGACCATTATTAAGACCATTAGACATAAAAATGTTAAACAATGTGGACTGTTGTCACATCATTGACAAATTCACCTTTATTATTGTAATTTGTAATGTATGCTATATCGATTCACTGTTATTTTATCTCAGGAATATACTTCTGATTGGGACCATCTCTAAATGGACAATCTCTCTGCTCTCGCTTGTTTGAATTTTTAATGTCGAGTGCCGCGTTGTCCCCGTCATTTATGGCTCCGAGCAGCGAGTTGAAAAGGTCATGGAGCATAAAGGCTGCAGTAACAAGAAAAGCGGTAGTAAAAACATTTTCTCACTCTGCACGATAATGGCAGACTATGGGAGCAGCCTTTTTCCTTTCGACAGGAAACTTTCACACAGTTTTATGTTGAAATTATTAACTCTTTAACTGCCAGCCCTTACCTCAGAAGCCACCCTCAGCTTTCTGCTCATTTTCAACAATGTTCGCTCTCCCACAGAAAATGTTATACCCTGACCACAAGTCTGTATCTTCGTTAAAATAAATATATATATGGATTTTGTTTAGGTTTATTGATTACTCTTTGATGAAAACTACCGTTGTTCATTTGCCAATTAAAATCAGTTCTTTTGAGACAAAAAGTGCAGCAACATTTCATAACATTTCGAAGTATTTAAAAACATCCCAAAAACTTCATACATCTAACTGAGAAATACATCATGTACACAACCGTAGAAATATCTGAAATAAAAATGCTATACTGTAGCTACAAACTACAGAATGAATTGTGTTTTCAGGCATTTCTCAGCCCAATTTCGCAGATTTTTCGTCATAGCATGTCCGTTTAGGCAACCCCTTTTAGAAACATACCGGTGTTTCCTGCATTATTGTCCGGGTCGCCCATCCTGTCGTGTGGTCAGCCACTTCCCTCAATCTGATCTGAATTGACATACAGAGGCCAATATTGAAGCCCAATTGAAATTAGCCAAGCCTACAGAGTTTTCTTGCTGCCCAGCCAAGTTTTGAATCCTGGTGCTGCTACTGATCAAGTAAGTGCACACTAGATGCAGAGGGTGTTGATGGAACAGTTGGACAGAGCTTCCAGGACGGGGACTCATTCACAGAAAACCAGAGTATGCATAATTACTAAAATGTAGGGCTGGGTGCCATTAAACGATACCGGTATGGTATTGAAAAAAAGTGTAGGTACTGCTGATACAAAACAAAAAGTAAGTATCAAGGGGAAAAAAAAACTGTGTTGATGCTGTTGGACCAGGGATAGCATTAAAGGTCCGCACATACTACACGATTTTTCTAGTCTTACACGATTTTATATAGAATGGGGGGTCCACACTACACGACTGGATTTAGAGCGATTATAGAACGTCTGGGGGTTCACACTTAACGACTGAGAATCGTAAGCGCGAACACAGTACACGATTCTGACAAACGGCTAATGTTTGATAAAACAGCGCGTCTGTCCTCTCTACCTCCTCCTTTTTCATTTCTCAGTGAAAACAGCGGCACAAAACGGCTCATTTCATGGCCACAGCGAGTCCCACACGAAAAGGCACAACTTTATATCACCAAACGTTCACGAGAACCACCTTTTCAAGCTACATTTCAACCGCGAACAGAGTTTAGCGGCACTTACTGAGTTTGGAGACGGACTGTTCAGCTTCACCTAGCCGCTAGCTGTTAGCCTCTCCACTTTCTCCACTCGCCTCTCTCCGCTTTCTCCGCCGTCTCCTCCGCCTCCTCCATCTTGGGGCTGAGGCCTGTCTTCTTTTCTTATTAAATCAGCTGAAATGCGTCCCGCTTCTTCATGTCGCCAACTTTTATCTCCATTTGACAGAACTATAGCCAAGTTGAAGGCTTCATAGCAGTAGGAGCCTTGCACTGCGATGTTGTGACACTGTTGACACCGCTGATCAAACTGGGACACGCACATGTTTTCGCACGCTCACAAAAAATCGTAAAATCGTGTCCGCCACTCCATGTCCGCCTGACGAGCGCCGTGCTGCCGATTTAGCAGCGTTTCAGACGCTCCGTAGCGACCCTTTACGAAAATGATACCGGCGGAACCAGCCAGCAACTTTCTGACGATCTCTGCTGCTTCACAAAGGTCGTGCGTTGTGTTTTCGTTGTGCGCAATGGAGTTTTCTTCGCTAAAACAAACTTTGCCCCGGTCTGCTTCTCTCATCCTGAGCCGCTCTGAGCCGCTGCAGCATTTAACTCCGCCCCTTTCCCCTTGAGTCTCCATGGAAACGGTTGTCAATCACAGCTGAGCTCGAGGATGATAAAACTAAAGGCTTATTGAGAAGTTTTACTTTTGAGAGCAGACAAAAGAATATTAAAAAAATAATAATTTTAATGGGCTATATTATGAATCTAAATATTAATGAGCAGGACTTCATATGAAAGATCAGGAGACCTTTTTAAGTTTATTTCCAATAAAATAGATTAAAATCGTAATCGTCCAACCTGAGTAAAAAAAAATAAAAAAATATCGGGATTTTATTTTTTGGAAATATCGCCCAGCCCTACACAGATACACAGACATAGCGTTTATCTGTCAATGATCCAAAGTTAAGTCGACATAGTAATTTCGCCGCAACAGGCCTATAATAAAGACAATCTGCAGAAGATAGTATAGATGAACAGCCACCGTATCAACAATCTGAAGCCAGCAGTTGTGGCTTGCAGCTCAATAGCCCAAGTGTATGCCAGTTTTTCTTTAGTTACATAACACGAGAGACTCCCCTCACTCCAGTCCAAGTCCATTACAGCCGTTTGCTGCACTGCCCTCGCTCGCTTTTCATCATCTTCATAATTTAAAAGACCCAAGGGACGCAGCCAAGACATCGTCAGCCCTGTGCGTGGGTGTGCGAGAGGGGCCAAAGGATAGGAAGACGTTTCAAAAAATGTGAAAACAAAAACTACTGGCATGTCTTTGGCAGGGTAGTCTCTGTGAAGAATTCCTGTCTGCAAATATTTACTACGATCAAAAGCTCTCGCATAAGCACGTCCAGTGCAGTGGTGCTGACAACCTTTATTTGGATTAAGGCATCACAATAAGTACATGGCAAATTAATTATTGTTACTGCAGTGTTAGGTGTTTTTTTCATGGCGTTCTGTGTTGAAATCAAAATATCACATTAATATTGTTGCCTCAATATTCAAGACAGTTATTGAATATTGCAGTTGTTAAAAGTTAAATAAATAAAAAATCCTAGCACTTGAACAAATAGAAAACCGGCCTTATAAGTGAGTGGCCATAAAAGCATTGGACCATACCAAGAAATGAATATTTAATAAGGCCGCTTCAGCCCTTTAAACTAACAGAGCACTTTGCTTACCAGGTGGGGTCAAGGGTACTCTGTTTACAGTAGGCAATAACAAAATATAATTCAATTAAAAGTCTTCACAAAAAGCCTAATATTGAAGTGGTGGTATTTGTGGTCTCTTACAGTAGTTCATTATAAAAACAGATATATCCGAGTACTACAGACTGATGGAGATGCCGTGGGACCCCAGAGGACATTTGAGATCATGGACGATAATGGAAGCGGAATAATGGATAATATGGATGTATGGACAGCACATGTACAGCAGCAGATGAAGGAGTGAGGGCGCAGGAGTCCGAGACTGACGGCAAAATTAATCTTTTTACACATAAATGCGCTGTTTACTAGTTCTTCTATTAGGGGTGTAGCGGGGCACAGAAAATACTGAACCGGCTCGGTCCACTTGTTAACCATTTCAATACAGTTTGGGTCACACAGCGCCATGCCACGCCCCCTTTTAGTCGACTGATATAGAAATGTTTGACAGTCATGGAGATAGTAATTAGACAGTTGCACGAGTATGAGATGAGTACTACCGTTGTCCTTTGTGCCCCCATCCTCCAGGGTCATCTGCTCGGCCAGCTCCGACAGAGACTCGTCGATGGTTTGACTGGAGCGAAGCGTTAGCGACAAGCGCTTCTTAAAACGCTTCATCTTCTCCATCACAGGGCACTGCGCCGCCTACAGGACACACAGAGAATAAGAGCTTGTTAAAAAACAAAGCAGTACAACAACATAGGAGTGGACGATCGACAGGACAATAAAGATGCCGGTTTGTTGAGGTTGTAGTATCTGATTTCAGGGCTTTCCTGTTTAATGCCACTCTATGCTCCAACACAAACTCATGCCAAACACCCCTGACCTGCCCCGCAACCACGAAAACACATCTGCAGAGACGGCAAAGTAAGTGGAAATGTGAAAAGCAGCAGAAGCTTCAGACAGAGGATTCACTTCTGACACCAACTGAAGACAAAAAAAATCTAATTAGGGCTTTAAAAGGCAACACCAGAATCATGATCCAATCAAAATTGCGAACTCTGAAAACACAAAAATGCTCTACGATTTATTTTTTGCCAGATCAGGCACCTCTTTTACACCTCGAATATGCGTCCAGTATAACAGTGAAAGTGGCCGATGAAGTGACTGCTCATGAAAACTCTGCGCTGCTGTTATTCACTCCAAAAAAAAGAAAAAGAAAAGAGACAAACAGATAATCCCTCACAAGTCAGCGAGGCTGGCGCTGCATAAATTCATGTTCGCGAGGGATTCCTGTGGACCCAGTGTCGTCCAAAATATCTCGCAACTCATGAATAAAACAAACAAATGCTTTTAATCCAATATTCACCCCCTCTGCAAATGCTCAAATGCTCATCAATAAACCATGGGCTAAGCATAAATAAAAAATAACCATCACAGATTTAAACAAGGCACTTTTCACACATTTAGCCGCGGGGAGGAGGTAATTGGAGAGAAGCAAATCAGTTTAGATGGCTACAGTAAAGAAGGGTAACGCTCATCGCTAGATCGGTCTTGATATAATGACACAGAGCTTTCAATGAGAAAAGATATCTAAACCAGCGAGTTCTCTATATATTTCTGGCTACTGCAACTTTCTGTTGTGAGTATTGTAAACATAAAGAGAACACTGTAAATCTAAAATCATAATTAGAAAAAAACTATTGTAAACGTGAAACTTTCATTTACGCTTCTTTTCATTCTTCACAAGTTACGTTTACAATTCAAAAGCTACGGTTTCAAGACATTTATTTCTGACCCTTTTCTTTTTTTATGGGGGTGGGCTCAACGCCCATTGGCTGGAGTGACGGGATGTTACGTCATCACTATAAACTGAAATCAAACCACATTACAGAGGCTGAATGTCCAGCCTAGTCTCTAACCCCTCATTCACTACATAGGCCCACACTATAGTAGACATATACATACATACATATATATATATATATATATATATATACACACACACACACGAGTCAGATGCGTTTTATCTCACATGGAATGTGTTACATGAATGAACAGCTTGGATTATTGCCTTTTTGTCCGAGACAGTCTTTAGCGTGCGTTTGATTTCCGTTTATAGTGATGATGTAACATCCGGTCACTCCAGCCAATAGGCGTGGAGCCCACCCCTATTAAAAAAGGGTCCAAAATAAATTTATCGCAACCGTAGCCTGGGAATTGTAAACGTAACTTGTGAAGTGAAGAATGAAAAGAAGCGTAAATGAAAGTTTTACGTTTACAATATTTTTTTTCTATTTATGATACAATTTCGTCTATGATTTTAGAGTTACATTTACAGTGTTCTCTTTATGTTTACAATACTTAGAACCTACGTACACAATACTTCTTTTACGTTTACGTTGCAGCAAACCCTAATTTGACGCCATACTTGGATAAGTAGCTTTCCTGATCTAAAAGAAAATCATATACAAGCAAACTTCTTATCAGCTTTAGTGATCAAGTGTGCGCTAGTAGGTAAAAGCTGATCAAATATGTCGGTCTAAGGGCGGTTTCACACAGGCTCGAGTTAGGTCGACTTAAAGGGACTTTCGGCCCGAGAGCAGCACTTTAGGGTCAGTATGAATCTAAACGACGGTCTAAAACAGCCGCTCCGACAGCGGCTGAAACAGGTGGTCTCGGAGCGGCGCATCTCGCTCTCTGCGTCGGAGCGGTGGTGTGAATGCGGCCGACCTCTGGTGAACTATTCTCACTTTGATGCCTCTTTTTTGCAGGAAGAAAGAATGACTACGAGCTGCATGAGGACGTTTGGATTACTCTGACAAGGCAAAATGGATTAACTTTAAATCATCATGGTACGTCCTTCAATTTTGCACCCTTAAAGACCGTAATGTCAAAAAATTTACACTTCAAAAAAGAGCCTGAAAACTACCACGCATTCATATTTTTGTCTGCTTCATTTTACAAAAATCCTTCAGTGGCTTTTGAGCCATTTGGATGGGCTGCGGCTCCAGTGGCTTTCGGGTCAAAATGACCCAAGGGCACCACAAGGGTTAACCATGAGGGAGAGGAGTGACCACCGTGTAACATCGGGGAAGTGTGCCTGTACGTGCACGCGTGTCAGTGTCGGCACATTGACGCCCGTTGTCATGGGAATTAGTTTGTTGTACAGCTGATCGTTGTTACGTGGCTGATGTTGCGATGTTTTGTGCGAGCGCGCGTGAACACTGGACTTAACTAACTTTCGAGTAAATGCAGTTGGAGCTAAGGCGGTCTCGAGGCGACCCACCAAACGCTCCAACATGTGTGAAAACGGCCTAAGTAAGGCTGGGCGATATATCGATATTTAAGATATATCGATATATTTTAAAAAGAGATATGGAATTAGACCATATCGTATATATCGATATAGTCCAAATTTGCGCTGTAATACTTGCTTCAGGCACGCCGCTGAACGGAGCTCTGCACTGCTCCCAGCGCCCCAGCCCCGCCCCTCGTCTTTCATGCATAGAGGGGAGAGAGGGGAGGGGCAGGAACAGACACTCCGCCGGCACTCTTCAACAAACATGAAGAAAGCAACAATGTCTGTGAAGCGTGCGGAGGAGAGCCCCTTGGTTGGTAAAATAAAAACCAGTGGCTCAATCATTTGGAGATGGTTTGGACAGAAGTGAATGTAGTGGCGAGATATGGTGGCGCCGTGCGCTGCGCCATGTGCTTTTGTTTACTTCTCAGTCTAATTAAGGTTTGCGGTAGATCGTGGATGTACTGTGAAAATATCAGCGTTTGTAATGCTGCCACCGCGAAGGACTATTGATTTTTCCCCGTTAGCATTGCATTAGCCACAACGCTAATCACTCCATTCCCTCGCTGATACCCGCTCTGATGATGACAGAGATGGTGAGCCTGTGCTGCTTGTAAAGAGTAAAGAGTCGTTTGTGGCTCAGTTTAGGGGCTTATGTTTGGGAATGCTTTGGATAAAGACCCATCATCGCCAGACTACTGAGGTGGAAGGATCGTGAAGAAATCTTACAGCGCGCCAAACGACTCAAAGGAACAAAAATCTTCATTAACGAGGACTACACCGAATCCATAAAAAGAAAACGCAAAGAACTGATGCCGGAGCTGAGAGCTGCACGAGAAAGGGGGGAGATCGCCTTCTTGAGATATGACAAACTCATTATACGTCCACGCAGCAGTACACCACATCCAGTATAAACACCGAGAAAAACGTATGGATTTTGGTATGTAAAAGCACATAATCTCACATGTCTAGTAATACATACAGTTCTATAGGAAGCACCGACTTGGATTTTTCAATAAGGAGAATTGCTGAAGCAAACTCCCAGGATTTTACATTCTCTCAGTACGACCTACAGAACACTGAGATCGACATCGACCCGGAAAATAACTTCTTTTCTAGAGCTACCAATGACTGTCAATACTACACAGAGGATCTGTACAATAGTAAACTTAAGAACATTAAGGCATTCACTGTAATCCACTTCAATAGTCGAAGCCTCTATGCAAACTTTGACCACATCAAAAGCTTCTTAAAACAGTTTTCCACACCATTCAGTGTCATTTTAATCACAGAAACATGGATCAATAATGACAGAGAATTTGAGTTTTCTATTGAGGGTTATGAATTTATAAGTATGAACAGAAGGAACAAGCATGGAGGGGGCGTAGCTATGTTTATAGACTCCAACTATAGTTACAAAGTAATGGAAAATAAGACAATGGTGGTGGATGATACACTTGAATGCATTACTGTTGAAATTACAAGGCAAAAAAAGAAAAATATTATTGTGAGTTCTATCTATAGAACACCTGGCTCTGATATAGATGTTTTTTCTAAGTGGATGGAGGAGCACTTTTCAGGATTAAGTCATAAAGTCATGTTTGTGGGGGGAGACCTCAACATCGATCTTTTAAACCCATATAAACATAAAAAGACGGACGAATTTATAAATACTTTATTCAGTATAGGTCTGTTTCCTCTAATAACCAAACCTAGTAGAATTACAACCCATAGTGCAACCTTGATTGATAACATTTTCTCAAATGAAATTGAAAGTGATACAGTCAGCGGGTTAATGATAAATGATATTAGTGATCACCTTCCAGTTTTCGTTATGTATAAAAATGGATATGTAAAAGATGAAGAGGAAAACAAGTATTGGTTTAGAAGGGTAAAAACAGAGAAAACTATTGATGCATTTAAAAAGGAGCTTTTAGCTCAAGACTGGAGTATTGTGTACAGAGAGAATGACACGAATGTGGCTTATGATGAGTTTACGCAAGTATTTCAAAAGGTATACGACAAAAACTGCCCAATGAAGAAATACAGTAAAAACAGAAAGTGTAAAGAAACACCATGGATGTCTAAGGGTTTACTAAATGCTTGCAAGAAAAAAAATTATCTTTACAAAAACTTTATAAATAACAAAACAAAAGAAGCTGAGGATAAATATAAGAAATATAAAAATAAACTGACAGGTATCATTAGAAAATGTAAACAGGATTATTATAATACATTGTTAGATAGCAATAAGAATAATATTAAAGGTTTATGGAACATCTTAAATAGTATAATTAGAAATAAACCAAGAACGATTAATTATCCAAAATATTTCAAAGATGAGGATAACACTTTAAATAATATGAATGAAGTCGTCGAAACATTTAATAAATTCTTTGTAGATGTTGGACCGAACCTTGCTGCAAAAATTGCAAACGTTGAGAACTATAATTGTGAACTGATAGACACAAATCCTATGTCCCTGTTCCTCAAACCTGTGGAGGAAAAGGAGATACTGGACATTGTTAAAGGGTGTAAAAATAAAACTTCGACCGATTACCATGACATGGACATGAAAACTTTAAAAACTGTTATTGAAAGTATCTCTAAGCCGTTAACTTACATTTGTAACTTATCGTTGCAAACTGGACAATTCACATGTTCCTTGTTGTGGTCGATTCTCATTCCAAGTGGCCTGAAGTTTTCACTGTGACGAAAGCAACTACAACAGTAACAGTTAACCAACTTCAGATGCTTTTTGCTCGGACTGGATACCCTCTCCAACTTGTAAGTGACAATGGTACCCAGTTTACCAGTGAGGAGTTTCAAACTTTCCTGAAAAGCAACGGGATTAAGCACATAACATCTGCTCCTCACCACCCGGCAACTAATGGACTAGCTGAACGCTTTGTACAGACCTTTAAACAGTCAATGAAAGCAAGTAAAAAGGAGGAAGTGCCGCTACAGCAGAAAATTGCCAACTTTCTGCTGGCATACAGAAACACTCCACACACTACTACTGGACAGTCACCGGCAATGTTATTTATGGGAAGAAACTTGAGATCGCGCTTGGACCTGTTGAAGCCTGACATTCGAACACATGTCTCCAACAAGCAATGTTCACCCAGTCAACAACAAAGAAAACTGAGATCATTCGACGTTGGACAAAAAGTACTGGCAAGAGACTATCGCAGCCAGGGTGACAAATGGCAACAAGCCAAAATTTTATCACAAACAGGACCGCTCTCATACACTGTGAATGTTGAACCCAATGTCGTCTGGCGCAGACATGTTGATCAACTTTTGGATGCTTCACCGGGAAATGTGACTACTCCGACTGTGACACCTGCTGTTCTACCAAACCAGGACAGTACCTCAACACCGGACATGACAACTGTGGAAAATATGCCCACACCAGAGATCGTGGACTTACCTCAACCAATGACAAACTTGCCTGATCCTCCTGGACGCAGAAATCCTGAGAGGGTTCGCAAACCACCGGACAGACTTGATTTATAACAGTAATAAACAAAAAAGCGTTCTGAACTTTAAAAAAAAATAATAAATAAAATAAAAAAAAGGTTATTGAAATGTTGAAATTTGAATTGCTTCCCAATGTGAAATGTTATTGGAGTTAAGAGTAACATATAGCCAATGTAATTTTTGTTTGATGATTCATAGTGCATCAAAGCTGGAAGGGAGGAATTGTTATGTATTGATCTAACGCACAATAATAATTCTGCCCTGATCTAAATGCATAATAGTTGGCACTACTTTGTGTCGCGTCTGAATACTGCGCTCCGCAATGTTAGTGTGTACTAAGTCAGCGGACTGATATGAGACTTGTAATGTGGCACTTGTTCAGTAAAGAAGCATGTTGAACTTACGGCGAGTCTGTGCTTCTTATAAGGTTATGTTGAGTGAAAGCAAACATAACAATTATTAAGGACTAAAAAGTAAGTAATACTTTAATAAGTCATATTTCATTGTCTCAGTTTAGGCTTTAGTTTAGTTATATGCAACATAAAGTTATTAACAGCAAATGGGGTAGAAGAAAAATAAATAAAATATCGCAATATTAAATATTAAAACACTCCTATTTGGCAGTGACTTTGACTTAACATTTCATTTCACAGCTCTCACTTTGTGGAAAAAATATCAGGATATATATCGTATATCGATATTCAACCTAAATATATCGGGATATGACTTTTGGTCCATATCGCCCAGCCCTAGGCCTAAGATGACGTTTGAGTATTTTTGTTGACGCAGCAAGGGGCTCTGGGCACAGGAAGCACCTTGCACTGTCGTACCTCCATTGTGTAGTGAAGCTGAACTGTGCAGTATTGTGTTTGCGTGACATTGTGCAATCGTTTGTGTTGTGGGTGTGAGGGAGGCTTCACACTCAGCCACTGGAGGAAATGCACTGAGGAAACGACGGCAGCAGAAAAGCACCTCCCGACAAGACAAGACTATAGAAACTCCAAAACAAAGAACCTGGGTTTTCTCCAGAGAACACGGAAACTGTAGTAAGAATACTACTTTAAGAAAAAATGCTACTTTAGAACCAAGTCTTTGTTTGAGTGATAAGGTTGGTTTGTCACGTGGACACTTCATTTGTCACCGCAATTAGTCCTTGTAACTGGTCAAATAGCGTGCAGATATATCTATTCACAAGGCATTTAAAAAGTTGCTCACGTAAAATGAAATCCTGCAAACCATTTGCTTTCCTCCAAGTCTTTCACCCATTGGATCTACTCTATCTAATGCCAAGAAAGGGATTGATGTAGTTGGCTTGAAAAAAAAAAAAAATTATTAATTACTACAGCAATTGCAAAGACAGCAATGCCATTTCCTTTGTAAACAACAAAATATCCTTTCTCTATGTTGCCTAATTATGTATAAAACCTGCTAAATCTGTGCTTATCTCTACAAACATATGTACACAAATGCATGCGATTGTTAGCAGCTGTGTGCCAATGAGAACGCTCTTTGTTATTTCAAGGCAGAATCAAGATCGCGTCACTTCTGCGAGTTGATTGAGATGTTGTTGTTTTTTCCTTCTGTTGCTTTGAAGACAACTGTTCATAGCTCAACACTGATTTCAATGACTGTGGCGCTATGGTCAGCCCAAAGCAGTACAGTGCGGTCCACCACTGACGTCAGGCTTTATGGGTTCATGCCTTCGCCTTTTGGCCACTGGACAAATACAATGAATCACTTGGCTGTACCTAACAACGTCTTCTGCTGCATCCATAAATCTGGTTACCTCTAGGTCTCGAGTTTGTTAGCTATTAACCCGTGTATTTTGTTCATTTTAGTTTTCTGAATTGCCTCATCTCTCGTCGTCCTCCTCCTCTCTCAATCTCTGTCTCTGTCTCTCTCTGAAGGTCATAGTCCTCCGTTTTCTAAGAGACTCCATCTGTCTGCTCTTACTCGTCCCTCTCTCATTCATCATGCGTGACGGAGACCAAACGCTTCCATCCGTCAGCCGCAGCAGCCCAGGTGACCACTGCCTTACACAACACACTCCTACAGAAAACATGGGCAACCTGTGAAGACAAACGGCATCATCACCGCTGCAGATATTGTGGCACATGTCCTAATGGTGGTATTTCAGTTGTCGTTTTCTTCACAGTGCTGGCTAAATGAGCACATCATATTTCAGAGTCTTAAATGGTTAGGGCTCCTGGCTAACCTTTCCAGATGAGGCAAAATGTCCTCAAGTCTATAACAACCCCATCCAGTTGACAATTTTGAAAACCTTAATGTTTCATTCCAGGGTTAGTTTCCTCTTTGGACCGTCTACACCACAGTCCTGGTTTTGTCTTCGTTGTGGTTAAACTGATTGGAATTGTCCACTCTTGTCTTGTCAAATATTGTTAGGTAACACTTGAACCACATCATTCCCTTTCTCTCGCTCATGCCGCTGCAGTGTGGTGCTGGTATGACAGGAATATGACCTGAATCTGGACACAGCGGGTGAACAGTAGCCTAATTAAAAACACAACAGGACCTCGATGAGGACTTCATTAATTAGCAAATGTCAACATTGCATGACAACAGTGGACAGTGTGAAGACCTTTTACTGGGTCTGCAATTAAAAATGCCAATGACCAGTCAAAGTAATGTTTTCCCTTTCTGAATTGCTTTGAGAACAATAAATTCATACAGCAATAAAATATAATTGTAACTTTTTATGTTCAAATCCTTTTTTGAGATTGTGGCATTGTCTTTTTAATATTGTTCTCAAAATGACATGCTAACAGATATTTATCTGTATAAACCATCAACTATAAAAACTCAATGAATGGAACAATCAATTATGAGTGTCAATTATTGTCCTGGGGATTTGTAAATTGACTTCTTATTTGTCAGATTAACACTGGTGTTGCAAGTGTCAGATCTACCAGTCAAAGCTGTAGCAGTAAAAGCCCTTTTCCCAAAGTTCCAGAGATCTTGTGTGACAAGCGTCTAATTGTTTGTGTTGCGGATCATTGATAATATCCTGAACCAATGGTTCACACCTGTGTTGTGTGTGCCTGTGCAAATCGTGCTGATCCCGACAAGACGAAGAGACAGTATTTCGATATTCAAATTGATTTAAAGTCATTAAATGAGTTTCCTTCGCAGGGTGGCTGGGCGCACCCTCCGAGATCGGGGGAGGAGCTCAGTTACCCGGGAGGAGCTCGGACTCGAGCCGCTACTCCTCCACGTCGAAAGGAGTCAGCTGAGGTGGCTAGGGCATCTGTTCCAGATGCCTCCTGGTCGCCTAGCCTGGAAAAATCCAGACTCACCGCTGTACCAGCCGGTGAGTCTGGTCACCCCTGCGTCGAATCCATTTCCCACAGCGGTAGATACGCAAGCAAACAGGAAGCGGAGTAAACCAATCAGCGAAGGGCGGGCGTCTGCTGTTGTTGTGGTGTTATTAGCGGTTTTGCGTTAATATTTGCGCAGGATTATGAAAAACGAAACTCACCTACTGTCGATGTGTTTTTTGGTCATTTACCGCCGACTGGAGACACACTTTCTCTCTTTCGTGCATCGTTCGTAGATTGTTATTGAGGGACTTCCGCGTCCCGTGAGTGACGTTGCTCGCTAACAACACGTCACGGCAAATAAACGATTCAGATTGGACGTGAACGGATTAATTTTGCGGAAGGCGCGAGCGTTGACTGGGTGACCAGACTGATCCCCCGCTGGATAAAAAATACAGAGGGGAATCATTCTGGTCTCACCAGGCTACCTGGTCGCCTCCCTCGGGAGGTGTTCCTATTGGGAGGAGGCCTCGTGGAAGGCCCAGGACACGCTGGTGGGACTATCGGACTGTCTCCGAGCTGGCCTGGTGTCGCCTCGGGGTCCCCCCAGAACAGCTGGAGGAGGTGTGCGTGGATCGGGAAGTCTGGGCATCTTTCCTGAGACTGCTGCCCACGCGACCCCGCCCCGGATAAAGCGGAAGAGGATGGATGGATGGATGGATGGATGGATTTACAGTATCACCATGGAACAGAGACAGAAGGGCTTTCGTTCGAGTCGTAATCTATGGCTTCGATCTTGACCCAAGACATTATAAAGTCTGCTCCCAACATTTCCTAATTATGATGCTTGCAAAACTTCACACATCAGCAAACAGGCATTTCTCGCGAGTGTGAAGCGGGAATGTTTGGCGTCCAACTAGAGGCGGATGGGGCGTGGACGCACGTTTGGTCTGTGCCCACCTTCAGAACCGTGCGTAAGCTTTCCACCTCCTGTTTGTCAATATGTAGCTATTGTAAAACGCGCAGGATTTCACACATGGCTGGGGGCATTAGCGCACGAGATTCGCGGGTTGCCCCGCGGTCTCGGGTAATAAAATTCTCCTTTGATCGGCTGTGGCAGGTCGAACAATCCCGGCCTGCTGCCGCACGCCGCCACCATACACGCGTCCACTGTATGCAGCAAAGACTCATTCGATCATCTTTACAGCCTGTGTTTGACGTCAATATGCGGCAGAGTTTGTGTTACCCAACATCAAAAGCTTGTCGAGTCTGCCCTCAAAGTGCTCATGCCCTTCCCAATACCTGGGAAGTTGGGTTGTCCAGTGAGAGACTGAAACTCTCCTCTTTAGAGCCAGACATTCAGAAACTGATGTGTGATAAGCAGCACCACTCATCTCAACATTCACGATGAGTTTTTTAATGGAAATCTCAAAATGTAAAATCCACAGATCTATTAGTTTTGTAATGTATAGTTTTTGCTTCATGTGTACAACCATAGACTTCCTATACCCACAACCCCAGTTTCAAACTATTGGCTCTTTAGAATGACATTAAGTGGGACCTATAGGCTGTTACAGCAAGGTTTTTTTTCCCCCACAGGTTTGTTGTTCATATTAACATCTTAACCCCCACCTGAACAGAGCACATTTTCTCCAGTTTGGCTTTACCCAAATGTAAAAGCTTGAAAAAAGTGTCAAAATAGAGACGAAAACGCGCTGGAAAAGCAACAACAACACAAGAAAAAAGCGGCAAAAACAAATGTGACCAAAAAAGTGACGAAAAATGCCAAAATCACAGAAGAAATAAAAACTGTTAGGTGGTCCTCAAAAAAAAAAGGGAAGATAAAGTGGTCCTTGGGCTGAAAATGTTTGAGAAACACTGGGTTAGAGTTATGGCCTTATGCCTTATTAAATTATGTGCCTCCAAACTACAAATATATATCATTCAATTTTGTATGTAACCCATGGGCACAAGTTATTACTAGGGATGGGTACCGTTAAACGGTGCCTACTTGGTACCGACCGAAAAGCTCCGGTCGGGGGCGGTATCGAAAAACTACAATTCTTTCGGTGCCAACTTTCGGTTCTTTTTCTCTCCATACGTCTACGAACGTGTGCGCTGATATTGAGCCACTTCAGCGCAAATGGAGCAAGAAAAGCTATAACTTAAAAAGGAAGCAAAGCTATAACGTACTAAACTTTTGTAATAGAGATGGCGCAGGCTCGGTCTGCCGCTTGACTGAGCCAGGACTTACACTGGTTGTAAAACCCAGAGCTAAACTAAACCAGTTATAAACCAGGACTGAATAGGAAACTTGTGTTTTTTGGCAAATTGAAAAACAAAACAGAGCAGTGACAACAAGAAAGACGTCTTTACCTTTAGCCACAGACCCGCAGAGGCTGAGTTTACAACTTTACAAGCAGCTGCAGCGTGAGGGGAATATCAAAGATATGGAAAAGTGAGCGCCCACTCTGTATTAGACATTTTTTGTGCTCAAAAAACGAAGTTACAGGTGACACTTTGTGCTGTTTTTAGGACTTTTTCTTGAACGATACTTTTTATACACGTTATTTTAATTTAATCAAAAATAACATAGGTATCGAAAAAAGCACAGTTAAGGCACCGGCACCGAAGAGCAGGTATCGTTAAAGTAGTGGTATAAAAAAAAAAAAAAAAAAAAGGTACCCATCCCTATTTATTACACACTGTAACAAAGCACATTACCTTGTACTTCATTTGGCAGGAACCATGTATCATGGATAGACTTTTCTAAAGTTGTGCTCAAAGCGCAGTCATAACTACTAAATAAATACTTAAGGCACACAGTTATTATATTCAAATGTCTTATATTTAGGGCATAACTGGCCCAATGCAAACACGAGTTTCATACAATGTGATTTTATCAGAATTCTACAGCATGAGAAGATGCTAAAAGGCAGTGATTTGAGTTCAGTGGGTCATAGTTTCCCTGATGTCTTCGGGGGTTCTGCCTGGCAACATGTTTAGCCCACTTCTGAGGAGGAAGTGTGTCAGGACTGCCCCAGCGGCTACATCACTGCGCAGACCTAATGAGAGAGTGCATACTGTACAGCGAGGACAAACAACATTATTAATATAGGGCAATGGTTGAACCGATCATTCGCAACTGTCATTATAATAACAAAACGGACTAAAGAAGGATTGTCTGTCATGCCTCAAGTAATACAAAAAATAGCACTATTGACATGACTGTTAAACTTGAAAAACCAAACATCCTATTTTTTTTTTTGATTGGTCAAAAAGTAATGAGAGTGAAACACATGAAAAGGTCAGAAGTATGTTCCCTGATAGGCTGAAACAGTGTTCATAGGATGAGTACCAGCTGGGTCCAACAATTTGCTGAATGTCTCTCTTCCTGCTCCGCACCACCTTTCACCCTGAGCCGTCCTGCCTAATACTGACCACAGGCCAAAATGAATACAAAATTAAAGCCCAGGAGTACACAAGTGCAGAACGGGGACTAAACCATTACTAGGATAGGAATGAGCATCCCTTAACAAAACCTAAACAGTTATGAGTGTTTGGATGTAGGGCTGGGCGATATATCGATATTTAAGATATATCGATATATTTTAAAAAGAGATATGGAATGAGACCATATCGTATATATCGATATAGTCCAAATTTGCGCTGTAATACTTGCTTCGGGCAACCCGCTGAGCGGAGCTCTGCACTGCTCCCAGCGCCCCGGCCCCGCCCCTCGTCGAGGGGAGAGGGGGAGAGGGGGGGCAGCCGGCACTCTTCAACAAACATGAATAAAGCAACAATGTCTGTGACGCGTGCGGAGGAGAGCCCGTTGGTTGATAAAACAAAAAACAGTGGCTCAATCATTTGGAGATGGTTTGGACAGAAGTGAATGTAGCGGCGAGATATGGTGGCGCCGTGCGCTGCGCCATGTGCTTTTGTTTACTTCTCAGTCTAATTAAGGTTTGCGGTAGATCGTGGATGTACTGTGAAAATATCAGCGTTTGTAATGCTGCCACCACGAAGGACTATCGCTTTTTCCCCGTTAGCATTGCGTTAGTCCCAGCGCTAATCCCTCCAGTCCCTCGCTGATAAATGGTAACAACTTGTATAGCGCTTTTCCACCTACATTAGGCGCTGATACCCGCTCTGATGAGCAGAGATGGTGAGCCTGTGCTGCTTGTAAAGAGTAAAGAGTCGTTTGTGGCTCAGTTTAGGAGCTTATGTTTGGGAATGCTTTGGATAAAGAACTTATCTCAAAACCACTAAAACACAGATAAATCAAGAGCAAATATCAAGAAATTATTTGGGGTATTTATTTATTATATTTCATGATTATTAAGGACTAAAAAGTAAGTAATACTTTAATAAGTCATATTTCATTGTCTCAGTTTAGGCTTTAGTTTAGTTATATGCAACATAACGTTATTAACAACAAATGGGGTAGAAGAAAAATAAATAAATACAATAAAAATTGCAATATTAAATATTAAAACACTCCTATTTGGCAGTGACTTTGACTTAACATTTCATTTCACAGCTCTCACTTTGTGGAAAAAATATCGGGATATATATCGTATATCGATATTCAACCTAAATATATCGGGATATGACTTTTGGTCCATATCGCCCAGCCCTATTTGGATGTGAAAACTGCCACCAAGCACCACGAGCTGAAGTCCTTGTTTGTTTTATGTTTAGGAAGCTTTACACTTGAAAAAGACATCAACTTCTGTGTAATAATGATAACGATGATAAAACAGATACTGCAGATTACATTGACGACTAGCACGCGTTGTGTTGTGAGAGTAATAATCAGCCTTTGTTTGATTGTAACAGAGCTGGGTTTTATCTGCTCTCTCAAACAAAACAAAAGGGAACCACGTGACAAGAGTTCAGACCACAGCAGCAGAAACGGCAGCCGTTTGAATCGATACAGCCACATATCAAAAATCCCTACTGCTTTAAACACGCTGCTTTGGATCAATTGGGCGCTAAACATATAATTTCAATGCATTCTTTATCAACGCAAATAACATATTACATTTGAAAGAACATTCATTATGGCAAAATAACTATAAAGCCCAAGCAAGAACAACAAAAAGAAACAATCGCAGCCAAAAAATATCTGGTGAAAATTTTCTAATGATGCATCGAACAGCAGTATGCTAATGCTATGGGACACATGAAGCTGGTCTTTAGGCTTTACAGTCTCAGTGTTGGGCTGCAGTTGTTCACACTCAGGGTAAGTGTCATCCAGGTGCCAGTCTGTCTATTATGCAGCGCTAATCAGCGATCGTCTTTAGCAAAACTGTTCAATTTATGAGAATATGTTCAGGCTCTGCGACAAACGATCACTCGTCGTGGGGACAATCTTCGATTGTAGCTCAAAGTTACAGGTCTTCGTCCCGTACAGTGAGACAGGGACACATATTTAAAGCAGAACTAAGTAACCTGTTTACCTTAATAAATCCTTTTCGTAGTCCCTCTGGGCGTAATACAAGTGTTAAAGGTATACAGGAGGATTTTCCCGAATTTTAGGAAAGAACCGCCCTCTCCACATTTTGAAAAAAATGCACATGCGCAACGCTCTACCTGCTCCCGAGAGGGAACGCCTTCTAAAACGTGTGCGAGAGACATGCACGAGCCCAGTTCTCCTCGTGCACGCTCTGTTTACAAGTCACTGTCGGCATCGCTCACACAAGCTCACTTTCCAAGAAGATTTGCACTTTTTCCACAATGTCAGACTCCCCACCGGTAAGTGAAAATCTATTACAACCATCAAAATTTGTTTTAAAGAATATGTATAAAGCCAATCGTAATCAGGGATTGTGAATACAAAATGTTTCGTGTCTATGTAGCGTTACGAGCATAAACAAGCTATCATTTAGCATCTAAATTGTTTTATTTCATTTATGTCCGTTTAGAGCTTTCAAGAGGACAGTCTTGTGGGATCAGATATGGACTACGAGCCCGTTCCCTGTGCATCCCGACCAAGATCCAGGAGGGGGGGTGCGCCTAGAGGCCGCGGGAGACGAGCTCAGAGCACAAGACCTCCAAGAGCCAGCACCAGCCAAGAGCAAGGAGAGAGAAGGGGAGGCAAGGGTCGGGCTAGAGCCCGTGGCCGTCTGCTAGCTGACCTGTCACGGGAGGACTTCAAAAGGGTTGAAGAACTTCATAAACAGAGGATTGCAACTGAGGAGGTATGTGTACACATATAACCGCTAACTTGTCATTTTTTTGTCGCAAAATACGTCACAGGCTAACTTACAAACTCTTATCAGTACAAAGCATTACTATTGTTATTGTAATATTACTGGTCCAGGGTGTCAGACAGACAGTGTGAGACGTGATCTTTCCTTTTGTTATTGTAATGCTCCCTCCTACATTGCGAGGCAGACAGTGAACAGTGAATACACTCAAAACTGGAGTGAATGTACTGCACTTTTCCCTTTTATTAGAAAATGTGTTCACATTTCGCCTGTTCAATGGTTTAGAAAGCTGTGTGTCAAAGGGCTAAATAGAACATTTTTTAAGTGTGATTTTGTTTTAACAGGCTAGGATAAAGAGACTGACATTAGAGGAGTGTCAACAACTTCTACAAAGATGCCTCAGTCGTGAACCGAGTCTCATCTTTGACCTCATGAGTCTCACCCCTGATCCCCCTCCACCAGGCCCTCCTAATCCACAGGCACCCAACTGGTGTGTCTGTGGAACCTGCAGAAATATGCCAACACTGCTGGAACAGAAATGCTGTCAACAACAACCACAAAACTGCACGTCACTGTTGCCACACATGGAGCTGTACATCTTGGAGGAAGGTGTGCTGAGACTGGCCAGGCGAATCTGGAATGACCTTAGGGCAGAGGTGGACATCCAGGAGACAGGAGAAAGTCACAGACAGTTCCGCTATGCTGCATATAGGAACTTTATTGTCTGGCAATATGGTGTTCTGGGACCAGGAGTTAGAATTGTTATAGCGTCATGTTGTGTGTGGAAAATTAGAGATCGTTTCCCGGATTCTAATGGTAATTATGTAGGCTTTATTCCGGCCAGAGTGTAAACCTTGTGTACTCAACGTAATTCTTTGTGCTTTATTCCAAGATACCTCATCAGGTAAACTTGCACCATAAAATAAGCTGGATCAATACATGTGTGTATTTTATGCTAACTTTTTGTTACATGTACTATTTTGATTGATGTTGATAAAGTTTCTTACAAAGCATATCTTTGTCCATGTACTTCCATCGAGTTTCCCATACTTCTCTAAAATATTTGTACGTGGCTTTAAAAAGTTCACAAAGGACAATGTATGTAGGCTTGTACAGTTGTGCTCCAAAGTTTACATATCCTGGCAGAATGTTTTTACTTTTTTTTTCCCACTCAGTGGTTGTGTGAAGCCACTTATGGTGAAACAGTGTTTGCTCTTTTTAAATAAAATGACCCTTTTCAAAAGTTTACACACCCCTGTTCCTAATAATGTGTATTTCCCCCTTAGCATCAATGACAGCTTGTAGTCTTGTGGTCATTGTGGAGAATTTTCTGTATAATCTAATGGTAAACCGGCCCATTCTTTATCATAAACATGTGCTGTATGTGATAACGGTTTAGAACTTACATATACAAATATCAACGCAATTTGAGATAGCCATATGCAGATTTTGTCTTTTATTTGCTCAAATGTATAAAATTATATGCTGTTCTTTTATACATGACATACATTCACCATAAAAATTATTGATTTGCGCATTATGTACAGGGGAAATGAAGCACACGTACGTCACTCCTTTTGAAGCACCACATCTACAGGTCATGTGTGAGATGGTTGACCTTTAAAAAAAAATATAAATAAAATAAGTTTACATATCAGGACTTTATCCTATGCAACAGCAGCATACACTGTAGAGCAGGGGTAGGCAACATCAGGCCAAGGGAGTCAAATCTGGCCCTCCTGCATAAAACATGTGGCCCCCAAGATCATTATGAAGAAATATTATTCAATAAATAGGAGACCAAATACCTGATAAAGCACTCAAAAATGTTGAAAATACTGTCAATATTTTCACATTTCCTTCCAAAGCACTCCTTTAGATCATAAATGATGTACAAAGCTAATATTTGTGCTTTATTTTGGACGAGAATTGTAATTTTCGGCCCTTGGCATTTGGGCAATGAAGAAAATTGTCCCTCAATGACAAACTTGCCTACCCCTGCTGTAGAGGATTGAATTCAACAAAATAAGGCACTTGACTCGAATACAACTCACCTAGCCCTCTGCGGGCTTTCTTTTCCTTCAATTCTTGTACTGTTGGGGCAGGGCCACCGGACAACAGCCCCAGCCTTCGTGGATCATGAAGTGCAAGAGGCTGCTTTCCTGCCATCCCCCTAGGAGCCGACAGTCTTGAATGGAGAATAACACTCTGTAGATCTGTAATGTACTTGTAGGTTTTTGGGTTCTTGATGGTGTACAGCCGCCACATCTTTGATCTTTTGTTAAAAATTCTGCCATACCTTGGAGGAGTAAACAAAAACATGTCAATATTGCCATTGCGTGTATAGTATAAATTATGGATTATAGATCAGTGATAACTTACTGATATGAGCCATCTGCATTTGTTCGTGCTCCTCGGTTTAGGTGGTAGTTATAATCCAGCCCTGCCAACAGGGTCCGAGCATAGTACACTGGTGGTTTGAAGCAGAAGCGCTTTGAGGCGTACATAAGTATGTGGTTATGGAAGGACTCCAGGTCTGAGGTTGATCTATAAAACAAAAATAAAGAAGCAAATAAGACAATGTGTGAACCTGGCATTTTCCAAATTTTGATAAAGCAAATTGGTGGTTTGGAATGCAATTGCACTACAAAAATGTCTACCTGAAAGAGAGATACTTGGGTATATTTTTCAACCAGCGTGCATCGTAAACGATCTTTTGGAGTCTTCCATGTGCTGCAGAGCCCTTTGGAATCCATTCTTTATTCCGGTCTTCCTCCAAAGGACCATGTCGACAGGCCCCAAAGTACCACTCATGTTTGCCAGTTACATGATGCAGAACTCCTGTCCAAAGATCCTGTAATCAAATGTTTTCACTCAGTAAATTATGCGTACTATTAAAAAAAAAAAAACATTTGACAAACACCCTTTATATATTAGTATACTCTAATTGTGTAGAAATATATACAGTAAATAAAAACTTACGTTGAAAGCTTCAAAGGTCTCTGCTTCCTTACAGCTGTACCAAAAATGATTGCAAATGTCTCTGTTCCAACTCAGAAGTAGTGCACAGTCCTTCTCATGTCCAGCCTAAAAAACAAATTTATTGAATTAGATTAACTGGTTCCTTGCCAAAAAAACAAAAAAAGGTCTCAATAACAGTAAACATACAGCCAGAATCTTTTTACTTAGGTTCTTTGCACCGTGCCAGATATCCAAACTGTGTTTCACACCACAGTCTTTGTATTGGCCATTGTCTGTCAAACATCACACAAGATTTTAGATCATTTCAGCGTGATGTCTTTTACCATTTGTCATAAGGCTACTTTAGACAAATGGAGAGCTTTCCCGTGTCTGCGCGGCGCGTGACCTGTGCCAAGGCTTCGCTAATCAGAGCCTACATTAGGATAAACTTCTCTCCTAATAACTACTCGGTCGATTATTCTCAAATCATAATCCAAAGCATACCACAACGATCCTCTTCTGAGTTCGTTTCCAGTTAGTGATTGGCCCGCTTTTAAACGACATTACTTAGTAAATGGATGCAGGAGCGGGTGTTCTACACGAGCTGCTACTCTGTTTGTTTGTTTGTTTGTTAGCAAAGGCTCCGAGCCATGAGGGAGGAGGGGCGGCGGGTACGCGATGATAAAGACGGTCACTCAGATAGATCTCATCTCATCCATTTTTATGTTTAAGAACTTTCATCGCAAAAATGACTGCTAGTACATTTAAAAATCTTGACATGCCTTTGTTTGGGGGCTGCGGTGAAGATTAGGAAATGTTAGCAGACCTGTGGCCATCGTAATAACTACTGACGATGCAAATTACAAACTAAATAAACTAATCTACCCTAGAAAGTTACAATATACAGTTACAATGTACACTTTTACTAGAAGTGATTTTAAATGGATTTCTCCAAATAGAATGCCAAACTTTACCTGTCGAGTAGAAACTTCGCGACTGAAGCGTCAGTGGGAAGCCCAACGTGTGCTTTCAGCGCACGCCATCGTGTGAAAGAATCTCCCAAAAACACTCTGGTCTTGTTTCTCTCTTCTGAAGCCTTTCTCTTCTTCTCATAAACCTCGAAGACACTTTTTCTCTTGCGACTCTCTGCCATTTTCAAAGCACCCGGTGAGAACTGCGAGCTACAGTGAAAAGCTGAAGGCGAAGCTCAACATATACACCTGAAAGTGCGCATGCGCAAAAAAACGAAAACTACCCAGGAACGAGCACGTACGACGTCCTTACGTAAACATATCACCAGAATGATTGACAATCAGGAGGACCAATAGTCTTGATGATCCACCCGGAAAAAGAACATCCTCCTCTACACCTTTAATGGGATGATTGGGGGGGGGGGGGGGGGGGCAAAAAAAACACACTTGCAACTTGACTGCCACCGGATCGGAGGCACCAATACACACTAATGGAATCATGAAGAAGAAGCTAACAGGCTAACTGGCAAAGCTAACTGTCGGCTAGCAACACTTGAGTGTTGAAGTTTGAGTAAAAAAACAAACAAATCTACATTGTGTAAATGGGTTGTGGTACAATGTACAATATCCTCTCTCTCCTTTTGTCTTTTCTGTCAGTGTAGCATTTACTCTCACGGACAATGAATAAGTAAAAAAAAAAAAACGCAACATGCTACGACACCTGCAGTGGTGACATCTGGCAGTGTCTGATATTTTATAACACTCGTCGCAGATAGCGCCATCCTCTCGCTACAACTCGGATCTCTGTCAAGCGTCAAGTATCAACAAAATACAACATCAGCACACGCCGCAACCCCGCCAGAGTTACAAGCAACACAGGCCAGGCATGGAAGGGGCCCCATTTTACTTTCCCGCAAAATAAACGCCGCACGCTAGCGGCACTTGCCCCGGCTAAACACACGCCGTCTGCTCCCGAAACTGCTGCTACAAAACTTCGGTCGAAGCTACAGTTCTCTCTTTGAGCAAACAGTTAAGATGAGAGCAGGCTTTCGATTTTACAATCCCCACATCTTGCATTGTGACAGCTAAAAATCTCATAAGACAAAAAAAACAAAAAAACTTGCAATGTACAACAGCCATTAGTCACTTTCCAACAATGTAAGAAAAGGATGAGATAACATAATGGAAAATGTGGCTCTGTGTTGGGTCATGAGGCTGCTGATGTAAAGACAAGGGGAGAGAAGAGAGAAAGAGAGAGCGGAAAGTACTAGGATTGTAGTCAGCCAGAAGCCACAGTCATTGTGTAAAAAGTCAGGAACGCACTGTGATGGCCACAGAGTGAGGAAGGAAATTGTGAATATGCCTTAGATCAGTGTTTCTGATCTGGTGGTACTTGGGGGGAAGTCATCAAATATGACTTCAGGTGCAGACAACACTCCAACTTGAAATAAAAGCATATTGGCATATTTTGAGTATTAGGGGAAACCAGAGCACCCACGGAAAAGCTATACAGACGCGGGGACACATCGGCAGTCCACTGGCAGGTGAAGGACAACCACAGCACAAAAAGAGGTGACCACATGAATCCAGAGGTGGTGAGGAACAATGATTTCTAAAATAGCTCCAAAGTTTAAAAAAATAAAATAAAAAAATAAAAAGTATTTGGTCATGTGTTCAGTTCATTCTAAAAGCCTAATAATGCACACTATGAACAGTAGGTGGCGCAGCTGAGATGTACTGTCAAATGCCAAATCGTGTTAAGTATAGTGTATAGCATACGCTTCCAGGTCCATTATGCTGCCCCAGGGCAACTGTGACTACATCATGAGCAAACGACTTGAGGATCTGCGTCTACATTTTGTATAATGAACTTTCTTACAAGCACAATATAATAATAGCCTCTTTCAAGGTGCGTTTTAAATAGTTCCAACAGACGTCAAAGGAGTCTGCCTCCCTCCACTGCTTTTATACCGAGCAAAAGTGACACAATCAAAGCAAAAACACATACAAACGTTGAACACTGGCTGAATACAAAGCCTCTCAAAGTCTCCAAAAGGCGAGCAGTGATGAGGCTGTAAATATCCTGCTCACATGAGACTCAGCACTTTGCTTCAGGACAGCAATGAGCAGCCGGAATAAGAACACAAGAAAAAAAAAAAAATCCAGATTCTGCTTTTAGACTTATTGTGGAGTTATTCGATCGTTTTGTGCTTACGGCTTCATATGATCAAGTTTGGCGTGTGGTTCTGGAGACCGGCTACTGAGCAGTGATTATTTTGAGCACAACAACAGAAAAGTAAATGCCAAAATGAAGCGCAACATCCTGTTGGACAATTTTGAAATCATTGTACTGCCTGAACTCCGTCAGCATTGCAAAGCTTCTTCGAATCGAAGTAAAGGTCAAGTTAACGGTCCACTGCATTTTGACTAGATTTCCCACACCAGGCAGGACACTGCTGCAACACTTTTCAAGATCTTGAGCTACAGGAGGTCAGGAGTACTTAGCAGGAGGCTGGAGGATTAGTCTCTTCGAGGTTGAGGAGGAAACACCAGCACCCAGAGAAAACAAAAGCAGAAAAAACCCAACTGCACCAATAAAGCACATTTGGAATTGTTTTTAATGTACCAATGCATTTAGAGCTTCCTCCATAAGCATCCGTATACTGTACATCCACTTCTTTGGACATGTCCAAGCTCAATATGAATTGAGAAGCTTTTAATCTCCAAAATATCTACCATGAAATGTCCAAACGATGTTCAGTTTGTGAACCCAAAACAGCCAAACAAACCCCGACTCCGCAGTCTTCTCCCTGACCCGACAGCAGGACGGAAGAGGCTGCAAGAGGGGCGCCGTGTCTCCCTTTGAGATAACCCTGTCCGCTCTGTTGCAGAAAAGCTGGTCAAACCCTGGGCCTTGTCCATTTCATTGTCGAGTCTCAACAGTCTTAACCAGTCCACTGACAACAGTGTTTTGTAAACCTTTTTCATACAAAAAGGCACAATCCTTTAGTGTGGTTTCTCTCAAAGAGAAATTTGAACTTCCACAGGTGCTAGCTTCTGTAGCCGCCTCATCCGCTGGTGTTTGGTGGGGCAGAGTTATGCCTTTGCCCCCGAGGTTAGAGATCTGAGTGTAGCAAAGGGAGTTTCCCCACATCACGGTGTACGTTACAAATCAAAGCCCCAACGCCCCAAACCAGAGGACCCTCGTAGACTTCAAAGGCCAAATACTGTCACCTTACAGTCTCCAGGCTGCAAAGATATCAGAGAGGTGACTAGAGCAAATTAGAAGTATTTTATTGTATTAAGGGTAGGGTGTGTGGCATGTACTGTACTCTTAGTCATTTTAGAAAGGCTGCACAAACAAAGAAACTCATCCCAGGTTGCCTAATGAGTCATATTGCGGCCACATAACAGTAATTTTACAGTGTATGGATATATTTTTGAGTGTTTCATTTCCCTCACATAAAACTGGGTGGCTAGACACAGAAAATTGATCATTCATCATGCCTACTTGTTTAATGGGACAATTAAAATGAGATCACAGATTGGCCGAACTCTCTATGTAAAGGAGCTCAACATTCCCACCCTCTTCCCAATCCTGGTGGTAAAACTCCCATTGAAAGGCTTAAGTTATTTCTGTCTTAGGGTTAGAAAGGTTTCTAAGTAAAAGCAGTTGTCATCTTTATCACCAACAATTATTAGGAAATGACTCACTGACCAGAAGGAACCCCCTGCTCTCACACAAACAGATGGGCCGAAATCACACAAATATCTCACCTGAGGATAGCAACACTACCGCCAAGTTTGAGCGCCAATCCCATGAGTGCAAAATCTGTCCCATGCTCAAATCATACAATGCCCTTTTTGCCTGTTTTATCTTCAATGGACTTGTGTCTGATGCAGCACTGGGAGTGTCATCAACATATCTTCATGCTGAACCCTGCACATACTTTTCTGACGCCCATGGCTCCTGCCATGTCCTCTGTCACCCTGGTCTTGTGCCACTGAGCACAGGGTAATTCCGGCTCTGCCGCCAGGTCAGCCCTGCTCCTTTCAAACACAAAGGCTCTCTTTCAGCGCATCCTCCCACTGTCCCGGGCCTCTGCGCTGCAGTCATCTGCTCCCTGTGTGTGGGCGCACTCTCTGTTAGCAGCATGACTGAACTCAGGGAGGGGAACGTATCAATGATTACTTGTTTTATTGGAGTTTAGACACAGTTAAGAGGATATGCAGTCGTTGTACAAAACTCTTAATGGCCCAGCAGATTTTTGTTGTTGTTACTTGTAATGGCTTATTTTCTGTCCTTCAGGTTATTGTAAAAGTAAATTAGATATTTGGCAGAAAAAAAACACCTAAAAACACCTTATTTAATTCTAAAGCATTTGTATTGATTTAGCAGGCTTGTTGGTTTTATTAAATTACCGTATGCACCGTATACTTTTGCTTCCTGAAAGCTGTAAAACATGCTTACTTATGTGAAGAATTGAATGGTGAATGTTAGGAGGTGTTTGGACTACAATTTAAATGGTAGGAGGTGTTTGGACTACAATTTAAATTTAAGGCACTTCCGCTTTTATTGATTGCAAACTAGTCGAGGGCCTTTTAAAAGTATAAGGTAGATAGGAATTCTGGTTATTATTAACGTAATTATTTTTTTAATAAAATGGGTGCAACCGTACAGAAGTCCATTTAGATCATTTTCTGATTAACCTGTTATTTTGCCAACTTAGGGTTAAGGTTAGGTTTAGGGTTAGAGTTAGAAACTATGCATATCCAAATCTCAAAGCGTATTGACTGGAGAGCTTACAGCCTATATGCCAGTGGGATATACAAAACCATTGTTTGATTGATTGAAACCATTGATTGATATACCTCATTTGAAAGCAATGAACACATTTTAATTAGTACCTCTCTCATTTATTTTTTTCTACAAAACGACAAGTATCTCAATGTGGGACCCATCTACCCGACATAAAAACTGTGACATAGTTTTGAATCCCTGTGTAAAGTCTTTAAGCTTCAACTGCTAAGATCCCTGTTTGTCTGCGTCTTTTGAATTTTACCACATCGTCACATTTCTATTTCTTAAACATTGCCAATCTGTGCCCCCAGATATTGAGGTAAACTTGCCAAAATGTCGACATTTGCAATGCCGATTTAATCACAAGCACAAAAAGCCGTTTATCTTTTATGTTTCTTAAGCACACCCACATCTAATAGTCCACCATAACCCATTTCATTTCCTTCAGCGGAGCTCGATACATGCAGCATGTTGGCTTCCGTCGGCTCTCACTTTGCTGTGTTCTGACACTGAGGTTTGTGATGTGGCAAACCGGGAGGACAGACACACGCTTGAACGCCACCGTGTCATCTGCTTAGCAACGGGGTACACAGAGGGAGGTGGTAACAAACCGGGAGAGCTGTAGATCAAATACAGACTTTTACAAATGCCTTCGCAGGTCAAAATAGTGACTGAAAAGGTGGTCCAAAAACAATCAAGAGGCATCAAATAAACTGATACAAGTATGGAATGCATCTTCAATAACACAAAAGTTGCAAAAAAAGTAGACACACAATTTCCTTGTTCCAGTATTACAAAGTGTTACTAAATAGAATAAATGTACTTTCGATAAATGCTGAGCCCACATATTGCCTGTCTGTCTATATAAAGAGAAAACGGTCATGTTTCCAAAAGTGTCCACAACATAATGTTACAACGTGCTGTGTAACTGGTCCTGAAAAATAAAAGGAGTGCAAGAAAAAAAAAATGTGCCTCCTAAAAACACAGCAGCACATAAACACAGGCCTGTTGCAAATCAATAAACAAAGCGGACGTCAAAGTGCTCCTAAGGTGTTATTGCGCCTTACAATATATAGTACCTCTTTTTATCCGCTTAGAAAATCAACATGTTTCATTTTGTGTAACTACTCACGTAACCGTACTTAAATAGGGAAAAGCTTGGTCGCTTCCAACTTCATCCCCGTTTGGGTCCATAGAGGAGAGGAGGAGAGGCTAAATGCTATGATCATCTTATGTCATTTTGCGTGACTGAGCGCACACGTTAAAGACCAGTCAGGTACGCATCAACTCGTCTAAGCTCAGGTAAGAACATATTTCAGTGAAAAACTGGTCTATTCCTTTGACTTAAATGAAAATTATACTTGGGTATTCCTCCAAATCATTCCGGACTTGTGTTGTTTTTTTGTGTTTTCTATAAACAGCACCCACGTCCAAAATGTACCTGACAACTAGCACGTCTTTACAAAGAGAAAGATAATTACTAATTTTTAGGAACCATGTAAACCACAGCAGTCGTTTTTTGTTTTGTTTTTCCCACATGAACGGCTGTGTGCAGGTTAGATGGTTCCCACACCAGCGCGGTAAATCGATCCACTGGCCCACCTCTGCCGCGCTGAGGAGGAGAGAGCCTCTAATCTATGGAGTCGTGTCTAGCATGTTGTTGTGCAAGGCACGACCTGAATGAGAACAGCAGCACCCGCACACACGCCAACAGAGGGATAGGGTAACCTTCAAAAACAAGTGGCCCACGCTTTTCCTTTTTAATCAAAAGCAACCCACAGGTAATGACGCTCAAGTACAAGAAGGCTCAAAGACTGTTTCGAGGATGGATGAAGACAAAAGTGTCAAAAAACGCAGTAATATAGAGGGAAAGCGTGTTTTCTGACAGCATTGGGCTGGTAGTGCTTCAATTTCGGC
This sequence comes from Proterorhinus semilunaris, assembly GCA_021464625.1. NCBI lineage: Eukaryota > Metazoa > Chordata > Actinopteri > Gobiiformes > Gobiidae > Proterorhinus > Proterorhinus semilunaris. Next base: position 13,392,164 of record CM038343.1, read on the forward strand.
AACCAGCACATTTTTCATATACTTACAAAAGGCAATTTACCCACCTTGATTGTATGCATGTAACTGTGCCACTGATGATGGTGGTCAGCAAAGCAATAATAAGCTCCATTACTTATGGAGTGAAAAGGCCAAATCTTACTGCAGCTAGCCTAGGCGTATTGAGTTGCCTTGTCTGTGAAATGCACAGTAAAAATAAATAGGCCTTGCCTATGAGTGTCAAGAAAATTGCTATAAAACTAAAACATGTGTGGAATTATTAAGATTTCAGTAAAACATACCATCTCTGGCAATGTGTGCCATTAAAACAAGAAGCGTACGGGCCACCAAAAATTGTTAACAACAATGCATTGGTTTTATATAGCACTTTTCTGGACACTCAAAGACGCTTTACATTGCATTTTTCACTCTCGACCACCACCAACCTCTCACTCGCACACTACAGTCACCCAGGCCCTACCTTGCTTAGCTTCCGAGATCTGACGGGATCGGGCAGAGCAAAGGTGGTATTGGCCACATTTCCGAGACGCATTTTGGGCACCTCTGATTTAGACGTACAAAAAGGTTTATGAATCTAGCTCGGGCCACCAAAAAAAGCCCTTATTCTAGCCCTTATAAAGAGCTTATTCTGCCATGTCTAGCCGAACTCTGCAAATCTGTCTCAAAAGCCACCAAATCTCCTCTAGTGTGTCCCTGGCTCTAAGTGGTGAGCTTGCTCACAGTAAAGAAATACTCTTTTTGAGGTCATTTTCACCAATTAAATGATCCGTAACTAGATGGGTGCTTGTAAATTACTCTTTAAATTTGTGAAATATTAGACCTTTACAATATGGCTAAACAGAAGCAAGCAATATGCCATGCTTATGAATAAAAAGCGGTGGTTGTTTATTGTTTGGCCTGAATCAGTTATAAAAATGAAGTTGCATCACGTCAATTTGAAAGTTAATCTCATTTCATGTTGTAATCTTGTCTCGGCTACATTGCAGAGTTGCACAAATTAGCTTTAATGTGCATCTCTGCTACTGTACACAGATGAGGTACAGTCTCCGATAGTGCTTTTGTGAAACCTACACCTTCTAACCTCTTCTTACATAACAGCGAAGCCTTGTGGCATCACTACACTGGTGGAAACCAACCAGGGGCAATGAGTTGTTTATGCTCTCTCGTTTTCTCCCATGAGTGAGTAGACGTGAATGTTTGATCTGTGGATTCAACCACGCGGTTTGAGATTGCACACTCACATGGAGAAGGACACCGTCTGCTACTAAATACTAACGGTGCAAAAAACATGCTCTTTAATTGATGTAATATAACTGACTAAGTTAAAACTACTTTGCCTACTTCCACTCCGCTGTAATGTTCCGTGATCACATTCTGCATACTCTATTGGGGGTTGTGTTTAATTGTATTCAGGTAAAGACATTAAGGTGCATTGCTAGTCCACTGCGGCATTAAAAAATATGCATAGAGGGGAAATCAGACAGCAACATGTAAGAGGGTCATATCAGTACTAAGGCCCGACTGATATGGATTTTTGAGGTCCGATATGAAGGGGGTTGGCCAGGCCGATAGCTGAAATAAAGGCCGATATTTAAGTAATTTAATGTCTTTTTTTTATCGCGAAAATAGCCTATAGTTAAAACACTTAATAGTTAAATAGTATTTCAATCATAGAAATACATCGAATAGAGGTCGATTCCAATTATTGGCGGCACGGTAGCACAGCGGTTAGTGCTTGTGCTTCACAGCTAGAAGGTCCCGGGTTCGATTCCCACCTGGACGGGGCCTTTCTGTGTGGAGTTTGCATGTTCTCCCCGTGTCTGCGTAGGTTTCCTCCGGGTACTCCGGTTTCCCCTACCACCAAAAACATGTACAATAGGCCAGGATGAATGATGGGAGTGAGTGGTTGGTGGTGGTCGGAGGGGTCGATGGCGCAGATTGGCTGCCTTGCTTCCGTCAGTCTACCCTAGGGCAGCTGTGGCTACAATAGTAGCTTACCACCACCAAGTATGGAGTGAATGAATAGTGCAATGTGAAGCGTCTTTGAGTGTCCAGAAAAGCGCTATATAAAACTGATGCATTATTATTATTATTGGGAATTTTGATTGGCTGATGCCGATATGCACAAAGGACATTTTGGGCCGTATTTTAAAAAATGTCTCGTCTATAATCTTGTATATGATGCTTCTAATCGTGTCAGTGTTGAACTATTACAGCAGGGGGCGCTGTATGAGGGTTATAGGGATGATTTATTAAGGACATTCATGTTGGTACTTGTCAAAAATCGGCAGCTTCCAAAACAAAAAACAGCAAGTCTCCGTCTCTTATGGTTCCAAAATTATAAGCAATACATAAAATATATAAAATAGGTGTACAACCGTGTGACCGATTTTCACCGCAATGTTTCTCCGCCCCACTGAAGCCTCGGAAGTCACCATCACATTCAATATATTGGCCGGCCCATATATCAGTCGGGCCCTAATCAGTGCGTGCCACAAACTGCAGTGTGGTGGAGTGTTATGTAAAGGCATGACAGTATAAAAGTTGTACAAACGAGACGACAGAACCATTGTGATGTTCATAAAATATTTGTGTTAAAGGTCCTATATCATGCAAAATCGACTTTTTGGAGCTTTTAACCATGTTGTTATGCTATTTCCTTATCAAAAACACCCCCAGAGTGGTTTTTGGATTCATTCACGCAGTTCTCAGTAATCCTCCTGAATCCTGCGCTCTGAGCAGCTGATCCGCCCTCTCCTGGTAAACGACTGGCATGTTCAGTTGTGTCGTCACAGCGGAACGGAAGTGCTCGACGTCTGTAATCTAATGCCTTACGGCATGATTTTTATTTGTAAAACAATTTTTTTCATTATTTCTGTCGTAAGAAAAAATCAATAAAAAAAAAAAAAAAAAAAAGAGGAAGTGCCTGACGCTGCGCTGCCCCTGTACCGAAAACAAACGCTCCTCCTGAGCGTCCGAACGGTCTGAACAGATGGTCATGTCATGTTTGCACCGAAAGTTGTGAAGAGGGAGCTTTTTCTAACCTACTCTGGAGTCTGGACACCTGTTCTTTTTTCTTACCTCACGATAATGTCACGGAGAAAACCGCGTTTGGCTGCGAGGACTGGACTTTATTCAACCGTCCTAAAGAAGAGGCCATAGAAGTTGGCATTTCCCTCCGGGATTCAGCGACTATCAGTCAAAATAGTGTTTGTCTGAGCCTGTCGCTGATGGATGCTTGGTGAACCTTGGCCAGAATCAAAGTGGATTAACTTTTATAACCAGCGCAAATCCCATACTGGAAACATCAGAGAGGTGAGTCGATCAAAATGCATGTTAGCGTGTGTGTGTTAGCCATTTAGCCATGAAGCTGTGTTGCACATGTTAACTCCTTATAACAGCATCATGAAGTAACTTCACTTTTTGCTGTGATATATATATTTCTACTACTGCTAAAGTTGTATGAGCGGCGAGAGGGGGCGGAGTTAACTGAATCCAAGCGTTTTGTCTTCCGGGTTGGAAAAATACCTCCAGAAAATACTAATATTTATCACAAAAATGAGTGCTCCGTAGTGGTAGAGGTACAATATATCATATAAAGGCCTATACTTTACTTTGGAATGGCTTAAAATAGCATGATACAGGTCCTTTAAGTGTTCTGGTCTGAAGATTTAGCTAGATGCACAGCTAAATCACTTCCTGTTTTGGTAAAATCAAGGGCTGTGTCATTCACTACATAGGCCTGCACTATATAGTCCACTGATTCTGGTGGCGATTCAAACAGAGGCCGCTCCTTTCTCCGAGCTGCGCTGCGGCGTGCAGGTTTTTAAAAAAAAATCAGAATTGATTTATTGTTACAAACATTTATTTTATGAAACAGAACGACAGTTTTGGCACTTTTACAGGCGTTTTATTTTACTTTCAAAATTAAAACTATCATAACAGAAAAAAAAAAGAAAAGAAAAAAAACACGAAAGTAGGTCAGCCCAGTGTCCGAAGTGCCAGCAGAATGAGTGCACTTCATCTGCTAAAAGTTCGCTAAACTCCGGGAATAATGTATTTCTGCGATAAAGCCCAACCAAACTCATGACACAGTGGAATATTTATGGATAAATACGTGTCAGATACTTTTTATTTCACATGGATTTTACATAAATGAAGCCTTTTTGTCCGAGAGAGGAAGCTATCGGTCATTTAACAGCTCGAGCAAAAGGTAAGCAGCTAACGTTAGCATTTTTCACCGTAACCGTTTATATTCAAGTCGTTTATTCATGAGAATTACGCAACACGCGAGTGAAACAGTTGATTTCATTCAGTCGTGTTGTTTAGTTCAGAGACCTGTGGCCATACTTTTCAGAATGCATTGTGGGAAATTTTGAGTGCACTACTTTTTTCTATCTGGACATTCGGGCATCCCTACAAAATGGCGTATCCACTATATAGTGCACTTTATAGGGAATAGTGCGGACATTCGGATACAGCCAAGGACAGACAGGGAAGCAATCTGTTTGCATCCTCTACTCAGGACTGACATGTCATAAGTAGCTTTAGTGCATAAATCTGTTGTTTATGTACAAATATCACTCAGTAATATTCTTTATTTTTCTGTCTTTTTGACAGTTTTCACTCTGTGCCATGGTGAATGGGTCGAGTAAAGATCCCGACTCTACAACGACGGCTCGTGTCTTCATTATGGATAGAGTTTAGCGTGATGTTTAGTCTCCACTTTCCACAAGAAGATGAGAACATAATCATGTAAAAACAAGAAATTCCCTATGGTTGGACTACTACATAAGAAGAGTTTAAGAGGAAAACTTTCGATCGCTATTTCGGACCATGTGGATTTGTTTTGAGGCTGCAGCCGTGGATTAGCTGGACTTCTAACAGTGAATTGTAAGTTTGATTGTCTTTTTTACTAATAAATGCGCCGTTTACTCGTATTTCGCGGTCAAACAAACATGCCCTCGTTGTCTGCTTCTGATATTCTTCAAACATTAAATTTTTTTGTGTCTCCTTTGCAGATGCTTGTGTGTTGTTGTGAGGGGATGTTGTACTGTGAAGCTAGAAGTGTGAAGCTTTGTTTTTGCTGCAGAGTTAGCTGGAGTTTGGCCGCAGCATATGTTTACATGCTCGTCCAGGAAAGACCACATTTATTCGTTGTGTTTCTTTTAAAACCAAAACATTGAATCGAAAATCGAGATCGATAAATATGGGGGAAATATCGTGATTATTTTTTTTCATAAAAACCCAGCCCTAAAAATAGGTAATACTAATCACACCCCGTTTGTGTGAATTAGAAAGCTTTATGCACATTACGTTACTTTTGTTCAGTGGACTGCGTTAATTAGCTTTCATAAGAAACGCTAAACATTATTTCATACGTTTGATAAACGTTTCAAAGTAAATCATTACTTTGAATTATCTTGAGACAGCATGTAGACAGCATTTCCCCATAATCCTCAATAAAAAAAAAAAAAAGTCTTGAGCTCCTAGCTGTGGTCTCGGTTTGTAATTAGCTGGAAACTGCATCAGTAACGCCCGACACCACAAAAAACAAAACAGAACTAAACTTCAAACTAAATGATTTTTCCTTTTTGAGCGTTTCATCTTCTGTTCACTCCTCCCCTGTGGTTTATGGCCGTCCCAGGATTTTACTACTCATCTTTAGAGGCCACTTTTTTCTGACAATGCAAGATAATTTCTCAATAACATCAGGGGTTGTTTTTTTTACATTAATGACTGACGTTCCTTCATAAACAGTGAGTGTCCAGTGCAAGGCTTAGGGCTTGTTCAACACAAGCACACAGTCCATGCCTTGCTTAATTACTGCAGTAATCACGAGGGATAGTTGTTTACAGTCTTGTGCTTGTTTACATTTGGTCGCATCATTTAATTTATTAACATTTACAAGTATGCAATGAAATTGAATAGAGCAGAATGGAAAATTAAAATGAGATATTTCATAATGGAACAGCTGACCGCAAAACTTGTTTTCACAAAGATGGACCCCAGTGACACATTATTTGAAAATATGAATGTACAACCCTCTATAAAAGCTGTATTTAAACATGTCTACATTCATACTTGATTTAAATTAACTTGAAGTAAAAAAAAAAGAAAAAAAAAAGAAAAGACAATTTGAATAGAGCGAAACCATAGTTTCTACAGGCAGCAGCAAGTCAGATTTAATTTATTGTTATTTTTAATTCCCAAATACTAAATATTTCACGCCAAAATCACACACAAAAAAGGAAAAGAAAATCAGTTAATATTTCTTTTTTTTCTTCTTTTTTTTGCAAACATTCAAATCAAAAGAAAATTGGACACAACTTTTGAGCATAACATTTTGGACAATTTCTGAATTTTCAACAAACCTATAATAGCTGAGCAATGCTATTATTTCCCCTCAAAAAAATAAGCCAATTTGAGTTGCATTTAATGCTTTTAAATGGCTTTTAGTTTTTTTTGCCTTAGTTTTGTCACAATTCATTTAATGACATAATTTTTAATGCCCCACAGAAACCCTGTAAACACTAATTTCATACCACAAAGTCCATCTTTTTCACAACTAACAATCACAATATGACGATATCGCTAGGCCTGTCGCGATACCCAGGGGGCGATTTGATACGTATTGCGATACAGTAAGTTTACCTTAAAATGTGTAAAAACATGCGTCCAAAGTTTGTGAACCAAATGCCACTTGTTTAGTTTTAAGATTTAAAAGTGCATTTAACACCAAATGTAACAAAGTGCTGTAACTGTTACTGGAAAACAGAAGCAGTGCATGATAAAGGTGCCGCCAAACACAAGTAGTGAGAGTAATGCGATACTGGACAAAGTATCAATACTTGGTATTGCAGCAAATTACTATATCGACTTAATGCTCGGTAAGTAAAATGAAGGTTGAGAACATTTTCAGACTCAGTAAATGCATGTGCTGCTTATAATTAACTCTGTCATAGCACGTAGTGAGTGGAGCATCCATCTGCCAGTGTAGTCTCCCTGTGCGTAAAACCAGACCCCACAAAACATTGTCACACAAAATACCCATAAGCCCACCTTCTTCAAAGGGAAGGCAGCATTGAACATATCAGGCGTATCAGTGCTGCTTTCAGAGAGAGGCAGGGTGTTAACTAAACCGCATGCTACAGAGCTTCCCCCGACACTTTCTGTGAACTTGATGGCAGAGCAAGAAGAACCTAATAAAACGTGACACTCAGCACCTCCGTGTGAGAACATTTGGGAATTCAGCCAGACTAATGCATCACGGAGAGAACAAGAACTTTAATGAGCACTGCAGAGGTGTCCAACGTTTGTGAGAAACGTCACTATAAAGCCTGGAAATGCAAAAAAAACTAAAGCACCAAAGGGGTCAGCGCATTAGAGCTACAGTAACCAGCGCTAATGTTAGCGAGAGCCACTGGTGGACAGAGAGAGCCCTCGAAAACAGTTCACGATAGTCCCTGATTGATAACTTACTCAGTACAGACATGTTACCTTTCTGCACTGTTCAAAAGTCAGTGTTTAGAAAAATGCAGCAGCGGTTTGACACAGGCAACCAGTTGCTCCTGAAGAGCTGCTTATGACAGCCACTTGTCCAGGAGATGTTATTGTAAACAAAAAATCCCCTATATCTTCTCTAATTGCACAGTACTATCCATACATTTCGTTCTAACCAGGTTTAATTTAACACAGAATTGAGTTTGTCAAGAAAGATTCTCCCAGCATAATGATGATTAGATGCCGCAATATCGTCCTTAAACAATATGATGACAGGCCTAGATATCACCATTATCGCAAGGATCAGCTAAAGACACATTTTTATCGTCACATTAACCAGCCCTTATGGACTACACGGCGTCATGGAGCGAAAACAAGCTTCCATCTTCCACAAACACATTCATAAATCAATGAATCCAATAGATCCTGTCGCCGAACTTTAGGAACTGTAGTCAACTTAACAATGTTACTGAAAGTTATATTTTCTTTCTATGATATTGTGATTAAAGTGTGTTCTCAATACTTTTAACCCTAATTTGTGGCACTGTGCCAACCTAAACACCACATAATTAGTTTCTCTCTCAAAATTCCCTCAATCATTTTGCCTCCTTTTTGGCCGAACTTTTGACGCACTTTGTTGGCAGCAACTGCCGATAATAAACGCGAGCCAGTGATGAAGCGGGCAGAAAGAAGGGCGGTAATTAGAGATTTCAGAGCGAGATTAAAAACTTTATTGTAGACTAAAGGAGTTTAGATGAAGAGGCAGCATGATAAGCGGGAGCTGAATGTACAGGAGGTACCAATTTGACACAATTTATAAATAAAAGGGTTTCATCTTTTTCTTTGGATTTATAAAGCAAGACATGTTTATCTTACAAAAGCAGGCAGATGGTCAGATGTTTTAGGACGAACAGAAGCTGCATGTACTTGGCAAGGACACACTGTAGCACTTCTAAATGTGACTGGACGAGGCATCTTGAACAGTGATAAGTTACAATGAGTCAACCTCCCGCACCATAATAATATTCTCTAATGAATTACAGTAAATGTTGCATATATTTTATAATACGACTATTCGATTAATCTACATCACATTATCCGCTGTATTTACAAATATGTCCATACCAGTCAAACTCCTCACCCTTCCTTAACCTCGTTTCTATGTTTGCGACAACAAAGCACGCACAGTAAAATTCTATCCGATTTGTCCATTGTGTTGAAATAATCCTCTATTGTGCCCGTGCGTATGAAGCACGAGTGAGCGAAGGAGAGAGAGCGCGCTGAATATTTTAGCAGCTCGGCTCACTCCGATGACACCACAGCACTGCACTCCTCAATAATCGAGGGAAACTTTATGAAAGAACCTCTGGGGGGGCTTTTATTACAAAGCTTGACCTCTGCGTGTTTGTCTGAGCGCATTAAGTTCTGCAGCGTCTACACTGGAGTCTACACTGGAGCAGCCTAATCTCCGGAAGATTACATGGACGGGTCTGAGTCATGGGGCAATGTGAACGAACAAGAAGATTTCCGGGGATATGTATTGGCCGATGTCATGTAATCCTGTGTATGATGCTCCTAAACTGTAAAATGTGTCAGTGTTGAACTGTGACAGCAGGGGGCGCTTTATTAGGGCTGATATATTTATGTTTCGTATGATTAAAAAGACAAAAATCTGCAGATTCCAAAAACAGGTAAGTATCTATCTCTTATGGTTCCGAAGTTATACGTAAAAGTCTGCAAAATGAAAAAAAATGTGGGCGGGCGCATCCTAAAGCGCTAACCATTTCTGAGATATCTGCCTTTTATCGGACGAAATTGAAAAATACACAAATATCAGCCCGATATATATCAGTCGACCACTATTTGATATATTAAGGCATTAAAATATTGTGATAAGTGATTTCCAGTTGCGCTGAGGACATAGCACACATAAAATATCTACAGTGGGAGGAAAAAGTGAGTACACCGTGTGGAATTTCTTAAATTTCTGCCTAAATTGGTCATAAAATGTGGTCTGATCTTTATTAAAATCACAAGAATGATTAAACAGTGTCTCCTCGAACTAATACTACCCAATCATTTATTTTAACGGCCAAAACATGTAAACATTCACAGGAGGGGGAGGAATAAGTAAGTACACCGCCTGAATCTCACTGAACTACAGCAGTTTCTGTGCCTGGCGCAGCATCTGGCTGAGCTGGCCACAGCGTCAGCCGGACTCGCGTGGTAGTTTGGGGCAAACCTGGACCGGATCAGGACCGTAGTTAATGTGAGCCGGGGTTAGTCATCAGTTAACCTATATAAAAATTTCTATGATTAAAACCTTTACTATAACACTGTAATGCCCAGGTGAGCTGGAAACGCACTATGATGCCAACATGATGCATCAGCTCATCCAAAAAAAACTACAAAAATAAATAAGTGTTAATATGTATAGATAGTTATAGTTAATAGTATAGTTTCACATGCTTGATAAGGCAGTTAAGGGTTAAAACTGAATTAATAATGACTACAGTGTGGCGCTTTGAGAAACTTGGTGACTTGTTATTAAACTTGTTATTATCATTAACACAAACGTTGCAAATCGCAATTAGATATGTTCTATTGTGCCACCCTAGACTATATCAGACCCAGGGCTGGGTACAGTAAAAAAAAATGTTTACATGAAAAATATTTGTCATCTAGAACTACAAAACATGACAATAATGAAACAGTGAATTTATTCCATAAAAGGCCATTTCTTTTAAATTTGTATCATTTATTTCAGCTGAAACCACCAACTTAACTTCCTTCAATGCTGTCCCTGGACCAACAGGCCTCACAACTTGGTTTCTAAAGATATCATATTTTTATCGTTTCCTGCTTTCAATATTTGTATTTTTTTTATACCAGTAGTACCTCAACTTTTTTTTCCCCGATACCATTCTGGTACCTAGCCCTAGCCATATCCCAACGACTAGCTCTCAAAAGAGTCATGGTGAAACCTAAGCATAGACACTTTCCATTCTTTAGAGAATCCTTCACGTACTCTCTGCCACCCACAACAGCAGCACCACAGCAGACTCCGTATATGACAGACTCGTTTCTGTTTTTTATTCCGCCAAGCTCCAAGCAGCAGCTCCTCGACGCCTGACAGTACTTGTTCACTTGAAGCGCTTTGACCTAAATTTGGGAGAAGGAAGCTCTGCACGTCTCCCCATAAGAAAAAAACTATATTGCAGAGTGTGAACGAGACAATGGGCTCACACCACTCTACATTCTTTGCATGGCTAGCATAGCTTTCCCTCATCACAGCGTCAAACTGTGAAGTTGAAGTCATCCCACGCTAAAACTGTACGCAGACCTAGAATTAGACCCCAGAAAACCCCAGTAATTGCCACTTCGCCCCCACCACCGCTGTAAACTGACAGCTCAAAACCACCACCACAGAGAGAGAGATGTTAGCTATGGAGCAACGTGCTTTTGGCACTTTTTATGCAATCTTGGACTTTAATGGGGGGTGGGGGGGGATCATTAGAGGAAGTAAACTTGTGCATTTTATACAATTGCAATTAAATCCAGCATTTTTGTGTGTGTAATTACAGCTGTTCTGTTTTTTTATTCAAAAAATGTGGAACTGTTGTATCATTTTGTTATTCCTATATTATATCTACATTTTATTTGATCAAAATCGTATTTTATTTTCGTTTTCCTCTAGTGTGGCTTCATTAGTTATTAGTTGTATATTATCATTTCATTATCATTAAATTATAATGTATCATGATAATTTATCATTTAATATTCAATGGCTCTTTGTGTCACCCATATACAGGTGAAACTCAGAAAATTTGAAAAAGTTCATTTATTTCAGTAATTCAACTTAAATTGTGAATATATGATATAGACTTATGGCATGCAAAGTGACATATGTCAAGCCTTTGTTTTAATGTTGATGATTTTGGCTCACAGCTTGTAAAAACTCTAAAAAAAATGTCAGAAAATTGTAATATTGTGAAAATGGACTGTGTGTAAGATAGAGATCGAGAGATAGATAGATAGATAGATGGCTCAAAGTGTCTCCTTTTTCAGCTAATGAATCCAAAACACCTGCAAAGGCTACTTTAAATGGTCTCAGTGGTTCAGTAGAATTCACCCTCATGGGGAAGACTGCTGACCTGACAGTTGTGCGGGAAAAACCATCATCGACACCCTCCTTATGGATAGTAATAGCAAAAGAAGTTGGATGTTCTCAAAGTGCTGTGTCAAAGCACATAAATAGAAAGTTAAGTAGAAGGAAAAAGTGTGGAAGAAAAAGGTGCACAAGCCACAGGGATGAGCGCAGTCTGGAGCGGATTGTCAGGAAAAGGCCGTTCAAAAGTGTGTGGGACCTTCACAAGGAGTGGACTGAGGCTGGAGTCAGTGCATCAGGAGCCACCACACACAGACGGATCCTGGACATGGACTTCAGATGTCGTAGAAGCATACAATCCAAGATGCTTGAAGGCCAGTGTGAAGTTTCCACAGTCTGTGATGATTTGGGGAGCCATGTCTTCTGCTGGTGTTGGTCCACTGTGCTTTATCAAGTACAGAGTCAACGCAACCGTCTACCAGGAGATTTTAGAGCACTTCATGCTTCCTTCAGCAGACAAGCTTTATGAAGACACGGACTTCATTTTCCAGCAGGACTTGGCACCTGCCCACAGTGCAAAAAGTACCAAAATCTGGTTAAATGACCATCAGATTACGGCGCTTGATTGGCCAGCAAACTCACCTGACCTGAACCCCATAGCGAATCTATGGGGCATTGCCAAAATAAAGATGAGCGACATGAGACCGAACAATAGAGAGGAGCTTAAGGCTGCTATTGAAGCATCCTGGTCTTCCACAACACCTCAGCAGTGCCACAGACTGATAGCATTAAGGCAGTAATTCAAGCAGAAGGCCCAAACTAAGTACATATGCATGATTATAGTTTTCAGAGGGCCCACATTTCTCTGTTTACATTCTTTTAATTTCATGTAATATTCTAATTTTCAGAAATTTTTATTTTGGGGTTTTTACAAGCTGTAAGCCAAAATCATCAACATTAAAACAAACAAAAGGCTTGACATATGTCACTTTGCATCTATATCATATATTAGCTTCACATTTAAAGTGAGAAAAGTTAGAAATAAATGAACTTTTCACAATATTCTAATTTTCCGAGTTTCACCTCTACTGTATCCATTTGTAAACATATCAGGTTTGTAAATGAGATCAAATACCTTTCCATTTGGGGAACACGCCCCTCAAATGATTTCACGAAGAAATAAATGGACAAGCGCTGAAACAACAAAAAACATTGCAGAGGAAGTCAAAGCCAGAGTTGGTTGTCAATGGCAACGACATTTTAAACCTGCAGTAAGGTTGATTCCCACGCTTCTCCACAGTCATTGTTAAAAGACTCTGTTTGGAACATAATGATGAGAAATGTTTGCTTGGTTTTTTTATTAAAGCTACAGACCAAATGCAGCGTGGGGCATGATGTCGAATAAGAATGGATGACTCATAAGACTGTGATAGACTTGGAAATGATTTCATAACTTTTTGTAAACTTCTTTTTCACTTTCATTATGAACAATGTGAGAAGGGACACACTTTTGCCTGGTGGACAATGAGCATTTATGAGAGATCAGTGCGCCCGGCCATCAATACGGACATCGTCTGAGGCTGGAAGACCACCATCTATGCCCATTGCCCACCACGTCTACATCTGGACCGTGACGGAGAACTGCATCGCTTGACAGAATGGAGGGTGAAACATTGGCATCTCCCTAAAAACTAAAGTCCACTTATTTAGTTTTTAAACCTATGGGATTGAATGAACTAATTAGAAGCCTGAGAATTAACATTGCATTAAATAAAGCGCACTATTTTTACATAGGTGTGAATAACGCTGCTTCTACATCACATTTTATAGTAAGTGATCCATACCAGAAGAATATTAGCAACGTTTCCATTCCTCTATAATGTCACTGACCTCTTTGCTTTACGGCAGACAGTAGAAGGGAACATCATGGAACTATAGGGTGATTAGCAGTCTGGTATTTAAAATGGGTATATCAAAAGGTATGTTGACAAGTTGGCAAACATTGTTCATTCAAGATCTGCCTTCATTTTAGATTAGAGCTATGATTTGTCCCAGTAGAGAGATTGGCCTTCTGAATTGGACCCTAGATAGGAACTTGGTCGGGACAGCCTAACACAGAAGGATAAGTCAGGATGTTAGATGGATGGATGACCACTCAGACACAGGAAAAACATGCACTGCACACTCAACAGATTAAGGATCTCAAACTTGAGACATTCTTTCAAGGCAAGTTATAGTAGGGCATCACAGTTTTGGAAAAAATATCTGAGTCGATTTCCTGATAAGGGTTGAACTTGACCGGATATTTGTTGTTAGCATAGGATATTGTGACACACACAGTACAGTATCAGATTATGGGGAAGGACTTTGTTTTTAATAGCTACAGCATTAGCATCCTCCCTGAGCTACGCAGCAAAGTAGCGTTGGAAACCTACCTCTTGTTGTACTGGATTTTATGTACCTCTGGTCAATGTTTGGAATTTTCAGGGCGGTCTACGGCTGCCTCCACCAATCTATATTTTTCTACAGCGACAAAATTGTTTACTGGCAACCATCACGTTTCAAACCATTATGGACGAATAGGCTACAAGCAAAGGAAACATTCCCGCACGATCTGAATGAGGGCAAACCAATACGTTTTTCCCATTTATATGTTCCCTTCAAAATAAACAAATGACACCAGTGTCACAATTTGACAGACGTTTGCAAATCCTCCCGACTTGAAATGATCAAAAAGTCACTTTTTATTTGGGATCTGATCTCCTTAATTTAGTCCAAACTTTGCCTTGGGTAGTGTCTTTGGTTCAGCTGTAGTTACGTTTACATTTTTGCATGATCAAACATAGAAGGTACTGTTAATATGAATTTATATGCCTAATGGGATTCAAATTAAAAATTGCAAATTGAATGGTTTATTATCCTTTGCAGACAACAATTTTACAAATATCCTCTCTCCATGGGGTCTTATCATGTCTATAACTATAGTGTAAGCCAACACTGTACTTTGTCTTCAAGAAAAATGCCAAATTATTATTACGATACATTGAAATTAACAGTTTCAAAAGGTACTCATCTGGCCTGGGTTATTAAAATTTAGTGTATTTTTTTTCATAGAATATTAAACATTTCTAATATATTATTTATTTTCACTAGATTTTTCTGCCAAACCATAATCTCTGGAAAGAAACAGCCCAGGAGTTTATGTATGGATGACATGCATGTATTGCGTGCACATTTCACGCCTCTTAGGTTGCTGTTGTGGGCCACATAATGCAAGGACGAGTCAATACAAGCTAAATGCAGCGCAGCCCCTGGACATGAGGAGGGGGCTAATTACACTGACCTATGAGGGGGGGGGGGGGGGGGGGCAGCAGCCTGTATCCAAATGTGGGTCAGATGCAAACATAAAGACACAAGTTGATATAAAAGCATGAAAAGAGGTCGTCTATGCAGCAATAATGGGGAGGTCAAGCTATTAGAATTAGATGAAAAATATTGATTTGGTTGGCTTCACACTTCTTTTTTTTTTTTTTCTACTTTTAAAGACTAGTGTCAGGCTTTATCTCTAACCTGCCTTACTCAGTTTTTTACACTCACGGCACAAAAACACTGATTAATGTTATCAACTTTTCTTCCAACACTTTCCTTCAACGACATTTTTATTCCTTTTTAATAAGGCTAAGAAAAAAGACCACCATAGGGTCACTTTCTCCTTAAAATCTTACCAATCTCAGGGTAAACACAACATAAATTAGAATCATAATCAAAAATAGCAATCAATAATTAAATATTCCTGACGTTCCTTCAGTGTAAAATAGACCAATGATGACATATTTCATTCGAGTTACCTCACATCAGAGGAGAAGACAACACCATCAGCATCCATGATTTGTGCACATCCTTTGATGTCGATTTGTGCAGCAGAGGAATGGGTTTCAAGTGGAAATGTCAAGTCTTTCAAGCATAAAAACAGCAACTGACCACCACAACTAATGCGACTCACATTAGAAGCGCAGGCAGCAAGGAATTTGAATTATGTCATTAGACAAAGCTTGACAAATGACAAAGCTTATGTAATGCTAAAATTCACCCCTGAAAGCTGTTGCCCTGAACTACACCATATTGGCGTGTTTGGGTTGCTATTGGCCCACATTTTAAAGCGCATAAGAAGAAGAAGGCTATTGAGCTGAATGGCCTAATAAGTTTACAAAGAATACAAGAAAAGGGTATTACAATCAACAACACAAAACATGTAATGAAAGCAAGGTTTCAAACAATGGGGCATAACTCACAGGTTATAAGAGGAAAATAGAATACAATGCACAAAGTATGACATGCAGGCAAAAGCATTCTCTGGTCGTTTCCTGTGTTTTTATTTGCGCACGCTGATGCTGCTAATTTCCAACTGGGGGTAATTATTTAGAGAAGAATGAATTTGAAGACGTCTACTTTTAATAATGGTTCAAGCGTACCTGAAGATGTTGAATTCCCTCGCTCCCACCACCGACTATTAGAGAGAATTGTGTGGAGCTCCCAGGCCCGGATGCCCCTCTCGTTATCCGCCCACAGCTTCAGAGGACGGCAGCAACCCAGCCTCGACTCAACAAGCTCTCCCCGTGTGCGCCCAGGTCCCGGAGACCGCCGCGTACCGGAAGAGAAAGAAACGATCCTCTTTAGTTAAACGTCGGTAAAAGATACGGGCAGTGCGCAGGTAGAGGGGTGGAGAACGTGCCCCCAAAATGTCGCTGGTGTGGCGGTGAGAGCAGTTTAAAGAGGCTGGAGGAGGGCTCTCTTGTATGGGAGGGTGCCTGCCTGCCTGCAACAAGAGAGCTGCTACTGTCAAGTTAGAGATAGGATAAATTAGCGCGTCCGGTTTTACTCTTTCAAAATAAAAGTCGCATAGCGACACTCTATAGCGTGTGTGCGAATACGTTTCGAAATAAACGCACACATTATGCACATTTCCTGCCATTCATTTCAAAATGTGAAATCAATTACACATAAAAAAAGAATACATACAAATTATATTATATTATATTATTATACTATGTGCCCTTGTTTTAGCCATATGCCAGTGGCACAGTGGAGGTGGTGGTACTGCCTTCTTCAGATGGTGGTGATGACATTATTTTTCACCCCTTCATTTTGATCAGAGATCCTTTAATTTATGATTAGATTAGACACATTTATGTAGATTTTAAACGCCTTTATAGTGTTGAGTAAATCTTCATCCACTTGGAAGACTTATTTTATAATGTGGTGAGTAACACCATAATGCCCGATGAGTAACATTATTAATTATTATTATTAGCAAATAACCAGACACCTTCCTTTGATGTGAAACCATAATGGGCAACACACTGCCTACTCATTTCTTTTTGCCTTATTATATCTATCCATCCATTTTCTTCCGCTTTATCCAGGGTCGGGTCGCGGAGGCAGCAGTCTGAGCAGAGATGCCCAGACTTCCCAAACCACGCACACCTCCTCCAGCTGTCCAATAGGACATGCCCGGAACACGAGGCGACCAGGAAGCATCTGAAACAGATGCCCGAGCCACCTCAGCTGCTCCGTTTGACGTGAAGGAGCAGTGACTCTACACCGAGCTCCTCCCACGTAACAGTCTCTCATCCTATCTTGAAGGGAGCGCCCAGCCACCCTGCAAAGGAAACTCATTTCGGCCGCTTGTATCCGCAATCTTGTCCTTTCAGTCATTACCCAGATCTCATGACCATCGGTGAGGGTGGGAACGTAGATCGATCGGTAAATCGAGAGCTTTGCCTCTGACTCAGCTTCCTCTTCATCACAACAGTCCGATACAGCGACCGCATCACTGCTGACGCCGCACCGATCCGTCTGTTGATCTCACGCTCCATCCGTCCCTCACTCGTGAACATGACCCCGAGATACTTGAACTCCTCCGCTTGAGGCAAGGACTCCCCACCGACCCGGAGAGGGGAAACCACCTTTTTCCGGTGCCTTATTTTAGTTTAAATCTAAAGATTACCATTTATTCTATGTAAGATAAGATAATCCTTTATTGATCTCACAATGGAGAAATTCACTTGTTACATTCGGCACTTAATAAGATCACCCAGGGTGTGCAAAATAGACAGGAAATGTGCAAACAGTTAAGTAGTAAAAAAAAAAAAAGAGGTATCTTATGTACAATGAGTAAAAGCAAAAATCTTAAGGGGCAGAAATATAAACAATAAGTAAATAAAGAATAAAATAAAAATATAATAAAAATTCGAACAGACTATAAAGAGTAGAATAATAAGGTCGGCATCGGCAGTTCAAACTTTACAGTCCTAGTGCAGGTTGTCAATAAGTGAATAAGTGACGCTGGTACAGAGATTATTGCACGTAGTTTTGCAAAGGTGGGTTATTGCACATGTTACTTTAGAGTCTTGTTGTACAGTCTGACAGCAGTCAGGATGAAGGCCCTGCGGTAGCGCTCCTTCTTGCACTGAGGGTGTCTCAGTCTGCCACTGAAAGAGCTGCTCAGCTCCTCTACAGTCCCGTGCAGTGGGTGGGAGGTGTTGTCCATGATAGAGGTGAGCTTGGCTATTAACCTCCTGTCCCTCTCCTCCTCCACAGAGTCCAGGGGGGGCAGCCCAGGACGGAGCTGGCCCTCCTGACCAGCTTGTTCAGTTTGTTCTTGTCCCGCTCTGTGCCTCCCGGGGCCCAGCACACGGCTGCATAGTGGAGAACAGAAGCTACCACAGAGTCATAAAAAGTCCTGCTCACTCCGAAGGACCTCAGTCTCCTCAGAAGGTGGAGGCGACTTTGGCCCTTCTTGTACAGGGCGTTTGTGTTGTGAGACCAGTACAGTTTATTGTTGAGGTAACACCCAGGTACTTGAAACTGTCCACCACCTCAACATGTAGACGAGATTCTAATGTGGTCATTGGGTCATGCAAAATAAAAATAAAACTTTTATTTTAATTTGCTAAAAATTGAATCATATATTGTTTGGGGAAAAATAAGACAGAAGATCAAAAATCCGCAAGGAAAATGTATTTACGTTAGTGCTTACGCGGCGCCCTCCTCTGGCCAATAAAGGTAAGTGCAGCCTGTGGTATTGGCTTTATGTGTCCTATACTATATCTAGACTTGTCTTTTCAACACTCCAACGCTCCCATGTTTTTTTTTTTTTTTTTTTTTCAGACGGATTTTAAACTATCAAAACGATTCAACCATAATTGTCGCGCTATCTGGTCAGTGCTTAGTACCTGCGATCACCTCACCTTGCTCTTTGACCTACTTTGTTGTGCTCGCTGCTCACAGCCTGTACGCTCACAGGCTGCAGTCTGCGCAGCGGAAGAACCAGCCGGGACTGCGACGCTCTGTCCGACAACGCGATCAAGATGTCTCGTGCAGCGGGCAGACTCAAACATCTCGTGGGGCATCTCGACTGTCCTCCTGCGACTATTGTATCCTTTGAACATCTCACGGAGAGGTTGTGGGGGAGAGGGTTAGCCCTTCCCCGAAAACGAGCGCGTATCGGCGGGTTTTCGGCGCTGTCTAGCCCGGGGTCTTGGAGTCACAGCAGGCCTCGTTGTGCTTCTCTTTTACGTGAAGTTATTACAATGTACGCGTGCGTATGAACGATTTGTGAATATCTCCTCTTTGTTTACCGGTATTTTCATGAAGCTTTTGCCCCTTGTAAGCGCAGGACTTGACCTTTGAGCTATGGCTGGTGTTATTTTTGTTTACAGACCATCAAAGGGGATCTTATGAACTTTAAACTGATTTTTTACATGGATAAGTTTATGGGTACAGCTTTCAGGGCCCCTACTGCCACGGTAATGCAAACAACATAGACTATTTACAGTAGCCGTAGGTGCAAGTTCATGTTCTATTTACACACAAATGTTTGCCTTTAATTACAACACAACTGAAAGAATAAACAAGTAAGTTGCACTATCACAAGTACGCAAAAAAAAAAAAAACATCAGCAAAGAAGTTTGATTAAAATGTTGAAAATGTCTGTATATTGTATGGCAAAAATCTGCTACAAAACAATAGTTTGTTTTTAAATTTGTTTATAAAAGAAAATAAACTATTTTTATTTATTTTTTACAGTTTTTACTGCAAAAAGATGTTTATATAACAATGTGTTTAAGTGCATGATTTTTGTATTTTGGTGAATACGTTAGCTATCTTATACCTGTTGTGCCCAATTTCATAAAGATGAGACTTTTATGAACTGGAGCAGAAAAAGTGGTTGTTTTATTCCTTGACTGGACACTAACAGAGAGCCTCACCAACAAGTGTCGGAATTTCGACCTCCACGAAACCATTGAAATTGAGGTGACGATTTTAGGTCTACTGTGTCTAATACATTGCCTTTTAGTTCCAGGCAATTTTAGGGCCATGTCAACTGTTCAAGGGAGCAAAGGTTGCCGCTGTTGCACAGTTTACACAGCAGTCTCTCGTCCTTATCCCAATATGGCAGCTTTTGGCCCTATTGGTATTACCAGAGCCCTTGTTTCGGGATAGGTTTCCTCGGGGTGCTCTGGTTTCTCTTGTCAACAAAACAAACAAACACGCATAACATAGGCTAATACCGCAGCTAAAACATGTTTACTTGCTCACTGTTATGTTGAACTTCATAGATACACCCTGGGCCACAACCTGATTAGCCCAGAGCAGAGACTGTTCTATGAAGAAAATGGCTTCCTTCTCATCAAGAATCTAGTGTCGCCCGAGGACATTGACAAATTCAGGTAAATAATATGCCAAATCAATGTAGGACAAGGAAATACACTTTTCTCTTCTGCATATTGTAGAAAAATATGTTGGAAAAAATACATAAAACTGATCCAAATGTTAAAACGCCAAAACAACCGACACATTTACCTTCTAAATCACTTGTAAATAGATAAAAGAAAGCTTTTACTACCACAGACTTGATAACTGCATATGGGAGATTTATGAATTGACAATTACCATTATTTACTTAAGATCGTTTGCTCTGTGATGGACCCAATGATTAAGAGTTTATGAACTGTTAACATCCCTGTTTTTTGTGGGGGTTATTTTAAATGATCAATCATATGTTTTATTACTTTTTAAATTCACGCTTTTAGTAGTCGTTACTTGTATTTCTATTTTTCAGGCAAGAATTTGAGCGCATCTGCAGGCGCGAGGTCGACGTCCCTGGGCTGGTAGTGATGAGGGATGTGGCCATCGCTAAGTCCAAGTTTGTTCCGGATCAAAGGGCCGTGTCGAAGCTGCAGGACTTTCAGGAGGACCCTGAGCTGTTCAGATTCTGCACTTTGCCGCAGGTCGAGCACCTTCACTATAAGGCAGTACCGAGTTGCTCTGTATAGAACAGTGGCGTGTCCAGACTTTTTTTTTCTGGGGTGGCACCAGGACCCGGGGGGGGGTGTCTCATTTAATTAATTGTATGTTATGTGCTGAATAACTAAACTAAAAACTTAAAACAACAAGCAGGCACAACACATTTTTGAACAAATGCCATTTAATATTAAAATCTCCTTAAAATCCAGGCTGTGCCACCACTAATTAATCCTGCCACCATAGTAAAATGGGTTGGATTTTGTTACCTACAAAATGCCAATCAGCATTATTTTTTTCTTAGTAATAGTAATGTGCATTAAAGCATTAATATTCATTTTATTTTGTATTCTATATGGAAGCTATAAATCAGCGCAATTAGCACTGCATAACAAAATACTTCTTCGGATGATTGTGCAGGTGGGGGAGGGGTGTGCTAATGGGAAAACACTGCCACAAATATTCTTCCTCATGCTTCCTGAGCCTTCCTGGGTGGGGTGGCACCTGGGGTAGCCCAGCAGAAATCCACCCCCTAGAAATACCACTGGTGTAGAAGAAACCAATCCAGAAAGGGCCCGACCAAAGATAAAGTCACCGATCATGCAAATATGGATTGATTATAATGTTACCGTTACCACTTTTTGTGCCAGATCCTGAAGTATGTGGAGAAATTCGTTGGACCCAACATTATGGCCATGCACACCATGTTGATCAACAAGCCGCCAGATGCAGGTATAACACAGTAGACCTGGACATTTCTGAAGCAGTTCATTCCAGTCAATATGTTGGCGATATCTTTAGATTCTGTTTCTTGTGTATGTCTCAGGTAAGAAGACCTCTCGCCACCCCATGCACCAAGATCTGCATTACTTCCCATTCAGACCAGCGGACCGAATCGTCTGTGCCTGGACCGCCATGGAGACAGTGAACAGACAGAACGGGTGTCTGGTGGTGCTTCCCGGGACTCACACCGGGACGCTGATTGAGCACGACTATCCCGAGTGGGAGGTGAGGATACAAGGAGCGGACCATTGAAAAGAAAATATTAAAGCACAAATGGTGTGGAAAACTATCATACTAAAACAGTAAGTTGCACAATCGGCTCTTCTTGTCAGATTGATACTCTCACTCAGGGTGGGTCCAAAGTAGAAAAGAGGTTAAAGGCCCTATACCTGATTTTTTTTTTTTTATTGCAAACAATGAAAGGGGAAGCCACTAAATTAAAATGTTAGTGGCGGTCAAAACTCATTTGTAACTTTCCTAATATATTTGTAGCATCCAAATTCTTTACAGGGACAAGTTTATAGGCACATTTCACAACTTGCAGGGTCACTTTTCAGGGTCACTTTCACAAAATGCAACAAAAATAGCCTGAAAGTTCATAAAATTGATCCAAATGTTTTATACTTTGATGCTGTTTTCCCCCACTAACGTTTGAGTTAACAGTATACTAAAAGGAGGACAAAATAAATGTCATTCCATTTCTATAGATGTAATATCAGGTATAGCTCCTTTAAATACATTGGATTAGCAAAGCATAGCAACCAAAACGTTTATACAGGACAAGCAAACTGTAGTAGATGAATTACATACACAAATAAGTAAATCATACTTTTTTTTGCATGAGCATTTATATTTCAAAAACATTTTTCCTGTAAAATCTTAATATAATATGGAATATTAATTGTTTTAAATAACAAACAAGGAAAGAGGAAGCCGCTAAATTTAAATGTTAGTTGTGATCCGAACTCATTCCGAACTTTCCTAACATGTTTTTTAACATCTCAATTCTTCACATGGGCGAGTTTATAAGCGCATTTCACAACTTACAGGGTCACTTTCACAAGCTAGAAAACTAGCCTACATGGTCACGAAATGCTTTATAATTATATAAAACATTTTCTGTTCCACTGGCTACAAAGGCTGCTTTTAAGAAATCTTTTGTCCCTTGTGCTGTGGGAATTCTGAGTGAAGCAACCTGAACACAATCACCACAGAAATGGACTGAACTGTTCTGTAATATTTCTTTTGTATTATTTTTCAAAGGTTTTTTTTCCAATGTATTTTTCTCCTGGGCCTGTTTGTATTGTCCTAGTCTTGTGTTTTCATGTGTCAGTAAGACAAAGATTAATTTCTACCTCGGTAGACAATATAATCTATTCTATTTTTGCGATGAAATATATACTAAAGGGAGACAAAACTAATTTTGTTCCACTACTATGACAAAAGGTATGGTGCCTTTAAGTAAACTTCAGCTTCCTTTGTTTAATGTTTCATCCAGTTTTAGTCCTGTTTTAATTGTGGACTAAGAATTCCAGCATTGGTACTTAGAAAGCCAAATATTTGTGTGATTTGCATACATTAAGTAAAAGACAGCGCTTGTGCTTCCCACTTGAAAGCCTTCAGTAACTCACCGAATGAACGTGCAATTCTAGTTAATTATGTCCAAATCCACTCATCTTTACTTGATTTCAGGGCGGTGTGAACAAGATGTACCACGGAGTGAGGGACTACAACCCAGACCATCCCAGAGTGCACCTGGAGATGGAGAAAGGAGACACTGTGTTCTTCCACCCGCTTCTTATCCACGGCTCGGGCATGAACCAGACCCAGGGCTTCCGCAAGGTAAGCTACAACATTACCCACAATCCATCTGCTGTCCCAGTGCATCAATGAAGGGAAAGCATTTCTACGGTTGCTCTAAATTAGTAAAGTATTCCAAAGAAAGTGGTTTCTGAGTCAAGTACGGTCACTATTACATCATTATAAAATACATTTATTTGGGGAAACACAATGACCTAAATGTATTGTTCAGGAATTCCAAATGTACTGAGACACAAAGGATCGCAGCTCTTTACACCATACTGCCCCCTATAGGCACATTGCAGACCATACTAGGGTGTTTCGATTATTTGATCACATTGCTGTATTTCTTTGTGTTTAATGCGTGTTACTATTCAGGCCATCTCCTGCCACTACGCTGCTGCTGACTGCTATTACATCGACGTGAAGGGAACCACACAGGAAAACATCGAGCAGGAAGTGAACGAGATCATACAGAAGAAGTTCAGAGTGGACAGCATTACCTTCCAGGTCAGAGGTCACTACATGCACAGCGTTTAAAAGCAGAGCATCTCCAGTCAGGGAGAAGAACGTAGCAGTCGTATTTTAAAGTTCCCCAGTAGTCACATGTGAGTGGCAAACAGCTCCTTTAAAGAGGGGGTATTATGCTTTTTTCAATCACATAGCACCAGTCGATGGCATACTACAATGATGATGTAACCTTCTGTTGGTCTGTATATGCAGTAAATTAAAATAACTGCCTGGAATAAAATTGCTCTCTCAAAATGGCTGTACTGAACGTCTTGAAATAGGCCTCTGTCTCTTTAAGAAGCTTTCCGACACGCCCCCTTCAGCACACTACTGTGGCATTTAAACAACAACACTGTGCGGGGAGGGGGCTCTGCTGAGCTGAGGAGCAGTGGTTGGTGGCTTGGCTGGTGACGAAAGGTCCAGAGGCGTCTCCAGGAGGTGGGGGCGTTCCTAGGAGGACTGAGGCATAGCTACACCTAAAATGGCCGCCGTCTAAGTTTTTACTGATTACTCAAAAATATGTGAATGAGCCGAGGCAACACTCCAGGCATGTGTTTAATGAGGGAATGACATAATAACATGATATAAAGCTTGAAAAAGTCGATTTTACATAATACCCCCCCTTTAAATTAATGAGTGCATGCGCTCTGTTGACATTGAGCTTGTAGTTTGTAAATATGACTCACCTCGAAGGATACTTGGAAGCGTAGCGCACACAGTTGTGCTTTTTGAAGACCTGTTTTAATTGCCATTGAAACACTGGTTTGGATTTGTGGATTCATTTCACAAAGATTGAAAGCTGTTTGTTTATGACTTTTAGTTTTGATTTCAGTTTGATTAATACAGTAACTATTGTTATATGTTTTACAGGACACTTGGACTTTCAAAGGACGGCTGGTGCAAGGAGAGAGAATATCTTTGTGATCCATTTACAAATAATCCACAAGAGTTAAAGCTGTTTTTACTTAGCAATAATTATGAGGTATAATATTATTATACTCATAATTAGATTGGGCTGACAGTAATGTTTATTAACAGAGAAGATATAATATAAAAAATATATATATATTAATGCACGTTGATAAAGAGAGACTTATGACTGAATGAGAAATGAGTGAAGCAAAAATGTATTAGCAAGTTGAAAAAGGGCCTTAATCTTAAATGTGTGTTGCCTTAAGATTTTTATTCATGTAATTACCGGTATGTGCTCTTCAAAAAACAAAACAAAATGTGTAGTATGTTTTTTGTAATGACAATGAAGAAAGGAATGTTAATTAAATAACATTGTGAGAACTCTTAACATAAGTTTCTAAGTTTTGTTTTAGTTTTGATTTAGGTGAAATTATATGTTGTCTGCGCTTTAGAGACTTCAATTACGTGAGGTTTGCGTCGCTGTTAAGGTTGTTGACATAGTTGCGTTGATGGTGCGCAGCGCGCTGGTCTTCTGGGATTTGGTTGTTTCTTAACTGAGGCCGTGTTCCTGTCTCATCTTCAGGCATCTGATCTTGCATAAATAAAGGAGTCTGTCAAAGGAGTAGATCTTTGCCCAACAAAGTGCCCAGTCTGCATTTACACCAGATGATATAAGACTTAAACAGCGTTACTAATAATGTTGGATTTACATATCTATTTGAACAATATGCACAAATCAAAAGTTTTTTTTCTGTTATTCAGGTCGTTTAACCTGAACTGCTGACAGAAAGTACATTTCTACTTAGTCCTCAAGTATGAATTAAGGTCCCAGTTGTTCATTGCATTGAGACGTTTGCAAACCAACTCAAAGATCCTTTGATGTAAACTGCTTTGAGTTGCCAGGGGAGGTCAGGGTTGCCAGGTCTTGGCAGCCAAACCTGCACCTTCAATGGAAAAAGCAGCTCGGGAAGGCTGGGATTTTATATTTTGTCATTCGTAATAGTGTTTTTTGGTATTTTTTAAATCTAGAAATAAGCTAAAAGTAGCCTATCTTACACTGAGAACAGAATGGCAAAAACAACAACCGTTTTTTTCACCGGCAACAAGGCTTAAAAAGCCGCCCAATTCTGCAGTTAAAAAGCAGACCTGGCAACTCTGGGGCTGGTAAATATTTTATTAAACATAGTATTGGATTTTTCACGTTTTGTTCTTTTGACTTGAAATCAATATCTCCTGCAGTATCGCGGTGTAGAGTTGATAGAGAAAAAAAGGGCAACTGTCGCAGCTGTTTTTTCCACTTTTTACAGCGCGCAGTCCGCGCATACCTGAGAAAATGCATTATGTAACCCACATACTCCTCTACTCAAGTGTGAGCGAGAGTAAAAAATAAAAGAAGCACAACCAGTCTATGTAGAAAAGACCATTTAAACTCACAGACGACAGACAGCTTCCTGGGGACATGTTCCACACCGAACACACAATTAGAAACAGAGGCAGACAATGGACTATTGTAGCAGACGAAATACTGCAGCACTTCCAGACGTTCCAAATCCAATCCCCTCTGAGCTACAAACGGTGTTACAATAAATGGTCTTTTATTTATTTGGAGATATTAAGGTGTACTTTTTCATTACTGTGGGGAAATCCACTGGTCACTAATGCACTTTAGAGACTTCAATTACGTGAGGTTTGCGTCGCTGTTAAGGTTGTTGACATAGTTGCGTTGATGGTGCGCAGCGTGCTGGTCTTCTGGGATCTGGTTGTTTTTTAACAGAGGCCGTGTTCTTTCCTGTCTCATCTTCAGGCATCTGATCTTGCATAAATAAAAGGAGTCTGTCAAAGGAGTAGATCTTTGCCCAACAAAGTGCCCAGTCTGCATTTACACCAGATGATACAAGACTTAAACAGCGTTACTAATAATGTTGGATTTACATATCTATTTGAACAATATGCACAAATCAAAATGGGAACAATTAATATTTTGAAGTTTTCTTTTTTTTGTCACTCATTATGTTTAGCAGTAACCTGAACTGCTGACAGAAAGTACATTTCTACTTAGTCCTCCTCAAGTATGAATTAAGGTCCCAGTAGTTCATTGCGAAACTGGTCCTTTCTCCCTCTCAATGAAAAAGCAGCTCTGGATGTCGGATTTGATATTTTGTCATTCGTAATAGTGTTTTTTTCTGCCATAGGAGAAAAATCAAGAAATAAGCTAAAAGTAGCCTATCTTACACTGAGAACAGAATGGCAAAAACATCCAACAGTTTTTTTCACCCAAAACAAGGCTTAAAAAGCCGCCCAATTCTGCAGTTAAAAAGCAGACCTGGCAACTCTGGGGCTGGTGGATATTTAATTAAACATAGTATTGGATTTTTCACGTTTTGCTCTTTTGACTTGAAATCAATATCTCCTGCAGTATCGCGGTGTAGAGTTGATAGAGATGAAAAGGACATGTTCCACACTGAACACACAAATAGAAACAGAGGCAGACAATGAACTATAGCAGACAAAATACTGCAGCACTTCCAGACGTTCCAAATCCAATCCCCTCTGAGCTACAAACGGTGTAAATGGTCTTTTATATATTTGGAGATTTGTTAAGGTGTACTGTTTTTATTTGTGTGGGGAAATGTATGGTCTGCAGTTGAGCCATCCTCCAATAACACTGGGGTAATATCGTGGGGATCTGAGTTTTGGTTTGATGGGGAAAAAACTTCAAGCATATTCTTCAGTAGCCAAAAAGAAAAAAAAAAAGAGAAAAAAAATGACATATAGGACTGGTTATATTTTCAGCTGTTTCTTCTGAGACTTTTCAGCAACACTTATGCCTTAGTCCCGGGATAATTCAGTTCCCAGACCTGGATTCTCTCTCTCTCCTCCCTCCTCAGGCTGCACCTCTCGTCTCACTTTAGATAAGGTCCAACTCCTCCAACATATAACTGCAGTTTCAGCTTCTCAAGATGGTTTGGACTAAAGCCCTTGTAGGATCTTTCCTCGTAAGCTTTATCATTCTGTCAAGTAAGTGTTTACTTTTGTTTATTTACTGCTGTTTAAAAGAAAATGTGCTGAGAAATGTTTTGTTCTTACGCACCATTTTAAGTAATACACACTTTTAGTTCATTTTAATCAAGCTTTACACTGGTGAATACGACACAATGTTATTGCATCTCCATTTAAATCTACGAATTCCCCGGTCTTGTACGTGACAAAGACTGGTTGACTCACCTCCTACCCTGGTTTATCGAGTTCATAATCTCTCTTAAAAAACAACAAAAAAGGCAAATTTTTACTGTTTTGTTTGTTTGTAAAATGTTATTGACTACCGACTTGGGTTCTCTCAATACTTTTTTTTAACTCCAATATGTCAAAATATACCAAGAATGTTATACTTTTCTATTCCCGCCCTTGCTGTCTGCAATTTTTACACACAGACAAAAAAATAAGATCTTATTTCACGAGAAAATATCAAATAAAAACCATGCTTTTCATGTCCTCTATATCACGTATCATTTCTATCAGTAATTTACAACGAAAGTCTCAAATGGATATTTCTAAATGTATTTTTCTGCGTATCATCGACAGTGTCTCACCCTAAAACAGAATTTATATTGTTTCTGTTAAGGACTAAACAAAATATCTCCACTTTCTACTTTAGACAACGGATTTTTGTTTATGAATGAACTGTAGGATGTATGTGAATTTACTGTAACTTTCTTGTCAGTTTCCATTGTGCTGGTGGAGAGTGCAGCGGTGGACGGTGATGCAAACACAGAAAAGCAAACTGGTAATATAAGAGGGATTCAGATTTTCCTGGCTTTACGTATTCTTTCTGTCCCCCTGGTGTGACTTTTGACCTTTCATCTCTGACCCATGATCTCTAGGGGCAGGGCAGGAGGTGTTTATGGCCGAATCTGACGCTTCCAACTTCTTCAAACGGCGCAGCAGACGCTCGACCTATGCAGAGCGCATAGGTGATGCTGGATTTGAGATGATGGGCCTTGTCATTTGTATAAGCATAACTTTATGAACGCACAATGTGACACTATATTATTGTCGGACTATCCGTATCGCAAGAAGCTTCAATATGTTGCAAAAGGTCTTTCATCTGACTGAGATTTACAATTCTATTGCAAACTCAGCCAAAAAGAGCAATGCATGGGAACTTCTAAATGTGCAAGAGTTCAGTTTTGGTCATATTTTCGCAATTTAGTTCAATTTTAGCATTGTTTTAGTCCTGAATCCTGATTTAGTTTTTTTTTTGAAGGACAGAACATGGGGAGAGGGGGTGAGGAACGGAGAGAAACATTCAGCAAATTGTCCAAACTCCATGGAGATCCATGAACACGGTTCTGTTGTTCATATGTGCTGCAGCCTTAAAGGGACTAGATGCAAGTTGGTTATTTTTATACTCACTACTGCCACCTAAGGTCTTATGCGTAACTGCAGATTCTATATTAAGCTAATGCATGACGGCAATTCAGACCCGAATTAACACCTTTTTGAGTGGCAGTGCAGGATTTTAGAGGCAGTTGTGGTGAACAGGTCTGGGCTCATTCTACACATTAGGACATTGCTGGAACAATTTAAATTTTTAAACTCTGTATAATCCCTTTAAAGGCAAAGTACCTTATTTTTTTTGTTTACAAACCAAAACTCAATTGTTAGTTGTGTCTTATACAGTATATTGAGAGACCTCTTGTGATCACTTCTCCCATTTCACATTAACAACAGGATTCGAGAGAATCCATGATTTTTTGCATTAAACTGGCTCTTCTGAGTTGGCGCCTAACCATTAGGCGGTGATCTGTAGCAATGGCAGCCCCCGCCATGACAGTCACGAAACAGTGCTATCCTCGCCCATTGGTCTAAACTCGTTCGTAACGTTCACATACTTCACAGGAATGGTTTATAAGCACTTTTCACAACTTGAAGGGTTCCTTCTTATGGCCACTGTCACAGAAATAACAAACTAGCCTGCAAGTTCACAAATTGATACAAATGCTTTATGATTAAATTCGATGCAAATTATCGTAGAGAAGCTAAATCATCGACTGGACTGGGTTTTAGTAAAGTTGAGGACGTTTCGCTTCGTTTGGTCAAAAAAACTGGAGCGGTCTATAAGACCCAGGCTCCCCCCAGGAGAGAACCAAAACATCCAAACAGTTGTTTACAATATCACTCAGTACAGTATCACTTAGTATTTGGGTAAAAAAAAGCTGAAGAAGCTTCTGTGACTAGAAGCAAAACGTCCTCAACTTTACCAAAATTCAGTCCAGTTGATGATTTAGCTGCCCTGGATGAATGAGAGCCTTCACAAATATAGTAGATGCAAAGTATTTTATTTATATATTTTTTTACGAATTTGAAGAAGACAAAACAAATGTTCCACTGATTATATAT
The DNA here is from genome assembly GCA_021464625.1 of Proterorhinus semilunaris. Lineage (NCBI taxonomy): Eukaryota > Metazoa > Chordata > Actinopteri > Gobiiformes > Gobiidae > Proterorhinus > Proterorhinus semilunaris. The sequence continues at coordinate 13,422,483 of CM038343.1, forward strand.
ATATATATATATATATATATATATATATATATATATATATATAAATATATATATAAATAAAGGGGAAGTATAGCGCCCTTTTGTCAAATATAATATCGTTGACATCATATTCTAGACGGTTGTCAAATAGCACAATTGTATTAATTTAGTGAAGCTGCAATGGCCCAGAAAGCTGCGTATTTCAACTTATCTCTTTCAATACTTTTTACAGCCAAAGATATAAGAAGTTGGCAAGTAGTAAACCAGCGGTGAGAGGTATAGCCCGGATGGAAAGTGCATGCCATGAGAATACTTTACAGACATTTTATTTTACGTCTAATCCAGTGTAAATGTGGAGACTTCTGCTCTGTGTAACAAAATAGTGAGGGTAAATAGGTCAGTCCGTGGAAAGCCAAGCAGGTGTTTCCTTTTACAGAAGCAGCTTAAAAAAAGAAGGAAGTTGAGACCCGCTTTCTCTCCCGTGCTCAGAGGCGCAGGAGTCACAGGGCAGTCTGGAGAGACACTTTGATATTTAGTTTTGGTTTCTCTTGGTAACAATGCAACCAATCCAAAACGGGCATAAAGGGAGTATTCTTGATCATTTGGACCAATAAACAATATAACAATTAAAAAATCTGTTGACAGAAACATCTTGTTAAAAAAAAGGGGGTTGGGGAGTTAGTATTGTTGTGCTTTATCTTCGTAAATCTGTTTATATAATGGCATACATTTGGGGCAAAATCGTTTTTGGATAATTATTAGGGTTACTACTTTTTACGTCCACTTCGAGTGAATATTTTTGGCCACTAAAATAAATACATTTTAAAAGGTCAATGTGTCAAATGTGACAGATAATTGAAGAACTATGTTAAAATAAACAACACTTTACGCTTAGAGTTTACATTTTCTGTCTTGGTTGAGTGATTTCATTTAATAAACTAATGAGGGATCATTAAAACTGTCGGGTTGATGTTTTCGGCGTCTGCTTTTCCATGTGTTTTTGTGCAGCTGAGCAGAGAGTGCACACCGCCAACAGCGAGAGGTGGCGAGAGTACAACGAGGAGCAGAGGAATGAGCACGAGAACTATTTGGAAGAGGATCGAGATGGTGAGACGTGTTTTCAAAAGCATTCTGTGCAAGTAAACGTTTCTCTGAAGAGCTATAAAACAAATGGTCAGCACCGAAGTTTGAATTTTGTCAAAATGTTAATAGTTTTCAAAGTTCCATATTTTCAACGTCCTGATGTGATGACCGTGCCTTGCATGGTTTGTGCTGTGAGTTACTTTAAAAGCGCTAAACTCAATCCAGAAAGGCCCATATAGAGGACAATAACGATACATGGGGTGTACTGTATGTATCGAAGGGTCATGTTTTACTTATCTAGCAATACTGTCTGTATATTTTGTTTTGTACAGTATTTCACAAAATTTCCTTTGGGCTGCACATTTGCGTGTAGTGGTTGTTTCTTAAAAGGTCGCATATTGTATGTGGTTCCCAAAGTGGGGTTCCTCAGAGGCAGAGCAGGGAATTCTTATACCCGGGGAGCCCCATGGCATGTTGGGATCAATAAGGGGACTTATGGTCACCGTGAGTCTCTCTCTCTCTAAAACATAAAAATCTTAATCATGGGCACAGAACTGAACTTAAAACAGCCACATTAACTCAACAGCTTTTTAGCATCTAAAAACTTTGTCTGGTTTGGACACTATGTTTGATTCTGGCAGAGATTTATTCGCTGGTTTGACTACTGTTGACCAAGGCTGTCATACTTGGGGGGTAAAGGGTACTTTTTACCCAGGGCCCAAGGCAGGGAAGGGACCCCAAAACTTCTGCCCAATGCTAAAAACTGTATCGAAAACATGGAATGGAATGAGCCCACCGAGATGACTTGTACCCAGGGCCCAGGATTTTGTGCTAAACCAATGTGCAAGACAGCTGCAGTACATCCAGAACACTGCTGCACGAGACCCGACTAGAACCAGGAAAATAAGACCAAATTAGTCCAGTGCTCAGATAATAGTTTAGTTTTGTTTATTTGAGCAATTAACATTCTGCTCAAAAGGAGTGGGCCGAAGCAAAGAGCTTATAAGTGCCCACTCATTTTTAATAGCTCTCCTTATGAACAAGTGGCCAAAATATGCATGTTTTGGCCAGAAATGATCATTTGTTGAAGCAACCCATAAGAAGTCATTAAAAGTGTAACGTAAATCTGACTTTTTTCCCTCATCAGAACAACTGGAGAGGACTCGGGAGGTGCATGAACAGTTTCGTGAGTTTCACTACGACGGCATTTATCCAAGATCCCAGTGGTTCCACTGAGCATGCAAAGCGCCAGTAATGCATCAGAAATACCATTCAATTGTACAACAGGCCTTTCAACCCATCACCATTCTGTTTTGTAAAAGGCATCTGTAATTTGACAGATTTTTGCACACGTTTTGCATGCCTACATTGTTTCATTGTATTTAGTTCACATGTATATTTTCTAATTGTATATTTTTTGTAAACACCTTGCATTTATTAAAATCCATTACTCTTTCTAAATGGAAACCTCAACCTTAATTTTGCTTTTCTCCAGACACACTTTGGTATTTGGACTATTTGAAGGGGGAAAAAGTGAGATGAGCTGCAAAACTCATCACTGTGAGGGTGGATATAGAGTGGAAATTTAGACTGAAAATGGACTCATGTTGAAAAGAAAAATAATGAGGTGAATCTGGCATGGCATTGGTTAGTGTCGTTAAACTACGATTATTATGTTTTTTAAATATGGCTGTTGGACGAGTATCTGTCCTCAAAAAACCCAATAGTGTCAGAATGAAATGTACTGTATATATGTACCCAAACTACCGCCCCCAAGACTTCATGTCCACAACATTACCAAAATGTGGTAATTTTTGACACAAATACTTACAAATTGTAGTAATAGTTGTTACATTTTGATAAGCTTGGTGCATACTTTGGTCTCTTGCTCCTTTCTGCGACTCCAAACCTGAACGATGAACTGTTTGGTATAGAAATACATACATGATGAAGCTTTTTCTCACTTGCTTTAATCCAATTTGTTTGCCATTTCAATTAGCTCCCTAAAAACAATCGCAGGAAGTCATTTGATATTTAGCTGCTAAGATCCTAAAAAGTATTAAAAATCCACCTTAAAAATCGCTGTCACTTCAGTGTTGATTTCACACAGTTAAAGTTTATAAAGTCTGCCGTTATTTTGCGCTGTTGAGGAATTTTCCGTGCTCTTCTCCTCGAGGCTGAAGCAACTCTCCGCCGATCTTTGGACCAGTTTTCTCCTGTGGGTCAGTCAAATAACGCAACTGGTTAGCCTTGGGTAGACAATAATGGGTCTATGAAAGCAAAGTGGACAGTATGGTTTACCTTTAGCATACCGGCACGCTCCCATTTGAAGAGACCGCAGTTGCTGAAAGATTGAGGTTAAGAATTTAAGAGGTAAGTGAAGTCAGGTCCTTTTGAAAGTTCACACAACACGGATTGATTATTGGTGCATTATGTAACTTTTTATAAATGCCAAACCCAGTGGCTATACGAGTGGTTAGCATCGTACCCTTACACAGTGCCCTCCAGGACCAATTGTTTTTAGAGTTTCGGGTAGGTTTTCACTGCTGACGGATCCTCTCACCAGAAAACCTACAAAACAATTGGTCCTAGAGCGTTGTAGAGACCACTGTGAACAAAAGTAAAAGTGCCATGCTGACCGGCTATACAGCCATTGGGTCACAAAAAGGTAATTAGGCACAAATATCAAGGCTTGGTTTTTCCCAATAAAGAGTTCCATAATACATCTTTAACCCAACTCTAAAAGCTTGAAAAAAAAAAAAGTGCCAAAATACAAAAAGTGACAAAAACGCAAAAAGCTGTGAAAATTTGGAAAATATGTGATGAAAATTCAACTAAAAAGTGACGCGAGGAAAAATATCAATCTAGACGAGTTGTGTGGGTCTTATGGGCCTTATGGATTTGGATAAAGCTGAACTGCACTCTATTAAGGCGGGGGTTAAGAGGTTAAGTCTCACCAACCAAGCCCTGAAGAAGGAACCCCTTTTTGTAGCAAAGTCTGTTTCTAAATTAAGTAAGTCTTTCTGCAAATTGTAACATTCATATCAAATGCCTTGTAAAATAACGGTTGATTACTTTATAATCTGGTTTATCAAACAGCGCAGCACCAAACTTAAACAGATTATACAGATATAAGGAAGAAATTAGTTTTACCTGCAGTGTTTATGGGGCAGTCTGTCCAGAGCGATGGCCCTCTGACCACAGGGACATTTGAAGAAACGCTTCACCGCCTCGTGCCACTTCAAGTCATGGTTCTCTCCCACACAGCGGTCAGCCGGCTTGAAATACGTGTACTTGCACTAAGGAAGGAAGCAATGCAAACATTACATCATGAAGTCATTTATTTATGACATAGTGTATTCACAGAACTAACCTTTCTACAGGAGACAGCCCGACACTTCATTTCTCTAATGCCCTTCATTTTGTCCTCCATCTGCTCCTTCTTCACCAGAACATCGAAGTACCTCTCCTGCAGCTGGTACTCCGCCTGAGGCACAATGACACTTTCAATACATTTATAAAGGCTTTGGGAAGGCATTTTAATTTTTATGGAAATAACAAGTGAAAGCATACAGCCTGGAGGACAGCGTTGTGTCTAGATTTGGCGTTGAGGATCTTCTGAAACTCCTCCGATTGGACGTAATCCTGCTGTTCTCTCCTCCTCTTCTGAGCTGGCTCCTCCTCCTCTTTATCCCCTTCGCCTTAAGAAAAACAAAACGGGTAACACTTTACATGACAACCCGGTAACTACTAGTTACCTGGTAGTAATTACAGTGGTAATAACTAGTAACAAATATCAATAAAAGTGGTAGTTCTTGTGTAATTAAAGTAGTTAATAGTAACTCAGCCCAATAACACTGACAATGTAAGACTTACTGATGAGCATGTATAGCTCACCCCTATGGATACCAAAAATATACCTCATTAATAACCCAATAGTTATTAGTACTGTTATTATTTAGCAATTACTTAGCAGTTATTGGGCAGAGTTATTTCAATACCATAGAACTACAACCTTGAATTTATATTTATTACTAGTAATTACTAGATTATTACTTTAGTTAGTTACTATTAACTACTACTTTAATTACACAAGAACTACCACTTTTATTGATATTTGTTACTAGCTATTACCACTGTAACTACTAGGTAATTACCTAGTCGTTACCGGGTTGTCATGTAAAGTGTTACCCAAATCTAGTTTCCCCTGGTTAAGGTTAAACCCAAAACAAATCTGTGAAAACAAAGCAGTATTACCATTTGGTGAGACCCGGTTCTTCTCCACTCTGGCGTTGATCTCACGGTCGTTGCTTCGTTTCCTCTTCACTGCGTTGGGGTCCTCCTTCTCCAGATCCATCCTTTTGGCTCTCAGCTTCTTCAGGGCGGCCATTTTGGCGGCAGACATGCTCAGCGAGGTCTGCGCTGGGGCCGGGCTCTGGTCAAAAAACAGTATGTCGTCCCCCTCAGAGAAGCCTCGTCCCAGTGTAGGAGCGGAGGATGTGGAGGGGGTGGCGGATGTGGAGGGGGTGGCGGGACTCTGGGTGGACTTGGGGACGTCAGAGCCGGGTTTTGGAGACAGCAGCGCGTTCCGTTGGCGACGCGCAGTGAGGAGCTCGCGCTGCTTTTGTCTCTGTTGTTTTAAAAGTTCTGTGGCGGAGATGGACTGCACTGGGGCGCCCTCTGGGGTTTTAACAGCTGAGGAGGAATAATAGATTAGTAGCCATTTACAGAGCATGTGGGCACGGGGCGGTGAACAAGTGCAGGGGTTTCGATGACGTTTCTGCAGCGCATTAGCAACTGGATCAGATGAACGAACTTCAGTGACAGTCTGCATTTGGTGACGGTTTACATTGAAGTGCGAGTGCACCCCAAAGCTCTAAATACTGAATGCCTTAATTTAGAACAATGTATTTGTTTATTAAATATTAGGGCTGGGTACCATTAAACAATACCAGTTTGGTACCGAATAAAATGTTTACTACTGGTATTGAAAAAATTAACGTATCAAAAGCAGGTACCAAAGAAAAATCATAATATCTTCAGATCCAAGTTTTGATTAAAAAAAAAAAAATGTGCCCCATTTTCTCCCCCATTTTTTTTCTTTTTTTTTTTTACACAATTTGTTCTATTTTCTCCCGATTTTTATTGTAAATATATTGTAAGTTTGCAGATCTTTCACACATTATTGTTCTGTTTTCTGAATCTACACAAATATTTTAGCATAGGTATGGGGAAAAAGGATCGTTATCGAAAACCAAGTATTGTTAGTACTGGTATCGGAACATTTTTTATTTATTTTTTTAACGGTACCCAGCCCTATTTCATTTCATCAAGAAATATTTATCCGGCGAGAATGAGGTACCTGTTTTGTTTTGAGTCAAGTGTCTCTTCAGCTGCAGAGCTCCAGGAGTCTGCATCGACATCAGGCCCTTGAACTCATTCGAGCAGCCGGAGACATCGCCCGACTTAATGGCTAAAAAAAAAAAAAGGGGGTTAGTTTCATAGTTGCAGAGAACATGTCTCCAACCGTTGTTCCATCGATGATACACAAAGAGAAAATGCATCTGTAAATGTGACTTATCAAACACGTATAGCCTTTGGTTTTGGAGAGTTTAAAGACACTGCTCTACAACTGTATATAATTACTGTGTTACTTCTCTGAGTAAAAACCTACCCAGTCGTTTGGCCTGAGCCACGTGTTGAGCTGCTCCTTTCACAAAAAGCGTATCCAGTGTTTTCTGACCAGGTTTGTTTGGTTTGGACGCTCCCCTGAAATCATAAATTGTACCTTACTGAATGGAATATAAAAAGAAAGAAAGAAAGAAAGAAAGAAAGAGAACCATTACGTCCATTTGCAAATAAATAAACAACATTGGCCTGCATGTGATCGGGAATGACATTGCGTAGTGTATGCACAAATAACCACCTTAAAAACTGAACATTTTGGAAAAGAATCTGAGCGGTGACTCACAGCGAGGCGGCGCAGGCGGCAGACGACACCCCTCCGTAGTAAAACCCGTCCTGACACAGTTTCCCTCTCAAATTCCCTCCTTTTCCTTTGAATTTGTTTGGAGCTTTTCCCGAAAACGTGGACTGCAGCTCGGCCCTCTTTGAGCTCATCTTCTTGTACTGGGCTTTGACGTGGTACTGACAATACTGGCACTCATACTGAACACAAGAAAAGACGTCAAGGTGTTGGGATTCATCGCTATCAACATGAAATGTCGAAACGAGCAAATCGCAAGTGGCTACAATAACCGCCGCATCCCCAGTCAGTTAAATCCAGGTGGTAAATCCTTTTTTGGTCAGGCAGTATAAATCTATTCACATATTCCTTTCTACAAGGATCTCATCTTCAATAAACGTAAGAAAAAATAAATAAATAACCTGCGATCTCCCTGTGGTTACAAAAAGAAGTTGGAAAAGAAGCGTTGAGAAGGCTACATTTTGTGCGTACTAGATTCACAAACTGTGAGCAGGGTTCTCCGTTCTTCTTCGCTCCTTTACACGTCCCAAAGTCCTGCGCCTCTCCCAACAGCAGCACCTTCTGAGGGTGGTCCACCGTCAGACTCACCTGCAGAGGCAAAGCATGGATACATTATTATCAAACAGAACTTAAACGGACAATCTAAAAATAGGGAACACTTTAGATTACAGCCCGCAAGTTCCATGTGTAGGTGCAGGGCGGGAACAAGACAGTAATTACACATTTAAGTGCAATGTGTAATAAAGGAGTACAAACGTGTAGTTGCAGGTGTTTTGGCCGTCATACAGATGTGCCAGCTTCGTAAAGGGCGCACTTGTTCATAAATGACTGCATAATAATGTTATATAGCGCTTTTCTGGACACTCAAAGACGCTTTACATTGCATTACACATACACCTACATGCTGTACACCTTTATTACGCTTTGTCATTTATTAAATCTTGCACTATACTGAATAAATACCTGTACTAACATGTGTAATTACTATCTTGTTGTTACTTGTCCCTTTCCTAAAACGGAAAGGGATAAGTTAGTCCACAGTGTAAAGGAAGTACCCCGTCGTATCCGTCTTTCTGTTTCATGGGGTTCGGATTGAGGATGCCGATGACGGTCCCTGCCTCGGTTTTCCAGTGTTCTTTATGGACCTCGCCAAACAGCAGCAAAGACACAAACACCTCCATGTTGTGAAGGTCGTTTAGCTTCCAAACACTGAAGGTTTTACCCTGAACAGAGAGAAACAAAGTAATACATTTAACATTCTGATTTATTAAAAAGCTGCATTGGTTATTAGTGCATGTTTGACCTTGTGGTGACCAGGCGACTGTATGAGTGGTTAGAATGGCGTCTTTACGTTCGATCACGGTGGTCTCTACGATGCTCCAGGATCAATTGTTTGGAAGGTTTTCACTGCTGATGGGACCCTCTCACCAGAAAACCAACAAAACAACTGGTCCTGGAGCTTTGTTGAGACGACCGTGATTGAAAGTAAAGGCGTCATGCTGACTCCTAAAGCCGCTGGGTCATTACAAGGTCAAATACACACTCATTTGCATAAAATAGTTGCATAATGCTCCTGAAAGCGCTGCAAAGTATGAGGAACAGATTATTAAATATTGTCTCCTTGGAGAAATAATGAATACATTGAATTGAATAAAGGCAGGACAATTTTAGATTTAAATACGTTAGATCCTCATCTAAATGCATTCTTTAGTCACAAACTGCAAAAACAGCATTTTCTGCGCCTGTGTGCCTTTAATACAAGTTGAAATGAATACAAATGTGGTTCAGTTTAATGTCAAAGTTAAGTTTGTCTCGCTTACAAATTTCCTCACAGTGGAAAGAGTAACCAAATGCTTTATTTGAGTAATAGTCAGGTTATTACTAATGAATATTACTGTAGTAGTAAAAAGTACTGGGTGATAAAGGTAAAAAGTAATAAAAGTAAAAGCACTGTGCGATAAAACTAATCTTTGAAGTATAGTGAGTGTACTTTCCGCCTCTGGGGCTAAATACAGAATAAATTACTAGTATTTTATTTGAACTGTACTTTTCTTGAATTTATCAATTCTTTAAATAGAGAGTCTTAAGTCGCCTACATGAGACGCCTTCAACTCTAAACAACACCATCCAGATGACAACCCTTTGCTAGGATGGAAAGCACCTGGCCGACAGAGAGCTTCCACAAAAGCAGAGCAGTACTTTGTAGCAGACGCACTCACACTGCTGCTGCTCTGTGGCGTGGCCTTACTGACCACCACGGCAAACGTGACCCAGTCGCTCTCCTCCAGCTTCTCTCGGCTCAAACACTCCGGGACCTGTGACAAACGGATCAAACGCCGGTCGGCCATTTTACGGTCCATGTCACAGGAGGACACGAGTGGCTTCCTGAACGTGAACAAAATGCAATGAAAAAAATTACCACCAAAATTAAAATGTGAGGCATATTAAAAAAACGCATGGCAAATGAGTGTCATGGTTGAGATGTGGTGTTTTTGTTTTTATGCTCCACAACATTATTAAATATAAATGATGTAAGTGCATACCCTTTGTAGACTACTAGAGGGCTGCAGCATATGTATGCCAGAAACTCTTCCAGCACTGACAATTAAATGAATATCTCAACCCACAAGTCACTGAGGGCTGCAAGGTTTATCAATACTGAATCACAATGGAGGTTTTGACTACAGCAAAAAGCTAACCTCAGGAGGCTCAGGTTTTGTTTTTGGCATTTGACTGATAGATGTTCACCAACCAGAATTGTCGAGCCTCGCAATCTCAGGTTCAGCTGCAACAGATAAATGTCTGAGTTTCAATAAAGCAGATTCTAAAGTGTTTAGACAGACGCTATGTGATTCCATCGCAAACTGATTTTAGTGGCTGTCCCCCAGAGGTACTCTGAATGTTGGAAAACGGTGCAAGGCAGCCAAACTCCTCCAGGAAAGGGCACTGTCCACATAAAATCAAATATGTGAAAGTAGATTCATGTGTATTGTTCTAATGTGTGGCAATTTGAACAAGAATATTTTAGTCTAAAAGTCACATGACTTCCTTCACTTATTCTTTTAGCAGTTTATGCATTTGAGCACAATTTCTCCAGTTTTACCCAAATCGAAAAGACTGGAGCTTACAGCCCATAGAGCCAGTGTAACACTTCATTTGAAAGGTAAGACCTAAAAAAACTAAACGTCTTTCTTGTTTATGTTATCATGTTTAAGTTGTTTTATTTGGGTAAAGCAGAACGGGAGAAAATTCAAGGTTTTTTTGTCAAAATCGTGCAGCCCTATCGTCACACCCTTTCAGACTCCACAAAACAAACAAAACACAAAAACGCTTCAATATTTTGCTCACCTCAGCCTGAGCCCCGAGTATTTCTCCACAGCCACATCTTTGGGCAGAGCAGGGAGAGGAGAGGGCCTGGTCGATCCCCCTGAGGTCCCAGACCCTGATCCTGAGCCCGGTCCGGACCCAGGTCTGGTGTTGAACGATGGAGAGCGCAGAGGATTGGAGGCGGGAGTCTCTACAGGCTGAAAGGAGCTGCCCAACTTTATCTCCACCAATGGACCCCTGCTCTCTGAAAAGAATTAATACATTTAGATGAATGAAAATAACAGCAACGTCCTTTTCATCTTATTTTGTTTATTAGGAAAACAGATTTTTGACTATACCATGTTTTAAAAATGTATAATCTCTGAGGCTGTTGTGTGAAGAACTTTAAGCAGTACTAAGGAACTTGTTTACCATAATAAATCCTTTTCGTAGTCCCTCTGGGGGTAATACAAGTACTAATGTAATGTTCGGGGGGGGGTCTTTCATCTCCCCCTGGTGTCTCTGACCAGAAAACCACAATTGCAACTTGACTGCCACCGGATCGGAGGCACCAATACACACTAATGGAATCACGAAGAAGACGCTAACAGGCTAACGGGCAAAGCTAACTGCTAACAATTTTTTTCACTCAAACTTGGCTGTAAACCATCTCCATCTTTAGTTTTCCTCTGACGGTCTAGGTTCTAAATGGCACAAAATATGATTCAGTTTCTTCATAAATGTGGGAAACAGCTCATGATTTGTAGAATTTTTCTTAGTATTATGAACACGGTATTTTCGGCTTTTATGATTCTCCATTACTTATTCCTATTTTAAAATTGCATGTTTCTGTCAAATCAAAGCTAAACCTTTTTGTTTTGTTTACCTGGTGATGTTTTGGTTTGGTGAGCGACTCTCGGCTTCCGATTGAATGAGTCTGCGTTATTGAGCTGCTCAGTGAAGTCACAAGATTCCTGGACTTTCTTCGATGACGTGGATGAAGCCTCTGTCAAAAAACAAAAACACTTTTATCAAAACAGTCCCACAAACCTGCAGCGCACATACAAGAATATACACTATTAATTCGGTTGTTCTTACCTCCCAGTGCTTTTGCCCTCTGTGTCGGAGCTGGTTTAGTCGGGTTTGGCTTTGAAGGTTTCTGTTGGGGTGGAGGTTTGGGGGAGGCAGACATGTGAGGCGAACCGCTCTGGCTTTTTTCAAGCTGTTGTTGTAATTTCTTCATTTGCTCCTGCATCCTCTTCAGTTCGTCTGAAGTTAAAACACACAAAGGATTATTATGAAGAGCAACAATGGAAACAAAAGCGGGAATGTTTCTTTTACTGTTGCTGGTCCAAATTGATGTAACGCACTGCATCAACACACACTTTATTCACCCTGGCTATTCAAAAATCATACATAAAAAAAGCTTATTTTATATATATATATATTAGGGCCGGGACTCGATTAAAAAAATAATCTAATTAATTAGAGGCTTTGTAATTAATTAATCGAAATTAATTGCATATAAATATTTGACCTGAGAACAGTGAGAAGTAAGTTTTTTCATAAGGATTTTTAGTATAACATTGAATAATGACTGAATACATAAGCTTAAGACACAAAATATTGTTTATTTTTGTTCAACCAAGTCCAACAGACCAGTGCAATATTGCCATTAATTGTGCGTCTGCAGAAAAAAAGGAAACTGAAGTGTGGAAAGCAAAGTGTGATTAATTTCGATTAATATTTTTAATCGCACTAAACCTCATGTAATTAATTAATCGCAATTAATCGAAAAAAGTCCCGGCCCTAATATATATATATATATGATTTAATTTCTACTCACACTGTTTTTAGTTTATGTCCATTACCTTGTTTCCTTAACTTTATAATACTTCATTGTTGGATTTTGGTGAATAGTGTTGTTGTTAATAAAGTGCAATATGAAGTAATCCAGTTTGGTTGGACTGGATTACTTCTTGTTGTACCATGGTCTGGGTGAATACTTGAGTCTGATTGGCTGGAAGGTGTCCATTAAAAAGTGATAATGTACACCTAGTCCGGCAACCGTTATGGTGCGTTCCACTTATGTCGGAAGTCGGAAAATCCGACCAAAATAAAACGTTATCTCAGAGTTGGTGAGAGGAGGGCGGTCGGGAGTGCTGCACTGGGTCCAAGCAATATTCTTTCAAATGTTGGTTAAAAATCAGGTGCTCTTTCAGGATGAAAACTAAATGAGTAAAACACTTCGCCTTAAATGATGAGGTACATGTGGCAAAAATCCGAGGCACTCTGATGGAGTGAGATAAAAGTCCTTTATTAGGAGGGCCTAATTATTACCTCATCATTTAAGGCGAAGTGTTTTACTCGTTATCTCAGAGTTGTAGCGTTCCAGTTGTCCAGGTCGGAAACATCAGTGGTCGACACGTCCGTAAAAGTTACAACTTTGTTGCTCGTGTTCGAGCATCATAATCAATTTACATAATTGTTGTAAATACAATGATAATTTAGCACTAGTAGTTTTTTTTTTTTTTACCGTTGATAAGATGCAAGAGAGCAGTAAAGCTTCTCCGTTTTGCGTTGACAACTAACAAGTTTATTTGGGAAACATCCGCCAAATAACGTGGTTTAATGAAGCTTTACATGCGTTACATGTCACGTCGGGCGCAGCATCTTTAAGTGCTCCTTCTCGGGTGAGCCGATTCTGTCCCAAGTTTCCGAGTCGGATTTACGGAATTGTTGTGCGTTCCAGTTGAAATTTCCAACTCGGAGCTCGGAAATTCCGACTTCCGAGATCAAGTGGAAGCACCATTAAATCACGTTCTATATCACTCCACTGCAGCTGTTTCTATAGTAACGATAAACAATTGAGCTGGAACTAGCTTCAGGTAAAACAGATTAAAAAAGTTAAATAACTCCTGCCCAGGACTTAAAAAAATAAGCAAACAGGCCCCAATGAACAGTTTCAGTTTGCGGGACCATGGTATAAGGCCCCCCAGAACAGCTGGAGGAGGTGTGCATGGATCGGGAAGTCTGGGCATCTCTGCTGCCGCCGCGACCCAGCCCCGGATAAAGCGGAAGAAAATGGATGGATGGATGGTATAAGCGGGATAGTGCACTCCGAGGTGGCCATTATCAGAAATAACGCGAGAACCACATACTGTATTTTCCGGACTATACATCGCTCCGGAGTATAAGTCGCACCGGCCAAAAAAAAGAAAAAAAAAAAAAAAAAAAAAAGATACGTCGCTCTGGAGTCTAAGTCGCATCAGCCTTGGCAACTACCTGAGGCTGGAGGCGTAACTGCACCGTGGACAAGTCTCTCCCGTCAACACAACATTTCCGAACTCGTTCCTCTAGTTGTGGCCATCCAGCTTTTAGCCTGCGATTAGCTTTTTATATTTTCTTCATTGTAGTTAGAACCTCCACTTTTCCCCAGTCCTATCACAAGTGTCTCTCGCTCACTCCAAACTTTCTTTCTGCTGCTCGATTACAGTTTTTTTTTAAATCTTCAGTGATACAGGAGAAGCAGATACCGGTACACAAGCCTAGAGCGGCCTCTAACGGCTCTGGGTGTGAAATTAACAAACATTGTGGGATTATATATTTTGATATACAAGACGCAGCTGAGTACAAGTCCCAAGCCAAAATATGGAAAAACTTGCGAATTATAGTCCGGAAAATACGGTAGTTTCAGGACACGGTTCATACATGAGATATTTTATTGTTTATGGAGGACTTCATATTACCTGGGAAACTTACAGTTTTTGGCAATTTACAATTTTTATAGGAATCGTGTCTTTTACCATCCTAATCATAGCCGACAGTGACAAACCTTGTAAATCCTCCCTGGACTTGTTGAGCGTCTCTTGAGCCTCCACTTTGTTTTCCTCTTCTTCCTCGATGTCGTCCACATCTCCGAACAGCTCCGTCAGATGGTCCTCTGTCTCCTCTGAACCATCTTTATACTCCTCTCCATCTGTGTCCTCATCAAAAAGATCTTCCAAACCAGCTGCCTGTTGCGGTTGCTGCTCCTGACCAACCCCTTCACTCTCCTCCAACAGCGCGGTCAAAATGTCCAAATCGTCTTCACCTGTAAAAATAATCACACATTCATGAACAAGCAAGTAAAATTATTAAGAAAACGTTTGAGAAGAATTACTTACCATCCATTGTTTTGTTTGTTGTGACTAAATCTAGGAGAAAAAAAGTATAGTATAAAACATACAATTTATAGGAAATATCAATCTGTAAGAGAGAGAGTATGACAACGCCACCTGTCAGTATGTTACGTAAATGCAAAAGTCAGCAACTTGTTATCACATCCTCATCTTATGATTGCAACAGAGTTCCTTCTTCTGGTATATAATAGTGCACTTGGGGTACAGTTGTGAGTGTATAATTAATTATAAAAGCTTTTAGAAATTCAATCTTTCCCAGTCAAACTCAAATTACTCCAGACAGTGTCGCTCTGGATGAAAATTAATGCATGCCAAGTACACAGTCATGCAACAGTTTATAAAACAACTAAAGCATTGGAACAGTTTAAAAAATTAGATAGCAATGTACGGCAACGTGCCGTAGCAATGTGTAGCAATTTATAACGTCATTAAATCGGCCAATACAACAGTATAATAGAATAGAAAAACAAACGATCGGAGACAACTCACCACAAAACAGCTCGGTGTTGACAACTCTGACAGCAGTGGATACTTGACCGTCTAGTTGAAACCCTGTCAGTAAATGCCCATTAAGGCTAAGTGTTTGACGTTAAGGCTTTTAAAGTCCGCGCAAAAATGGTGCGACCAGAACAGCAGAACCTAAACTGGCGCTAAATGAAGGACCCCGTTGTGTTGTCACTGTGCAACGAGTTGGCCAGAGCTCTGCCTGAATAAAAAGAAAATCCAGTTAAAGTAAAAGTACACGTTCTGTTCTTCTGACATAAGACACATGAATTGAACAACGTAAAAGCTAAGCTCGACTCTGCAAGTGTTGTATTTGATTATTATTTATTTTGTATCATTTTGGGGAAAAAATATTTTTTGAAATGAAAGCCCTCAACTTTTAAGGCCGCGGGAACCCAGGGTGCTGAGGGTGCAGGCAATATTAATACATAAGAAATATGCACAGAAAACGCGTTTTTGGGGGGGTAAATGTTGTCCCGCAGCGCCCTGACAACAATATCCTCCCACGTTTTTTCACTCACGAATTAATTCACGAGTTTTTCAAATTCGGTGAATCCCAAAGTGCCGTCCAGGGACTGAAAGGGGACATGATGTATTTGTTTAAAGTTATCCTATAGTTGTTGTTGTTATGAGGGAAAACGTTATTTATATAAATTAGATATTGTGTAGGCTATATCATGACATTAATATACAATTGGATAACATAATAATGTAATAACCTTTAAAGTTTCACAGAAAAATAAACACTCAACCACTGGATTCAGAAATACCAAAATTTATTTCTTTTATTGACGGAACAGACGTCTTAAAAACAAACCAATTTCCTCCAACAGCGTTGTTTTTTTACACAAAAATATTCAGATTAAAGGTAAAATTATTTTTAAAGTGCTTATACAATGCATAAACCTTCTTTCAGCAGTATTTCCATTAAACATACTAATCTGTCATTCCAAACCAACAGCATTTAACTCGACTGTAAGGTCATTTGAATAGACTGCAGCCTTTTCAATACAAACAAAGACTATATATGGCTGTTGCATATTTCTGTGAAATAATGCAGCTTTATCTGTTGCTACATCATTAAACAACTTTTGAATGACAAAGAGCAGATGCTAAAACATCAGTCTGCTCATACAATACCCGATTCTGACTAATCTTCTATAACTATGACACTATCACATGAAATTTTTCAAAAACAATTACATTACTGATAACAGGAAGATTTTGGATTTGCCCCACATTGCTTTTATATGAATAGACACAATACAGCGAATTACTGGCCACATGTAATATATAAAGTTTTTAAATAGAACTTCTGCTGTATATAATTTGTAAATTTTTGCTGATTGTATGCTCCAGGTAAGGTCTGAAGAGCCACCACAACCGTCAGAAGGAGGTACAGGTCGAAGCTGAGGAAGACGGGAGAAAAAGGTGCAAATGTCTTCACTGAGTTTAGTTGATGCAGTCCATGATGTGGATCTGAAGGGAGTCCAGGTCTGGTAAGATCTCATTGCATTTTGGACAAGCGTGGTCGGGGATGTTGCCCTGCTGCCACTCAGCTCCTATGAAAAACACATATTAAAAACACATATAAATAACATGGCAATATTTGTTTTAACCTCTTAACCCCCGGCCATTTTCTCCAGTTCAGCTTTACCCAAATTTAAAAAGCTCACAGCCTATAGGCCAGAGTAACACCTCATTTGAAAGACCTTTTTATTCACATTGTCGTCACTTTTTTTTTTTTATTGGTTTTTGTCACACATTTATGCCACATTTTCATAGTTTTTTGTTGCTCTTTTGTTGCATTTTCGGCTAATTTTTGCTGCCATTTTGACACTTTCTTCCAAAAAAACGTTTAGACTTGGGTAAAGCCAAACTGAAGAAAATGTGCTTGGTTCAGGTGGGGGTTATGAGGTTAAAGGCGACTTTGCTCTGCAGCGCAACTTATGCTGAACCATTCAAGCCCAAGTGAATAACAGGCCATTTAGATTTTGTTGAATTTAAACTTAAGACATTTTTACTTAAGCAGCACTTCGGTCCACAGACACCAACCTCTTCTCCATCCCCAGAACTAAACTCCGGACATTGGACGACAGAGCGTTCCAGGCAGCTGCTCCTAAACTGTGGAACGCCCTCCCACTACACCTGAGGGCCCCACAGTCTCTGGAGACCTTTAGAAGAGGACTTTAAATCTTTGTGTGCTTTTATTGTTAGTTTTCACTTGTGTTGTAGCGCTTTGAGATTTTCATGTAAAGTGCATTACAAATTCAAATAATAATAATTATAATTATTATTAAGCTTTCATCCTCTTTTTAAAGTCATGATTTGGTTAAATTTTAGATCTGGAATGAGCAATTTCAGAAGTCTGTGAACCACTGGTCTAGACGCAAATTTAGATCATTATCAGAAAAAATCTTGAGCTGATTTACATTGTTACTTCTGTGACTAACAAATTCATGATAAAAATGGCAAAGGAAAAAACATTCCTGTAGTGTCAGTATGCACCCTGAAAAATCCCAAAGTCTTAACTCCAAGAACATTGGCACTCCTCAGGGCGGTGTACTTTCCCCCTGGCTCTTCTTCCTGTACACAAACTGCTGCACCTTCAGTCACCAGTCCGTAAAACTGATCAAGTTTGTGGACGACACCACCCTCATCGGGCTCATCTCGGACGGTGATGAGTCCGCCTACAGGAGAGGTGGACCGGCTGGCGCAGTTCTACACGGCCATCATCGAGTCCATCCTCACCTCCTCCATCACCGTGTAGTTCCCCGGCGCTACAGACCGGGACAAGCACCGACTGCAGCGCATTGTGCGTGTTGCAGAGAAGGTGATTGGCTGTGAGCTCCCATCTCTCCAGGAACTGTTCACTTCCAGGACCCGGAGGCTGACCCTTCTCACCCTGGACACGGACTATTCACCCCTCTCCCCTCAGGCAGGAGGCTCCAATAACTTAGTTACAGACTCATGGATGTACTTTGCCCTGGTGTGTCCACACTTAGATCCGCTGCTATCACTTTACTTTATATACCTACAAATCTGTAAATATAATCCCGCTGTTGTTCTATGTCAACTGCTGTCGTTTTACCATATTTTACTTTTTATTATTTTAACCAAGGACAAAAACACCAGAGAAAAAAAAAAAGATGAATACCTCTTCCAACTAAAGAGGGTTGACCCCCTCCGCCATGTCTCCTTTGCATCTCAGTTAGTGATTGTCTGCGGAGAAAGTCACACATAGCATTATACATTTTGCCAGACAGGCAGTCATGTTAAGGGTTAAAGGTACGACTGTTGTCATCGTTACCGTCCGAGCGACTCCATCTCGTCCTGAAGCTGCGTGTTTTGTTGCCTCACAAACTCGAGCTGAGTAGCGAGACGCTCCTTCTCCTCGTGGATCTTTTCTCTGGCAGCGCGCTCTGCATGGAAGTCTGAAGAGTACACCTCGGCCTAAAACATTACAAAATATGGTGCATCTGCAGTGAGTCCAAAATGTCAAAAGAAAGTTTTCTACATTTAGCGACTCCAGTCAACTTTTGGGTTCTCAGGACATATTTTGGCCCCTGCCTTGATGAAGAATACCGTAAGCAGTCAGCAAGTTAGTTGGCTGTAGCACACACCTGGACCTTGAACACATTGACAGTCTCCAGCTCCTTCTCTTTCTCGTAGAGGTCTTGTTTCATCTCATCCAGTCGTTCTTGTTTTGCAGCCAGTGCCTCCTCAGCTGCTTTAAGTCTCTCCTCGAGGTCCTCAAGCACCGCCTTCTGCACCAACTGGGACTGTGGACAAAAGGACAGGGTTTAAAATATCGATTAAGTATGAATATTTTTAGACTAACACTATAGAATGCATCTAATGGATCCAAAGGTGAGCTCCAACTAGCGTAGATTGTCGTTTTGTCCTTGGTCAAAACACCAAGGACATAACAGCAAACTAAACAAGTCATATTTTCTTGCAGTGTGATGGGTAATTCACTAATATTTAACAGCCGTTACACAAATTTTACTTCATCTTCAAAGTAATTTATTATCTTAATACATTTGTTTTAAAATGTCTACTCCCCAAAAGCTTAATTCAGTGTCTCAAACCAATAATGCTTTAAGAACAATATGAAGAGGCTCTTTTTACATTCTGCACTCCTTTTGTAGAGCGGTGTAATGTTAAAACTGAATGCAACTGTCGCGTAATATTTATTATCATGTAAAGTGTGTAGTCATTGAAGATAAATTGAATACGCAAATAACCGGATATCCAATATTGTTTACGTATCGGCAAATTTATTGTATTTAGGATGCCAAGCAACCCTGAAACATGAACAGTCACAAAATTGCTTTCCATAAATGTACCTCTCGCTTTTTCCTCTCCTCTTTCATCTCATCGTAATCTTCAAACAACTTGGTGTAGGCTTCCTTCAACTTAGCCAAGTTAGTTCTGCAAAGAAAAGAAAGTTAAGTCATTATTTTCTTTTTTTATGACTAAGCCTCATCAAGGGAAAGTTCTTAGCAATAACATAATCATTCATAAAGTTGCACTGTATAAACTCGCCTCTCCTCCCCAGCCTTCCTCTGCTCCACCAGGCTCTGCGCCTGCATACTGTCCAGCTGCAGCTTCAGACGGTCGTTTTCAGACTGAACCGTTTGTTTCTCCACCAACTGAGCTTTGAGAGTGGCAACATCATGCTCCACTTCACGACATCTGCAAAGGAGAGACAGCTGAGCCACAACTTAAAATTCAAAAAAGGGTATAAGGTATTTACTCAGTACTATCCAGCTGGTAGAATCATGTTTATGCACAATCCAATAGAATTTGTACAATCATATAGGCATCTTGGAGTATAGATCGACGATAATCTAAAACATGCCAAACAGGTTGACCATGTGTCAAAGGAGATATTTTTGTTGGTCTTTGTGCGGGACAGAGTTCATGTCTACAAGAAATATATTCTTCCCCATTTTGAATATGATGCCTCTGCCTGATACTCCCTCAGTGTGACCCAAACTGAACTCTTTGAAAAACTACAGAGACGATAAAGCGATCCCGTCACTAATGCCACTTCAACATAGAAGGAATCTTTCTCTTACTGGCTATGGCTACACACTGATACACGGTGTTTTGCCAAAAGGGCTTCTGTCGTCCGAACTTGCGTGTTCAATCTACGGCAGCACAGACTGAAACTTCCTGGTCTTTCCTACCCAACTTCACACACTTTTGACTAATCACCTATTCACTATAGAACTACTGAACCATATGCCACAGTTAAGGAATTCTTCATCAGTTCAGGATTTCAAATCATTATTATGGAAGGGCCCGGGAAGTGCAGTTTTTTTCAAGGTATCCTACCTTTGATCTTGCCATGTTTTAACAGTTGAATTTTATGAAATCTTGTCAATGGCATTTAAGAAAAAGAATAAACTCAAGGTCTATACATAGCACGATAGCCTAGTGATTAAGGGTGTTGGCTGTGCACTGTGCCGAACTCGGCATTATGAGTTTGCCTGACAATTTGCCATGACCAGTACAGGTCAGTACATTCTAATGAGGCCTATGTGTCAAAAATACAAAGGCTAGAACTCTAACGCGTTCATTACAATTGATAATAACTAAATTAAGCGCACATTTTAGCTGACTCTGACACAATCTGCCTCTGACTTTACCGGAGCTTTGCTAGATTCCGGCACCAGCAAAGTGGGATAGAAAACTACAGGATATAGGCACCACCTGGTCAGTCAATGACAAATCAATGCTATTTTTACACTCTTCATTAGTACAGTTAGGCCTACATTAACAATTCATGCGCAACAACTTATTTAAAAGAGCATTGTCCAATGTCTCAGAACAAAATTAAAAACTAAGGAAACGACAGGCATCACATCTGCAATTAAAAGAAGTAAAATTTATACAGTGACTTGCGAAAGTACTAATACACCCTGTACTTTTGTCATGTTTACAACCCTAAACATAAAGATTTTATTTTTTACTGAAAGTTCACACACAAGTATCTGTTACTTGTGTGTGAACTTTCAACTGTGAAGTGAAAGCAAATGATACAGGAGTCTGTAATTTTTCAAAAAATAGAAAAGGGAAAAGTGGGGCGTGCATAAGTGTTCATACAGCATTATCGGAGTGCATTAAGCTGCCTTTATAAAACATTCCTAATGACTCCATAAAGTTCACACCTTGCCCTAACCATTAAATAGAGGCCACCTGTGTGTAATCTGCTCAGTATAATTCCAGCTGTTCTGTGAGGGCCTCAGAGCTATGGTCGGAGTGTATTGGTCACTAAGCAACATCATGAAGGCCAAGGAGCTCACCAGAGAGGTCAGGGATAAAGCTGTGGAGAAGTTTAAAGCAGCGTTAAGTTGTAAGATGGAGGTGCACCGCCGACTGAGGGGCCGCTTGTACTTTCTCTTCGGTGTTGATAAAGTCTCTTCTGTAAAACTTGTTTCGTTTCTCCAATATAATGTTGTTTGCATTCTTCTTCTTTGCATCGAATAGAATAAACCACATTGCTTTGTTTGTGGCTCGGAGTTTTGTCCTTGGGATGAACTCATTTTTGTCTCAGTGTGTTCACCGGTTTGTGGTTCACTGGAATCCTGTGCTGCCTAAAGATTCTCTGAAGTTTCTCTGAGACCCCGGCTACATACGGCACCGCAACTCCCTTTCTTCTGGGCTCTGTAGTCTGTCTGTCTGTCTTGTTCTTTGGGTCTTCTTGCCCTTTGTGCTTTAGTGAAAGACCAGTTAGGATCGCCGCAGTCTGAGATCAACCGTTTACCCACAGTTGAGAGTAGCTGTGATTAGAAGGGAGGAGCCGGGCCACCCAAACTCCTCCCTGTGGTATTTATCTAAGCAGGACTTTAGTTCGCTGACGAAGCCTTTTGGATGAGAGGCGAAACGTTCGAAGACTTCAACTACTGAGTACAGAAGATGACTCGAGTACCTTCATTGAAGATGGACAACTCCTGTGCGACTGAGAACTTACACAGATACCTTAAATATAGTATAAATACTGGAGCCTTACCTGTCTGTGAGGTTTTTCTTCATGCCTTCTGCTTCATCCAGTTTGCTCTGAGTCTGCTGCAAATCTTTGTACAGAGTCATCACCTGAGTCTTTAGGTTCTCCACTTCAGACGCCGCCTAAATGTATGTCAGGAAATAATTAGATCAATGAGCTGGAGATAATTGACTAGCACACAGACATCCATTTAAAAAAGTAAAGTCAACTCAATAAATAAAAGAAAACTGCACCCACATAGAGATTCTACCCTATCACTCACAGAATTTCATGCAAACGAATGCAGTTATACATCGGCAAATTCAATTAATTGATTAAATTCAGTCGTTTTTTGAGGAAGTACCTTAGCCGCCTGCTGTCTGATCTCCTCTGGCTCAGACGTCTGTGTGGACTGCTCGATGTCGCCCTTTCTTTTCTCCAGTTCTTTCAGTGTGTTGGACAGTTTACTGTAACTGTGGACGACAGTGGCACAAGTTAGCAGCTAGTAGGGGTGGGAGATATTGACAAAAATTAATATTGATGTTTTTTTCAAGATCTCGATATTCAGACGATATTTTTGCAATCTGTCAAAGAAACGTGTGCAAACTGGCAAAGAAGGTCCAGTTGACTTGCTGTATCTGACCTATTATTGTATAGAATTACTAGTACATAAACTATATGAGACATTATTGATTTAAACATTAGGGCAGCGCGATATGAACAAAAATGTATATCACGGTATGAGAAAGAAATATCACAGTAACAATGTATTTGGTGATATAATTTACACCTGACGAAATACTTCAAAATCAAAGCCTTTAGACAATAGGGCAAATTCATTTAAAGATTTTTTATTCTATTTACGTATTCATCTAAAGCTCTACCTTCATCTGGAAGAACACGGAAGACGATACATGTCCCACCTCTAGCAGCTAACACGCAAAATAATGTACAATTTCTGGATGAACTACTGTAACTTTGTATGACAATAATCGTTACATTATTATGAAAACGATTTGCAACTCACTGAAACGGGTCACAGCTTTGTATAACATTGATGTGTTCATACATTCAGAATAAATGTGTTTACCCATTACTTTATTTGTTAATATGCTTTTGTTCCATAATTAGCCAAAAATACTTTCATCATTCGAAGCTTGTCAAATCATCTTTTAACAAAGCAGGGATTTTTTGTCCAGGTTTTATGCTTTTTCTAAAAATGTGCCGTGCTGTACATGGCAGGGATATAGTCATACTTGATCTTAGAGTCCAGAAGCTCGTCCTGCAGCCGCTCGGCTCTCTGCGTCTCGTCTCTCAGACTCTGCAGTAGCTGGCTCACAGTCACATCCTCTTGTTCCAGGCGGGAGGTGCTCATGGTCAGGTTTACCGACGGACAACGGGGAGCTTTGACATGCTCCACCCCACAAGCATCACTCACACCATTTGCTCCTGCATTTTCCTGAAAAACAAAACACACCAGGTAAGAAAGTTCATCAAGATCAACATTAACAGCAGACTAAGCCTCTGATGTACTCTTGACCAATCCTATCCCAAAGACTAGAAATATGGGCCCAGAGACAGTTTTAAGGGTGAGTCATATAGAGAAGAAACATTTCCAAACCTCAAACATTTTTACTGTACAAGTCCTGAGAATGTTGAATATGCAGGTACAGATAAGAATGGAATTGTTATTCCCCACTGCGCCACCGTTACCAAAAAGAAATATTTATCCACATTTGTCAAGCTGCACATTTTACCCCATTCACATGAATGCAGATGTTGAATATTTCTATTGTATTATAGAAACAAGCTAAACTGTATGTGAAGCTGCTCACTGTGACTTTGATGATCTCGATAAATGAGTCGTTGCTGCTGTGGTCGGCCTTCAGCTGCAGCTCAGAATTCAGAGCCACCAGGTCGTTCTTCTCAGCCTGTAGTCGAGCCACGTGAGCGCGCAGGGCCTCCAGCTCTGGACTCTGAAACACAATTTATGATCAGAGCAGTATACTATTTACTTCACTCAATCAATCGTTGATTTATAGACCCCTTTACAACAGCACCAAGACCAAAGTGCTTCACAGAAATTGATGATGGCTTACACTTGCGCTTTACAGGCATAAGTTTCTCAAAGCACCACACGTTAGATATTTTTCATTCCCGCTGTACTCGGTGGTGGTAAGCTACTGTACTATTGTAGCCATAGCCGCTCCTGGGGTCGACTAAAGCGAGGCCGCCAAACTGACCACCATGTTTTTAGTGGTAGGAGAAACAAATATACTCGTAGGAAACCTACGCACTACGCTGACATGAAGACCCCGTCCGGTAGGGGATGGACCCCGGGACCTTCTTGTTGTGAAGCATGAGCGCTAACTGCAGTATAGCTTTAAGTAGTACGTGAGAATCTAAATGCCCACACACTGTTAACTTGTGCTACCTGTGATTCTCCTCCCTGAGTCTCCAGCTTCTTGCGGAGGTCTTGGTTTTCTGCCGTTAAACTCTCGATCCGGACTTTGGCCTCCGTCAGTTTGGACTCCAGAAAGTTCCTCTCCTCTTTCTGCTTCTCTTTCCAGGCAGCTAGACCCTCAAAACGCTCCTTCATCGAGACATTGGTCTGACGCAAGGCCTCTGAAACACACAGATTAACCAGTGATTGCAGATATGTACCATAACGCCACTTTTAAATTAAATAATTCTTATTAGTCTTCCAGGGTAATATTAATACAAACCGTATTAATATAAAAAAATACAGTTTGTATTGTAAATAAATATAAGTTTACCTTTTATTTTGTTTTTAAAAAGGATCATAATTAACTGAGGAAAGAACCAAATAATGAACCAGATAATGCATTTCTAAAGAGGGCGCTAAATGCTTACATTGTTGACTGTCAAACAGCTGAAAAATGCTGTTTTATAGGAATAGTTAATAATGATATAATTTAAGTGTTAGAGATCAAATTCAGTTCCACACCCAAGTGTTTTCTTGGACCTCTTTATTAAACTTATTTTGGCAGCCCTTACTGTACTAGTACGCTTTTAACAAGCTATTTCCATTGTATTGCTTTCCCACCTACTGTAGCGTTCTGTGTACCTACCTTTCAGATCTCTGTTCTCTTGAATGAGGCTGTTCATCTGTTGCAGTGTGTCCTCCAGAGCTGCTGTTTGACCTGAGGAGCGGGAAATATCTCCGTTCATCACAGGACCTTCAGACGCCATTCTGACACAGAGAAAAGGTTCATGTTGTGGGAAGCATATTAGAACAAGCTATGGTAAGCCGTTTACTGAACTATGGTCTGAGCCGGAAAATTAATGCAAAGCGGTGGTATTTTCTGCCCTTTTGTAGGAGAAACCGAAGAAAAAACAAGCGACTATGGGCGACTAGGGCTCCATCCGACAAGAACAAGACAGTCAGGCTTTACCG
Source organism: Proterorhinus semilunaris (assembly GCA_021464625.1). Classification (NCBI taxonomy): domain Eukaryota; kingdom Metazoa; phylum Chordata; class Actinopteri; order Gobiiformes; family Gobiidae; genus Proterorhinus; species Proterorhinus semilunaris. The sequence goes on from CM038343.1 coordinate 13,447,934, forward strand.
ACCGGGGCACTAAACTGTGCGAAACTCCTGAGCTGAAACCGGAGCTTGATCTGGGAGCTTCTGAAAATTAACTAAACCTTTTAGATCACACTGAAATGCACTACCTTCACGTAATGTCAGAATGAATGTTATTTAAATGTTTGTTCTTATTATATTCTTAACCCCCAGCTGAGCCGAACACATTTTCACCAGTTCAGCTTGACCCAAATTTAAAAGCTTCTCGACTGGAGCGCACAGCCGATAGGCCAGTAACGCTTCATTTTGTTGTATTTTTGTAACGATTTTGTCATGTTTATAAAAAAAAAAATATAATAATTTTTTTGCATTTGTCTCTTTTTTTTCGCCATGTTTTTGTAGCATTTTTGTTTTTGTTGCATTTTTTTTTGTAACTCTTCCCATTACGTTTTGTTGCGTTTTGCCTTTTCATGCCCGTTTACATCGTTATTTTGAGGCTCATTTTCAAGACACTTTTAGACGAAAACCAAACTCGCAAAAAAGGGCTCGGTTCAGGTGGAACTCGAGAGGTTGAAGCCCTTCAAGAGTTGAAAATTATCCTGTTGTAATGAGTTCCATGTTAATTGTACAAATAAATGAGATAAATAAATAAATACTTTAGAGTGATTGTTGTAGTTCAGAGTCACAGTGAGTATTACAGATTGAAAGTAGTACGACTGCCAATACAAGTTTGACAAATGTAAATAATTGAGGAGGAGCTTGAACTGCCTCTTCCTGGGGGGGGAATGGGGGGGCGGCAAGAGAAATGCCCCACCAACATTGACACCAAACCTGCGCCCTTGATCTCATCAGTAAGTCACATGACAGATAAAACGAGAAGCCAAGACGACAAACAAACACGCTATGGACTTTCCCATTATGTCAGAAGTCGACATTGAAGCGCTTCTATAAACACATGACTGTAGATACAAACTGATTGAGAATAAGGAACATACTGTACAATAAATGAGCTACTTTATTGAAGATATTGTGCGATCGCAGTTTGGGTTAGCATGACTGCACAAAATATATGTTCCTACGGTTGGCTCCGTCAAATTGATAATAATTAGCTGAACGACGTCACCAACTGAAAGTAATAACAAAACACAAAACACCAACATATTACTTTAAATATTAAACGCATACAACATTTCGTATCTGCGCCATAGTTGAAATATAGTTAGTTAGCTAGCACTTTGCAAAATGTAAACAATGTCGCGTCATACCTAGCTACAAATGGGGAGTCACGAAATCCCAGAAGTAGCAGTAAACAGTTACGTATCTATAGCTTTTACGTGAGCTGTTCAAAAAAATAAAGTCACATTTTCAGTTTCACTTTGATGGCTTGGGCCCGACAAGGAAAGACTCAGTAGAAAGTTAACCCAAACAGAAAAGCAACCAACGCTGCCAAGAAGTAGTAGTGACTAAATCTGAGCTAAACTGCGTCATATTGCCTGTTATATAACACACAATGTTAAACTCACCTGTCAAACAGCGACAAGGGGGGGAAAACAGAAGGAATTGCTCCTAATGCGAAAGGAGACACGATGGGAGTTGAATAAATGCGTCGCTCGTCTTTTCTGTGATGACTGGGATGATGTCAAACGCGGGGCAAACAGGTCAAACAAGCCACACTTCCGGTCTAGCCCTTCAAAATAAGATAAGATAACTTAGAACTTCTCGCACACAAATTCACGAGTTACAACAGCTCTCAAGAACACTCAGGAGTCAGGGGTGTTAAATGTGCAATAACAGTTTAATGCGCAAACAAGTCGCCTAATAGTGAATAGGAGAAGAATTGCTATGGGGATGAAGGACCTGCTGGTAGCTCTTGTTGGAGCCATTTTTGAATGTATACGTTTGATCCTCCTGCCACTGCGTGGCGCTCTGTGTAAAGTGGTGCAATTACCTGCCCTATATAAGGGGGGTGGAGAGGGCACTCGGGTGTGGCAGTGTGGAGGCATACATCTTTTGACCGTGTCTACGTATCTATTGAATCCTGAAATCTGTGTATTGTGGCTGGCTGGGTGAGGTCAATCAATAAAGCTTTTGGAACACAGTATTTTTATGGTTCTTTGTGGAGGAAGACACGCGTCCGAGACGCCTAATCACTGCTGCCAAAGCGGACGTTTGCGTAGGGCAATTTGGCCGCTACATTGTCAAAAGATCGCCTCAGGCAACGGGCGTGGAGAGCTTGCGCTGGCTGTGAGTGGCACAGCACGATTTCCTGGAGTGGACCTACCAACTACCGTAGCGGTGATCGTCGTGAGGCCTACGGCGAACCGGCGGACTGTTGGCGGGAGGAGGAAGAGGAAGGAAGGGGACTGCGCGTCCTCTACCAACAGCGGTGGGGGCGACTGGCGCGGGACGGGCTCGGCGCCGGAGCTTCATTGATTGCTGCGTGCAGCACGAGGGAGCGGCCTGCCGCCACACGTTGGAGACTACAGGAAGAGCAGATCACCCACCTAATACGGTACTTCGCGGGAGTTTGATCGTGGAAGCGCAGTAGCGCACAGTATCTAACTACTGGCGCATGAAGAAATTGACGAGTTTTGGGAACGGGACAGGGAGTGCACTGTAAAAATGAACACTGTAAAAAATGCACACCTTCTGTATGAACAATTTGAAGTGGATTGGGAGGGACCAGATATTTTTGTCCCGGAAATGGCGGCCTGTGAATACACAGGGGCCGGTGATGGCTTCGATGAGGTGGATTGGGAAGGGCCGGAGCTATTTGTTCCAGTGGTTGTTACTTGTGACGATACAGGGGCCGGTGACACCACTGAACCGCAACCTTCACTTCCGACTGTTGACCAGAAGGCTACAACTATGGTCAAACTGGACTGGAAACATGGATCACTGGTCGACCAGCCCTGTGCCGAGGTGGTTGCTGCTGGTTCCCTTAAGGATAAGGAGCCTGAGAAGAACACCGTGATGATCGAGGGCAGCAATATTCTTCTCGTCGAAAGGCCACTATTGGAGCTACTTCATACTGGCCCATCTAAGGACCTCTTTGATGCAGAGAACAATTTGATGGCAGCAGTTCTGCGGCTCTCTCAATTTCTTGGAGAGTCCACATTTGTGAAGGATGGCTCAATGAGCGCTGAAAACTGTGACATTTTGACCCGTTTTTTGTTCTTGGTTGTTGGACAGATCCACAAACTGTTCCAACTTAAGGAATACAAAACCTTCAAAAGAAAGAGATGGAAATGCATTTACTGAGCTAAACTAACCAGGATGTAAACTACGCTATTGACTATTAAAATGTATGATTACTTGCATGTTTTGGAAAATTGGTTGATTTTGATGCTGGTATGTAAATGTGTCCTTTTTAAAAAATGTAAATGTATGAAATGGGTTGGTATGGCTCTGACATGTTCATATTTTGTATTTAGGCCCGAGCGGACCTGGCAGGTCTCGGGCCTCTTGTAATTGTACAAGCAGTGCGCGGAGCGCACTAAAGAAAGACGTGCGCGTAGCGCACGTCCCACGGGAAAAGAGCGCGGAGCGCTCAAAACCCATGTATGAGACAGTAATCAGGGGGCTCCCGGCACCAACACCTGTCCGATGATATAGGCGTGTGCCGCGAAAGCGGCACATTTGTTGCTGCTCGTAAAAAAAAAGAGGTGAAAACCACAGTGAAGGCGCAACATGGACAAGAAAGTGGTCGATGACGGCCCAAAGAGTGACTTGGCGCCGAAGGCGCCATTTCATGCCCACGCATTTGAACGAACTCCTCCTAGGCCGTTGAACGCAGCGACTCCCCGTTCGCTCCAGATCATCTCCACATGTGGGACATCAAAAGTTATTAAAAACTTTTTAATAGCATTTTTGGTTTTGCCGTGGCAACGCCATGAATTTGGCGTCCGTTTTCGCCGCTCGCCGCCGTGTTCAAACAGTCATAACTCACACATACTTTGGCCGATTTGAACAAAATTTTAACCGTTGGTCGAGTCGTCGACCCCGGATGTTTTGATATAGGAAATTTGAAAATTGCCGCAATAGCGCCCCCTGCAGAGCACAAAATAAAAATGAATGGAGCCAAAAATTAAACTTTGTCGTAGATGCATGAAATTTGGTACAGACATCCGTCACGTGATCCCGAACAAAAAATATATTGATGCCCCGCCCCTTTTCCCACCGTGTTGCCATGGCAACGACCCAATATCAACTTTGTCGCAGCCAAACCAAAATTGGTACACGCGTGCGTCATGACTGTCCGAACAAAAAAGTACATTACACGGTTGCTAGGTGACCAACGGGAGGTCGGCCATTTTGGGAAAAATAAGCGCCGAAGGCGCCATTTCTTTTGCCAGCTCTTTTATAAACTCCACCGAGGGTGGCAGCGACATTATAAGCAGGTAGAGCGCGGCAGCGCCTCCCGGTTATTGCGGCGGCGTGTGGGAACCGGCGTCAATCGGCCACCGCGGCCCGCGAGGGCCTCCCAATGCCGCTTGCGGCTTTAATTATTATTATTATTATTTTTCTTCTCCGAAAAAAGTCCACTTTCCCACTGACGAAAAGTCCTGAATTTTTGCACAAAATTCAAGCACATGAAAAAAACATTTTTCACATTTAGAAAAAAAAAAAAATCTCAAAGATGGCGCGTCAGCGCCCCCTGGAAAATCAAGTTTACATTGCGCCCTATGACAAGACCCGAAAACCCCGAAAATTTTAGTTTGTCGTAGACGAAAAAAATTCGGCACAGTTATTGGTCACGTGAAGCCAAACAAAAAAACACATTACGCGGTTGCTAGGCAACCAACAGTATGGCGGCCATATTGGCCCGAAGAGGGACTTGGCGCCGAAGGCGCCATTTCATGCCCACGCATTTGAACGAACTCGTCCTAGGCTGTTAAACGCAGAGACTCCCCGTTCGCTCCAGATCATCTCCACATGTGGGACATCAAAAGTTATTAAAAACTTTTTAATAGGATTTTTGGTTTTGCCGTGGCAACGCCATGAATTTGGCGTCCGTTTTCGCCGCTCGCCGCCGCGTTCAAACAGTCATAACTCGCACATACTTTGGCCGATTTGAGCGAAACTTGAATCGTTGGTCGAGTCGTTGACCCCGGATGTTCTGATATAGGAAATTTGAAAATTGCCGCAATAGCGCCCCCTGCAGAGCACAAAATATAAATGAATGGAGCCAAAAATTAAACTTTGCCGTAGATGCATGAAATTTGGTACAGACATCCGTCACGTGATCCCGAACAAAAAATATATTGATGCCCCGCCCCTTTTTCCATCGTGTTGCCATGGCAACGGCCCAATGTCAACTTTGCCGCAGCCAAACCAAAATTGGTACACGCGTGCGTCATGACTGTCCGAACAAAAAAGTACATTATGTGGTTGCTAGGCGACCAACAGGAGGTCGGCCATTTTGGGAAAATCAGCGCCGAAGGCGCCATTTCTTTTGCCAGCTCTTTTATAAACTCCACCGAGGGTGGCAGCGACATTATAAGCAGGTAGGGCGCGGCAGCGCCTCCCGGTTATTGCGGCGGCGTGCGCGAACCGGCGTCAATCGGCCACCGCGGCCCGCGAGGGCCTCCCAATGCCGCTTGCGGCTTTAATTGTAATTGTTTCCGCATCTGGCTTCAACAATTAAGGGGCCGGTGTGTTGGAGCCATTTTAGAATGTATACGTTTGATCCTCCTGCCACTGCGTGGCGCTCTGTGTAAAGGTGTTCAATTACCTGCCCTATATAAGGGGGGGAGGAGGAGGCACTCGGGTGTGGCAGTGTGGAGGCATACATCTTTTGACCGTGTCTACGTGTCTATGGGGTCTGAAAGCTCTTCTTCTTCATTCTTCTTGCGCTGAATTGATGGAGCTGCTCAGCTCCACTACAGTCCCGTGCCGTGGATGAGAGCTTGGCTAAATAGTTCGAAAGGGTAGCTATTGCTAAATTAATTGACAATTTCTCCACAGAGGAAGGAGGATGAGGATGTCAGGATAATGTATATGTTTATAGTTTATAGGCACGTGACAAGGAATTTCTGTTACACTAGTTGAATCTTGACTGTACGTTTTACAAAATACCAAAATGCGCTTTCGTTTCCGTCTTGTGACGCAACTCTTGAGGCAGGTGAATCGTAGTGGAAACTTTCCGTAACACTACGTAATATAAGCCCAATGGTAACCTAATAATAATAATATTTTTATAATAATTATAATCATAATAATCAAAGTCATAATCATAATGGTAGGAAGTTAAAGCTGCAAGGTAAGATAATATGTACCTTAGCCTGTATTGAACTATGTGGTGTAATTTACTTGTTGAGGTCTATCTTTCAGTTAGAAAACAGCGACTATATAATAATATCACAATAAAAAGCTACATACCAGGGATGGGCCTGGGCGTCTAGATGACCGAAAGAACTAAAGCCTGTACCGCATAGTGCCCGCTAGATGTCATAGTTGCGCCATAGTCAGTGCCCAGTGCTTTGTTTTGTTGTTTATTTCTGACATGTAATTAAAACGACGGTGCAGCGGAGTAAAGCGATGTATCTATACTAGCCTATAGGGTTAGGCTTCAATGCCAGGCAGGATAACATGTATTTTGTGTTTTGCGCGTAGTATATTAGTGTTCGGCCCCATCCATCATAAATAGGCCTTGTAACGTTGAAGCCATGGGTAGACTACTGCGCCTTATCCCGCGTTTGAATTTAGTTTACCCTGAAACATTTTTGTCTGTATTGAGAATGCGCGTGTGCAAGACCAGAGTAAATATTTATGTTACAACTCATCAGTGTGTGGGTCTGTTGGGGGTCATAAAGCACCCACGCGGACAGCTCAAGTGTCCGACCCTCCCACTAATCACCCCGGACGGCACCACCACCAACACGTACTTTTTTTAAAGCCTGATGAGGAGTTCAGCCAGGTTGAATTGTGGATACTTTCTAAATACGAGCGAATACGTTGGCTACCTTACATTTTTCGCAGCCTGCATTTTACAGGCTTCGTTGTGCGTAATCGTGTTTGTGCACTTTTTGCGAGTTGGAGCCGAGTGTTTTCCAATGAATGCGAACTAAAATTTGGATAGATAAAAACAAAAACAAAAAAAACACCAGATAGACAATAAGAAAATCAGGACATCGTATGCAATGTGGTCTCTTGCGTTCATTTCGTTTCTGTTTTGTGCGCGTTTGGGTACTTTTACGCACGGCTGTCAGTTACCATCCGAGTGGCGCCCATTGAGTGAAGGCTGCCGGGCTGAGTTAGCAGAGATTATTATTTACGCTCGCGTCCTGGCCATTCATCGGGAGACATTGAGCAGCGCTGGAGGACTGTACAACTCTCTACCGTTTGGTTTGGGTTATGGATACGAGAGCGCAGAGGAAGGGCTGCTGTACTCGGCCGAAGTGGAGCTTCTGTGCGACCAGGCGTGGGGCAGCATGCTGGAGGTTCCTACTGGGTCTAGACTCAACCTGACAGGGCTAGGCTACCTTTCCTGTCAGTCCCATACCGTGATGGAGAACTACTCCTACTTCTTCTTTTTGAGGTGAGGTGCACAGAGAAGCCACGCACATTGAACTAGATTTTTTTTAAACCAAGACTTTTCACCAAATCTAAATAAGCGAACCACTGCAAGACTTCACTATATACAGTATGATCAGTGGGATCCAGCCATAACGCAGTTTATGAAGCACTAATTTAACTTCCCTTGTACTTATGAGCAAAACCCCAGATTGTTTAAAGCCAAACTTGTGTTATCCATCACCTATTCGTTTCTCATGGTTGTAATTGATTGACAGACAGAAACGCTTAAATGCATCCCACAAACCTAGTTGAATTATGAATGACAGAACTGGAGAAATGTTTACCAATATATAGCTGGCTGCTTCTTTTGGAAATTATGCTTGGCAACCACAGTGCTTAGTCTACTGGGACAACACTCTTCCAATGTGATAAGATATAGGAGTAATCTGTGAACTAAAGGGGCATCTCACCTCATTATGGCCCGCGCATGGTTTGACTCCCTATTGCTCCCTTCCACCATGTCTTCACTTCTGGCTCTATACTTCCCATCTGGTCAAGAGGTCAGTTAAAATATGCAGTAAATCAGGTTCTTTGTCCAAATATACTTGGCAGAAACAGTCTTTTTAGTTGTATTTATTCATGTGTTTTGTATAACTGGTCATTTCTGCAAGCAGTTCAAATTGTGTTGCAACTTGCAAGATGTCAAAATAATTTCGGTGGAAGGACAAAATTGGTCTATTTTTGGCTTACCTTTTTGGTTTGCTAACTACAAAAATAAACGTATTCTTTAAAAAAAATCTACAAAATCTGGCAATTTGTCAAATTCTTTTATACGAAATTGTACCATTCCTCCCATTATACAGTATCTTATCATAGACGATAACCTCCTTTACTTCTGTCTTATCTCTCTCATTAATTTCATGTTTACTGCAGGATGGATGAAAACTACAACCTCCTCCCACACGGAGTCAACTTCCAGGACGCCATCTTTGTGGACACGACAGAAAACAGACGCGCTTTTTCCAGCCTCTTCCAGTTCTCTAACTGCAGCATGGCACAGCAGCCTCTCCACCACTACAGTCCTGAGTGGGACGCCCAGGAGGACAGCAGAGTAAGACTGGATATTGTATTACTGCAATGTTGCATAAACTGTAATAATTAAGTTAATTTAGTGTAACTAAGTGTATTGCTTCAGCTAGATTTGGTGATTGCTTGTATAAGCTCTCATTTTGTCATGTTTACAACCCTAAACATAAAGATTTTATTTTGAATTTTATACTGAAACTGTATACACAAATAACAGACAACTGTGAAGTGAAAGCAAAATGATACATAATTCTGTTATTTTACAAAAAATAGAAAAGTGGGGTGTGCATAAGTATTCATACAGCATTATCTGAGTGCATTAAATTGCCTTTATAACATTCCTAATGACTGCAGAATGTCCACACCTTGCCCTAACCATTAAATAGAGGCCACCTGTGTGTAATCTAAATCCTATTGAAAATCTTTGGAAAGACCTGTTTTGTAAAGAGGAATGGGCTAAAATGTCAGTCTCTAGATGTGCAAACCTTGTAGAGTCAAACCCCAAAAGATTTGCTGCTGTTATTGCAGCAAAAGGGGGTTCCACAAAGTATTAAGTCATGCTGTATGAATACTTGTGCACGCCCAACTTTTCGGTTTTCTATTTTTGGAAAAATAACAGAATCATGTATCATTTTACTTTCACTTCACAGTTGTCTGTTACTTGTGTGTGAACCTTCAGTAAAAAATGTAAACATGACAAAATGTGCAAAAGTTCAAGGTATATTATTGCTTTCGCAAGGCACTGTACATGCCCAGACCTCCTTATTTACGCACATTTCCCTGGGTCCTCCTCCCAATTGGACATACCCGGAACATCTCCCAAGGAAAATGACCAGGAGGCATCCGAGCCACCTCAGCTGGCTCCTTTTAGCGTGAAGGAGCAGCGGCTCTACTCCTAGCTCCTCACCCTATGTCTAAGGGTATGCTAGCTTCCCTGCGAAGGAAACTCATTTTGACCACCTGTGATCTTGTCCTTTCCGTCATTACCTAGAGCTCATGGTTATAGGTGAGGGTAGGACCGTAGATCGACTGGTGAATCAGGAGCTTTGCCCCCAGCTCATCTCCATCTATCCCGCATTCATGAATACTTCTCCTCTAGAGGCAAGGATTCTCCGCCAACCTGGAGAGGGCAAGCCATCTTTTCCCAGTAGAGAACCATGGCCATGGATTTGGAGGTGCTGATCTTCATCCCAGCCACTTCACACTTGGCTGCAAATCGCCCCAGAGCAGCTGAAATCCTGATTTGATAAAGCCAACAGAACAAAATCATCTGCAAATGATGAGATCCTGAGGTTCCTTATCCCTCCAGCCCCTGGCTGTGCCTAGAAATTCTGTCCATAAAGGTAATGAACAGAACCGGTGACAAAGGGCAGCCCTGGTGAAGACCAACACGCACTGGGAACAGGTCTGACTTACTGCCGGCAATGCGAACCAAGCTCCTGCTGCGGTCATACAGGGAACGGACAGCCCTTAGCAGAGGCCCCGGACCCCATACTCCTTGATCAATCCCCACAGGACATTACGAGGGACACACTTTCTCCAGATCCACAAAGCACATGTGGACAGGTTTGGGTGAACTCCCATGAACTCTCAAGCGAGAGGTGTTGTCCATGATGAATATGAGCTTGGTTAACATCCTCCTCTCCCCCATCTTCTCCTCACAGTCTGGGGCGCAGCCCAGAACAGAGCTGGCCCTCCAGACCAGCTTGTTCAGCCTGTTCCTGTCCCGTTCTGTGCTGCTTAGGGCCCAGCACACGACAGCATAGTGGATAGTAGAGGCTACCACAGAGTCATAAAAAGTCTTGAGCAGTGGCCTGCCTTCTTCCCTCAGACAGACAGCCCATGATGGCTGAGTCATCAGAGAACTTCTGCAAATCACAGCTGTCTGTGTTGTATGTGAAGTCTTTTAGTTCAGTCCAACCGACTTTATTTTTTACACTTAATGCTTCTCTGACCCACCCAAATACACTACTGAAAAAGATTGTCTACAGCTTTCAATAATATCTAGTGGAAATAAATCATGTGCTAGACCAAGATTATAAAATTGTGGACGGCATCCCTTGGATGATGTTTCCATGTTGATTTTGCAATTTGTTTTCTCTCGTCTCTTTACAATACATCTTGGCTTAGGACATGGATCTGGTTTGGAATCTACCTGTTTGAATTCAAAGTCGTGAAACAAGGATTATGTAGTAATAGGTGTATAAAACAAAACCATAGCTTTGTCTCGCTCCAATCTTTTAGTATTCAACGGGTGCAAAAAACTGTTGCTCGGTTCCATGGTTGAACAGCAGGGGGCGAGATTCAGGAGAAGAGGAGGATTATTTTGTGACTTTAAGGGAGTAGTAGTTCACGAGTGCTTTTATTGGTTCTGACAGCCACACAAAGGCTTCAGACGAGCAGTGTGGTAACATGGGTAACATGTTTTTGCTGCTGACAGCAATGTGCAAAAGGATTAAGTGTAGCAACGTTTAATGATGTCCTAGTGGTTTCAGACCTCCCTAAACTGCAGAACACTGTTGTGAGGCTCTGGTTGGTGGGCAAATGCTCAGCCTACTGTGACTGCTACTGCCTCAAAAGTAACAAATGACTTTAGTGAGAGAAAAATAAACACTTTTGTAGCTTCTCTTCTTTCATCTCCAAGAGCAAACAGCTCTGGCACGTCAACAAAGTAACTGCATGTTTGGCTGTTGTGCGTAGATCATCCATCTTGTTTCTGGGCCATTATCAAATTATGGGCAATAGCCTGTCCCTGCACTTCCCACCCCTGAAAATGAAATATATAAAAAAAAAATCAACAATGCAGTAAAAAAAAAACACATTAAATTGAGCGCCACATGATAAGAGCCAGGAAATTTCAGATCATATTTTTGCAGTTTTTACTTTTGATTTCACTTTGAATAGCCAGTGTTTGTTGAAAACCCAATGTCCATTTTCACACCTTGCATTAAAATGGAATATTTACAATAAATCTATAAATATTTTTCTTGCCAATTCCAAACAAACTTCTATAATCTGCAGATCTTATCTGAAAAATCACAACTATTAATTAAAATACTTAAGAAAAATCTCTGCCCCTCAGTTTTGTGTCATTGGTGTTATCAGCATTACTTTCCAGGATTTGTAAGGTTAAAAAAAGATGTGAAGAAATATTTTTTTGGTCTGGTGAGACCAAGTTAAAAGCCTAATCCTGGGAAATATAAAGAAGGACATATTTTCCTCACTAAGAACAAAAAAGTAACTTTCAAATATTACTTTATACTGTGGGTCATTTTGAAATGTCATTGGTGTTACGGCTGTTTGCATCAGTAGAATTTTTCTGAGAAAAAAACAGGTTCACAGCTAAAACTATACAACTTTACTGTGATACACCACCTTTGTTCAGGAATGACATAGAAATACTTAAGAAAAAGGGACAATTGATTGAAATTCGTCATTGGTGTTACAGCCCTACATTAAATGAATGGAGGCATCTGATGCAAAGTCACTGGTGTTACACTTTTGCCATTGGTGTTATGAAAACACTGGGCTTAATTTAACATATAATTCTCCCTTATTTTAATAAAATACTGTTCTTAGACAAAATGGCTATTGTTTAATTTCCCAAATGCAAAATTTCACACAATTGACAAAATGTTTTGTTGCATTATTGCCTTATGTTTGTCATTAAAATAGTTGTAACACCAATGACACAAAACTTAAAATAAAAATCTTAAATGATTAAAAAAATGAAAAACACCCAAGCAGTCCCTTATGACTGGTAGTAATACTAAGAGGGTATTGAACATGTTCTGGTGATTTTTATGTAAAAAATACATGATTTATTGTATTTTTTGTCGGACAGAAAATGCCCATATTTTGATAAGGGCCCTTCTGTTCCTTTTTGAAGATTTATGGCAAGACAGGATACCGGTCATTCACAGGGGTCAGAGATCAAAGAGCACAGAGCTGTATCTCACACAGTGGCCATTTTGAAAGTGTGTCTGTCTTCTGTTCTGATGGCATCTGCACAGTATAATTGTTATATTTAATAGTTAATCTAACCAGAAAGGTCCCACTGAGTTTAGTTTTAGTTTAGTTTATTTGTTTATTTGAGCAGTATACATTCTGCTCAAAAGGAGTGGGCTGAAGCAAAAAGCTTATGAGCGCCCACCCCCAAAATCAGTGCAATAAAAAAAGTACATTTCACACAATGGTACCGAGAGAACAAAACATCAAAAAGACCTCATCCAAAGAGAATTTGATACATTTCAGCAGCTACATTAGCACAGACCAACTTACAAACTTACAAAAAAATGTTTGAACTAGATATTATACTCCGAGATCTTGCTACTTCCAAGTTGTCATTACCATCCTCAGTATAATTTTAATTTGGGTTTAATTATCATCATCATTAGGCCCGAGCGGACCTGGCAGGTCTCGGGCCTTTTGTAATTGTACAAGCAGTGCGCGGAGCGCACTGAAGAAAGACGTGCGCGGGAAAAGAGCGCGGAGCGCTCAAAACCCATGTATGAGACAGTAATCAGGGGGCTCCCGGCACCAACACCTGTCCGATGATATAGGCGTGTGCCGCGAAAGCGGCACATTTGTTGCTGCTTTTAAAAAAAAAAAAGGTGAAAACCACAGTGAAGGCGCAACATGGAAAAGAAAGTGGTCGATGACGAGCTTCGCTCGTCATCGACCATGGCCACTCACCAAAGCCCAAAACACTGATACAGTGACTCAGGGCATCGAGCCCTTTCCGGTGATATAAGTATTTGCCGCGAAAGCGGCAAATTTGTTCTTGTACTCACAAAAATACCAAAAAAAAATCCCATAGAGAAACATTGACAAAGAAGAGGTAAAAGACGAGCGCAACGCGCTCGTATTGTACTTTGAACCTCACGGGTGGATTACTGGACGTGAGACCTTTCCGAATATATAAGGTTAGCCGCCGAAGGCGGCCCCATATTGTTATTGTATGAGTTTTTCTTATTATTATTATATTTTTTTTTCCTCTCCCCCAAAACGCCAGTTTCGGCACTTTCCCACCGACAAAAAGTCCTGAATTTTTGCCCAAAATTCAATTAGGTGAAAAAAAAAAACTTCACATCTCCAAATTGTAAAAATTCAAAAAAATGGCGCGTCAGCGCCCCCTGGAAAAACGACGTTAACATTGCGCCCAATGGCAGGACGCCCCAAAAATAGGATATTAGCGAAAAACGTACTTCGTCGTAGACGAAAAAAATTCGGCACAGTGATTGGTCACGTGAAGCCAAACAAAAAAACACATTACGCGGTTGCTAGGCAACCCCGTGAACTGCTACCTTAACGTGGTGGGGTTGTTTGAGTGCCCGAATGATCCGAGGAGCTATGTTGTCTGGGGCTTCATGCCCCTGGTAGGGTCTCCCATGGCAAACAGGTCTTAGGTGACGGGTCAGACGAAGAGCAGTTCAAAGACTTCTATGGACAATATTACAACAAGGACCGTGACGTCGCCCGGTATGGCGCAGCCGGGGCCCCACCCTGGAGCCAGGCCTGGGGTTGGGGCTCGAATGCGAGCGTCTGGTGGTCGGGCCTCTGCCCACGGGGCTCGGCCGGGCACAGCCCGAACGGACGACGTGGGCCCGCCCTCCTGTGGACTCACCAACCGCAGAGGGATCCGTAGGGGTCGGGTGCTGAGAGGACTGGGTGGCAGTCGAAGGCAGGTGCCTCGACGACCTGGTCCGCGTGCGCAGCTTCTGGCGTTCGGGACATGGAACGTCACCTCGCTGGGGGGGAAGGAGCCTGAGCTCGTGCGGGAGGTAGAGAGATACCGGCTAGATATAGTCGGGCTCACCTCCACGCACAGCCTGGGTTCTGGATCCCAACTCCTGGAGAGGGGCTGGACGCTCCATTTTTCTGGAGTTGCCCGCGGGGAGCGGCGGCGGGCTGGGGTGGGTTTGCTCATAGCACCCCAGCTCAGCCGTCACGTGTTGGAGTTCACCCCGGTGAACGAGAGGGTCGCGTCCCTACGCCTTCGGGTCGGGGACAGGTCTCTCACCGTTGTCTCGGCCTACGGGCCCAACATCGGTGCGGAGTACCCGGCCTTCTTGGAGTCCCTGGGAGGGGTACTAGATGGTGCTCCGGCCGGGGACTCCATTGTTCTACTGGGGGACTTCAACGCCCACGTGGGTAACGACAGTGAGACCTGGGTGGGGGTGATGGGGAAGAACGGTCTCCCCGATCAGAACCCGAGTGGTGTTCTGTTATTGGACTTCTGTGCTAGTTACGGTTTGTCCATAACGAACACCATGTTCGAGCACAAGGATGTCCATAAGTGCACGTGGCACCAGGACACCCTAGGCAGGAGGTCGATGATCGACTTTGTAGTTGTGTCATCTGATCTCCGGCCGCGTGTCTCGGACACTCGGGTGAAGAGAGGGGCTGAACTGTCAACCGATCACCACCTGGTGGTGAGCTGGATCCGCTGGCAGGGGAAGAAGCCGGTCAGACCTGGCAGGCCCAAACGTGTTGTGAGGGTCTGTTGGGAACGTCTGGTGGATCCCTCTGTCAGTAGGGTCTTTAACTCCCACCTCCGGAAGAGCTTCATCCAGATTCCGAGGGAGGTAGGGGACATGGAGTCCGAGTGGACCATGTTCTCCTCCTCCATTGTCGATGCGGCTGCTCGTAGTTGTGGCCGTAAGGTCTCTGGTGCCTGTCGCGGCGGCAACCCCCGAACCCGGTGGTGGCGCCCGGAAGTAAGGTATGCCGTCAAGCTGAAGAAGGAGTCCTATCTGGCCTTGTTGGCTTGTGGGACTCCGGAGGCAGCTGAGAGGTACCGGCAGGCCAAGCGTGCTGCAGCTCGTGTGGTCAAAGAGGCAAAAACTCAGGTCTGGGAGGAGTTCGGAGAAGCCATGGAGGAGGACTATCGGTCGGCCTCGAAGAGATTCTGGCAAACCATCCGGCGCCTCAGGAGGGGGAAGCAGTGCTTCACCAACACTGTTTACAGTGCTGCTGACCTCGACTGGGGATGTGGTCGGGCGGTGGAAGGAGTACTTCGAGGATCTCCTCAATCCCACTGTCACGTCTTCCGATGAGGAGGCAGAGGCTGGGGACTCGGCGGGGGGCTCATCCATCACCCAGGCTGAAGTCACCGAGGTGGTTAGAAAGCTCCTCGGTGGCAAGGCCCCGGGGGTGGATGAGATTCGTCCCGAGTACCTTAAGTCTCTGGATGTTGTAGGGCTGTCTTGGCTGACACGTCTCTGCAACATTGCGTGGCGGTTGGGGACAGTGCCTCTGGATTGGCAGACCGGGGTGGTGGTCCCCCTCTTCAAGAAGGGGGATCGGAGAGTGTGCTCCAATTACAGAGGGATCACACTTCTCAGCCTCCCTGGTAAGGTCTATTCCAGGGTGCTGGAGAGGAGGATCCGGCCAATAGTCGAACCTCGGATTCAGGAGGAACAATGCGGTTTTCGTCCTGGTCGTGGAAATTAGTAAAAAAAGTCAAAAAAAATTGAGAGAAAATAAACATTAGTATTTTTTTTCTTTTTTGGACCAACAGCATCAAAACTCGGATCTAAAGATATAAGATGTTTTTCTGGTACCTTTCGATACTTTGATACCAGTAATACCAAACTGGTATCGTGTAACGGTACCCAGCCCTAATCAGGAAAAGGGTAGTGTAACGTTTAACCTGCCATATGCACTTTCACAGAATTTGAACTTTTTCTTTTTCAATCTCTTAACTCCCGACGGAACGTTTGGCATTATCCAAATCTAAAAGCTTCTTGGAAAAAAGGGTCAAAATAGAGACCAAAACGTGCCGGAAAAGCAACAATAACACACACAAAATGACAAAAGAGTAACAAAAACATAACAAAAAGGTGACACAAAGGAGACAAAAAAAGAGATTATAAAGAGACGAAAACATGACAAAAACTTCCAAAAAGTGACAAAAACACAGTGACAGTGCGACTAAAACCGTTACGATCAGTTGTGTTGGTCTTAGCTTTCAAATGAGGTGTTACTCTGATCTATAGGCTGTAGGCTCTAGTCGACACACTTTTAGATTTTAAAGCTGAGCTGGAGAAAATGCACTCGGTTCAGGCGGGTGGTAAGACGTTAACTTGTACGATCATTGTCACGATGGTGGGACAGAAAGTCACCTTTGTTGTCCCTGGGGCAGCCTGACTGACATGTGGCTGCCGTTGTGCACACATGGCCTCTTCCAGCATCACCAAAAACATCTAAATCTGTATGAGCCTGGCTCTTAGATACTGCAGATTAAAGTGGACACTGTGCTGCCATTGTCTGTTCAATAATACTGTACCATCTTATCTCAGTAGTAGTAGAACCACTGCTCTATCAGTTGAAATAGAATTCAAGCTTAATCTTGCAAATTTGCTTCATGTCATTAAGTCGGTGGGGTTGGGGTATTTGAAAGCTCCCCTAATTGTCTTGTATTTTCATGCTGCTAACTGTGAACTTTTGAACGGCGTGCTCATGTCTCGCTCTGCTCTGACTGTGAGGCCGCAGGCCAGCCGGTCTTTGGCACTGCACGCTCTGGCGCTACTGATGCCCGGTCAAATTCACAAATTTTTATTTTTTAAGTCTATCTGATGAGCTTTTAAAGCTACGTTTGTTGTATTTTTTTGATTTATTGTGAAGATGTTCCACAGCTAGAACAATGGACAAATGGGGGGAAACAGGGAAAAGTGAGTAAAAAATTGGCATAAATTAGGAAAACTATTTGTAAAACAATAAATATTGGGGGTAGAAAGTAGAAAACATTGGGAGAAAAATAAACATCAGGAAACAAAGAAAAATGGGGGAAAAAATTATTTTTTTGGACCAACAGCATCAAAACTTGGATCTGAAGATATAAAAAAAAAAATTACGGCACCTTTTCTATACCAGTAGTGCTTAAACTTTAGTTTTTATACCAAACTGGTATTGTTTATCGGTACCCAGCCCTTGTTATGAAAGAGTTTTTTTTTTCTTTTTTGCAGTTGTTGTTGGTCGTAATATTATGGTCAAAATATGAAACAGATTCTGCCACTGGGAAATTCTGTATTCAAATGACTTTTGTTGTTTGTATCAGGACAACGTGTGTGTCTAAAGGCACAGAGTCAAACATGTGGAGATTGGTAGAATAAATGAAAAACAGTTGCAAGAAGGAACGGCAGGGCACTTCCATCTGTGATGTGGCTTTTTCTCACTGTCCCATCAGAAGCCGTTTAGCCATGAGCTCAAAGCTTTACTGTGGGGAGAAATGGTGTAGATCAGAATGTGGACTGTGAAGATGTTGCTCCACATTGGTATCACACAATTATATATAAAATGTAGCCATTGTTATCTAGTTTTCCCCGCATTGACAATATGTATTATTATTATGTTTATTATTTTCCTTCCGTATTTACAATGGGCACAGGATGTGACATATAAAAAAATGGAAATTCAACCTTTCCTGAACATGCTGTACTGATGAGAAATGAGCAAGTCACATTCGAAAAAGGAATTCTCCCTCTTCTTCTGCTGGCCTACAAAAATAAAGCCAAACTTATGATCAAGAAGAAGTTGTTTTTGGAGCCTATCGTGTGTGTGGTATTTCAACCAGATTACTATGCCAGAATTGTTCACCCATAAGGTCGAAATTCAGTTTATATCAAAGTCCCTGTTCTCTGTGAATGAAGTGGATGAACTGTGTTTTTTGGCCCACGCTGGCGGTGGCTCTGAACGCAGCTCTGAATGTGTTTGATGAGAGCGGCCTTTGAACGCTGCTTAATTGAAGGTTTTGGCAGGAAAAAAGGGAAGAAGCATCTCTGTCCACTTTAGATTCCTGTCTGGTTCCCACAAGACTCAAGCCGCAAGAAGACACCTACATTATAAGGCATTTACAACCAGGACAAAGTGATCATAAAAACAAAACACCTGTTGTCTTATTTTATAATCTTGTCTTTGTAGTCTCTTTAAAGAGCTTTTTCCATTTTAGACATGAAACTGAGAGGGACTTGTGTTTGTGCAAATTCCATATGTGATTGAAGAGAAACAAAAGGCACATTTTAAACAGATATTGGGGCAGAGCACATAGATTGTTAAATATGACCTGCTTAAATATTATTTTTTTTAAATCCCTTTCATTTGAAAACAGACTTTTGTGGATCGAAATATTAGGTTCTAAGAGTTTTGAAGGATTATTTATGTTGATGATAATTAAAAAGTTCAGCTTTAGCAATTTTTTAAATTGCAACCATTTGGATTTTGGGGAGTAAAGTTCAAGCATTGTTGTGTTAAATGGTATGGCACTTAAATTCGATTACTTTTAGGTTTATTAAGAAAATCCATCTTGTCCTTGCAAACCATAATAATAGAAAAAAACTGTTGCCAGTGTCAGTCAGAAGTTGAAATGTCTGTTGAAACACTTTTTTACTATCGCCCCTTTGTTGGAGATCTATGAGAGCAAATTCAGAGGCGCCGTGAACCAAACATACACAGGCATTGAGTCCCGAGAACAAAAACAAACCACAAAACAAAAAACAAAAACTGGGTGTGTTTAAGAGAGGTTTAAACCGTGCCCCACACCTTTATTTAGGTTTGGAACCATAATGCTAGCTCTGTCTCACAATAAATTTAACTTTTTGAGGTTTTAATTGTGTGGAATTATTAAGATTGCAAGTCTCTGGTGATTTGTGCCAATAAAACAAGAAGCCTAGGGGCCACCAAAAACTGGTCTGAGGGCCGCATTTGGCCCCTGGGCTGCACTTTGGACATGCCAATAAGGGCGATGGTGGCACAGTTGGTAGAGCGTGATCGTCTCTCTTACAAATTTATGCCACTTAAGTATGTAAATGAAAAAGGTATGTGTACAGGTTCATTTGAAAATAATATGTTCAAATTAGTATTATTAAAGCATAATGTATCTGTCTCAAGTCCCAATTACATTTGACAGTGATCCTACATTTTTAGTAGTGTGGGCAGCACTTATCTCGTATTTCTTTACTGTTGCAGAGCGGTGTTTAAAGAGTGCAGACTTGTCCACTGTGTCCTCCTCTGTATACGCAGCAGCAGGTTCAGGCGGATGTTTTGACAGGTGCAGCGGCTCTGTCCCATAAGCGTTCACCAGAGAAACACCATTCACTACAATAAACACTGAAACACCATTCACTACACCAGAGACAACAGTTACTATGATCTATGACAGGGCTGTAGCTGTAAAACCAGTGAGCTTTTGTCCAATACTTTATTTCTCTACATGTCTGAAATATATACTTTGTCATTTGTTGTGGCTGCCACGCTCATATAGATTTAAAAACATAAAACATTTAAATCATATAGAAAAACGTTAAACTTAAACTGAAATATTTCAACAAATGATATGCTTTCAGTATTGATATAAAGTGTGTGACATGCAAGAGGACTATATTGCCTTTATTTCAAGTTCATTGTTACTATGACACATCCGTATGCTTAGGCACGGTCTGTTCCTGCTAAAATCGGTGACCCCAGTTAACCCCTTGCGCTGTGAGCTGGGGAAAACATTAAAACAAGTCACCTCGGCTCAAAGACAGGTCATCACAGCCACAATTCACGCCAGTCTGTGTGTCTTAAGCTGCCTGGGGGGTCTGTGCGAGCATAGAGGTTCTAATATAAGCTCCTTAATGTGGGTTAGGAGCTCATTATTCAGATAGACACTGTTGGGTTAGAATGTTAATGTTGCTTTTCTTGCCTTATTTCTCTGTGGACTTTGCATGTTTTCCTTGTGTCTGAGTAGATTGTCTTTGGGTTCGGCTTCGGTTTTCCCCATCAATCAAAAACATGCACAATAGGCTCAAACCAGCACCTGACCAACCCTGACTCAAGATCTCAGTGACCTTGAAGGCTGTTACAAATACAGAGGATAAATCAGTCCACCTTAACATGATTTATTTGCTTTAATGTAATAACAATGAATAAATTACATGTATTTGCGTGATGTCTGTCCATGCTGCTGCAGCTTGTGTCGTTTAAAACATTTCAGCTTTGTGTAAGCACGTCCTGTGAGTGGGAAATTCCACTGTTGTCAATGGAAGAGACTGAGGAAAATGAAATAAACAAAAAACACACAAAAAGAGTAAGAAGATGTAATTAAAAAAAAGTGACCTCATATTATTCTTAGCGATATTTCGCTTACTTCCTGTTGTCACTCTATTCAGCTGTGAGGAACTACAGTATAAAGGACATTCAATATATTTACACAGCGGTATGTCGGAAATGTTCCAAGTAACATCAATAATAGAAATCAAAGCCTATGTTAGGCCTGCAGTTTGACCAAGAATACAAGATGGACATTGTGCATTAAGTAAATATTTGGCCACAAGTGGACTTTGTGACTGGTGACCATTTCGGATAGCATTGAGCAGAATGAATTGGAAAAGCACGAGCATATACTGCCTTTAGAGATCCACCTTGGGGGGCAGTGAGCCCACATCATAATACTGTGCCATAAATGTACAGGAGCATGTTGGTGAGTGAGAGGAGAGCACAGTGCAACAAAGACTTCAAAAGAACATTCTGTTTTAGTGCACTATGGGAACTACTCAAGACCCCTGCTCCCACAAACTGCACTGAACTGCAGTTCAGAGCAAACAAACTCAACACTTCAGATCAATCACGTAAAGTAGCTGTGTACTGCCATGTTCTTGAGATTAAGGCTGCATGATACAATATAAAACTGCAGTGTTGCTATATTTGTTGTAAAAATTGAAAACAAACTTTTGTGGTAACTGTATTTTGGCACAGTATTACCTCAAACTTTTAAAAACACATGTAATAATCAAGACTATTTCGAAATCAAAACAAGAACAAATGTCTGCGTTAAGATCAGGGCTAAAACTGGACTTTTTCATCAGTTACCTGTTCGTATAGACACCACAAAGAGAAAGGCCCCAGTGACACAATACTTTTGGTTTCTTGCAATAGAGATCTTGCTTCAGCTAAAAGTTACTATTTGGTGATTTATTCACAAGCTCAACTTGAAAGGATTCCTGTTGGAGTCACTGAAAATAATGAAAGAAAAGGTTTGGCATGTGAGCTGCGGTTTTAGAAAGGCACTCCAATCACAAGACCTTTTAACTTTATAAGCCTTCACTAGCATAACAGAATACTTCATGTCCTTGAAGCACTTTAGGCTGGAATTGGTGACATTGACTTCTTTCTTGTTTTTGTATTCCTTGCAGTTGATGTGCTCTTCAGTCCAAGCTGCCCTTTTCGAGGAGGAGGAAAAGGGCAGAAAACTTCAGGATCGTCTGTCCGCGGCCGAGAGGAGGAACCGCCAGCTCAGGGACCGAGTGAAAAAAGTAAAGAGATCTCTGAAAAACGCTCGAAAGGCTGTGCAGAAGGCTGAGGAGGAAACCAAAGTGCTCCGGGAAAGGGTCGTGGCGGCAGAGAGGAGAGCGGGGCGTCACCTCAATGCCATAGACCAAACCCAGTCCACGGGGTATAGGAGCAGAGGGGACAGGGAAGAGATGAAACTTTGAATGAACTATAAGAGGAGGGGACTGCTGGGCGGCCTCTACTGTAAATTAAACGTTTTGAAAAATAATTATGAACTTTGCTCTTTTGCTTCCATCTAGCTGTCATATAAATGTTAAGGCATACATTGTATACGGATATTTGACACATCCCTCTATAGAGCTACCTTTTCTCTGCCCCGATCCCGTCAGATCTGGGAAGCTAAGCAGGAAGGCCGTTTGGGAACACCAGGAAGCCTGGGTGAGTGTGTGCGTGAGTGGTTGGTGGTGGTCAGAGCGAGGAGCCGATTGCACGGATTGGCAGTCTCGCTTCCGACTACAAAAGTAGCTCACCCCCACCAAGTATGGAGTGAATAAATAATGCAATGTAAAGGGACTGGTGCTATGTGATTTGGGCAGCTCCAACAGCTGCCCCCACGACCCAGCAACAGACAAGTGGAAGAAAATGGATGGATGGATGTAAAGTGTCTTTGGGTGTCCAGAAAAGTGCTATATTAATTATTATCATTATATTGTAATTTCCACATTACTTGGAGGGCAGTAGCCATATAGCGACACACTGTAGACATAGGAGCCACAGAAAAACTACAATATGGAATCACCTACAAGTTTTGTGCGAACTGTGGTCAAGTCTCTGTTTCCTGTTCTCTGGTTTTTGCTACGTAAAAAGTGAGTGTGACAAAATGGCAGGGGATCAATAATAACTAACACTTGGTTGTGAATTTCCAAATTTGGCTTACAGCCACTTGAGAGAGGTCTATACGAATAAAGTCACTGGATCACCGTCCAAGTCAGCGCTTTCTGAAGAGAATATAACCAGGACTGTTAAACGTCAGTAAACAGTGCTCCAGGTAATGCTAGTATTTCATATTAGAATCACAATGTTTAATTTGCCTCTTAATTATTCTGCTGAAAAATGTGTGTAGACAAGATTAATGAGATATCCAAGAGTCATTGAATCCTTCATAAGGGCAGCGTGAGGAGGAGTAAATTTTTTTCTCCAGGGGCAGATTATTTTGCCATGAAATAGAGCACATTTAAACTTCTCTATAACTATTATTGTTATTATAATAATCTTTTGCTCCCAAGTGGCCAGTATTTGTAGTCTGTCAGTTCAGAGGAATGTGATTGGGGGGAGCAGCTTAGATTCAAATACCATGACTTAAATACAGCATTTCTATAATTGACTCTGACACAGAATCAGCGCTGAGGGAGGTCGACCACGAGACCATTGTTAGATTATCACCTGCATCAGACCCCACGCTAAACCAAAACAAAGCATCAACCATGTAATTGTTCAGCCCGTTAAAGGTTGCAAAAGCAGACTCCTTATTTGTGCTATGATACATTTCAAAATGAGCCAACGTTGAATAATATTTCCTATCTTTGGAACAGAAACATAAATAAATAAATAATAAAAGAAAAGACACAGACATGGTTAAGTTTTTGAAGAAGAAGTCAACTTTGCTGGGCGATAACAGGTCATATGACAAGGCGAAACTAGCAACATTACACTCCCAGTCCAATCCAATCCACTTTATTTATACATTCAAACAACTAAAACATTTCCAAAGTGCTCATAAAATCATAAAAACAATAAAACTAATGCAATAAAAACAAATGATAAATGGAAATAAAACAAATAAAAAAAAGTGAGATATGAATCCAAAAAACATACCCTTTGTTACAATATGACCAGATGAGTTAGATTATTGATGTTAATTTACATTGAAGATGAGATACGATTAGGCATAAGCAGATGCTAGTTTTAAAGAATGCAGGATATACTTTACCTCAAGCCCTCCTCTACTGGTTTGTACATGTTCTTCAGCGTCTCAGGATCACAGTCTGGAATCACATCAAAATTCCCCCCTCTAGTGGCTTTATTCCATGAGTGCTCAGCATGTACTCTCACTACTATAATTCTGTATTTAAATGTTAAAGTCTTTCTAAATTTTGTAAGGGAGGCAGGGCTCGGATATAAAAAAATGTTCCACTCCCCCAGGGGCAACAGAAGCAACATGCCCCATCATTAATGAATCAATTATTTACTGCCAATATAGAAATGTGATACGAGTTGGTATCCTGGAGAAGTCCCTATTTTTCTTTTGTGTGTGATTCAGCGGTAGAGTGCAGCACAGAGTGCAGGAAGGGACAGGTGAAGAAGGCAGAAGACTTTTTGTCAGTAGTGGCAATACATTTGCATAGCACCACCTACAGAGTAGACTGGTAGGCTATTACAAGGTTTTTTGGACAAATTATGCTCTCTACTTTAACCGATTTGCTTTCGAGATTTTATAAAAATGTAGAGGAGTACAAAGCATTATATTTATCGTTCAAGTGGTAAGTTCTCAGCAAAATGTTGCCATGGCGAACATTACACCAAAAATTAGAATAACATTTTAAAATTATTTTCAATATACTTTTCCTTTTAAAAAATACCAACAAATATATGCTGCGAGTGGCTCACCTATCCTTAAACCGGACTGTAAGCCAAATATGATATATAATGGGTTAGGTTCTCATCCATTCTTTGATTACACACAGCATTTTCTGTGCCAAGGAACAGGTTTAGTATTTTTGGCAAAAGCCAAAATGTTACGCAGTTTGCCTTTAATACTTAGTTAGCTTTGCACCTTTGTGTTTGTTCAGATTCAGAATCAGAATAGTTTTTATTGTCATTTTTTGAGAACAGGTTCACAAACTAAGAATTTTTCTCGGTACAATCGTGAAACATAGAGCATATAACACAGAATTTAGATAAAAATAAGCTATAACAACTTTAAAACTATAAGGATATAAGGGCATGCATAAAGAATATTCAAATAAAAAAGAGATGATAAGACGACAACAATTTGACATAGAACAACAGTGGGATTGTATTGTACAGATGTGCAGGTGCATAAAGTGATAGCAGCAGATCTAAGTGTGGACATACCACATAGTGCAATAGAGCAGATTACATCCGCTTGTCTGTAACTGAGTTATTGGGTCTTGTTATTGTTCATGAGTCTGATGGTGGAAGGGGAAAAACTGTTGAAGTGGCGGGATTTATGGGTCTGGATAGACCGTAGCCTCCTGCCTGAGGGGAAAGGGGTGAATAGTTTGTGTCCAGGGTGAGAAGGGTCAGCTATGATCCTATGCCTCCAGGTCCCGGAGAGATGGGAGCTGACAGCCAATCACCTTCTCTGCAGCACGCACAATGCGCTGCAGTCGAAGCTTGTCCCGGTCTGTAGCGCCGGGGAACCACACGGTGACGGAGGAGGTGATGATGGACTCGATGATGGCCATGTAGAACTGCACCAGCATCTTGGTCGGCAGCTTAAGGAAGAACATCCTCTGCTGGGCCTTCTTGATGAGGGAGCAGATGTTTGGCTCCCATCTGAGGTCCTGGGTGATGGTGGTGCCAGACACAGGAGTCCACGATGGAGATGGGGGTGGGAGAGTCTGTCAGGGCGAGGAGGGACGGTAGGGCTGTGTCTCCACTGTCTTCTGAGCGTTCAGCTCCAGGTTGTTGTGGCTGCACCAGGACCAGCCGGTCCTCCTGTAGGAGGACTCATCACCGTCCGAGATGAGCCCAATGAGGGTGGTGTCGTTTGCAAACTTGATCAGTTTTACGGACTGGTGACAGTTTTACGGACAGTTTGTGTACAGGTACACCGGCATTAGAACATTTGCTCTAATTTCTAATTTGTATTATTTGGCCAAGATTTAAAGCTGACATGTATGTATTATCAATAGTTTTGGCGACCCCTCCATAGCCGCTCTTTGCAGACAAGAGCATACAAGTAGACTAGTGGATGTAATATCGGCTTGCCTGTTTTTGGCCATAAGCTAATGTTGTAGTTAATATGTTTAGAAGTATACAGCACACTTAAAAAACACAAGTAAATTGGGCCTTTTGCTGTCTTCTAAATGATTCCTGACAGTATAATAGTCTTAGCAATACACCCTAATCACTTAATTTGAAAGAGACTATAGCTAAATAAGTTTTTTCTTTTTTAACTTTTTTCTACATTAGTCCTGTAGGGCTAAAGTACAGTACATCTTTTTGAAGAGCAAATAGTAAGGGTTTAGAAACTTAAAAAGTAGAAAATCCAGTCTGGTGTCAGTGTGACATGAGCCCCGTCTCAGAACCTGCTGAGACAGGGCTCACCACTCAAAATGCACAGATGTTTACATTTGTTTCGTTTAGTCTGTAAATGTACTATTGCCATATTTACCAAATAAAAACCCAACACGTCAAAAGTAATGTCATGATCATTCAATTTTATTTTAGCGAGAGTCAAACGCGACAGCTTCGGTCTGGGAACTCTGATATGTGCAGTGATTGTCGAAGGCATCTCGATAACAGGCCCCAGAAACAGAAGTTATCAATACAGCACAAGAAAACACAGAGAAGATGCTTCCCGAGAAGACAGGAACGCAGTCAGAGCGTACACTATGAGACAGTGTACAGAGCGGGGTCAACATGCAGGAGGAGAACTTGGCCATAGGAAATATGACCATATAAATAAACAAATAAAGCTGAAAGGTATGAGTGACTGTAATGGATGGATACATTTATATTTTATAGTAGACCTAATTAGCAAGGCAATCCCAGACCAGAAATTAGCTCAAGTTCTAGATACTGTACACATCCCCCAAGAGCTGCCCACTGCTCCTGACAGATTACCCAAAATCAGACCATTTAAAATTAGATCATTGATTTAAAATTGCTTGAATTGAGAGAATTGGTTTGAACTATATAGTCTCGAAATGAAATTGCCAATGGAACAGCATAGAACCACTCAAAATACAAAAAATAAGCTTATTTTTTCCACTTGCTCATCCAGTTGCTGTCTTCTTTTAAAACGTGTCCAGACTTAAGATAAATTCTAATAATTATAATTTAGAGTTTATTTTTTTGGTGCTAGGAAAAAATATCGTTTTTCAATATATGGTGATACGTCTTAGTTGTGATACCTGTATCGTATCGAAAACCATTTATTGCAATACATTTGATACTCAACTCAATTAAAGAAAAAAAATAAAATCACAAATGTTTTTGACTTAAACATAGATTTGTTAATACTAGATTTGGTGCTGACAAAAAGAATCCAAAATGCGTCTCCCATTTGCACTTTTCAAATAGTTTTAATCAATGTCTTGACTGATTTATATTTAATTTTCATACATTTTGGAAAGTCAACTTGCACTTTTTCATTAAAGCAGTACTAAGTAACTTATTTACCTTAATAAATCCTTGGGGGTAATGCAAGTGTTAATGGGATGATTGGGGAGTCTTTCATCTCCCCCTGGTGTCTCTGGCCAGACAACCACAATTGTAACTTTCTCTGCACCGGGTCGGAGGTGCAATACACACTGATGGAATCACGAAGAAAGAAGCTAACAGGCTAACAGACACAGCTAACTGCGGGCTAGTGCCACTTTAACAGTATTTACAGCCTAGTTTGAGTGAAAAAAAAAGATCTCCATTGTGTAATTGGATGTACAATATCCCTCTCTTTTCTGTCAGCGAAGTATTTACTCTCAGAGACAATTATTGAGTAAAAAAACCCGCAACATGCAACGACACCTGCAGTGGCGCTTATGGCCTCTAGCCATGACTTGGTTATGCTTTCTATATTACACCGAATGAATTTAAAGCACTGCTTTAAATTATAATATATTGTATTGCGTATTGTATATGATCAGGCCCTCTATATATCGTGATACGTATTGGATCTCAACAAAAGTGTATCGTCCCAGCCCTAGTGTTTATCTCATTGTAGATGGACGTTTTTGTGGTTAGTGTGGGTCGAATACCACGGAAAAATTTACCAATGAGTTATACAAAAACAATAAAAATGACATATATAGCTAAACAAATGCAAATTCTTACTGAAATTTCCACTTACTAAAAACGACTCAAACCCAGCTTCCCCCACTGTCCATTTCTCAAAACAAAGACGCCAACACCACACAGGGAGTATAGCTCATAGTGACACAGGATTCCACATGCTTCATCTCAACGTGCTTCAGCAGCATCTTCTGTTTCTAGTTGAAAAAGTTGTGGATTGTAGTTCGTTAACAGTGAGTTTCAAGTCTCAGCTTTGGATATTATACATTTTCTGGATGGCAAAAACGTGAGCCTGAGTTGGATGCTTGGCTAAACTTTGATGGAGTTGTGAAAATAATAAAAAGAGAAAAGAGCAAGACCAGTGTATGTAGGATCAAAAAATATATATAGAGAAACACATATGCCTAATGCAAAAATCCCTGCAGTAGCAAAAAAGATCATTTGTCATGACAATCACAGAAGGGAACGTCTTGAGGAGAAAAGTTGGCTGATCTGACTGTTAAGTTAGGGGAGTAACATTTTAAATGCCAAAATGCAAATCCAAATGACAAAAGACACATGCATATGCGGATAAATTAATGATTTCTTTCTTATTTGATGAGGTACAGCGATAAACTAGTGCTGATCTTGGTCTGGTCTCAAATACAATAGCATTGCAATGTACAGTAGACTCGATACAAAGTGCTGACTGCATTAAAGATTATACAGCAGAGGAAATAAAGGGGATTTCAGCTTCGTGTTTACAATAAACATTTGATGAAGAACAAGTTTACAATCGACTTCCTGCACATCAGACTTGTGAAATCCCCCCCCAAAAAATCCTTACAAATTTCATTTCATTTACATGTACATACTATTTACAGCAGTGTTTTAAACTTTTTTAATACATAGAAACCAAAGCCTTCCTCACAGTAAAAGTCCAAAGGCTCAAAGATTCAACATTTAGAGACAGCAGCTACAACAAAATATTGATTACTTTCAGGGGGGGAGAAGAATGAGTCTTGAATG
Organism: Proterorhinus semilunaris; assembly: GCA_021464625.1. Taxonomy (NCBI): domain Eukaryota; kingdom Metazoa; phylum Chordata; class Actinopteri; order Gobiiformes; family Gobiidae; genus Proterorhinus; species Proterorhinus semilunaris. The sequence goes on from CM038343.1 coordinate 13,476,812, forward strand.
AACTGAGGATGGGAGTTTCTAGTCCTGGCTTTAAACTAATGTGGCTCATTTTGAGGACACAAAGGACTTAAATGCATATAAGGTAGTGATAGGCGACAATAAAGCCCTAAAAAGGATTAAAGTAACATTTAGAGTCACATTAAGGAGACAGTAAAAGTCCTACGACTGGGTAACTTTGGAATAGCCTACCATTTTAATTTTTGCTGTTCCATATACTACATATTACTACTTCCAATTATTTTGTGACATTGTAAATAATTAGTAGCCGCCTAATGGATGTTTGACTTGAAGCCACTGTCAATTTTTTCCTCCTGTTTCATTTGTCCTCAGAGAAAGGAACTTGGAGTGGGGAAACCACTTTTATCCAAGTGATAAAGACTGAAAGTAGAGATGCACCGATCCGGCTTGTTGGCTTCCGATACCCATATTGGGGGTTTGAGTATCTGCCGATATCCGATACTAACCAATATCAATAGACTTTCTTAAAAGTGAAACTGAATGTTATCAATTATCAATTAATAAACTAATGGAAAAACAACAAACAAAAATTACTGGAATTCTCTACAATATCCTCGTGTATATGACATTTAAGTTACATTAATATAAACAACTCACATAACGTGATATGATCATTACAAATATGTTAGATCAGTTATTTCATAAACTAAAATAGAAACCCTTGGCCATTTCAGCAGTGGCCGATTTTATTTTTTTTACTTTAGGTGATGCAATCATAGTTTCTGTCCCGGCCAGGGCTGCTAATTGGGCGGCTTTTTACCCTCTCCACGGGTGAAAAAACGTGTCCGCATTTTTTATTTTGCCTCACTGTTTTCAATGTAAAATGGGCTATTTATATCTTATTTCTTGATCCAAATCACTATTTCGAATGACAAATTCTGCTGCTTTTTCAATATCAGGTGGAAAAAGAACGGGTTACTCATCATCGCAGGAGCGTATGGCTCTGTTAACGCGGCATTGTGCACGGCAGAATGAAATTTGCGGAGGTTAACTAACTCAGCGATTGAATTGTCCAGGTACTGAGCTTCAAAGTGACATACAGCACGCACATATTCACTTTGATTTAGTTGGTGAAAGTTGTGTTTTTAAAGGGCTCCGAGCCAAAACTGGTATCAGTGATGTAAAATGATTCATTTTTCATTTTTTTTGCCATTAGTCCGTGGAGGACATTAGCAAAGTTAGCATCAGAGGAAACCACGCATTTTATAATTTCAGATAAGAGAACTGCTGCACAAAATCTGAGTGGCAGACAGCGGGCGGGCCGTAGTTGGGTGTTTTTTTATTTACTTGGAACGCAGGGCACTACCATTTTGAAGGAGTCTTCGGAATCTTTAGAGTGATCTATATGAAATTTACCAGTGAAAACTAGGAAAGTCAGGCGCCCAAGCACAAATAGAACGCAATATCAATTTGTTTAAAAAATAAAATGTTTGCAACCATAGGCGCAACTCAAATCCACAGTTCATGCTCCTGTCGGCTTCATTGCCAATACTCGTGTCTATTATCAAATAAATGCAGTTTAGGCAAGTGCGGACCGCAGACAATGCAAACAATGCTCTGATTCCGCATTGGGCAAATTAAATTTTCCATAACCTTTGCATAATGTAAGTGCTTATGGACCAATCTAGTGAAATGCCATTAATGTATGAGCTAATGCATTTATAAACAAAATAAATACTGGTCACAAGTGCAACCTTTTCCATTAGACATTCAAAGATGTATGTGATGAAATCCTATGATTTAAAACTATTCACCAGACATCACACAGAACAGCACATTTAACAGTGACTTTCAAATACAGCACTATGTCCACACTGATGCACAAATCGTACATTCAAGCTAGTGTAGGTAATAATCACAAATCATATCTAGTACATATTCAGTCTGTCTCCTTTTCAAGAGCTCACAACACTTACCCCCCTTTGTGAGCCTTTAACCATGTTTTAATGTTATAACCTCGTCATAAACTGTGTAGCCCTTTGAACTGCCTTGTGTTATGAATATTGTGCTCTACAAATAAACTTGCCTTTGACTTACATGAGTGTGGATAAAGCTATAAACACAGACAACATAAATAGCAATAAGTGACCATTTGGATTGGGTTTTATTAAATTGCGTGTGTTTTTCATCTCTCATTCACGAAGCTTCTTTACTTCCGAGGTTGATTCCACTGGTATGAAAACTGCACAATGGAAAACGAAAAAGCCTCATTACTACATAATCCAGTCCAAATGATCACTTTTGGCTGTGCTGAAACACGCCATAGACTACAAACATTGAGCAATTATTTTCAGCCATTTTTAACAATAAACACAAACGTATAACATTTTGCAACAGTAGTTAAAATAGGCTTATAGTTTGCACAGACTGAGATAAAAAGGAGAAATTCTGATTATTGTTAGCCCTCAGTGTGAGTCACTATTTCTCTAAGAGCATTTTTGACTATTTCTAAGTTACAAAAATGAACCAATAGACATTGAGTCTTTGGCTGTGCGTCACAATAAAGGGATCGGCAGATTTGCATCAATACAGACATGAAAATCTGATATGTAGAAGGAGCACCCCGAGACCTCCACCGAATGAAGATAATTGATTTTCCAGCAGGATTAAGAGCTCCATAAACAATGCGAATTTGATATCTTAAACTGGGCTAATAATAAGCTAGGGTCGTACAACAGCAAGACATGGACATTTTTCCATTTTAGAAAAAATAATCTACTTTAACCAAATATATAACGACTGATTTAACTACACCAATTGTTCTACTGAATGGTGCCTTACAGATCAGGGTTGTCTTTTTTTGTTGCCCCACAGCAAAAACTGTCCCAGATTCTGTTCAAAGACATTTGTGTGGTTCCTCCCGTGTCTGGGTGGGATTTCCTCTGGGTGCTTTAGCTTCTAAAACACGCTCCAGCGAGTTACTCTTGTCCACAATCCTGTCTTACGGCTCCTTCACTTGCTCCACTGGCGTCATTTATGGGTCTAGTACGTAGCTCAATCTACACAAAAAGCTATACGTCGTTATTTGTTGTCGAATTTTGCTTTTTAAAACATAAAATCGCAAATCTAAGTGCAGTCACAAATTCTTCCTAAATTGTTCAGCCGCTAAATGGAAAAGCGTAAAGTTATTTTACATGGGATACACCTACCAGAACCAGAGCACTCCAGAGGAAACAAGCTTTGAAAGTTGCATTGATTATCATCATAAAAAAAGTCATACTAAAACTTATTATTATTTTTTTAAGTCAGAGCCCTGGATCATAAACGGTGAAGCCTGTACATTTGGCAATACTGACGCTTAACACGAAACCTATGACGGAAAGCTGGTGCAAGCCAGCGTACAGTGAAGCTGAGGTTTCCCTGAGCGCTTCTCACCTGGCGCGGTTTGAAAGAGTGCGAGAAAGAGCGAGATCATGGCTTAAGAATAATCAAGTAATCGCTCAGTGCAACTCAAATAATCTGGAACTAAATAGTATTATACAATGCATCTCTGATTGCGCGACAAGTTGGATTGCATTGCACTGCTTAGGAAAGTCAACATTCTCAGTGTTGGCGGTAAAATATACTTTCATATCTATGTATTTACACCTTTATATTACCAACAGTTGCATGTAATAACTGTGATTGTTTAAACCCCTTTGAAGCTGTACATTACACTGACATCCACAATATTTTATACAATCTTGCATTTCTAAGCGTACTCTGTGCCAAGCAGATGAAACGATAATGCAGTAAACACATGGAGTTTAGCCCACTGTTCGAATAAAAAAACAAAAAACAGCAAAGCAAAGGCATCATAAGGGGTTGGTTGAAGAACCAATCCCATTGTTTCTAAATAACGTAATTGCTTTTTAATATTTATTAATTATAAAGGACCCTCCACAATTTTGAAGTGTAATGATTTTAATCACATTAGCGCCTTCTTTTCCTAAAACAACAGGTATCAGTGCGGTTGTCTTAACCTTAAGATGTTTGAGCGTTCTATACCGTCGCCTTCGTCAGAGTCATTCGACTGCTGTGACGTGTCGTTTATCATCAGATGTTCTCATGTGATCATAGGCTTTGTCCTTGGTCGCCTGGTGGTCTCTGAACAATTGAATCCCATGTATGAAAGCGTAAAGGCAATGGCCTCCTTCATCGATCTCTTCTATTTGAAGATTTCTCTTCAGTTAAGAGTATAGTTCCAAAACGCCGAAACCTGGTAAGATAAAAGGCTAACAGCAGCACTTACACCGATCATTTTGAGAAAAGAAAGCTGGAAATGAACTTCATTATTGGATTACGTAGATACCATTTGGTATGAATTTTACCACAGACTAAAAAGTTCAAAAACAGCACTACAATACAGTGGGTCTGCAGTTGTTGTATGTTGTCTGAGTACTTCACTGTGATCAAGTTATTGTTACATATTGAATTTTAGTATATTTTCATAAACCCACTATATATGTCTAATGGGTGGGAGGAATTTTGAGAACATATACCAACATGATTATTTGTTCTGCTGTTCTCTATTTGTCTATTATGATGCCACTACATTCAATGAATCCGGCTAAACGTCATGGAATACCACATTACTCACAACTCAGCACCACCTCAACATATGAGTGGTACTTCTTAAAGCACTTCTTTAATCACATACACAGACAAAACAAGTCAATACCAAACAGAACATGTGGAAAAAACTCACATGGCACCTCTGAGGAATATATGACTGCAAGCATGATAATTAAGAGGACACATTTGGACTATGAGAGAAACCAAAGCAAAAGTCTCTATAGCTACAAAGTTTGCACTAAGAAGGCGACATCAATGTACCAATATGCAATACACACTTTTTTAACCAACTTTGAAAAACAATCCAGTTATTAACAGATGAAAAAAAAAAAAGAAACGGAAAAAAAGAGTGAAAAATGCATTGAATAATATCGTACCAATAGCCCAGTCTGGAGCCGTAGACTAGTCCTTGCCCCTAGAGCAGAGCACAGGCATTTATCAAAGCGATAGAGAGGCCGGTCCCGTGGTTCTACTCCTGCTGTGCAGGCGACTGTGAAGCGGCACGGAGCAGTTTGGTTTGAATGGTTTCTGAATGAAATTGTACAGTAGAGTTCAAAGTCAGAAGGAAATGTTTTCCCCAAAGTTGTATGAAATTCTTAAATAATAGGGGAGCTACAAGCACTAATCCCATATTAGTTGGATCGATGATGGATTATTTATTCATACTACTATATTCTTCGAATCCCACAATGAGTAAAATGATTTTCGATCAAAAGTGGTCATAAAAATAGTAGAATTTTTAAAAAGCGTAATAGCAGTAAATCCTTGCAATCATTCATTGTTTTGTGGAATCTTCAATTTAAGTTAATATGTGTGCAGAACGATTGCCTTGTAATTAAGGCAGTACCACATATCTGGGCATTTGCCAGCCTCAACGCCAAAGAATCTTCGAGGGGATAAAAGTAAAGTAAAGAATTATAACGCCTGGCTCACGCTGAATCCGGTCCGGGTCCGGTTTCGGTCCTGATCCAGTCCGGGTTTGCCCCAAACTACCACTCACATTGAGTCCGGCTATCACTGTGGCTCCGCCAGCTCCGGCGCCAGACGCCGCTTCAGGCACAGAAACGGCCCTCGCGAGAACAGAAGTGCACGTGAGTTTCCCTCTTGGTGCGAGTTCACGTCATAAGTCGCCCCATATATAGGTCGTTTTTGTCAACAAAAGCCGTATTTGCCAGTTCAACGACTCTCCCCAGTGAAGTGGATGCTTTGCAACACACTAATGCCCCTGTGTCACTGGTAATGGAGAAATGTTTACATTTACGACGTTACACGCGTTTACAGGTGGTAAACGAGACCAAATAAGTAGTAAGCGGACAGATTTTATTTTGAAATACACCGGATCTTCCTCTCTCACGAGACCTGACTTCCTGTTTGGCTCGTGTTTTTCTGTCAGCTTGATCCGTTGGGGCTCCGGTTTCCGGCAAAAATAGACTTCTTGCGGATTCTTTCCGGAAGGCCGCCGGATGGCCTCGGTAGCCGGACCTGGACCTCGCGGAGCAGTGTGAGTGTGCTACATTGGTTTTAATGACTTTCTAAGTTTGCGGACGCCGTACCGGACCTTAACCGGATTCAGTGTGAGCTGGGGGTAAGACTCCTTGTCATGAAGCATTAAAAATGTAACGCCATCTTCAGTCCGCGATTCACTTTGTCACAAACTATGATAAATGTAAACACCACCAAACTGGACAGTACCGCTTCATGCACATCTCTATACAACTCTGAGCAACTTGAGTCAGGACATTTGGATGGTACGGTCCAATCCTGTGCCCTCTCTGGACCTGGGCGAGGAACAGGCAGGAGGCTCAGTATGCCCAGGAGGAGGTTGGCTCTCATCTCCTCTCTTCAGTTTTATTTTTGACTATGTGTAGGCTTACAGTGGTGTGGCCTCCCAACTGGTTCCCCGCTGGACTTGACGTCACTTGGTCTCCTGCAGGACGGGGGCAGGGACTGCGGAGGGGTGTGGTCGGCTCAGATCTGTCCCAGCAGAGGCAGCTGCGGCTGTGGAGGCCAGGCTGCAGGGCGTAGCTGGGCTGGGAACGCCTGTAAACAAGAAATAATAATCAGTGTTTATTGTGTATTATGTTATAAAGAATAAGACTAAGAAACACATGGAGGAAATTCAGATTTAGATGAGGTCATGTGCTTGTGGTCTTTCATTTGAGAGTAAACTAACAGCAGATTAGGCCAACAAAAATTTCACTTTGTGATACAAGCAGCAACATCGGTATGAATGCTCTCTAGGTTCTACTTGAGTAGAACCTAGGGCTTGAATCACAAAGTGCTGTTGGATGAGTGTGTGTCCGCTTGCGTACCACTACCACAAGAGCAGCCGTAGTTACATTCGCAACTTACCACCATCAAGGAAATTAACAATGCCCAAATGTGTAAGTAATTCATAGACTACTTTACTGTCCCTTCTCATACTCACATTGATGAGCAGTGATGCTGTTTTCTGTGACAGAGGTCTTACTCTCTGTGGCCACCGCTGTCGTCACGGTGACTGCGATCGCACTGGACTGGTTTGGTCCACTCTGACACAGGCTTTGACTCTGGTCTGACACTGGTTTTTGGACCTGGTTCTGTCTGTTCGATGCACTGGTGGGGTCCGCATTGCTGCTCATGCTACTGCCCAGCTGGAGCCTTCTCATGTGTCTCACTACGGCTGTGGCATTAAACGCTTGCTGCAGGACAGAAGAAAAGAAAAGCTAAAACACAAGCATGCAAACTAGCGTTCTTTTGGGGCTCATTTACCAAGCGTTTGCTCATGTGCAAAGCGAGTAGCGCGTGCAAAAGTGGATCAGCAGCAGAGTCATTTATCATTGTTTTACTCATGCAGCATTGTCTTATTTACATATCAGATTTGTGGGCCTGATACTGTAATACAGGCAACATCAAATGGTAAATTGAGTGCAACATGCCCACAAAATAGCAGATTTTACTGTTTAAGCCTGCACCCACTATTTAGCACCTGCCTTGATAAATGACCCCATAGTTTTGGTACACGCTTGAGGCTTTTTTTGCTTCTCATTTTTGCAGACTTACAACATGAAAAAGTGCACTGGAGAGTTCCTTTTAAGGTGTTACTTTGTCCCCTTTCAACCTCATATGTTCGTAGGCATCTTGTGCTCAACCGGTGTTTTGGTCTTATGTCTTATTACATCATGTAATAAGACATTAAAACAACAAAGGATGGGGAAAACAAATACAAACTTTACCCTCCACTTGCTCTTGGCAAAGTTCTTCCTCATTTGCCGGCTCACAGACTCGTGGATGTTCTTACAGAGGGCGGTGTCTCCGGCAATCCTTCAAAACGCACACATACGCAGAATAAGAAACATTTAAATTTTCTCTAGGTCTGTATCCCATGTGGCAGTATTGATTGAATGCCTTTTCTATAGGAGTGAAGTGCCCATACCAGGGGTGCCTGAGAGCCTGTTCACAAGTGTAGCGCTTGGCTGGGTCCTTCTCCATCAGTCGGCTGATGAAATTCTTGGCTGTGAGTCACATAGAACAAAATGAACAGTGTTGTACAAAAGGCTTGGGTCAAAACACAACTAGAGGACTTATATGCCCGAGTGGTTCGACATCAAAGAGATGGAATAGTAAGAGTGGTATGAACAAGCAATAGCCGTCCTTATTATTATTACTATTTTGAGTGCATATGGAAGAGACCACTAATTTCAACAAAACATAAGCATGCAAGACCCAGCATGATCCTTCTCCCTTTTCCTCTGTCACTTGTACTTAAGAGCATGTTTTTTGTTTGTTTATCTTTCTTCATTAAATTGTCACATCACTGTAGTAAGATGATCATATCTGCATATTACTTCAGATATTGAAAAGGAATAAAAAAAAAAATATATATATATATTATTCTACTGAACATTCCAGAAAGTGCTGCTCTGTCATTGTTGTACATACGTCTTCTAGCCCGGCCAGCCAGAAAACACGTTTTCTTCTCCTTTACAAAGACGTGCATCTTGGATCAGGGGTGATTTCTTCGAATTCCCGATGGGCGTGATTGACAAGCACATTAACCAATCATAGAAAAGCTGAATATGACGTCCAAATTGGTGTTTTTTACGATGCATTGGCCAGTGGAGTGGAGACAAATGTTTTACTTGGGGTTAATTCCGTCTTCCTGTCGTGACCAGCTGCTCTGTGATTGGATCAATATAAAACGCTTCGAGATTTGATCGGCTGTTTGCTAAGTTCCAGATGGTCCTGCTTTGAACAGATATAAAAAGCAGGAGTGGATGGCTGGCCAGGCAACGTGTCTTCACCTCACACATCCTGGACTCCATTCGGATGAATAGAGAAGCCTTCCGACATCTAGTATAGTCTGTCATTCACTAGATGATTTCAGTGCTCAAACTACCTGTTGTGTCACATAATGTTTGTGCACAGAAATCAAAGAGGAGTTTGTGTTTACCAAGTTTCCCCACATTCACATTATTCTAAAACTGGAAATGCCATTTAAAGAACCTGACCTGAGTCCGAGATGTCGTCCCAGTACGGAGCATCAAACTCAAAATCTGCCTTTAAAATCTGCTCAAACAGTTTGGAGTCGTTTTCGTCGTAGAACGGAGGGTAACCACACAGCCTGCAAGAGGGATGCAGATATTAATACTGGGTTACAGATTACACTGTGAAGTTGTATAGGCCTGTAAGATAGGGGCAGTCAAAACAATGTTTTCATTTGTAGGTCAGCGTTTCCCAACCAGCACACTGTGGAGACTCTGTGGAGGGTGCATGGGATCAGCCGTGCTGCGCAGCACTCTGCAGGTGACATGGGTGGAGCACATTTCCTGAACAAAGGGGAGAGGGGCACCAATGCTTTTCCTGTTCTTTAAAAAAGATGTGTAGTCTGGTACCTAGTATTACCTTTGCAGATGCTGCAGAAAAAACAGCAAAATATGATACCCAGCCCAGCTCAGTCCCATGGGTCATACATTTCCTTAGAAAGTTGAGATATTTTAATATTAACAAAGACATTTTATCTTTGGTGTACACTTCACTAATTGAGTCCATCCTTACATACAACATCTCTTCCTGGTTCAACTTTCTCACCGTCAAACACAAAACAAAACTCAATAGAATAGTAAACTACGCCAGTAAGATCACCCAAACCTCTCAGACCCCACTCTGCGAACTGTACCGGCGAGTGGTGCGGAGGAAAGCCACTCTCATCACTGAAGATGCCACACACCCTTTGCATCATTCCTTCTCCCTGCTACCATCAGGCATAAGATATAGAACCCCATTGGCCCATAGAAATAGCTACAAGAAATCATTCATCCCATCTGCAGTCGCTGCACTAAATAAACTTTGGTAGCACTGTACTTTACGTTGATCTTTTTATGTGATATTTTGTAACGATGTTTGTGTGTGTTTTTTGATTGATTTGTGCGGTGCTGAAAGACACATTTCTGCTCTTTGGAACAGACAATAAAGTTCTATTCTATTCTATTTTTTTTTTTTTAAATAAACTCTTTGGAGCCATGCTTTTAAGCAGTGCTGGGGGGTACATTGAAATCCTGTTTACAAAGTGTCTTTTGGAGTCGCCCCGGCAACCAGGGGGTGGTATTGCAGCAATGTCAGCTCCCCATGATGAGGACCAAAGAGAAGCGTTGTATTCAGTGTGAAATTAGAAAAATAAATACAAATATTGCACTGAAGGTTGGGAAACCGTGTGCAATCTTTTGCCAAATGAACAAGTGAAATAGGATACAGGACTTGAGAGTTTTCGGCATTTGAGTGACGCATTACACATTTCTATCCGTGATTTATTGGATCCATTAAAAACCTTTTGGGATTGGCCATGGGCAAATTCCCAGATGCTTCTGCTTTTGCAACGGAATGTATATAGGGGCTTGCTCTACGCAGTTTAGAAAGGAAGACCAGGAAAAACAAATGTCCAGGTTCAGTTTTTCTACGTTTTTACTGTACACACTATGCCCCATTTCAGAGGTAATTGATAAACAAATAAAAGTTGTACAGCCTATAATGCGTTCAAATCCGTGTCCTTTTGTTGACAATTTCTGACCATAGTTTCTTATATACAATATTTCCAGTTATGTCCAAAAGAAGGCACTAGTTGCAGTTAATTGGAATAATAGCGTTCAACTTTGTGAGTCTCCTTGTTGGTAACAGTGTCTGTATTCAGGTCTCGTTAGCTTTTAGAAGCAGCTCAGGTGGAAGGATCCCTTTAGGTAATCACCCATGATAATCAGTGTCCTCAATACGATCCAGTGGAGTGATGCTGAGTGACGGGACAGAGAGGCCAAAGTGTTTAAACTAGAGGGCAGAATCACTTTTCTTCAAAAAACAAAAATGGGAGTTCGGTAATTGGCTTCTTTTTGCTTCCTTGGTGCCATTATTAGAGATGCATTTTAAATCTTTCAGTGATAGTGATGATATTAAATGCAATGCATGAGTAAGCCACTACAAAGATTTTAACAGTTTGGAATAGACGGGAGAAACATTTGCTGGGTCTCCATCCGCAAAGGAAATCTCGGATCATTTCATGTTCCGGGGAAAAAATATTCCAAGCCGGTGATCAGAACTACAGGAAAATGTCCAGTCTTGCTTAAGACGGGCAGCACAGTGGCACATCAGTTAGCGCTTGTGCTTCACAGCCAGAAGGTCCCGGGTTCAATCCCCGGCTGGACTGTGTGGAGTTTGCATGTTCTCCCCGTGTCTGCGTAGGTTTCCTCCGAGTACTCTGGTTTCCCCTACCACTAAAAACATGTACAATAGGGCAGGATGAGAAAGTGTGTTTGAGGATGTGAGGGGGGGACGGATTATGGATGGAAAATGGCACCAATCCAGTGTGGCGTGTTCATTTACATGCACGGTCCTAGAGCTAGTTTTAATCATCAATTGCTACTATTGCTCCTGACGGTTGCTGTGCATCAACAATATTCAGCCTGATTAATCATCTTCAGCATTAGGCCTAATTACAACACACATTAACATGAATGATTAACATTCGTAGGCTGCATACATTTCATTCAATAACAACATAAAAAGGGACAGAATACAAGCTGTAGCTATAATTGCATTGTAAAGGAAAAAGGTTGCTGCTCTGAAGCAACACATCACATCCTTTGCATCCTCTTCATATTTGACCAATAATTAAAACAAACAAAACCTTTTTCAAATGTTTTCAGACAATCTTTGCCTATTAATTTCAATGGACGAGAGCTTCTGCTTCACCCACAGTGAAGTTGATCCCATCTACTGATTGAATGGGTCGTAGTTGCAAATTACAAGATTCTTCAGGACTATATCGTTCGGTGCCTTCATTAATATTAACCTTCTATCAATAATTTACTTTAAGGCTTTCCATTTTTATTTTTTGTAAATTTTTTGGTAAATGCCTCGCAGGTTAAAAAAACAAACAGTGCATCAATACTGACCCCCATCTCAAAGTGTACTGTATATAAAAATGGATACAAAGCTTTTAATTATATTTAAAAGCTTTGCCTACTAGCCCTTCCCTATGCATTGTAGGGAAGGGCTGTTCAATTTGTCATCTGTAGTACTCTAAGCAACTAGTACATACAATGACCTTCCCTTCTCTATGATGGAAAACTCCCTGTACAACTGAGAGCTTGCCAAACATATATAACCGTAAAGACAAAGCAATTGCAAAGATCATACATCACATTTTCATTTTGGCCGTGTCCAATTGGGACCGCTACATGTGGACACCTTTGTACTCATCCTGTCGTCGACCTCCTGACCCCTGACCCACACCCTTCGACCTCTGTCCCTGAAGCAATGTATACTTTAGGTGGAGTTCGCTCAATAACAAGTCCCACACATGAACAAACACATTTTTACTGTGCCGTGGGGCAGGCTGAATGGGCTAGTTGAGTTGAGGGTAAAACTACAAGCCTCAAACAAGATGTATGTACGCATGCAGAAATGGTAAACAAGTTTAAAAGATTCTGATTGCTGATAGAAATAGGTTGAATTAGACAATTTAACACACTTTTTGGAGCAAAACCCTCTGATTGAATCCAATAACAGAGTAAATCAATAGAGCAGTATGTCACTAATCCACATTTTAGGATTTTTTTTTGTGTACATCGAGTTCCATTGCTGAATATACTGAAGTGTTTTAAATGAGAAAATACGAGTGAGAGACTGGTCAGGATGTTGCATTGGCCTGGAGCGCAGCTGTGATAAACAAACTAAAGGACTGCTCAGAACATGTTCCGTAATGGATTATGGGCTTCCCTCTATGAAGCAACAAAATACAGGAAATACAGATCGGGGTGCTTCAGCAGTAGAAGAAGACACAACCCTAGTGAACAGTGTAATCCAGCTATAAAACCTGGGAGGCTACTAGAGCTTGTAAGCCATAATATCCTCCAAATCTCGTGACACTTACGTGACCCAAATTCTTTTCATGTGGTATCCGACAGTTGTTTACATTAGCCATACATTACAGACTAACATCAATGCGGCGTCAGAGTGCGTCATGTGACAATAAAATTAAAATTAAAATCAAGCAAACATTTATAAAGTGCTGCGCCTGAAATGGTGTAAAACTTACAGGATATAGGCGATGACTCCAATGGACCAACAGTCTACGGCTTTACTGTAAGGCTTCTGAGCCAGCACCTCTGGAGCTGAAATACAGTGAGTTAGGACATTGTTGACTTTCATGACTTTTGTTCAGTACAGACAAATACATGTTTTATCATAGCAGATATTGGTGATTGCCCAACAAAACGGCGGTAATACCACAGTATGAGAATTCACAGCAAACCTTGCGCTGTCAAAACCTTTCTGCCCCTTACGTTCCTCACAAGATACATTTAAAACTACTGTGTGCCTTTAATGTTTTTTATTGGCTGGAAAGTGCACAGAAACAACACATTCTTCCACAATCACTCATGTTTATGTTGGCAATTGCTGATAATTTGATGCAGGTGAGAATTTCTCTTATTGTGAAAATCTGAAATGACAAAATATCCCGGAAAATTTACAGATTGTCAGTCACTGCATGGCAGAGCAGCTGGTTTTATTATAAGCTCCAACTTAAAAAATATGCTCAAATCTCTCCATAGACACCAATATCCACTGCATTTGACTCATTTTTGAAAGCCACCGGAGCAATATGTCACCAGCACTGGGTGTCCGCCGTGTAGCGAAAGGATGCTTCTTTAGATCTGGAGCCAGGAGCAATGCTGTCTTGCACTGCTGGGGGGCTACAACCTTAAAGGAATAGGCCACTATTTTTCCATACTGAGATATGTTCTTACCTGAGCTTAGACGAGTTGATTTGGTCACTTCTGGTTAGAAGGTGTCAAAGTTCTCCTAGGTGTTATTACGCCTTACAATATAGTACACCTTTTTATCCGCTTAGAATATCGACATGTTTCATTTTGTGCAACTATACTTGTGTAACTGCTCATGTAACCATATTTAAATAGGGGAAACGTGGAAGAGCTTTGTCGCTTCTAACTTCACCCCGTTAGGCCCCATAGAGGAATGCCAACAAATGCCAAACAACATTTTTGGTCTTTTTGCGTGACTGAGCGCACGCGTAAAGACCAGACAGGTACGCATCAACTCATCTAAGCTCAGGTAAGAACATATCTCAGTATTGAAAAACGGTGGCCTGTTCCTTTAAAGAAAAGGTCTCGTGGATTTGAAAACAAATTACTTACTACTTACTTACTTAGGACCAGAATTGGAGGTTTAGCATAGGGTCAGTCAGAGCATGAGGTCAGAGAAAAACTGGGAGGCTGTGCATTTGAAAGCCAGAAGAGAGAAGAGAAGGTAAAACCAATGTGAAATAGACCGTTTTTGAGGGGAATCCTGCTTACAATAGAAACCCCCAAAGCAGCCTTTTGCTTCTTTGCAGTATCATTTCAAAGCAAACCCCGTTTCCCTTTTTTGTGTGTGCAGAGTTGGCCCGGCCTGACCCTCCAGTGCAGCTCATTATTGAGACTGGACACAGCAAATGAGAGTGGACAGGGAGGTCAGCTCAGCTCTGCAACCGTCTCCAATACATTTACACACACACTGTAAGCATTAGGAGTAAAAGGCTAAAAATCTGGGCCAGAGCTAAATACTTCTGCTGAATCACTGGAGATGTTTACATGCTCGTAGTGTCTCGCTACAACTGCGTGTGGTTGTATTTAGCTTATAATAGTTTACTGGAAAACATTTCTTACACATCAGTCATCACGTCTGGAGAGCACTAAGAAGCAGCATTTGGAAGCGATAGTGGTTTAGCAGTCACTGTGTTTTCCCAGTACAAAATAAGACACTGAGACTTGTGCGATACCAACGCCACAATAATTATTATGAATCAGGATCTTACGAATCATTAGCCTGATAATTAGAGCTGCACGGCAACGCTGCTCAGTGGAATTGCTAAGAAACGGTGGCCTTATTTAGACATTTTGTAAGTAATAGATTGCGTTTACTTTCCAGACAGATGATGTATCATTATCTCAGACGGAGGGAAGGAGACGTTACAACTCTATGGGAGAGATACAGCTTTTGTAAGAAATTTCCAAAAAGTAAATTAACAAATTTACTTTTGTCCTATTTCTCTGGCGCAGATGGTAGAGCGGGTCGTCTCATGATCGGAAGGTCGGGGGTTCGAATCCCGCCTCCTGAAGGTGCACATTGTCATTGTGTCCTTGGGCAAGACACTTCACCCTCCTTGCCTCCAGTGTCTGCGTACACTGGTGTATGAATGAGCGTGTGAATGGGTGAAGCCCCTATGAGAGACCAACAGGCCCATTTGGAACTATGAGGCCGTCCTTCTGTGGACCCAACACCTGCATAGGGGCTGGTGCAATGTGATTTGGACCAGCCCCAAACCCCCCCAACAGCTGCCCCCACGACCCGGCAACGGACAAGTGGAAGAAAATGGATGGATGGATGGATAAATTGACAAATGCTGAAATTGATCGTTATTTGGTAGTCATTGGATTCACAAACATGTCGCATTCATCTTATGGCTTAAAGTCCTTTTATCTGATCAACATCACACAAATGTTTTTGAATATTGCCACCGCTTTTGACCAGTTTAATGAGAAAATAATTTACGTGCTGACAAAGAAGACACTGAACATTGTGACTGTTTTTGTTTCATGTGGATTGAGATATTAGCCCTAGGCCAAGACAAGGAAAAAAAAAACATCAATCAGCATTTTGACAGTTACCATGGTTACTATCATCAAATTCTTACCTGCCCATTTGCTTCTGTTACTTATTTTGATGCTAGTTTGATTGATTCTAGTGGATATATTTCTGTCATTTCTGTCTGCGGCAGTAATGCCCTGTGGTTAAAAACATCTCCACAGGAGGCGAAGCAGCAGGAGTCTGAGAGAAACAGAGCAAAACCTGACCATTTATAGTCAAAGACTGGCAGCTTTTGAACCACGCATGCGGAAATAAAGTCGATTTAGTCGGTGCCAACACAAAATACTACAACCTTCTGTTGTCGAAGATATGGGCTGTCATGAGTTTATATGTCTTAATGGGGAGATTGTTTATAGAGTTTGTCAGATTGCACTGCGCTCTTTGTGTTGAACAGCTGGGTCTGAGAACAACAGCTGGGAATAGGCATGTCTGAGGCTGCACAGTAGCAGAAGAAACGTAACAATAATGTTGAACAATGTGGTATTTTAATGCAATGGAATTTTTAGAGGTTGATGCATCTCAGGTTTTCCTCACAATATGTGACACATTGTATTATTGATTAACACTAAGAACATTATCTTTGATAACTCAAATATGTTTACATTATACTGGTTAGATTACAGTATACTGCATTAACTCAGTTGTAACATTGTGTTAAACTTTGACATCATAATGCGGGGGCATTCAGCCCATGGTGGAAAGACACTTCATAGTGTCAGGTGTCCTGGGACTGACTGGCCTCCCCAAACCCCACCATCACAATGAATGCCTCTGAACCATCTGAGCTTATTCCTATTGGCAACCTAATCCACAAGTCCATTTTTTTAAAAGCTACAATCGCAAAAATTAAAAACATAATCTGTACATATTAAAAAATTTTAAATTTGCAAACATTCCGTCAAACAAAAGAATGAAGGGAAATTTAGCTCAAATGTTTCTGTTTTATTCCTCCAAAGTCCAAACTCCCCTGCATACCAGGTGGTGTTACTACCACAGGATTGGCTGCAGACCTGGCCGAGACTTGACCCGGAACAGATTTAATCACAATTTGATTACAGTTGCACAGTCCTAGCCTGACCTACATCTTTATGTCTTTTACAAGCAGAAAACTACAAGTTAAAAATCCTTTGGTATTTTTCTTCTCATTTCTGGGTCATCTGTACACAATATGCCAGTCATGTATGTACACACACAGCACCGCAGCAGCTGTGAGGCTCTGATAAGGCAGATCACATCGAACCAAAACTGTGCTCATTTGAATTTCTGTGCGTTTTTCTGAGATTACAGCCGGAAGTCAGAAACTCAATTTGGTTTACATGTAAATTAGCCTGATTCTGATGTGCAATGGCATAAAGTATGAATGACAAAATTAAATTAAATAAATGGCAGAAAAGTGTATAGGTAATTGGCAGAGATTTAATTACCAAAGATAATAATAATAATAATAATGCCTTACACTTATATTGCGCTTTACAAGCCTGTATTACCAAGTTTCTCAAAGCGCTACACTGTCGTCATTATTCATTCACTCCATACTTGGTGGTGAGCTGCTGTTGCAGCCACAGCTGCCCTGGGGCAGCCCGTCTGCGCCATCGGCCCACCACCTGCCACTCACTCATACACCAGTGTACGCAGACACTGGAGGCAAGGAGGGTGAAGTGTCTTGCCCAAGGACACAACGACAATGTGCACCTTCAGGAGGCAGGATTCGAACCCCCGACCTTCCGATCATGAGACAACCCGCTCTACCATCTGCGCCACCGTCGCCCTGCAACTCAATGTAAGGAGTTCTATCTGGTGATGTCCCTTTACAGTGAATTGTTGCCAGAATAAATATTTTGCAATCCTGCTGATGGTTGGCTTTTTCCCACCATGGAGGGTCACCAGTTGAACGGCCATGCACATATTGTTGAGTCCATGTGCAAGACTCTTCACTCACAACGCCAAGGCCGATAAACCACAAAATTGTAAAGGGACTTCAAGAGTCCAGAAAGGTGTTATACCCAATGGCCGCTGGCTGCTCTGCTTTATGACCACAACACTGGAGGCCGCCATTGCTGTAGTACCTACATATAGCCGCTAGTCTCCCATTAGGAATCATTACACTTTAGACACATTAAAAACAACTTTAGAGCCTGGTGCCTAATTTTTTGGAACTTTCTACGGCTAGATATTCCTCCTGTGATAACGCTGGGTTAAATCTCGTACTTAATGAGGGTCGGACTGTTAGCATTGGAGCTGCGCGAGCTACATGTCACGCAAGGGTAGAGTCTACAGTGAAGATCCCTGGGGAGGAGGAGTCTGTAAATCCGCCATGATTTCCCCCTCGAACGTGGTCATTATAGTAAACGGGGAGGAGTGAGGAGGAGTTGTCTATTCTTTTTAACAGTCTATGGTTATTCCAGACAAATGCATTGTTAATATTTTGCATGTCAATTTTATAAAATAAACTCTAACTAAGGTTAACGTTGTTGCTGTATATTAATATGCGTCTCACTCACCCACGTATCCAGGCGTCCCACAGGCGGTGGACATGACGTTCCCGCTGCCCTCCATTTTAGAAAGACCGAAGTCACTGATCATGATCTTTGACTCGTCCTGAGGGTTGAAGTACAGCAGGTTCTCTGGCTGTGGAGAGAAACAGAACACAGGTTTGATTGATAATGTTTTCATCGATATTTTTTAAGATATAACAAGAAAGGTGAAGGCTGAGGTGTCCAAACGTAGGTGTCCGAAACTGTCTGATGCATGATATAATGGAACATTTTTAGTTTGAAATCTTAAACCCCATCTGATGTAAAAATGCCCAAACTGATTTAAAAAAAAATAAAAAATTATAGAAAAATCTTTTGACCTTATTTTATTATTTCTCATCTGCAGCGTAAATTAAACAGTTTTCCTTGTATTGGCTAAGCAGAGCCAGACAGACATTTAAGACATATTGTAATCGTTCACAATGACCTAAATGTTAAGAGGCAATCCACTTTGTAACAGACTATTTTGAACCATTAACCTCAAAGCTCCCCTAAATCATTACATTTGCAAGATTTGAGTTGGGCGCACACATACACTAGTCTATGGCCTTAACCGTCACACCAAGAGGTATTTAGGGTTTTGCTGTGAGACATTATACTGGCATCCTGTCATCACGAAACACGAAGGAGGTGGTTTAGACCAGCAATCAGATTGTCCAAAACTGCTGTGCGTCCCCAATAACCCCAAGTACATTGCAAGAGAGACTTTACTGTGGCATTAAATCATAGGCTATCAATGCTGAAGGAACTGAGGATATGTCACGGGGGCAATGGTGCTAGCTGTGTTAATGGCTAAGATGAGACACCTGCCTCGTATGGAATAAAGTTGAACAATAAATAAAAATAATTTCCTGTCCAGTAAGACCATGTTCACATTTGGAAAAATCCTGGAGCATTTCCTGGGAAAACGTAAACCGAATCTAGTGCACAACAATTCCAAAACAATGAAAAAACCAAACCAGATAATAAACTACGCAGTGATGGTGGCCAGTGGGGCCGATAGCACAGATGGGCTGCCTCCTGTGTACATCACGGCAGCAGTGTCTATAATAGTAGCTTACCACCCCAGATTATGGAATGAATGAATAACGATGGATGTGAAGTATGTACTGTACCTTTAAGTCTCTGTGGACAATTCCCATTCTGTGCAGGTAGTTGACCGCATCCAGCACTTGTCTTATCAACGTACTAGCATCTTTCTCTGTGTAAAACCCTTTCTCCACGATTCGGTCAAACAGCTCGCCCCCAGACACACTGCAGAACAAAAAGGGACAAAACAATTTAGTTTAAGTGCATTCACAAGGGCTAATATGTTTTGGGTTTTTGTGCTCCCCTCTCTCCACCTGGTAATAAGAAGTAACTGCCTGGACAGGGCCATGGGTCGATGTGTCTGATAATTTATGAGCAGTACATGCATGCATCAAGCCAAGACTGAACCACACACACACATACACTCGCGCAAGAAACCTATAGCCTGCAGCGTCTGAAACAGATTACAGAAATGTGGACCAAAGTACAGCTTGCAAAAGCACCTCACCTATGACCTACGCTTCCAGGCACACATATACATAAAGGTTAGGAAAATCCCCATATAACCCAGTAGTTTGAAAAAGATGAGAAATGTCCCAAGAGAACATATTCATAAAGTGCATGACAGAGGAAGGGATTCAAAAAGATATCACACAAGATGGTGAGTATCAATTCTTCTCATATGAAAGACTATTTTGTATGAGCACATTGCTATTCCTTCCTTAGTAGTGAGGGCATTTTTGAACATAGCAGCTCAAAGCTCAAAAAATGCATGCATTTATAAACATTTCAGTTTACGACATACATGTGATTAAGTGATAAATATAGCTGATTCCATAAAAAATATATTCTACCTTGAAACTCCCAAGTGTAATATTTGTCGATTGCTATGTTTTAATATTTATACTCAACTGTGGCACATGATCAAACAAGACTCCAAACTTGCGCCTCAGCATTTTAGCGCATTTCATGCCTCAACAGAAGCCTTTCAGCCCTTCATTTATTGCATTTAACAAATGCGTGTATGCTGAAGATACTGTGTGACAATGTTCAAATCCAGGCTGAAAACAGTTCTTTTTAGCTATGTATATGACAACCCCCTTATTTGTCATATGACCCTCTATATTTATATGCACTCTTCCCTTTTAATGTAATTAATTCATGACTATATTGATGTTTTATGGCTTGATTTTATCTCCCTTCTTGTACTTTTATGCAACTGTAAATCACTTCAAACTGCCTGTGTATGAAATGTGCTCTGCAAAAAAAAACCTTACTTGCCTTATAGGGATTGTTCAAAATTATATAAACATGAACAATCCCCAGTATTCTCCGAGTTGTAATTGTAGTGAACCAGTTAGAGTGCATGCTACACAGCCTTCCTTGCTGTTGTGTCAGGGAGGGCAGGTCAATAAGTCAAGATCAATCACACAACACCTGGAAATAAAATGGAAATTGGCCCAATAAAAATGTTGTTATTTTAACCCGAGGCAGATTCTTCTCATAGACATTTCATACTTCTGGAATCTCCAAAAACAGCATGAGGTGGCTTGCTCATGCACAGTGGTTCATTCTGATGTTAGCTGCCCATGCAAATAGCTCCCTCTGGGGGTAAAACACCAACATAGTGTCATGTTTTCACAATTCACAGCAGTGGCTTAAATAAATAAATATTAAAGATAGTGATCATGGTTTGCAAATGATAAATGCAAAATCAATCAAAAAGCAAAAACAATCTTGAGAGAATCAAAACGTTTTAAAAAAGGTCATAGTTGCTGCAAATTAAATTTACAAAACACGGAGAGGAGTAAGTAAACAATTTTTACAATTTTGATTTCAAGAACTATTAAATTATTATTACAACAGGAAGGATGGTCCAGAACGATTGTTGATTTTCCTCTATCATCAATACAAGATCTTAGGGAAAAAATACATCTTATGACAAGCTTACGAAACAATACCATGGAGAATACGCGCTGAAATCCAATCCACTTTATTTCTATAGCACATTTTATAACCAAGCTTTTTTTATATGCTCCACATCGACAGTAGTATTCTAAAATAAAATCAAGTGAAACCAAACCAATAAAAAAAAATTCAAAACCTAACCTATTTTAGTCTACCTCATTCATTATTTGTTGTTTTATTTTAAGACAAAAAATAAATAAATCATAAAATTGTTAAAAACAAAAGAAAATAAGAGAAACAGAAGACCACACGCCTCACGCGGTGTTAAAATCCAGAGAATAAAGATAGATCTTAAGACGCGACTTAAAACACTCCATAGTGGGAGCTGTTGGGATGTGGAGGGGCAGAGCGTTCCACAGCTTGGGGCCAACAAAGGAGAACGCCCTATCCCCCTGTGTTTTACGATCTGTCTCAGCTGAAACCTCTGACCTCAAAGCGTGCAAAGATTTAAAAACAAACAATGAAATATTAAAAACAGTTCTAAAATTAACAGAAAGCGAGTGCAAAGATGCGAGGATTGGTGAAATACGTTCAGATTGTTTGGTTCCTGTTGAAAGCTGAGCCGTGGAGTTCTGGACTAGCTGCAAGCGATAAAGAGCATCGTGGCTGACAGAGTGCATTGGAGTAGTCCATATTTTTATTGGTTTATTTGGTCGATACAGTGCATGTTATTGAACATACACGGGTCTCATGCATGTAAACAAGCCACACTGGAATGCAGCCTTGGGCTAATTTGCATCCGTCGTGCCCCATGCGCACTCTCAAACACACTCTCATTCATCCTGGCCTATTGTACATGTTTTTATTGGTAGGGGAAACCGGAGTACCCGGAGGAAACCAACGCAGACACGGGAAGAACATGCAAACTCCACACAGAAAGACCCCGTCCAGGCGGGAATCGAACCCGGGACTCTCCAGTTGTTAATCAGTTTTTCCCTTATTGAGATTTAAAACATATGTGAGCCAACCTAGCCTTGACATCACACAAGTACTGAAGTAGGTGTCGTCAGGGGGCTGTTTGCAGTTTTCCTGAGTGGCATGTAAATTTGCTGCATAAAAGTTATATGAGATGTCGTGTTTTTTAAAGATTTGGCTGAGGGGGAGAATATAAAGTGTTTACAGTACAGGTACGAGAACTGAACCTTGGGGGACTCAACAAAGCTTAAAGAGACTAGATGAAAGTTGGTCATTTTATACCCACTACTGCCACCTCAGGTCTTATGCGTAACTGCAGTCTCTATATTAATCTCGTGCATGACGGCACTTCTGACCCGAATTAACATCTTTTTCAGTGACAGTGCAGGATTTTAGAGGCAGTTGTGGTGAAGAGGTCTGGGATCCTTCTAGGACATGGCTGGAGCAAGTAGGAGGAGGAAAATACTTAGTTTTAACATTTTTAAACTCCGTATAGTCCCTTTAAGCACAAACAAAAATCAATAAAAAATGTAGTGGTACATTTTGGCCAGTATTAGTAATGCAACATTAAAGTGAAATACAATTTCCCTAATGTTTAAATCAATAATGTCTCATATCTTTATGTACTAGTAATTCTATACAATAATGGGTCAGATACAGCAAGTCAAAAGACCAACTGGACCTTCTTTGCCAGTTTGCACACATTTCTTTGAAGGATTGCAAAAATATTGTCTGAATATTGATATCGAGATATTGAAATTTTTTTTTTTGAGATATTCATAGCTTAAAATCCATGTTTTTCTCTCGTGATTGTCCGTGCAGCCCCAGCATACTCCATCACACGGTGTGCGGAGAGCCAAGTGCAGCGGCTCATGCCATAGCCGCTCCTAACTCTAAGTAAGTTTTATCTGATGTCTGCACTCCAGACCTATGCACATTAAATTAGGAATCTTTTAACGAATGGGGCAACACATGCATTGTGTCCTCACTTCTCTCCCAGTGCCGCCGCCTGTCATGCGCTCATTACGGCCATCAGATGCTCCGAGAGGCCCCACCGAGGCCACTGTGATTGGATGATGTTGAACAGTATTTGTGCTGCTGTTTTATTAATGCAGTTGACAAAAAAAACCCCGATCCATAGCCTATATTAAATGAGAACGATAAGGAAGAGCAGCAAAGGAAAAAATGAGTGATCGGGGCTTATGGCACAATTACGCGTCACCGCGGGTGGACCTGTGAACACCCACGTTTGTCCTTAGCCCACCCGACGGTCCTTATCATTCAGTGTCTACGGCCTCTCCCAGGACAGAGACATCTGCACCTTTGTCTGCAGGACGCGCACATCTGGCGGTCTCTGTGCAGATCGTTGCATCGTGCGCTCTGTTCCTAAAACTCGTGTCCCCGACCTGTCATCCCTTCTTGCACCCTCCGCTGTGACCGGCTCCAGAGAACACAGGCGGCTAACGTTGTGTGGGGGCATCAGGACTTATATTTGCTGATGCTTGTTTTACGTTTTCCCTGATGAATAAAGAGACTTGCACAATGCCTGTGCGTAAGTCTCTCCTGATCGCAGGCAGCGTTGGCACGTGTTTCTTTTAGTCTACTCTTCTAGTCTTCCTCATCTTTCTCATAACTGCAATAATAAAACAGTGGCACAAACACGGTTTCATTATTTAAAAAAGCTGTTCTCAATTCCACCGTCGCCTCAGTGTGGGGACATTTGAAGGCAGACGCACAATTCGTAATGAGCATAGGCAGCGGCATTGAGAGAGGAGTGAGGACGCAATATAGAATATAAATAAGCTAAATAATAATAAACAAAATGTGCTGCCAAGACGCAGGACGTAGATGTTGAACACCGAACACCGCGGCCGCGGTAACCGGTAGCTTATCAGAACAAGTAAAGTAAACAAAATAATGGACGTTGTTTTTGCAGTATTGTTTCCCCATTTAAAAGCCAATAAATGTTTCATTATGTTCTATTGAATTCCAATTGTATTTAAAAATAAGAAACACAATTAAACAACCATAAATTGTGTTTTTCCAAATTTATTTTGAGAAGGAATAACCACTGATCGAAGGCTACACAGATTCCTTTGATCATTGTTTTTATTTAGGCTAATATTATTGTTGGAGCCATTTTAGCATGTTCATGTTTGATCCTCCTGCCATTGCGTGGCGCTCTGTGTGTGCGAACTTGTGCAATTACCTGCCCTATATAAGGGGGGAGGAGGGGGCACTCAGGTGTGGCAGTGTGGAGGCAAACATCTTTTGACCGTGTCAACCTATTGAAATCTGTGTATTTATGGATGGCTTTGAGGTATGTCAATAAACCTTTTGGAACCCAGTATTTTCCGACTATTTGTGGAGGAAGACACACGTCCGAGACGCCTAAACACTGTAGCCTGAACGGACGTTTGCATAGGGCAAATCCTGGCCGCTACAATTAGGCCCGAGCGGCCTGCCGTAGCAAGGGCCTATTGTAATCGCAACGCAGTGCGCGCAGCGCACTGAACCGAGGTGCGCGGAGCGCACGAAAACAGCGCTAAGCGCTGTCCCCATGTCAAACGTGAACTCACCGTGTAAAACAGTGACTGCCCACACCTCTGGTGTGGGCCCTTATACTTATAATTGCTGCAAAATGAATGGGGGTATATGGCCAACTGTCATACGGAGGTGGATGACGAGCGCGAAGCGCTCGTCATTCACCTCCGAGCCCCACGGGTGTGTGGGGGAAGTCGAAAGCTTTCCAAAAATGTATAATATGTTGTAGTCGCGAAAGCGACTATATTGTTTTTGCAGGAAATATTATTTTTTTTTTTTAGGCCCGAGCGGCCTGCCGTAGCAAGGGCCTATTGTAATCGCAACGCAGTGCGCGCAGCGCACTGAACCGAGGTGCGCGGAGCGCACGAAAACAGCGCGAAGCGCTGTCCCCATGTCAAACGTAAACTCACCGTGTAAAACAGTGACTGCCCACACCTCTGGTATGGGCCCTTATACTTATAATTGCTGCAAAATGAATGGGGGTATATGGCCAACTGTCATACGGAGGTGGATGACGAGCGCGAAGCGCTCGTCATCCACCTCCGAGCCCCACGGGTGCGTGGGGGAAGTTGAAAGCTTTCAAAAAATGTATAATATGTTGTAGTCGCGAAAGCGACTATATTGTTTTTGCAAAAAATATTATTATTAGGCCCGAGCGGCCTGCCGTAGCAAGGGCCTATTGTAATCGCAACGCAGTGCGCGCAGCGCACTGAACCGAGGTGCGCGGAGCGCACGAAAACAGCGCGAAGCGCTGTCCCCATGTCAACCGTAAACTCACCGTGTAAAACAGTGACTGCCCACACCTCTGGTGTGGGCCCTTATACTTATAATTGCAGCAAAATGAATGGGGGTATATGGCCAACTGTCATACGGAGGTGGATGACGAGCGCGAAGCGCTCGTCATCCACCTCCGAGCCCCACGGGTGCGTGGGGGACTTCGAAAGCTTTCCAAAAATGTATAATATGTTGTAGTCGCGAAAGCGACTATATTGTTTTTGCAAGAAATATTATTATTAGGCCCGAGCGGCCTGCCGTAGCAAGGGCCTATTGTAATCGCAACGCAGTGCGCGCAGCGCACTGTACCTAGGTGCGCGGAGCGCACGAAAACAGCGCGAAGCGCTGTCCCCATGTCAAACGTAAACTCACCGTGTAAAACAGTGACTGCCCACACCTCTGGTGTGGGCCCTTATACTTATAATTGCAGCAAAATGAATGGGGGAATATGGCCAACTGTCATACGGAGGTGGATGACGAGCGCGAAGCGCTCGTCATCCACCTCCGAGCCCCACGGGTGTGTGGGGGAAGTCGAAAGCTTTAAAAAAATGCATAATATGTTGTAGTCGCGAAAGCGACTATATTGTTTTTGCAAGAAATATTATTATTCTTCTTTATTCTTCTTTCTTTCTTCTGCTCTTTGAGCAGGAATTTGACCCCCTGAACATAGTCAAAAACTCACCAAACTTTGCCCAAAATTCAGGTCCGGTGAAAAATTAATTAAAATGTGTGTTTCGTTTTGGGGAAATAAAAAATGGCGCGACAGCGCCACCTACAAAAGTGAAAATACATTGCGCCTATGGGGAGGGGGCCAACATAAACTTTGTCATAGAGCGACGGGATTCGGTACAGACATTCGTCATGTGACGACAACCAAAAAACATTATTGTGGCCACGCCCCCTGACAAACCGGAAGTCCGCCATTTTGACAGGAAGTCTGGAAAATGGTGAGTCAGCGTTTTCGCTGACGTCGCATTTTAACTAACTCCTCCTAGGGCGTTTCACCAAATGAGCCCAAAATCGCTCCAGCTCATCCCGAGATGTGGGGCATCAAAAGTTATCCAAATTTTTTGGCTACGTTTTACGGTTTGTTTGCGGCGAAGCCGCAATCTTTACGAAGAATTTTGTGACTTACCGAAAACAACAAAATGCTCCCATTTGCACAAATGAACTTCGATTAAAAATCGGAAATATACATTTTATTGACCTTTCACCCCCGGACACAACAAATGTGAAAAAGTGAGATTTGGCGCGATAGCGCCCCCTCTAGGCCGAGAACAAAAAATGCATTATGGGAAAAAAATTAGTTTCTCGGAAATTGATAAAATTCGGCACAATAATAGCTGATGGCATCCCGATCCAAAAAGCCAATAAGACCCATACCGTATTTTGTACGGTGTTGCCATGGAGACGATCAAGGCTCCCCATGTTAATCCAATAGGACTGACACACAAATATCACATTATACACAATTACAGCGCGCTAGCGCCCTCTGTCAGGAGCTTGTGGACAGTAGTAATTGAAGTACGGCCCGTCAAGGCCGTCCGATGCTGCTTGTGAAATAAAAAAGATTTGGGGCGCGCTAGCGCCCTCTGCAGGTTGGAGCCATCATTCACATGGAGACGCTAAAAATCTCATTTTGACGTTTACTCACAAAGATTAATGGCTCATCAGGGCAATAAAATGTAGTGTGGCCACGTTGGCGCACTCGGTGGGTTATGGCGCGGCAATGGAGGCACTAAGGGAGCCTCCATTACATGGTTGCTAGGCGACCAACAGGTGGTCGGCCATTTTGGGAAAAATCGAGTAATCAGCGCCGAAGGCGCCATTTCTCGCCTTTGCCTCTTTTATAATCTCGACCTAGGGTGGCAGCGACATTATAACCACGTAGGGCGCGGCAGCGCCTCCCGGTTATTGCGGCGGCGTGCGGCAACCGGCGTCAACCGGCCACCGCGTCCCGCGAGGGCCTCTCGATGCCGCTTGCGGCTTTAATTTTTTTTCTTCTTCTTCTTTCTTTCTTCTGCTCTTTGAGCAGGAATTTGACCCCCTGAACATAATCAAAAACTCACCAAACTTTGCCCAAAATTCAGATCCGGCGAAAAATTTATTAAAATGTGTGTTTCGTTTTGGGGAAATAAAAAATGGCGCCACAGCGCCACCTACAAAAGTGAAAATACATTGCGCCTATGGGGAGGGGGCCAACATAAACTTTGTCGTAGAGCGACGAGATTTGGTACAGACCTTCGTCCTGTGAGGACAAACAAAATATATTATTGTGGCCACGCCCCCAGACAAACCGGAAGTCCGCCATTTTGACAGGAAGTCGGGAAAATGCTGAGTCAGCGTTTTCGCTGACGTCGCATTTTAACGAACTCCTCCTAGGGCGTTTCACCAAATGAGCCCAAAATCGCTCCACTTCATCTCGAGATGTGGGGCATCAAAAGTTATCCAAATTTTTTGGCTAAGTTTTACGGTTTGTTTGCGGCGAAGCCGCAATCTTTACGAAGATTTTTGCGACTTTCCGAAAACAACAAAATGCTCCCATTTGCACAAACGAACTCCGATTAAAAATCGGAAATATACATTTTATTGACCTTTCACCCCCGGACACAACAAATGTGAAAAAGTGAGATTTGGCGCGATAGCGCCCCCTCTAGGCCGAGAACAAAAAATGCATTATGGGAAAAAAATTAGTTTCTCGGAAATTGATAAAATTCGGCACAATAATAGCTGATGGCATCCCGATCCAAAAAGCCAATGAGACCCATACCGTATTTTGTACGGTGTTGCCATGGAGACGACCAAGGCTCCCCATGTTAATCCCATAGGACTGACACACAAATCACACATTATACACAATTACAGCTCGTTAGCGCCCTCTGTAAGGAGCTTGTGGACAGTAGTCATTAAAGTACGGCCCGTCAAGGCCGTCCGATGCTGCTTGTGAAATAAAAAAGATTTGGGGCGCGCTAGCGCCCTCTGCAGGTTGGAGCCATCATTCACATGGAGACGCTAAAAATCTCGTTTTGATGTTTACTCACAAAGATTAATGGCTTATCAGGGCAATAAAATTTAGTGTGGCCACGTTGGCGCCCTCGGTAGGGTTATGGCGCGGCAATGGAGGCACTAAGGGAGGCCTCCATTACATGGTTGCTAGGCGACCAACAGGTGGTCGGCCATTTTGGAAAAAAACTAGTAATCAGCGCCGAAGGCGCCATTTCTCGCCTTTGCTCTTTTATAAACTGCACCGAGGGTGGCAGCGACATTATAACCACGTAGGGCGCGGCAGCGCCTCCCGGTTATTGCGGCGGCGTGCGGGAACCGGCGTCAACCGGCCCACGAACCCCCGCGAGGGCCTCTCGATGCCGCTTGCGGCTTTAATTCTTTCTTTCTTCTTCTTTCTTCTGCTCTTTGAGCAGGAATTTGAGCCCCTGAACATAGTCGAAAACTCACCAAACTTTGCCCAAAATTCAGATCCGGTGAAAAATTAATTAAAATATGTGTTTCGTTTTGGGGAAATAAAAAATGGCGCGATAGCGCCACCTACAAAAGTGAAAATACATTGCGCCTATGGGGAGGGGGCCAACATAAACTTTGTCGTAGAGCGACGAGATTTGGTACAGACATTCGTCACGTGACGACAACCAAAAAACATTATTGTGGCCACGCCCCCTGACAAACCGGAAGTCCGCCATTTTGACAGGAAGTCCGGAAAATGCTGAGTCAGCGTTTTCGCTGACATCGCATTTTAACGAACTCCTCCTAGGGCGTTTCACCAAATGAGCCCAAAATCGCTCCAGCTCATCTCGAGATGTGGGGCATCAAAAGTTATCCAAATTTTTTGGCTAAGTTTTACGGTTTGTTTGCGGCGAAGCCGCAATCTTTACGAAGATTTTTGCGACTTACCGAAAACAACAAAATGCTCCCATTTGCACAAACGAACTCCGATTAAAAATCGGAAATATACATTTTATTGACCTTTCACCCCCGGACACAACAAATGTGAAAAAGTGAGATTTGGCGCGATAGCGCCCCCTCTAGGCCGAGAACAAAAAATGCATTATGGAAAAAAAATTAGTTTCTCGGAAATGGATAAAATTCGGCACAATAATAGCTGATGGCATCCCGGTCAAAAAAGCCAATGAGACCCATACCGTATTTTGTACGGTGTTGCCATGGAGACGCCCGGGGTCCACCATGTTATTCCAATGGGACTGACCCGCATATCACACATTATACACATTTACAGTGCGTTAGCGCCCTCTGTGAGGAGCTTGTGGACAGGTGTCATTGAAGTACGGCCCGTTAAGGACGTCTGATGCTGCTTGTGAAATAAAAAAGATTTGGGGCGCGCTAGCGCCCTCTGCAGGTTGGAGCCATCATTCACATGGAGACGCTAAAAATCTCGTTTTGATGTTTACTCACAAAGATTAATGGCACATCAGGGCAATAAAATGTAGTGTGGCCACGTTGGCGCCCTCGGTGGGTTATGGCGCGGCAATGGAGGCACTAAGGGAGGCCTCCATTACATGGTTGCTAGGCGACCAACAGGTGGTCGGCCATTTTGGGGAAAATCGAGTAATCAACGCCGAAGGCGCGATTTCTCGCCTTTGCTCTTTTATAATCTCGACCTAGTGTGGCAGCGACATTATAAGCAGGTAGGGCGCGGCAGCGCCTCCCGGTTATTGCGGCGGCGTGCGGCAACCGGCGGCAACCGGCCAACGAACCCCCGCGAGGGCCTCTCGATGCCGCTTGCGGCTTTAATTAGGCCCGAGCGGCCTGCCGTAGCAAGGGCCTATTGTAATCGCAACGCAGTGCGCGCAGCGCACTGAACCTAGGTGCGCGGAGCGCACGAAAACAGCGCGAAGCGCTGTCCCCATGTCAAACGTAAACTCACCTTGTAAAACAGTGACTGCCCACACCTCTGGTGTGGGCCCTTATACTTATAATTGCATGAAAATCAATGGGGGTATATGGCCAACTGTCATACGGAGGTGGATGACGAGCGCGAAGCGCTCGTCATCCACCTCCGAGCCCCACGGGTGCGTGGGGGAAGTCGAAAGCTTTAAAAAAATGCATAATATGTTGTAGTCGCGAAAGCGACTATATTGTTTTTGCAAGAAATATTATTATTCTTCTTTATTCTTCTTCTTCTTCTTCTTTCTTCTTCTGCTCTTTGAGCAGGAATTTGACCCCCTGAACGTAGTTGAAAACTCACCAAACTTTGCCCAAAATTCAGATCCGGCGAAAAATTTATTAAAATGTGTGTTTCGTTTTGGGGAAATAAAAAATGGCGCGACAGCGCCACCTACAAAAGTGAAAATACATTGCGCCTATGGGGAGGGGGCCAACATAAACTTTGTCGCAGAGCGACGGGATTCGGTACAGACCTTCGTCCTGTGAGGACAAACAAAATATATTATTGTGGCCACGCCCCCAGACAAACCGGAAGTCCGCCATTTTGACAGGAAGTCGGGAAAATGGTGAGTCAGCGTTTTCGCTGACGTCGCATTTTAACGAACTCCTCCTAGGGCGTTTCACCAAATGAGCTCCAAATCGCTCCAGCTCATCTCGAGATATGGGGCATCAAAAGTTATCCAAATTTTTTGGCTAAGTTTTACGGTTTGTTTGCGGCGAAGCCGCAATCTTTACGAACAATTTTGCGACTTATCAAAAACAACAAAATGCTCCCATTCGCACAAACGAAGTCCGATAAAAAATCGGAAATATACATTTTATTGACCTTTCACCCCCGGACACAACAAATGTGAAAAAGTGAGATTTGGCGCGATAGCGCCCCCTCTAGGCCGAGAAGAAAAAATGCATTATGGGAAAAAAATTAGTTTATCGGAAATAGATAAAATTCGGCACAAAAATAGCTGATGGCATCCCGATCCAAAAAGCCAATGAGACCCATACCGTATTTTGTACGGTGTTGCCATGGTGACGCCCGAGGCCCACCATGTTAATCTAATGGGACTGACACACAAATCTCACATTATACACAATTACAGCGCGTTAGCGCCCCCTGTAAGGAGCTTGTGGACAGTAGTGATTGATGTACGGCCCGTCAAGGACGTCCGATGCTGCTTGTTAAATTTAAAAAGATTTGGGGCGCGCTAGCGCCCTCTGCAGGTTGGAGCCATCATTCACATGGAGACGCTAAAAATCTCGTTTTGATGTTTACTCACAAAGATTAATGGCACATCAGGGCAATAAAATGTAGTGTGGCCACGTTGGCGCCCTCGGTAGGGTTATGGCGCGGCAATGGAGGCACTAAGGGAGGCCTCCATTACATCGTTGCTAGGCGACCAACAGGTGGTCGGCCATTTTGGGAAAAATCGAGTAATCAGCGCCGAAGGCGCCATTTCTTGCCTTTGCCTCTTTTATAATCTCGACCTAGGGTGGCAGCGACATTATAACCACGTAGGGCGCGGCAGCGCCTCCCGGTTATTGCGGCGGCGTGCGGCAACCGGCCAACGAGACCCGCGAGGGCCTCTCAATTCTTTTTCTTCTTCTTCTGCTCTTTGAGCAGGAATTTGACCCCCTGAACGTAGTCAAAAACTCACCAAACATTGCCCAAAATTCAGATCCGGTGAAAAATTTATTAAAATATGTGTTTCGTTTTGGGGAAATAAAAAATGGCGCGACAGCGCCACCTACAAAAGTGAAAATACATTACGCCTATGGGGAAGGGGCCAACGTCAACTTTGTCATAGAGCGACGAGATTCGGTACAGACATTTGTCATGTGACGACAACCAAAAAACATTATTGTGGCCACGCCCCCTGACAAACCGGAAGTCCGCCATTTTGACAGGAAGTCGGGAAAATGGTGAGTCAGCGTTTTCGCTGACGTCACATTTTAACGAACTCCTCCTAGGGCGTTTCACCAAATGAGCCCAAAATCGCTCCAGCTCATCTCCAGATGTGGGGCATCAAAAGTTATCCAAATTTTTTGGCTAAGTTTTACGGTTTGTTTGCGGCAAAGCCGCAGTCTTTATGAAGAATTTTGCGACTTACCGAAAACAACAAAATGCTCCCATTTGCACAAACGAACTCCGATTAAAAATCGGAAATATACATTTTATTGACCTTTCACCCCCGGACACAACAAATGTGAAAAAGTGAGATTTGGCGCGATAGCGCCCCCTCTAGGCCGAGAACAAAAAATGCATTATGGGAAAAAAATTAGTTTCTCGGAAATGAATAAAATTCGGCACAATAATAGCTGATGGCATCCCGATCCAAAAAGCCAATGAGACCCATACCGTATTTTGTACGGTGTTGCCATGGAGACGACCGAGGACCACCATGTTATTCCAATGGGACTGACCCGCATATCACACATTATACACAATTACAGCTCGTTAGCGCCCTCTGTCAGGAGCTTGTGGACAGTAGTGATTGAAGTACGGCCCGTCAGGGCCGTCCGATGCTGCTTGTGAAATAAAAAAGATTTGGGGTGCGCTAGCGCCCTCTGCAGGTTGGAGCCATCATTCACATGGAGACGCTAAAAATCTCGTTTTGATGTTAACTCACAAAGATTAATGGCACATCAGGGCAATAAAATGTAGTGTGGCCACGTTGGCGCCCTCGGTGGGTTATGGCGCGGCAATGGAGGCACTAAGGGACGCCTCCATTACATGGTTGCTAGGCAACCAATAGGTGGTCGGCCATTTTGGGAAAAATCGAGTAATCAGCGCCGAAGGCGCCATTTCTCGCCTTTGCTCCTTTATAATCTCGACCTAGGGTGGCAGCGACATTATAACCACGTAGGGCGCGGCAGCGCCTCCCAGTTATTGCGGCGGCGTGCGATAGCGTTCAGTAACCAGCCAACGAGACCCGCGAGGGCCTCTCGATGCCGCTTGCGGCTTTAATTTTTCTTCTTCTTCTTTCTTTCTTCTGCTCTTTGAGCAGGAATTTGACCCCCTGAACATAATCAAAAACTCACCAAACTTTGCCCAAAATTCAGATCCGGCGAAAAATTTATTAAAATGTGTGTTTCGTTTTGGGGAAATAAAAAATGGCGCCACAGCGCCACCTACAAAAGTGAAAATACATTGCGCCTATGGGGAGGGGGCCAACATAAACTTTGTCGTAGAGCGACGAGATTTGGTACAGACCTTCGTCCTGTGAGGACAAACAAAATATATTATTGTGGCCACGCCCCCAGACAAACCGGAAGTCCGCCATTTTGACAGGAAGTCGGGAAAATGCTGAGTCAGCGTTTTCGCTGACGTCGCATTTTAACGAACTCCTCCTAGGGCGTTTCACCAAATGAGCCCAAAATCGCTCCAGCTCATCCCGAGATGTGGGGCATCAAAAGTTATCCAAATTTTTTGGCTAAGTTTTATGGTTTGTTTGCGGCGAAGCCGCAATCTTTACGAATAATTTTGCGACTTACCGAAAACAACAAAATGCTCCCATTTGCACAAACGAACTCCGATTAAAAATCGGAAATATACATTTTATTGACCTTTCACCCCCGGACACAACAAATGTGAAAAAGTGAGATTTGGCGCGATAGCGCCCCCTCTAGGCCGAGAACAAAAAATGCATTATGGGAAAAAAATTAGTTTCTCGGAAATTGATAAAATTCGGCACAATAATAGCTGATGGCATCCCGATCCAAAAAGCCAATGAGACCCATACCGTATTTTGTACGGTGTTGCCATGGAGACGACCAAGGCTCCCCATGTTAATCCCATAGGACTGACACATAAATCACACATTATACACAATTACAGCTCGTTAGCGCCCTCTGTAAGGAGCTTGTGGACAGTAGTCATTAAAGTACGGCCCGTCAAGGCCGTCCGATGCTGCTTGTGAAATAAAAAAGATTTGGGGCGCGCTAGCGCCCTCTGCAGGTTGGAGCCATCATTCACATGGAGACGCTAAAAATCTCGTTTTGATGTTTACTCACAAAGATTAATGGCTTATCAGGGCAATAAAATTTAGTGTGGCCACGTTGGCGCCCTCGGTAGGGTTATGGCGCGGCAATGGAGGCACTAAGGGAGGCCTCCATTACATGGTTGCTAGGCGACCAACAGGTGGTCGGCCATTTTGGAAAAAAACTAGTAATCAGCGCCGAAGGCGCCATTTCTCGCCTTTGCTCTTTTATAAACTGCACCGAGGGTGGCAGCGACATTATAACCACGTAGGGCGCGGCAGCGCCTCCCGGTTATTGCGGCGGCGTGCGGGAACCGGCGTCAAC
This sequence comes from Proterorhinus semilunaris, assembly GCA_021464625.1. NCBI lineage: Eukaryota > Metazoa > Chordata > Actinopteri > Gobiiformes > Gobiidae > Proterorhinus > Proterorhinus semilunaris. The sequence goes on from CM038343.1 coordinate 13,511,542, forward strand.
CGGCCCACGAACCCCCGCGAGGGCCTCTCGATGCCGCTTGCGGCTTTAATTCTTTCTTTCTTCTTCTTTCTTCTGCTCTTTGAGCAGGAATTTGAGCCCCTGAACATAGTCGAAAACTCACCAAACTTTGCCCAAAATTCAGATCCGGTGAAAAATTAATTAAAATATGTGTTTCGTTTTGGGGAAATAAAAAATGGCGCGATAGCGCCACCTACAAAAGTGAAAATACATTGCGCCTATGGGGAGGGGGCCAACATAAACTTTGTCGTAGAGCGACGAGATTTGGTACAGACATTCGTCACGTGACGACAACCAAAAAACATTATTGTGGCCACGCCCCCTGACAAACCGGAAGTCCGCCATTTTGACAGGAAGTCCGGAAAATGCTGAGTCAGCGTTTTCGCTGACATCGCATTTTAACGAACTCCTCCTAGGGCGTTTCACCAAATGAGCCCAAAATCGCTCCAGCTCATCTCGAGATGTGGGGCATCAAAAGTTATCCAAATTTTTTGGCTAAGTTTTACGGTTTGTTTGCGGCGAAGCCGCAATCTTTACGAAGATTTTTGCGACTTACCGAAAACAACAAAATGCTCCCATTTGCACAAACGAACTCCGATTAAAAATCGGAAATATACATTTTATTGACCTTTCACCCCCGGACACAACAAATGTGAAAAAGTGAGATTTGGCGCGATAGCGCCCCCTCTAGGCCGAGAACAAAAAATGCATTATGGAAAAAAAATTAGTTTCTCGGAAATGTATAAAATTCGGCACAATATTAGCTGATGGCATCCCGATCCAAAAAGCCAATGAGACCCATACCGTATTTTGTACGGTGTTGCCATGGAGACGACCGAGGCCCACCATGTTATTCCAATGGGACTGACCCGCATATCACACATTATACACAATTACAGCGCGTTAGCGCCCTCTGTCAGGAGCTTGTGGACAGTAGTCATTGAAGTACGGCCCGTCAGGGCCGTCCGATGCTGCTTGTGAAATAAAAAAGATTTGGGGCACGCTAGCGCCCTCTGCAGGTTGGAGCCATCATGCACATGGAGACACGAAAAATCTCGTTTTGATGTTTACTCAAAGATTAATGGCACATCAGGGCAATAAAATGTAGTGTGGCCACGTTGGCGCCCTCGGTAGGGTTATGGCGCGGCAATGGAGGCACTAAGGGAGGCGTCCATTACATGGTTGCTAGGCGACCAACAGGAGGTCGGCCATTTTGGGAAAAATCGAGTAATCAGCGCCGAAGGCGCCATTTCTCGCCTTCTCCTCTTTTATAATCTCGACCTAGGGTGGCAGCGACATTATAACCACGTAGGGCGCGGCAGCGCCTCCCGGTTATTGCGGCGGCGTGCGTCAACCGGCGTCAACCGGCCAACGAGACCCGCGAGGGCCTCTCGATGCCGCTTGTGGCTTTAATTTTTAGGCCCGAGCGGCCTGCCGTAGCAAGGGCCTATTGTAATCGCAACGCAGTGCGCGCAGCGCACTGAACCTAGGTGCGCGGAGCGCACGAAAACAGCGCGAAGCGCTGTCCCCATGTCAAACGTAAACTCACCGTGTAAAACAGTGACTGCCCACACCTCTGGTGTGGGCCCTTATACTTATAATTGCAGCAAAATGAATGGGGGTATATGGCCAACTGTCATGCGGAGGTGGATGACGAGCGCGAAGCGCTCGTCATCCACCTCCGAGCCCCACGGCTGCGTGGGGGAAGTCAAAAGCTTTCCAAAAATGTATAATATGATGTTGTCGCGAAAGCGACTATATTGTTTTTGCAGGAAATATTATTATTCTTTCTTTCTTCTTTCTTCTGCTCTTTGAGCAGGAATTTGACCCCCTGAACGTAGTTGAAAACTCACCAAACTTTGCCCAAAATTCAGATCCGATGAAAAATTAATTAAAATGTGTGTTTCGTTTTGGGGAAATAAAAAATGGCGCGACAGCGCCACCTACAAAAGTGAAAATACATTGCGCCTATGGGGAGGGGGCCAACATAAACTTTGTCGCAGAGCGACGGGATTCGGTACAGACATTCGTCCTGTGAGGACAAACAAAATATATTATTGTGGCCACGCCCCCAGACAAACCGGAAGTCCGCCATTTTGACAGGAAGTCGGGAAAATGGTGAGTCAGCGTTTTCGCTGACGTCGCATTTTAACGAACTCCTCCTAGGGCGTTTCACCAAATGAGCCCAAAATCGCTCCACTTCATCTCGAGATGTGGGGCATCAAAAGTTATCCAAATTTTTTGGCTAAATTTTACGGTTTGTTTGCGGCGAAGCCGCAATCTTTACGAAGATTTTTGCGACTTTCAGAAAACAACAAAATGCTCCCATTTGCACAAACGAACTCCGATTAAAAATCGGAAATATACATTTTATTGACCTTTCACCCCCGGACACAACAAATGTGAAAAAGTGAGATTTGGCGCGATAGCGCCCCCTCTAGGCTGAGAAGAAAATATGCATTATGGGAAAAAAATTAGTTTCTCGGAAATTGATAAAATTCGGCACAATAATAGCTGATGGCATCCCGATCCAAAAAGCCAATGAGACCCATACCGTATTTTGTACGGTGTTGCCATGGAGACGACCGAGGCTCGCCATGTTATTCCAATGGGACTGACCCGCATATCACACATTATACACATTACAGCCCGTAAGGGCCATCCGATGCTGCTTGTGAAATAAAAAAGATTTGGGGCGCGATAGCGCCCTCTGCAGGTTGGGGCCATCATTCACATGGAGACGCTAAAAATCTCGTTTTGATGTTTACTCACAAAGATTAATGGCACATCAGGGCAATAAAATGTAGTGTGGCCACGTTGGCGCCCTCGGTAGGGTTATGGCACGGCAATGGAGGCACTAAGGGAGGCCTCCATTACATGGTTGCTAGGCGACCAACAGGTGGTCGGCCATTTTGGGAAAAATCGAGTAATCAGCGCCGAAGGCGCCATTTCTCGCCTTTGCTCTTTTATAATCTCGACCTAGGGTGGCAGCGACGTTATAAACCACGTAGGGCGCGGCAGCGCCTCCCGGTTATTGCGGCGTCATGTGGCAACCGGCGTCAACCGGCCAACGAACCCCCGCGAGGGCCTCTCGATGCCGCTTGCGGCTTTAATTAGGCCCGAGCGGCCTGCCGTAGCAAGGGCCTATTGTAATCGCAACGCAGTGCGCGCAGCGCACTGTACTGAGGTGCGCGGAGCGCACGAAAACAGCGCGAAGCGCTGTCCCCATGTCAAACGTAAACTCACCGTGTAAAACAGTGACTGCCCACACCTCTGGTGTGGGCCCTTATACTTATAATTGCAGCAAAATGAATGGGGGTATATGGCCAACTGTCATACGGAGGTGGATGACGAGCGCGAAGCGCTCGTCATTCACCTCCGAGCCCCACCGGTGCGTCGGGGAAGTCGAAAGCTTTAAAAAAATGCATAATATGTTGTAGTCGCGAAAGCGACTATATTGTTTTTGCAAGAAATATTATTATTAGGCCCGAGCGGCCTGCCGTAGCAAGGGCCTATTGTAATCGCAACGCAGTGCGCGCAGCGCACTGTACTGAGGTGCGCGGAGCGCACGAAAACAGCGCGAAGCGCTGTCCCCATGTCAAACGTAAACTCACCGTGTAATACAGTGACTGCCCACACCTCTGGTGTGGGCCCTTATACTTATAATTGCAGCAAAATGAATGGGGGAATATGGCCAACTGTCATACGGAGGTGGATGACGAGCGCGAAGCGCTCGTCATCCACCTCCGAGCCCCACGGGTGTGTGGGGGAAGTCGAAAGCTTTAAAAAAATGCATAATATGTTGTAGTCGCGAAAGCGACTATATTGTTTTTGCAAGAAATATTATTATTCTTCTTTATTCTTCTTTCTTTCTTCTGCTCTTTGAGCAGGAATTTGACCCCCTGAACATAGTCAAAAACTCACCAAACTTTGCCCAAAATTCAGATCCGGTGAAAAATTAATTAAAATGTGTGTTTCGTTTTGGGGAAATAAAAAATGGCGCGACAGCGCCACCTACAAAAGTGAAAATACATTGCGCCTATGGGGAGGGGGCCAACATAAACTTTGTCGCAGAGCGACGGGATTCGGTACAGACATTCGTCCTGTGAGGACAAACAAAATATATTATTGTGGCCACGCCCCCAGACAAACCGGAAGTCCGCCATTTTGACAGGAAGTCGGGAAAATGCTGAGTCAGCGTTTTCGCTGACGTCGCATTTTAACGAACTCCTCCTAGGGCGTTTCACCAAATGAGCCCAAAATCGCTCCACTTCATCTCGAGATGTGGGGCATCAAAAGTTATCCAAATTTTTTGGCTAAGTTTTACGGTTTGTTTGCGGCGAAGCCGCAATCTTTACGAAGATTTTTGCGACTTTCCGAAAACAACAAAATGCTCCCATTTGCACAAACGAACTCCGATTAAAAATCGGAAATATACATTTTATTGACCTTTCACCCCCGGACACAACAAATGTGAAAAAGTGAGATTTGGCGCGATAGCGCCCCCTCTAGGCTGAGAAGAAAATATGCATTATGGGAAAAAAATTAGTTTCTCGGAAATGGATAAAATTCGGCACAATAATAGCTGATGGCATCCCGATCCAAAAAGCCAATGAGACCCATACCGTATTTTGTACGGTGTTGCCATGGAGACGACCGAGGCTCGCCATGTTATTCCAATGGGACTGACCCGCATATCACACATTATACACAATTACAGCTCGTTAGCGCCCTCTGTCAGGAGCTTGTGGACAGTAGTGATTGAAGTACGGGCCGTCAAGGCCGTCCGATGCCGCTTGTGAAATTAAAAAGATTCGGGGCGCGCTAGCGCCCTCTGCAGGTTGGAGCCATCATTCACATGGAGACGCTAAAAATCTCGTTTTGATGTTTATTCACAAAGATTAATGGCTCATCAGGGCAATAAAATGTAGTGTGGCCACGTTGGCGCCCTCGGTAGGGTTATGGCGCGGCAATGGAGGCACTAAGGGAGGCATCCATTACATGGTTGCTAGGCGACCAACAGGTGGTCGGCCATTTTGGGAAAAATCGAGTAATCAGCGCCGAAGGCGCCATTTCTCGCCTTTGCTCTTTTATAATCTCGACCTATGGTGACAGCGACATTATAACCACGTAGGGCGCGGCAGCGCCTCCCGGTTATTGCGGCGGCGTGCGGCAACCGGCGTCAACCGGCCACCGCGTCTCGCGAGGGCCTCTCGATGCCGCTTGCGGCTTTAATTCTTCTTTATTCTTCTTCTTCTTCTTCTTTCTTCTTCTGCTCTTTGAGCAGGAATTTGACCCCCTGAACGTAGTTGAAAACTCACCAAACTTTGCCCAAAATTCAGATCCGGCGAAAAATTTATTAAAATGTGTGTTTCGTTTTGGGGAAATAAAAAATGGCGCGACAGCGCCACCTACAAAAGTGAAAATACATTGCGCCTATGGGGAGGGGGCCAACATAAACTTTGTCGCAGAGCGACGGGATTCGGTACAGACCTTCGTCCTGTGAGGACAAACAAAATATATTATTGTGGCCACGCCCCCAGACAAACCGGAAGTCCGCCATTTTGACAGGAAGTCGGGAAAATGGTGAGTCAGCGTTTTCGCTGACGTCGCATTTTAACGAACTCCTCCTAGGGCGTTTCACCAAATGAGCTCCAAATCGCTCCAGCTCATCTCGAGATATGGGGCATCAAAAGTTATCCAAATTTTTTGGCTAAGTTTTACGGTTTGTTTGCGGCGAAGCCGCAATCTTTACGAAGAATTTTGCGACTTACCGAAAACAACAAAATGCTCCCATTTGCACAAACGAACTCCGATTAAAAATCGGAAATATACATTTTATTGACCTTTCACCCCCGGACACAACAAATGTGAAAAAGTGAGATTTGGCGCGATAGCGCCCCCTCTAGGCCGAGAACAAAAAATGCATTATGGGAAAAAAATTAGTTTCTCGGAAATGAATAAAATTTGGCACAATATTAGCTGATGGCATCCCGATCCAAAAAGCCAATGAGACCCATACCGTATTTTGTACGGTGTTGCCATGGAGACGACCGAGGCTCGCCATGTTATTCCAATGGGACTGACCCGCATATCACACATTATACACATTACAGCGCGTTAGCGCCCTCTGTGAGGAGCTTGTGGACAGTGGTCATGGAAGTACGGCCCGTCCGATGCTGCTTGTGAAATAAAAAAGATTTGGGGCGCGCTAGCGCCCTCTGCAGGCTGGAGCCATCATTCACATGAAGACGCTAAAAATGTCGTTTTGATGTTTACTCAAAGATTAATGGCTCATCAGGGCAATACAATGTAGTGTGGCCACGTTGGCGCCCCCGGTAGGGTTATGGCACGGCAATGGAGTCACTAAGGGAGGCCTCCATTACATGGTTGCTAGGCGACCAACAGGTGGTCGGCCATTTTGGGAAAAATCGAGTAATCAGCGCCGAAGGCGCCATTTCTCGCCTTTGCTCTTTTATAATCTCGACCTAGGGTGGCAGCGACATTATATGAACGTAGGGCGCGGCAGCGCCTCCCGGTTATTGCGGCGGCGTGCGGCAACCGGCGTCAACCGGCCACCGCGTCCCGCGAGGGCCTCTCGATGCCGCTTGCGGCTTTAATTAGGCCCGAGCGGCCTGCCGTAGCAAGGGCCTATTGTAATCGCAACGCAGTGCGCGCAGCGCACTGTACTGAGGTGCGCGGAGCGCACGAAAACAGCGCGAAGCGCTGTCCCCATGTCAAACGTAAACTCACCGTGTAAAACAGTGACTGCCCACACCTCTGGTGTGGGCCCTTATACTTATAATTGCAGCAAAATGAATGGGGGTATATGGCCAACTGTCATACGGAGGTGGATGACGAGCGCGAAGCGCTCGTCATTCACCTCCGAGCCCCACCGGTGCGTCGGGGAAGTCGAAAGCTTTAAAAAAATGCATAATATGTTGTAGTCGCGAAAGCGACTATATTGTTTTTGCAAGAAATATTATTATTCTTCTTTATTCTTCTTCTTCTTCTTCTTTCTTCTTCTGCTCTTTGAGCAGGAATTTGACCCCCTGAACGTAGTCAAAAACTCACCAAACTTTGCCCAAAATTCAGATCCGGCGAAAAATTTATTAAAATGTGTGTTTCGTTTTGGGGAAATAAAAAATGGCGCGACAGCGCCACCTACAAAAGTGAAAATACATTGCGCCTATGGGGAGGGGGCCAACATAAACTTTGTCGCAGAGCGACGGGATTCGGTACAGACCTTCGTCCTGTGAGGACAAACAAAATATATTATTGTGGCCACGCCCCCAGACAAACCGGAAGTCCGCCATTTTGACAGGAAGTCGGGAAAATGGTGAGTCAGCGTTTTCGCTGACGTCGCATTTTAACGAACTCCTCCTAGGGCGTTTCACCAAATGAGCTCCAAATCGCTCCAGCTCATCTCGAGATATGGGGCATCAAAAGTTATCCAAATTTTTTGGCTAAGTTTTACGGTTTGTTTGCGGCGAAGCCGCAATCTTTACGAACAATTTTGCGACTTATCAAAAACAACAAAATGCTCCCATTCGCACAAACGAAGTCCGATAAAAAATCGGAAATATACATTTTATTGACCTTTCACCCCCGGACACAACAAATGTGAAAAAGTGAGATTTGGCGCGATAGCGCCCCCTCTAGGCCGAGAAGAAAAAATGCATTATGGGAAAAAAATTAGTTTATCGGAAATAGATAAAATTCGGCACAAAAATAGCTGATGGCATCCCGATCCAAAAAGCCAATGAGACCCATACCGTATTTTGTACGGTGTTGCCATGGTGACGCCCGAGGCCCACCATGTTAATCTAATGGGACTGACACACAAATCTCACATTATACACAATTACAGCGCGTTAGCGCCCCCTGTAAGGAGCTTGTGGACAGTAGTGATTGATGTACGGCCCGTCAAGGACGTCCGATGCTGCTTGTTAAATTTAAAAAGATTTGGGGCGCGCTAGCGCCCTCTGCAGGTTGGAGCCATCATTCACATGGAGATGCTAAAAATCTCGTTTTGATGTTTACTCACAAAGATTAATGGCACATCAGGGCAATAAAATGTAGTGTGGCCACGTTGGCGCCCTCGGTAGGGTTATGGCGCGGCAATGGAGGCACTAAGGGAGGCCTCCATTACATCGTTGCTAGGCGACCAACAGGTGGTCGGCCATTTTGGGAAAAATCGAGTAATCAGCGCCGAAGGCGCCATTTCTTGCCTTTGCCTCTTTTATAATCTCGACCTAGGGTGGCAGCGACATTATAACCACGTAGGGCGCGGCAGCGCCTCCCGGTTATTGCGGCGGCGTGCGGCAACCGGCCAACGAGACCCGCGAGGGCCTCTCAATTCTTTTTCTTCTTCTTCTGCTCTTTGAGCAGGAATTTGACCCCCTGAACGTAGTCAAAAACTCACCAAACATTGCCCAAAATTCAGATCCGGTGAAAAATTTATTAAAATATGTGTTTCGTTTTGGGGAAATAAAAAATGGCGCGACAGCGCCACCTACAAAAGTGAAAATACATTACGCCTATGGGGAAGGGGCCAACGTCAACTTTGTCATAGAGCGACGAGATTCGGTACAGACATTTGTCATGTGACGACAACCAAAAAACATTATTGTGGCCACGCCCCCTGACAAACCGGAAGTCCGCCATTTTGACAGGAAGTCGGGAAAATGGTGAGTCAGCGTTTTCGCTGACGTCACATTTTAACGAACTCCTCCTAGGGCGTTTCACCAAATGAGCCCAAAATCGCTCCAGCTCATCTCCAGATGTGGGGCATCAAAAGTTATCCAAATTTTTTGGCTAAGTTTTACGGTTTGTTTGCGGCAAAGCCGCAGTCTTTATGAAGAATTTTGCGACTTACCGAAAACAACAAAATGCTCCCATTTGCACAAACGAACTCCGATTAAAAATCGGAAATATACATTTTATTGACCTTTCACCCCCGGACACAACAAATGTGAAAAAGTGAGATTTGGCGCGATAGCGCCCCCTCTAGGCCGAGAACAAAAAATGCATTATGGGAAAAAAATTAGTTTCTCGGAAATGAATAAAATTCGGCACAATAATAGCTGATGGCATCCCGATCCAAAAAGCCAATGAGACCCATACCGTATTTTGTACGGTGTTGCCATGGAGACGACCGAGGACCACCATGTTATTCCAATGGGACTGACCCGCATATCACACATTATACACAATTACAGCTCGTTAGCGCCCTCTGTCAGGAGCTTGTGGACAGTAGTGATTGAAGTACGGCCCGTCAGGGCCGTCCGATGCTGCTTGTGAAATAAAAAAGATTTGGGGTGCGCTAGCGCCCTCTGCAGGTTGGAGCCATCATTCACATGGAGACGCTAAAAATCTCGTTTTGATGTTAACTCACAAAGATTAATGGCACATCAGGGCAATAAAATGTAGTGTGGCCACGTTGGCGCCCTCGGTGGGTTATGGCGCGGCAATGGAGGCACTAAGGGACGCCTCCATTACATGGTTGCTAGGCAACCAATAGGTGGTCGGCCATTTTGGGAAAAATCGAGTAATCAGCGCCGAAGGCGCCATTTCTCGCCTTTGCTCCTTTATAATCTCGACCTAGGGTGGCAGCGACATTATAACCACGTAGGGCGCGGCAGCGCCTCCCAGTTATTGCGGCGGCGTGCGATAGCGTTCAGTAACCAGCCAACGAGACCCGCGAGGGCCTCTCGATGCCGCTTGCGGCTTTAATTAGGCCCGAGCGGCCTGCCGTAGCAAGGGCCTATTGTAATCGCAACGCAGTGCGCGCAGCGCACTGAACCGAGGTGCGCGGAGCGCACGAAAACAGCGCGAAGCGCTGTCCCCATGTCAACCGTAAACTCACCGTGTAAAACAGTGACTACCCACACTTCTGGTGTGGGCCCTTATACTTATAATTGCATGAAAATGAATGGGGGTATATGGCCAACTGTCATACGGAGGTGGATGACGAGCGCGAAGCGCTCGTCATCCACCTCCGAGCCCCACGGGTGCGTGGGGGAAGTCGAAAGCTTTCAAAAAATGTATAATATGGTGTAGTCGCGAAAGCGACTATATTGTTTTTGCAGGAAATATTATTATTCTTCTTTATTTATTCTTTCTTCTTCTGCTCTTTGAGCAGGAATTTGACCCCCTGAACATAGTCAAAAACTCACCAAACTTTGCCCAAAATTCAGATCCGGCGAAAAATTAATTAAAATATGTGTTTCGTTTTGGGGAAATAAAAAATGGCGCGACAGCGCCACCTACAAAAGTGAAAATACATTGCGCCTATGGGGAGGGGGCCAACATAAACTTTGTCGTAGAGCGACGAGATTCGGTACAGACATTCGTCATGTGATGCCAAATAAATAATATTATTGAGGCCACGCCCCCAGACAAACCGGAAGTCCGCCATTTTGACAGGAAGTCGGGAAAATGCTGAGTCAGCGTTTTCGCTGACGTCGCATTTTAACGAACTCCTCCTAGGGCGTTTCACCAAATGAGCCCAAAATCGCTCCAGTTCATCTCGAGATGTGGGGCATCAAAAGTTATCCAAATTTTTTGGCTAAGTTTTACGGTTTGTGTGCGGCGAAGCCGCAATCTTTATGAAGAATTTTGCGACTTACCGAAAACAACAAAATGCTCCCATTCGCACAAACTAACTCCGATTAAAAATCGGAAATATACATTTTATTGACCTTTCACCCCCGGACACAACAAATGTGAAAAAGTGAGATGTGGCGCGATAGCGCCCCCTCTAGGCCGAGAACAAAAAATGCATTATGGAAAAAAAATTAGTTTCTCGGAAATGGATAAAATTCGGCACAATAATAGCTGATGGCATCCCGGTCAAAAAAGCCAATGAGACCCATACCGTATTTTGTACGGTGTTGCCATGGAGACGCCCGGGGTCCACCATGTTATTCCAATGGGACTGACCCGCATATCACACATTATACACATTTACAGTGCGTTAGCGCCCTCTGTCAGGAGCTTGTGGACAGGTGTCATTGAAGTACGGCCCGTTAAGGACGTCCGATGCTGCTTGTGAAATAAAAAAGATTTGGGGCGCGCTAGCGCCCTCTGCAGGTTGGAGCCATCATTCACATGGAGACGCTAAAAATCTCGTTTTGATGTTTTCTCACAAAGATTAATGGCACATCAGGGCAATAAAATGTAGTGTGGCCACGTTGGCGCCCTCGGTGGGTTATGGCGCGGCAATGGAGGCACTAAGGGAGGCCTCCATTACATGGTTGCTAGGCGACCAACAGGTGGTCGGCCATTTTGGGGAAAATCGAGTAATCAACGCCGAAGGCGCGATTTCTCGCCTTTGCTCTTTTATAATCTCGACCTAGTGTGGCAGCGACATTATAAGCAGGTAGGGCGCGGCAGCGCCTCCCGGTTATTGCGGCGGCGTGCGGCAACCGGCGTGCGGCAACCGGCGTCAACCGGCCAACGAACCCCCGCGAGGGCCTCTCGATGCCGCTTGCGGCTTTAATTATTATTTTTTTAGGCCCGAGCGGCCTGCCGTAGCAAGGGCCTATTGTAATCGCAACGCAGTGCGCGCAGCGCACTGTACTGAGGTGCGCGGAGCGCACGAAAACAGCGCGAAGCGCTGTCCCCATGTCAAACGTAAACTCACCGTGTAAAACAGTGACTGCCCACACCTCTGGTGTGGGCCCTTATACTTATAATTGCAGCAAAATGAATGGGGGTATATGGCCAACTGTCATACGGAGGTGGATGACGAGCGCGAAGCGCTCGTCATTCACCTCCGAGCCCCACCGGTGCGTCGGGGAAGTCGAAAGCTTTAAAAAAATGCATAATATGTTGTAGTCGCGAAAGCGACTATATTGTTTTTGCAAGAAATATTATTATTCTTCTTTATTCTTCTTCTTCTTCTTCTTTCTTCTTCTGCTCTTTGAGCAGGAATTTGACCCCCTGAACGTAGTCAAAAACTCACCAAACTTTGCCCAAAATTCAGATCCGGCGAAAAATTTATTAAAATGTGTGTTTCGTTTTGGGGAAATAAAAAATGGCGCGACAGCGCCACCTACAAAAGTGAAAATACATTGCGCCTATGGGGAGGGGGCCAACATAAACTTTGTCGCAGAGCGACGGGATTCGGTACAGACCTTCGTCCTGTGAGGACAAACAAAATATATTATTGTGGCCACGCCCCCAGACAAACCGGAAGTCCGCCATTTTGACAGGAAGTCGGGAAAATGGTGAGTCAGCGTTTTCGCTGACGTCGCATTTTAACGAACTCCTCCTAGGGCGTTTCACCAAATGAGCTCCAAATCGCTCCAGCTCATCTCGAGATATGGGGCATCAAAAGTTATCCAAATTTTTTGGCTAAGTTTTACGGTTTGTTTGCGGCGAAGCCGCAATCTTTACGAACAATTTTGCGACTTATCAAAAACAACAAAATGCTCCCATTCGCACAAACGAAGTCCGATAAAAAATCGGAAATATACATTTTATTGACCTTTCACCCCCGGACACAACAAATGTGAAAAAGTGAGATTTGGCGCGATAGCGCCCCCTCTAGGCCGAGAACAAAAAATGCATTATGGAAAAAAAATTAGTTTCTCGGAAATGAATAAAATTCGGCACAATAATAGCTGATGGCATCCCGATCCAAAAAGCCAATAAGACCCATACCGTATTTTGTACGGTGTTGCCATGGAGACGACCGAGGCCCACCATGTTATTCCAATGGGACTGACCCGCATATCACACATTATACACAATTACAGCGTGTTAGCGCCCTCTGTCAGGAGCTTGTAGACAGTAGTCATTGAAGTACGACCCGTCAGGGCCGTCCGATGCTGCTTGTGAAATAAAAAAGATTTGGGGCGCGCTAGCGCCCTCTGCAGGTTGGAGCCATCATTCACATGAAGACGCTAAAAATCTCGTTTTGATGTTTACTCACAAAGATTAATGGCACATCAGGGCAATAAAATGTAGTGTGGCCACGTTGGCGCCCTCGGTAGGGTTATGGCGCGGCAATGGATGCACTAAGGGAGGCCTCCATTACATGGTCGCTAGGCGACCAACAGGTGGTCGGCCATTTTGGGAAAAATCGAGTAATCAGCGCCGAAGGCGCCATTTCTCGCCTTTGCTCTTTTATAATCTCGACCTAGGGCGGCAGCGACATTATAACCACGTAGGGCGCGGCAGCGCCTCCCGGTTATTGCGGCGGCGTGCGGCAACCGGCGTCAACCGGCCACCGCGTCCCGCGAGGGCCTCTCGATGCCGCTTGCGGCTTTAATTTCTTCTTCTTCTTCTTCTTTCTTCTGCTCTTTGAGCAGGAATTTGACCCCCTGAACGTAGTTGAAAACTCACCAAACTTTGCCCAAAATTCAGATCCGGTGAAAAATTAATTAAAATGTGTGTTTCGTTTTGGGGAAATAAAAAATGGCGCGACAGCGCCACCTACAAAAGTGAAAATACATTGCGCCTATGGGGAGGGGGCCAACATAAACTTTGTCGCAGAGCGACGGGATTCGGTACAGACATTCGTCCTGTGAGGACAAACAAAATATATTATTGTGGCCACGCCCCCAGATAAACCGGAAGTCCGCCATTTTGACAGGAAGTCGGGAAAATGCTGAGTCAGCGTTTTCGCTGACGTCGCATTTTAACGAACTCCTCCTAGGGCGTTTCACCAAATGAGCCCAAAATCGCTCCACTTCATCTCCAGATGTGGGGCATCAAAAGTTATCCAAATTTTTTGGCTAAGTTTTACGGTTTGTTTGCGGCGAAGCCGCAATCTTTACGAAGAATTTTGCGACTTTCCGAAAACATCAAAATGCTCCCATTCGCACAAACTAACTCCGATTAAAAATCGGAAATATACATTTTATTGACCTTTCACCCCCGGACACAACAAATGTGAAAAAGTGAGATTTGGCGCGATAGCGCCCCCTCTAGGCGGAGAACAAAAAATGCATTATGGGAAAAAAATTAGTTTCTCGGAAATGGATAAAATTCGGCACAAAAATAGCTGATGGCATCCCGATCCAAAAAGCCAATGAGACCCATACCGTATTTTGTACGGTGTTGCCATGGAGACGACCGAGGCTCCCCATGTTAATCCAATAGGACTGACACACAAATCTCACATTATACACAATTACAGTGCGTTAGCGCCCTCTGTAAGGAGCTTGTGGACAGTAGTCATTGAAGTACGGCCCGTCAAGGCCGTCCGATGCTGCTTGTGAAATAAAAAAGATTTGGGGCGCGATAGCGCCCTCTGCAGGTTGAAGCCATCATTCACATGGAGACGCTAAAAATCTCGTTTTGATGTTTACTCACAAAGATTAATGGCACATCAGGCCAATAAAATGTAGTGTGGCCACGTTGGCGCCCTCGGTGGGTTATGGCGCGGCAATGGAGGCACTAAGGGAGGCCTCCATTACATGCTTGCTAGGCGACCAACAGGTGGTCGGCCATTTTGGGAAAAATCGAGTAATCTGCGCCGAAGGCGCCATTTCTCGCCTTTGCTCTTTTATAATCTCGACCTAGGGTGGCAGCGACGTTATAACCACGTAGGGCGCGGCAGCGCCTCCCGGTTATTGCGGTTACCGGCGTCAACCGGCGTCAACCGGCCAACGAACCCCCGCGAGGGCCTCTCGATGCCGCTTGCGGCTTTAATTATTCTTTCTTTCTTTCTTTCTTCTTTCTTTCTTCTGCTCTTTGAGCAGGAATTTGACCCCCTGAACATAGTTGAAAACTCACCAAACTTTGCCCAAAATTCAGGTCCGGTGAAAAATTAATTAAAATGTGTGTTTCGTTTTGGGGGGAAAAAAAATGGCGCGACAGCGCCACCTACAAAAGTGAAAATACATTGCGCCTATGGGGAGGGGGCCAACATAAACTTTGTCATAGAGCGACGAGATTCGGTACAGACATTTGTCATGTGACGACAACCAAAAACTATTATTGTGGCCACGCCCCCAGACAAACCGGAAGTCCGCCATTTTGACAGGAAGTCGGGAAAATGGTGAGTCAGCGTTTTCGCTGACGTTGCATTTTAACGAACTGCTCCTAGGGCGTTTCACCAAATGAGCCCAAAATCGCTCCAGCTCATCCCGAGATGTGGGGCATCAAAAGTTATCCAAATTTTTTGGCTAAGTTTTACGGTTTGTTTGCGGCGAAGCCGCAATCTTTACGAAGAATTTTGCGACTTATCGTAAACAACAAAATGCTCCCATTTGCACAAACTAAATCTGATTAAAAATCGGAAATATACATTTTATTGACCTTTCACCCCTGGACACAACAAATGTGAAAAAGTGAGATTTGGCGCGATAGCGCCCCCTCTAGGCTGAGAACAAAAAATGCATTATGGGAAAAAAATTAGTTTCTCGGAAATGGATAAAATTCGGCACAATAATAGCTGATGGCATCCCGATCCAAAAAGCCAATGAGACCCATACCGTATTTTGTACGGTGTTGCCATGGAGACGACCGAGGCTCGCCATGTTATTCCAATGGGACTGACCCGCATATCACACATTATACACATTACAGCGCGTTAGCGCCCTCTGTGAGGAGCTTGTGGACAGTAGTCATTGAAGTACGGCCCGTCAGGGCCGTCCGATGCTGCTTGTGAAATAAAAAATATTTGGGGCGCGCTAGCGCCCTCTGCAGGTTGGAGCCATCATTCACATGGAGACGCTAAAAATCTCGTTTTGACGTTTACTCACAAAGATTAATGGCACATCCGGGCAATAAAATGTAATGTGGCCACGTTGGCGCCCTCGGTAGGGTTATGGCGCGGCAATGGAGGCACTAAGGGAGGCCTCCATTACATGGTTGCTAGGCGACCAACAGGTGGTCGGCCATTTTGGGGGAAATCGAGTAATCAGCGCCGAAGGCGCCATTTCTCACCTTTGCTCTTTTATAATCTCGACCTATAGGGTGGCAGCGACATTATAACCACGTAGGGCGCGGCAGCGCCTCCCGGTTATTGCGGCGGCGTGCATCAACCGGCGTCAACCGGCCCACGAGACCCGCGAGGGCCTCTCGATGCCGCTTGCGGCTTTAATTAGGCCCGAGCGGCCTGCCGTAGCAGGGGCCTATTGTAATCGCAACGCAGTGCGCGCAGCGCACTGTACCGAGGTGCGCGGAGCGCACGAAAACAGCGCGAAGCGCTGTCCCCATGTCAACCGTAAACTCACCGTGTAAAACAGTGACTACCCACACTTCTGGTGTGGGCCCTTATACTTATAATTGCATGAAAATGAATGGGGGTATATGGCCAACTGTCATACGGAGGTGGATGACGAGCGCGAAGCGCTCGTCATCCACCTCCGAGCCCCACGGGTGCGTGGGGGAAGTCGAAAGCTTTCAAAAAATGTATAATATGGTGTAGTCGCGAAAGCGACTATATTGTTTTTGCAGGAAATATTATTATTCTTCTTTATTTATTCTTTCTTCTTCTGCTCTTTGAGCAGGAATTTGACCCCCTGAACATAGTCGAAAACTCACCAAACTTTGCCCAAAATTCAGATCCGGTGAAAAATTAATTAAAATGTGTGTTTCGTTTTGGGGAAATAAAAAATGGCGCGACAGCGCCACCTACAAAAGTGAAAATACATTGCGCCTATGGGGAGGGGGCCAACATAAACTTTGTCGTAGAGCGACGAGATTTGGTACAGACCTTCGTCCTGTGAGGACAAACAAAATATATTATTGTGGCCACGCCCCCAGACAAACCGGAAGTCCGCCATTTTGACAGGAAGTCGGGAAAATGGTGAGTCAGCGTTTTTGCTGACGTCGCATTTTAACGAACTCCTCCTAGGGCGTTTCACCAAATGAGCCCAAAATCGCTCCAGCTCATCTCGAGATGTGGGGCATCAAAAGTTATCCAAATTTTTTGGCTAAGTTTTACGGTTTGTTTGCGGCGAAGCCGCAATCTTTACGAAGAATTTTGCGACTTACCGAAAACAACAAAATGCTCCCATTTGCACAAACGAACTCCGATTAAAAATCGGAAATATACATTTTATTGATCTTTCGCCCCCGGACACAACCAATTTGAAAAAGTGACAATTGGCGCGATAGCGCCCCCTCTAGGCTGAGAAGAAAAAATGCATTATGGAAAAAAAATTAGTTTCTCGGAAATGGATAAAATTCGGCACAATAATAGCTGATGGCATCCCGGTCAAAAAAGCCAATGAGACCCATACCGTATTTTGTACGGTGTTGCCATGGAGACGCCCGGGGCCCACCATGTTATTCCAATGGGACTGACCCGCATAGCACACATTATACACAATTACAGCGCGTTAGCGCCCTCTGTGAGGAGCTTGTGGACAGTAGTCATTGAAGTACGGCCCGTTAAGGACGTCCGATGCTGCTTGTGAAATAAAAAAGATTTGGGGCGCGCTAGCGCCCTCTGCAGGTTGGAGCCATCATTCACATGGAGACGCTAAAAATCTCGTTTTGATGTTTACTCACAAAGATTAATGGCTCATCAGGGCAATGAAATGTAGTGTGGCCACGTTGGCGCCCTCGGTGGGTTATGGCGCGGCAATGGAGGCACTAAGGGAGGCCTCCATTACATGGTTGCTAGGCGACCAACAGGTGGTCGGCCATTTTGGGGGAAATCGAGTAATCAGCGCCGAAGGCGCCATTTCTCACCTTTGCTCTTTTATAATCTCGACCTATAGGGTGGCAGCGACATTATAACCACGTAGGGCGCGGCAGCGCCTCCCGGTTATTGCGGCGGCGTGCATCAACCGGCGTCAACCGGCCCACGAGACCCGCGAGGGCCTCTCGATGCCGCTTGCGGCTTTAATTTTTCTTCTTCTTCTTTCTTTCTTCTGCTCTTTGAGCAGGAATTTGACCCCCTGAACATAATCAAAAACTCACCAAACTTTGCCCAAAATTCAGATCCGGCGAAAAATTTATTAAAATGTGTGTTTCGTTTTGGGGAAATAAAAAATGGCGCCACAGCGCCACCTACAAAAGTGAAAATACATTGCGCCTATGGGGAGGGGGCCAACATAAACTTTGTCGTAGAGCGACGAGATTTGGTACAGACCTTCGTCCTGTGAGGACAAACAAAATATATTATTGTGGCCACGCCCCCAGACAAACCGGAAGTCCGCCATTTTGACAGGAAGTCGGGAAAATGCTGAGTCAGCGTTTTCGCTGACGTCGCATTTTAACGAACTCCTCCTAGGGCGTTTCACCAAATGAGCCCAAAATCGCTCCACTTCATCTCGAGATGTGGGACATCAAAAGTTATCCAAATTTTTTGGCTAAGTTTTACGGTTTGTTTGCAGCGAAGCCGCAATCTTTACGAAGATTTTTGCGACTTTCCGAAAACAACAAAATGCTCCCATTTGCACAAACAAACTCCGATTAAAAATCGGAAATATACATTTTATTGACCTTTCACCCCCGGACACAACAAATGTGAAAAAGTGACATTTGGCGCGATAGCGCCCCCTCCAGGCTGAGAAGAAAAAATGCATTATGGGAAAAAAATTAGTTTCTCGGAAATGGATAAAATTCGGCACAATAATAGCTGATGGCATCCCGATCCAAAAAGCCAATGAGACCCATACCGTATTTTGTACGGTGTTGCCATGGAGACGACCGAGGCTCGCCATGTTATTCCAATGGGACTGACCCGCATATCACACATTATACACATTACAGCTCGTTAGCGCCCTCTGTAATGTTCTTGTGAACAGTGGTAAATTGAAGTACGGCCCGTCAGGGCCGTCCGATGCTGCTTGTGAAATAAAAAAGATTTGGTGCGCGCTAGCGCCCTCTCCAGGTTGGAGCCATCATTCACATGGAGACGCGAAAAATCTCGTTTTGATGTTTACTCACAAAGATTAATGGCACATCAGGGCAATAAAATGTAGTGTGGCCACGTTGGCGCCCTCGGTGGGTTATGGCACGGCAATGGAGGCACTAAGGGAGGCCTCCATTACATGGTTGCTAGGCGACCAACAGGTGGTCGGCCATTTTGGGAAAAATCGAGTAATCAGCGCCGAAGGCGCCATTTCTCGCCTTTGCTCTTTTATAATCTCGACCTAGGGTGGCAGCGACGTTATAAACCACGTAGGGCGCGGCAGCGCCTCCCGGTTATTGCGGCGGCGTGCGGCAACCGGCGTCAACCGGCCACCGCGTCTCGCGAGGGCCTCTCGATGCCGCTTGCGGCTTTAATTTCTTCTTCTTCTTCTTCTTTCTTCTGCTCTTTGAGCAGGAATTTGACCCCCTGAACGTAGTTGAAAACTCACCAAACTTTGCCCAAAATTCAGATCCGGTGAAAAATTAATTAAAATGTGTGTTTCGTTTTGGGGAAATAAAAAATGGCGCGACAGCGCCACCTACAAAAGTGAAAATACATTGCGCCTATGGGGAGGGGGCCAACATAAACTTTGTCGCAGAGCGACGGGATTCGGTACAGACATTCGTCCTGTGAGGACAAACAAAATATATTATTGTGGCCACGCCCCCAGATAAACCGGAAGTCCGCCATTTTGACAGGAAGTCGGGAAAATGCTGAGTCAGCGTTTTCGCTGACGTCGCATTTTAACGAACTCCTCCTAGGGCGTTTCACCAAATGAGCCCAAAATCGCTCCAGCTCATCTCCAGATGTGGGGCATCAAAAGTTATCCAAATTTTTTGGCTAAGTTTTACGGTTTGTTTGCGGCAAAGCCGCAGTCTTTATGAAGAATTTTGCGACTTACCGAAAACAACAAAATGCTCCCATTTGCACAAACGAACTCCGATTAAAAATCGGAAATATACATTTTATTGACCTTTCACCCCCGGACACAACAAATGTGAAAAAGTGAGATTTGGCGCGATAGCGCCCCCTCTAGGCTGAGAAGAAAATATGCATTATGGGAAAAAAATTAGTTTCTCGGAAATTGATAAAATTCGGCACAATAATAGCTGATGGCATCCCGATCCAAAAAGCCAATGAGACCCATACCGTATTTTGTACGGTGTTGCCATGGAGACGACCGAGGCTCGCCATGTTATTCCAATGGGACTGACCCGCATATCACACATTATACACATTACAGCTCGTTAGCGCCCTCTGTAATGTTCTTGTGAACAGTGGTAAATTGAAGTACGGCCCGTAAGGGCCGTCCGATGCTGCTTGTGAAATAAAAAAGATTTGGGGCACGATAGCGCCCTCTGCAGGTTGGGGCCATCATTCACATGGAGACGCTAAAAATCTCGTTTTGATGTTTACTCACAAAGATTAATGGCTCATCAGGGCAATAAAATGTAGTGTGGCCACGTTGGCGCCCTCGGTAGGGTTATGGCACGGCAATGGAGGCACTAAGGGAGGCCTCCATTACATGGTTGCTAGGCGACCAACAGGTGGTCGGCCATTTTGGGAAAAATCGAGTAATCAGCGCCGAAGGCGCCATTTCTCGCCTTTGCTCTTTTATAATCTCGACCTAGGGTGGCAGCGACATTATAACCACGTAGGGCGCGGCAGCGCCTCCCGGTTATTGCGGCGGCGTGCGGGAACCGGCGTCAACCAGCCACCGCGTCCCGCGAGGGCCTCTCGATGCCGCTTGCGGCTTTAATTTTCTTCTTCTTCTGCTCTTTGAACAGGAATTTGACCCCCTGAACATAGTTGAAAACTCACCAAACTTTGCCCAAAATTCAGATCCGGCGAAAAATTAATTAAAATATGTGTTTCGTTTTGGGGAAATAAAAAATGGCGCGACAGCGCCACCTACAAAAGTGAAAATACATTGCGCCTATGGGGAGGGGGCCAACATAAACTTTGTCGTAGAGCGACGAGATTTGGTACAGACATTCGTCACGTGACGACAACCAAAAAACATTATTGTGGCCACGCCCCCTGACAAACCGGAAGTCCGCCATTTTGACAGGAAGTCCGGAAAATGCTGAGTCAGCGTTTTCGCTGACGTCGCATTTTAACGAACTCCTCCTAGAGCGTTTCACCAAATGAGCCCAAAATCGCTCCAGTTCATCTCAAGATGTGGGGCATCAAAAGTTATCCAAATTTTTTGGCTAAGTTTTACGGTTTGTGTGCGGCGAAGCCGCAATCTTTATGAAGAATTTTGCGACTTACCGAAAACAACAAAATGCTCCCATTCGCACAAACGAACTCCGATTAAAAATCGGAAATATACATTTTATTGATCGTTCGCCCCCGGACACAACCAATGTGAAAAAGTGAAATTTGGTGCGATAGCGCCCCCTCCAGGCTGAATAGAAAAAATGCATTATGGGAAAAAAATTAGTTTCTCGGAAATTGATCAAATTCGGCACAATAATAGCTGATGGCATCCCGGTCAAAAAAGCCAATGAGACCCATACCATATTTTCTACGGTGTTGCCATGGAGACGACCGAGGCTCGCCATGTTATTCCAATGGGACTGACACACATATCACACATTATACACTATTACAGTGCGTTAGCGCCCCCTGTAAGGAGCTTGTGGACAGTAGTCATTGAAGTACGGCCCGTCAAGGCCGTCCGATGCTGCTTGTGAACTAAAAAAGATTTGGGGCGCGCTAGCGCCCTCTGCAGGTAGAAGCCATCATTCACATGGAGACGCGAAAAATCTCGTTTTGATGTTTACTCACAAAGATTAATGGCCCATCAGGGCAATAAAATGTAGTGTGGCCACGTTGGCGCCCTCGGTAGGGTTATGGCGCGGCAATGGAGGCACTAAGGGAGGCCTCCATTACATGGTTGCTAGGCGACCAACAGGTGGTCGGCCATTTTGGGAACAATCGAGTAATCGGCGCCGAAGGCGCCATTTCTCGCATTTGCTCTTTTATAATCTCGACCTAGGGTGGCAGCGACATTATAACCACGTAGGGCGCGGCAGCGCCTCCCGGTTATTGCGCCGGCGTGCGATAGCGTGCGGTAACCAGCCCACGAGACCCGCGAGGGCCTCTCGATGCCGCTTGCGGCTTTAATTATTATTATTATTGTTATTATTATAATTTTTTTCCGTTTTTATTCCAAATAAGAAATGCATCAAATTAAAGTTCAAGTTATAAAAATGCTAAGTTTGAGTGGGACAGTTTAATTGTGAGGGACGCATGAAGCAGGACAACAATGCACAATGACGCACGCGCCCTGAATAGAATAATATTCATTAAATATCTCAAAAAGGGCACAATCAAATTTTTTTTTACAGCAAAAACAAAACTGACCCATGTTTTTGTAAATGTGAGTATAATGATGGGCTCCAGGTTATCTGTCCGTGGGGCACGTCATATGCGTGCCCATTATGCGTAAATGCACAGTGCCCTCAGCGAAATCGCGTGTTTGGAAAAAACTAGGAGGCTAACAGATGCAGCTATAGTTTCAATCGTCTTCTTTTTATTCAGTCAGAGATGTTAAATAGCAGCTGCCTGGGGGAGAGCGAGGGGAGAGCTGGATAACATGCCCAAAGTTAGCCATAGACACAAGCTGCGATCAGCTCAAATATGAACACACAGAGAGCGAGAGGGATAAAGAAAAGTAAATAGGCTGATATTTCCTCTCTATAATCACAAAAGTTGGCACGGATCATATGCCGTCTTCGGTGGAGGAGGAAATGCGAACATCAAAGGACACACACGGGGAACAGCGGGACTTGTCTCATTGTTGAAGTCCCGATGTTCCCCCACTTGTATTGTTTTATTTATTTATTGGTTTATTTGGTCGGGACAGTGCATGTTAATGAACATGCATGGGTCTCATGCATGTAAACAAGCCACACCGGATTGTTGTCTTGGGCTAATTTGCATCCGTCATCCCCCATGCGCACTCTCAAACACACTCACATTCATCTTGGCCTATTGTACATGTTTTTAGTGGTAGGGGAAACCAGAGTACCCGGAGGAAACCTACGCAGACACGGGGAGAACATGCAAACTCTACACAGAAAGGCCCCGTCCCTAGTGGGAATTGAACCCAGACCTTCTAGCTGTGAAGCACGCTGTGCTACCGTGCCGCCCAGGGGAACATCAGGGTTTTTTTTTTTACCGATGTACCCCGGGTTCGATGTTCCCCCGTCAATACAAGTGGGGGAACATCGGACCCAGGGCATAGACAAATGAACTCGTTCAACATTTTCAGGTGTTGTAATGGTCCTCATCAGTCCTTTCTTTTGGACATTCCCAGTTTCCCAGGCTTTGAACCACAATAAAATCGCTTTGCAGTCTAGAACACAGCCTTGTGGAGGGATTTTGAAGTGATGACAAAAGGCGCTTTGCATCACGATGTGGCCTTTAGAAAAATACGCCTCTACGGCACGGCTCCCTCAACCACAACAGGTTTGCGACTGGAACAGGTGTGGGCACAAAACCTCCCTTCCATTTGGCCCTCACATCCCTGTTGGCACTGTTGCCAGTAGGATCGAGTATTTTATAACTGTCTGCGTAGGTTTCTTCCGGGTACTCCGGTTTCTTCTACCACTAAAAACATGTACAATAGGCCAGGATGAATTATTTGTGTGCGTGAATGTATGATGGTGGTCAGAGAGACCGTTGGCGCAGATGTGTGCAGTCGTGACAACGCTTCTGTCAGTCTCCACCAGGGGAAACTGAAGCTACAGAGGTAGTTTACCACCACAGAGTATGGAGTAAATGTAAACTTGTCTCATGTAAAGCATTTTGTGACCATGTCTGTGAAAGGCGCTATATAAATAAAGCTTTTCTAAAATGATTGGGTTTGCAATCACAGCTTTAAATGGATGAATATTAGCCATCATCTTCAAAAACACAAGCTGCACGATACTCATTACCATTTCTCTTGCTTATGAACAAGAAACGCTAAATCTTCAGTGCCAGTGCTTCATTGCCTTCTCCTTTTTTCGTAGAATCTGTGACAGCCAAGTGGCCTGTTGTTGATCAAATAGATGATCCAAACTGCTCTGGTTCCAGCATGCATGAATTTACAACTGGCAGCTCTCTCGTCAGAGCCCACACAGCACTGGATCCTATGTGTGTTTCCTCTCTCTCTTTCAATCCGTCTCCCTCTCTCTCCCTTTTTCCATATCTCTCCCTCTCTCATCCATCTCTAATTTATTAGGGCCCAACCGATATGGACTGTTGGGGTCCGATACCGATATGAAGGGGGATGGCATGACCAATAGCCGATATATAGACCAATATTTTAAGTAATTTAATTCGATATTTTTTAACTGAACTGTGACAGCAGGGGGCGCTATATAATTATGTTTAGTAGGTACTGTAGAGTAGGGATGCACTGATACCGATACCAGGGAATCGGGAGTACAAGCATCGGGAATCGGGCCAATACCACATGCTTGTACTCTTACTCGTACCCATTAATATTGTCCCGATACCAGAAACCTATACCACTTGACGTATAGCCAGAAAAAGAGCAACAAACTGGAGAATTCTTTAATGGAAATACAATATTTTACATGTGCTTGATTTAACCAGCTAAATGTTGTTAGTACTGCAGCGTGGAGACAGCAGTATTTCCAAGATACAGGCTAATGTTGCTAACTAGCCGCTAGCGGCTAACAGTTATGGCGATTCTTAAAAAGTTACTAACCCCCCCCTTCCAGAGCCTCAGCCAGAGTAAAGACAGTAAAGAGGCGTTGCCTGTAGGGCTGGGCGATATGACGATATGAGACCGTCTTACGATCTCCAGAGCTGACGATCTGTCATTTTTGTGGGATCGTTTTATCACGGTTCTAAGCACTTCTGCACAGTTGCCTCTTTTCAACGTCAGTGACGTAAACCCAAGCCGCTAACATTCTGCTACGCAATGTCGGACGTTGATGCGAACGTTTGGCAGCGAGCCGCTCCTCTACAGTCACATACACGACCAGACTCCTCAATCTGGAGCTTTTAAACCCAGCGTTCTGTCTCTATTTGAGCGGTATTTATGGCCGTGTCTTTCCCCCGTAACGCCGCTGCGCTGCGTAGATCGCAGCGTGTGTTTATTTATTTACCTGGCGACACACGTGTGAAGAAGCGAGTGTCCTTCGTCCTTACAGTTCTGTAGGCGCCGCATCCTTCTCATTTGTTTAATTTAAATCCTGGGCCGTGTTCACAAATGCGCTGTTTATCCATGTCTTTGAAAATATAAGACTTGTCCAACTTTGGTGAATTACTTGGTCAAGTAATGTATAGAGTTAGAGTAGACTTAGAACTACAGCAAACTAAGTTCTAAGTCTATTTTTGCTTTGTTGATTATCACAAAGTTGAATAAATTAGTATATTAATTCAATCTTTTTCTCCTTCAGTGTGTACTTACGTTATTTTAGTTACTATAAAAAGTGATAAAATCGAAATCGTGATATTCTATTTTTGTCATAACGCCCACCCCTAGTTGCCTGGAGGACTAAGGGGCATATTGACAAAGGCCTTGTACCCGGGACTGCTCTGAGGCGCTAGGTTATTTTATTAGAGTGATTCTTGTCATTTACAAAGCTAGCGGCTTAGCATTGAGCAAGATCGATGTTAGCATCGCAGCTAAGGGACCGAACGTAACTGTCCTGGCTGGCGACTTTCAGAAAGTACATTTTAATGTAGACTTTTTGCTGTAGTCTACTACATAAGCATGGGAGATGTATCGGTGTCCTCAGGAGAGCATGTGTGAGGTATAGAGACATGATTATATGTATTGCAAAGCTTTATTTTATTTTTCTTACAGCAAAGTGCACAAAACATGTTGCATAAACAAAAAAATTAATATATAATATTTACGCTACACTTTAATACAGTACAATAAACAATATACACTAAAATTACACACACGATATTGAACTCTAAAACCAATACTAACAAATATCCTAAACTAAATTCACCTAACTATTCTAGCAATAAAAGCAACTAATGACTAAAACTACAATATTCAACAACAATGCTATAACACTACACAATTATCTACAATACAAAAAGCTATGCTAAAAAAATCTACCTAAATATTATAACTAATCGCAAACCTGACAATCGATGAAAATACTCTCGCTATTCCTTCTCCAACTCGCTAGGGGGGCGTGTGCGAGACTGGGCCACTTTTATAGCCCAGAGCGGCAGGGCAACTGACGTCAGGCTTCACTGCTAACGTCAGCCTTCAAGCCTGGGCAAATACTGGTGCCAAATTCAAAAATCAAATGCAGTAAAGACCGATCACCATCTTATATGGTTCCTAAATTATAAACAAAAGTCTAAAATGTAAAAAAAAATATAGGCAAAAATTTATAAAATAGGTGTACAAACTTGTGACCGATTTTCAGCGCAATGTATCTCTGCTCTCCTGAGGCCTAGGAAATTGTGGGAGGGCTCATTTTAAAGCTCTGATTGTGCGCTTCCGGATATATTGGCCAGCCGATACATTGATCAGGCCCTAATCTCTATGTCTCCATCTCCATCTCACTATTACCATCAATCATCCATCCATCTAAACATTCATACATCATTTACCAACCACCCACCCACCCACCCAACCAACCAACCCATGCACCCATCCATCCATAGCTTTCTCTCTCTCCCCCTCTCTATCTCTCCATCCCTCACCCACCTTCCCATCTATGCCTCTCTTAGTCTTTGTTATCCCTCTCCCCTCCCTCCCGCTCTCTAGTCCTGTGTCTCCTTCACTCTATCCCCTCTAAGCTTACGTAAGTTGAGCTGTAATGAACTGGGAGATATTGGCGAGACTCATTGATTTGTCACTTTGTAACCGTACATTAAATATTCACCGGGCCTCGATTCATTTGACAGAACTAGCCGAAATGTGAACAAATGTTTTGTATCCCGCCATATCAAATGATTAGTGACAAGTCCCGCAATTACAACTCACTTGGCAATGTGATAGATGAGGTTATCTTGACTAATGACCAGTAATGCTTGATAAAAAACCTAAGGGGATAAAAAGCCTGCAGGGTATATGGGCAGATGAATACGAGCCTTTTTTCTCAGGCCTCTTAAATTTTTACTCAGACTTTCTTTGTGAAGTGCCTGCCTTTCATTATTGGTCTGAGCACATATCAGCACGAAAGCACAGATTAAAGACAATTACACTAAAGCAAAAATGCACAAAGGCTTTGGATATAATGGTTGTGTGCGATAGAACAAATGAAATTATGGCACATCGATAATTGGATTCTGTGTAGTTAATTAAAAATGCAATTGCTATTTTCAGCTTGTTTGGAAAAATCATAAGCACTCCGAGTGGATTGAAAGGCTACAGTGAGTGTGTCTGCTGAGAGAACACCATCACTAGAGGAAATTGCTTTTTTATGAGAACTAGTAAGATGAACACAATTTGATGCTGCTGAACAATTCACCGGCTATTCACAAGGTACCCTTATGTCTCTCTTCCTTTAGGCAGAGTGACTGCAGATGCCGGGTCTCAAAACTAGATTTTCTAGGGACTCTGGGTCCCAGTCAAATACTAGAGCTGGGACAATAATATATTGCATTTCAATATATTGCTGCCGGAATATCAAGTACTGAGAAAAATGTTTAATGGCCGTGCAACGCAAGTGTTCTGTCGAGCTGCTTTGTTGAGCGGAACTGGATGTGCCACTGCCCTGTGCGTGTTTCTTGTAGAAAAGGGCTGTTAACTGCGTTTCAACTTTGTATTATATAATTTTACATGATATAAGCCAAACCCTAACCTTAAGGTTTTCTGATCAAACAATTTTAAATGTAAAATGTGCTGCTAGTTGTGCACATACATAGTAACTCATTCAGCTCCACTCAACATGAAGCTTGTTTTTATGGTACACCGGCTGCTCTACAAACAACAGTATTTGCATTAGGCCCGTTTGTGGTTGAATTAATACACTCATCAATAAATGTCAGATGGCATTTGGTTTACACATTTTGAACACATTTAGACTTGTAATGGCAGTTTTTAGAGTTAATTAAACTAGTTAGTTTCTACTGAAGCGCCAGACGAGGGCACTCTGATGATTGCCTCATCACACCTAAGACAATGCACCAAAGACGTGTCCTGTGTCTTGTGCTCAGTGGCCTTCCCTCTAAACATCACAAAAGGTGATGTTCACATAATCATCCGATGCGCCAACTGGGCGCCTGGATTTACATCTGAGCAGTACCACCCCCATCCCCATGCTTTCATGTGTTTGTCATCAGTGAAACATGGTGGGGCAGCATCATGGCATGGGCTTGTATAGCTGCCAATGGAACTGGTTCCCTTGTATTTACTGATGATGTGACTGTTGACAAAAGCAGCAGGATGAATTCTGAAGTGTTTCAGGCAATATTTTGTGCTCATATTCAGCCAAATGCTTTGACGTCACTTCACAGTGCAGTGGACAATGACCCAAAACATACTGAAATGCCACCAAAGAGCTTTTTGAGGCAAAGAAGTGGAATGTTATTCAATGGCCAAGTCAATCGCCTGACATTAATCCAAATGAGCAGCATTTTACTTGCTGAAGACAAAACTGTCCGGAAAATGCCCCAAAAACAAAAAGGAAAAGACATTTACAGTAGAGGCCTGGCAGAGCATCACCAGGGATGAAACCCAGTGCCTGGTGACGCCTATGCCTTCTAGACTTCAAGCTGTAATTTACTGCAAAGGATTTTCAACCAAATATTAAAAAGGAAACTTTTGATTTATAATTGTTACTTTGTCCCATTACTTTTGGTCCCTTGAAAAGTGGGAGGCATACTTACAAACGTTTGTAATTCCTACACCGTTCATCCAATTTGGATGTAAATACTCAAAATATGCTCAAATTAAAGCTGAAAGTCTGCAGTTTAAGTACATCTTTGGCGTTTCATTTCAAAATTGGTTTATGGAGCCAAAACATCAGAAATGAGTTGATGATATTTATGGACCTTACTGTATATGCCATATTGTTTAGGGTAACTCATAAACGTGGTCTGATCTGACTGCATTGATATTTCATTGGAATTATGCTCAGCTGCAGTCAGTAGATGACATCCTGACATTTCATTGTCTCTTTGAAAAGCCATCATCTACAACAACAGGATGTTTTAGCTCTGTTCTTAATACAGGTCCTCGTCATATAATTAGATTATTATGAAAACGTGAATTTACTTCTGTTATTCAACTTGAACTGTGAAACTAATATATGATAGACTCATTACATGCAAAGTGAAATATGTAGCCTTTATTTGTTATCATTTTGATTATTATGGCTCACGGTTTGTGAGCCATAATGCCAGGCTAATGGTGCAAGGATTAACCCATTGTACATGTTTTTAGATGGAGAACATGCAAACCCTACACAGAAAGGCCCCATCCAGCCCAGGAATCGAACTAGGGACCTTCTAGCTGTGAGGTGCTGCGCCACCGTGCCGTCCAGATGTGTGCTAGTCACTAGGGTTTGGTACCATTAAACGATACCACTATAGTAAAAATATTTTCTATAGATACAAAGTTTGGATTCCTGTTGGGTCCAGGGACCGCTCCAAAGAAAGTTACTCGTTTGGCGATAAATAGACGGTAAGCACATCAAACAGGTCCACTTAGTGTGTTGGGGAATGTAGTCCACGGGTGCTCATCAAAGATGAAGCCAAAGCAATTCATAC
This sequence comes from Proterorhinus semilunaris, assembly GCA_021464625.1. Lineage (NCBI taxonomy): Eukaryota > Metazoa > Chordata > Actinopteri > Gobiiformes > Gobiidae > Proterorhinus > Proterorhinus semilunaris. Next base: position 13,541,099 of record CM038343.1, read on the forward strand.
AAAAACAGTGCAGGAAAACTTGCAAAGTTTTATCTTGTAAAAATTATTTGCTGTCGAAGAAAGTATCCGAGGCACTTTGTGTAAAGCTACTTGTTTGATTCTTACATTAGGTTATTTGGTACATTTGGGACATTTTAGTCCCGTGCAATATCAACATGTCAGATGTTCACATTGTTTGGAAACCTTTAAAACCAACCACTAATGTTTGTATTTAAGCTATATTACTAACACTTTTGCTTTTTATCCATTTAAAAAGTTTATAAGGGACAACAAACGTTGATATTACATTGCAAGCTCAACTCCGTTGTCTTGGCGACATTGCATAGCTCAAGCAACATGGAGGTCTGTGGGATAGTTTGGATGTGTTTGGTTCAAAGTGTAGATAAGTGTAGATAAAAAAAAAAAAAAAAAAAAATATATATATATATATATATATATATATATATATATATATATATATATATATATAAAACACACAATTGTGAAGTGAAATGAAATGTATACTTGATTTTGATTTTTTTTTATAAATAAACTGAAAAGTGGGATGTGTATAAGTACCGGCCCCGTTTTCTTTTAGTGCAACCAATTGCTTTGAGAAGTTGCCTGATGATTTCTGAATGATCACATGTTGACCCAATGACTAAATAGAGTCCACCTGTGTGTAATCTAATGTCGGTTCAAATACAGCTGATCTGTGATGGTCTCAGAGGTCTGTTAAGAAACTATTGGGGAGCAGACAGCATTATGAAGTCCAAAAACACACCAGACAGGTCCGGGATAAAGTTATTGAGAAGTATAAAGCTGGGTTAGGTTATAACAAGATTTCCAAAGCTTTGAACATCTCTCAAAGTACAGTTGAATACACTGTCCAGGAATGGAAAGACTGTGGCATTACTGCAAACCTACCAAGACCCGGCCGTCCTCCTAAACTTACTGACCGAACAAGGACAGCACTGACCACAGCTATTACCAAGAAGCCTATGATGACCCTGGATCCCGGATGAACTGCAGAGAGCTATAAGAGAACTATAAGTCATACACTGCACAAATCTGGCCTTATGGCAGAGTGGCTAGATCAAGCCATTTTTCAAAGAAAACCATTACAAGTCCCGTTTTCTGTTTGCCAGAAGCCACCATGTGGTCTCCGGCAAACCCTTGTGGGCCCAAAGGCATTTTTTGTCATTATTTCCATCTGGTTTTATTTTCGTTTTATAGCTTCTTATAGATCACCTTCTAATGTACCATCAAGTGTTATACCTCCTTTTTATTTATACGATGTAGAGGTCTTAATATGTACACGGTCATTGGGGTTATATGACTGCAAAATCAGTAGGTACAATCAGAAGACAAGCCAAATATATAAATATACTACACAAAAATATACTAAACAAATAATCCCAATAAAATGTAATATCTAAATGATAAATGCAATTGACATTAGAAAAATGATTTTTGTGGTTAATGCCACTGCAGCGTCCCAGAGGAGTTGGGGTTCAACAATAAAAAAATAACCATAGTCAAATATTTGATTGTAATTTATATTCAATTCCATTCAATTAAACGCATTTCCGGACTCATAGTCCATTAAAAAAATAAGATAAAAGGACTAAACAAACAATTACAATGGCATTTTAAAAAGACAATCATGCCAATGTTTCCACAAGTCAGACATGTATGTATTATTCTATTGGGTTAAATGTTACGCATTACGACTTTACAAGGACATAATGGAAAAAGTTTGGCATTCTGTCAGTATTATCTTATTTTTAGCAAATACTTACGCCAGTCCTCAGAACCTATAGAGCTGACCATTTAATCTCTCTTTTACAAGCTTAATCCTATGTTGCGACTGGCCACTTGTTTGTGGTGACACTGCTTTGGCAACACACTTGGATTAATCCAAGTAATTAATTACTTAATTACTTGACTTAAGAGCTTTAGTTTAGATTGGAAGAAGCATCGTTTCCTTTTTCTAGAGCTAGGGTTGCACACGTTTGGAAAAATAGCTTGCGATTTGTCTGGCAATTATTGAGATTGGATTAGATTTAGGATTCATGTTTAACTGTAAAAACAAGATTTAGTTCACATAAATTCACATCCAGAGGTATTATTTCAGAGAGGACTGAAATGCGAAAGCTCACAAAAGTGAACTGCAAGACCATTTTCAGTGGGTTGCAAACCTTTCCCAAGAATGACCCCAAATACAGTAAATAGGTTTGATAGTTTTGAATATTCAGAACTATCGATTGATTCCTAAAACAGCAGAACTTTGTAAAAAGAACTTTGATGTTTTGGGGCAACAATGGCCCAGGTGCTAGAGCAGTCTTATATAGGTTCGGATGGGTTTCGAGCCCAGCTCAGACTACCGTTGTTGTGGTTGGCAGGCAGGCTTCAGTCACCGAGAGTCGGGAGTAAATGAAGAATTGTCTCAGTTTAGTGCTTTAAAGATGCTTGTGGAACTTGTAAAATGCAACAAATACAATAAAAGCCATTGTCTACTGTAGCTTTGTCAAAGAGAGAGGCAACAGTGATTTTATTTATTATATCCAACACAGATTACGACCCAGTGCAACACTCCCATTGTTGTTTTTTTAATCTAATAATTGTGTTATGTTGACGGTGTACAAAAAAGAAGAAAACACACTTCACCTGCAACACTTTGGCCTTGGTTCTCATCTGTATAACCATGAAAAAGAGCAGTTCACAGCAGCAACGTTCCCTCTGCGTATGTGTCTGAGCGAACACACAAACTCTCTGCGCAGTCTCTTCGAGCATCGTGAGCGACGTGTGCACTGTGGCCACACTGACCAGCATGACCCTTAGCAGGGAGTCAGGTTTCATTTCAGAGAGGCTTCCCTGTATCGTGGTTTCATAATAAACCTGACCTGTAAAAAATGTCAATTGTTTGTATACATTTTTTTTGCCTATAATGATCAAGTTATTGATTTTTTTTTCTTTTTTTAAATTACAATCATTAAAATAATTACCGGAAGTTCGAAAATCCGATCAAGACCAAACTTTCCAGTTGTCTAAGTCGGGAACATCGGCGATAAACGTGTCCGCAAAAGTTAACTTTGATTATGATGCTCTTACCATGAGCAACAGTTTACAGTGAAACTTCATTGTACTGTTATATAATATGGTAATACTGTATAGTATAATTTTACAGAAGAGACTTTCTCAACACCAAAGAGAAAGCACAAGCGGCCCCTCAGTCGGCGGTGCACCTTCACCTCCACTCCTTTGAGGACGGGGAGGTCAAAATTTTAGTTAAAGAAGAACGTTGGTTTGAAAGAGGAGTTGAAGAAGCTATTTTTGTCAGGAAAGAAAATCCCGCCATTAACCGAAATGGCGGTCTCAGATTTAATCTTCCGTCACTGTATTCCAATCTCCTTCGGGAGAAACCAAAAAGGCTTGGCCAGCCCAGGGAGATGGCACCTCAGCCAACAAAAGAACAATAGGCAGGTAATTAGCAGTGATCAGCCATGAATAGGACAGATACTGGGTAGTGATTATCTATGAATAGGTCAGGACTGACCGATACTGAGGTGAGCAGATCGTTAGAGACGCTGTACTTCTTGAAATTTCCAGGTCGAGATAAAGTGGAAGGCAGCATTATTGATTTTCTTACAATATAATATTAACACAGACAATTCATTAAACTATAAGCCAAACGGTGTAATAAATGTTTTTTAAAATAAGAGCAAGGTAGGAACAATCCTAAGTATTTTTCCTCTTATTCACAGGCTGTAGCTAAATGACGCTATACTGTGTGGGAACAAAAGTCAAAACTTAGTGATGCTAAATGAATAAAGCCCAGTCTGCTCTCCTCAAACCCTGTTCATCCGCTACGCGTCTATGCTGAGCTGACCATGAGACATTACGCAACTCCTTCAGTGCCGTGAGGACGGTTAATAAGCGCTTTTCTCAAGTCAGAATTTATTTTCAGGCCAACATGGTAAATAAGAAAAAGTTCTTCACTTTTTGCTTAATGTAATGAATGAAATAAGATTTTGCATTTGCAGCTTAGCAGGAACATTGCACAGCAGCTGTCCATCAAACAGCTTACAGAAGTCTGCCCCAAGTCCTTTTTAAGTCCTTATGCAGAAAGCGCGTCTTGTTGACACCTCGTTCACCTGTGAACAGAGTCCCCATTGCGTGCCGTGCTCATGCTGTCACATTTCCCCGTTTCAAACTGTGTTTCTGTGGAGACCACGTGGACGGCATGAATGTTTCGCTTTCCCCTGCACCTCCATGTTTGAAGGTGACGAGACAAAAATCCGATGCAGTAGGCCATTTCTCCAAAGCAGGGGTATCCAAACATTTTTCATCGAGGGCCGCATTTTGAAGTTTGTGCGGCTTTGAGGGCCACAGAACGGTGGTCAACACGGTGAAACATTCAACTGGATGCTTTTAAAAGAGGTTTTAACTGTGCCTCACACCTTTACCCCCGGCTCACATTAACTACGGTCCGGGTTCGGTCCTGATCTGGTCCGGAGCTTCGCCGGCGCCAGAAGCTGCGTCAGGCACAGAAACGGCCCTCGCGAGAACAGAAGTGCACGCGAGTTTCCCTCTTGGTGCGAGGTCACGTCATAAGTAGCCCCATATATAGGTCGTTTTTGTCAACAAAAGCCGTATTTGCCAGTACAACGACTCTCCCCAGTGAAGTGGATGCTTTAAACACACTAATGTCCCTGTGTCACTGGTAATGGAGAAATGTTTACAATTACAACGTTACACGCGTTTACAGACCGTAAACGAGACCAAATAAGTAGTAAGCGGACAGATTTTCCTCTCTTATGAGACCTGACTTCCTGTTTGGCGCGTGTTTTTCTGTCAGCTTGATCCGTTGGGGCTCCGGTATCCGGCAAAGATAGACTTCTTGCGGATTCTTTCCGTTGCTGCCGGAAGGCCTCGGTAGCCGGAGCCGGACCTCGCGGAGCAGTGTGAGTGTGCTACATTGGTTTTAATGACTTTCTAAGTTTGCGGACGCCGTACAGGACGTTAACCGGATTCAATGTGAGCCGGGGGTTACTTGGACTTGGAAGCATAAACTCTTACCCCCCGCCTTAACCGAGTGCATTTTCTCCAGTTCAGCTTTACCCCAATCTAAAAATGTCTTGACTGGAGCTTAGCCTACAGGCTAGTGTAACGCCTCATTTGAAAGAATCGTTTTTGAGGCTATAATTGTGTAGAATGCTTACATTTGCAGTAAAAAAATCGATCATACTGGTGATGTGTGCAAATTCAACTAAAGCTTGAGGGCCACCAAAAAGAGGTCTGAGGGCCGCATCTGGCCCCCGGGTCGTACTTTAGGCACCACTGCTTTAAAGCCTAAGATTTAGATACAATTTAATAGCTATAATAAATTAGCCTGGCATAGAGTTACACTGACTTCACATATTTATACATACATATGAAGACAGTCTGGAATTGTGGTAATAGGACGCAATTTCCAAATTGAGACGCGAGGCGGGGCTAACGATCGTAGTTTGAACGAGAGCGAACCAATCAAACACAAAGCGACCTACGCTTTGCGTTTACGTCCTCCGCCATGATTGTTTATAGTCCACACGTGCAGTTGAGTAAATGTTCCGCCCTCAGAGCAGCTTCTTGCTGTGGCTTTAAGGACAAGTGGAGGAGCACTGGTTTTTGATGGGAAATCCTAGCTCGGTTAACTCCCGCCTCCCGTGCTATGATTTGCTCGTCTTAGTTTTGCCAGAGTCATCGAGATTCAAATCGCACAATCCCAGACTGTATCCCCATGTATCTCTTAACATGGAGGATCAGTCTGGCTCGTGCCAGGCTAATAATAAATATTGTCAAATTTAATAGAGAAATAATTATAAATTTTTTTGTTCATCCACCATAACTTTTTAAATGTGTCTGTTCCCTCAAAGGCGCTCAGGTATACAAGTGCAGCGGGAGCAGTTTTGCACATGCTCTGCTTACAGAGTAAACTCATTTAGATTTCAGATTTGCGGCACTAATAAAACGCACCGCTCCTAATGGTAAATCAGGTGGAACACGCCCACAAAACAGCCCTTGCTCATCTTAAGTACTACTCGCCATTCAGCCCCTGGCTTAGTAAATCAGGCCCAAAGTGCACAGAAGCAAATATAGCAGTATTGTGTAATCCAAGGTTGTAAATCAAACCTAAACTCAGCGTTGTGTATAAGCGGGAGGTCAGTGAAGCTCAAGGAAACTCAACCTACTCAGTGTAATCTGAGGAGCTTAGAGTGGACATGTCAAAGAAAGAGAGAGGTAGGAGAGGGGAAAAGGCAGGGAGAGAGAAATGTCATGCAGAATTCAAACTGCCAGGTCAACGCGACTGAGAGGGGGAAGGGAACAGAAGAAGGTGTGATGCATATGAGCGAGTGGGCTGCAAATATCATTAATTATTAGGTATAATGGGTTTCTGAGCTGTCACACGCACATACACAAAGGGAAATAAAAAAATATTTGTTTTGACAGAATTAAATTAAGATGCTATAGTTTCATGATCTTTACAATCACTGCCATATATGTAGATTCAAAGTGGAAACAATAAAAAACGTTGTCATTTTTAACTTGTACTCACAGCTGCATGATGAGATAGAGGTGGTCTGGGCTTTCATAGATGTCCTCCAGCGCCACAATGTTTTCATGTTTGATTCTGAAATGATAACGACATACATGAAGAAAGTGCTTTTTGACCACCATCAGTATAAAGTTTTTCACACATTTATTTGCTAAAATGTACAATTTTAAAACAGTATTTAGCCCACAGTCATAGATGTTTCTTTTCATGTAATTTTAGCTGAATAGAACTAATTATTATTGGGAGGCCTCGAGAGAATTTCGGATCGATTAGGGGGCCGCGATGTCCCGGACTTTGGGAATGGCTGACCTAAAGTAATAAAATAAAATTGGCCACAGCTGGAGTGGCCAAGTATTTGTATTTTAGTTTATGAAACGCTGTCAAAAGAATAACTGATACAACATATTTGTCAGTATCAGATCACTTTGAGAGTTGTTAATATTAATGCAATCTAAAGCCCTGTCATGTTGCCAAGGATATCTAGTGTAGATAAGTTCATTGATCCTTGTTTTTACATTGATTTATTAAATATAACTGATATGTAACAACTGATTGGCAAGAAAAAATAAGGCTTTCTTGATCTTGCAATTTAGTAAAGAGGACCATTCACGTTTTCACCCAGAGAAAGAAACTTTTAAGGAAATCTCTTGGTATCAGTTAATATTGGCAGATACTAAAACCCCCAGTATCGGTATGGGTAGGCCATCAGAAGCAAAGAAGCTGGATCGGTGCATCTCTAACATCAACATTTTTTCCATGATTCTGGAAAGAGAGAGTGGTTAACACCCCCACTCTGCTTTTCAAAACAAAAGTTGCTTTGTACAATATTTTAATGTAAGCGCTTCAGCAATCACTCAATGACATATTTTTGTATCTAGGGCTGCTGTTGCTTGCCTCACCAACTGTTGGCATCATTTACTAGGCAAATCTCATATTTATGACTAACCAAAGCTACCAGGTGAGATTGCTCTATGAATACCCATCTTAACTTTCTACGGGCTTTCTTTGCTTTTGTCGATTTAAAGATTTAATTTTCAAAATGACCAATCTCAGGCTGCAAGAGAAATCACAATAAAAAACAACATTGTAATTGGCTGATTGCAAAAGTTTGAAAGCGAAAATGTAGTTTTTAGATGAAAATTAACTAAACCAGGGTCAAAGTCAAAATTGTTTTCAGCACTTAATATCTTCAAATAAATAAACAAAAAGACACGTACAAAACACATATTTTCCAGACAGAGAAACTTTCTAAGGATCTTATAATGTATCCCTTGTTCCACCTTTAATACAGTCAATGTGTTTTATAGAATGTAAACGTGTGTCTGAGCTTGGCACGATGGAGTGCCATTTCACTCAGAGAGGCCCATTACTCCGGTCCATCCACTTATTGTCATTTCACTGTAATGGCTCAATTTGTATAATTGGCTGAGAGCCTTTCTCATTTTGTATGATTTGCACAGTATGGTTGAATCATCTTAATGATGGTGTTTAATAACATAATGCTGAATTGTCATCGCTCACATACGCCTCGCGACAGCTTCAGCTGAAAGCAACATATTAAAATGCTTTAGACCTTTAGGGAATATAGGCCCATTTATTGTTCTTGTAAACAACCAGCTGGTTTTTGTTCCTCTGTTTTGTGGAGATGGCGAGAACTAGGGATGCACCGAAACCACTTTTTCTAAAACCGATACGAGTAGGAGTACTTTGATTTGAGTACTTGCCGATACAAATACCGATACGAGAACCAGGCATCTCTTTATTTTAATTTTTCTGAGTACGTTTTAGTTGCTGGGTTAGTTTCACAGATGAATTAAGCCCCTGGGCATAAAGCGGCTTAAGAATTGCCAGAACGGTTAGCCGTTAGGTGTTGTGAACACTGCAGACCCAGCGCTGACGCACAATGAAGACAACATTTAGCGCTGGTTAAATCCAGCACAGACTCTGATTTAGGGAGTGTTTTTTGAAAATTGGTGATGTTCACTTTTTTGCAGATACTGTTAGTTGAGATCACGAAGAAGCCTCTCTATGTTTTAGAACCCAGTTTTGGTATATTTAAAAGCATACAATTATAGGTAGAAATCTCCATGTTTTCCTTCAGATTCTGGGGGCGTGTGTGTATTTGCATACCGGTAAGCGGCTTTTGTCTCCTTCTCTTTGCCCGCGCCCTCCAGGGCGCAGCGTGGCTACTGGTTATACATGCTCTATCCGAACGAGGCAATATGAAGAGAATTTTAACTTTTTTCTTAAGTTGACGCCGCCATAAAACCTCACAAAGAAGAAGAAAGAAGCGGATTTATTAATCACGGATATTTGGCGCCACTTCCTCATGAAGAGCCTTGATAGCAAAGCAGCGACAGCGACGCTATAAGAATGATTCGCTGCAGATGCAGTGCATCCTGTGCTTGCCCAAAAAACACGATCTTTTAGCGTTCAAGAATTCACCATCCAATCTGAAGAAGCACATTCAGGTTTGTCATTTAGCTTTCGTATTGTTGTTACTAGTATACATTTGATTAATTCTGGAGGTTTTAAAATGATATAAGTGTTGGAAATGCTTTGGGAACACTATATTAGTTTGCTAGAAAGAAAGCTGGTGCTAGCTTGTAGTCTGCCGCACTAGCTGTAACTTATGTCAGACTGAGTGAAAAAATAAACAATTTGAAGGTCAAAACATGATTTTCTTTTTAAAGGGGAAAAATATCTATTTACTTTTTACTTGTTTACTTAAGTACATTTAAGAGTATGTACTTTATTACTTTTACTTAAGTAAGGCAGAGGTTGCACTTTTACTTCAGTACTGAACACTTTTGACATCTCTGAGCTTTTCTAAATGAGATGTAAATTAGGTCTATTGTCACTCGGAGCAGCAGCGAGGTGAGAACAGCCCAAACCTTAGAAGCCGTTTACTCACCTTTGAGATATTTTGAGTTTCTACATTCAAATTGCCACATCTCCTCCTAATATTATCAGATTTCCATGGGTTACACTTTGTTGGAAACTTTGGAAGCTACACTTTCTTAATCTATGAAAGTGTAGCTTTTTTTATATTTAATTTGAATTAACCACTTAATTTTAAGTAGGTAAAGCTGAGAATTAAATCTTTTGTTAATTTAGTATAAAAACATCAAGAATAGCGTCCCCTTTTCTAAATATGTTATACTACAAATATTCACATTTATGGGATATTGCACATAAGTGATCCAACGCATGTATCAGCACAGCATCTGTCAAAATTGTTATAATCTAAAACAAGAAGATATACTCTGCCACATGGTTTTGACTCCAGTGTAGCATTAACACATTGCCCCTTTCCATCTGCCACTGTCGGCCCTAAACTGCATGTGGTCGTGATGTTTTGTTTCGATGTCTGATTGGTGCTGCCATGGCTGTGGTTGGCGGGTAGCCGATCGTGACCCGGGGGCGGAACGGGTTTTCAACAAAGATACTCGGTTGCCGGGGTAACAAGGTATTGGCTACACCAAGCGTGCCCTTTCCTTTCTGAATGAGCAGAGTTCATGCACGTGGGGAACACAAACCTGCACAGACTTCATTATGAATCTTTATTTTAAATCGGTTTTAAAAAGCGCATTTCTGGACACTCAGACGCTTTACATTGTACTATTCATTCACTCCATACTTGGTGCTGGTAAGCTACTATTGTAGCCACAGCTGTCCTGGGGTAGACTGACGGAAGCGAGGCAACCAGTCTGCGCTTTTGAGATTTTGATTAATCTCGATTTTACAATTCGGTTTTATTTTTCTTAAGTTTAAGGCAAGTTGTTATTTGTAGAGCACAGTCTATAAACAGTTATCTAAAATGCTTTACATTCCATTCTGTCACGCTTAAAAAGGCTATTCAACTTCATAAAACATGCAAAAGGTTTACAGCGCACAGTGTAAAGAGATTGTTAAATTTGTGTTTATTCATTCACTTAATATGGACATTGCAGTAACATTGGACGAACCAGACGCATTGTTTTAAAGTGTTATCACAACTGCTAATATGCCAAACTGTATTCTCAATTGGCGCAATGAATTATGGGATCGCTCAGGTCAATCAGGATGAATTTGACCCGGAAGTATGTGTTGACAGCGCAGAAGCATATACGAAGTTGAGAGAGTGCAGATATATGTAGTTTAATGATTTGTTATACGTTTGTATGATCCTCAAAACTTACTAAACTGAGTGAGAGGCTCAGGTGGAGGATACCGAGATGAGTCGCGCTGTATTTAGATGATGGACATTTGCTAATTTGAAATTATTTGTGTGGAAAAGCGGGCGATCGCTAAGCGGCTACAAAGAAGACTTTTGGAGGCAGACACAAGACAGAAAAACTCTTGCAGATCCCTTGAAAATTCCTTCAGTGAAACGGGTCGTCGAGATGGAGATGAAGTTTGCTGCAGGCCATCTACGATGTGCTTGTGCCGTGACATCGGTGAAATTGCATCATGTCCACGACAGACTTTACCGTGGGTCTGGAACTGCAGTCCGCGACTGGGGCTTGAGGATGTTTTTTATCAAAATGCCCTTTTAAATTTTAGTTATAGTTTATAATTTAAGTTTTATGTTTCATGTTGCACAATTGCTCGGAAGAAAATTCCTACTTTGTGAACCTGTTCACTGACAATGGCAATAAAACCAATTATGATTCTGAATCTGTCGGATTATTAACAAGCAAAAGCTTTCACTTTCTACACATTTGGATGGTGAGGGAAATGTTTTACTTCAGTACCAAGTACAAAGTAGAGTTTCTTGAAGGTTGAGTGCGTCATCAGAAAAGATCCAAGAAATTATGTATGTGATAATTGAACAGGACACATACAAGTTGCTATTGCACATGTTTTGCAGAGTATGTTTATTGTTTCCTGTGCTGCATGACTTTATTCAACTTCTAGGCATTTGCCATTTAGCCTTTCCTTCATACACAATCTTCGTAATCCCTCCTCCCCCCATACAATGCTGAGAGAACGCATGTTCATGTAGCCAAAGCATTGTGTAGTATAAAAGTAAAGATGACTTACTTTCTGCTTTTCTATATTACAATTTATATATAGTGTGTAATTTTCAGGAAAGAATCTCCCCACCCAATAAGTCGACATTTAATTTAGTTTGTGCCACCTACAATTGGAAATTAAAACTAATATATTTGTCCAAAATGTTTGTGGAAGCACAGATACTCACCCTCGATATATTTTTGATGATCGGTTAATGTACCACAGCTTTGATGCCTGTAAAACCATCTTTATTCATGCATATTTTACATTGGGATTACTGGGAGACAGCGATTTTATCCCGATTGACTTTAGACCGGAAGCGCTGCGCATGCGCACTACGAGATTATGACTGCACTTATTTTCAACACCTGTCCATAAGGGGCTTTTAAATTACAATAGATAAACAGAGATGACCGTACTCATAATAATCACATATTTTGATTGGCCTGTTTTACAGCCACTTGGCTTTTTTAATGACAACCCTGCATTCAATGCTAGACTAAGGCTGAAACGACGCGTCGACGTAGTCGACGTCATCGATTACGTAAATAGCGTCGCTTGTTTACATCATGGCGGCGCGCGATGCTGGCGATGCGAGCGAGGGGAAAAAGGCACGCCAAAAGTAATCAAAAGTGTGGGAGTATTTCCAGAAACGGCCAAATAATGTTGTTTATGCACACTGTGTCGAGCGGAAATGGCCTACCACAGCAGCACAACGGCTATGAACGAACATTTAAAACGAAAACACTCGACAGCGTTCATGCCATCGCCATCAACCAGTCAATCGGCCGCGTGAGTAATTTTCATTACACAAAAACATTAATGTATTATTTGTATCTGCGTTGTAAATTCATAAACTAAAGCACTGTTCCGCTCTGAGAGGCGTCAAAAACGCGCGTGTCTAACGCTACATAACGTTACGTTAGTTGTGTAACTAACTAAACTACCTTTGTACAACATTAAAGTTAATTGTTCGTTTGTTAATCATACAATCATTGTTGTGTGCTGGTTATTTATTTTTTATTTTGCGCATTTTAAAGCAAATAAGCAATACTTTTACTTTTATTCAAATGTTTACAGTGAGTGTTCCAGAAATTGCACATTTTATAGGCTACTGAGTTGCACATTGAGCCATAATTTTATTTGGTTAAATAAAAGCCATGCCATTTGAAAATACTGGCCTACGTCAATTTTTTTCCCCTTCATTTTAAATGAAAAAATAATCGGTAAAAGGAAAAATAATCTATAGATTAATCGAAAAAATAATCTATAGATTAATCGATTAATCGAAAAAATAATCTATAGATTAATCGATAGAAAAATAATCGTTAGCTGCAGCCTTATGCTAGACGTTTACCCAATATGGGGCTAGATCACAATGATTACACATATTTGATACATAAGAAACTAATCAGAACAACAACAAAAACGGGAAAACAATTCTAAAGGTTGGCAGGTCTGCAAATACTATAAACTAGTATAATTATCTATTATCATTTCTGTGTGTTTGTGTGTCTGGAATGTTGATTTTAAAATGTGTGTGTTTTTTGTTGCTGTGAGGCACATTGAATGTCATGTGACATGAAATAAGCCATAAAAATGGACTTGCCAAGTGTTTAATTTTGCTCTTCGAGGCAGTTTTAAGTCTACTAAAGATTTAGGTTTGGCACCAGAATATAAGCGCAAACCAGTGTATAATTTCTTCAAGACACATGAACCAGATATGTGTATGACATTGAGCACTTACTTCCTAAGAACGGCGATCTCATTCTCGATGCTGCTCTCTTTTCCTTTAAGAGCATTTTTGGGGATGCACTTCACCGCAAACGTCCGCCCGGTCAGCTTCTCCTGGGCCAAAACCACCTCAGAGAATGCCCCTCTGGATAAACACAAAAGCCAAATAGGAGTTACAAATGCACTGCTTATCTATAGCTAGTACAAGTGTTTCAAGGAGACGAATGGAGTCAGATTAACAGCAAGTGACCTGGACAAACGTTTATTTTAAACAAAGCACTTTATTAAATACTGAATAACTGGGTATGTTAATAATCACTTTGTAAAAATGTTGGCAGGATCCTCCAGGTAGTGGCTCGTCGGACTCAAGTGGTATGCAACACAAAAAAGTTTGGAACCGCTGCTCTACTCTGTCGTCTACTGGGCCCCGAGCTGGACAGGAAGAGACTGAACAAGCTGGTCATACGGTCCAGCTCTGTCTTGGGCTGCCCACTGAACTCTGTGGGGAAGGAGCTCACATCCATCATGGACAACACCTCTCACCCACTGCACGGGACATTTCTTAACTATTTGCACTGTGTGTTCTTAAGAGCTGCTGTAACAAGTGAATTTCTCCATCGTGAGATCAATAAAGTCTCATCTTAAACAATAAAAGTCTATTCATCCAAAACAATTTCATCAGCATTCATGCTGTGAACCCACTAATCCTATAAAACTGGTTTATCTTGTGGTAATTGATGCGTCTCATTCAGCCTCGCCTTCCTGTTACACGTGTGTGTGTGGATGGGCTGTTTTTTTCTGTATTGAATAGATATGAGCCAATTAATCAGCATAAATTGTGGCAGCTCCACCACTGAGCCCTAAACTTCACTAAATTAGAGTAAATAGCCTTATCTCCTCAATGTCAGTGGTTTTCTCTCACTGACATCTTGTTGCTGAACAATTACCTTCCATCAACAGATACAACCCCACTTAAGTCCCAATACTTATTTAGATACTGTATGGTAACAGGGTAATAGAGGTGGCCTTTTCTTCTCAATGTGAAGTCAGATCATTATGACAAGAGGTGGTCCAACATAGGGACTTATCAGGGTACAAAAACATGAAATTTAACAAGTATTGCATTGAAAATTAGAGGTGCGTTTTACTTTCTCTTTTGACAAGCAGCCATTTAGTGACTCTTCAGCACTAAAGAGCACATTTTCTCAGCGAAATAGGACAGGACAATGACCTGATTGTAGTTTCACATGCATTTCATAATGCATGGTTTTGTGTTAAATATCCCGTTTGTATCACCAATAGGGCGCGCATGTGAAGTCATGCGGTAGTTGCAAATGTAAATAATGGCACATCGACTCCTTCACCTCCTGTTAGAAGCCCATAAGCTGATATTTTTGGGTCAGGAATCTTCATTATTCTTTTGTCGTAGCAGTAGCGGGTTAGCTCTAGCTCTGTGGTCGTTTCGTTTACTGCAGTCTGGAAACGAGGAGAGTCGCCAAGCGCAGAGGCCAGGGATACAGGGCACTTAACAGCGTATGCTGAGCACACTTTGTTTTAATTTGAAATACCAGAGGTATTCCATTTATTTTTAAATGGATTACTACTACTACCCCCCCCCCCCCCCCCCGCTGTGGGGATGACGAGCCGCGGGTCGGGGACACGCGTAGTTTTTCTTGTATCTAGTCCCTTTAAGGCGGGGGTTAAGAGGTTAAGTAATACAATTTATGAAATACAGAACGGAGTGCAGACGAAGAAACCACCAAGACATTAAATAGGATAACTCATACCAGCATACCTAAAATACAATCTCATGCATTTAAAAAAATAAGCCTCGTTACGGCACATTTTGACGCTTGCAAAGGACAGTGTACTTACAAGATAATAGCGACATTGCTGTTTGGAAGGTATGCAAATTTACAATATCGAGTTTATCGCCAATGTCAAGAAATGTGGGGGAATTTTTTTTTTTAATTGGCAAACATAATTGGGGGAAAATAGGGAAAACATTGCGGGGGGGGAACGGGGAAAAATAGATACAAATGTGCACGTCGTGGTGTTCTTGACTCCGCGTCGTGCATTATAACCGTCTAATGCACGGCTCCTCATTGTTTAATCCTTACTTAATGAGTGCCACCTCAGCCAGAGTAAACAACATGAAAACCTTTAGAAATCAAAGAGTAATGCTTTCAAATCTGTAACACGTCTTCAGAAACAGTCACATCCCAGTCCTCATCCTCACATAAACATTCGCAGCATTTTAATAATTTTTCACAGCTCCCACTCCGTCATTGATTCGGTGTGTGTTAGAGTTGTGCGTCTTGGGCGCGTTCTGGGTCCCTGGCTCTATTCATTCATGGGGAGAAGAGCGGGAGGTGGCTGTCAATGGTTGTCACATTGATGTCTGCGTGCACACATACACGCACACACACACCATCTCCGACGTTTTCACACCATTCAAGAGGAGAGATTAGAGAGTAAAGAGAGTGAGAGAGAGTCAGAGAACGAGAAAATGAGAGGAAGATGAGGCGCGGAGAAAAAAAAATCACGCTGTGTCTTAGATCTGCAATCAATACCCCCGCAAGATCATGTAGAATATGTCCATTTAAATGACAACCTAGTGCAGCAGGGACTTTAAAGTTGAAGCTTACAATGGCAGAGAGGCTGGTCTTAAGTTTACATGTCAACCTGGTCAGCACATCACACATGGCTAACACAAGAATACAAGCTTTCCGACAGGTCCAACACAATGCTTGTTCCCTCAGTAGAAAATTGAGGCTGGAGTTAGTTTAGCTGCATCCCACAATCTGCAGTTACTACCATCCCCGGATTGATTCTAAGCCTAAATAGATGATGAATAGATTATTGCACCGGACATGGAGCTACCAACATAATGCATTTTTCCAATATATGTCTCTTTATCATCAGCTCATCTTCCATAGCCATGATCGTACATCCCGTTACCCTGGCGATAGAGGTGGGCCATTGTTTACGACCAATGGTGTGGCTTCATATTCCCCCACACATACACACGCATGTACAGTGCTTTGCGAAAGTACTAAATACATCTTGAACTTTTGCACATTTTGTCATGTTTACAGCCCTAAACTAAATATTTTACTGAAAGTTCACACACAACAGACAACTGTGAAGTGAAAGCAAAATGATTTTTTTTTTAAATAGAAAAGTGAAAAATGGGGCGTGCAAAAGTATTCATACAGCATGACTTAATCCTTTGTGGAACCCCCTTTTGCTGCAATAACAGCAGCAAGTCTTTTAGGGTATGACTCTACAAGGTTTGCACATGTAGAGACTGACATTTTAGCCCATTCCTCTTTACAAAACAACTCAAGCTCTGTCAAATTAGAAGGAGAGCGTTTGTGAACAGCAATTTTCAGGTCTTTCCACAGATTTTCAATAGGATTTAGGTCAGGACTTTGACTGGGCCATTCTAACACATTAATATGTTTGTTTTTAAACCATTCCATGATAGATTTAGCTTTGTGTTTAGGGTCATTGTCCTGCTGGAAGGTGAATCTCCGCCCCAGCCTCAATTCTCTTGCGGACTCCAGCAGGTTTTCCTTCAAAATGTCTCTGTATTTGGCTCCGTCCATCTTCCCAACTATTCTTACAATCTTCCCAGTCCCCACTGAGGAAAAGCAGCCCCATAGCATGATGCTCCCCCATCATATTTGACACTGGGGATGGTGCACTCAGGACGATGAGCAGTGTTAGGTTTGCTCCATACATAACGTTTTGCATTTGGGCCAAAAAGTTGAATTTTTGTCTCATCTGACCAAAGCACCTTCTTCCACATGGTAGCTGTGTCCTCCATATGACTTCTAGCAAACTTCAAACGGGATTTCTTATGGCCTCCTTTCAATAATGGCTTTCTTCTTGCCACTCGTCCATGAAGGCCAGATTTGTGTAGAGTATGACTTATAGTTGTCCCATGTACAGATTCCCCCAGCTCAGCGGCAGTATGTCGCAGCTCCTCCAGAGTTATCTTGGGGCACTTGGTTGCATTTCTTACCAGTGCTCTCCTTGTTCGGTCGGTTAGTTTAGGTGGACGGCCGTGTCTTGGTAAGTTCGCAGTGGTGCTATACTCTTTCCATTTCTGAATGATGGATTGAACAGTGCTCCGTGAGATGTTCAAATCTTGGGAAATCTTTGTATAACTTACCATGCTTTAAACGTCTCCACAACTTTATCCCTGACCTCTCTGGTGAGCTCCTTGGCCTTCATGATGTTGCTTAGTGACCAATACACTCCGACCATAGCTCTGAGGCCCTCACAGAACAGGTGTAATTATACTGAGAGTAGACTACGCACAGGTGGCCTCTATTTAATGGTTAGGGCAAGGTGTGAACTTTCTGCAGTCATTAGGAATGTTATAAAGGCAATTTAATGCACTCCGATAATGCTGTATGGATACTTATGCACACCCCACTTTTCTATTTTTTGTAAAATAACAAAATCATGTATCATTTTGCTTTCACTTCACAGCTGTCTGTTACTTGTGTGAACTTTCAGTAAAAAATTCTAAATCCAATCTTTACGTTTATGGTTGTAAACATGACAAAATGTGCAAAAGTTCAAGGTGTATTAGTACTTTCGCAAGGCACTGTATATAACATGTACATAAAACATGGCATACAACACCTGCTGGTTCACATAATGGCTCTCCTGGACCTCTATGACGTCAAAGACAGATGAGATGAGCGTGTCCTGCTGTTTTTTCCATCCACACACAAAATACACACACAATGTTTCATTCATGCTTTAGGGTGCAGAGAGCAACTGTAGTACAAAGAAGCACTAAGTGCATTAAGTGAATTTCTGTGTGCTATTTTGTAACATATTAATAGCATAATTATGGTCTATTCTTCATTGTATTTGTTTTAAAATTGGAGTTAATGTAATTCATATGACTACTCAAATTGTATTATTTTGTATTAATTTTAGCACAGTAAACATAAATATATTGCAATGTGCTTTCTAACAAATGTATCTCAAGTATGCCTGATAACAATGCACTATTAGTAGCGCTAGTTTGAGTCTAATATATTTGTATTTATTAATAGTGAACTTCTCTTCCTGTGTCTGTCCAGTGTGTACGTGTTTTCTCATTTCTCCTGGCTTTCGTGCATTTTCCTGCATTTACGAGTTTCTTGTCTGACTTTTATTTTTCCTCTTGGACAACCTGCTTACTGTCCTTCCGAATCGTTAAACTATGGAATTGATTAACTTGAATCTCAGCGCAATTGCAACATTTTTTTCACAAAGTGAGGCCACGGAGGAGGTCGTCTTCCCTGACCAGATTTTCACAGCTCGGATTGCGATGGATGTCGTTTGCCTAGGGTTCCTGTCGGTCGGAGACATCAAAGATATTTACTTATTTGGACTCTTGATAACAGGGTACCTGCTTATTGGATGGACTGCCCTGGACAATCGGAAATTTGGAATGAGAGTAGTTTGCAATCGGACCTCACTGCTGTCTATTGAAATTAACAAGCACTTTGGAGCAGGGAGTGACCGAGTGATGGAATTACACCGGGTGATGGAGAGGAGGATCCGGCCAATAGTCGAACCTCGGATTCAGGAGGAACAATGCGGTTTTCGTCCCGGTCGTGTAAAGTTGTTTTTAACGTGTCTAAAGTCCAATGCTTTTCAATGGGAGACTAGTGGCTATATTGAGGTACTACAGCAATGGCGGACCAATGGCGGCCTCTAGTGTCGTGGTCATAAAGCAGAGCAGCCAGCGGCCATTGGTTCTCCACCGGAAAAAGGGGGCTTCCCCTCTTCAGGTCGGGGAGTTCTTGCCTCAAGTGGAGGAGTTCAAGTATCTCGGGGTCATGTTCACGAGTGAGGGACGGATGGAGCGTGAGATCGATAGACGGATCGGTGCGGCGTCAGCAGTGATGAGGTCGCTGTATCGGACTGTTGTGGTGAAGAAGGAGCTGAGTCGGGGGGCAAAGTTCTATGTTCCTACCCTCACCTATGGTCATGAGATTTAGGGTAATGACCAAAAGGACAAGATTGTGGATACAAGTGCCCGAAATGAGCTTTCTTCGCAGGGTGGCTGGGCGCACCCTTCGAGATCGGGTAAGGAGCTCAGTTACCCGGGAGGAGCTCGGAGTAGAGTCGCTGCTCCTTGTTAGATTATTTCTTAAACTTTTTTATCTTTCAAACTGCCATTCAGGGAGAGAGCCGCGGTTCATTAGATAGAGCTATGAAAGAGACAGCGGTCAGCGCACATTAACAACAAAGGCACATGGAGGAGGCCATGTGTACCAGACGCAGGCAGTGCCGCGCAGCTAAAAGCTCTGGGAGGTTGACAGGTCCATGCCTCGCTGGAATATACAGTAAACAAGTGCTTTTCCACAGACGAGTAAACAGCGGCGCTCTTCCCAATGTCTCGGCGGAAATCTCATGGAGGTTTCTGTTAAGTTCAAAGTCCACCTACACACTCGCATTTTGAAGTGTTTTATTACTTTGGAAACCGAAAAAGTCACTTCCACAACTTAAAAGGTGGCGCTGATAAATATTGCACCAGGGGACAGTCCACCACTACAGAGCGTTCATGTGAAATGAGTAAAACATTTCTTCCGCTGCAAATAAACAGTGAAGTGAGACGAGTGAAAGGGAACTAGCAAGGAGGTAGAGAGAGAATATGAGTATTATCATATTGGACAGAAGCACCAGAGGCTCAGCGTGCACAACAACACTTTTAGCTCGGCCACCACTGAGCTTTATTTGAGCTTGTTAAACATCCGGATTCTGTCCCATTGGCACAACTGTCAATACCTCACAGCGCTGCTACAGCTTCTAGCGACACACACAGTGATTGAATTTCCTCTCATAGTCAGGTAATTGTGTCAGTCGAGCTCTGCTGCCCCCATCGCTAAAGTGAAATGGATCGAGATTGAGAGTTTAAAGAGAGAGTTTCTTCATCAAGGCCTGATCCGGTGGGGAATAGTTCAACACGAGAGGGAACAAATGAAAAGAGACGAGAATAGGATGAGGAAAGGACAGTGACACAATTAACACGAAGCTAGCAGAAGATTTCAACCAGGTTATAGGGAGCTCTGAACGTTTGGACATTACAGTATACAGCTAGCGTTACTTATTTTAAAGTCGCTCTCTAATCCTACCACCTTATTGCACAGAATATATGCACTGATGGAAGCAGTGGACAACTCAAACAAGTGCATCAGGTTTGTTTATAATTTGCCATCACGTGTCGTTCGTGCGTAGCATCATTGATGGTAGGGATGCACCGA
Source organism: Proterorhinus semilunaris (assembly GCA_021464625.1). Classification (NCBI taxonomy): domain Eukaryota; kingdom Metazoa; phylum Chordata; class Actinopteri; order Gobiiformes; family Gobiidae; genus Proterorhinus; species Proterorhinus semilunaris. The sequence continues at coordinate 13,561,691 of CM038343.1, forward strand.
TCTGATACTGGTATCGGATATTGGAGCCGATACTGGAAAAAATACGATATTGGGTATCAGCTACAAATATCCAATACTGAACCGATACCAGTTTTGGTTTACTCCGCTGACTGTTTGCTTGCTTATGTACCGCTGTGGAAATGTAGTTGATGCCACGGTCACCAGACTCAATCGCTGGAACAGCGGTGAGTCTACTACCTCGGAGGGAGTGAGGAGCAGAGAGAGCAGCAGCAGAAAAGTCAGTGTAAGCGAGCATGTGGTTGATCCAGATTGTACATGACTACATGAAAAAGGCTTATTTCTCATCCACATACAGTAATACTACGACTGTTGCATTTAAGTTGTAATAAAGATTGTTAACATGTGAACAATCTCCTGATGTGCTGCATGGTTCAGACTCGTGTCATTCATGGCGGTGTATAATATATTTGTCATGAGTTTAGCAATAGATTTTGATATCTAGGATTATCTTATCTTAACTGTGTCTGTCTCTTCCATGATTGGCCGCTTGGCGCTGACTCCTGTTTCACATGAACGCGTTCAGAGGCTCCATGTTTGGGCTTGTCAACCCGGGCTAGAGGAACTAATCCAGGACATGTTCAACCAGCTTTGTAGTATAAACGTCAGCATAGAGGCAGCAGAGGTCATTGTGTGCAGTGAGTGGAATTTATTGTCTTATCAATACAAAAATAGTACCCTTCCAAATGATATGCACACACCACGCACAGAGCTTCACGATGCTATAACCTCATCCCGTGTCTAATCAATAATGAAGAGCGTAATCACAGATAGAAACCGCTGGGCCTGAACTCTCTCACGCAACAGAGAGACAAAGCAGCGGCATCAAAGACAATTGAAACAGGCGCCCGCAAAACGTCACCACCTCATCCTTCACTGCTGTGCTCAATACACAGACAAGGGTTGCTGCTTCACTGTCTACAGCAAAATGTCACTTACTGAGGCGTGCACAAAGGAGATGACAGCTAGAGAATGGGTACAAAGAGGATGGGAGAAAATAATTGAAAAATTCACAAAATAAATGGTGGATATGTGGGCAGTTTGATATTTGCAATGTTTAAGTAGCCCTTTGCTGCATATCTAAAACTTGAAAAATGTGTCTCCTCCATGTTCAAGGTTCAAGCTTCAAGCTTTCTTTATTAGTACCCGCAAGTAATTTTGTTTGCAGAAGGGAATACAGCAGTTCACAACATGTAAAATACATGCAATTACAACAACAACATACATGTAATTACAACAACAACAAAAAAACAATATACAGGTGCAATCAATCTTACAGTCTCAAGGGAGAACACCACTGTGACAAGGGCCTGAAAAGAGTGTGGGGTTAGGGCTCCGAACCGACCCCTCCTTATTCAGGATTGTCATACTAGTCAACCATGGAAAAGTACATGACAGGCTCGATAAAAGCTTACATAGTAGTGTCAATGTTATAACAGGCCAGTTTCCTCAGACAAGAAAACGCTGATGGCCTTTTTTGTAGAAAATCTCACAATTGTCCATAAAACTCAATTTTGAGTCAATGAGGGTTCCTAAATATTTGTAGTTATCCACAGGATAAATAATAATAATAATAATAATGCATCAGTTTTATATAGCGCTTTTCTGGACACTCAAAGACGCTTTACATTGCACTATTCATTCACTCCATACTTGGTGGTGGTAAGCTACTATAAAGAGCCTCGGAGAGAGACAGCAACCCTGCGGAGATCCAGTATTTGAATGACCTAACTCAGATAAGGTGCCATTCACTTTCACTCTCTGAGATCTCAATGTTAAAAGGACTAAGATCCAACCCACTATATTAGGTTTTAGGTTGAAATATCCAATCAACCTTATTGCTAAGAGGTGAGGTTAGTTTTACCCAAAACTAAAAGCCTCTGGACTGGCTATTAGCCAGAGTAAGGCCTCATTTGAAAGCTAAGACCTAGAAAACTGATTGTAACTGTGTGTTTTGGTCACCTTTTCATTGCATTTTTGTCACCTTTTTGTCGCTCTCTCATGGCATTCTTCATTTTCCATCACTCTTTTGCTGTGTTGTCACATTTTGGAAGTGTTTTTGTTGTGCTCTCGTCTTTTTTAATCGCTTTTTTGACACGTTTTTGTCGGGTGTTTTGTTGCTTTTTCGTTGCTTTTTTCGTTACTTTTTTGTTGTGTTCGTCTCTTTTTCATCACTACTTAGTTGTGTGTTTTTGTTGCTTTTTTATTGGTTTATTGTTGATTGTCCGGCACATTTTTGTCGCACTTTTGACACTTTTTTGCTTTCAGATGATGGGGGGTTAAGATGTTAAAAGCTAAAGCAAAATCAATAAAGACAGTCTTGCGTGAGTCTTTCTGCCTTCCAAATGTTTATAATAAAGTCAAAAGGGTAATTACAGCATCCTCTACTCCTCTGTGTGCCCTATAGTCAAACTGCAAATGATTTCATGATCAAAGACGTTAATGCAACTGGATAATTAAGGATTTTGGGTCTGCTTCCCCTAGGAACAGGTACAATGAGGGCTTCCTTCCACAATTTAGGTACCATCTGCATGGTTAAAGACAAGTTGAAGATATAACAAAACATGGAACCCAATTGTCTTGCACAACTCTGTGCCACTGCCAACCTCCTTTTGAAGTTTCACTTGGGGCTTGTAGGACAAAGGATATTGAAATAAACTAACCATTCAATCCAGTTTGACCTTTCTTGACATGAAAGGCTGATCTTTTGGGATTGTCAAATATTTACTCCTGAACCAACGTCCGTGACAGGGATTGCCACCACCAGGTTGGCTTTGCCTAAGGTAGCCAAGCAGTTTTAATGATTTTTTATTTATTTAATTAGGTTCTCCTCCAATTCCCGCAGCAAAAAAACAACAAAACTGTCTCTGTGTTTAACTGACAAATACGTTTGGCATCGCTGGCATGTTTGTTCGTCTTTGCCGTTTAATGACAGTTTACAAAAAAACAATGCTGCACCTCAATGGTGTGTGAACTACTAATAGAATCCATTTACAGACACGTATACTGTGCAGTGCACTCTCTTACAAGTACGTACAATACGATAATGACAAGTAACTGCTTTAGCGCCTCGCCAGTGAAACGCTCTGAGCCGATGACCCACTTATAGACACTTATACGCAAGTCAGAGTGAAGCATTTTTCAAGACAATAGACACTTAAGTAACGTGACCAGCTGTTATCGAAACAGGCTCCGGAGCGCCGGGTTTTTTGCCCATCACTACCTCCAGCATAAAAAAATCAGGCCCCCAAAAGGATTTAGAGAAAACTATTGCACAAATCAGTAGGAATGAGCCATCTCGCGAGATCACGGTGTAAAGTAATCTCGTAATATTTTAACATGCTACAATTTAGAGAGACATACGTCCTGTTGACTGCTCATAAGGCTTAAGGGGAATATTATTTAGGCATTAGTTCTCTCACAGTGTGCACTTAATAAGCATTCTGGCCATGTGGTGCACACAGAACAATCTCTCTCGAAATGTGGAGAAGAAAAAAGAGATTGTTGTGGACTTTCGAAGAGTGCGGGTCCAGCATGCTCCTCTAACAATCAACAGTGCTGCAGTGGAGAGGGTGACCAGCGCTAAGTTCCTGGGTGTGCACATCACAGAGAACCTCTCCTGGACCATGCACATTACGTTACTGGTCAAGAAAAGTAATCAGCGTCTCTACTTTCTCCTCAAGTTCAGAAGAGCTAGAGTCCCAGCCTCTACAGAGGGACTTCAGAGCATCCTGACCAGCTCCATCACTGTGTGGCACGGCGCCAGCACGGCCTCCTGCCAAAAGAGCCTCCAGCGCATCGTGAGAGCAGCGGAGTGGATCTGCGGAGCTCCTCTCCCCTCCATTAAGGACATGTACTCCACCCGTCTCACCCGCAAAGCGTCAGAATCACCAGGGACCCTACGCACCCATCACACAGTCTTTTCAAGGTAATGCCTGCAGGGCGGAGACTGCGGAATCTACGGGCCAGGTCGACTTAAAAACAGTGTGATACACAAGGCCATCGGGAAGCTGAACTCTCTGCCCTCCCTCCCACCCTTCTTCCCCACCTCCCGCTCCACAATCAAGGATGAGAGAAATATAATTTCAAATCATTCACATGGTTTGACAAATAAAAAATCTAACTTTGTTCGTATAGGCTTCAAATCATCTTCACACTATCAGCAGTTGGGAGTCGCTGTGCTTTAGTCATAACATCTATAAAGTCCCATGCTTTAAAAAGGCGCACTACCTGAATGATCCCGTTTTCAAACCATAAAAGTCGAAGGTTGTCAAATCTTCAAGCTGCTGCCCAAACGCGTTTCTAGCTCTCACAGACCCTCCCGCACATCCCGACGAGTGTCCACGCGAGGTAATTAGACCAGTAAGAGCTCAGAGTGAACGTTTTACACGATGTACAAGTAATAAAACTCATGACATACATAAAATAAAATAAAAACTCTTGTGAATGATAACTAGTTTCCATCTTAAAATCTGCATTGGTTCAGTATTTTGTACTTTACCATTTTGCTATGCTAATATGCCAAGAATTTGGTGTAATTTCAGGACACGACTCCTCTGCACTACAGTGTTGTTGTTTTCTCGTTTCCTGCTGTTGGCTCAGAGAGAGCATAAACTAAAGTATTGAACCGAGACAGATGAACCTGCAGCAGGAGGATTCGCTCACACATCACCACGGCAACACAAACAACAAAAAGTGTCTGCTGCAATAGTTTTCCTCAGAGGTGAGACTCTTGACGAGGAAAGTTGTGTTATCGGAGTTGCAGTGTTCCAGTAGTCAAGTTGAAATGTTTACGGAAACACACAACAAATGTTAGCCATGAAGCTGGTAAAAGTAAAAAGAAAATTGATCGATATTTTCATCACTCAATGATGTTTACAAGCATGAGTCGTGTGTTTATTATTATGCACCATCCCCGCCAAATAAACACATACATAAAATTAATAAACCACTAGTGACCAAGTAGCAATTTGGATTTGTTCCTAAAATCTCTTTTCTACAGTTTGATATACTGCCGGTTTTGTTTGTCACTTACAAACAAGCTTTGTCTATGATGATAAATCTGTAACATTTGATCCCAAACTCTAGTATGTCTGAGTGGACCTCCACTGCTCTCATCAATCGAAAGCATGGACAATAAACACCTTGAATCAGCTATGTAGTCTTGACCACAATTCTGACTAAAGAGAGGTCCACACAGACACTAAATTGCAGTCCACTTGTCCTGACAAACTTCTCCGGAGGCACGGGAGGATGGGTTAGAAAATAATATAGAGAGATCATTTAGTAGCCTACATTGTTCTAATCCATGACCACGTGTCCTGTTCAGTACGGCTGTATAATTCCTAGAGGATGGCCTAAACCTAAGATCTTCTGAAGCAGTCTGTTGTCAAATTTTGCAACTTTTGCAAGGCTAAAACTTGCTAATGTGAATAACAATGGGAACTGCTGCCAATGCCAAACATGAAAATGTTCAGTTCCAAAGACAGTCACTGTAAAGAAGTACATTCAGATGCAGTGCCACGTTTGGCAGCAGGACGTGCTGCGTCAGGCTGCGCATGAGCTCAGAGCCAAAGCCACGTGTTCGTGAACGGTTGCAGGGCTAAAGTGGCTATAAAGCGAGATCAATATCATTGGGGAGTTTCTGCCAAAGTTTACTCAGACTGTGACTGTGACACGAGAGAGTGAAAGATGAATGAATAAAGTAGTAGGTCTGGTAGGTGACTCAAGCATGTCAGTGCATCGGCAGTAATTGATGATTAATTCAATTTATTAAAGCTGGGGCACCTGACTTTTTGTTGTGGTAGAGTAACTGTATCTTTGCCACCACAGTATCTTGTAAACACAGCAAAAAACAGACCTTGTTGCATTTTCAGTTTTTTTACTGAGTGATGGAAGATAGAAGTAGACTAAATTAGTGCCATTTATTTTGAGGGTGGTCCTGCCTGCTTCACTTTACTACCACTCAAAGCTGTACATGGGCATGAAATGAGCATTATAATTAATTAGCTTGAACAATTCAGATGGAGAGATTGCGAGAGCTAGAGACACGCTTGGGTCAAAACAACACATTTCAGTTTGAACAAGAAAAATCAGGTACTCCAGCTTTAACTAATTCTTACAAGCTATAAACCTTCAAAACATAGTTTAAAAGTATGTTAACGAACCAGTGGTAAAGATAGTCAATATAAAAAGGTCTTATTTCAAATTTTCAATGGACGATAAAGCATTCATAAACTATACCAGATCATGATGAGAGAGTTCTTGCAAACGTGCCCTATATGCCATTGTCACGGGCTGAAATAGCACTGTTGCCTTGGCAGCAATTAAGATCCAATAATAGCTCATAATCTCACTGAGGAGCCAACCTTACAAGATAAAAAACATACAAAGAAAATGACTATATACTGTGCACCTAAGAGTCTACTAGATGCCTGGCCCAATGTCGATGTCACAAAGTCAAAATTAGGAGTCAAAGTTAGGATTGTTGTGTGAAATAAAACAATGCATTTCACAACTGTGATAACTTTCATTCACATGGTTAAATAGTTTACCACAATACTGTATACAACACATTTAATCTACTCAAACTTTCTCATTTAAAAGCTCAAAAGCTCGGGAAGAGCCTGGGATGGCTCGGGAAGAATGGGCAGTTTTCCCATGTGATGGCAAAGCAGATGGAGGAGGCAAGCACAGCGCGGCAGGACCGAATAAAACATGAAGACAAACACATGAAGGGCCCACGCATACAGACCACAGGGACTGCAAGAAGATACAAACAGACAAGGAGCACAGAGGGTAATGTTGGAATTAAAGCTGAGTAAGAGACTAAACGTTGGATTGCAACAACAAATATAACCAGCACTTTGTTGTTGACCTCTATATTGAATATAGAGGTCAACAATCAATCAACATGAATTAGCACTTTGTAAGAATGAATTTTGAATCACATAGATAGACGATTTCTTTGGATATCATATGTGGTCATGTTCGAAGCAGTCAGCAGGGGAAAGAACTTTCTCCCATTTCTCCACCATTACTTTAACAAATGCTGCACATAAATAAAGATACAGAGACATGGAGAGGAGCAAACAACTCATAATCACATAAAAAGCAGAAAATGCTAACCAGGAAGCTAACATTATCTTCAAGTAACATATGCTAGCGTTAGCAACAAGTGTTGTTAGTTTGTTGTAAAAAGACATCTATATGAACCAGATTTTGTTGGTGTATGATAAATATTTGTTTGTAGTCCGCCAGAAAACGGCTAAAAATTGTGATTCCCATGCATGCACTGGGTCACGCCCCCAAATCACAATTGATATTCAGGACGGTAATCAATTCAACCTTTGATTTTAGCTGCAGTTGTGGTGATAGGTCTGGACTCATTCTACACATTAGGACATTGCTGGAGCAAGTAGGGGGTGGAAAATACATACTTTTAACATTCTTAAACTCTTTCTAGTCTCTTTAATTGAAGAAGAGACGCATGCTTTGGCCTGTTTTACGTTCATGACATAACCCTGGTGCAAGATCCATTGGTGGCTTTTATAACGAGGAACCGCAGAACTCATGCCCAAAGCTCATGCATGCTGCTGTTTTCCCCGTCAAGCCCCGGATGTGATGTGTAAATTTTACACATCACATCCAGGGCTTGACATTCACTCTTTTGGTCACCGGCTAATTTTTTATGTATTGCTATTATGTAGTATTATGTAGTTCATTTATTAAGTATGTATTTAATTAACAGAACAACAAAACAAAACCCCTAATTTCTCACCACTGTATTTGCAGTCGGAACGGTACATTACTTGTTTAGCGTCATTGTAGATAAGCCTCAAATAGAATAGCCTTCTCGATTTTTTTTCCATTTTCCATTGAATGTCCTTTTCTTCTTCTTTGCCTCCGTCTTATCGTTTCTTTGTGCTCCACTATTCTCTTCTTCTTATCTCGTGGCTTTTTAACTCCTTTTACAGTATATGTCTGCTCTCCAGATCTTTTGTAATTGTCGTTCTCTCGAACGGTTTAACAATTAATCGGACACGTTTAACCCGCCACTGTGGCTAGTTAGGGAGACGGCTTTACCCGCCACAGCCAAAATCTACCCACATTTGGCGGGTGTTAAAGTACAGCCCTGATCATATCTTTTATTATTTCTGTTTATAAGATTCCAAACAAATCCCCTAATGTCAGGTGAGGTCGTCTCCCACGCAACCCTTCAGTCCTTCAGCGAGAGTCTAGGTCAGCGTGTGCCACTGCTGTGTCTCCCACGGTTCAAAGTGTGACAAAAGGCAGCCTTCTCCCAACCTTACAATATTTGCAACTATGTCTTTTTAACCCAACCTACAGTAAACCTTGAATGAATGAAATTCATTGACAAACAAACCTGGTTTATCTCATCAACCTTTTCCATTACAGAGCCTTTTTTTCTTTTTTCTTTTCATATTTAGCAATAACAGCAAAAACAAAACAAAAAAACTACAGCTTTTTGACTTGCATTTTCTAGAAGAGAACAAAAGAATAAGGATTCTGCTTTTTTGTTTTTAATTAATGCAGCGCGGTTATAAAAAAGAAAGTATTGTCCAAATATTGCTATAGTTTTCCCCCATGTCGGTTTTGTACGGGTACTCCGGTACCACGAAAAATATAAACAATAGGTGAATCCTCCAGACAATCAGCCAGGCTCCACATTGGTCCACACCATTGTTACATCTAAATAAATTGTATTAAAAAAATATAAATATACTGTATGCATATTTAGATGTTAAGCTTATTAAAGGAGCAGGCCACAGTTTTTCCATATGTTCTTACCTGAGCTTAGATGAGTTGATGCGTACCCGTCTTTACGCGTGTGCTCAGTCACGCCAAAAGACCAACGATGTTGTTAGCATTTAGCTTCTCCTCTGCTCCTCTATGGGGCCAAACGGGGGTGAAGTTAGAAGCGACCAAGCTCTTCCACGTTTTCCCTATTTAAATACGTTTACGTGAGCAGTTACACGATCCAAGTCTAGTTACACAAAATTAAACATGTCGGTTTTCTAAGCGGATAAAAAGGGGTACTATATCGTAAGACGTAATAACACGTTAGGAGCACTTCAACGTCCGCGCAGTAATATCTTCGAAATCTTTAGGAATTAAGATATTACAGCGCGGACGTCAAAGTGCTCCTAAGGTGAAAATCTTTAATTTTGTGAGACTATACTTGGATCGTGTAACTGCTCACGTAACCGTATTTAAATAGGGAAGACGTGGAAGAGCTTGGTCGCTTCTAACTTCGCCCCCGTTTGGCCCCATAGAGAAAAGGAGGAGAGGCTAAACGCTAACAACATCTTTGGTATTTTTGCGTGACTGAGCGCACGCGCAAAACCAGACAGGAAACGCATCAGCTCGTCTAAGATCGGGTAAGAACATATCTCAGGACTGGACACTCAATGGTACACCACCCTGCTTCTTGTGGACACGTGATCTAGTTTCAAGCCTGTTACACAATCTTGAACTGTCTGGACAACAACATGTGCTGCTGCAGAGAAAATCAAAGCCAAAGGACACAAACACGGCATGTTTTGATCGAGTTAAAACTCTGTAGGGCGGCTGTAATGGGTTGATCGTGTGGGGTCACGGGCTAAAGCTGTAAAAGGCATCAGATTTCATATTGTATTACTCGATAATGTATTTTAACTGTCACATAAACAGATGCCAAAATCATCATAATTCATTGAAGTGTATTTTCTCTACACATGATGCCCTTTTCCCAACTTTCACTGTAGTTTACCTTTTAAAGTTGTTTATAATACCCATGTTTCCCTGTAGCTCAGGGCAACTAAACTGCACATGTTGCTCTTTGTCCTTGGGTCATAGTCCACGGCAAAATGCGACACTTATAACCAAAACTGAAATGGACGATTATTCACAGAGACATTGGATTGTAAAATGCAATTACTTCCCATTTGCAAACTTCTCGTAACTGATTTGTGGAATTAACACACATTCGCGTCAATGATTTCCAAAACACTAAACCGCGTAAAACCACGAAGCGAGACTGACTGACGTTTATTTGGATTTACTCACAGACAGAAATCTTTTTGCCATGCTCACTGTTTGTAGGCAAGTTTCAATCTGATGATTTGTCACTGATATGAAAAAAAATTGTATTCCATTCAGACTGAGCGAAAAGAGGATGAAAACGTACATAAAATAGTTTCTACATTATATGACTAGAACACTTTCTGCATTACTAAAGAGTATTGGAAACAGCTTTCACTGTGTGATTCAGAAGCCATATGCCATAAACATTGTCAAGAAACATATCCGTTTGAAAAATGTCTGAACCAAAGAAAATGTGGCATTGGCACCATTTTGCAGGAGGGTTTTCCCACAATAAATAAAATATAATTTAAGGGCAGATGTCAGACCCCTGTAGACCAATTATATTTTTAATTCCTTTTTTAAGAATTAACAACAACAGCGTTGCTCAAGACGAAGTTGGTATCTTGCGTACAAACAACGGTGCGCCAGTGCTTTCGCCGATAGCCTGAGGGCATCGCTAAGCTACAAGCAGCGCCGAGTCCGACTACAACAGCGTTTGCTGCATTCCCTTTGCTCTCCTCCTAGATTAACATCACTTGCAGCCTCGCGCATGTTATTATGCTTTTGCAAACTATTACCTGTGAGTTATTATCCCAAGAGAGAATACCTGTATTATGGATGGGTTCCACTCTAGCGCCAGTATTAAAGAGAAAGCTTGGGGAAGGGTCACTGCTGTGCATAATCTCGCCATGGGTATCTTACTGTGCCAGGTATGAAGCTGAAGATTTCACAGTCACAAAAGTCTACACTCTGTTTAGAAATGCAAGATGGGGCTTGCTTTGGCATGGTTTTTATTTTTCTTATGTACTGTATACATATTGAAGTATAAGAGCATTTTGGATGTAGGACTCCCCTGAAAATGAGATTCTGAAACCGGAGTTTGATTTCTCTGTTGTTTTTTTTTACTTAGTTTGCCTTGCTGTGAAAATGAATATACTACCACTACCAGTTTACATCGGGTTGCATTTAGTGTTTGTATGATAGCACCTTCCTTCGTAGAGTGCTAAAACAGCGTATATGTCTGTTATGTTGTACTTTGAGAATCACTTATCGCCAGACAATGTAAAAGCAAAAAGTATAGTTTATTTTCTTCCAGCTTGTCCTTAGACCACACCGAGCATCCTGTGTGCACTTTTAAATCTCTCCATCGAGTTTAATCTGTATGCAAAATAGAAGGGGGACAAAGCGCTTGTACTTGTCTGATGATGTGCCAGGTCAGTAGTTATTTCTATTCGCCGCGTAAGAAGAAAACAAAATAGTGATGGCTTGCGATACCTGCTGACAGATTTTGTTCAGAGGCAACACAGAACAAAATAGCACAAAGTCTCAAAGCGGCTTAGCATATTTCCCCAGAAGCTCGGCTGCTTCCTACTGAGAGCTACAGAAAAATGTACCAAAATATTGAGAGGGGGAGGAAGCACAAGGGGAGGGGGAATTGGAATTGATATTGAAAGTGTCGGGGAGGGGGTATGTGGGGCACGCACAAGGCCTTAAGGAAAACAGGGAAATGCTCAAGAGATCCATAAGACTGTCACTGAGGAGAAATACGCCCCAGGTTGGTTGGTAGTGTGGCTATTGTGACCTTGGATTCAATGGGAATAAAGTAAAAAATCCAGTATTATGATGGTAGAGTTTATTTGAGATGGAAGGCAAGGGCGATAAAGAGGCAAAATGTAATATGAATACATATTGGCACTCTTATAAATTCACAGATGAAAATGTGAGTCAAGTAGAACAGGAAATACTCAGTTTCATTATATAATTGTGTTATTGCAAACTCTTTAGTCAACTGGAAACACATAATACATAACACATAATGTGTTATGGCAATCAATCTCGCTTATCAAAATATCAGCATTCGGCATTACGTGAGGTTATCGCGAGCCATGGATCGCGGTTCGTATCAAACCGTGAGGCACCCAGATGTTCCTAACCCTGCTCCCTTTAAAGTAGACATATTTTGCTAAATTGTAGCTTATAAACCTGCTGTGGGGCACTTTAGGGATACTCCATTTCCATTGGATGTGTTAGTTTGTGTTTTAAAGTTTAATTGGAACGCCCATCGCAGGCTGTAAGAGGAAATAAATTAATAGCGCTGTGATAAAGGCAGTTTGAGTGCTGATTGGATCTGGTGATGGTTTTTGGGCTTTAAAAATGTTGGACAATTCTAGATCCTATTTATGAGGTAACAATATAGGAAATGTGAGTAAGGGCGTTTCAGCCCAAGAAAAAAGTAAATACTCCAGGTTGTTTTTTGACAAGGAAATAAGTTAAAGTGTCAAAAGCTAAAGAAAAGTTAGCATGATGTATCCTCTTTAAAGTGAAGGTCTTTTGTTTCCAGCTCTGAACCAATGTGTTTGTGTCTATGGGCAAGACACGTTCATCCACCTCTGCTGCAGTATCAATGGAGGCACGATTGTGCAGAACCTTTGGTTCAATCCCCAGATAGGACAGGATGGAGTTTGGATGTTCTCCCTGTGCCTGTGAAGGTTTCTTCCCGGCACATCGGTTTCCCTTTACCACTAAGAACATGTACAATAGACCAGGATAAATGAAAGTGCGTGCGTGCTGGTGGTCAGAGGGGCTGATGTCGCAGATTGGCAGCCTCGCTTCTGTCAGTCTACCCCAGGGTCATAGCTTACCACCACAGAGTATGGCGTGAATTAATAATGACTAGAGAGTGGCACTTATAGAAACTCGTTAACAGGCTTGTACAATGTACAGTATTACAAGTGTAAGCCATTATCATTAATGTATGCTGGCGTGTGAGCTCGTGCACAAGGGCCATGCAATTAACACTACAGTCCCCAATCAAACATGTCAATCATGGCTCATTGTTTCCAGTGGAAATAAAATGGGTGAACTATTTTGGGTGAACTGGTACTGGAGAAATGTGTTTTTAAATTGAGGTATATTTGGAAACGGGCAATGTCATCAATCAAATTAGTAAATATTTTAATAATTAATAAACTTAATATGAAAATTAATAAATCAATTTTAAATGGAGATCGATCGAACTAAGGAAGAAAAGTCTTAGATTTATTTTTGCCAAATAACACCAGTCTCTATTCTATTCCATTTCTATTCTAAAAGAGAACTCCATACGTCTCCCATTTCCATATGTCTTTTCACTTTGTGGAAATAAATAATTGATGCTTTTCACAGCTTGTAAAATGCTGGCTCTGATCAAAAGCCTAATGTAGTATGCTGTGCCTTTAGTTGGCATAGCATCGACACAGCAGCAGACAGACAGCTGATTCACACTTGCATTGAGCCGTCTCCTGCCAAACTGTGAATGATGGCTCACTCCATAGGCGCCGATCCCGTGGGTGCTCCGGTGCTCGAGCACCCAGCCAAATCTTTGAGCACCCAGGCGAATTTACCTTGAATTCACAAAATGTCCCATTGAATAAAACAAGTGAATAATTAAAACTGTACTTCTCTCTCGCAACAGTCAGGCGCGGGTCCTACCATCATATACAAATGTGAATGTGACACTAATCAAAAGTATGTGTAGCGTGGTCGAACGGTAACCTCGCCTGACTTTCATGCCAAAGGTCCCTGGATCGAGATACGCCTGTGACGATTTTACTTTCTTACAAATTATATTGCTAATACTTTATAGAAATAGTATTCAATCGGGCATATTGTTTTTCTATAATTCCAATTCATACGTCTAGGGAAAATATAATTTGGGCACGCGGGCAGTGTGTTGCTAGGTAAAAATCCTCACTGTCAATCAAATCCTTGATCTCATTATCAACATGATGCTCCGACGCCGTGTACGTAACTTCGGCCAAAAACAAAGCTCGTTTGCCGCCAATGGGCTAATGACCAAGAAGCTAATAAAACGCACTAAGATAACAATGGACAGATTTGTAATTAGAAAGAAATTGCATTTATCAGAAGATTCCACCAGCGAGGAGACTGTCTCCATTCATTATGAGACGGCCTCTACAACTACTTCTAGTGCCAACAATGGTGAGTTGCGCGCAGCGCACCAATGCATGTTTATTGCTTTCTCAAAAAATAGCCTCAGTGTATAAGATGATAGTAGACATTGCCAAGTAGCTTGCATTTCTGTTTAGGTAAATGTGAGGCGGTGTGCGTCACATGACAGTACCGGCTGACTGAGCACCCACGGGGGAAAACATAAATCGGCGCCTATGGCTCACTCGATCTTTCGGACAGGTAATTCAGAGCAGGCTGAGCGCACATGTAATGTAGACCTGCACAATAAATGATGCAAAAATACACCCACACTCTGTAGGAGAGAGCGGGATTCAGGGACAGGAATACAGTCTCTGCCATAATATTAAGGACAACACAGATTCAACTAGCAGCAACAAACATTTAGAAGGTATTTTTTTGCAATATATTGTCAATGGCAAGTTTTTTTTTTTTAAAAGGCTGGATTCATGCTCATGATGTATTTGGCCAACTAAAACATATTATAGAATTGTTTTATATTTTCCTAAATAAATTACAGTATAAAATCTAAGAGGTCCTTCTTGAGGGCTATACTACGAAGCTGATAACCATAACCCGGGTTAGTTCCTGTAACCTGGGTTGACAAAACCTGATGGTGCTTTTGGATAAGTGCTACTTATAGATCTAAATGTGCAACTACAAAGTGCGTTATCAGTCAGTTTAGTTAACCCTGGGTTTCTCAGAATTTGTGAGGCGTGAAACAGGAAGAGTCAGCGCCAAACAGCCAATCACGGAAGAGACACGGCCACAGTTCATTTGATCAAAATCTATCAATAAACTCATGACGAATATATTATACAGCGCTGTGGTGGATGCCTTTACTACCACCACAATTTTGTGTTAGTATTGTTTCATTTACTTACAAGTTATGATGATACTGCACATTATGTTTGAATCATTTCTTTATTTGGACACTTTAGTTCATTTTGGTTTGAATTGTTTTACTTACACCTGTCTTTTGTTTGAGGTGCTGCAAAGATTGGCGGGAGGGGCTGGAGGCCATCTTAAAAGCTTGGAGTGTACCAAGTCACAGTAACTGAGGGGGAACACTAATTGTTAGAAGTTTATTTTGTTTTCCTTTTTTGTTTGAACTTTTTATGCACTTATCATTTTGAGCTAAGTTGTAGTTTTGTTAGCTTTGCTTGTTATGATGATTTTTGCTAAGTTTATTATTTTGTGTTTCTTTGTGTTATACCTTCCTCTGATTACATTTTGGTTTACTCCACCCCTATTTAAGCAGCCTTGTTTCTTTGTTGCCGTTCAGTTTTGGTTTGCGTTCAGTTACTGCTCTGTTAAATTGGGCCCTTCGTTTTGTGAGCCTTTGTTAATTCATTTTGGAGATTAGATTATGTAATGTTCTCATTTTTAACACCTTTGTCCCTGCCTTTTATTTGGTCCATTACAAGCACCATGAAGGGCACGAGTCTGAACCAAGCTGCACATAAGGGGAATGTTCATATTTGTTGACAATCTTTATTGCAACTGAAATGCAACAATCGTATTATTCTGTGAATGAGAAATAAGCCTTTTTCTTGTAGTCATCTAAAATCCGCATCAGCCACATGTGTAAGGAAAGTTACAACACGATGTTGCAAAAAGGACTTTTCTCTCCACCGCTTCTTCTTTCCCCTCTTTGCTTTGCACTCCCGTCTGCAAACCGCAGAGTTTGGGTGACAAAGCGGAGGATTCTTTCCTCTGATTGGTCAAAGAGCCGTCTTCTTACTTAACCTGAGAACTAAACCTGGTCCAGAGCAGGTTTTGTGCTAAGGGCATGTTTCCATGGAGATCTACCCTGAAGTTATCCAGCTTTGTAGTGCAGCAAAACCAGGGTTAACACTAAACTTACCCGCTAACCCTCTAATCCAGCTTCATTGGCCTGCAGATGGCACTGTCAGCCCGCTAGTACAAGCAGGAAGACTTGTGTCCCATCCGAAACCAGTAAATTGGTAAGAGGTCTTACGCCAAACCGGATGTGAGTCAGCGTCCGCCATGATAAGAAGCGTCTGAATTGGGCTGTCAGTTAGGAAGGAGTTAGTGGCCTGTATGCTAACCATCATAGCCACTTTAGCACAGTGACTTCTGGTGGTCCCTTACCGGCGATTAGGAGCTATGTGCCATCCCATAAGCCACCGCGCCGCATGCCTGCCCAGCCACCCACGACCCACCCTCGAGTGATTCATGCACAACCACTGTTGATTGACATGTACACATTTAATAATAAAAAAAATAATAATAATAATAAGATTCTGCACAAGCCAAACTTTATAAAAGTGACACAAGACATGTTAGAGTCACCACAGCACAGTCACATGGTTTAAAGAGCCTTCTCAGTAAATGGCCTAAATGAAGGCAGTTTGTGCTTTTGCTTTCATTTAGTAGAAACTTAAGCCACGTGGCTAATTTGCATACTGTAGCTTTATGAAACAGCTGTTGAGATAAAATAGGGCTAAAGGGAAAATGTGATGGCTCATTAGAATTTTTCATTTTTTTTTTTTTGACAAATGTCTTTATTTGGACACTATGTTGTTGCATAATGCAATACAGTAGGTGGCGGCATGCGCTTTTGTTTGCCTGCCAATATCCTTAAAGAAGAAGATCAGCTGTTGGTGATGTCACTTCCCCTTCCCCTGGGTAAGGACAGTCAAATTGGGCAAATGCTGCTGAAGCAGAAGTTCACTAACTGCATAGGGATCTAACAGTTGACCCCATGACAGTTAAGGATTAGTTGCTAGTGTTAGTCCTTAGAGGCTATCATCCAAGGGTTTCGGAATCAGCCTAGGTACCTCGCCTTGCCCTGGTCTGAAGTGGGCGTGGTCAGGCAGCCACATCATCACTCGCCGCCCAAGTGCTGTTCCAATGTGCAAGTCGTCTGAAGGCATATGTCCTCCCTTTGGTTAGCATGTAGCTAATATACCAAGGAAATGTCACTGCTTCATGGAGCAACAAAGGACATGATTTGTTTTGTTTTTAATTTAATTGATATAAGGCACTTTTAAATGTTTATTTCTAAAGTTTTTATTTTGTATTTTCAGATCAGTTTCATCATCTCTGACTGCTTTTTAATTATGTATTTTTAGTTGGTAAAAATATTATAATTACTTTAACCCCCCAGCTCTTTCCCCTGGATGAAACATAACTTCATTTTTTATTTTGTGATGTCACTTCCTTTACCTCTGAAGCGTGTTCCATTAGCAGCCCTTTTTGGATCAAGGCAGGACACTTGCCTTGGCCTGGAAGGAAGTGAGTTTGGAGGCACTGCCTTCAACACCAAGGCAAGGCAAGGCAAGGTACCTGGGCTTTGGGAAACAGCCAGCATCAAAAAGGGTTTAAGTCAGCTGACCAGACATGTCACAGCAACACCATGTGAGGTACGAAATCAACATAAAGGTCTGGCTATAAGAACATACAGTAAAAGCATCATTGTCTCACATTAGGGTTGCTGTCCCCCACGCCACAACAGCTTATAAAACAATATATTATTTTTGACAAATTACTGAAACTTTAAATTAATGTGTGATAATAAAATATTAAATCAATAAAGAAATACGGGCTACATTAAATATATTGTCATGTTTTAAATACAAGGCATTGAAAGTAGTTCCTAACCACAGATCAGTGTCATGGTCCATCTTAGGTCTTTGCCCGCGATTTGGGAACCTCATCTGGTATAAATGACCAGGTTGTAATAGCAAAAAAAAAAGAAAATACTGTATTCGCATCCCTGAGCTGAGACTTTTAAAGATGCATTATGCAACTTTTTATGGGACAAAAAAAGATAATTGGGGGTATTTCACCCATTGACTGTATGAGTGGTCAGCATGGCGCCTTTACTTTCTATAACAGTGGTCTCTAGGACGCTCCGGGATCTACTGTTTTGTAGGTTTTCTGGTGAGGGTCCGTCAGCAGTGAAAACCTTCCAAACAATTGATCCTGGAGCGTCCTAGAGACGACTGTGATGGAAAGTAAAGGCGCCATGCTGACCACTCATACAGTCAATGGGTCACTACAAGGTCAAATATGCACAAATATGAAAAAAAAAGTAGCAAATTGCACCTTGAACTCTAGTATCATTAACACAGTAAAAGCTTCCATTTTACACCGCCGAACTCTAAATTGCCCGGTTGACGTAACAAAACAAAACAAAAACTTTAATTATTGAGATTGTTTTTGATGACATTTAATTGCAAGACTATGAAAATACTATAAAAAATATACAAGAAAACGGTCTCTTCCCACTACTTATTACTCACAAGCCACTAATGCAGAGACCACGTCACAGTCAGGTCTATCCTTGTACAAAACCCATTAAGTGTGTCTTATGTTTCCCTGAATCGCTTCAGTCTGACATCATGACATTGCTTTTCCATCCAGGACATGCGTGGGGCTCGTGCAGCTCTTAAACAGGTGTGCTCGGCCTTCTGCTCATATTTGCTCCCTTGTCTGTCTGTGTGCCTAGCTTCGACTGCCGTGACGTCAGCGCTGATTAAATGAATGCGTAATCCTGCTGAATGGGGCCAAGATACGGTTTAATGAGTAACGACCCATTGTGCTACGCCCGGGCTAACACCTGTTTTTAGCTGAGCAACGGCTTTGTCACCTGTGGACTGGGACAAAAACATCGTATTACGGCAGGAGGAAGTTGACTACTAAAAGCTTAAGGAGAAAGAAACCAATAAAACTAAATGCGTTATGCCAAAAGATATTACGCTACAACCAAGTTTAAAAACATCCACGGTTTCCCCTTTAGCACAGTAGTTTCCAACCTTTCTTGTCTTGCGTGCCATTTGGGCGTTTCATTTATATACTTAAGTATGATCACATCGAAGGTCAACTAAAACCTCTGTTCATTTGTAAAGACAATTGTTCTTAATAAAGTTAAAATACTCAATTACTGTCCGTTTCAATTCGAAATAACTTTGGGTACTGCATGTTACGTACTTGCTTACCTTAAAAAAACACTGATCGATTCAGTGCCAATTCCCAAAACATTGATGAATAAGAGTTGCATTAAGAACGTTATTTGCAATAGCAATATGATGTACATTTTGTATAAATACAAATAATAGTGGCAATATTGACTTGTATTTGTCGACCTCTCACATCACCTTTGTGTCATTAGCGAGGCTTGATATCACTTATTGGTTTAGTATCGTTTTCTATGTCTACCAATGTCAAAATTGTATTGTTTAAAAGTTTCTGCTCACTTCTGTATGTTGCGCACCTTTGGCAAAGCTACAAAAAGAAGACCATACAGGCTCTGACGGTGGCAGAGCCTGCAATGACTCTTTGAGAATCCTAAAGTACGTCTGAAAGTACTAAGGCACAGGAGTGTGAATGAGATGTTTGTCAAATGTGGAATATGATTCTGTGTCGCTGGTATTAGACATTGTATCTATATTAGGGCAAGGCGATATGGCCAAAAGGAAATATCATCCATCCATCTTATTCCACTTGTCCGTTGCCGGGTCGTGGGGGCAGCTGTTGGGAGTTGCCCAAATCACATTGCACCAGCATCATGGCTCCTCCTGCAGGTGGTGGGTCCACAGAAGGACGGCCTCATGGTTCTAACCGGGCCTGTTGGTCTCTCATAAGGGGCTTCTGAGCCGCTCTTTGTCTGACCCGTCACCTAGGACCTGTTTGCCATGGGAGACCCTACCAGGGGCACGAAGCCCCCGACAACAGAGCTCCAGGATCATTCGGACATTCAAACCCCTCCACCACGTTAAGGTGGCGGTTCCAGGAGGGGGGGAATCTCATGATAACGATATATTTGACGATATAATTGACAACTGACAAATGATACAGTCAGTGTTTATGCTGCTCTGATGGAGCTGAGTAACATAAATTATATCGTGTCAACAGCAAAATAATAAATTACAACGATATAAAAAAATGATATCACAATAACGATATGCGATACAATATGGCCCACCCCTAATCTATACATGAATGAGTTCTTAATCAGAATAACTATTATACAAGCTTTGGTCTGCCAGAGGAAAAGCTTGGTCAGGTTTACTTCAAGAATTTGGAAACATTGGCGCTCCTGCACCAGTTTAAATAATGTATGATGTAACTTTTTTACTTTTATTAACATCATTTTCTTTTTCTTTTAATACTATGGACCAGGATTATGTGTCCTTAATAAAGCTTGAACAAATGAATGAATTACCATCTGCTCAAACAAAAAGACTGACTGACTCCACAAACAAAAGACAGAAGATTGACAGGAGGCATCACCAACCCTAGACCCGCCCATGACGTGCTCCTTGGTCTGCAACAAAAACATGTGTAAACCTGTATAGACTATGTGTCACAATGGAAAGTAGAGCGAGTTTGCAAAGATACTAAGGTATGACAAATTAACTTAGATGTTAGTTTATGTGTGTTCAGATAGGAATATTATGCCATTATACTGGAAAGAGTACTTTAATTAAATGTAAATATTTTACTATTATCCATAAACCCATACCCAAACTATTTGATATATTAAGCTTAAGGTTAGTCCTCGTAAGTAAATTTGGTATCTTGATTTGAACTATACTCCAGAAATATTAGTTAAACAGATTATTGGACATTGTGGTCTTCCTCAGTTAATGTCGTCTTTTTTTTCTTTTTTCAAATGTGTGAGATTTGGGATGGGCCAAAGAAGAAACAGATATTATTCTTTACACTTTCAGGTTTGAGACACAAAAAGAAATTGTTTTGCTTCAAATACATTTATGATTATACTAACATGCACATTACTATAACAATTGGTTAAAAAAACATAATATTATCTTCACATTTCCAATTCCATTTTGATGACTTTTTGTTGATTGAAGCATACAAATGGACTAAACCTTTTCATAATGCAAGTTTGAAAAGCTTTGCCCACTGATCAACGCTGATTCCTTTTAAATCATTTGCAAACAGTTTTTTTACAGTTTAGCCTAATGGTTGCTCTGACATCAGCCCATCCGTCTCTGCTCCTCCCCGGGAGCAGTTGCAGCGCTAGCTCTGATCTCAGCATGTTTGGGGGCTGGTGGGACTCCCTTGTGCTGACGCCGTGCGTGTGTTCAGCCTTATTCAACTGTTCTATATGACGCGTCTGCAGCATAGATGGCTTGACAGCAACAACTTTATTTACTTGTCACTTGTGATTAGGCAAGGCAAGTTTCTTTGTAAAGCACAATTCAGGCAATTCAAAGTGCTCCACAGTTGCATAAAATTACAAGAAAACAGATCAAATCAAGCAAGTAGGAGTTTGTTTCGGCACAAGATACACTGTTTAATATCCCTTTACATTCTGTAAATACTAAATATGTCTGTAAACACTGTGTGCCTGTAACGGGGTGTCACGATTACAATTTTTTGAGTCACAATTATTGTGAGAGATAATATTGCAATTTTACGATTATTCACAATTATCGACTGAATGAAAGGAAATAACTTGTATTTCAAGTTTTTGTCTTTTTAAAAAGCTTTTTAATACTTGAACTTGTAAACCATTTCTAAAAATGAAAAATGCTTTAAGATTGTTTTGCATTAAAATAAATAGGCCAGCATTGAATAATACAAAACAATGTCAACTTTACTTCTTTATAATGAACATCATTATCATAATTATTTTACTATATATTATTAGGCCACAAGCTAGGCTTCCTGTTTTCAAAAGTTATGCTGCTGCTTAATTATTTGTCAGATGCTCGTACGTCAGTGTGAAAAATTTCCGCGGTTTAGCAAGAGAGATGCTTCTGTAGTTAAACATAAAGCTGTTTAATTGTATGTAAATATTTCAAAGTGTCTGGTTAGTAATCCTACTGGCCGACATTGATGGACGTGTGTTTGGCCAGATGTCTAGTGTTCACGTCAGCCCTGGTAGACTGTGTGTTGAAGGGAACTCCAAGGTCAGGGAGAGGAATTGCTGAATCACGCTTTCTTTGTGTGTGATGCCTGCGCTGCAATTAGAGCTGCTTTCAATATGACTCATGGATGATTCGAAGAGTAGAGTAAAAACATCGCTGTATTTGAAATGCAGTGCCTCATTCATAAAACTATATTAAACTGTTCTTAAACTCTGGAGTTGTTTATGAGTTTATAGTCTTAGTCACATTTTAGTCATTGCCAATAGTCAAGTTTTAGTCTTTGATGTTTATTTTTTAATCCCTCAAATAGCCTATAGCTGAACATTTATTGCTATAGTAAAGGTTTCAATCATAAACATATCTATCAGAGGCCGATAAGGTTTTTTTTCTAAGGCTGATACGATTATTGGGGATTTTAATTGGCCGATACTGATATGAACTGACATAAAAATTTGTAGTTTCCAAAACAAAAACGGTAAGTCTCTCTCTCTCTTATTGTTCCAAAAATATACACAAAGGTCTACAACATAAAATGCATAAAAGTACAAACTTGTGACGGATTTTCCCCATGATGTTTCTCCGCTCCTCTGAGGCCCAGGTAATTGTGGTAGGGAGCTCTGACAGAGCTCTTTCCAATGCAATCCACAGAGCCGATATTGTAAAATACCTCATATCGGCCCAATATATCGGCCAGCCAATTTATCGGTCGGTCCCTAGGTACAATGTTGTTGGCTTATCAAAAACATATGTGGGGTTGAGCTTTGGGCCATTTGCATGTATTTGACTTCTCCAGCGCAATTTTGATTCAACATTAATTGTAGAGCACCATCAAGTATGACTGAGTAATGATGGTGCATTTTTATGATCATTATTGGGGCTGTGTCGTCAAAACTGATTTTTTTAAATTTAAGGTGGATTACACAATATTTACTTAATGGAGATTTAAAAATATCAAAATGCTGGAGTTATTTTTCACATAAAAGCCCTTGGACAAGTTCCACAGATTCATGGATTTCTGACATGGGTGCAGCCCGAGGAGCAGGGGCACAACAAGTCAGCAAGCAATATACTAGGGGGCCTCACCATGCAGCGCTCAGATAGATCTAACATTTTAAAAATCAATCCAAAGTTTTACTGGAAGCCGATGAGGACCTGATTAAATGGGGTGATGTAGGCTGCTTTGGGTGTACATGATACACATTATAAAAAGTGTAAACTCACCAAAATGTCACAATATTTACATTGAAGTTATTGGCTGTGGTGGTGAAATTAGTAAAGTAACGTAAAACTAAAGCGGAGTGGTCATCAATAAAACACACAGTGTTCTGTGCTCTGAGGGGCACCACTGAGGCCAATGTGATCGAATGGCATAGTACAGTATTTGCGCCGCTGTTTTATTAATGCAGCTGACAAAAGAACGCCCTATATTCAATAAGAAGAGAGGGCTGGGGCTCCCACCTGAACCGAGCACATTTTTGCGCGAGTTTGGTTTCTTATAAAAGTGTCTTGACAATAAGCGCCAAAATAGTGATGAGAAGAAGATGTGAACAGGGATGACAACTGGATGGCAAAAAGAAACAAAAATGTGACTAAAAGGTGACCCAAGTTTGACAAATAACATGACAAAAAAATGTATGACGTGGTTACAACGCGGTCTTAGCTTTCAAAGGCTGCGAACTCCAGTCGAGAAGCTTTTAGATTTGTGTAAAACCAAACTGGTGCTCGCTTGGGTGGGTGGTAAAGAGGGGTGGTAAAGAGGTTAAACATGTTCAGGGGCATTAATATCACTGAAAAAACTGCTAATGAACTGGTAAAGTACTACAGAGCAAAGATGTGAATGACATGGTTAGCAGGTTTAATACGCCAAATTCATAGAGGGTCGGATTTTTGGTTGCTTTCAGAAGGCCTAAATATCTTTAAGATTTTTCAAACATTGTGATAACTAAACCGGCAATTTCTATTCCATTGCGTTCAATTGCGTAGCTCCAAGGATGAACTTCAAAATCTTTTAACCTTAACCTCAATTATGCCTTTTTTCAACACAGTCAATTTGGTTGGTTATTTCCTGTCGTGAGTCACATGGATAAAGTAAAAAAATGCTATGCTCTCTAAAAGGATAAAATTGCAACAAGGGCATTTCCTCACATCCCATCAGTGTTTCCCTGAGTCACCTTCACTGTCCGGCTGCTGATGCCGCTGCTGTTATTGGAGGGTGGAGGGGGGGCGAGGACAGAGGGTGTGTTTTGAAAATGACCACAGCTGCAGCACGTGCGCCACTGCAGCCTCTGAGCCCAGGGCCATGGGGCTTAAAATAGGTCTGATCCTTTAATGGACTCAGGTTTATGATCATTAATACTCCCCAGCTGCAGCACGTGTCACTTTCAGATATGATATCACCTCACTCCTGCTACAGGGCTGTGAGATCGATCACAGTCATATCCAAGTAATCAAATCGTAACAAATGATTATGAATGACATAAATTGTTTGAGTAATTTATGTAGTTGAAGGTAGTTTAAACCAATGATTCTCATCTGGAACGGAGGTGTTGGGACCCACCATCACCTTAATGATAAACAGCAACACAAAAAAGCATTAAATCAGTTATATATACTGTCAAATACTTTATTTCACGACAAGATATTGTGGATTTAAGCATTGCTTAAGCCCATAAAAGGGCATCCAAGATCAAAACAACTCAACAACTGCCATGGTAACAGGTTCAGGTAGTGTTTTTGCAATTTTTCAATAGATAAATATATTGAAAGAACACAACCCACTACACATGATTCTGTAGTGGGTTGCCCCACTATATCTAGTATGATTTCACAGCTTTTCTGAAGACCTGGGAGACTCAGGGAGGGCTCTTTTAGAGCTTCAACCCTTCTCTATCACTTTTCGTTTGAGATATTTGCAAACATCTTCAGCAGATTAAAATATTGGCCAACTTTTGGCCAATATTTCAGTCACTCGGGCCCAATACATACAGTGCCTTGCGAAAGTATTCGGCCCCCTTGAACTTTTGCCACATTTCAGGCTTCAAACATAAAGATATAAAACTAACTTTTTGTTAAGAACCAACAACAAGTGGGACACAATCATGAAGTGAAACGAAATTTATTGGATATTTCAAAAAATTATAACAAATAAAAAACTGAAAAATTGGGCGTGCAAAATTATTCAGCCCCCTTAAGTTAATACTTTGTAGCGCCACCTTTTGCTGCGATTACTGCTGTAAGTCGCTTGGGGTATGTCTATCAGTTTTTCACATTGAGAGACTGAAATATTTGCTCATTCCTCCTGCAAAACAGCTCGAGCTCAGTGAAGTTGGATGGACAGCGTTTGTGAACAGCAGTTTTCAGTTCTTTCTACAGATTCTCGATTGGATTCAGGTCTGGACTTTGACTTGGCCATTCTAACACCTGGATATGTTTATTTGTGAACCACTCTTGTAGATTTTGCTTTATGTTTTGGATCATTGTCTTGTTGGAAGACAAATCTCTGTCCCAGTCTCAGGTCTTTTGCAGACTCCATCAGGTTTTCTTCCAGAATGGTCCTGTATTTGGCTCCATCCATCTTCCCATCAATTTTAACCATCTTCCCTGTCCCTGCTGAAGAAAAGCAGGCCCAAACCATGATGCTGCCACCACCATGTTTGACAGTGGGGATGGTGTGTTCAGGGTGATGAGCTGTGTTGATTTTGGTTTCATCTGACCAGAGCACCTTCTTCCACATGTTTGGTGTGTCTCCCAGGTGGCTTGTGGCAAACTTTAAACAACACTTTTTATGGATATCTTTAAGAAATGGCTTTCTTCTTGCCACTCTTCCATAAAGGCCAGAGTTGTGCAGTACACGACTGATTGTTGTCCTATGGACAGAGTCTCCCACCTCAGCTGTACATTTCTGCAGTTCATCCAGAGTGATCATGGGCCTCTTGGCAGTTTTCTCCTTGTATGAGCTGAACGCCCAATTTTTCAGTTTTTTTATTTGTTAAAAATGTTTGAAATATCCAATACATTTCGTTTCACTTCATGATTGTGTCCCACCTGTTGGTTCTTCACAAAAAATTACAGTTTTATATATTTATGTTTAAAGCCTGAAATGTGGCAAAAGGTCGAAAAGTTCAAGGGGGCCGAATACTTTCGCAAGGCACTGTATATTTGTGGTCTGTATTTGTAATTGTGTAAATGTGTAGGGAAAAGGTGCCTTCAATTCTGGAAATAAACATACTCAGTACTGTATTTGTAAAGCTGGCGTTGCAGATGGGACTGTTTGACCTTGTGTTAAATTATGCTCATATTTCACTGTGCCTGCTGCATTTTGAGATTTCAGTTTTGGAGCATTGGAGGGCCCTTTAAATTGTTTTGTTTATATTTAATGTTTGTGCAGCCCTGTGACGCAACTCCTGTTGTGATATTGGACAATACAAAACAACTTTATTGATTGATCTCCATAATTGTGAGCACCTATAGCTAGAGGATTAGTCATTGTGTGTGCATGTGCGCTAGTGATGAAGAAGAAGAAGAAGAAGAAGAAGAACCTTTATTTATATAGCGCCTTTCACAGACAAAGCCACAAAGCGCTTTACATGAGAGCATTTTACATTCACTCCATACTCGGTGGTGGTAAACTACGTTAGTAGCTTCAGTTTCCCCTGGGGGAGACTGACAGAAGCGCTGTCGCGACTACACACATCGCGCCTAAACACCATACCAACACCATACATTTACACACACATCATTCATCCTGGCCTATGAGAACCCACACAGGCACCGAGAACCAAACTGCACACAGAAAGGTTGTATGGACTATCGCTGACGGCGTGATCAGGAATTTACATTCTCGGATATAAAAAAAAAAAAAGCTGGACAAGAAGATCAAAACAAAGAATAAGGATGTAGATGATGCATAAATTCGCGAGCTGTAACGACGGACCAACCAGTGATAAAACTGTCGCAAACAGCTGACAGCAAAATCCAGGACTTTCTCAGAAGCTGCTTTGATCTCAACAAATTAAATCCCTTTGTCTGTGAATAGGACGGTATTTATAACATGGATCAAAACAAGCACAAGCAAACACTTTCGTAATCATTTGGAATATATATTTTTTAATTCTCGTCAATCTATAAAAACATGAGTCTGACTGTTAAGTAGAAGCAGTAAAAATAATAAGGAACATAACAATGACTGAATGAAGCATTGTTTGCAAATTAGGTAGGTTTTTGGCTTCAATTTCAGTAATACACTAGAGCAGGAGGGACATCTTGGTGAACATACAGTGGGACAGAAGGTCCCCAAAACAGCAAGCAGCAAGCAGTAAAAGAAGGAGCAGAGCAAAACAGAAGAAGTGGAGCATCAATTAAGGGCAGAGTAACCTCAAAGGTACTCTCGTGTCCCACCGTGCATCACAGCTATGCTTTCCAGCGGGGGAACTAATGTGAACTTGCAAATAGTTAAAAGGCCCATAACTCGGTGACTCTGTGGACTCTTATGGATACTGATGGTGGTATACTACACAAGCTTCTTCTACGGGGACTCTGGAGTGTTTTGGCTCTAGATCTGGTTTAGTCCCGATTGTCCTAGAACAGGTTTTGGAACTGTTTAAGTGTTTTAAGTCCTTGACTTGAAATTGGTTTAAGTAGCCCTTTAAACTAGTCTTTAGTTTAAAAATGACCTGGTTCAGACTAGGGACGTCACGGTATGAACATTTTACCTCACGGTTAGTGTGACCAAAATTATCACGTTTTTTGGTATTATTGCGGTATTTCTTTTAACGTACAATACCCAAAATATGCCCAGACTTCAGACTTGGTCCTGTTTGAAGCTGATGGACGTCCTGAGCGCAGTCGTCTCAGACATGATTCCAGCTTCGAGAAAGTTTTGTTTTGGTTGTGCTATGGAGTGCACCTGCGCGGCCACTTCAGCAGACGAGACGGCTGCTCGGTAGTTTTTGGAAAAAGAGATACACTGATTTCTATAACATAAATATTAGATAACAATATATTTTCAAGTGTAAAAACACCAAGATCTACTGCTCTGAAATAAGACACTATTGACACACTTGCTTACTGTTCTACTTTTTGTTTTGGTACAAATAAAAGTATTAGATTAGCCAAGGTCAAATTGATACCATAAGATATCTTATTATGATTCATTATATTAGTAATATCAAATTAGCCCATGTCGATGACTACAATGTGTAGAGTGTTTACATGCTTGTGTCCCATGTTTTTGTAAAAATCAAAAATGGCTCCCATTTAAATTGTGGAGAGTATAAGGTTTTAGCAGGATATTTACAAATGAGATTAAGCACACCTTGTTTTAGTCAATCACAACTAAGTCTCAAAACGCAATCTAAAGCTAAATTTAGATCTCGCAACCACCCACCTCCCACCTCTCTGGAACCCAAGCATATGTTTGCAAAAACAAATGTCAAAAGAAAGAAAAAAATATATCCTTTTTTT
Source organism: Proterorhinus semilunaris (assembly GCA_021464625.1). Classification (NCBI taxonomy): domain Eukaryota; kingdom Metazoa; phylum Chordata; class Actinopteri; order Gobiiformes; family Gobiidae; genus Proterorhinus; species Proterorhinus semilunaris. The sequence continues at coordinate 13,590,094 of CM038343.1, forward strand.
TTTTCAATCTGGATGTCAACCATATACAGTAGCTTTTAAAACGATCCCAAATCTTTCCCCTCATTCTGCAGGGCCGAGCTCGAAGTTCCTCCTGCACTTGTTCCAATAGTCCGGTCCCCCGCTGAGAACCGTAGCTCACATGACCCTTCTCAAAGCACAGGCTGTCGCTCCTGAATTATTGAGCGGCGACACACAGACACAGACTGCACAGTCACATCGAGAGGTGAAAACCGGACACCTGCCTCCTCCACAGACTCACACCGGACAGATAAATGACTAGAGGGAGCCCACACACTGAGAGGACATTGGGAAGACAGAGGCAGTGCTTTGAGAATACTGGGGATAAGTCAATGGCCACTGGCTGCTCTGCTTTGTGACGACAACACAAGGGGCAGCCATAGTACCGCCATATAGCCGCTAGTCTCCCATTGGAAAGCATTGCACTTTAGAACATTAAAAACAACTTTAAAGCCTGGTTTCTATTTTTTTTTTACTTTCTACAGCTAGATATTCCTCCTGTGATAACGTATACTAGAAATCTCGTATACTAGAAATCTCGTATACTAATGAAGGCCCGCACTTATGCCCTATTTTAGGAACATGCTCCATCACAGCAAGGTAGGAGAAGTTTGTAAATCCGCCATGATTTCCCCCTCAAACGTGGTCATTGTGGCATGACGGTCTATTAATAATATGTCTATGGGATAAGTTAGTTAATTGGTCCAAGGTTGATGAAAAGCGGAGAGCGGGGAGGGTTGGGGCTCGCAGTGTTTTAGAGCTAATGAGAGAGTCCAGACTAAACTGAGAGGTCATGGTCACTGAGTGTGTTGTCACTTACGGTTTATGAATGCTAGATTGCAGTTGCCTGAAAGGTGAGTAAACCAGAGCAAAAAAACTAAAACACGCAAACTTTTGTAAACCTTTGTTGGTCAAGTGTGAGTCAGCTTTCACACTGAAGACCTTGACTTTCATTTATCATAATTTCCATGATGAATAATCTTAAGACTAATTAGGTTCTTAATCATTGACTAAATTCCATGTGTTTATGTGAAAACATCTCAAATGGCATTGGGTCAAATTGTGTTGAGGGTTGAGTCCAATGGCCGCTGACTGCTCTGCTTTTTGACTACGACACTGGAGGCCGCCATTGCTCCACCTTTGCTCCATACCTCCATATGACCGCTATTCCCCCATTGCAATGCATTGGACTTTAGACACGTTAAAAACGACTTTAATGCCTGGTGCTTAATGGTTTAGAAGTGGCTAGAGCTAGATATTCCTCCTGTGATTACGCTGGGTTAAAAGAGAGAGCGTGTCTCCAATCGACGGTAAATGACCAAAAACACATAGGTAGGTACACGTAGGTGAGTTTTCTGATTCATAATCCTGCGCAAATATTAACCTAAAACCGTATGTACCGCTGTGGGAAACTGAATTGACGCAGCGGTGACCAGGCTATATATAGTGCACTATATAGTACCCCATTTTGTAGAGATGTCCGAATGTCCAGAGAGTAAAAAGTAGTGCATTAAAAATTTCCCACAATGTATTCTGAAAAGTAGTGAGCAGCGGTGGTCACTACACAGGTCAATATAGACCACAATGCATTGTGAGAGTCTGAAAAAGAACGGGCGACAGGTCTTTGAACTAAACATAACACGACTGAATTAAATCAGCTGTTTCAATCGTGTGTTACGTATTTCTCATGAATAAACTTGAATATAAAGAGTTATGATGAAAAAATGCTAACGTTAGCTCGAGCTGTTAAATGATCTCTCCTCTCTCGGCCAAAAAGGCAATAATCCAAGCCATTTATGTAAAATCCATGTTAAATAAAACTTATCTGACTCGTATTTAACCATAAATATTCCACTTTCTCACGAGTTTGGTTGGTCTTTATCGCAGAAATACATTATTCCTGGAGTTTAGCAAACTTGTAGCAGATGTAGTACACTCATTCTGCTGGCGCTTCGGACACCAGGCTGACCTACTGTCTGCTGGAGTGATAATTTTTGTCATGATAGTTTTCATTTTCATTTAAATGTCAAATAAAACGCCTGTAAAAGTGCCAAAACTGTTGTTCTGTTTCATAAAATAAACGTTTGTAACAATAAATCAATTCTGATAAAAAAATAAAATTATAAACCTGCACGCCGCAGTGCGTGACGTCACGCAAGTAGTGGCTTCTGTCCGAATCGCCAACAGAATCAGTGGACTATATAGTCTATATAGTCTACTATATAGTGCGGGCCTATGTAGTGAATGAGGGGTTAGGGACTAGGGTGGACATTCGGACACATGATCACTTTTTAACAGACACCCTCCAGCCAATCAGAATCAAGTATTTACCAGACCATGGTATAAAGCTTTTATTTAAATAAAAAAATATATAAAATAAGTATTACAGCGCAAATAACTATATTGATATATGCGATATGTTCCAATTCCATATCTCATTAAAAAATATATATCGATATATTTTAAATATTGATATATCGCCCAGCCCTATCCAGAGACTGTTGTTCTCAAGCTGTTCCCTTTTATCTGTAGGAGGTACTGACAGGTCTGCACCATCTTTTATGTTTCTTGTACATTGACACTGCGGTTTACCTTTTTTTATAAAAAATAAAAAAAAAGTTTTCTATTTGAAGAACCTCTTTCATGTTTTGATATTCTAATTTTTCTCAAATTAACAATAACAATTCAGTAAGATATCATACTGTCATAGATCAATGTTAGTGTCCCAGTATAGTGACCCAACCGTCCCTGGGTAAAATCATTGCAATAATTAAAATTTCTATTATTCTGTTTCTATTGAATATTAAAGCCTCATGATTTTAGAGAGATCAACTTGTTGTGGGAATACTTAGAAAGCCTTGGCAGTAAATTTAAGAATAAATGTCTTATGTGAGCCAACCCACCCCGCTCTCCCCTAATGTTGAACAATAGATTCCACAGTAATTTAAACGTTACACATCCAGTAGAAGGTTTTACTCTGAAGCCTAAAATATAATAATTTTTTTTTGCTTTTTCTTGAAACAAAAGGATATAAAACAATATACAAAAAGGATACAAACAATAGTCAAGATATACATTTCAAATTCACTTCAGCTTAAGCAACACATTATTTTGATAAAATACCATAAAAAAGTACCATTTCACTCCTCCACAGTCCAAACTCAACTTCAAACTTCAGCCCATAAAGTTGCTGTAGCATTTACTGTCTGAATGTTTGATATTGCTTCATTTAGCATCAGAGAGTTAGGGATTAGCTCATGCAATCCATCTGCAGTAAAGTCCCCATTTTCCTCCATAGAACGAGTGTGCGGCTTTACGCTGAGACAGGTGAGAGTGTAACGGCTGTATTTTTAGCTCATTCTGTCACATTACTGATAGAGTTTGGTGACAGCAGGCTATAATCAGGCCACGTGCATTTGTACATGAACATAGCAGACTATGAAACATTACTGATTTAGGATCGGCTGGATTGAAGATTTCAGAAACTGCTGATCTGTTCCACAAAGACAGCAGGACACTTCGCCCACCATTAGGGGTTGCATCATTCAGGCAAAGATCACGTAGGTTCGATATTGAGGCAGGAAAATATCAACAACAACAAAAACACACAAAAAAACACTTGAAAGAAGACTGAAATATGAACTGCTAGAGTTTTGTGGCCAAAGTAATTGCTGGGTTGCAGGTTCTAGAATGTGATGATGTCACCAGACCCAGCGGGGGGCAGGAGCCAGTTTTTCCTATGAACAGAATTACACTTTCACAAGTCGTAGCTTGTAACAAAATGTATGAATTACAAAAATTTCCTCACAGCGTTCTGCTGTTTGAGGAAAATGAACAGAAAAAAGCGCAGCGGATCTGGCAGTGTAAAAGTTTTGGAAGCTAACGGAGCGAGTGCATCAATAACCGAATCATTTTGAGAAGGAAGAGAGACTGTTTTTTTTGGACAATGGACTTTTGTGGAGCAGAGACAGCGATGTCTTTAACGACATTCACACACGCAGCTTCACACACGCAGAGTTCATCATAACAAGTGAACGTGTAGTTTCACCGTCTGTTCTCATCTACTGTACAGCAAAATGAATGGTGTTTTAGCGCATCGATGACGTTAAAAAAAAATCTGAATTGGGTAGTTTCAGCCTGCAGTCTGAACATATGTGTGCATGCTAGTTTAAGTAGCCTGCCAGAGACACAACGAGTGTGAAAATACCAGTAATTCTAAGCACGCACGCCCCAAACCCTCCACCCCCGATATCATCCATCACGATGATTCACTGTTTACGTCGTCAACTGCCAATTAAGGGGACATCCAACCCTACTCGCAATCTCTACTTGGTTCAATCTCAATAATCACCACTGCATAATCGACAGGTTTACAGCCATTACTTTGGAAGAAACAGCATCTTGTTTTGGAGTTTGGACAAGACAATGAAAGATTTTCGCGTTAAACTTACCAACCCCCTACTATGGGGTTAGTAAGTTTTGTACATGATGGGTGTCCGGGGAGGTTTTGTCCTTCTATCCATTTCCCCATGCCTCAGCTGTAGATCTCTAAGCCATATTCTCGCTGCTGAAAATGTTTAAAAAATTCCAAAACATTAAGCAGGACGTGAGCAGTGACCTCATTCCAATGATTCCCTCCCTACTGACCCACACACACTGCCATTATTAAACATATGTCAACAACAGCAATGAACAATTTTGTATAACCCCACGAACCGGAACCATGCTTCATTACCCTCACGTACAAGACTCCGTTACATATGTATTTACTAATATGAGCTAGCCAACAAACAAGTACACTCAGCTCAAGTGCTTATCAAGTCTGCACTAACGGCAGGACACGTTGACACTTAGCGAAGTGATTACAAGAGCTCTCATGCAGCCTATTACAGACAGTCAGACTAGGAACTGATATCGCAGATGCATGCTGTTCCCATAGGAAAAAATAGGGCAAACATAATCGGAGTCTTACATTCAATAGAAACATTTCAATAACTACCATTAGCTTGGAGAGTGAATAGCTAAATGACTGGCAGAATGGATGGTTAGTCATACATATAGAACATATGTGAATATATTAGGGATGGGAATCTTAGGCCTCTGTCCGATACGATTCGCATCTCGATACACCTGCCACGATCCGATTCATTTAAGATACACCTGGTGACACCAGAGCTGCGATGCGATTCGAATCATCACCATGACCACGATGCATCTCGATCCACACATCTGTGACCACCACCAGCCCGATACGATTCGATTTAGGACAATTATCACGATGCATCTCGATGTTTCGCCATCTACGCTTTGCTTGATGCAATGATTCAATTGAAGCAGCTCAAATAAATTTGACAAATAGTCACAATTATTGAGGCCTTGAATTGATACCTTTTTTAAATGTTTTGTACCCTATATATTCTATGGGTTTATCCACCCTAAGATTTTTTTCCTTTCGTTTTTTCCACATTTTTGGAGGAACAATTATTATTAATCTATGAACAGTCTTGTTAAAATTAAAAAGGCGATTGTGTGAATTATTTCCACATTAACACGCACAGAAAAGCTCACATGGTTATGCTAATTAATGGGCGGGGCTTCCTTTGCCTCTCAGCGCAGTCGCACGTGTCCTCCCACCTGGCTCAAATGCAGGGCAGTAAAGTGGATTTCTGGACTCTTTCTGGACTCTTTACGCTTGTAAGTGGACACAATGACGTGGGCAAATGAAGATGGCAGATCATAGCGATGTTTGGAATATTTATATGCGTTTGGCTTCCTGCTACTTTTCATCATTTTCTGCACACAAGACGTCCTTGATTCAACACAGCGCTGCGGCCAACCCAACTCCACACACAGCGGATGTGTTTCTGTCGCTCTCAGCCTGAAGTTTACCGGTAAAACACACGTCACACACACAAATGACGCGCGCAGTGGCCCGAGGGGCTTTGCAGCCGTAACGTATCTAGATTAAATCGATATGAGCGCGTAAAATCCGATGCATCTTGTGTTTATCCTCTGAACTGCATCGATCTGTGGCTTCTCTGCCGATGTACTCGCATCTCTCGTGCGCAAATCCGTGTATCGATACAAATCGGTTATTCGTCCCATCCCGAGAATATATATATATATATATATATATATATATTCACATCCATCTAGCCCTACTCTCTGCATCCTCTCTCGCACCAAAGTAACTTCTTTCACTACATCCATACGGCTCCACAGTGGTCTTCCTCTAGACTTGAGCTCTCACAGCAGTGCCTTCTACCCCAGTGGTCGATACCTTTTCTTAACCCTACTTCTACTTGACAAAAGTGGCAGCTTATACTTTGAAGACTACATTTCGTTTACCGTGAGAGAGTGGCCAAGATGATATCTGAAAACAATTGCACGACAGTCATCTTTATACTTTTCTATATTCGGCCTAAATAGCGCATTGCTCTTTCAACTTCAGAACAAAAATGCACCTAAAAATACGAGCTAATGCAAACACATGTAGAAACGCAGAAAGTCTTTGGTGAGCTTTTTGGAAAGGGCTGGAAATGCTGGGAGTTCACAAGCTACAGCCTTTCTGTCAATTTTATTACATGCAAAAGCGTGTCCATCTCAAGAAAAATCTCAATCTGATTCTGAACACATCTCACTTTTATTTCTAAAACACATGACCTGCCCAAACTATGGACTCATTTCTAATCCTTATCCATCCCTGTCATAAATTAAGAGACGAGAAACTCTCTGCCTCTTCTCGCGCCCTTTCCACCTTGACCAAGTTACATGTCCAACTCCCTACAGCAAACCTTCTACTGGGACCGTTTGAACTTTATAAATATTCCCTTGTATCTGGCACAGGGCTTTGCTGATCCCCTCTCTCCCTCTCATAGCAGGGGGGCATAACAAACGCCTCCAGCAGCAATCCCTCTAGAGGTAAAAACACATTTTCAAAAGCTTTCACACACCCAAAGCACTCATCCAGGGACTCTTTCGTAGCTGCTATAGGTTTTACTCTTAAACAAGCCATACACCATTAGATACAAGATTCTAACCCAAAAAATGATTTGTTGTCATTAACTGTTCCCCTTTTGCAGCAGGGGTGTGGGCAATGGAGCAGCCACATGGCGATTTGGCAGATTTTCCCCACCAGATGCCCCCTCCCTGTCACAATCTGCCAATACTGTAAGTGGACTGGGCAGTGTTTTACACCCAGGACACAACGACAGTATGTTCGATAATTGCCAACATTGCTGCACTATAAAAAAAATAATAATAATAATAATGCATCGGTTTTATATAGCGCTTTTCTGGACACTCAAAGACGCTTTACATTGCATTATTCATTCACTCCATACTTGGTGGTGGTAAGCTACTATTGTAGCCACAGCTGCCCTGGGGTAGACTGACGGAAGCGAGGCAACCAGTCTGCGCCATCGGCCCCTCCGACCACCACCAACCGCTCACTCACTCACTCCATTCGCTAGGCTTCCTGGTGTTACCAAACGGTCTCCCATCCAAGTACCGACCAGGCCCTTCCCTGCTTTACTTCCAAGGTCTGACGGGATTGGGCAGAGCACAGGCGGTACCTCCAAACATGAAAACATGTGGATTGGAATTAAGAATAATCATACTTTGATGTTTTAAGAGTTGATTAAGCTTGTTCTTTCCCACAATAGCGATGTCCCATTTTGAATTAGGAATGGCCTTTACTCAATGTGGTATTTTCTCAATGTTTCTCTTTTCACCATGAGGGCTTTTTTGTTTTTTCCTTGCCAAGAAAGAAGGTATGAAGACATTTGCTTGACTGTTTGAAAATCACCAATGAGAGATATTCGAAACTGCTGCTGTTGTGATATTAAAAACAGGCAAAAATAAATAAATAGACAGGGGTAGCCTAAAGTTGGCCAAGAATAGAAACGACAGCTTCTTTGGCCACACACTTTGTCTACATAGCGCCATCATGACAAAATAGAAGAGAACATAAATTGACCAGACATCCCAGTACACAATTCGCTCTTGCATTGCTCCAAAACTTATTTCAAAGAACAAGTGGCAAAAGTACGCGAATTCCTCTGTGATTAATGGTTGTATCAAGAGACAGCGAAAGGCAAACCAAATCAAATGATAGCAACTGGATAGGACTTATGTCATTAGATAAGGAAACACATTTTTTTTGGTCAACGTTGCCACTGATGAGGACCAACCCGCAGTCCCGTGCTGAACCATGCGGTGTCTAATTGTGTAGAGCGAAGTTCAAGCCAGTGCAAATTGTATACTCACGTGCCCAGGACTTCTTTAAAATCAAATATCTTCTTAATGTCATCGACTTGTTTCTTCCACGTCTCCCCTCTGCCGACGTCTCCGTTCTCCCGAGCCATGGCGCGAGGAGGCGGCGGGGGAAGGTGAAGGGATGCCGGGGAAAGAGCGCAAGGACACCAGCTGCGACAGACGCACAATCACACTCACGGACAGAAAGGAGCAGTGTCTGTGAATGAACTGCGAAGGAGTCGAGGAGAGCTGCTGCAGCAGCAACCAGCACCACGAGAAGCCCCTCCCACAGGTTGCATCCACTCTCCCGCCTCTCTCTCCGGCCCGCCCCTACCGCGTCCCGCCACTGGGTAATGATGGTGGAATTACGCACAAAAGAATGTGCTTCATAACAATGTCACGATAGTATAATAACCCCGTAATAACAAAACATATAATGCTCACATACAATTATATATTTCTTTGCTTTTTTTCAGTTGTCATTTTGAGTTTTGTTTTGTTTTTTGTCTTCTGTTCTTTTCTTCTATAGCTCAGCATCAGAACATCCCACAATAATCATACATGCATTAAATGAAAACCCTTGAAGTATCTTAGTGTCTGTTTTATTCTTTTTGCAACAGGCCTACTGTATATAATTATTAACCATCAAAGAAAGCGATGTGCCACGCCTGCGGAGCTGTTTGTTACTGTGTGGGGGGTTGATTGTCCCTATTGTAAAAGATATTATTGAAAAGGTATAAATAACACCTTTCTTAAAGCAAAGTTTAATAATTGTTATGATCAAACCAGCAAATAATGATTATTTTTTATCATTTTCGAACCGTTTTTTACAAATTTTCATTTTATTTATTTATTTAATATGAACATAGCAATAAGATTGGATGAACTAGCTCCATTGTTTAAAGCGTTACACATGTGTAAAGGCACACTTTACACATGGGAACAACTTTGACCTGATTTAGGACACGGTTTGAGCTCTCTGGTAAAGATGTTAATATTAGTCTGTCGTTTTAGTCCAGTAGGGAGAGAGTTCCACAGTGTAGCCCGACTGAAGGAGAAGCTAGACTGTCCAAAATATTTTCTAAACTTTGGGAGCACACAATCCCCGCTGACTGAGGCTCTGGTGGAGGGTGTGAAAGAGCCCTGACACCTCACCATGAGGCCAGAAAACAGTGGTGACAAACAGTTGTTCAAACATTTAAAAGTCAAATTTCATTATACTAAAACGTACAAAGTTTTCAAAAGTAAAAAGCTTGTGGTTTCTTGTCAACTATCTTAATTGCCTGTTTATAGAGGAGTGACTTCATAGTGGACACTGATGTTTGTGACCATGCTGTAATGCAGTATGACATGTGAAAAAAAACATTGGCTGCAATAAAGCCGCGTGGTGTGACAACTCCACTAATAAAACGAAAACAGTTGAGATTGGATTTGACTTTCCTGCAGACGTTATTAACTCGAGTTTGAAACTTCAGGTGTTTATCTAAGATTATGCCTAAGTATTTTGTTTCATGAACCTCCTGAATGGGTACATGTTCTAATTGAACCCCAAAAGGGGCTGTCAGTGGACCTCCGGTTGATAGAGAAACACATTGAGAATGTTTTCTTAACTTTAAATGTAAAGTGACAGCTGAAGCCATCTTGAGATGTTATGCAAAGCCTGTGTTAACTGCTGCCCAGCCATTGCAGATGTTTTTGCTGACATATGGATAACTGTGTCATTTGCGTAACGCAGGCAGTGTACACCCTGACAGCAATCTGGGAGATCTTAAAAATATTGAAAACAGCAACGGTCCTAGAACTAACCCCTGATGAGTCACTCCCAAGTCATTTGGACTCAGGGTGGATTTAAAGCTTCCTATTTTCACATGTTCTCTGCCCTCCAGGTAGGACTTTAACCATAACAGAGCTGCAGATGAACATTTAAATTGCTGTAATTTATGCAATGGCCCACTGTGTCGAAGGGCTTCTTCAACTGACATTGATCTGTGCTGACCATGAACATGCTACTGTATGTAAACCAAATCAGCACTTTAATCCTCAGAGTCGCCAGAGTCACAGTGGTGACAAATGTAGGCCCCTGGGTTGCCAGCTGTGCAGGTTTTCTGAGCCCAGTTCTTGCACATGACACATTGAAGCTATACTTCTAGACTAGCTATACTTGGCACGACTGTTTGAAAAAAGGCTCCACATGAGGCAAAACCATTCCTCTTTCATCTCCAAAGGACTCTGTTTCTTGCTGTTGCTTTTTTTTTTCTGCGTTTGATTATACTTTTGATCTTTCCCCTTGTTGGAGAGTTTCTTTTTGTTACTAGCATGTCAGTTAGAACGGCACTTTTGCATTTTTCTTCTCTGAATAACTTTTCGTGGACCATGAGGGATTTTGGATACCCTCAGGAGTGGGAAAAACCTTCTGGCGCACGAGCAGTGCTGGTGCTCTGGAAGGCTCTTGGGCAGTGCTGTGGGCTGCTTAAAAGGGCCATATACAGATCTATCAAGGGCTTGCAGCTTGTGTGAACAATTGGGACGGAATGAGAGGATAATGACCATATTATTTTGCATAGTCAAGGCATTCACACACAGGAGGGTTTATTTGAGCATTGTGTGTATGTGACAAAATTACGCAAAAACTCTACACAATGTGCTTCTTTCATCCATCCAGAAATGTTAGTGTCACAGGTTTAAAAAGGGCAATGGGAGCCTATGAGGTGGTGCAATCAAGGACATACAATATTAAAGGGGATTAAATAAAGATTTATTAAAAGGCCTGTATAAAAGTCAAAATAAAATGCAGATTAAAAGAGGGCTAAAACATGGGGTTTTAAAAAAAAAGGACCAAAAGTAAAGGAGCGGGTGCACGTGCTCGAAGGTGCCATTGTTCCGGTCATCCAGGAAGAGGGTCCGGCCGGCTCCGGGAGCTTCATCCCAGGTCCAGGGGTCCGCCTCGGGGCACGTGGGCTGGGGGAGCCGCTGCGCAACCCCGCCGCGCCTGTCTGGGGGACAACCCTTTCCATAGACGCTCCCTCGCCGCCTTCACGCATCCCGACCTAGTGCGTCGTCGTGTCCCGTCCATGTCCGGCGCCCTCCTCCGCCAGCCAGCCCTTGCTTCCTTGCGCACAGCCTCTCCTCAGCGTCCCCTTGCCCGTAGCGGGCCGTGCCTCCCTCAGAGCCCTCGTGCCTCAGTCTCTTCTCTTTCCTACTCGGTCTCTGTCTTCTTAAATCTCCTTGCCGCAGGTGTGCCCAGTTGAGGCAATCAACAGCTGGGCGGGGCTGTCAGGGCCACAAGCTTGGGTGGGTTAAAACATACATAAAAGCAACCTTAAAAACATGCACAATAAAAACACACTAAAAATTACTTAAAACCAGTCCGCTCATGCCCGTGACATTAGCTCCCCCTTTTCTTCCAAAAGGCGCAGGTCGTTTTCTCACCCTGGGGAAGACAAAGTATGTGGGCATGCTGCTTCTAGTTGCAGATACACAACTGTGACAAGAGATCCCCTTTCTCGTCCATATTCCAAATGTCATTTGGCCCTATCTGGTGTTTAAGCATAACCTTCTTCAAAGAATAGTTGAAACTCATGGCAAATGCCAAGCTTGTAGCTGAGCGTATGGGGAGAGATGGGTGGCATTTGACGAAGCCGCTAAACCAATCAGCACCTGCTCAATCTGTTTCAATCCATTTGTGGGAACTGCAAACTGGTATGCTTCTGAAGGGGTTAGGCCAAAATAAAGAGGCCATTTCAATTAAGCTTTGGTTCTCTTGTTCATCACTGCAAATGTGTCAAGTTCTTCTGTACCCAAGTGGCACTGATGGTAGTTTCACCCTAAACGTCATCTGTGGCAATCTGACAGTAACGAGGGGTTCTGTAATTCATGTCAACATCTTTTGCAGTGCTCCGCACACTTTTTCCCAGTATTTTGACCTGACAGTCAGTAGGACTGCGAGAGGGTGCTGCCTCTGTCAGTTTTCTGAAATTCCTGACAGATGGGTCATTCTTTTTAATGCGGTGCCTTTTGCGTCCCCAGTCTGAAACAAGCTGTATTTTCTGTAAATATAAAGATTTTTTTCTTTATATATATTTATTGTGAAATACAAACTATGGTCTATTATATAATCAAGGATATGACCCCTTTTTTCTGTATTTTTTTTTAAATGTTTGTTTTTATGTTTTTTGTGATTTTGCCTTGTCCCCAGTGTAGTTTCCAGTATTTCATTTGCAAAAATAAAAAAGAATTACATAAATAATAATATTTTATATATATATATATATATATATATATATATATATATATACACACACACACACACACACAACCACACACACACACACACACACACACACACACACACACTTGTATCAAAACAAAACAATATTTTAAATACTGAATTGTTATTTTTGTTTATTTTTGTTTTAATTGTTTAAAATGTTGGTTTAATGTTTGTCCCTGGGTTCACTGTCCACTATGTTAACCTAAGTCCCTTCAAGTAAGCTCCACCCACTTCTCCTTGACTCTAGCTTCTGATGTGATGTCAAACCAGTGGAGGGAAATTCGATTGTGGTAAAGGTTCTTACTTTTTATGTGTTTAAAAATGTAATTTTAGCCATTTTATGAAGCAGATGTAGTGTGGTCAATCATATGGCGTCCACTGTGTTGACCCTGTTTTGTTCAGAAAACAATCAAACTATATATATATTTAAATGTTCTTGGGTAAAAATGTACATTTCTCATCAACTATCAAAATCTTGTTTGCTATAATGCTAATACAAGCTAGAGTAATAGCTATTTTTATTGTAAAAATGTCCACCGTGTTAGTGTCCACTATGTTATTCAAATAAGGTCAACATAGTGGAGTCCTATTTAACATAGTGGACATATGTATACAATCAATGGACTGATTAATGAATTGATTATTTAAGTTTGTGTAATTAATAATGTACATAAATATGAAAACAATCCATATATGAACACATTTTAGTCATTCTTGTCTTTTTCAAAGGAATGTCACATACTTCTGTGGTTAACACAGTGGACATCTTCCTAGCAACACTGTGACAAGTTTGACAAAATATAAAATGTTGCATATTGAGCGTGACCATTACGTTTTTCATAAAGTATACAGTCTTGTTTTTAGGAGTAAATCTTTTTTTTTTCAATTTTTTGGGGGGAATTTTATGACACCCAAAATGCACCGCATTTAAAGAATGACCCAGATAGCAAAAAATAAAAATGTTTTCCCCATTAATTATGATTGATAATCTACATTGTTCTGAATGTAATTATTTACAATACAAATGTATAGCTACAAACAACATAAGCTAGCTAACACATGGCTTTAGTATGCTAGCTAAAAATGTCTCAAGCTAAAATGTCTGGCTTTGAGACAAATGTCTTATTTTTATGACACAAACAAAAAGATTAGCTCTCATTACAAAGATATCCCAGCCATCAAAGTTTGGGAAAAGGCATTGCAATTATAAATTACATCCTCACCTCATTTTTGTCAGTCAATTCAAAAACTGATTGTTGCAAGAGAAGAATACAGCCTCTAGTGTGGCTATATGTGAGAACCAACCTGTGTGACAACCAGCCCCAGTCTCACTTGGCAAACATCTAAGGACGTTTACATCCTAGCACCAGCCAGCAGTAGGCTATAGGAAGGAACTTAGGCCTAATAAAAAGGTGTCCTCTGTTCAATGGGACGGCCCAGCAGTGAAGCCGCATCGCGTTGGAGCGCTGACAAGAGCAGGGACAGGCTTCAGAGGTGACCCCAGACAGAGGCATGTTTCCAGGTTTAAAGGCCGCATAACCCCTGGATTACAGCGGAACAGCTGCACAGAGGCCAGAGCAGAGCAATGGAAAGTACTTCAACTCTGTCAAAGCAATTTTATTTATTATCACAACCTACATATCTGAATCATGTAATGTTAAAATATCTAAGAAGGAAAAATATTATTTGAAAAATCCCATCGTATTGAATGACAGTAAAAATAAGACTTAATGTCAACTCAGATGATAAAGTCGTGGTCACATTGTTCTCACACAAAAGATTGCGATCAAATTTTCCCATTGGATGCACAGGCTATATGCACATAGGCAACATTATTACATGGAGACAATTATTCCAACAGTGGCTGCCTAGCTATGGACATCAGAGCAAATCATCTCCGTCAATATAGTTTGAACTTGGTGAACATGTGTGAATTATTTAATGGGGGACATTGACATTGCATGAAGTTGGGTTAAAAATGTCATTTAGCCAAAAAACTAGTTTTAGTGCGAGAAGTTCGCACATCGATGTCTTTCATTTCGAAAATACCTTCTTTCAATGTTTCCATGCTTGCGCCATAGTACTTCTCGGGGCCCGAGATGGTTCATACGCCTCTAACATGTCAGAGATGTACTTTAGTGCTAAACCATGAAAAGACTTGTACACAAGCAAAGCTGTTTTAAATTCTATTCTCTGAGTGACATAGATCAAAGCACTGGACTAATATGGTTTTATTTCCTGATTCTTGTCAGGACTCGAGCAGCAGCGTTCTGGATGTTCTGCAGCTTTCGTTTAGAAAGGCCAGTGAGCAGCCGTTACAGTAGTCTCCTGCTGGAGACAAATGCATGGAGGAGTCTCTCTAAGTCTGGTTTTGACACTATGAACTGACACGCCCACAGCAGCAACAGACAGGACAGACAAAACAAAAGGACCGGGACATGTTACACTACACTTGGGCGGCGCTCGGGCTTCACAGCTAAAAGGTCTGGGTTCAATCCCCGGGCGGACAGGGCCTCTCCGCATACTCTCCCCGTGTCTGCGTATACTCTGGTTTCCCCTACCACAAAAACATGTACAAATGAATGGTCGAAGGGGTTGATGGCACAGACTTGTTGCCTCGCTTCCGTCAGTCTACCTCAGGGGCAGCTGTGACTACATTAGTAGCTTACCACCACAGATTATGGCAAGTATAAACCATTATTATTATATTACAACAAAACCATGTCTAAACCAGAACACATGCATCAGTTCAGGGAGAATGAAACCTATACGACTGAATAGTTGAAATTTTACAATAGCGCAAAAACCTGAAGCCCAAATACCACAATTTATTAAAAATAATGTTTAATTTTAGTCTGCAAATATGTATTTGGTTAAAATATCAGTCCCTATTCACAGTGCTTAATTCCCTAAATTAATCTCTACACAACATTGTTTCCACTTCAGCACAGTCCCCCCTTTCCCCTATGCACTCTTAGTTGCAGACACTGACTTTAGGGAGTGTGTGTCTGTGTTGCAGCCTGAAAAACTCATGAGTATTCTGTCAGCAAACTACTGCAGGAAACACCCCTCTCTCTCTCTCCCCTCCTCCCTTTCATGTGTCTGAGTCAGCACATTTGACCGACCGCTTATAAAGATGATTAAAAAGAGAGAGAGGAGGGCGGGAGGCTAAGCAAGGCAAAACTGCACATGAAGGTCAATTTAGCTGTTGGTCTGTGCATGTAATTTGTAAATGGATGGGTCTTTGTTACAATAATGTGAGTGGCGGTGGTGGAGGCTGGGAGGAAGGAGATATAAAAAGTGATGACCTTGGACGTGCATCTAAATATGCTTTTGTTGTTATTGTCAAAGGCAACACTGTCAAGGGGAAGAGCTGGTTAACCTTAACCATAATAAAGATTCTAATATTGGTTTAAAAGACAAATCATAAATCTGAAGGGAGTCTTTAAGGGTTTGGCGAGATGGACATATTGGGGACAAATGTGTTGTGCAAAATATTATCATTGAACATGTTTGCTATTAAATAAACTGGTTACATTCAAAAGCAATGACTCAGAGGTTCTTGAAGTGCATATGTCACATTTCACAACATTTTAACAATAACCTGCAGCCTCCTTTCACACCGTAAAACACAGCATTCTCATTGGACGATACACCAAATCAAGCTTTCTCATTTGGTTTTTATTAAGTTAAGATTTTAGTATTGTTTAGGCCTAGGAATTAAGGTCAGGGTAAAGGTTAGGGTTTGGGACAAGGCTCAAGTTAAGGGTTAGGTTGGAACAATGTAAGTGATGGGATTATGGCGTACACAGGTTGGAAAATAGAAAGACCATGTTTGACATGTTATTATTTCACTTCCTTACTGGACAAAGGCAGGAAGGGACATACGTAGAGGTAAACATTATTAACTGTTGCCGTGCCAACCATGTTAAACAATATGAATGAGAGAAGAGTGCGTCAGAATTCTATAGAAGTATCCCTCTATCCATAACTTTTCTTCATAAAATTGCCGCTTCACTGAATATAAATGGTTAAAACGTACCACAGATGTCAATCAATCATCAAACATGTCATAATGACAAAAGAACTCAAAACTGCAACATGCACTTTACACCGTGGTAAGTGTTTCACTGGTGGTACATGGACTTCTTCAGGTAGCACAACGGTTAGCGCTTCACAGCTAGAAGGTCCCCAGTTCGATTCCCACCTGGACGGGGTCTTTCTGTGTGGAGTTTGCATGTTCTCCCCGTGTCTGCATAGGTTTCCTCTGGTTTTCCCATGTACAATAGGTGAATCCTCCAGCCAGCCTGTTCCTTATGGGTCTTTACGGGTCGTCCCAGCGGCACCAAAAGATGGGTCAAATGCAGAGGACAAATTTCATTGTACAGTTGATGTACAATGACAAAGAACACAAATAAAGAACTTTAACCATAGGAGCAACTCGCACTCATCTGTACTTTAATACTAAATTTAATTTTCCGTATTATTTAATTGAAATCTTTATTAATGCACTTAATTAGTGTCCTGGTTTACAAATGTGGTTTACACCCAGCCTTGACATAATTTTTGGAAAGACCTTTGATAGATTTAGTCCTGATTTGGTCTTGATCCAATATTTCTTCCTGTGGTACCTGGAAGATAAAATATTTTATGGAATTGCTCAACTGAACAACATTGCATACTGCGTTATCTTTTTCAATGATTGATTTCCTATAAAATGTACAGTTAGCTTTGTATGACAGACAGGCCACTCCAGGACAGAGCCCCCAGGTCTGAAAGGCGTGGGCAAAATTATTTTCATAATGTCATAATACTGCTCAATATTCAACAGTGCCTTGATATGTGACTTGTTTTTGTTTTTCCATTTGCCTCATATCAAAGTGGGAGCCATAACCTTCCCCCAACACATCTCGCTGTAATTGCTCTATCCATCTACTGAACGGAAGAAAGTATGAAGTAATAAAACACAAAGCCATTTAGCTCCAAGCCTAATGAGAAGTGTTACGCAAAGGCACAATCAATTTCTAATGTGCTAGTTTACAGCCCCCACTAGAAAGCCAGCCGAGTCAATATGCCACAACAACTTTAATGCTCGGTGTACAGTGTTGCATTATGGGAAAATACAGAATAGCACTGCCCGAAGCGGTTAGAAGAGCAATGAGTGTGTCATGCCAGCTCAGGGGAAATTGGTGGCGAAGGACTGAGTAGCATTGATGGCAACTGAAAAATTAACCAGCTTTGCAAAACGTAAGCAAATAAACAAGTGAAAAAAAAAACATTAAATTATGGAGCTTTACAGCTTAAATTTAGGCTAGGTTACAAAACAGGATAAGAAATAAGTAAAAAGAACGTAATCTATACAATGTTGTCTTTGACATCATCAAACGTGCAGAAAAGGTGGTGAAAAGAAACAAAAACTACTTTAATTAATTAGGACTTTACATGAAGATATCTAGACAAATAGTGAATATAATATTGTGATTAGGTGCAGATTCACTGTGGAGCACTCTCCTCTTCCTCGTCCTCAGACTCTTCCTGTTGACTTTTTGTCTGTAGAGAGACCAAGAGAAGATATATACAGACTTTTAAAACTACTTTAGCCAACATAGCGTAGAATGAAGAATTATGAAATTATAACGCGACTTTGAGCATCTGTAATAGCGCTATATAAGAATTATGTTGTAATGCTCCTGTACAAGTGAACAGTTTTAAAATGTGCACTGTGAACTGAATCTGAATTTCTAAACATACGACGCATAATCAATATTGCAATCAGGCACCATTGTTATTTCTCTAACAACTGCAACTCCTACCAGTTTGAGGAAGTCTATGAGTTTGTATGCGTCTTCTCCGGCTGAGAGGTCCACAAAGTCCCGAGGGATCCTGTAGCTGAGACTGGGGCTAGGCTGAACCGTCACTCCACTGTTGGTGTATCGAAATGCAGGGACCTCCTACGGGCATAACATGGTAAGAATAACTATTAAAGTATTCTGTGCAGACCAGGTGATAATTTTGCACATTTCAATATTTGCTGACCTGCTCTTGTGAGATCTCTCCCGTTCTCAGCTCGTCCCAGGTGAACAGGAGCGAGTCAGTCACTTCGCCAAAAGGATTGAAGTCAATGAGCCACACTCGCCCCTGTGAAACACACAGTCATTCAAAACCTAAATCAGATGTATTAATCTGGTTTATGAGTATAGATAGAATACGATAGAATCAAACACACGAATAATTATTGTATAGCAATTAGGTTCAGTTAGGTTTACACATAACATACAATATTTCAGGTTTTAAGAGTTGTTTATATTATATATATATATATATATGTTATAAATATGTTTGAGATTTAGATCAAATTCTAGTACATGAACCCAACCCAGCATCATTTCTTGGTTTCCTGAGACCTTTACTGCAAAAAGCCTGAATTTATGTTTCTGAAGGTCTTACCTGGCTGTCTCTGTAGACGTCAAAAACAACTGAAAAACAAAATGTTGAAGATATTGTTAATGTTTTAGATATTCAACAGCCGTCTTGTTTCTGGTCTAGTGCACGCCTTTTTACTGACCCATATCGAAACTTCCTTTTCTTGCCCCAAGACTTTAGAGAATTTTTTTTAACAATTGCAGCCTTTTAACAACAACACAATGTAATAGAAATCTTTTTGTCTGGCTATAAATCCTTTAATAGCACAGAGGCAGCATTTTTAAGGGTTTTTAATGATTAATTACTGATACTGGAATTGCAGCTGCTCTTTAGCTGTTAGATCGAACAGCTACATTAGACACAGTGGACCACATCACCGGAAGGTACTGGGCTGGTTATGGTCTTATCTGTTTAACAGGTCCAATTCTCTTATTCTGTGAAGAGTACACTTTGAAGTACCCCAAGGATCTATCATTGGCCTATTCTCTTTTCTTTGAGTTTAATAACAGTCATAGTGTCACTTTTATACCCAACTCCAATTTTTTTTTCATCCTAGATTTTATATAATAAAATGTAAATGTTTTTTATTAAATGCTACATATAATTGTTACTTTTGCAAACAGTGTCAACACTAGAGACGTAGTGTTGGTAAAAGTGCAAAAGAAGATACAAAAGAACAAGAAAATTGTATTAAAATATGTAATTTCGTGTGAATTGATAACAAGTAGGTTCACTCACAGTCCTCGTCTAAGAAGTTGTACTGAACATTTTTGATGAAGAAGTTTTGAACGGCATGAGTGATGAGGTCCTCCTGATTCAGGATGTGGTGGTAAAACTGAGTGTAGTCTCTCTGAGAAATGGCTACAGACAGTCACAAAAACATCATATTTAAGTTAAGACACAGAATTTTAGACTTTACTGTCAACAAAGACAAAGCAATCCCTCAAACCAGTGCACCTTAGGCAGGAGTCCCTAGATGGAGGATCTATTGTGCATGTTTTAGGCTAATGAGGAAACTAGTACCGGAAGAAATGAACAAAATAAAACAAAACACCAAACCCCAGCGAGAAACAACAAACGTCCAATAAAATATTAAGCATGTCATTGATCGGAAAGTTCTAGTAAGTTGGTAATAATGTTTTGCATTTGATAAAGCCAATTAGAAATTATTTACAACCATTAGAATATAAAATAATGATTCACACCAAGTAGTATAAAATATTTGGTTTTCTACACACCACTGGCCTGAGCTAAAAGTGGTCTAAATCTGGTCTCAATCAGAACTAATTGTGGTTTGACAGAGTAAAACCTAGGTTTAAAAGTAAAAATAACAAAACTTGCATCAAAAGGAGACCATATTCCACAGTTATAATAACAAATCTTCATTACAAGTAGATAATGTTTACCAATGAGTTTATTCTCTTTGACGAAGCAGCGAAACTCTCCTCCTGGAATCAGTTCACTCCACTTCCTGAGAACCAGCTGAGGAGACCGTAAATCACATCAGTAATGACAAGGTCCCAGAGCACAAACCTCAGCTCAATCATCTGCTCCAATCATAAAACTGTAGGCACCTCATAGCTGATGACAGGATCCAGGGAATCCTGATCACTGCACTGAACAAACCTGCATCGACAAAGAACAGTAGTAAGAGGAAAGGAATGTAAAATGCAAAATTGTTGTGTTATGACCTACTCCATGTTTATGTCTGGTAACACAGGCTTACAAAGTGCAATACAAGTGTAGGCCATAATTATTATTATTATTATAATTATTCACTATTATACATAGAACCCGTCTAAGAGAAGACTTTTATTGTCTAAAATGATACAATAATACATGCTCCTTGTTTTATAATTTATTTATTGTCAAGTTTGGATTTTCTTTTGCATTTCGCATGTTGACAAGTAAAATGTCTGAGGAAACCGAAACATGCAGTCCAGGGACTGAAGGCTGCAAAGATTATCTTTCTTTTTAAGCCAATAAAGTCCTATGCACATTGGTCTAAGTTCATTCTTAATCATGACTGGACAAAAACTAAGTAAATAGTTGATGCACTGATCAAATGACTTTCCTTCACATAAACATTTGCAGGAGGCCGAGTACAGCAATAAATCACCCGAGGGGCAAATGGTTGTAATGCTGAGCGCAAAAGTCTGAAACATAAATCCACATCTAAGCGCGGCCTGCAAAATGCCAATTGTGTACTACCAGTGCTACCTGCCAGGACCGGGTTATTTTGGATATTGCCTGTCATCAGGAAGTTGAATTGATGGGTGGGTGTGTTGCAGAGACGGGCTTACGGTTGAGTGAGGTCGTGAGCGATGAAGTCTGAACTTTTAAACAGAAGAAATATGTCGCTGAGGTTGCAGCACTGAAGGGAGCTGTTCAGTGCAATCCAATTAGCATCCTGAAAGAGAAAGATCAAATGTTTTTGAAGAATACCCTTCCACTTTTCACGATCTGAATATTTATCTCAAGGTTGTACTTAATGCAGGTTTTACCCGTGGTGCACTCCAGTTAAGTTTGGGAAACACACTTCCACCCAGAGCGTTTATAGACTCCAACACTTTAGAGGTGAACTCTGGAAACTCAGGAGCCTTTAGTAAACAATGGGAGCCATTGAGTGTTACTTAAGAGTAAATAAAAACATAAAAAGAAATAGAACAACAACATACAATTTGTAAATTGTGTTGGTGATTAGTTTTAACACCAAAACAATGTGTCACATAAGGCACGTAAAAATCAACCTTAAGCATTAAGCAACATATTTGTGAGCAATTATTATGCACAAATGTAAAGCAAAATGTATCAAAGTACCCAGTACGCTGGTAAAATTTAAATAAATATGATGAATTGCATTACATCTAAATATGGTTATCAAAGATACATCATGTTAAGATTCTTGCAACGCAGTGATTATTTGCAGCTAAATTTTGTAAAATATATTAACCTCTTAACCCCCGCCTGAACTGAGCACATTTTCTTCAGTTTAGTTTCACCCAAATATAAAAAGGTTCTTGGAAAAAGCAAAAAATTAAAAAAGAGAAAACGAAACAAAAATGCAACAAAAAGTGGTAAAACGTGATGAAAACTGCTGAAATAGTGACAACAAAATTAACAAAGATGCAACAAAAAAGTGATAGAAAAGCAATAAAAAAAAACTCAAATTGACGACAACACAGCAAGGAAAAAGATCCATTTATATCAGTTTTGTAGGTCTTAGCTTTCAAATGAGGCGTTACTCTGGTCTATAGCCTGTAAGCTCCACTCAAGAAGCGTTGAGATTTGGGTAAAGCCAAACAAGAGAAAATGTGCTCGATTAAGAGGTTAAATCTAAAATCTGGAAATAGAGAGATACTTCACTTACTGTAACAGTAGTAGTTGTTTCATCATCTGACCACTAGAGGGAAGCAAATTACAGTAAAAGATGCAAAAACAATGCACTTACTTTGTAGTTTTCTATGCAAAAACAATGCTACATCATGTTATATTTACCTGGATGTCTTCTTCAGCATCTATATCACTGTTTATGTTTGTATGCTCTATGTTATGGTCACTAAGGCGCATAAAAGTAACAAGCCACGAATAAGAAAATGGTTATACACAAGGACAATTAACTCTTCTATGCTCACCTTCCAGATACTACCAATGTGCCATCGTCCAACAAGTAATCGATTACATTTTGAGGCAGTGGGAGGATCAGACTGCAAGACAATACACAAATAAAACAAAACGCGATTTGCCTGAGCAATCAGATTACGATTTATAGTCTCAAACAAGGAGTGATAAATACATTTATCAACATGAGAATGGTTTAACACTGAGTGGCAGAGATACTAGATATCATTGGATGCTACATTCAACGTTCAATGTACACCTGTTTTGGCAAATAAATAGATAGTATTAATTTTCTCACTATTCTCCCGCCTAAAAGACACTTACCTTTTAATAGTATGCTTCTTAAATATTGGATACCAGACCGAAAATTGACAGTTGACAACTTGCTCCTTCTTCATGCTGCAATATCCTGTACCGGAAGTGTGTCCGTTAGCAAAATAGTTCCCAACAATCGCGATATTTTTTTTTGCTATTAATCTGGACGCCTGTGATTGATTGATTTTTTTTTTGACAAATAAATGTTAAAACATATTTATATTTTTATTTCCAAAACAAGATTGTTTGCCATGGTTGTAGTCATTTTTAAAGACAGGAAGCCGGAAGAACTTTAGAGACGTACTAGTAGGCGTGAGCTAAAATTGACAAAGATTGTCTATTGGTAAGTGCAAGATTTTTCATCGTGAATTATGACTGTATAAACTTCTATTTCTCAGTGTAAGTACATTTAATAATTGAAAGTTTATTCATTTCTTATAAATATTTTCACATCTCAATCTATGTGTTGTTTAACATTCAAAATATAACAAACCTTCTTCATCCAAATGAGTGACAGAGTGAGCCTCCTTTCTCCACTCAATATCTTCACCTCAACTTTCCCAGCGTTGGTCTTTCACGTGAGTCAAGTTATGTTTTCCTCAGTTTAATCTGCAGTATAGTCGTACTCGTAACCACTCTGGCATTTATTATAAAACGAATTTCCATCTTTTCGAATCATGTCAGTATTTCCAATGATTTTGGCATGACATTTGTCAAAATGTGATGCTCTGAGAGGTCATCTAACCATGCATTTGAACGTCCTGTGTCTCCTGTTTTATTAAATCTAGGGAGCCGGTTACAAATATGAGTGACGGAGTGCATCCCAAAGCGACCACAGAACCACATATAGTAAATGAAGAGGTAAGTGAAACCGGCTCTGAATGCGATTCCCGCATGCGTTGCATGTAGTAAAACGTCTTTAATGTTTTAGGTCATCGCTACGGGAGAATGGGTTAAGCTTGAGAAGACCACGTATGTCGACCCCGCTGGTAACACAAGGTAGATCTCAAATAAATCTCAGAAGAATCCTGTTCTGCAATGAGTAGCAAAACTGTAAATGATGTTGCCTCTCTTTGAATAGAGTAGGGTTCTTTTTAGGATTATAAGAAGGGATAGCATATCCTCTATAACACAGTACTCCTGTTTAATTCAATGCTTCAATTCTTTTAAAGATTATGGGAGACAGTGAAACGGACGACCAGGCAAGCCAACATACAGACAGATGGTAAGACATCTCTGTAGTTTTAAGGAATATTTTTTGTGCCAACATGGGTATGGAAACCTGAATTTTATTGTCGTCTGTAGGTGTTGGAATCATTGCTTTGTTGAAGAGAACTCTCCACAAAGACTGTGTTGTGATGGTGAAGCAGTTTCGTCCCCCTATGAGCTCATACTCTCTGGAGTTTCCTGCAGGTTCGTACGAGAATGATTTGTTTGTATTACATTACTATCTAGCTTTTATTCGTAGCAGCAAAGTCAATGCGCATCATTAATACTTGACATTATTTCATTATTTCGCTGCTTATATTGCCATTGTTGCACGTTTTCAGGGTTGATTGACGAGGGAGAGACCGCTGAGGTGGCTGCTCTGCGAGAACTCAAGGAGGAAACTGGCTACAAAGGAGAAGTAGTGGGAGTCACTCCAGGTTTGACTTAACTGCATCCAGAGAATTTTAACAAGATCAGCCTTAGATTATCTGGGGTTAGGTTAGATGTCACTGTTTTTTTTCCCCGATGTGATGTCATCAGCATTGTATAATCTGAAACCACCAAACAGCTTATACTTCAATAGACAGCCGTAGATAATAGCTATCCTTGTTTGTTTTGGGGACAATGAAGTGACCTCTCTGGACCCTGGACTGTCTAACTGCACCACTCAGATTGTCATGGTGAATATCAACGGAGACGACCATGACAACATTCATCCAACTCAACAACTGGGTATGTTCTACAATAAATAAATTAAAAAAATAAAACGCCAACAACAATATAATTTGTATTAATTCATGTGCCATAATTACTGATGTGATGTTTTTTCTGTTCTTTTCTCTCCTACAGGTGAAGGAGGTATGTCAAGTTTTTATATAAAATCAAATGAGTGTCAAGTGTGAACCACTCATTTGGCTTCTCTTGCTATGCTGTTGCTGTGCTATGTGACAATATTTTTTAATTGATGGCATGTATGAAAAAAAAAACGCTATAGTTTTATTTAATGCTACTTCGGGGATTGAACTGATAGTAGTTCATCAGTAAAAATGTATTTCTAAATGCTAATGAATGAGTGAATTAATTACTGACTGTATATTCTACGGCAGAAAAGAGCCAATGGATGTGGATGGATGTATGCTCACTCGCTCGCTTACTCACTCACTCACTCACCTTTAGCGCATTGGTATCAACCAGGTGCTCTCCATGCTCAGAAACATAACCCATAGCCCAATTAAGCACTATGCTACCTTTTTCCAGGTAACACCCAAAATTGATTGTCTTGTCTTTTCTTTGCAGAGTTTGTTGAAGTCATACTTGTACCTCTTGA
Organism: Proterorhinus semilunaris; assembly: GCA_021464625.1. Classification (NCBI taxonomy): domain Eukaryota; kingdom Metazoa; phylum Chordata; class Actinopteri; order Gobiiformes; family Gobiidae; genus Proterorhinus; species Proterorhinus semilunaris. The sequence continues at coordinate 13,615,533 of CM038343.1, forward strand.
TGAATTCCAAGGCAAAATAGATGGTAAGGTACTTAATGGGTTTGGCATATTAATCATATTAATACTCTAAAATTGTACTTTTATATGTTTTTGTTTACTGCAGAGCTGATGAAAAAGGACAAGATCATTGTTGATGCTAAAGTGTACATCTATGCTATGGGGATGGCTCAGGCTTTCTTCAAACCAAGGGAGCTCCCTATTCTTAAGCAGTAATTCTTTTCTTGCTTTACTAAATCAGAACTTGGCTCTTTCTGTTACAAATAGTTGGAATAGAATCTCACTCAATGAATATCTCCTTGGAGAAAAAAACATGAACATAACCTCAAAGTGGTTATGTTCGCTTTGAGGTTGAACATAACTTCAAATACTGCGTGTCTGCGTGCAATACGTATAGTCTTCCAAACGACACAACTATGGATCTCAGAATTAACAGATTTTTACCTTGTGATTTTGACGTTAACAGTCCCACCCACCTATGGGTTCCAGAAGTAAAAGTTCACCCTGAAATTTAAAAAATTAAGCTTAAAAACAAAACAAAATGGCAGCTAATTAGTGATATGGTAAATTAAGGACATAAAGCACATCATTTGAAATGGAAAATTTAGCCAAATGTTTATCGACCTAAAAACTCGTTATTCTCTCTTAAAGCATCCACGCTATAATCAGTGGCTAGCACGAAGCTGATTTAGCCTCTGCCCTGCCTTTAAACTCTTAATAAGTTAATGTAAGGTTTAAATGTGATTTTTACTTCCTGAACCGTGGCAGGCAGGATGGTGGGCCGGACTGTAGAGCTCCATTAATGACACAGTTGGAGAAATGGAGATTATGATTTTTCCATGTTAATCTGCCTTAGTTTAATCACTAAATATAAATGTCAAATGGCCTTCTGAGTTAAACAGGTGAAAAAGTAAACAACCAATTGAAGTGTAAATCTAATCATTCATTTAAACTAAAAGAGGTTAAGCACATGCATACTTTTCATTCTAAGTTGAAGCATCAAGATTCTGCAGTGTCAAAACATATCATAAAGATGCAGATTTGCACAAATTATGGCTTCTGGTGCTATGCTGTTTCCATGATGGAATGTAATCTGAAAAACCTCTATTGTGATGTCATTGCGATAAACAAGGCCACCATTTTAATATCAATATTTGTGAGTGAAAGCATCCCTAATTACAAATCTAATTCTGCTGAAAGTAAAGATATAGAACTTTACAATCGACGCACACATTTGATTTGCACTGCGTATAAAAAAATTTGCCTTTTCTCCATTGGATGCAAACAAACACATGTAGATACATTTTGTGATATTGCTGTATAGCTATGTATACTAATGAAGGTACTAATGATAACAGGTACATTTTAGGTAGATTTTCATTCTATGTTGATATTCCTTAATTACTTACTACCATTGTTTACGTATCAGTTAGAATTTTAACCCTCTATTTAATTAGATAGGCAATTTTTTTTGGTGCTCACTGTAACATTCTTTCAACTTTTCCTAAAATATGTTGAAAATGAAATCTTTACCTTGCTCTGAGAATTTTTTTTTGTGTGACTTGGATTGTAATTGTTTTTTCTCTGATAAATTTGCTGGCTAGCGTTCTTAAATTTATCCTCTGAATTGCCCTTTTTTTGTTTTTGTTTTTTATATCATGTATTGATAGTTAGTTGCAATAAATGTTTTAATATTAACGGCCAAAGCTGCTTAAACATGCCTTAAACATCAAATTAACAAATAAAATCCAGATGTAGGCCTGTGTTGTCAGTCTTTTATTTAATATATTTGATGACTTCTACCCTGTCTTAACCGAGCACATTTTCTCCAGTTTTACCCAAATCTAAAATCTTCACTGGAGAATTTACAGCCTACAGGCCAGTGTAACGCCTCATTTGAAAGCTAAGGCCTGCTGAACTCATCTAAGCTTCATCCTTGTTTTTGTTATGTTAGTGTTTTTATTTCAATTCATTGCTCTTCTGTTGCATTTTTGTAATGTTTTTGTCACAATGTTGTCGCATTTTTGCCACATTTTTGTTGCTTTTTTCTCCCATTTTTGTCACATTGTCAAATTTTCCTTGCTTTTTTGTCGCATTTTTGCCACATAATTGTCACATTTTTGTCACCTTTTCAAAGCTGTCTTGTCACGTTTGTTTGCCACATTTTGTTTTTTTGTTTTTATTAGTGTAACTGGTCAAACCACAACAATGTGACCAAAAACAGCAAAACGCAACCAAAAAGGACGAAAAAAGGAAAAAGCTTAGATGTGTTTTGTAGTTCTTGGCTTTCAAATGAGGTTAGATATATATAGCCTGTAAACTCCAGAAGCTTTCACATTTGGGTAAAGCCGAACTGGAGAAAACGCACTTACTTAAGGCAGGGTTAACATTCATTTTGAGACATTCGTTCACACATAAAATCTGTATTTTTACTATAAGGCCATTAGGTGGCGGTAGCGGTAAAACGTGTACCTTTGAGAATCAACAAAGAAGACGCTGCTGGGAAACCGACCAATCACGTCGCATCTATGCAAACGCAAACAACTTCTGCTAGCATGCTGTTGAGTATGGACGCTTTTTAACTAAATTTATATGCTTTTGTCAGGATTTCTTGCGTGTATAATTCACATGAAGGCATGCTCATGGGCACTTTGTTTTATTGTAGAGTGTAGAAGACTTTAATCTCATTTAGCCGCAGGAGAATGAACGTAAACATGGAAGTCGCTGTAAAAGGTAAGACACATCCAATCATCTCCTCTCGTCGCAAAGGCACCCTGTGAAAAATAAAGTCTACAGTTGAACGCAGGCATAATAAATAAATACATTATTGCAACCTTTACTGTACTGAACTTAATTCTCAGTGACTGACCTTATGGGCTTTGCTTGTTACTCTAGGCCAGAGTATCTAAATAGATACTTAAAAAAAAAAAATCTTAAATGGCCGCATGATTTATAAAAAGCACGATTGAGGTTCTTTCTAGGGTTGAACTGCAATATCGCGATAACAATATTGCGATATTTCACAAAACCATTTCAACATGACCTGTTTCATTCTAATTAAACACAATTCATGAGTAACTAGATTTTCAGCGTATTGTGTCAAAAGAAAACTTAAAAAAGACTTCATCAGGAATTTAACGAATTTATACGTTTAATGCATTGTTTTTGAGATTGCAAAAAAAGTGTGTCAATCTCAGTCCGATGAAGACTGATATATTGTGGCTTCTCGGGATATGGTTCTTGCATCACCTAATATCGCGCTACAATATTTTTTGCGATCTATCGTGTAGCCCTAGTTCCTTCACCAATCTATTTACCTGCATATTTCAGTTAGTGTTGGTAAGAAGCTGAATGAAAGCAAAACTCAGTTCTTCAAAGCTCATAATGTCACTCATTCAGACAGGATCCGGCGGTTTACATTGTTACAGTGCAGGATGGCATTTGGACATACTCGCCTTGCAATATATTTCTGACTAAAGTCCACTCTTTACCATTTTCCAGGTAAGGCCAAGCGTAGACACCTGAGTGCAGACGACTGTAGTGAACTGAGTCACAGTGCAGCGGGCTCCAGTGCTCTTACTCAGCCCCACGGTGTCTGCTTGAATCAGGGCAACCGCAACCCATACAGAGGCCTCTATCCTCGGACGCCCAGCAAGAGACGCAAATGTGGTAAGTGTTGCTTGGATCGGTGCGGCCTTTGCTGAGGTTAGATTCGATGTGCGCCATAATTTGTGTTGTTCAAATTTGTCAGTTACCATCTGGTCACCCGTCACCGTAACCGTCGAGTTGTCTTTACTTTGGTCAATTGTTGAAGAAGCCACACTCCACAACATGTCACTCTTGATGGGAGTTCTTTTTGAATAATTTTTAACACACGATACTCAGGCTGATTTTTCCTATTCACTCTCAATTTTCTCAGCCTCTGCCTTCTCGAGTCCTTCCGGGCGTCAGAAGGGAATCAACGAGTTCTTCGGTGTTACTGGAGTGCTCAGCTCGAGCCCGAACAAGCCCCAAGCCCCCTGTTCATCCACACACTCAATAGAACCAAGATCCCTTTTCCCTATAGACAGACCAAACATGGACCAGGAGGAGGAGGAGGAGGAGGAGGAGGAGGAGGAGGAGGAGGAAGATGATGTTAGTTTATTAGCAGCTTTGAACAGTCAAGCTTGTCCAATAGATGAGGAAGCGATGGTCGACGCCGGTTTGTTGATGGCGAAAATTGCCCGAAAAACGGTGGAGGAAGTGGACTATTTAGAGGGAATAACTGCAGAGATGTTTGATGAGGATTTTGAACCAAGTGCAATAGGAGTATCGGCAATTGAAGACGATATAGAGGCTCTCCCCGATGCCCATTTCGGACTCCTCGGCAGCTCTAAGAATTTGCTGCAGCCCAATGGGTGTGTGGACGACCTGCCAGAGGAGGTGCTGAGGCAGGTGTTGAGTTTAGTCCCAGCTCAAGATCTGTACCACAGTGTTCAGCTCGTCTGCCACCGATGGAAAAACATAGTGCAAGACCCAAAGGTATGACACAAAACACAACGTAATCGGATATTTAGTTTAATTATGCTGGTATAGTAAAGGCCCATTCGTACTTTATAAGACACAAGATGTTTTGACTTGACGAGTTCCGAGCATTTTAACGCAGACTGTGTAAAGAACTTGCTTCCCTGGAGGAAACATCTGTGTTTTCTTCATTGTGAGTTTGCCTGTATACTGAAGGCTAACATTCTCAGAGTGCCTCAGCTCTGTAACCTCGCCGACCCCACAGAAAATATTGACAATCTTTACTTCTTTGTAGTCTTACTTATATTTCTTGAAGAGCATTCAAATTCTTAAGATAACTGACTCAATAAAGCGCTCGAAAACAGTCATTTTATTGTAAAAGCTCTTAGAGCTTGGTATTGAATATTAAATGTTTTTTCTGACTATGGTTCTATTTAATTACACAATGTTTTTGTGTCTTGACTTTTCCCGTGTAGTTTGTGCCTTATAAGAAACAGTACTTCCGCTACGTGATGAACGAGAGTGACACTGTCAAGTGTGTGAACGTAGACCTCAAGGAGATTTTAAAAACCCCACTCGACCACAGCATTAGAAATCTAGTCATGTAAGTTACTGCTCTGTCAAATGTGTCATGTTTTTGTTATATAGAGGGAAAATTGGCAACCGATAAGTTTACAGATGAACTAAATTATTTAGATTTTTTTTATTTATTGTCTGTATAAAAATTCAAAGTAATTCTTGTATGTTTTTTTTTTTACCTAGTCTGATGGCTCAACATAAGCCGGCTCAGCGTTTCAGACCAGATCATGTTTTGGGTTGTGTGAAGAGACATCGACTGTTTCCGCAGGCTGAATCCACCATTAGATTAAGAATCCCTGTTGTTCAAAAGGAACACAACCTGGGTATTGAGGTATGATATGCCGCTTTATACTATACTTACAAGATCCCCAAAGTGCTTTATATTGCATTGTTCATTTACTCTGCACAATCTGGTGGTAAGCTACATTAAAGATAGATTGATGTTTATTCAGATAAAGCCTCCTGCCAAAAAAGAAAAAAAAGGAAAAACATTTTCTGTTTTTCCGGTTTTGTTTTGTTCGTCACAGGATAAAGCTTAACAATTGACACCAAACAGCTGTGTCTAAGAACTTTGAACAGATTTTTATAACATGCATGTTTAATTTCCAGGGCACAAACCCATATGCTGGGATGGCTGTAATCCTCTTGCTCTCAGAGTCTGTGGAGGACATTCAGTCCTTAGTTTCCCTGCTCAACAACTGTCTGTCCTACACTGCCATCACAGAGTACCTCAACCGCATGGCCATGATGCTGCTGGCCATAAAGAGACAGACTGGGATGCACATCAGCAACAGGTAAATACGATACGATTAGCAATTGAATCCTGTAGAATCCCGCCTCCTGAAGGTGCACGCTGTCGTTGTGTCCTTGGGCAAGACACTTCACCCACCTTGCCTCCAGTGTCTGCGTACATTGGTGTATGAATGGGCGAGAGGTTCCTTGCTGTAAAGCGCTTTGAGTGCCTAATGTAGGTGGAAAAGCGCTATATAAGTTGAGACCATTTACCATTTATTTGTTACGAAGGAAATGCTCACAGTGCGCCTTCTCGTATACGAACAACATCTGCATTGTCTCACACAAAATGTGAAACAAAAATGATCTAAAATCAAAACATAACTAACTAAAGCAGACAAAGACACGGGCATGAGGACTGTGAGCCAGTGGTTCCCAACCTTTTTTGTCTGTAACCCTTGAGTTACACAGTCATTTATGAGTATAATATACTCGGAGCAGAGATGCACACAAGTGTCTGACCTGAGTCAAGACTTTGCTTTGAGACTTTGCTTTGAGACTTGACTTGGACCTGAGTCCAAGTCAAGTCCACTGACCAGCTTTTGGTCTTTGCCTGTCAGATCCTGATGACAATTGGATCATTTGCAGAGTTTTATTATGTACATACCAAAATAATGGTGTTCTCTTTTGTGCTTCAGATTGCACTACAACATTTACTATGTGCTTCATCTTATGGAGAATGGACCTTTTTCTGTCACTTTTGATCAGAGCAGGTATAAAAACTAAAAACCCATAACAATATATTGCATAATTTCTTTGCAGGTACTTATCTTTTGCTTTTTTTTGTTTTTTTGAGTGGGTCACAGATTAATCTCACGGGTGAACAGCAAATGGTCCTCAGCCACAACATACAGCGGGACCACGTGCTCAAAATTATGGCTTTCGCAGGTAAAGAAACACATTTGTCCAACTGCACCACAACAGATATATGAATGGGATGTTTTGTGCACATTGCAGTCAGATTCCTTCATTGACTTCCATACCTCAATGTCCCCTGTCGATCAATAAAGTTTGTCTAAGCCTAGGTCTAAATACAACAGACTAACCAAGATTTAAAATGTTAGATTCTGCTTTTAGAATAAATACTATGTTTTTTACTCATCATTTGTGTAGGTACTGGAAAAACCACTACTTTGGTGAAGTACGCAGAGCAGAGACCAGATCTGCATTTCCTGTACGTGGCGTTCAACAGATCCGTGGCTAAAGAAGCGGAGAGAAGGTTTCCTCGGAACGTGGAATGTAAGACAGTCCACTCGTTGGCTTTCAGAGAGATCGGTGTGAGGTAAGACAAACTACAACCTCTAACTTATTGTCAGCGCTGCACATATCTGTGAAAATCTGGCCACTCCTCTATGAATATACCCCCCGTCGTGTCTTAAAGGGATTTTGGTGGAAGTGATCATTTCCTCTCCTTTAGTTCTGTATTGACACTTGATTGTATCTGTTTGCGTGACTGTAGTGAAATGCTCCTGTTCATATATACAAACATTAGTCCTGTATTAATATTAGCTAATGTTTTTTGCTGCAGGTATCGAATTGCCCGGAAGCTCGCATGCAGCATGAAGCCATTTAACATCAACATGGCTCTGCCCAAAGGTCGAGGAGGTTTCGTCAGGTCCAAAATCGTGATGCAGACTATAAGTACTTTTCTGGCATCAACAGATGAAGAAATAAACATCTCCCATGTGCCGGACCGCCACGTTACAAAAAGCCGCTTCATTAAACCCATAGAATTTGCAGAGAGACCAGTAAAGACCAAACAAGTTCCACTTATTAGGCCTTATTTATCAAACTTGCGCACAGCCAAATCAGAGCAAATGCAAGGTGTACTGAAAAATCACTGCTGGTTTTGACCTTTTAAATATGTCAAAAGTACATATTCGTGGGCAGACTTATTTCAATATTTATTCTCGTCGACGCCACGGGTTCGAGTGCATTAGCCCAGCCCAGAGATAACACTTGGGAAGCGGTGGCACATTTTTTTTATTTACTCAAAAGACTGCTGCAGCCATAAGGCCTCTCAAACAGAAACAAGTGTGCCCCCCGCTGGGTCTTAGGTTCTGGTCCTGGTTTGAGTGCTGTGTGTCAGGTCCCGGTCACACAGCTCCAGCCCTAAGGCTGCGGGGGTGAGAGTGACCATTGTTGCTTTTTGATTCAGCACATGATCTGACTGACTCTAGTCCGACTTTTAGATCAAATATTATGTTTAGCTGCAAACTTTTTTTTGTTGTAATTACAGCTTATTTTTATTACTCAACTTTAACATTTTATAATTGTCCTAATTAACAAATTATAACATTTGCTGTTGTGTTAAAAACAATTATTATTTCCTGGTTACAGAAACCGGTTCATACATGCAACGGGCCCTGCAGTGTAGAATAAAAATACACCAAAATAAACACCATTCTGTGCGCAAAGTTGATAAATGAGGGCACCTGAACCGTTTCAAGTCAAAGTATAACATTGTGTTTCTTTTGTAATGTTTTTAGTTGTTTGTGGAGGATGCTAGGTCCATTTGGGTGCAAATGAAGAATGTCGCGGCGAAACAGAAACAGGCTTTCTACATGACACATGATGGTATGTATTTCCATCCTAGAGCTTAACAAATAATCATTATCATTATTGGCATTTGGCTGCAAAGCTTGTGGTTTAGTCAAATGATCATGGTTAAACATAGAAGTGATGTACATCCAAAAAATGCATTGCAATTCTTTCATTAGGCTTTGTATGTGGTTTCCACTCCACTTGTGCTTTATTGTTGCCTAATCGCTGTCTTCAAAGGTTACCTGAAGTTGTGGCAGCTCTCCAGACCCTGCCTCTCTCATACATACGATGCGATTTTTATTGATGAGGCCCAGGACTGCACTCCAGGTAAATGTGTTACTCTCATTTTAAATAAAGAAGAAAAAAGATGTATAGCATGCATGCATGCTGTGCTGGACTTCTGTTCATGAAGATGAAACTTTTTTTATTTGAAATGTAGACATTGTTACATCCTTAGTTGTCATCATTGATGTTGTACCGAAGACGTTTGATTAAACATACTATTTGCTCTTGTGTTGCAGCGATCCTGGACATCATGCTGTCTCAGAACTGTGGAAAGATCCTGGTGGGAGACCCTCATCAGCAGATCTACACCTTTAAAGGAGCAGTCAATGCCCTGGACACAGTGGACCACACTCACATCTATTATCTCACTCAGGTAAATGCCGACACTTAAAGCTGGGGTACCTGACTTTTTGTTGTTGTAGAGTACATGTATTTTTACCACCACAGAGTATGTTGTAAACACTGCAAAAAACAGACCTTGCTGCAGTGTCTTCACCTACATTTTTATTGGGCAGTGGTAGACAGAAGAAGAATCTAAATGAATGCTATTTTTGGGGGGGGTGGTCCCTCCTGCTTCACTTTGCCACTGCTCAAAGCTGTAAACGGGTGTGAAATGTGCATATTAATTATTTGCTTTAACAATTTGGATGTACAGGAGGGATTGTGAGAGCTAGAAACCAGCTTAGGCAAACACTAAAAATGTCACAATTTGAACAGGAAAAGTCAGCTTTAACGTATAGTAGTGTGCACCAAGCCAAGACATTTTACAGAATTTAGTCTGCTTAAATCATTACCTTTTTAAATGGTGTGTTACTCCAAAAGTTGTGTGACAAAATGTGGCTTGGTTGTATGTCATGAGTAAGTGCGCCCCTAACCATGTATTTCACAGTGATGAAAGGTTATGTAGCCCAAGGTCTTGCAAGCATTGAGCAGCAGATGCCAATGACACCAGGAGAGGGCGCTACTGTAGCGGGGAAACAGACATGCTCATTTTACTCACCAGTGAAATGAACACGTCTGATTACGGACATACAAAACCTACTCACAAAAGACGGATTTATTTACACAACAACAATGGCTCCATACGGGTTCAAAATGGACCAAGCAACGAGGAGAAGTGGCTGATGAGCTCCTTCACCGTGAGTCTTCCGTAAGACCAAATAACTTCAGTTTCACGTTTATTTAGAAGCGTCAGAGTTTAATTTTAACATTTACACAGTCATATGGACTTTTGTCAAAAAGAAAGAAGCCGTTAATAAGACTTAAAGCTGGGGTACCGTTTTTTTCCTGTTCAAACAGTGACATTTTTTGTTTTGGCCCAAACTTGTTTCTAGCTCTCACAGTCCCTCTTGTGTATTCAAATTGTTCAAAGAATGCCATTACTCATATACTCATTTCACACCCATATAAACATTGAGTGGTGACAAATTCAAGAGGGCGTGGTCACCCCCAAGATAATTCCACAAATTTAGATTAGATTTCTATCAATAAAACTTTAGGTGAAGACAATACAACAAGGTCTGTGTTTTGCTGTATGTACAACATGAGGTGGCAAAAATAAATGTATTCTACAACACCAAAAAATCGGGTACCCCTGCTTTAATGCTTTTATTTGACGTGAAAAAGCACGTGCTGGCAAGTTTGATTATTTAGTGAAAGTGGTTTGGGGAAGTGAGAAGGGAATGGTTTCGGAAAGGGCTGTTGTCAAGTGCATTGGTTCTCAAAATGGGAGATGATTTGTTTTTGTGCGTGTGTATATTTTAGCTAAATTAGGCCATACTGTTTATCACAACAAAGTATCCAATCACACATTAATAAAGAGTGAGGGGTCTCGAGTTTGGTCTAGTGGTTAAAGGGACTAGATGCAAGTTGGTCATTGTTATACTCACTACTGCCACCTCAGGTCTAACGCATAACTGCAGTTTCTATATTAAGCTCGTGCATGACAGCAATTCAGACCCGAATTAACACCTTTTTGAGTGACAGTGCAGGATTTTAGAGGCAGTTGTGGTGAACAGGTCTGGGCTCATTCTACACATTAGGACATTGCTAGTAGGGACAACATGTAGGGGGAGGAAAATGCATAATTTTTAAACTCCGTATAGTCCCTTTAAGGCTGAGGCACAAGTGCGTCATGTCACTCTTTCTGTATCATTGTTGTGGGTTCAAGTGTTGGCTGTGACGGTTTGCTAAATGCCTCCCTCAGCCCTTTTCACTCTGAGCAGTCATGAAGCCTACAAGCCAATACCTAACTAAATTAAGCAAAACATTAACAACTAATCGCGTTTCCTGTTTTTGCAGAGCTTCCGGTTTGGCGCAGAGATTGCCTATGTGGGAGCTGCGATCCTCAAAGTCTGCAAAAATGTGCAGAAGATTTTAGTTGGTGGAAAACAGAAGGGTAAGTCAAACCTGTAAGGATGACAAAAAGAGAAAGAGTTCATGGTTTCCCCAACAAGCTTTTATTTGATAAGCATCAGTGGGAATGCCCGTGAAGTGCAGGGAGTAAAGTATTCTGGCCGGGAGGCAGGTTTCCGGCTGGAGGGCAAGATCCAGCTAGCTCCAGTGCAAGCAAAATGTTTTTATCAGGCTGCAAATTACAGCCGGAGGCACTTTTACGCCCAGCTCACACTGAATCCGGTCCGGGTCTGTTTTCGGTCCTGATCCAGTCCGGTTTCCCCCCAAACTACCACTCACAATGAGTCCGGCTGACACTGTGGCTCCACCAGCTCCGGCGCCAGACGCCGCTCCAGGCACAGAAACGGCCCTCGCGAGAACGGAAGCGCACGTGAGTTTCCCTCTTGGTGCAAGGTCACGTCATAAATAGCCCCATATATAGGTAGTTTTTGTCAACAAAAGCCGTATTTGCCAGTACAATGACTCTCCCCAGTGAAGTGGATGCTTTGCAACACACTAGTGCCCCTGTGTCACTGGTAATGGAGAAATGTTTACATTTACGACGTTACACGCGTTTACAGGTCGTAAACGAGACCAAATAAGTAGTAAGCGGACAGATTTTATTTTGAAATACACCAGATCTTCCTCTCTCACGAGACCGGACTTCCTGTTTGGCTCGTCTTTTTCTGTCAGCTTGATCCGTTGGGGCTCCGGTATCCGGCAAAAATAGACTTCTTGCGGATTCTTTCCGTTGCCGCCGGTTGGCCTCGGTAGCCAGAGCCGGACTTCGCGGAGCAGTGTGAGTGTGCTACATTGGTTTTAATGACTTTCTAAGTTTGCGGACGCCGTACCGGACCTTAACCGGATTCAGTGTGAGCTGGGGGTAATCTGACTTGAATAACACACCAGTCCCCTTCAACCTACCTGTCACCACTATTGCCACCCGCTGGAGAACTCGACTTGTCCCGATTTTCCACGCATTTGTGAAAAAAAACTCTCTTTTCCCTTCTTCCCTGAATGCATCTCACGCAGCCTCGCTCTAACGTGATTCCTCTGAAACCACAACAACGGCCACGCGGCTACAGTAGCTAGTGTAAAAGCTTATTTACAACTTTAGACGGGTAAAAGAAGCGGCGCAGGGCAGGTAAAGACAGACCTGTTGTTGTGGATTATGCAAAAGAAGTTTTGCCAAATAGACGCTATGACCGACCAGATGAGTGAGAATCATTGGATAAAGAGACGCAGCAAGTTCTACGTCTGATCCCCAGTGAGTGTAGAGTTGATATACTTATTCTGTGGAGCACAGTTGGGCTAACGCGGTCACTGTGTTGCCACGCTTATCACCCGCACTAAAATGAGCACTAAGGCTCTGTAGCTCTCACGAATCGGATTTGTCCATGAGAGCACGGTGTTGGACTATCCCCGCTCCGCTTGTGTACAATTTCCTCTTTTTTTTTCTTTTTTTTAAACATTTTTATTATTATTCTTTTTTTTTTTCATGTATAATGTATTATGAAAGCCCTACATAGTGTAATGCATTAAAAAGTATTACTACTTATTATTCTCCAAGATCTTACTACTTCCCAGCTGTCATTACCATCTTTGAGTTAAATTCATTATTATTATTATTATTATTATATTTATTTATTTATTTAAACCAAGCATGGGTCTATAGTGTGCAAGCATTAGGAAAAAACTGTAATATCACAAAAATTAGTAAACGGTGTCTGCTTAAACTAATACTACCCAAATAATTACATGTTATCATATTTTTAATGGCCATAACGTGTAACCATTCACAGGACAAGTAAGTAAAGTGAACTTAAAATGTTTACTCTTTCTTGTGATTTTAATAAAGATCAGATCACATTTTATGACCAATTTAGGCAGAAATATGAGAAATTCCAAAGGGTTGACATTGTATAAACTCTGAATACTTAATATTTTACCTGCTTGTTTTTCATTCTTGTGAAGGTGGCGTGAGTGACGACAGTGCGGGGGACATAGCAGACTCTGTGCGGAGAGGAGTGAGCCCGAGTCTAGGGAAGACGGCCATTTTGTCCCGAACAAACCTGACGGTTTTCTCTGAAGCTGTGAAAGTGACAGACGCCAACCCCTCTTGCCACATTCATTTTGTCGGAGTGAGTACCGGAACTGGTTTTCTAGACCTCTGGACTGTCGTCAAAACAGCTTTCTGGGATTCCTGTTGTATTCTACTGTATATTAATTAACCAATAGTTCACACAATATTGCACCGATATTTAAATTGTAAAATAAACATCCTCTCTCTTTCAGGGTATTCAAGGCATTGGTTTGGACAGAATCCGAGACATTTGGAAAATTATGCAAGACTCCAAGAAACTAGAAGTAGGACAAAAATATGAAGCTAAATGTAAGCCAACAACCCCAACAGACTTTTAATGAGGAACGACTGAGTATCATTAATAGTGATGTGTATATATATTTATTTTTTTGCACCGTTTTCAGTCATCAAGGACCCCTTCCTTCGTATTTTTGCGAAGAAGGCGGCCCACCCGTTCCAAGCTCTGAGAGAGTACGCCGAGCAAACTGAGGATCGAGAGCTGGAGGCCAAACTCAACATCGTGGCGAAATATGGGGCCCGCATCCCGGAGCTGGTGTCCAGGCTGCAAACATGCTGCGAAGAAGATTACCTCAAAGCGGGTAAGGAGAGGGTCCCAAAGAACTGGAAAGTGAAAGCTATTTGAATATATATTTCTGTTGACCGTGTGTTTATTATTTCATGCCTATTTTGACAATTTGTAGAGAAAGTGGTGTCATTAAACGCTGCACAAGTTTATTCCTAGTTTTCTTTGCTAGTGTAGTATCTATCCAGGTACTGGAGATATATGCTGTCTAACAAGTCCTTAATATATGTTCCTCCACAGACTTCATTCTGGGCACGGTGCATAAAGCTAAGGGGATGGAGTTCGACACTGTGATGGTGACCGACGACTTTGCCAGGATTCCTGCTTCAAGGCACAACCTCCGCTTTCACAGGAGCTTCATAATAAGTACATAGCACGTTTTAGTGCATTTATATGCTACAGACTATATAATAATTAAACATTCACTGTCCCGATGAAATGCCTTAATGAGTGGGCTCTTGTCTCAATGGCCCTCAAAAAAATGGTGTATGCGTAGGTGTATTTGCGATATACACCAGAGTGCGCGTGACATTTATGAACCTGTGCTTTCCGCTCAGATCTTATCGTACGCAAGCGCAGCTGATGGTAAATGCCACGGAGAAATCCTAGCGTCATTTGAATGAAACGCCCAAAATTATTCACGTATGAGGAGGCCTCACCCACGGGTTTTACGGCACGCACGCACAAAACACGGCAAAAAAGAAAATTTCTCCAACCAGGAAATAATAAATGGTTGTTTTTAACATAACAAATATGATATTTTTGTGCACGAGGAAGATTAAAAAATCTGTCAGTAACCAACGTTAACCTTATAGCCTATCCAAGATCACATTTACTAAAGAAAAAAAGAAAAGGAAATAGGCTAATAATAAAAAGTGACCTTTATTAAATAAGCAGTAGTCCTAAATAGCCTATATAAAAAAAGGTATAAAATTAGACCACATAAAAAAAGCATGGATATAACGCTGCAGTCGGAGCAGACTCTGGACCATGATCTGAACAAATTTAGCTCCGGGGACTCAGCGCTGGAGCCGGGGGCAGGACTACGCGTCTTTCAGCCTGAGCAGAGCCTTTCTCCGGGAGGAAACAGGTGCGCGGAGACCTGACAGCTGACCGGAACCTAAGGAACTCGTCCGGACCAAAGACAGCCCTACATTCCCCTGACGAGAGGAGAGCGCGCGGTCAGCAGACCCTGTGCACCGCTCAAACCCGGACCGACGAAAGCTGTGGAGCTGTCGAAGGATTTGTTTGACGCCCGGGATACTCGCGAGCACAACATACGGTCCACAGACTCAGCGCTCAAACCAACCAGAACACGGAGCATGGCCTCGTGCAGCCCCAGGTGAGTCCCGGTGTCCCGGTACACGGCAGCGGCTGCGGGTGTGAGGCGGGGAATCCACACAAAGTTTCCGCATGCAGCGGTATTTTGTTAAAAACAAAACATAAATATAAAAAACATCGTAAGCGTCTCTGTGGCTGCAGTCCAGGTTCTAGAGTCTCTTGTCCGGGCTGAGCCTCTGGGCTCGGACCCGTGTCGGTGCAGCTCAAGGGCATAAACATTAACGCTGTCGCCTTGTTTCATGTTTAAATCACTAATGAGGATAATATGCGATGTGGCGATGCGATTCATGCTGTTAAAAACTGTTTTCCTGAGCTGTTTAGTGTTTTTAGTTAACATTGGTGTATCATGTACCACCTCCTGACTTGGTGTAGGATTTGAGCGCGCTCCGATTGATAAATGCCAAAACAGGCGGTGATTTTTCGTACACCCCACATACGCTCTGATTTCACCGTACGCAAGTTTGATAAATGAGGGCCACTGAGTGTAAAAATGCTGAATCTCATCGGGCTCTTCTTGGTTAAGTAAACGTAAAAAGCACTTTAAATTTCAAAATGCATTAATTTCCTCTTTGTGTCCAGATGACATCCCGACAGACGAGTGGAACTTGATTTATGTTGCTGTGACCAGGGCCAAATCCTCTCTGATCATTTCTGAGAGCATTCGACGTCTCCTCACTCTGGACGGGGTACGAGTCAAATGCATCGCACACATGTATCTTTTTGTACATTTTCAATGGTTTACAACGTGTTCTTCTCTAATTGCTTTGATTTTTATGTGTGCAATCTAAGTATCAATGTCTTTCACCATCTCAGACTTGAACTTAACATAATAATATTTCAAGAATATATTTTAATGTAACGTGGTCAAAGTTCATCTCAATAGTGAAAAGAATACTGTCCAGAATCAACCCTCTTTTGATGGATATATTTAGTTTACAGGGACTATGAAGAGCACCCGAGAAACCTTAACATTAAAACTCATGAGTCATGACTCCAAATATTTAGATATTTGATCATTCTGGTACATCCCACTCTAAAATATATCAGTCCTGCTCAATGTTAGTAGTACCTTTTTGTATTTGTGGCATTTGTTAATTCACCAGGGCCTTTCAATTTGTTAGGTTACAACATACAACCTAGAATTGTTTGACGTGTGGATATCATTGTCCCGATTTCAGAGTTGGTGAAATCAATCATTATGGCTAGCCGCACCGAGCAAGAGCTTCACCGTCTAAGACTGGACATAAAGCGATTGACGGAGGATATTAAAAAGAAAGAAGCGCTTGTTTCCGACCTCATGGAAATATCCCATAGACAATCACTCCATATTTCCTCTCTGACTGCTGCCCTCCAAGAGACAGTGCTCGGAGACCCGGTTACCTGTCCCTCACCCTCTAGCTCAACTCCCCACCCGCAAACCGTGCACAGAACAAAAACACTTGGATCTACCTGTTTGAGCCTCACGAACCGCTTCTCTGTATTGGCGGAGGACTCACCTACTCCAGCTGTTCCGGCAACGGCGCTCCCCAATCTGGACCCGGCGATGGATTTCCCGGCTCTCCAAGGGGGTGGCGCGGATCCCCGCTCGGCCCAGCCTCACAAACAGGGGGAAAAAAAAACATCGGCCAGGCGTAATATCCTAAAAGAGGCGGTCCGGAGACGATCCAGTGGATCCTCGGGTATGGCTCCGGTCTTGTCGCTGTCCCCGACGCTGCACGCGCCCTCGCAGCTGCTGACGGTGTCGCGGTCTCATCAAGCCGCGACACCGCCGGTGGCCCCCCCGCGGTCAGCTCTCGCGTCGCGGCCACAACATTCCGCGTCGCGAGAGGTATCCCCGCGGTCCTCTCCGGCGGAGCCACGGACACAACAACCCGCGGTGCAGCCGGTGATCCCGGACGAGGGCGCGCAACAACAGCAGCCAGGATCCACTCCTGTCGGGGCGGGACTTGAACCCATCGGTCAGCCCGCGGCCCTGGTCTCTCCTCCGTCCTCTCCACATGGTGATGTTTCCGAGTCCGCCCACCAGCCAAAGCCACTATTCCCCACCACAACACTCATAATAGGAGACTCCATTATCAGAAACGTCCGTTTTTATAACGCCGCAACCCACTGCTTCCCAGGTGCTACAGTTTCCAGGATAACACAAAAACTCCCAGGCATTTTTCAGTCCATGCACCCATCCGTCCATAGAGTGATCGTCCACGTGGGTACAAATGACGTATCGAAAAGACAATCGGAGCGTACAAAACTGGATTTTAAAGAACTCCTCAGCGTTCTGAGACCATGGATTTTTAAAGGTGTGTCTGTGTTCATCTCGGGCCCCCTCCCCACGCTGAATCGTGGCGATGAACATTTTAGCAGGACCTTCCATCTGAACTGCTGGCTTAAATCCGTATGTAGACCTCTAACCTCTTTTATTGACAATTTTAGCCTTTTTATGGACCGACCCTCTCATTTCCGAGTCGACGGCTTACATCTGAACTTGAGGGGCAGCCGTCTGCTCACAAAGAACATGACCCTGGCAGTCCACTCCGCACCTGCGCGTGATTGACGGTTTGCCTCCAGTCAATCACGCGCAGGTGCAGCCTCCGCCAACACTCCCCCTCCTATCGTTTCCACGCCCCCCTCACAAACCATCCCTGTCATCACTAGCAGAGAGCGGACACAACACAACCCTCCATGCAATTATCCCGTTAATATGGACAGGAATTATCCTGTCCATATTAACGTTTTAAAACCCCTCCCCAAAGCCCCCCCACAGTCCACAGCTAATCCATCTCAAACCACAATAAACATGGCTCTTTTAAATGTCCGCTCTCTGCAGAAGAAGTCTTTTATTGTGAATGACCTGATTTTAGATAATAATCTTGATTGTTTGTTTTTAACTGAAACCTGGCTGGGTACAGATGCGACCGCGGTTCTTGCTGAGGCCTCCCCACCTAATTTTAGCAGCACCTTTTCAATAAGGAATGGGAAAAGGGGAGGTGGCACTGCTTCCATATGTACAAACACTATTGCCACCAAACCTATTTTATTTGATCCATTCCCCACTTTTGAGCACCATGCAGTTGTTTTTAGCAATCCCCCCATTTTATGTGTCACTATTTACAGACCCCCCAAAAAATGCCCTCTTTTTGTTAAGGAATTTTCTGAGTTTTTATCACTTTTACATAGCTCTTTTAATATGATTCTTTTAACTGGTGATTTTAATCTACACATAGATAATCTTTTAGACCCTGTTGCTAGGGATTTTTTAAATGTTCTTAATTATATGGATTTTACCCAACACGTCACACAGCCAACTCACGACAGAGGACACAGTCTGGACCTGGTCATCACGTATGGCCTGTCCACAGCTGTGTCTTCTGTCATTGACTTGGCTGTTTCTGACCATTACTGTGTGTTTTTTAATATCACCAGTTTTACCCAGCGGGAGACCTCGGTAAGAGCTGTGAGGAAACGTCATCTCACCCCTGAAGTGGCTGCAAATTTTATTGATGTTTTAGAGAAATATTCTCCTATTGTTCTACCTGCCCCCTGTGATTTTATTTTTGAAAATTTTAATAGCAAACTCAAGTCAGCGCTTGATTCTATCGCTCCTTTAAAATCCAAGAAACTCCCTACAAAACCAATTACTCCATGGAGGAATGAGGAAATTAAACAACTCAAAAGACAATGCAGGGTGGCAGAGAGAAAATGGAGAAAAAACAAAATTACCATAAACTACCAAATCTTCCGTGAACAACAATCAACCTACAATAACACAGTAAGAAACACAAGAAACAACTACTTCTCAAAAATTATCAACAATAATAAAAACAATCCCAAGGTACTCTTCTCTACAATAGAACATCTAATCAATCCTGATTTTAACAAGACCAATTTTACTCCAAGTGACTCCCTTTGCGAGGCGTTTGCAGACCACTTCAGGGGAAAGATAGACACTATCAGATGTAATATTTTATCTACTCAAAGTAACACGGTTTTAAATACATCTGGTTGTCTACTTGTTCCAGAGGAAACACTGCACAGTTTTGTCCAGGTTAATGCTGAGATGCTTGATAAAGTTTTCTCCTCAGTGAGGCCCACCACATGTCCTTTAGACCCGGTCCCAACCCCGTTTTTTAAAACTTTCTATGGATCTCTTAGAGACGAGCTTTTACACATGATGAATTGCTCCCTTCAGACGGGGGTCTTCCCTGCTGCCTTTAAGGGGGCGGTGGTGAGGCCTCTGCTGAAGAAGAGCAATTTGGACCGTAATGATTTTAACAACTTTAGACCGGTATCCAACTTACCATTTTTAAGCAAAATCTTAGAAAAACTTGTTTTTACCCAACTTAGCGACTTTATAAATGCACATGACGTCCTTGAGAAATTTCAGTCTGGCTTTAGGGTAAACCACAGCACCGAGACAGCCCTTTTAAAGATTTTAAACGATTTTAGATTAAATTATGATTCCAAAAGGTTGACAGTGTTGGTTCTACTGGATCTGAGCGCTGCCTTTGATACAGTTGACCATACTATTCTTTTAACTCGTTTAAAACACATCGGCCTCTCTGGTGCTGTCCACAAATGGTTTACATCCTACCTCACAGACAGGACATTCATGGTGAGTGTGGATACCTGCTCCTCCAAGGTCCATAATATTACATGTGGTGTGCCTCAAGGTTCGATTTTAGGCCCAGTGCTTTTTAACCTGTATATGCTCCCTCTTGGTGATGTCATCAGGAGACATGGAGTCAACTTTCATAGTTACGCTGACGATACACAGTTGTACATCTCCATGTCTCCTGAGGACACCAGGCCAATGGATGCACTTTTTAACTGCATTTTAGATATCAAATCCTGGATGGCAGAAAACTTTCTCCAGCTTAACCAGGACAAAACTGAAGTTTTAGTCATCGGTCCTCAGGCCCAGAGAGAGAAACTTTTACCCAAACTACAGTCATTGTCTTTTAATCCTTCCTCACAGGTGAAGAACCTGGGTGTGATTTTTGACTCTGAGCTGACTTTAATTCCACACATTAAGAATATCACAAAGATAGGTTTTTACCATCTAAAGAACATAGCCAGAGTCCGCCCCATTCTCTCTCGGGCCAACACGGAGACGCTAATGCATGCTTTTATCACCAGTCGTATCGACTACTGTAATGCCCTGCTTTCTGGTCTTCCCAAAAAGAGTATCTCAGGTTTACAACTTTTACAAAATTCAGCAGCTCGTGTCCTGACGAAGACCAGGAGGCGGGACCACATTACACCGGTTTTAGAGTCACTGCATTGGCTCCCCGTGTGTTTCAGGATCCATTTTAAAGTTCTTTTAATGGTTTTTAAATGTCTTAATGGTCTTGGTCCTTCTTATCTTTCAGAATTGATTTTACCATATGAGCCTTCGCGGTCCCTTCGCTCCTCTGGCAGGGGTCTCCTAGTTATTCCTAAAGTCAACAGAAAGACTCACGGCGAGGCGTCTTTCCAATACTATGGCCCTCGCCTCTGGAACGACCTGCCAGAGGAGCTCAGGACCGCAGAGAACGTTCATGTTTTTAAGAGCAGGCTCAAGACCCACCTTTTTAGTTTAGCTTTTAATTAATATTTACTTATATTAACCTTATTTACCGGTTTTAGTTCTATTATTTCTTTATTTTCCCTCTTTTATCCTGTGCTATTTCACGCACAGTTTTAGCTGTTTTTAATGTATCTCTTATTAAATATTTATTTATTTATTTTTATTTATTTTATTCATTTATTTTTTATGTTCTCCTAGTGGTTCCTCTGAGGGAGCCCTCTGCCCCGGGAGTGCTGGTTGGCTGTGGCCGTGCGGGCGCTCTCCTGGGGGTGCCTGGATGGAGGTAGGACGTCTCTCCTACACCTACTCCGGGCCCCCTGGGTTGGCGCTCTGTGGCTGTGGGCGATGGGCTGCTCCTGGTGCAGACGGCTCCTTGGATGATGTTTCCTCTTTCGGTCCATCTGTACCCAGCCTTACGTACTCAACTCTATGTCCATTTTTATTTAAGACTTTTAACTGCTGGGCTGTCTGTGTGTCTGTGTGTGCGGGTGGTGGGTGGTGGGGTTGTAGTTATTTATGTATATTTACTGGTGGGGACGATTTTTATTATTTTTAATGATTTTTAAGCACTGTAAAGCACTTTGTGTTACATTTTGTATGAAAAGCGCTCTATAAATAAAGTTTGATTTGATTTGATTTGATTTGATAAAGTAGAAGTCTGTAGGATTGCAAAATTACGGAAGTGTATTGGGTTCACTTGCGTGTGTGTGTTATTTTTTTGCTGGTATCACGTTATTTCAAGATAATTTCAAGATAATTTCATGTTCGTACAACATACAGATCACGTTATTTCAAGAAATTAAATGATCACGTTATTTCATGATACCCATTTGTCATGAAATAACGAGATAATTATCACGTTATTTCAAGATATGAAATTATCACGTTATTTCATTATACCAATTTTATCATGAAATAACAAGATACTGTAGCAGACGCCAGACGCAGGGAGGTGCGCCGAGAGGCAGGTCTGCAGAATGGCTGTGAGATGAAGGGTCCGCTTTACACCTTCCTACGACCACGATGAGTGTCAGAAGGACGTTTATCGCGGATGCAAGAAGATGCGTCTACAATATCACGTTATTTCATAATAAATGTTCTTGCATCCGAGATAAACGTCATTCTGACACTCATCGTGGTCGTAGGAAGGTGTCAAGCGGACCCTTCATCTCACAGCCATTCTGCAGACCTGCCTCTCGGCGCACCTCCCTGCGTCTGGCGTCTGCTACAGTATCTTGTTATTTCATGATAAAATTGGTATCATGAAATAACGTGATCATTTAATTTCTTGAAATAACGTGATCTGTATGTTGTACGAACATGAAATTATCTTGAAATAACGTGAAATTATCTTGAAATAACGTGATACCAGCGAAAAAATAACACACACGCAAGTGAACCCAATACGCTTCCGTACAAAATGACTAGAGAGAGAGAGAGAGAGGGAATTTTAAAAAGTAAACAGTCTAGGTCCTCCCCCCTCCTGTTTGGACCCAAAGGTCCCCCCCCTCGTTCGCTGGACCGCTCATCTCATTGGTCTGTGTGTGTAATGCTGCGTTAATGCTGAGATCAGAGACTTCAGAAAAAGTAGAATAATTTCATGTTACATGCTTTACATAAAAATGCAGGCACAGAATGTCAACTTTGTGCATTCGATTTAAATGTTTTAATACTTTTAAAACATATAGAGTATCACTTTAATTAATTTCTTCCAATTTACATTTTTCAAATGTACAGAAACAAACGATTAAGTCATCCAGTTCATTATTCGTCTTTTCAAACTACTTCAGTAGCTGCCCGCACTTTCTTCTTTTCTGGCCACCACATTGCACAAAACGAATAAAACACAGCTGCAGCATGTTGGTTTTGTTTCTTTCAAACATTTGTCTACAGTATTGCAAATTGACCGTTTGGTTGAAAGGAATTCGAAAAACAATTAATGCAGAGGCCAAAAAAGCTTTCCAGATGTTTTATGCCAGAAACGATCAACAATGTTTAGATGAAGTAATCCATCTTTTTTTTGGATCAACATCTGAAACGCAGGACTGAACGTTGTTACGATAATTATCAAATGTTTGTCGAGTGCGTTTAAACAGCTAACATTTCTTGGCAGGAGTACTTTCTGAAATCGGACATTCCCTCGGCTCTTATCAAAGACAACGAGCCCCTGCCCTGCTGCGTGTCCAACTGCCCCAACTGCATCACCCCGGGGTCTGCCTTCATCATGTCCCGACGCCAGATCAACTGTGTAAGCGCCCAACACCATATCAAAGTAAAACAATATATAAAGTAGAGCAAAGTGCAGTCGAATGATTTCGTTAGCTGCCGAGACAACCCGTAGAAATAAAGAATTCTTCCTCATTTTGCCCTCCTCAGTTGGAAGGCAGGATCAGGAAAAATCAGTCCTGTTTTCCCATCTGTACGCCTCTTGCTAAGGAGGTAATCCTTCTTTGCCTGCTCTCTCCTCAGTCGGACGGGGTGTCCCATGGAGGCCCTCTGTGTGAGCGCTGCATTTGGGCGCGGGTCGGGCCCATGGCGTTCCTCATGACCGACGACGTCCTGTCCATGGAAGAGATCCCTGAAAATTTTCATATCGCTCGACACCACATCATGCTGCTGGCCTTGTTCTGAACGTGTTCCCTGTGAATAATTTTCTTAAACACAGACAGTCATGCCTTTGATTTAGGTATTTGTACATATTTTTGTATATATTTATTTTACTCCTGTGTGAAAAAGAGAATGGCTTCAATTGTGCCAAAAATATAAAGACAGTTCTCTAAAGGTTTTGTTATAATCGACAGCATGTGAATAATTGTAAACAAGCAAATAAAAAATGTGCAAACTGTCTACAAACCCTAAACTTACGATGTTTGTGATATATTTCTAAATTTTAAAAACTATGATTATTTTCTTTTTTTTTTTTTTTTACTGTTTTTGTACATATTGTTTTGTACTTGAGTGAACACACTGTCTTCAGTTGTGCCAAATAGAGACTGACATTTTTAAATGTTTTGTTATAATTAACACTATTTGATCAAAGTGTGTTTTTGTTTCATAAACGAAAGGCCCAAAGAGCTCTGATTTAAAAAAAAATATATATATGTATATATTAAAATAAAAAAGAGAACAACTTTCCTCACTTAAATCTTGACTGGAATGATTTTTTCCCCCCAGAATATCAAATGATACGTTTTAGAGATCAAACTTGCAGAAGTAAAATCCTTCCTAATGGTCTTTGGACGGAAAAAAAGGTCTCTCTTCTTTACTACACTTTTCCACCTCTTTAAGGCTGTACATCAAGGAACCACTCACCCATTCAAACACCAATGTGCGCAGATACTGGAGTGTCTTGACTCTTGCCCAAAGACGCATCGACAGCATGCACCTGCGGGGGCCAAACCGCCAATCTCTCTGTCATGGGACGGCCCGCTCTAGCACTTTAGACTGCGGCCAAACGGTAGTCCTGCATTTACAGCCAAAACTCCGAAAGCTGCAAATTTCCCACTGAACTTGCAGAAGTCCGTTTGCTTCTCGGGAAGGACGTGATTCTCTTTGGCAATACATTCACACACAATGAGTCATACATTTCTGTCAAATTCAACGTCAGTTTTTGCCCATTGCTTGAACACTATAGACCCATGCTTAGATTAAAGTAACACGACTTGAAGCTTTTGTTACCATACCTCAAACACATGTACCCATACCTTAAACAAAAGCGCTGCTTTGCACTCTAGTTGCAATTCTGTAACACACTTACTCTTTATGCAACACACTTGGTCCTGCACTACACTCTATTTCATACATAAGACACTTTGTTTAAAAATGTTATCTCAGGGTGCCATTTTGAAAACACATGTATCCAAAATACAAAACACATCGGGTAATTGCAACCAGTCAAATACACACTATGAGTATAGTGTTTTTTTCTATTACAGTATTTTTTTTATATATATTTTTTGCTTTATCTGAGTTCTTGTAACTGCAATGTAGAGTGCTGAACTGTACAATATTGAGTTGGCCTATTTGCTTTTGTGGTTGTTTAAAAATGTGCCTCCTGAAAATATGCCTTGTGAATAAACAGTGAAAGTCAAAGACTGCAGTGTTTTATATAAAGTAGACTAGTGTGTCCCCCTGATCTGAAAGTGTGTGCATATGATGCAAGTATCTGTCATTTTGTCATCAGAGTTATATTTTGACGAAGGAATGTTAGGTTTTGACAGCAGAGTTTAAGTTTTGATAGTAGAGTTTAGGTTTTGACTTTCTATTTGACACAGATGTGAATGGTATATTTCCCAGTGTTGTGTCATGTTTACTTGTGTGTAGAGTTTTGGCACAATGAGCGAAGTTTTGCAAAATGTGCTCAAGCATCGGGCAAAAACTGTAAACATATTGTGATGTAATAACAGTAGGTCATGGATATTTGGTTGTAGGGATTTATTCAGCGGTTGTGTTACATAATGGCAAAAAGATGTTTAAGCGCATCAAAGAAAATACTCTTCTGTTTCACTTTGGCAATACATTTTTTAGTGTTCAGTCCCGTAAAGCCCTTGCGTGGGCCAAAACATCGGCAAGAGATCATCCCGTGACTTCCTTTGGACATTGTCAGCATCTTTTGCTTTTGTAGCCATTATTCATTATTCCAATTGTTTTTTAAACAGTGCCAGGCCATTAGGCTGGAGGCGTGGGAGTCACTTTGGCTCAGCTGTTCTTGGCATTGACTGTAAGTGAGATGGCCTAACACGGTCCACAAAGCAGTTGCCTAAGGGAGAAATTAATACTTGCTTTGGAGGTCCTGCTTGGACGTAAAAAGAAAATCTAAAACTTGCACTAAAGCAGAAGCCTATCCTGCCAACTCAAAAAGAGGAGTGGAATTTTGAGTTCTGGGAAATGTTGCCCTACGTTGACTCCCCAGCAGT
Source organism: Proterorhinus semilunaris (assembly GCA_021464625.1). Taxonomy (NCBI): domain Eukaryota; kingdom Metazoa; phylum Chordata; class Actinopteri; order Gobiiformes; family Gobiidae; genus Proterorhinus; species Proterorhinus semilunaris. Next base: position 13,641,113 of record CM038343.1, read on the forward strand.
CCTCCACCATAGTGTTTGACTAGGGGCTCTTTACAAATGAATGATGTCACGCGAACACACCCTGTTGCATGACTATGGACAGGGGGGAAAACTGATTAATCCTCTTTATGGTTATCACACAGAGAAGGTTACGCAGGTTCTATATTGTCCACTGTTCGGGCTTCAGTTGTTTCCTATGAGGGGTGTCGTAATCTCACGTCATGTCTTCCGTTTGTTTCATGGGAACACTTTCTTCTGGTGATATTGGTCTTTCACAGCCATTTCTTCGAGGTTTCTGACTTGATTTCCTGCGTGTAACAAAGTCATATGTTTTTCATGTACTCTGGCTCAGCACAGAACAGTTAAACAGGATACAGGCATGATAAAGTAGAGTTTGCACTTACCGTCTGTATAAAAACCAGACGGCTCCAATTACGGCCAGGACAATGATTCCTACTGCGACTGGGGCAATCACTGACGAGACAGAAATGACAAAAGTTTAGAACTGTTTACTTTACTGAAGGAGCCGGATTATTTTTGGTTGATTTTCATTTGGGGAAAATCAACCTTAATTTCTCGATATTGTTTGCGTCAGAGCCCCATCCCCGTAACAATAAATTGAGCAATTCTGCATTCTTTTTTTTGTTTAATATCAGTAGAATGAAATTAGTTTTGTCTTCCTTCAGTATATTGTAAAAAAGGGGTTCTCAACATTATCAGGGGGTTGGGAGCCTTTCCCAGAAAACAATCCATTTCCATGTTTATTTACAGAAATAGAGACTAAATGATTGGGTTGTTTGATCATATTTACATTGTGAAAGGAATTTCATTTAGTTATTCAAGGACTTGTGGGAAATACAATAATTGGGGCTTGTCGTCCTCGTGTAATGGTGGGTCCTAAAGCCATACCGGTCGAGAACCACTATTGTAAACTCAGTAACTTGAAGCGAAAAAAGTATGAGCATCTAATTAACAAGCATTTGAAGCAATTTAATGAACTTGCAGGCTAGTCTGTTAGCATTACTGTGACACTGACCCTGCAAGTTGTGCACAGTGTTTATAAACTCATCCCTGTGAATAATTTGGGAATGCTGTGAATGTGTTAGGAAAGTTGGAATGAGTTTGGACACAACAATTTAATTTACTCACTCATGTTTGTTTGTAAGCAAAAAAACAAGACAGGTACATAATCAATTACATATATTAAAAATAATTATAATGTTCTTTAATTCCATGAAATACATCTTTTAAAGGGGGGGGGGGGGGGGGGGGGATTATGTAAAATCGACTTTTATAAGCTTTATATCATGTTATTATGTCATTCCCTCATTAAACACATGCCTGGAGTGTTGCCTTGGCTCATTCACATATTTTTGAGTAATCAGTAAAAACTTAGACGGCAGCCATTTTAGGTGTAGCTATGCCTCAGTCCTCCTAGGAACGCCCCCACCTCCTGGAGACGCCTCTGGACCTTTCGTCACCAGCCAAGCCACCAACCACTGCTCCTCAGCTCAGCAGAGCCCCCTCCCCGCACAGTGTTGTTGTTTAAATGCCACAGTAGTGTGCTGAAGGGGGCGTGTCGGAAAGCTTCTTAAAGAGACAGAGGCCTATTTCAAGATGTTCAGTACAGCCATTTTGAGAGAGCAATTTTATTCCAGGCAGTTATTTTAATTTACTGCATATACAGACCAACAGAAGGTTACGTCATCATTGTAGTGCTATAGACTGGTGCTATGTGATTGAAACAAGCATAATACCCCCTCTTTAAGCAAAGACAGACATTTTGTTGTTTGTGTTGACACATACTCATTGCATTCAGCCAATGTCTAGCTGTTCAATACTATTCATATAAATGTACCCATCCTTCTTTCTGCTCTCTCAATTGTATTGTAGCATTAAACTCTCTATCACCGTACTCATTTGTCTAGGTCTGATGACCGACAAAGATGTTTTTCTTCCATATAAAATCTCACCTTTAGTGGCCACAGCATCTGTCCCCAGCGGGGAGTTGGTGCTGTTGAAGGGGGAGCTACTGGGAGGCGTGGTTCTGTCAAAACGCCTGGATCCTAGAAAAGAAACAAAAACATGAATGCGTTCAGTAATCACAAACAACAGAAAGATGTATCATAGTCTCTGTGGCAGGGGTGTCCAGGCTCTTTTTTATAGGGGCTGCATATTGAAGCATATACGAGGTGAGGGGCCACAGATCGGTGGTCAGTGACGGGAAACCTTCGAGTCAGTGTATTTAGCAGCGGGTTAAATTGTGCCCCACACCGTTGTTTATGATTAAACCCTTAATGCCAGCTTTGTCTCACAATAAAATGATATTTGTGAGGGCCGCATTTGGCCCCCATGTCGCACTTTGAACACCCTCTATGGTAGTGATGGGTTAATGATACCTCATAGTGTGTCACACACTTTCAAAATAGCGTCACACTGTATCACACTGTGTTGGTAGGCTCATAAGCGCCATCTGGTGGTGAAAAAGCATTGCAGCAGTGAGCCTGAAAAAAAGCAGTTCATTTATTCTCGTTCAGAAATGAACCAGCATTGAGCTGTTTAACAGCTGAGAGTGAGAATTTAGAAAGCGGAAAACTGCTCTGGATAATGAGAATAGAAACAAATGAATGATAATTATTGAGAGAAGTATCAGTCAGTGATAACCATCTAAAATGAAGTCACTGACCATGATTTAATAAAGGATAGTGCTTGTGACAATAACAGGGCACCAAACACATTTGGTTTTGTTTATCAGTAAATATCAAGTCAAACCATCATAGCCCATAATCTGACTCAAACTCACGCTCCACTGATGTTTTTGCGTTGCACTTCCCTTGTATATCATTTGTTTATAATTTATTAAATGAAATGTTGAATGAAATGTTATTGATTTTACTTTTGGCAACCTTGCCACCAGATAAACACCTTAAGCTGACACATCTCCGGTCTGAGTTCATGTAGTTCATGCTGCCTTGATGAATTTCCCACTAGATTTCTGAAGTCTGTGCTGACCAGCTTGTTACCACAACTTGTTCAGTTAGTTATCGTCTCACTTGAGACGGGAGCATTTCCAAAGGCTTTGAAAAAGTCATTAAGCCTCTTCTAAAGAAGAGCAGCCTTGATCCCGAGGTACTGAACAACTACCGGCCCATATCAAACCTGCCATTGTTAGGAAAAGTCCTGGAGAAAGTAATATATCAACAGCTCACTTACTTTCTCCAGTCAGGATTTAGGCCCCACCACAGCACTGAGACAGCTCTGATCAAGGTGACAAATGATATCCGTATGAACACCAACGCAGGTAAGGTTTAGTTTTTTTTAGTTTATTTGTTTATTTGATCAGCGAACACTCTGCTCAAAAGGAGTGGGCCGAGTGTTTGCTGCTCAAATAATGGTCTCAGTTTTAGTTCTGCTGGACCTGAGCGCTGCCTTTGACACAGTGGATCAGGGAAACTTACTTCACAGGTTAGAAAACTGGGTGGGAATCTCTGGTACTGCTCTAAACTGGTTCAAGTCCTATCTGGAGGATAGGACGTACTTTGTTGAAATTGGCAACTGTGTCACAAAATTTCTATGACCTGTGGAGTCCCCCAGCATGTACAAGTTGAATAAGAGGGGTCCCAAGATTGACCCCTCTTATTCAACTTGTACATGCTTCCATTGGGTCAGCTAATAAAAAGCAACAATGTGTCGTACCACAACTACGCAGATGACACTCAGATCTACGTGTCACTGACGGCAGGTGAACATGGGCCTGTAGATACTCTCTGTCACTGCATCGAACAGATCAGTTTGTGGATGCAAAACAACTTTCTCCAACTAAACTTAGACAAAACTGAGATCATTGTTTTTGGCCCACAGACACAAAGACAAAGTCTTATCAGTCACCTTGAGTCTCTCTCTCTAAAACCAAAAAATCAGGTTAGAAATCTAGGAGTAATCATGGACTCAGACCTGAACTTAAACAGCCACATCAAAGCAATAACATCATCAGCTTTTTATCATCTGAAAAACATTGCTAAGATCAGAGGAGCAGGGCTGTAGCAGGGCTACAGCATACTTCACATATAACTCAATTAAATAAATATATAATAATGATGATGATAATTAAACCCAAATTAAAATTATACTGAGAATGGTAATGACAACTGGAAAGTATCAAGATCTCAAATTATAATATCTATTAATGTACCTTTATACCATAAAAGTAACTCTGTAATCACGGGTAAAAATATGCAAGCAATATATTAAGTAACACATTTTTTTGACTTACTTTGTTCTAGACATCGTATATGAAACTAGATTGTTGTTGTAGCTGTGCGTTGGTTTAATTAATTATATAAAGAGTTTATATATTTTTGTTGTTTGTTGTAAGTTGGTCTGTATGAATGTAGCTGCTTGAAATGTTTTGAAATGTTCTTTTTTTATGTATTGCACTTGGGGGTGGGGGCTCATAAGCTTTTTGCTTCAGCCCACTCCTTTTGAGCACAATGTGTATTGCTCAAATAAACAAATAAACTAAACTAAACTAAAAGGAATAGTGTCAAAACCAGACTTGGAGAGACTCATCCATGCATTTGTCTCCAGCAGATTAGACTACTGTAACGGCTGCTCACTGGCCTTTCTAAACGAGCTGTCAGAGCTGCAGTACATCCAGAACGCTGCTGCTCGAGTCCTGACAAGAACCAGGAAATACGATCATATTAGTCCAGTGCTCCGGTCCCTGCACTGGCTTCCTGTCACTCAGAGAATAGAATTTAAAACAGCTCTCCTTGTGTACAAGTCTTTTCATGGTTTAGCACCAAAGTCCATCTCTGACATGTTAGAGCCGTATGAACCATCTCGGGCCCTGAGAACTTCAGGGAGGGGTCTCCTGGTGGTTCCCAGAGTCAATAATAAACACGGTGAAGCTGCGTTTCAGTTTCATGCAGCTAAAATCTGGACCAGCCTTCATGAGGATGTGAGACAGGCCTCAACTCTGACCATGTTCAAATCCAGGCTGAAAACAGCTCTTTTTACCCGAGCATATGAAAACTGAAAGTAATTTATCTGCACTCTTGCCTTTTACTGTAATTGATTAACTTTTATGTTGATGTTTTATTGATTGATTTGATCTGTTTTCTTGTAATTTTATGCAACTGTGAAGCACTTTGAATCAAATCAAATCAAATCAAACTTTATTTATAGAGCGCTTTTCATACAAAATGTAACACAAAGTGCTTTACAGTGCTTAAAAATCATTAAAAATAATAAAAATCGTCCCCACCAGTAAATATACATAAATAACTACAACCCCACCACCCACCACCCGCACACACAGACACACAGACGTACAGACAGCCCAGCAGTTAAAAGTCTTAAATAAAAATGGACATAGAGTTGAGTACGTAAGGCTGGGTACAGATGGACCGAAAGAGGAAACATCATCCAAGGAGCCGTCTGCACCAGGAGCAGCCCATCGCCCACAGCCACAGAGCGCCAACCCAGGGGGCCCGGAGTAGGTGTAGGAGAGACGTCCTACCTCCATCCAGGCACCCCCAGGAGAGCGCCCGCACGGCCACAGCCAACCAGCACTCCCGGGGCAGAGGGCTCCCTCAGAGGAACCACTAGGAGAACATAAAAAATAAATGAATAAAATAAATAAAAATAAATAAATAAATATTTAATAAGAGATACATTAAAAACAGCTAAAACTGTGCGTGAAATAGCACAGGATAAAAGGGGGAAAATAAAGAAATAATAGAACTAAAACCGGTAAATAAGGTTAATATAAGTAAATATTAATTAAAAGCTAAACTAAAAAGGTGGGTCTTGAGCCTGCTCTTAAAAACATGAACGTTCTCTGCGGTCCTGAGCTCCTCTGGCAGGTCGTTCCAGAGGCGAGGGCCATAGTATTGGAAAGACGCCTCGCCGTGAGTCTTTCTGTTGACTTTAGGAATAACTAGGAGACCCCTGCCAGAGGAGCGAAGGGACCGCGAAGGCTCATATGGTAAAATCAATTCTGAAAGATAAGAAGGACCAAGACCATTAAGACATTTAAAAACCATTAAAAGAACTTTAAAATGGATCCTGAAACACACGGGGAGCCAATGCAGTGACTCTAAAACCGGTGTAATGTGGTCCCGCCTCCTGGTCTTCGTCAGGACACGAGCTGCTGAATTTTGTAAAAGTTGTAAACCTGAGATACTCTTTTTGGGAAGACCAGAAAGCAGGGCATTACAGTAGTCGATACGACTGGTGATAAAAGCATGCATTAGCGTCTCCGTGTTGGCCCGAGAGAGAATGGGGCGGACTCTGGCTATGTTCTTTAGATGGTAAAAACCTATCTTTGTGATATTCTTAATGTGTGGAATTAAAGTCAGCTCAGAGTCAAAAATCACACCCAGGTTCTTCACCTGTGAGGAAGGATTAAAAGACAATGACTGTAGTTTGGGTAAAAGTTTCTCTCTCTGGGCCTGAGGACCGATGACTAAAACTTCAGTTTTGTCCTGGTTAAGCTGGAGAAAGTTTTCTGCCATCCAGGATTTGATATCTAAAATGCAGTTAAAAAGTGCATCCATTGGCCTGGTGTCCTCAGGAGACATGGAGATGTACAACTGTGTATCGTCAGCGTAACTATGAAAGTTGACTCCATGTCTCCTGATGACATCACCAAGAGGGAGCATATACAGGTTAAAAAGCACTGGGCCTAAAATCGAACCCTGGGGCACACCACATGTAATATTATGGACCTTGGAGGAGCAGGTATCCACACTCACCATGAATGTCCTGTCTGTGAGGTAGGATGTAAACCATTTGTGGACAGCACCAGAGAGGCCGATGTGTTTTAAACGAGTTAAAAGAATAGTATGGTCGACTGTATCAAAGGCAGCGCTCAGATCCAGTAGAACCAACACTGTCAACCTTTTGGAATCATAATTTAATCTAAAATCGTTTAAAATCTTTAAAAGGGCTGTCTCGGTGCTGTGGTTTACCCTAAAGCCAGACTGAAATTTCTCAAGGACGTCATGTGCATTTATAAAGTCGCTAAGTTGGGTAAAAACAAGTTTTTCTAAGATTTTGCTTAAAAATGGTAAGTTGGATACCGGTCTAAAGTTGTTAAAATCATTACGGTCCAAATTGCTCTTCTTCAGCAGAGGCCTCACCACCGCCCCCTTAAAGGCAGCAGGGAAGACCCCCGTCTGAAGGGAGCAATTCATCATGTGTAAAAGCTCGTCTCTAAGAGATCCATAGAAAGTTTTAAAAAACGGGGTTGGGACCGGGTCTAAAGGACATGTGGTGGGCCTCACTGAGGAGAAAACTTTATCAAGCATCTCAGCATTAACCTGGACAAAACTGTGCAGTGTTTCCTCTGGAACAAGTAGACAACCAGATGTATTTAAAACCGTGTTACTTTGAGTAGATAAAATATTACATCTGATAGTGTCTATCTTTCCCCTGAAGTGGTCTGCAAACGCCTCGCAAAGGGAGTCACTTGGAGTAAAATTGGTCTTGTTAAAATCAGGATTGATTAGATGTTCTATTGTAGAGAAGAGTACCTTGGGATTGTTTTTATTATTGTTGATAATTTTTGAGAAGTAGTTGTTTCTTGTGTTTCTTACTGTGTTATTGTAGGTTGATTGTTGTTCACGGAAGATTTGGTAGTTTATGGTAATTTTGTTTTTTCTCCATTTTCTCTCTGCCACCCTGCATTGTCTTTTGAGTTGTTTAATTTCCTCATTCCTCCATGGAGTAATTGGTTTTGTAGGGAGTTTCTTGGATTTTAAAGGAGCGATAGAATCAAGCGCTGACTTGAGTTTGCTATTAAAATTTTCAAAAATAAAATCACAGGGGGCAGGTAGAACAATAGGAGAATATTTCTCTAAAACATCAATAAAATTTGCAGCCACTTCAGGGGTGAGATGACGTTTCCTCACAGCTCTTACCGAGGTCTCCCGCTGGGTAAAACTGGTGATATTAAAAAATTGCCTTGTGTATGAATTGTGCGCTACAAATAAACTTGCCTTGCCTTATTTGAGCAGATAAACTGCTCAAATAAATAAATAAATAACTAAACTAAACTAAACTAAACTAAACTAAACTAAACTAAACTAAACTAAACTTCAGTATGGACGTGAAAGAGAGGAAACAGATGGCTCTTGTGCTTTAGACATTTTCTATTGAACCATATTTTATCAGGGCAGATTTGCCTAGTGGCCAAAGTTTTGGGTGGCCCCCCTGCTCGAGCCCGAGAGCACTCACGGGAACAGTGCCCGGTGCATAAATCCCACATGACAAAATGAGCCAGATGTTGCTCTCATTCAACTGGCGCGCCCTGCTGCTCGCTGCACATGACACTACATGATACAAAATGACACAGTGGAAGTGTTGGTCACGTGACTTTTCTTAAAACGATACGCTCGTGATACAACTCGGCCGAGGTGTTGCTTTCAGCGCATGACACATGTATCGGTGGCTCGGCTCATTTAGCCCATCACTACTCTGTGGTTTACATGTCTATTTAACGACAACATTAAAGAAAAGTTAACCCCTTACCCCATCTGAACTGACCACATTTTCTCGAGTGTGGCATTATCCAAATTTAAAAGGGTCTTGGAAAAAAAGTGTCAAAATAGCTCAAAAAATGAGACAAAAAAGCGATGAAAACGCAACAAAAAAGCCCAAAAACAGCAATAGAAAAGTGACAAAAATTGCAGAAAACAAGGATGAAAATGCAACAAAAGAGCGACAAAAATGTGGCAAAAATGTGACACAAATGTGACAAAAATGTAATGAAAACATGACAAAAAAGCGACAAAAATGCAACAAAAAAGACCCAACAAAAATGAGAAGGAAAACAAACGTAAAAAAGTGATGACAACGTGAGGAGAAAGCTCAATTTAGATGAGTTTTGTAGGTCTTAGCTTTCAAATGAGGCGTTACACTGGCCTGTAGGCTGTAATCTTATGGATTTGGGTAAAGTTGAACTGGAGAAAATGCACTTGGGTTAAGGGTTAAAAATAATTATCTTGTTCATTAATTCCATGAAATAAATGTTTTGAGCAAAGACAGACATTTTGTCGTTTGTGTTGACACATACTTGTTGCATTCAGCCAATGCAGCCAGTCTAGCTGTTCAATACTATTCATATAAATGTACCCATCCTTCTTTCTGCCCTCTCAATTGTATTGCAGCATTAAACTCTCTATCACCGTACTCATTTATCTAGGTCTGATGGCCGACAAAGATGTTTTTCTTCAGTATAAAATCTCACCTTTAGTAGCCACAGCATCTGTCCCCAGCGGGAAGGAGGTGCTGTTGAAGGGGGAGCTACTGGGAGGCGTGGTTCTGTCAAAACGCCTGGATCCTAGAAAAGAAACAAAAACATGAAGGCGTAAATACAAACAACAGAAAGATGTATCATAGTCTCTGTGGCAGGGGTGTCCAGGCTCTTTTTTATAGGGGCTGCATATTGAAGCATATACGAGGTGAGGGGCCACAGATCGGTGGTCAGTGACGGAAAACTTTCGAGTCAGTGTATTTAGCAGCGGGTTAAATTGTGCCCCACACCGTTGTTTGTTATTAAACCCTTAATGCCAGCTCTGTCTCACAATAAAATGTTAGTTGTGAGGGCCGCCAGGCCGCACTTTGAACACCCTCTATAGTAGCGATGGGTTAATGATACCTCATAGTGTGTCACACACTTTTAAAATAGCGTCACACTGTATCACACTGTGTTGGTAGGCTCATAGGCGCCATCTGGTGGTGAAAAAGCATTGCAGCAGTGAGCCTGAAAAAAAGCGAACTCAGTTCATTTATTCTCGTTCAGAAATGAACCAGCATTGAGCTGTTTAACAGCTGAGAGTGAGAATTTAGAAAGAGGAAAACTGCTCTGGATAATTAGAATAGAATCAAATGAATGATAATTAATGAGAGAAGTATCAGTCAGTGATAACCATCTAAAATGAAGATGTCTGTGTAAGTTCTCAGTCGTACAGGAGTTGTCCATCTTCAATGAAGGTACTTGATTCATCTTCTGTACTCAGTAATTGAAGTCTTTGAACGTTTCGCCTCTCATCCAAAAGGCTTCGTCAGCGACAAAAGTCCTATTCTGGCCGCAGCAGAATATATAGACCAACGGGGAGGAATTAGGGTTGGCCCGGCTCCTCCTCTCTAATCACAGCTACTCTCACCTGTGGGTAAACCCCTTTGAAGTAGAGTTTCTCCAACGATCTGCTCACCTCAGTATCGGTCAGTCCTGTCCTATTCATAGATGATCACTGCCCAGTATCTGTCCTATTCATGGCTGATCACTGCTAATTACCTGCCTATTGTTCTATTGTTGGCTGAGGTGCCGTCTCCTTGGACTGGCCATGCCCTTTCGGTTTCTCCCGAAGGAGATTGGAGTACAGGGACGGAAGATTAAATCTGAGCCCACCATTCCGGTTCACGGAGGGATTTTCTTTCCTGACAAAAATAGCTTCTTTAACTCCTCTTTCAAACCGACGTTCTTCTTTAGCTAAAATTTTGACCTCGACGGGGAGGTCAAAATTTTGAGCAAAGACAGACATTTTGTCGTTTGTGTTGACACATACTCGTTGCATTCAGCCAATGCACCCATCCTTCTTTCTGCTCTCTCAATTGTATTGCAGCATTAAACTCTCTATCACCGTACTCATTTGTCTAGGTCTGATGGCCGACAAAGATGTTTTTCTTCCATATAAAATCTCACCTTTAGTGGCCACAGCATCTGTCCCCAGCGGGGAGTTGGTGCTGTTGAAGGGGGAGCTACTGGGAGGCGTGGTTCTGTTAAAATGCCTGGGTCCTAGAGAAGAAACAAAAACATGAAGGCGTTCAGTAATCACAAACAACAAAAAGATGTATCATAGTCTCTGTGGCAGGGGTGTCCAGGCTCTTTTTTATAGGGGCTGCATATTGAAGCATATACGAGGTGAGGGGCCACAGATCGGTGGTCAGTGACGGGAAACCTTCGAATCAGTGTATTTAGCAGCGGGTTAAATTGTGCCCCACACCGTTGTTTATGATTAAACCCTTAATGCCAGCTCTGTCCCACAATAAAATGGTAGTTGTGAGGGCCGCATTTGGCCCCCAGGCCGCACTTTGGACACTCTCTATGGTAGTGATGGGTTAATGATACCTCATAGTGTGTCACACACTTTCAAAATAGCGTCACACTGTATCACACTGTGTTGGTAGGCTCATAAGCGCCATCTGGTGGTGAAAAAGCATTGCAGCAGTGAGCCTCAAAAAAAGCGAACTCAGTTCATTTATTCTCGTTCAGAAATGAACCAGCATTGAGCTGTTTAACAGCTGAGAGTGAGAATTTAGAAAGAGGAAAACTGCTCTGGATACTGAGAATAGAAACAAATGAATGATAATTAATGAGAGAAGTATCAGTCAGTGATAACCATCTAAAATGAAGATGTCTGTGTAAGTTCTCAGTCGTACAGGAGTTGTCCATCTTCAATGAAGGTACTTGATTCATCTTCTGTACTCAGTAATTGAAGTCTTCGAATGTTTCGCCTCTCATCCAAAAGGCTTCGTCAGCGACAAAAGTCCTATTCTCCTCCCGGGGAGGTCAAAATTTTGAGCAAAGACAGACATTTTGTCGTTTGTGTTGACACATACTCGTTGCATTCAGCCAATGCAGCCAGTCTAGCTGTTCAATACTATTCATATAAATGCACTCATCCTTCTTTCTGCCCTCTCAATTGTATTGCAGCATTAAACTCTCTATCACCGTACTCATTTGTCTAGGTCTGATGGTTGACAAAGATGTTTTTCTTCCATATAAAATCTCACCTTTAGTGGCCACAGCATCTGTCCCCAGCGGGGAGGAGGTGCTGTTGAAGGGGGAGCTACTGGGAGGCGTGGTTCTGTTAAAATGCCTGGGTCCTAGAGAAGAAACAAAAACATGAAGGCGTTCAGTAATCACAAACAACAGAAAGATGTATCATAGTCTCTGTGGCAGGGGTGTCCAGGCTCTTTTTTATAGGGGCTGCATATTGAAGCATATACGAGGTGAGGGGCCACAGATCGGTGGTCAGTGACGGGAAACCTTCGAGTCGGTGTATTTAGCAGCGGGTTAAATTGTGCCCCACACCGTTGTTTATGATTAAACCCTTAATGCCAGCTCTGTCTCACAATAAAATGGTAGTTGTGAGGGCCGCATTTGGCCCCCAGGCCACACTTTGGACACTCTCTATGCTCACCAGTTTTATTGCTCACACCAGAGTTACGTTTCGGGACCCAAAACGTAACTGCACGGAACCCAGGATTCTATGGCCACTTCTTCAATATGAATTCCCAATTACTACAGTCACTTCTCTGGAAAATGTGGTCAGCTGATTTCTCTGTAGGTGGCTGGGACCGCCAAGAAACATCAGTAGTATTGCCTTGTATGGCAATAGCTGCAAACTGAGGCTCACGTTGAAGTCAATATGTGGGCCCGTGGCCATTATTATTGTTTTTGTGTGCATGTTAATTTCCAGTTGCATGTTTTTATGATTTGGAGTGGATTGATGTGCGCCCGCCCACACCACCGCCGTTGGCCAGGCGCACCTGGGGACAATTAGCCCATCAGTGTAGCGGCAGACGTGGATTAGGAGTCAGAGGATAAAAAGAGTGCGTGTCAGGTGTGTCGTGGTGTCAGGCGTCAAGGCAGAGTGGCAGATTCCCCCCAGTTGGAAGTAACTCCGAGGCAGGACGACGCACGGACGGTCGACTGCAAGGGACAGGACGCAATGGCACGGGCTTGTGGCAAAGATGGAGCCTAATCGGCGAGCTGAACAGGAGGAGACGGGACTGATCCAAGGATAGAACACCGCACGCAACCAACACGCAGCGGCAGGGGAAACCCTGCCCTCGTTGTAAGTATTAGACGTTGGAGCGGTGTTCTTCAGACGCGGATACAAAAGGGCCTAAGCGGCGGTTTGGTGTCTGGGACTGTCTCCTGGCTGTGTTGTGTGTGTGTGTCTTAGGAGAGAGGACGGCGGACGCAGACCAAGGGGATACCCCGACCTAGGACCCACCCGCGTGGCGGAGTCGGTTCCGGACCCGGTTGTCTGCCTGCTGCATCACTATTTTTTTTAATGGACTTTTATGACTCTTATTCTCAGTACAACTAGGCCTAGTTTTTAGTCATTTTGAGTGTCCTTGTGTTTTTTTTTTTATTGTTGTAATAAACGTCGGTAACTTTTCTAATTCTCTGGTTTCACTGTTCACCCCCGTGGTTACGAACCTCCTTTTTGCCTTTTTATTGGGTCCTAGTCCCTTCCCACTATGTGGCGTTGTCGGCTTTTAATGACCAATATTACACCACCGGCTACAAATAGGTAGCGTTTATGTGACATAACAACATTCTAAAGAGCCTATAGTTTAAAATTGAGGTGGAGGGCAACTGAAAATTCCATGGCCATAGTAACGCTCAAAATGCAGATTTCTAGTCTTAAATCATTGCTAATTTATCTGTAGTTCCTGGGCCAATTCACATGAAACAAAAGCTGTCACAAAGTTCAAAGTCATATCTTCCAGCACATATGAACATATGTCTAATTATTTCTTCACAAAAACATGTGCTTGATGTTGGCCAGTAGAAAGGACTTTCAGCCATAATCCCTCCAATCACTATCACATGATGATCAGAGAAAACATTTGTGAGTAGAGCAGGCGCGCACATCCAAGTTCCTAAACGAGCGTGCTGGACCCAAAAAGATGAATAAGCAAGCCAAGAGAAAAGAAGAGTTCCGCACAGGTCAAGTTTGTTCCCACAGTTTATTTTCTTGCACCAAGTCGTAAAGTTTCGGGCGTCAAGCCAGCCCTTTCTCAGACATGAAGCAGAGTGGGGACACACATGCTTATATTGCGCCTCTAATGAGGTCACATGATCTCAAAAGAATGTGTGCGAACCCAAGGATGAGTATTAACAAGTTGTACATAATATTGTATAAAAGGACATCAAAGGTACCTTTGTTACACTTGAGTAGTTCACACTCTTTTGGCACTTCATCAACACCAATAACTACAACCTAAGATTCACCATAAAAAGCGATGCACAAAAGATGAACTTTCTGGACATTCTATATACAAAGAGTCGAACATACTACATTCGAGTCTGTACAGAAAAAGCACCGATCGCAGATCCATACTACATGGCAATTATTTTCATCCTACACCTCTGAAGAAGAGCCTACCTGTGTCTCAATTTAACCGTGTCCGACGTATCTGCAGTTCCGACTCGGACTACCTGATGGGGAATTATAGAGTTAATTTGGCCCTCACATATTTCCCTTATCAGATCGTACCGTTAAATCAGTACATTGGGGCGCCGACCTTCTACATGACATGTGGCCTTGTCAACGAGGCACATCGTCTATGCGTAGACTGTTAGTGCCTACGTGTAACCAAGATTATTTAACTCTCTTCATGTGGAAGTATCGCCAGACTCTGAATGATCAATGCCCTGAACACTGTGTTGACTGTTCAAATGTCTCCAGGCCTGTATTACGTAAATAAACTTCTTCTATTTAAGACATCCAGACTTCGTCCCATCCTTCCGCTCATGTCTCTCCGTACTTCTTTAGCATTTCCCTAACACTACCAAACTCAGGCAGACGTCTTAGAGAAACGCTTTGAACAAAGAGGATACAGAAAAGAATCGATTAAAGGAGCACGCAACAAATTTGACTCAATCTCTCAAAATGAATGTCTAGCACATAAAAACACACTGTCCAGCATAAACTGTATCATCCAATATTCACCTATTGGAAAACAAATGGAACAGATCATCCCCAAACACTGGCACATCATACGTTCTGACCCAAATTTAAAGGACCTCTCTCTTCCACCTCGCATTGTGTATAAAAGACCTCCCAATTTGAGCACAATGTTGGTGAAGGCTCATTTGCCCACCCTCACACCTCCTCACTTACAAAACGCTGCGTCAGTCTTTCACGTAAATGGAGTGATAAGTTGCAATACGAACCATGTTATTTATATACTAAAATGCCCATGTGGTCTGTTTTATGTCGGCAAAACCACAAGAACACTCGTATCTCAGAACACAGGTCCAACATTCGGAACCACGATACAAAGAGCCCCGTCTCGCTATTCATTTCACACAAGCACTACACAACGTGAGTGCACTCAGATACTTAGGCATTGAACTAGTGAAACTTCCAAGTAGAGGTGGCAACATTGACTCTCTCCTCTTAAAAAGAGAAGCATTCTGGATTTACACTCTGGACACTTTGAGCCCGAGAGGTTTGAATGAAGACTTTGACCTACGACCGTTTCTATGATTTATTTTACTTGGCTGATTTCAATAGTCCTGACATCTTTACCACAGGTGCTGTTTGTATCATATTGTCACTGTGGTACTGTTGGTAGAATTGTGTCATTCCTCCCGACGTGTTTGTATATAACATTGTATATAATATGTAAATACTCCTTTCTTCTTTTTGTGCCACAAATTTGTGTGGCTTTTCTTTAAAAAAAATACTATCACACTGTGGGTACTTGCCTCCTTGTCATAAGTCGGGATACATCTAATATAAGCCTTGCTGTATGACGATACTTCTCTGATGTTATGCATTGCTCGTCAACTACTCAAGTGTAACAAAGGTACCTTTGATGTCCTTCTAGACAATATTCAGTACAACTTGTTAATACTCATCCTTGGGTTCGCACACACTGTGTGTGTGTGTTTGCGTGTAAAAAAAAAGTTCAGATCATGTGACCTCATTAGAGACGCAATATGAACAGGTGTGTCTTCATGTCTGAGGAAGGGCAGAGAAAACATTTGGACATTTTCTTTTTTGGAAATTTCTTCCAAAAACGGTTTCTCTCCCATAGAGTTGTATTGGCACCTGCCCCCCAACTGAAATAGAATTCTATAACGTGAACGCAACCTATTGAAGAAGAGTTCAAGGTTACGAGAGCACAAGAAGTGCTCCAGTACCGAGAGTCTTCTGACTGGACAGGTGTCGAGAAAATGGAGTGCAGAGGCGGCAGTGGAAGTGGCCAAGACACGTCTGCGCCATAAAGCAGTGATGGGGGCTGTGGCCAGGGGGAGAGCTGGATTTGGATTCCTGGAACTTCCCAGATTTCATAAGGCCCAGGGGAAAGAGTGACGTCAGCTGGTTCAGGAAGAGATTAGAGCAGAAGTGGAAGAGAAGAGGACTGTGAGAGCAGTGACAATAAGAACAACAGGGAGCATGGACCAAGTGGGAGCAGGTGAGAGAGCGTAACATCAGCTGGAATGACCTCTGGAAAATGCATCCCCATACCATCGAGTTCCTCATCAGAGTTGTTTATGATGTACTTCCGAGTCCATCCAACCTGCACCTCTGGGGGCTTATAGAACAACCAACATGCCTGCTTTGTGGCAAGGTTGGCACATTGGAGCATATCTTGAGCTTCTGTCCAAGAGCCCTGGCTGATGGTCGCTATCGCTGGCGACACAATCAACATCTTTAAAACCATCAATGACTGTCATAAGGCAGGACCAGTCAGAAACAGCACCCCCTTTGTCAAAGAGGGGGAGAGAGAAAAGCAGAGGTTGATGCCAAAGGGGCTGTTCTACGCTGCGGTTTCCACCCCACATCACAGAGACAACATTGTGTCCAGACATTGTCATGTGTTGAAGCAGGTCCTCATGAAGGAACTCACGGTACCATGGGAAGACTGAATGGAGAAGGGTGACAAATATGAGGACCTAAAATGCAACTGCCAAAGCAGAGGCTGGCGAGCCAAGTGTTGGCCTGTGGAGGTCGGGTGCCCTGGCTTTCTTGGTCAATCACTCAGTAAAGCTTACATTGCACTTGGATTGGCGGGGCAGAAGAAATCAAGACACCACCACAGACACAGCGGAGAGGGCTACCAGATGGCTCTGGTGGAAAATCCGTAGATTGCTGCTATGGCACAGGCCGGGGTCTGATCAGCCTCAGTTGGGTCGCCCGGGTGAGGATGTATGATGTTTAAAGACCCGAAACATCCTATGACCCCAGGAAACATCACTGAAGATGTGCCCTAGCATTGCATTCACAAAGAATGTATCAGAGGAGAAAGCTTCTTGAGAAAAAAGCGTCAAAAACAGCAACACAAAAGGGACCAAAAAGTGATGGAAAAAGTGACAAAAAGCCACAAAAGAGTGACAAAAAAGTGACAAAAAGAAAGTAACAAATGAGTGACAAAAATTGACACAAACTGACCAAAAAAAGCAACAAAGCAAGGAACACAGTGACAAAACAAGGAAACAGATCTGTTTAGATCAATTTTGTGGCTTTAAAATGAGGCGTTACACTAGCCTATTGGCTGTAAGCTCCAGACAATAAGCTTTTGTTAAGGCGGGGGTTAAGAGGTTAATGTTTTAATATTGCACACTATGAGTCAGTTTTCAATAATTTGAGAACCTGTACAAACATATTGCTGTCAAATAAGAATTTTTCAGTGATTGGCAAGTTGGAGAAGACTGCCAAAATACTAATGTTTGACTTTCTATCATAACGAAAATATTTTGCTACACATACACATACTATTCGACTGCACTGACTCGTTCATGTCAAAAAGTGCTGCAGGACCAACAATCAAGTCAGAACAAGAACTAGGAACGAGGATTTCGAAAATGATGCAGACAGATGTTCAACTCAAATAGTGTGAAATAGATTTTGAGTGACATTCACGTTGTGGGCTTGTGGGAAAGGAGAGACTGGAAATGGAGTGAAATCTCTCAGGAGTAATGGAGGCGGATGTGGAGACTGGAGACGAACTGGGAGTGTTTGCAAAAGAAGACAAATGGTTTTACATTCAGTACTGCAGAAAATATCTTCCCTTAAAACAATGTCTTTGTATACACTATGTAGGGCTAGGTGGCGTGGCACAAAGGAGAATAAAAGAATAAAGTGTCGACATTTTACCTTTAGAACCTGTACCGTTTTCAAGTTGAGTGACTCTGTTGAAGTCTATGTTCGCACTTGGGTATTTTTGTGTGAAAACAATACTTCAAAAACGCCAATTTAGGGCCATAACAAGGCTAATATGGAGCTAAATCAGGAAAATTATAACTACTTTTATTAGTTTCATGCATTTTTCTTTTTTACTGTTGCAGCTAAACATTTATCTATCTCCGTCGGATGGCCGGCTTTAGTGATTGGATACATTGTGGCTTCTTTCGATATGGATATTGCATCCCCTAATATTGCTCTAAGAATATTTTGTCTGATGTATTGTGCAGCTCAAGAATGAAAGTGTGAAGTCAACCTCATCACTTGAATACCTCACCACAACTTCCCCACAAACTTCTCACAATAAATAGTTTCTCATTTTGTGAAAGGGAAAAATTATTACAGAAAAGCACCATAGTATCATTTTAGCTGAATAGGAAACTCCCTCAGCTTAAATTCAACCAAACATGGAACTAAAGCTAACTTCCTCTTTGAAGAACAGCTGCAGTCTGTCCCTACATCACTCTCTGAATCAGGCGTATTGAGTTTTTATTTATATCTCTTTTGGAAAAGTACAGAGATATACACAAAAGCGTTGCACAGTCAAAGAGAAACTAAATATTGCTACATTTGAAGTCTGACATGCCTTCTTCTTGCCATTCTGTTTAACCAACAAACTTCACACACTATCGCTCTAGGGAAGCTACATCGTAAATATAAATTCCCCCCCGGGCTTGGATACGCACAGAGATAGTAATCACATAGTTGGGGTTATAAACACAGCCATGTAAACGTCATTGTCTTAATGTATTATACAAGCCAGCTTTGAAACATGTTTATACTCTCAAATGTGGCAGTGGGCCAATCTTTCCTATCAGAAGGTTTTTTAGTATAAGCTCTGATTTAAACACTGTTATCACTGTTAGGGCACGCACAAAGACCAGACAGGTATATATCAACTCGCCTAAGAGCAGGTAAGAAAATATCTCAGTATGGAAAAACAGTGGCCTGTTCCTTTAAGTTTTATAATGTTGGTGGTAATGAGGTTAAATTACTATATCCTGCCTTCAAAAAACATAATATAACCCCATAACATTTGTCGACATCCATAGTTTTCTTGCAAAACACACATCTAAGAATTGCAACAAACTAAACTACTGGAGCATTAGTGAGGTCACATGTTATAGGCCATTGAGTAAACATGGATTCCAAAGACAGATGGAGGACTGCAGAACGTTGAATCCATTATGACAATGTACTCACTTGAGCTTGTCTGTGGTAGTGCTGAGGTTTCTAAAGAAAAGACAGAACACAACAACAACATTAAGACGTTTCTGTGGGGATTTATAATGGATATTGAGTCAATACTGAGTGGTGAAACAAGTCAGAGGCTTAACAAAACAATTATTTCTTACTGATATCATGTACTGGCTGCTTCCAATCTAAGACAGACATAAGTTTATTTCTGTATATGAGGAACTAGTGCTTTTGTTTAATAGTTAAACAGCACATGTTTCCATGTTATTAAAGAAAATTCAGGCTATGTTTCATGATAATGGATGTCTTAGGATTAGGGCAAAGGTGACATAGCAGTTAGCACCCAAGCTTCTCGACTGGAGAGCAACAGTGTAAGAGCCTACACAGGCCTACAAAACTGATCCAAACTTTTTTGTCATGTTGTTGCTGCATTTTTGTCGCTCTTCTGTCATTTTTGTTGTTGTAATATTGTTGCTTTTCTGGCACGTTTTTGTTGCTCTTTTACTGCTTCTTTCTTGCTTTTTGTGACATTTTTGTAGCTCTTTAGTCACTTTATTGTAGTATTATTGTTGCTTTTCTGACACGTTGTAGACACTCCTTTTTGCTTCTTTGTCGCTTTTTTGTGACTTTTTTTTTCTTTTTTGTCAAATTTTGTTTGCATTTTCATCCTTGTTTTTTGTTGTTGTTGTTGTTGCTATATTGACACTTTTTTCAGTAAACTTTTAGATATAGGTAAAGCCAAACTGGAGTAAATGTGCTCGGTTCAGGTGAGGGTTGTCAGATTAACACAAGAGGTCAAAGTTGGTGACTAACTAGTCTGTTTGGGAAGCAAAAAAAAGGCCAAAGATTCACCATCACATTACCGTCAGGCTGTCCTTTTTCCATGACCTTCTGTCTGTGAGGCAAGTGCACTCCCCGCTAAGCTACGACGCTGCCGATCCTATTTAGTAATATAATACCAACGATGGTAACACATGAGCACAAAAAGTAAACTTCAAGAATACTAATTATGTTTTCTGTCCGTGATTAACTTATTTTCTAATGATCTTCATTCAAGTGAAGTAAAAAAATTGTAGTTTTTTACTTAAATGCATTACAGTTTTTGCCCGTTGCTTGAGCACATTTTGCAAAACTTCGCTCAATTTGCCAGAACATACTTACATCATATGCATACACTTTCAGATCAGGGGAACAACACACTAGTCTACTTTATATAAAACACTGCAGTCTTTGCTTCTGGAAGTGACATCAGACAAAAACATTTTGGGGTGAAAAAAAAAATACAGTAATACTGTAATAATTTTGGATGAAATATTTGCTTTCTTTGTTTTCTTCATCGTTCAACTGTCACGCACAAAAGTCTTTCTTTGATCCCATAAAGATATGAAATGAAAACCAGAAGGCCAAAAGCAAAGAGATTAAAATATGGGTCCCACAATTTTTTTTTACATGTTTCTCAGTAATTATCCATTATATAACTGCTATGCATTATACTGCAGCCAATCTTTAAAATATTGATTTATTTGCAGTTGTCTCGCTCATTGCCCACATGAACATTACTGTATGTGACAGAAATGTGACCAGTGCCAGTTTTGCAGGACAGAGACCGGTCAAATTAGGAGACAGTACAGTATATTTGAAAACACTTTACCTGGATTGTGCTGCGGAGGTAGGATAGTGGAGGTCAGCTCTGGATACTCAGATTCTGATCTCATCGTAGAGACGTGGCCTGAACCCGGGATCGCAGGCGTGGGGAATGCTACCAAGATAAGAAACAACCATTACATAGAAATTCCTTATATTGGTGGTTGACGTCTAACATGTGTTACTTGTTCTCCGAGCTTCCACTTTCAATAACTCAAAGTGCGTCTGGGGTTCAGATGGAAAAGCCCACACGGAGCACATTCACATAGAAAAAAATTACTTGTCTTACACAATACCGTATGTCTACAAGGGAAACCGCAACTGAGAGAAGTGCTACAAGGGATCAGGGTTGAGATATGTACATTTGAGATTTTGTAGTGCTTGGAAAAGTGTCGGCGAGTGGGGATTTGATCTATTCAACATTCTCCCTATGTTGATTGTAAAATATAGACAAGAGAATAAAAATAATATGCCCCTTTTGACATTTATCTTAAGCTCAAGATTTTTCTAAGGTATTGTTTGGGTCCAGACTGAGATGGTTTGAACATGTACAGAGGAAGGATGAAACTGTAAATTGAATATATGGGAAAATGCAGTTAGAAGATGCAAGGTCAAGAGGAAAACCAAAGATGACCTTTATAAATGTATGAACTTACATTGTTGTTGCAGAGGATGGGGTTAGAACTGGCCAGAACATAACAGTTTATACCTTACCTGGCAAACAAATGTATATAACTGGGAAGTATTAGAGAAACAGTTTGCACACAACTTTTCCATGTGTGTATTTTCAAAACCCTGTATGCAAACATCAGGGAGTTATTGCAAACAATCCTTATACAAACGGGACCCTATACTGTATATCAAAAGAAAGCGGCGCACACTCGCAGTCTGTAAATACAGGCTTCTCCTAATGTTAGACGGGTTCCTGATTTTAAACAAATACAAAAAGCATGAGTGGCTGGCCAGGCAAGAGGAAATGCTTGTGTGTGGAACCTGGTTTTAATAGATCTGAAGCCAGATTAAAAGCTTTGCGGCGCTTTCGGGAAGTTAACACAAAGCACTATCTGAATGAATCTGAATTTGAACATGAGCGGTTGTGTGTGTGGCAGCTGTAGGCAATCAGCCCAAGACAATTTCATTCTGAAGTAAACAATCTGCAAATGTGCCACTTGTACGGAACTCATCTGTGCAATCTAAATAATATTGTGTACAAATTGGAAGGACCAAAACAAAACAAAAATGTTTGTGTCCAAGTGGTTTTCAAAAGTCATAATTTTGTCCTATTTTAGTCACATTTAGACCTGATTCAGTCCAAAATTTGTCTTGGCAAATAATTATTCAAAGCATATCCCCACAGTACAGGGCTGAGAAGCTTTACAAAACTATGTTATGTATAATATATACTGGTTTGCGAGTCTCAAATCCCCAAAATGTGTCCAAATGGATGTGGAAGGAGCGTGATTCACAAGAATGAAAAGACGACACAACACTGGGAAACATACCATTCACATCTGTGTCAAATTGAAACTCTACTATCAAAACCTAACATTCCTTTGTCAAAATGTAACTCTAATGACAAATGACACATACTTATGTATGAAATAGAGTAGTGCAGGACCAAGTGTGTTGCATAAAGGAGTAAGTCTGTTGCAGAATTGCAACTAGAGTGAAAAGCAGCGCTTTTGTTTAAGGTATGGGTACATGTGTTTGAGGTATGGTAACAAATGTTTCAAGTTGTGTTACTTTAGTCTAAGCATGGGTCTATAGTGTTCAAGCAACAGGCAAAAACTGTAACAAAATACTTGGCAAAAGTTATTTATTTGCATTTTTCCTTTGATTCTTGAAACAATTAGGCTATCCAATCAGAAAGCAGAAAAGTCCAGGAGTGAAGCTCAGTGACTGAATTTTAGTGATCATGATCCTGAGGTAGGGTATGTCCACAAGCGTGTGTACTTGTGTCCATTAACAACTTTTATGCACAGACACTTTTTATCATTATATAGATACCAACACATCATTAATGTCAGGGTAGGGTGGAGGGAAGCCATTTCTTATTGCTCATCGTATTTGCTCAACAAATCACAATTAAACTTACTTGTGCTTGTTTTTTCCGGTGTTGTCTGTGGCGGGGCCACAGGGTTTACTGGCACAAAATAAACAAGAATTAAATCAATAATTAAAAAGCATGGTTCACATTTAATAACAACAGAGCCGTACCTATACATTGGAGTGAGGACTTGGACCACTGGCCTTGGTTACATCTGATGAGGTTGGAGGTGCCTGCCTTTCTCACGTATCCATCGATGCATTTGTAGCGAAAAGTGCCTCCATTGTGGAAGCAGCCTTGAGTAGGAGGCTGTGTTTGCGGCAACAGAGAAATGTCTGGGCATTCACAATTTTTGTCTGCAAGAATAAAGAAAGCAAAAAAGTAATTATTGTATCATGGCTGGTATAGGTGGCTGGATTGATAGGGCTGGTCAGTCATGGAAATTTAATGGAAATCTCAAACTCTACTTCAATCTCAATAATTGTCATAGGACTTTATAATCATCGGGTTTACAGACATTTCTTTGACAGACAGCACTCGGTTTTGGAGGAAAGTATTTAGTTTTGTTAGAGCGGCAGGTTTGTATTAAACGTATGTAAAATCAAACCGAAAATCGAAATTGATCAATCAGTCTGATGAAACCACATGATAACTGAAAGTCGCCATTTTGGAGGTGTCGATATTAACCTATCAACACGGATTTGATTCAGTGTGGCGTAGTGACCGTTGTGCCCCATACATCCCATTTGTGTGCAGGCAGAATGGCGCCCTCCAGTCCCCGACTATGACTAGATTAAAAGCTTATGTAGCGCTTTCAGGAAGTCAACACAAAGCACTGAATGCTCTCTGAATGTATCTGAATTTGAACATGAATGGTTGTGTGCGAGGCGCAGCTGTCACTGGGGATAATAATCCTGAATTAAACAATCTGCAAATGTGCCGCTTGCATGGAACTCATCTGTGCAATCTATGGAGTTAATATGAAGAAAATGTACCATTTCGTCCAGGCCAAATTGATAGCAAAATACTGATATTTTGATACTGAAGCCAAAATCATAGGCTGAGGCTGGGGCTACATGTTGAATTATTTCATTCAAAATGTTTTCTCTTTTTATTACAGTTTTTTTTTTTTTAATTGAAGACAGTACTTTTCCTTGATCCTTTTCTCACAGCTCAAGCAGGTGTCACCAGGCGAGATATAATAATGGCCTTTGAAATGTACAGTGTCTGGCACCGATATCATATCAGATTAATTTTGCTTGCGCCAGCATAACTTGGTATCACATCAAAACTAAAATCATTGGATTACTGCATGTAGTGATTATTTGTCAACAAAAAGGAAACACAAAACTGCGACATAAGAAAACTTGGGACTTAACTCAAATAAACACTTAGAGGCACCATGGATTTTGGCTTTACGCAGCAGCATTCAAAAGAGTGCAATGTCCAAACAAACTTAAAGTTTCAAAAGGGTTTATTACCAGATAAGAAGACAAACAGCAAGGTAACATATGCAAGGCCTACTTGTTGCCTCTCCTAATCTACTGGTAAAAAACAATAAGCCCACCCAGGTGCGTGCTGGACTGTGTGCGTTACTCCCCTATATCCCTTAGGTGCGCAATGATAGAATAACCAGACTAAATAAAACAAAAGGGTAAACGAATTAGAATTAACTTAGCATATTGAAGAATATATTATAAGAAACCAAAAATAATGGACTAGAAACTACACAACTCAAAATGTGTAACTAATAAACAAAAAGTGAACTTAATTTTAACTTTAAACCAAAAAACTGACAAATAGCTCCTACACTGCAAAATTATATTGCTATAGAACTTCTTTGAAACCGTCTTAACATTTCAGTAGGCTACGGCTTATGGTATTTACAAACATGGCTGATAACACATTTCGAAATAGTCCTTAATCTTAAAGAACAACAAGTGCTACTACATGCCTCATCCTGCTCTTCAACACTTTGCACTGTCCTGTCCATACACAAATAGCAGCAGCTACGGGGTTGCAACAATGTGGATTTCTGATACACACTGTTTCATCTAGGTTTTGATTGATTGATTGATTGATATGATCTTTTCAATAAGCAAAATAGAATTGAGGCACTGCTGGGAGAAATTAAGCTCTAAAATAGAAATAAACTAGCATTAAACTTAGTTTGACCCAGAGAAGCGTAGTTTAGACATTAAAAACTCCTTGGTCTAAACCTAGTTTTACACTGTGTAGTTTCTAGTGTAGTTACTTTAGTGTTTCTAGTGTAGTTACTTTAGTCCGGTAGTTCAGTAGCTGTTTTGTGACGTGAGCCCAACATGCCGGTCACAGAGCGGCCAGGGAGCGGGAGGATGAGGAGAGAAGACCCGAGACGGGGATTTGATCTACGAGCTCCGCTCTGTGTGTGAACCACAGCACTCACATCCCCGACCTCTCCAACTAAATAAAGACACATGTAATCCCCAAATACCCAGATTCTGATAGAGGAAAGTGCAATTGGTGACTGGGACACCACTGCATTGATGTCTGTAAACCAGATAAAACTCAAAGACTGGGATTATAATACCATAGCCTTATTTAGTGACATGGCTGGATGTTTTCACGTTGAAAGTACAGACATGATAAAGCTGTATCGGGCAGACAGCGCTAATCAGGGCTGTCAGTGCTGACGGGGCTGAGGGCTTTTTACTGTAATCTCCCCCAGGGGGAGCTCACAGACACCGGGGGCAGCGGTTAGCCATCCCCTGCCTTCGAGGCTCAGAGCGGGGCAGTGTGTGACTGAGTGTCCGCTAAAGGCAGGAGGGGGAACGGGGAGATACGAGCGCCAAATGTCCGCCGCGTGTGCTCGGCATGTCGCCGGGACGACAGGCTTGAGAGTCCGGGAAAGTGGCGCCACATCGTCTAAATGCAGCATAACGGGAGTCAGTCAGTCCCGTTCACTCTGGCCCATGGTCTGAGACTGTCAGCAGAGCAGAGACCGCCCACACGTCACACTCACTCCGGGTCTCATTATTTTTTAAATAAGCTAGTTATTAGTTTTGTATTGTTTTTTGACAACATTCACTTAATTAGGTGAACCTTCGTGGTATCCACCTGTGAGTTAACCGAACCCAAGCACCCACCATTTTCGGGTAAGTCCTACATAGAGTGGTTGTACGGGTGCCACAATTGTTATCAGCTAAAATTCAAGAACTTTGAATTAAGAGAAGGGGAGTATGATCTAAGAGGATGTATGATATTTAAAGTGCATTCAACCAGAAAAAGTATGTGCGTTTCTGTGCAAGGGGTCTGTCTCTGGAATGGGTTGGAGGAAGGTCTTAAGCAGTGCCCAACGCTTTACAAATTCAAGAAAAAGTATAAAGAAAATGTTTTACTAGAATATAGTGCCGATGAAGGGATTTAAATTCTTAAGATAATTTGGAAATTAGTCAATCACTGAGGTACAGCGCCGGCTCAAGAACAAACTGAGGTTGCATTCGAGTTTCAAAAGGGTGCAAATAGAGTTTCTCGCCATTAAAATACATTGTGATGCCATTAAAACTGAGGGGGCAAACATTTCAAAATGAGGTTGCAATGCACCCTCTTGCACCCCTGTAGATCCGGGCCTGCTGAGGCATATGGTGGTGCTACTTGTTACGGTTGTCATTGCTAACCTCGTTGTCTACTGCATTACGCAGCTTAGGATGTAAAAATCCACAAACGGGTGGGGGCTTTTTGATTGGGGGCATGTACCACTCTCAATGTGCCACTTTTCAAACTGGCTTTTTAATGCACTACACTAAATAGGGCACACATTTATAACATAAAAAACATCCACTGACGAAGCCTTTTGGATGAGAGGCGAAACGTTCGAAGACTTCAACTCTCAACTTTTTAAATTTAAATGATAAAAAAACTGAAATTGTAATATTTGGCCAGTTCGACCATCCTGTTTTCACTGGTGCATGTAGCCACCTATCGTCTTTCTGTCGTCCATTTGCAAAGTCTTGGTGTTTATATTGATGGTGCATTTAAAATGGACAAACAAATAAGCTCAGTGGTCAAAACCAGCTTTTTCCAGCTGAGGCTTTTGGGGAAGGTCAAACCATACTTGCCACCAAGCCAACTTGAAAGGGTGGTCCATGCGCTTATAACGTCACGGCTGGACAATTGCAACTCATTATATTATGGCCTTGACCAATTGTCCATCCACAGACTGCAGTTGGTCCAGAACGCGGCGGCTCGTCTGCTCACAGGGACCAGACGACGGGAGCACATTACCCCTGTGCTTTCCTCCCTCCACTGGCTTCCTGTGACTTTTAGAATCCAGTTTAAAATCTTACTGTTTGTTTTTAAATCTCTTCATGATCTGGCACCTTCTTATTTAAGTGACTTATTGAATCGGTATACTCCGGGCAGAACACTGAGGTCTTCTGACCAGTTGCTCTTAGACTGCCCACGGTCCAACCGGAAAACCAGAGGCGATCGAGCCTTTGCTGTTGCCGGTCCTAAACTCTGGAACTCTCTGCCCTTGGAAATCAGGGCGGCCTCCTCTATTGTCAATTTCAAGTCGCTGTTGAAAACGCATCTCTTTGCACTGGCATTTTAATTCAAGCTGAGCTAGACATTTTGATTAAACTGCAGTTTTATTTTTAATTTTTTAATCTTCTGTTTATCTGTTTATTACTTACAGTATGTTGTTTGTATGTTGCTCTGATTATGGAAAGCACTTTGGGGCAGTATTCTGTTTATAATGTGCTATACAAATAAACCTTGACCTTGACCTTGACCTTGAACTACTGAGTACAGAAGATGACTCAAGTACCTTCATTGAAGATGGACAACTCCTGTATGATTGAGAACTTACACAGACATAACAACCTATATATATATATTTAAAAAAATAACAAATACAAATATAAACACCATACACATACTCAAACATAAAATCTACAGCAGCGGAGATGGTTGTGACAAAGGTGAAGTAGCAGAACCACACAATACCAATTAACTTGCATATTTGTGAGTGAGTAGTAATCCATAGGTAAATGTTGTTTCTTGATGCTGTTTTGAAGCTTTTCTTCGGATGGAAATTGTAACTATTATTTTTATTCACGCAATAGAAATGTAAAAATGTTAAAGTGCCGTATGGATAAAATACTCTAAGAAGTACAATTAGTTCTAAAAGTTACTCAAGTTCATGTACTTGAGTAAATGTAATGGAGTACTACCCGCCTCTGGAATTGAGTTTTAATTTTTTTTTATGAATTATTATTTTGGATACAGACGGATTGTGCAGTATCACCGGGGGAATGTAAATGTTTATTATATTGATTACGGGGTAGGCGTATATATAAGCTTCTGGCTTCAGCCTACTCCTTTTTTTGAGCTCCTGTAATAGAATAATGTGAATGTGAACTTTGTTAAAAAGTAAACTGCTTAAAAAAAACTTAAAAACTAAAACTAAACTAAAACATGTATACTGCGCCTTACGTACACAAGGCAACTCAATGCGCCTTACCACTCAATCACACAGTGGTCTCAAATCAACCAATGATTTTTTAGAACTACGTCCTACTATTAAGATATGAAGAAAAGTGGTGCGATACGGTCATGGATATGACACTCACCGGTCTCGGAGCAGCACGCAGACGCCAGCAGGTAAACCACCATAAAGACAAGTTTCATGCACGCACAGGGTGACCGTAAACCTGGGGGATCCATTGGAGTAGTAGAATTAGGTCATTGCTGCCGCCCAAGTCCAGATTTGTAGAAATCATTATCGCTCCGTGAAGCCGCTCCAACACCAGGCTACTATTAGAACACTTTCGTTTTCACTCCCACAGGGAGAATGCGGGTGGCCCGTCACGTGGTTTCAAATTATCGCACGTTTACCTCAAAAACACACTGGCACTCGCAAATTACGCTTTGCATCGTATGCCAGTTTTGTATTTTCTGTTTACTTTCAGTACATTAAAGTCCAGTCCTAAACTATTGCCATTTTATGTTTTCATTGACATCCGCACACGACTAGTGAGTGATGGGCAAAATGACTTTTCAGCCAAATAGGTTCAAACCGAAACACGCTGTTGTTCTATGACAAATTGTTGTTGTTTTTTAACATATAGGCTAGTCTAAACTATATTATAGTCTTATAGTTTTAAAGTTTTTATAGTTTATTATTTATCTAAGTTAAGTGGTATATGTTTCATGTTTCATGTTGCACGATTGAACCGAAAAAAATCCTATTTTGTGAACCTGTTCACTAACAATGGCAATAAAAACAATTCTGATTCTGAAGCCTCGCTCTATGCTGCCATCTGTTGATGAGTTGCAAGCATTACAATTAATAAAGCATGTTTATTTTCCCTTTTCCCGGTGCTTAACTTTAAGTATTTGCACACGTTTGGAGGTCAGATGACATCTTTAAAGGTAACTTTTTATGCTGGAAAAAAGTAGATATTTGTGTGTATTTGACCTGGTAGTGACCAAGCTGCTGTATTAGTGGTCAGCATAGCAAACTTACCTTTGATCACGGTGGCCTCTACAACGCTCCAAAATCAATTGTTTCGGGGGTTTTCTTGTAAGCAGTGTTAATTTTGACAACATATTTTAATTTAGTTTTAGTCTTAGTCTTTTGACGAAAATGTAATTCAATTTTAGTCGAGTTTTAGTCAAAAAAATATCTTCAATTTTAGTTGAGATTTAGTCGACTAAAATTGCAAGTCAATTTAGTCGACTAAATTTAGGACACATTTAGTCGACTTTGTATTAATAATATTCATTATAATCATATTTAATCGAGGTCCTCTGCTTCATGGAGCTGCTCCCTCATCAACAAAGCTCAGAGTTGTTCCTTTGGCAGTGAATGTACATGATATGAGGCTCTTTCAGACGGTCAATAGAAGTTTGGATGATATTAGTCTCTCCTTTTCATTTGTATTTAGTCTTATTTTAGTCGACTAAAATATCCGGACATTTTAGTCATAGTTTTAGTCGCATGAAAAACTTTTAATTTAGTTTTAGTCCAATTTTAGTCGTAAAAAAAAATCACTTTGACTAAAATTAAGACTAAATATTTTAGTCGACGAAATTAACACCGCTTGTAAGAGGGTCCATCATCAGTGAAAACCTATCAATTGGGCTCCACAGTGTTACATAAATCAAGCGGCGGTGAATACAACGCTCTCGGCTTCATTGAAAACAATGGGAGATCGCTGGCATTGGGTGGTTGTCATTGGATTTGAGAGTATAGGTGAATAATTGTCGGTACAATAAAAAAAATAAAAAAAATGTTTTTGTCAGATTACGTCTATACGTAATGACGTATGAGCCGGATGTTGGATTTCAAGTTGAGCGGCATGTTGATGGCCCGCATTGTTAAAATAAAGCAGCTAAAAGAATACCTGGTCATGATTTAATGAGTGCAGTGCAGTATCTCATTTAGTAACAAGGTCAGCACACAACAATGGCGACTGTTGTGTTTGTGCTCTTAATGATGGAGAGGCTTGCAGTTGCACAAGATGAACCTTTATTGTACAACCGTACGCAGTCTGGGTCAACATAAAACTGGCCGTCTCATTCTACTGAGTGCATATAAACAGTGCTATATTTAACAGCAGCGACACCTGGTGGTAAACACTGATCATAACATCCCCCTTTCTTTGAGATGCGTACTCTTCAATAAACCTTATGCAAAACACAACAGTGCATTTTCTTTTGTTCCCTGCTAAGGCTAACACTAGTGCAAATCAAACTTGCTAAGAGCTAACATGCACAAACAAATATATCAAATTATTATTATTTTTTTTTACATTTTCAATTTACTTTAAACCTTATAAGTTCAGTCTGTCAGGTTTTTTTATTTCACAGTTTGACCTTCTCAGATCATTTTTGTCTGGTGAAACGTTTGCATTACAGTTCATCGGAGGTGTGGTTACAGGTGGGTCTGAATGAGCATTGTTGGGCTCACTGGTCGCTGGTGGAGTCTTAAGGAGACTACGACGATTGCGCCTGAGCACCTGTCCATCCTCGGTTCTCACTGTGAATGATCTTGGAGCAATTTCCTGTAACACAGTTCCTTTTGTACTCCAACCATCCGCATCCTCAATCCTAACTGGGTCAGTGTTTGTCAGCTGGGAGAGTGGTTTGGTCAAAACATCATAGAACATCTTTTGTTTCATTTTCTGTTTCTTGAGCTTGTTTTGCATGTTTCTTTTGTGCCGTAGCATTTGTATAGCTGGGAAGCGCAGCTTTCTGTTCATCAGTAGTTCCGCAGGTGACAGTCCGCACTGGAGTGGAGAGGCACGATAACTGAGAAGTGTCAAATATGGATCCGAGTTGCTGTCTGCTGCTTTCTTCAGCAGTTGTGTTAAGATGTGGACACCTTTTTCTGATTGTCCTTCAGATTGTGCATAGTGTGGACTTGACGTGACATGGCGAAACTCGTACTGTTCTGCAAACTTTTGCCATTCCTTGCTACTGAAGCATGGTCCATTATCACTCACCACAATGTGTGGAATGCCATGCCTAGCAAATATTGATTTGGTGTGAGTGATCACACATGCTGATGACCTATTTGAGAGTAGTGCCATTTCCGGAAAGTTAGAGAAGTAATCCATGACTACAAGATAGTCTTTACCTTTAAGGTGAAACAAGTCCATCCCTACTTTGTGCCAAGGGGATGCAGGCATTTCAGGTACCACCATTGGTTCTTTGGTTTGTTTACTTCTTTGTTTCACATTTACTCACAAGTGTCTCAATGTCTTTGTTTAACCCGGGCCAGTACACGGACTCTCTCACTCTCCTTTTACATTTTTCAATCCCGAGATGTCCTTCATGTATCCTGTTCAGTAGGTCTGGCCTCAGAGCTCCTGGGATGACTATCCTTCCTTTCTTTAGTAATAGTCCATCAACAAAGCTGAGATCTCCTCGAACATGGTAGTAGTGAGGGCATGAACCCGCAGGCCACCCATCATCCATGTTCTGTATGACATGCTGCAACTCTGTGTCCTGTGATGTTGCTTCAGCTTTTTGTCTCGACGTTATGTCAGATACTGGCAGAGCACTTGACACCATGTTGATGTGACTTTCAATGTCCTCATCTGTTGCACTCAGACAGCTTTCAGCAGGCGCTCTGGACAAGGCATTTGCAAGTATCAGGGGCTTACCAGGTCTGTAAATGAGTTCAAAATCGTATCTCTGCATTTTCATCATTAAACGCTGGATCCGTGGAGACATTTCGTTTAGGTTCTTCTTGATAATGGAGACGAGTGGGCGATGGTCAGTTTCTACAGTGAAAGACGGTAGTCCATAGACGTAACTGTGAAACCGTTCTAATCCATAGGCCACGCCCAAACACTCCTTTTCAATCTGGGCATATTTGCATTCGGACTTTGTCATGGCCCTTGATGCATACGCTACTGGTTTCCAGTGCTGTCCCTCAGCCTGTAGAAGCACTGCCCCAATACCATCTTTGGACGCATCTGTTGAAACTTTGAGCTTCTTGTGGTGGTCATAAAAGGCTAATGCCGGTGCTGTAGTAAGAGTCTGTTTCAGCCTTTGCCAGGGAATGCCAAAATGAGGGAATGACATAATAACATGATATAAAGCTTGAAAAAGTCGATTTTACATAATACCCCCCCTTTAAAGGTGCATTCAGATGTGAAATCAAGAATGATGATAAGACTGAGGAGGCCGAGTTTATTGTGATAAAAGGCAATGGGGAACCACTCCTGCGGAAAAAGACTGCTGTAAAGTTACGGGTGTTGAAAATAGATGCAAATGTGGCGGCTGTCACCGATTTAAAGCACTCTCTTAAAGGAACAGGCCACTGTTTTTACATACTGAGATATGTTCTTACCTTAGCTTTGACGAGTTCATTTGTACCTGTCTGGTCTCCACGTGTGCCTTCCGTAACGTAAACAAAGCACAGACGGAGTTAGCATTTAGCCTCTCTCTTCTCCTCTATAGCTCCAAACGAGGTAGATAGAAGCTACCAAACTATTACACGTGTTCCCTATTTAAATATGGTTATGTGAAGAGTTACACTATAAAGTATAATTACACAAAATTTAACAATGTAAAAAGGGAACTATATTGTAAGGTGTAATAATACCAGAAGTAATTCGGCCTCCGCGCAGTGATTTCTTCACTTTACTGTGCGGATGCCAAATTACTCTTGGTATTATTACACCTTACAATATAGTTCCCCTTTTTATCCGCTTAGAAAATCCACATTGTTTAATAATAGTACAGCTGTTGCCTAGTTTTTGTTTTAAAAGGTCAAGGAATAGTCACTTCCAAGGTGCGAGAAGTGATTTGAATACAGGCACACGGCCTGGAGAACCGAACCCGCTGGGGGTTACTGCGTGCGACAACCATCTTTGTTTAAGTTGGGGACATTATTTTGAGTAGATCAGGAATAATTGTTTTCAGTAAAGAGGCAATTTGAATACAGGCACACGGTATAAAATGACCGAACCCGCTGGGGGTTACTGCGTGCAACGATCACTTTGTTTAAGGGAGTTAGGAACACTGTCTGGAGGTAAAACGCAATGTCTGTGGCAATAAGGGATCCTTGAAGGCGAGAGGAGATGGAGAGTGACACGTTCTCTGTAGCAGGTGAAGGAGGAGGTTTTTTGAGTGTAGAAGAGGATAGTGACACAGAGGAGAGTGAGAGGCCGCCGGCGTATAGTGTAAGGTCAGGGAGCCAGTTAGATGAAATAATTCAAGTGAGTCCTGAGAAAAGGGTAATAAATGGAGAAAGGGAAACTAGAGCTCCAGAGGAGGAAGGAGAGTCAGAAGAAAGGCCCACTTGGATATACGAAGAGAAGTTAGATGAGTACAGTTGACAGACAAGATGATTAGCCCACTAGCAATAATCAACTCCACAACTACAACTTTGGGTCATGGGGCAGTATGAGGCATTTGAGGGGATAGTGCATCATTGTTGGTCTCCATGGAGTTTCGCGATGAATAAAGTAGATTAGATGAGGACATTTTTGAAGTCAATAATAGGGCCTCTGTATTTGATCCGTAGTTCCCAGGATAAGAGGCAGAGACAGAAGAAGGAGTTGCTAAAGGATAGTTGTAAAT
Organism: Proterorhinus semilunaris; assembly: GCA_021464625.1. NCBI lineage: Eukaryota > Metazoa > Chordata > Actinopteri > Gobiiformes > Gobiidae > Proterorhinus > Proterorhinus semilunaris. The sequence goes on from CM038343.1 coordinate 13,675,061, forward strand.
GATCAAAGGTTAGCAGAGGAGGAACTAGGAGTTTGGGATAAATTGGTAGAGTATTGCAAAGAAAATGCTGAGCCGAGACAAGTGCAGTTCCCAATTAGAGTAGAGACTCAATTAACGGACAGAGGAGGAACTATTTGGGTGTATAATGTAGGGTCCAAGCAGCCCAGTCTGTTGTTTAGTAAAATGTTCTCTCCCACTAAATTGAGGTATGCAGGAGTAGAAAGGGAATTGGTGTTGCTTTATGTAGCAGATAAGGGACTAAGAACTATGGTGATCCTGAGTCAGTGGAGATTAGAACTACCTGGCCATTGTTAAAGGAATTGTCGAAAGATACGGTGGAAGGTTCTAAGGCTTATCAGTCCTAATAGATCCTAAATGGCAGTTCAGAATGAGCAGTGACCTCCCGGCTAAACCTCCAAAAGAAGAGAAGGTAGTAAAGTTCTTGCCCAAAGTAATAATGTACACAGACGGAAGTAAGAAAGACCAGGACAAGGATAATGCAGTATGGGCCTGGATACGATATGATCTGTTGGGTAGGAAATTATTTCAACAACGAGGTCAAGTTACAGGGTCAGCGCAAACAGCAGAAATAGAGGCCTTCATGAAAGCCCTAGCATGGGCCGATAAAAGAAAGTTAAAAGATATCAAAGTAGTGTCCGATAGCAAGTATGTTGTGGAGGGCTTTGATCAAAACCTTGAAATATGGAGAAAGACTAACTTCCAAACACACCAAGGAAAAGAGCTGGAGCACATTGACAAATGGATAGTGATATCTCATTTGGCACAGAGGAAAATAATTTTAGTCGAACACATACATAGCCATCGCCCTGTAGTTGACGAGCGAGGAAAGGGAAATCAGGAAGTGGACAAGTTAGCTCAACAGCGGCATGCAGGGCCATTGTTTGAAACTAGAGCAGGTTATGTCCCTAAATCCTGGTATCAAAATGGAAGGATGGTAGTGCCAGAGGAGGAAATAGAAGGGTTTGTAAGGATGGCACATAAAGCTTTAGGACATGCTGGTGGGAAGAGAATAGAGCAGTGGCTCAAGAGACAAGAGGTACAGATTCAGGGGTGGAAAGAGAAATTCAAGGAGTTGAAAAGGGCGTGTGAGAGGTGTGTTCTAAAAGGAGGGATGCGAAAAGGTGAAGGCAGAGGATCTCAGAATAAAGTGTGAGACGCCAGGAAAGCATATCAGATCATACATCATATATCAGATGTAAGCCATCTTAGTAGTAAAACTAGAAGGGGTCATGATAAGTTAGTTAGTTAGATAGTTTGCATGGTTGCATCATTGCACAGTAATAAAAACTCAAAAGGAGTAGGCCGTAGCAAGTTAAGTTTTTGGTGTTTGTAGATGATGCTGGAGGATACACTAGGATTTATCCTATCAAACAGGAAAGTGCAAAGGAAGCAGTGAAATGTCTTTGTGAGTAAGTTACACTATTAAACAATATAGATGTTCCCTACGAACAGACAATGCGACTATGTTTGCCTCCAGACAATTTACTGAAATACTGGACGTTTTGGGAATCCAACATGTCTTATCAACACTGTACGCGAGTAAAACCAACGGATGCGTAGAGCGTGCCGTAGGGAGAGCAAAAGAACTTATAGCTTTGTCAGATGAGCAGTGGGATGAACCTGTGAGTCTGCTTAAAATAAACCAATGGCTATCGATGCTAAAACTGAAAAGAGGAGAGAAGGAGAATGATCCCAAATCTTGTGTCTTACGGGTAGGGGACCAAGTTTGGGTCAGGAGAGGGATAGTGTGCACTGGGAAGTACGTAAAAACCGACTTGGAAGGAAGCGACGAAATAAAGTCAATAGAAGGTAACCTGATGACCTTCAAGAGCGGAAAGAAAGTTAACCCAACACAACTAATTCTAAAATGGCAGAAGCCACGCGTATAGGAGAGATGGGAAAAGAAGAAGAAATTAGCACTTCATTGGGGCCTGCCGTAATGATGATGCAAGGCTGGTTGACCCCTGGAATAATGGTCGTTTGGGCAAGTGAAAAGTGTGTGAAGGTTGGAAGGGCGATGCCAGGAGCAGAGTCGGGAACGAGTGTTCAATGGGAAGAATATGTGCCTGGACAATGTGTTCTGTGTGGGTGTGAGTGCTTCAAATTGAAATGGAAAGGTTGGAAAAGAAAAAGCTGGGTCTTCAGCATGACAATGATCCCAAACACACCGCCCGGGCAACAAAGCAGTGGCTTCGTAAGAACCATTTCAAGGTCCTGGAGTGGCCTAGCCAGTCTCCAGATCTCAACCCCATAGAAAATCTTTGGAGGGAGTTGAAAGTCCGTGTTGCCCAGCGCCTGCCCCAAAACATCACCGCTCTAGAGGAGATCTGCATGGAGGAATGGCCCAAAATACCAGCAACAGTGTGTGAAATCTTGTGAAGACTTACAGAAAACGTTTGACCTCTGGTATTGCCAACAAAGAGTTTATAACAAAGTATTGAAATTAACTTTTGTTATTGACCAAATACTTATTTTCTACCATCATTTGCAAATAAATTCATAACATTTTTTCTGGTTTTGTTTTTCTCATTTTGTCTCTCATAGTTGAGGTATACCTATGATGAAAATTACAAGCCTCTCTCATCTTTTAAGTGGGAGAACTTGCACAATTGTTGGCTGACTAAATACTTTTTTCCCCCACTGTATGTACAAACTGCCAAGAGGTAGCCTAGTAATCATGATCTAAATTAAACCTAATGCTGACTATGTTTTAGAAGCTCTAAGGCGACGTTCATTACAAGATTGATAGTTACGACACAATCTGTCATTCACAGGCATAAACACAAAGCAAATGTTAGAAGAGCCCTATTGATCCTGGAGCGTCCGAGAGACCAGACACTGTGACGGAAAGTAAAGACGTCATGCTGACCACTCATACAACCGCTGGGCCACTACCAAGTCAAATACACACAAACATCAACTTTGCATTTCGCATAAAAAGTTGCATAATGCACCTTTAAAGTTTGAGGCTGGCATAAACCCATGAATTCATTTTTTCACATGAAGCACGGTTCATTTGGCACGCCCACTTTAGCTTTGTTTCTAGACCACACCATGGATTAATTTAATAATAGATCCATGCTAATTATTATATCTATGGGCCACACGCTTCGAAGCCTGTTTCATTTTGACCATCGCAGCCAAACACTAGGGGGCGCGCGCTAACAAGCCAGTCCGCACGGGGCGCTTCTGCTTCCTGTAGTGCTTTTGTTCCACTTCCGCCGGTCACGGAAGAGTCGTATTTAATGTGTTTATTAAAGATTGCTTTATTTCTGTTCCTTCGTGTACCATTTCTTGAAGCGGTAAGTTAATCAGAACATGAATCGCATTTTATAGCATTGTTTGTTCTCTGCTGTTTTGCGGAGACTATCCTCAATCACAGACACACGCGTGCGTTGTTGTGGTTGTAGCCCATGTAACTACTGCTACTGCTCTTTCTTCTTACTGTTTCAGCAACAACCCGCGCTATTATTTGGATTACTCGTTTACTCACTAACTAGATTCACACTTTGCTTTGTAATTGCTATTTGTGCATATAGCTGGAAGTCCCAGATTGAATCAGAAAAGAGTTCATTGGCAATGTGCCTTACTATGGACATAAATAATAAAGTACTAAGAAAAAATATTCTCATTACCTCCGCAAACAAGGACAATCGCACGTAAAAGGCTTCAATCTGCCCCACCACAGAGATGCACAGTTTAAGATTATCACTCTTTTTATTTATTGTTTATAAAAAAAAAAAATCAGATTGAATAATGTGTAACTTGTGGGAGTTTTTTGTTGCTGTTCTACCTCGTTTTGTTTTGTTTTGTTCCAAAGTAAAATAATAATAATAATTTTAAAAAAAGAAACTCAATATTGTGACTGATACGAAAAAAATATGAAATATAAAATACTGCATAAACTTAATACAGTGGTATTGAAAATGTTTTTATTATTTAGATTACAGAGGGAGCCCACGATGTCGCTGTATGATGACCTAGGTGTCGGGGCCAGTGACACCAAAACTGAAGGATGGTCCAAAAATTTCAAACTGCTGCAGTCTCAGCTCAAAGTAAAGAAAGCAGCTCTCACACAGGCCAAGGTGAGTAATCCTGCATAATGTGCCACACATGCTGTAAGATTTATATGCTGTATCTTTGGGCTTTTGTGTACTCCTTTTCCTCCTCCTACATGGAACATGTTGCAAAAAGGCTGGAAAATAACTGAACTTATTCCATTGAACAACTTTAAGTACAGATTGAGAGCACTAGAGACGACCTCTTTGAATTGTAACTGTTTTTCATGATTATTGTGTCGTTTAATTTTGAGTCTTGGCTCTTGCCTCTATATTTATTTATTTATTTATTTATTTATTTCTTTTTTTGAGCCGTCATTCTATTAGAGGCGCTCCAAAAAAGAAAAGGAGTAGGCTGAAGCCAGAAGCTTATATATACGCCTACCCCGTAAGAGAGTCTTGAGAGTCTTGGCCAGGACTCTCTTGAAAAAGAGGTTTTTAATCTCAATGGGACTTCCCTGGTTAAATAAAGGTAAAATAAAAAATACATTGATTTACAAATTAATATTCTGCGTCACTATAGTCCCAGCGAACGAAACCGGTCACAGTGTTGGCTCCTGTCATCGACCTGAAGAGAGGAGGCTCCAGTGATGACCGACAAATATTGGACAGTGGGCTTCACGCCGTCGTGGGACTCAAGGTCTGTATAATATAATGACAAAAGAAAAACAGATTCTTAATATACTGTGTAGGAATAGTTTTATTTGTAAATGGTCAGAAAATACTAATTAATAGATTTTTTTTTGTTCACAATAAAGTGCATTACATCTCTAGATTATAGTCCTGTAAATTCTTGATTCCAATAAGCATGTGTATAAGCCATGTATTCACTGATTATGTCCTTTTTTTTACTCCATAGATGTAACAATACTGTTGTTTTTAGTTTTTGTTAAAATAAACACATTTTTTATCAGAATAATACAAGTATTTTAGGGAACATATTTGATTGAATATGACTATATGAGTACAATGCATTATATGAATTGAAACACAATTAGAGCCCAGTTAGCTTGGTTTAGCCCCAGATGTACACTGTTTCTTTTCAGGACCCAGCACCCATTGGGTTCTCGTCTGGGGACGTGTTGATTCCTCTGGCAGACGAGTATGATCCTATGTTTCCAAACGACTACGAGAAAGTGATGAAACGACACAGAGAGGAACGGCAGAAACAGAGGGAGCAGGAAAGACAGAAGGAGATGGAGGAGAGAGAAAAGTATGCTCACGTTGTGAATATATTACTCTATTTATATTTAATCTATACACCTATCAATCATCAACTGTATAGACTATAATTACTTTATTGTCTACCATTCACAGTGATGACAGAAAATTGCTTTTAGCTTGCTCATTCATACATACAGTGGGTTGTATCTGCCCCCCTTTAACTTTTCGACGTTTTGCCACGCTATGGACCATGAACATTAATATTTTTGATTGAAATTTCATGTGAAAGACACACACTAAGTGACACACAATCGTCAAGTGAAATAAAATTAATGCATGATTTAGATGTTTTTTTTAATACATAAAAAACTGAAAAGTGGGATGTGCATGAGTACCGGCCCCCTTTGCTTTTAGTGCAACCAATTGCCTTGAGAAGTTTTATGAAGATTTCTGAATGATCACATGTTGCCCTAATGACTATATAGAGTCCACCTGTGTGTGATCTAATGTCACTGCTTTTGTGTCTGCAATGAACCTAAATAAACTTCTTTACTTATGGCAATGAACTTTAATTTTTTATTATAGGCCGTGCAGATGTACCGCTGTGTACAGTGGGTTGCATAAGTATCGGCCCCCCTTTAACTTTTAGACATTTTTCCAAACTATGGACCATAAACATAAATATATTCAATTGAAACACACACCAAGTAACACACAATCGTGAAGTGAAATGAAATGTATACATGATTTTTTTGTGTTATATAATAAAAAAACTGAAAAGTGGGATGTGCACAAGTACCGGCCACCAGTTGCCTTCAGAAGTTGAATAAAGATTTCTGAATGATCACATGTTGCCCCAATGACTAAATAGAGTCTACCTGTGTGTAATGTAATCTCACTTCAAATACAGCTGATCTGTGATGGTCTCGGAGGTCTGTTAAGAGACTATTGGGGAGCAGACAGCATCATGAAGTCCAAAAACACACCAGACAGGTCCGGGATACAGTTATTGAGAAGTTTGTTGCTCTCTGCAGTTCATCCAGGGTCATCATAGGCTTCTTGATAACAGCTGTGGTCAGTGCTGTCTTTGTTCGGTCAGTAAGTTTAGGAGGACGGCCGGGTCTTGGTAGATTTGCAGTGCAGCCATACTCTTTCCATTCCTGGATGGTGTTTGAACATCTCTCAAATTACAGTTAAACAGTTGGAAATCTTTTTATAACCTAACCCAGCTTTATACTTTCTCAATAACTTTATCCCGGACCTGTGTTATCTTGGACTTCATGATGCTGTCTGCTCCCCAATAGTCTCTGAACAAACCTCTGAAACCATCACAGATCAGCTGTATTTGAAGTGAGATTACATTACACACAGGTAGACTCTATTTAGTCATTGGGGCAACATGTGATCATTCAGAAATCTTTATTCAACTTCTGAAGGCAACTGGTGGCCGGTACTTGTGCACATCCCACTTTTCAGTTTTTTTATTATATAACACAAAAAAATCATGTATACATTTCATTTCACTTCACGATTGTGTGTTACTTGGTGTGTGTTTCAATTGAATATATTTATGTTTATGGTCCATAGTTTGGAAAAATGTCTAAAAGTTAAAGGGGGGCCGATACTTATGCAACCCACTGTACACAGCGGTACATCTGCACGGCCTATAATAAAAAATTAAAGTTCATTGCCATAAGTAAAGAAGTTTATTTAGGTTCATTGCAGACACAAAAGCAGTTCACCTCATCTAATATATCCTTGTGGCTGATTCTTTACGTATTTACAGTAATGTTCATTAGAATGCACAATTTCCAAAATAGAATAATAGAAACACTATGGCACAAACCGAGTGACATGGGGAATATTTTTGAGTCAGCTCAACAAAATTAAGTATGGGGTTTGGAGTTTGAAAGCACAACTTTGATTTTAAAATCTATTTAATCACCTTATGAACTCATTTACAAGTGAAACAATCGTCATCATAGTACATTAGAGATGAGTGTTAAATCAAGCTGGTTTATACTTTTTACCATTTGAGGCAGAAATAAACGATTCCACCATCGATCAAAATAGTTCTGTGTTGGTTACAGAAAGAGGAAAGACAGACATGATGGTGGTGGTGCTCCAAGTGGGTTCTCCCGATTTCCAACAGCAGAGGGCGAATCTGACGACGAAGAGGACTATGAAAAGGAGCGGAGGAAAAGGAGTAAGTGATGGCTTCCTTGGCTTTTGAAATGCAAACAATTCACTTTTTATAACTCGCGTCCATAATTGTCTGCAGCGCCCTTTCAGTTGTGAGTAAAGTAAAAACATTTAAAATATTTTCCACAGCTTTGGGTGGAGCAGCCATCGCCCCTCCGTCTTCACTTATCGACAGAGAAGGTAGGTGGCGTGTCTTCCTTATGAATCTCCATTCACAGTTTAAGCAGGTTATTTTCTGTGTGAATAAAGTTGCATTTATTTGCATCTCCCATTTGGTCTCAGTCATTTGAGATTCCAAACCTGGTTGTGGGGAGGGCTGCTCTATACAATGCCAAATTGTCTGTGTTGCAATAATAGATGAGGCAATATCAAGGCCAAGTTTTCTTTATTAGGACACGCATGTAAATTTGTTTGCAGATGGTTATACAGCAGTCCACAACATAAAAAATGCACAGTAAGGACAAGAAACAATATACAGGTGCAGTTTCAGTCTTCACGGGATAAAAACACAGAAAAAGAGTGTGAGGTTAGGGTTACCTTTTTATTCAGGGTGCAATTGCTGTGGGTATATCGACATAGCAATGAGCCACAATATATCGCAAAATCACTGAGGTCTTCAATCTGAGTGAGATTACAACACATGGTAACTTTAAAATCAGCAAAAGTTCATTTTTTAGCATCATTTTCTTAAATTAGTTCCATTTCAGCCTTGCTTTGGTCCTGATTTACTTGTTTGTTGTTACTTGCAGTTTGTGTAACGGAATATACTCTGTCAAAATTGTTTCGTGAAATGTTGCAAACATGGCCATATATTTACAGTTTTTGCCTGTTCCTTGAACACTATAGACACATGCTTGGACTAAAGTAACACAACTTGAAGCTTTTGTTACCATACCTCAAACACATGTACCCATACCTTAAACAAAAGCGCTGCTTTGCACTCTAGTTACAGTTCTGTAACACACTTATTCCTTTAAAAGTGTTGGTTCTTTTGTATCATGCAAGAACAGTTATTTGGATATGGCCAAAGCATACACTGGAGATGGAAGTTGTCTCAAAGAAAAGGCTTTTATTGCAGTTGTTCCTAGTTACAAAGTTACAAAGCAGTATAACCATCTGGTGACTTCAGAGAAAGAGAGGAAGTGAAGTCCAGACCTCCGTTGACAGATGCCTTTTATCCTAGTTTTGCACTTCTCTACACAGAGAGGGAGTCTGCCTACCAGTGAATCAGTTGTTTGTGTCTATGTGTTTGTACTGTATCTGTACTTCACGTTATGTTCAGAATGATTATGGTGTTGACCGTTTTTTATCAGCTAATCTCATTGACGTGGTCTTCTTGTTCTGTAGCGTGTGAGCAAAGCATGAGTCAGGAGCTTGTTCAGATATCGTTACAATCCTTACACAACACACTTGGTCCTGCACTACGCTCTATTTCATACGTAAGACACTTTGTTTAAAAATGAAATCTCAGGGTGCCATTTGGAAAACACATGTATCCAAAATACAAAACACATCGGGTAATTGCAACTACTCAAATACACACCTGAGGGCACTGACTTGCAAAATTGAACACCAATAAACCAGCTACAAAGAGCCCTCAGTTTAGCCATTTTAAGAACTTTGCAAGCATGGATGGAGGGAGAGCGAGAGGCAGAGGTAGAGCCAGAGGAGGAGGTCAAGGTCAAAGAGGCCATTGCCGGATCCCTATTCCTGTTGATAGAGCAACAGTAAAATTCCTAGTTTGTAAACCTTGTTCACAAACCTTGGCAATAAACGAATTCTGATTCTGATTCTGATTCTGAACTTTAGTGGACTATGAAAACACAATTGCCATGATTTTCTGTGTTTACAGTATAGTGTTTTTTATATTACAGTATTTTTATATATATATATTTTTTTGCTTTATCTGAATTCTTGTTGCTGAACTGTACAATTTTGAGTAGACCTATTTGCTTTTTTGATTTGTTTACAAATGTGCCTCCTGAAAATATGCCTTCTGAATAAACAGTGAAAATCAAAGACTGCAGTGTTTTATATAAAGTAGACTAGTGTGTCCCCCTGATCTGAAAGTGTGTGCATTTGATGCAAGTATGTGTAATTTTGTCATTAGAGTTACATTTTGACAAGGGAATGTTAGGTTTTGATAGCAGAGTTTAGGTTTTGATAATAGACTTTAAATTTGACACAGATGTTAATGGTATATTTCCCAGTGTTGTGTCATGTTTACTTGTGTGTAGAGTTTTGGCACAATGAGCGAAGTTTTCCAAAATGCCTCGGGCAAAAACTGTAAGTTACGTTTTGCTTCCAGGGCCCTCACCATTTACGTATGAAGATGAAAGTCGACCGTCCCGAGCTCCAAAGGCGGCCATTCCTCCTCCAATGTACGATGACTCGGACCGGCCGCGGTCTCCTCCAGGACCCACCAGCTCCTTCCTGGCCAACATGGGGTGAGCAAAACAAAACTGTTCTCATAAATAATATACCATGTAAATGTGTGTGATTCACCAAAGTTGAGATCGTGATTACGATTAAACGTAGATGAATTGCCATTAATTGTGCAGCTCTCTTGAGCATCAGGTGTTGATTAAAATCTTTTTTATGATTATTAACTTGCTTTATCCACCAAATCTTACATTTTCTTTTTACCAACAGAGGCACAGTGGCCCACAAGATCATGCAGAAATATGGTTTCAAAGAGGGCCAGGGCCTGGGCAAACACGAGCAGGGTCTAAGCACCGCGCTGTCTGTGGAGAAGACAAGCAAGAGAGGAGGCAAGATCATAGTGGGAGACGCCGCAGAGAAAGGTAACACAAACGGCACTCTTTAATGAAGCAACCACATAATGTTATATGTTTATAAGTGTGGTAAACGGGCTGGGTCATGTCATGTTTGTTTTTTACCAGCCCATTGTAGTAATTATGGTCCATTCCAGAGTTACATTTAGATTTATTAAAGATTTACATGGTTTTGTCAGTGTCACTTTAGCTTCTTGTGGTTACAATTCATTTCAATCGATTTAGATAGAATAATCTTAGACCAAATTATCAATAGTTGCTGCTGTACGTTTGAATTAATTTTGCCTGTTGTGGAGAAGTATGTGGTCGTCATTCTGTGATGTTGTCTATGCATGTGTGTATTTCTTTACATTGTGGTTGTGAGCAGCGGGCTCCGGTCTGGCAGCCGACACTTCAACCTCTGCAGGTTTGAGCTTCTCTCACTGAACGTGGGTCTGTGTGTTTGCATGGCTTTCTCCCATAGCTCCGCTCTGACCATTCAGTGTTTAATAACCTCCAGTAGATAAATGCCAGGATTTGGTTTTTTTAACTGTTCCCCTTCAAAGACTTTGGTAACCGAGATTGTTATCAAAACTGATGCATGTTTATTAAGGCTGGTTAAAATCAACAATGTTAAGATTCTACTGGGACGTTCTTTTTTGAATGCCAAAAACGTATATAAACATTTGTCTTTAGATGTCCACGTTTAATTCCTGGTGGTTCCTGGTGATACAGCACTGAAAAAGTCACTTGGTTGTCCTCGCTAAAATTGATAATGCAATTTTTTAGTAGAATGTATAAGCAATATTATTCTGTTTTATTGTTCAGCTCCAAGTAGATGATGAATAACACAGCTTAAGTACAAAAAAATAATTGTTCAGGATGACCGGTACTGGTGTCATCAACCAAGTATCGTTTAAGTCGTAAAAAGTACAGAAAAAACGCCTTTTTCACACAAGCACACAGCCTTTTTCCAGTCTAAAAACTTTACCCCGATGGACCTTTGTTTCCTGATTTGTTTATTGGACAACTTTGCTATAAGTAGACATTTTCTTCCTCAGTCCCATCCCAACATCTGTGGCCATATATAGCCAGTGTCTGTAATGGCTTTACAGCGCAATGACTAAAAGTGTTTTGAAGCTGCTGCAGGACCCAGAGTACTTTCAATGTGCTGCACATGAAATGAAGGATAAATCTCTGAAATTCTCAAACTGTCACTTGCATTAGAGGTCCATAAAATATAAGTTATTTTAATAATTATAGACCACACTTCACTTCTAATTACTCATGAAAACTCTACCAATACAATCAGCAAAAAATTTACCTTCATGTTATATAATGATTTGGTTTTATAGTTGGTTATATTATTTACCTATTTAGTTACCGGTTTTAGATGCATGCTCTGCTTATAGCCACTAGATGTCCTTATAGAGTTGCTTCATGGTACTAGTGTGGGACAGTGAAAGTAGCCAGCAAACATCCCAAAACACTGAAAAGATATTTTAAATGACACAAGCGCTGATAGTTTACGGTTTTATGATGTTCATGAGCCATTCCTAACCCTTGCCTTATATTTACACATGCGGGTGATCCACTTCACCTTACTAATTTGAGTGGTTTTATTTCTTAAATGGATTAAAAACTATACTTTTAATTTTAAATGATTGTTGTCAACTTATTTCTTGTTTTCTTTTTTCAGCTGCAGCAGCAGATGCTTCCAAAAAATCAGACGCCAACCCTCTCACAGAGATCCTCAAAAACCCGACCAAAGTGGTACTGCTAAGGGTATGTCTGGGGGCAAATGTATTTAATATAATATGATTTATTTATTATCCCAGCTGTGAAATGTATATTGATAGTTTTCCTGGATAAAATTTATTTCATACGTGATAGGTTGGTGATACAAATCCAGCTCCGTGTCCTGTTTAAGTGATGTAGTACTTCATGCTCCTTTCTGACAGAGGATGGAAAGTTATTTATGTAATAATGTGGGAAAGATTGATTTAAATCTATGGGCTTAAGCGCCAGTCAGCCCAAAAACAACTGCGGCAGTGTAAGAGGGCTCCAGACTAACATTTTGGGTTTGTTGCACTGATGTACATTAATTTACGTGCACCATCACATTGTTTAGATCAGGGGTGCCCAAAGTGGGGCCCGAACAATTCCATTGGCCCGCCAGAATGACCTGTGCAAATGTATAGGCTACTGAAAAATAAAATAGAGTAACTATTATTATTTGCAGTTATAGTATGTGTTTCACGCTTGACATCGCCATGTTTCGCCCGCGACCCACAGGCACTTTTTCATTTTGGCCCTCGGAGACAAAAAGTTTGGGCACCCCTGGTTTAGATATTAGCACTTTTCGCCCAAAAGCTTCAGTACCAATATTTCAACAATACATTCATTAAACAATGCATCTATTTCAGTTCATCTTCTATTACCACGCATTGTAAGTCTCAGTATTTTCACAGCCTCATGATGTTTTCATGGGCAGACTGTTTGACTAGATCTGCTGTTGTGATCATGAGTCTGAGTCATCATGTCAAACCTTGCCTTGCGCGTCTTACTGTGTCCTCCACATGCAGTTACCTCAACCACCTACAGCACTAAGAATAGCCCGGGTGCATTAATCAGCATGAGTGCGCTCGTTCCCGGCGTAAAAAATATCTATATTTGGGGTCAAAGTAATTCTTAGACATGCAGCAGGTTGATTGTAGAGGTTCTTGGGTAGACCAAAATACTGTACTGTCTTTTCGTAGTGTTCATATTTGATATAACTATAGGGAAGCTTGGTGACCGGACCCGGTGGAGGCTTTCTGTGTAGAGTTCGGATGTTGTCTCTGTGCTGTAGTTATGTCGAAGTAGCACAAAGATTTTACAACTAAGGAAAGTTGTTGACTCTTTGATCTAAGCAGGTCCCAAATATATTCCGCTCCAATTAAAGAGCCTCATTTTCTTATTTTGATATTTTTTAAAGAAGCCAGATATTACTGACATCTGACAACTATTTTTGTGCTGTGGCTGATCATTTCTTTTGTGTAAAACTGCATAAAAGCAAAAGATCCAGTTATTTTCCACAAAGATCGGTTCAAAATATCATATGCCGTCATATAGGGGTGTGACAATATATAATTATATTGCAATATATCGAGATATTTTGAATATTTTAAGGCGGCACGGTGGCGCAGTGGTTAGCGCTCATGCGTCACAGCTAGAAGGTCCCGGGTTCGATTACCACCTGGACGGGGCCTTTCTGTGTGGAGTTTGCATGTTCTCCCCGTGTCTGTGTAGATTTCCTCCGGGTACTCCGGTTATCGCAGTATCGGCGTTTCATAAGGCTATCGTTATTGTGAGCCATGTATCGCGTCTCCAATTGTGAGGTACCCAGAGTTTCCCAGCCCTACTGTCATAACAACATCAGCACTGTTACCTGTTTGGTGTCTGTGTCAATAAAGTTAGCCGATGTCTCATGACTAAGAGCTATTGAAAGCCTTGCCACGGTCATCACTGTGTTTTTTTTTCTTCAGAACATGGTCGGTCCAGGGGAGGTGGATGAAGACCTGGAGGAGGAGACCAAAGAGGAGTGTGAGAAATACGGCAAAGTGGTCAAATGTGTCATATTCGAGGTGAGTGCAGTGGGTTTGTGTCGGATAAACACTGTACCTCAGCTCTCTTTACTCATCGACACATTTACAGATCGCGGATGTGACGGATGATGAAGCTGTCAGGATATTCCTAGAGTTCGAGAGAGTGGAGTCTGCGATCAAAGGTGAGCCATGTTTTTGATTAGCAGAGTTCCCTGGTCACGTAGGGCCATGGGAGCAGCTCGGGGGTATAAACAGAGGAGTAATGAATGAAATAATGGGCGCTTCAAAGTATATTCAAGCATCCACAAATGGCTCAAAACATTAAGATAAAGCTAAAGACTGTTTGCCTATTATCCTCCTTCCTCCCAAGTTCCTACCCCGAAACTATACTGCATTGGAACTCGGATGTGTTCACCAGTCGTGACCCAGTAGTTATTACAAGTTTTTATTTATGTAAAATTTATGTAATTTCTATTTCCCGCCCTTGTATAAGTGCTCCTAAATTACGTGTAAAAAAAAAAGTCCTCCTAAATGAGTTGTCCCAGATCAGAAATGAGGTGAGACGGGGCTCCCAGAAGGATTACATCAGTAAGTGTCCCATTGACCCAACACTGTGCCCCTGAAATACAACCAGGAAACGGGACAGTGTTGAAGAAAAGCACAGGGTTTGGAGAATTTGCTGTACCTTACCTGTACTACCATGAACACAGTTTTTATCATTAGCAGTAGCGTGGGAACTTCCTTTTTTTTTTGAAAAGGGTACTGAATGCAAGGAGGGTCACAGTGATGGCCCAAGGACGGGGCTGGATGGGAAGTTTTTGTCCATAGCTGTTTCAGTCACAAATATGCTGTGGTTGAGGGAGCAACCATAGCAAGTGGGTCCTTTTCTTTCTTTTTGTGTCCAAATGAAAGAAAAGGACGGTAAGGACCGACGAGGATAGTTACAACGCCTGAAAATTTCAAACAAGTTTGTCTGTCTATGCTGCGCGATTTTGATAAAAAACCTAATTGCGTTTTTTTTTGGACGAACATTGCGATTGCAATTCAATTTTTATATTTGATACATTTAAATGCATAACTGCTAAAATGATGAGCGAAGGAAGTCATGTTACTTTTAGAGTGTCCAACAACATATTCTTGCTCAAATTGCCACACATTAGAACAATACACAATAATCTACTTTCAAAAATATTTGGTTTTATGTGGACAGGTCCCTCTTCTGTAGGGGTTTCCCCGACATTCAGAGTACCGTCATTTTCGGACTATAAGCCGCTACTTTTTTCATATGCCCAGAACTATGCGGCCTATTCAACAATATGGCTAATTTTAAGATTTTCGTGCTAACTGCGTAGAGTTTAGATCTTATGCCCGAGCCCGTCCAGAATATCATAATTGAAGGAGTTGTCCCGTAGTTCAGTCCTTATCCCTACTTCGACCGCTCCCAGAAGTGTGGCCTGTATATGTACTTTTTCATTTTTCTTTCTGAATTTAGTTGTTGGGGCTTATATTCAGGTGCTCTCAATAGTCCGGAATTTACGGAACCTCTGGGAGACAGCAACGTGATTAAAATAAGTCTAGGCTGGAATCACATAGCGTCTACCTAAACACTTTAGAATTTGCTTCATGGAAACCCCGCCCTTTTTATCTGTTGTAGCTGAACCTGACATCAGATGCTCTACAATTCTGATTCGTGAACATCTATCAGTCAAATGCCAGAGACAGAAAAAAAAATCCTCCACTTCTTGAGGTTAGGTTATTGCAGTAGTCGAAACCTCAATTGAAATTCGATATCGATAAACCTTGCAGTCCTAGGCCTGCGCTCTCCCCTGCACATGAACATGCAGTTGTCCTTGGCATGTCGGGTCGATTTCTTCAGTGAATTCTTCATGATTACTCCCTATTAACCCATACAAAATTATTTCAATGGATTTTTTGAGAGAAACCTTCCAAGGGCGACTGATCTCCCTGAGAGGGGATTCAAACTGACCTGCACGGTCGCCTCATTTAGCCCCGTGTGATTATTTCCTGTGGGGTTATCTCAAATTCCTGGTTTATGACAATCATCCACAGACCCTGGAAGACCTACACAATATACCAGCACGCTTGAAAGGATCAAAGCTTTAAAAATAATTTGAATCAGTGTGTTGACAATGGAACCGACATTTAGAAGATATTGTTTTCAGAACTGTTTAAAATAAATTTTCCAATGCTGTGTGAGTAAGGAGTTTTGAAACGTGCACCGTTTTGTTTTATCTTATTTTCAAATAACGCCCCACCTTTTATGTTTATTAATGTATTCCTGTAAAACTAAAGTAAATTCTTAAACCAAAATTTCTGCCCAATGAGAGCTTGAGTTGGTTATGAAGGTTGGTAGTTTACCATGCTCCTGTATGTATTGTCTGGTACCACATCAGTGTTGTAAATTGTTATTACTATTACTATGGTACTTTTATTTATTTACAGTAGCTTTCAAGCTGCTGTTCTGCACTTGCCTTTATTGTATCAGTTTTACGTGATTGCTTTAGGGCCACATTGTTTTTTTTTTACAATATTTTTAATTGTTGAAAATAAATAATGTAAGGAATTGTCTATCATTCGAGGAAACTTTGATAAAACAGAGGAAAAGTCCAATCAACAGTTCTTGGAAAATGACACGCTTTTCCTTTCTCATTCTTACATGTTGTCTTCCTTATCAACATGTGATTCAGTATTGCAGTCGCGTAGATGTAACGATTCATAAATGTTTTCCATGTCTCCGCAGCTGTTGTGGATCTAAATGGACGGTATTTTGGAGGTCGCGTGGTCAAGGCCTGCTTCTATAATCTGGACAAATTTCGTATTTTGGATCTTGGGGAACAAGTCTGAAGTCTCCCTGATGCAAATCCCACATTCAAACACCTTCTTGTACATATGTTTTTTTTTTTTAAAGTACCTGATTTCTGGATTATCAAGTGTCTGAAGAATGTGATCAGTCTGTGCTGTCCCGTCATTCAAAACATCTTTATAAACTAATAAAAGGTAAAACTTTCTTTGTCTAATCTTTGACTTACTACTGTAGATACTTACTACTGTAGATACTTACTACTGTAGAACAATATTGTTCTCAAATTGGTATGTGTCTCGCAACTTTACTTTCAGTTTTGTCTTTGCTTAAGTGTCATTTGCTTTGGTGACTCAAGTATGTGCACTGTTGACACAATACTTAGCACTTGCTTATATATATCTAAACTGGGACTCGCCTGCACCTTGGTCTAAACCAGGTACAAACTGTAGACGTTGGACTTCTAATTTTGAGCAGAGATCTTTCATCTGACTGAAGGGTTTGCACATTTTCTTCACATCGCTTCACCAACCTGGCTGTTGTGAATGCAGTATGTAAGCGAGTTTAGCATTTGTTGAGCTAATTGTAAAAATCTGTCTCAAATTGAATACACATTACATTTTATTACCTGAATTGTATTTCAAAAACTTGAATTGCAGCCGAAAACTACCATTTCTATATATACAGTGCCTCTCGAAAGTACTAATACACCTTCAACTTTTGCACATTTTGTCATGTTTACAACCCTAAACATAGAAAAGTGGGGCGTGTATAAGTATTCATACATGGAATGTAAATGGAAAGAGTATAGCACCACTGCGAACTTACCAAGACATGGCCGTCCATCTAAACTAACAGACCGAACAAGGAGAGCACTGGTCAGAAATGCAACCAAGTGTCCCAAGATAATGTAAGATGATTTATTTTTCTTTTATTTAACAGGCCTCAATATGTTGAGGCACAGGTGCGCATTTCCTTGGCACCTGTGGTACTGATTGTTGGGTACTATTTTATCCTTGGCGGAGGGATATGGATGCTATGTATAAAAGCCGCTGTGGGTCTGTGTTGGGGGGCTTAATTTGTTTGCCAATATGTCTTCCAATAAATGTTCCTGAGGAGCTATTCCCTCTCCGTGTGCTCCGGGAAAGGCTAACGGCATGAACGACGGCGTTTACTACGATTATACACGGACATTGGTTGGCATTTAAGGACTATTTTCATCTCTCTCAACTATGGCAAGTACCCATTGGAACGAGTTGCCCTTTCATTCTGCTAATCGCGCCATTCCGCAGTACCGCCAACTCTTTATGGGGGACGGCAAAGAAGATTTTTCAAGATGGTGCCGCCGTTTTGAGGTAACTGTAAGCGCAAACCCCGATGCTGATGATGACAGTTTGGCAAAGTTACTACCTACATGTTTGGGTGGCGCGGCTTTCAGTTATTGGGACAGCTTACCGGAGGCCACAAAGGCAGACTTTACAAACGGCCTATTTGTCCACTTTTCAGAGCTACATTAATGCCCGCAGTCGCAATCAGGGTGAGGCTTTACCTGTTTTTGCCGCTGAAATTGCTCGACTAGTGGATGATGCTTTTCCCACTTACGGTGATAATGCAAAGAACGGGGAGAAATTCCGAAGGTTTATTGCTGGACTCGACCCATACCTACAACTTCGATGTCATGAACACGGCGTGAAGACACTGGAGGAGGCTCTTCAGTTTGCCATGCAGATCGAGGCTGCCCATCAGGCTAGCACAATGTTTGCTACTTCTAGTCCGACACAGTATTTTTCTTCACATCCAGTGTACCCTGCTATTTTACCGGTGCCACCTGTTCCTCAACCTGCACCGGCTCCGCAGCCTACACCCGCTTCACTGAGCGTCAACTCAGCGAGTGCGGAGGTGATGGATAAAATGTTACGGACTATTGAGACGCTTTCTGACAAAGTTGAACAGTTACAGATTTCAGTGGACCGTGACCGACAGAACAGACACGACTATGGATATCGGCGTGGGAGCTCCACTCCCGAGGGACGTCGTGGGGACCGCTACGCTGATGGCTACTCTGGATCTTCACCTCGAAACCGCAGTTCCCGCCTGACACCTCGACGTGAGGAGGAGGATTACCACCAGCGTCAGAATCACCGCACACGATCTGGATCATCAGACAGCTTTTCACAAGGATTCGACACTTCCCAGAGAGGCAACACCAATCGTGGCCGCTCTCCTGACCGCTATGGAGGTGGTCGCTATCGACATTCTCCCAATCCTGGGCGAGTACGCTTCCAGTCTCCATCACATCCCAGGTCAAGTCAGGTAAACTACAAATAGTTGACAATGAGGGCCGATTGCCAGCTATAGACCCTACTCGGGCCCACAAAGACAAAGTTACTGATTCCAAAACTACTGCAAATGACATCACATTTGTGATGGACGTAGAGAAAAGATATGTTTCAGTTGTTATTGAAGACACATTAGTGCACGCTTTTGTTGATACAGGAGCTGACGTTTCAGTCATGAATGAAGACTTTAGAATGAATACTCCTGCCCTGCATAAGAAGCTACTGGTGAAGCAGTTTGTCCCTCTCACTGGAGTCACAGGTGACTCACTGGACTCTGTAGGCTCCATGTCAGTGAATCTAAGCATTGCACACAAATCTATGACTCACTCACTCCAAGTTGTCAGAAATTGTACTAAACCAGTTATTTTAGGTTGGGACTTTCTGGTTGCCAATGGTATTAATGTGGACACCCGAAACATGACTCTGGATGTAGACGGCAAAGCTTTACCACTGGTCAGTCCACGTCAATATGTTCCATACCTAACTGGCGTCTCAGTTTCCTCCACAGTGACTCTTCCAGCGATGTCTGAGAGGGTCATCACAGCTTCTCTGGATGCACCCCTCAAAGACTCCTACCCAATGGCTATACAGGTGTGTTTGAACCTCACTACACAGACCAAACTTCTGCAGGTTTTGCATGGACTATAGCCAGAGTAGAAAGGGGGTCTACTTTTATTAAGGTGGCAAATCTTTCTCACAGTGAAGTCAAGTTACATGGAGGTACACAAATAGGACGTTTTCACGCTGTGTCGGAAGATGGACAAAGTGAGTTTACTGTTATGGACAGTTCTATCTGTAATGTGAATACACAGATGTCCACCATTCCAAAGCCAGTGACTGTCCATGATGTAATAAACTCAGATCTGACGCAGACTCAACAACAACAGCTCAAAGACACTTTAAGTTCTTTCGCTGATGTGTTTAGTCAACACTCGCATGACTTTGGCAGGACTGAGTTAGTCACCTATAAAATTACAACAGACTGTGACATACCAATATCTCAAAGGGCATATCGCACCTCTCCTGCCATGAAAACGGAAATCCGGCGTCAAATTGAGGCTCTTAAAGCGCAGGACTTGATTGAGGACAGTGCCAGCCCCTGGGCCAGTCCAGTGGTTATGGTGAAAAAAAGAGATGGCTCATACAGATTTTGTGTGGACTTTCGAAAATTAAACTCTGTCACCATTACTGACTCGCACCCCTTACCTAGAGTTGATGATAGTTTGGACGCACTGTCTGGCTCTCAGTACTTTTCCACCATGGACATGTCAAGCGGGTACTGGCAAGTACAAATGGATCCCGCAGATAGACATAAGACTGCATTTACAACCGGTGACGGCCTTTACCAGTTTAAGGTTATGCCTATGGGCCTTAAAAACTCACCACCAACATTTCAGAGGCTCATGGAACTGGTTTTAAGGGGACTTCACTGGACTACCTGTGTTATTTATCTGGATGATATTATTTGCATGGGTAAAAACTTTGACGATCACCTTTTAAATCTCACGGACATTCTCACTCGTGTTAGACAAGCCGGTTTAAAACTAAACCCAAAGAAATGTGACTTTTGTAAACCGACAGTAAAGTACATGGGGCATGTTGTGTCGCGTGAAGGACTGACTCTCGATCCAGTTAACAGTGAGCGCATTCGTGACTGGCCAGTGCCTCGCTCACCAACTGAAGTACGTGCATTTTTGGGACTTTGTTCGTACTACAGGCGTTTTGTCCACAAATATGCCTTCATCGCTCAGCCTCTCCACAAACTGACAGAAAAACAAGTGCCATTTGATTGGACGGAGGACTGTGCAGGGGCTTTTCAAACACTAAAGGAAGCACTAACTTCACCCCCAGTGATGGCATTTCCCAACTTTGACCAACCGTTCATTTTGAGTACAGACGCATCTAATTTTGCAGTGGGCTCAGTGCTCTCTGATTCAAAATGGACAGGAAAGAGTGGTAGGATATGCAAGTCATGTACTTTCAAAGACGGAGCGAAAGTGGTCAACGTATGATAAAGAGCTGTATGCTATTGTGTGGTCAGTCAGGCATTTCAGACATTATCTGAGTTGTAATCCCTTCACTATCATTTCTGACCATCGCCCTCTGCTCAGTTTAAGGAGGATGGACATCACCCACGATCCTACAGGACCCCGGGGTCGTTGGGCTTTGGAGCTGGACCCCTACCAATGGACAATCATTCACAAAGAGGGAAAGAAGCATACAAATGCTGATGCTATGTCACGTATACCATTCTTAGCACCAGTCCCGACAGACATGACAGTTTCACCTTCTCCTCCAAACAGTCACACTCATACCGATAACACAGACAAACCCAGGTCAAAACCAGAGTTGACAGATTTTGCTCTGAAATCTCCTATAGAGACTAATGTAACATCTCAGTTGTGTTTCGTGGACAGTGACGTTGCACCGGTCATTACTGGTATTGCCACATTAGCACAGACTTTTTCTGTAAATAATGCTGACATTGTATCTTCCCAACTGTCTGACCCAGTTCTTGCAGAAGTGTATAGCTGGGTACAACAGGAGAAACGTCCTTTCTTGAGACAGGTTAAAGGTAAAACTCAGAGAAAGCTTTGGTGGCACTTTCCTAAACTAGTGTTATGTGATAACTTGCTTTGCCGAAAAGGTCATGGTGCCCCAGGGAAACCAGAGGTTTATCAAGTGTTAATACCATCTTTACTCGTTACAGAGACACTGCATTTCCTTCATGGTAATCCTTGTTCTGGTCATTACAGTGCTGAGCGCACATTTAAGAAGGCCTTGTCCATGTGTTATTGGCCAGGTATGAGGTCTGATATTGAGAACTTTTGTAATCAATGTGGGTCATGTGAAGCTTTCAGGAGACCTGTGCCACAGCACAAGGCACCTTTAAAATCTATTCAGGTTGACCATCCTTTTCAGTTTGTTTGTACTGATATTACTGAACTTCCTGTGACTTCTGCTGGTAACAGGTATGTGCTGGTAGCACAAGATCATTTCACCAAATATGTGAATGCTTATCCTATGACTGACCAAAAGGTTGCTACTGTAGCAAAGTTACTTTGTGAGAGGTACATTCCGGAACATGGTGTTCCTGAGGAACTGTTTTCCGATCAGGGTAGACAGTACGAGTCGGAAATTATTCAGACAATATGTCAAAGACTGAACATTAAAAAGAAAAGGACAACTCCATACCACCCAAGAGGAAATGGTATGGTGGAAAGATTTAATAGAACTTTGAAAGAACAGTTGGCTAAACTAATTCAGGACAAGGGAGGTGAATGGGACCACTATTTGCCAGCTGTGGTTCTGTCTTTTAACTCCACACCTCATTCAAGCACCGGATACTCACCTTTCTTTCTTACATATGGCAGAGAGCCCAGGTTGCCTGCTCACGTTCATGTGTCATCACCTCAAGACTTTAACAACTCACAAAACTATGGTTCACAACTGGTTGCACGCTTGGACTCTGCTTTTGAGTTAGTTGCGTTGCATCGGGAGGAACAAAGACTAAAGCGTGAGCATTATTACAACCAACCATGGGCGTCGGAACCATTCATTGTGAGGGGGACGTGTCCCCCCCCACTTTTGAAAAGTGGTTGATTGGTCCCCCCCACTTTCACAACGTGAATTTTCATTGACTTTACATTTACTAGTTTAGACTGGACCTTTTCAATAGGCTCCCCGAGGCCAAACAATTAAATATGACCCGCGCCTTATTTTCCATACATTTAAAAACATATGTATTGGCATTATCCCATTATCCGCGCCAGTATCGCGTCGCTCCGCGGCGCATACGCTCCGCTTTGCGTAGAGCTGTGTTCATGCGGCTCCTCACCTCAGAGCGGCTGAAATGTAAACATGTCTCTGTAAACCGCTGAAAAACGGCTAAAGTGAGAATACTGAGGATTATTGTTGGACGGACGGACAGATTTGACCACACCGAAGCACAAGGACACTCGTGCATCGTTTTTCCGGAGTTTTTTACGGATTCTCACATGGAGGAGCAGGACTTTTCGCGGTCCTCGGCAGGTGGACAGCGTGTCTTCATCGGTACAAAGGGCCTGACCAGTAACTTTAAGGTGAGGAACATCAGTTTTGGACGTGTTTGTAAAGCGAGTGTTGAAACTGATGTAGCGTGAATTTGGGGAAACTGCCCCGGGCTAGCACGAGTGTTCAACCGGTCAATACGCCGTTAAACCTCACTGCCTGGACTCTAACTTAACCAAATAACATCTGAATTATTCATTTGACGGATAAATGTTCGCTTCCTTTACCCCTTGACTACATTTTATCTGCGTTTGTGGGAAATGTGAAGATACGAGCGTTGAGATGTTTGTTTGCGATGGCAGGAGTTAACGGGTGTGGCTGAAGCTAAATGTGGATGCAAACACGAGCGCGCCGTCTCATAAGAGTTTCATTCACTGAGTTTTTTTCACAAAGCGTCATGAAGCCAGGGCTGGACAGGAGAACAGCGGCTCCACAGGTGTTTGGTTATCCGCCCTATATGTCCACCCAGCTGCCAGGAGGAGGCGCTGCTGAGCCGATCGAGTCTCTCACGTATTCTTGAAGTAGCGCTCGATTTGGATGTAGTCCCGCTAAAGCAATAACATTGCTCTGTGTCCTGACCGTGTCCCACTGTAGTTCTTAATGTTAAGAAGTCGACCCCCTCCATTTTTGAAATGTGTCCCCCCCCACTTTCCAAACGCTTCCGACGCCGCTGCAACCAACAGACCAAGTTCAAGCCTTATGTGGTTGGTGATTTTGTTTGGTTAGATGATCCCACAACGCAAAGACAAAAACTTTGCCCAGATTGGACTGGACCATTCAAGGTTTTATCTGTGGATGATAATGGACTCATTTATAAGCTGTTGGGCATGAAATATCCTCAGGCTGCACCAAAAGTCATCCACTATGGTCGTTTAAAACCTTACCGCTCTAAGGTGTCTGTAACCCCACCTGTAATAGACACTTTGCCAAGGTATACTGCACTGTCTGGTTCACTTCCTTTGCGTTTTGGCCAAACAGTAAACCAAGTACCAGGGAATGGGCCCTCTGTACCCTCACTTAAGACCTACTGGACGGGTCTCTCACAGGCCGCCCTTGCAAATCCAAAATGAAACATTGCAGCCCCCTAGTGGTGATCTTGCCACAAGGAGTGGGCGCATAGTACGTAAGCCTCAGCGCCTTCTCTCATAAAAAACAAAAAACATTTGGTAAGGTTATACCACATTCGGAGGTCATGGTTTATATGTTGACCATTTGTTTTTTTGTGTGTGTGTTTGCTCCTCACTGTTACTAGTTTACGCTTTGTGACAATATTTCATGGTGATTTATTTTAGGGTAAAAGTAATTAAGATATATGTCTCATATAAGAAAATCAAAAACAAGTGACTATATTTTGAAATGTGGACATTTCTTTAAAAGAGGGGGAAGTATGTAAGATGATTTATTTTTCTTTTATTTAACAGGCCTCAATATGTTGAGGCACAGGTGCGCATTTCCTTGGCACCTGTGGTACTGATTGTTGGGTACTATTTTATCCTTGGCGGAGGGATATGGATGCTATGTATAAAAGCCGCTGTGGGTCTGTGTTGGGGGGCTTAATTTGTTTGCCAATATGTCTTCCAATAAATGTTCCTGAGGAGCTATTCCCTCTCCGTGTGCTGATTACACACGACCTTCTTTAGACCTGTAACACTGACGAACACCCAAGTAATCGGCGTGTTACAATAACTCTGGAGGAGCTGCGACGTACTGCTGCTGAGCTGGGGGAATCTGTACATGGGACAACTATAAGTCGTACTCTACACAAATCTGGCCTTCATGGACGAGTGGCAAGAAGAAAGCCATTATTGAAAGGAGGCCATAAGAAATCCCCTTTGAAGTGTGCTAGAAGTCATGTGGAGGACACAGCTACCATGTGGAAGAAGGTGCTTTGGTCAGATGAGACAAAAAATTTACTTTTTGACCCAAATGCAAAACGTTATGTATGGAGCAAACCTAACACTGATCATCGTCCTGAGTGCACCATCCCAGTGTCAAATATGGTGGGGGGAGCATCATGCTATGGGGCTGCTTTTCCTCAGCGGGGACTGGGAAGATTGTAAGAATAGTTGGGAAGATGGATGGAGCCAAATACAGAGACATTTTGGAGGAAAACCTGCTGGAGTCAGCGAGAGAATTGAGGCTGGGGCGGAGATTCACCTTCCAGCAGGACCATGACCCTAAACACAAAGCTAAAGCTACAATGGAATGGTTTAAAAACAAATCCTATTAATGTGTTAGAATGGCCCAGTCAAAGTCCTATTGACTAAATCCTATTGAAAATCTATGGAAAGACCTGAAAACTGCTGTTTACAAACGCTCTCCTTCTAATTTGACAGAGCTTGAGTTGTTTTGTGAAGAGGAATGGGCTAAAATGTCAGTCTCTACATGTGCAAACCTTGTAGAGTCATACCCCATAAGACTTGCTGCTGTTATTGCAGCAAAAGGGGGTTCCACAAAGTATTAAGTCATGCTGTATGAATACTTACGCACGCCCCACTTTTCACTTTTCCATTTTTTGTGAAATAACAATCATGTTGCTTTCATTTCAAAGTTGTCTGTTACTTGTGTGTAAACTTTCAGTAAAAAAATCAAAATAAAATCATTATGTTTAGGATTGTAAACATGACAAAATGTGCAAAAGTTCAAGGTGTATTAGTACTTTCGCAAGGCACTGTAATGTTACCTGTAGACATTTATTGATTGATTGATTTGGCAGTTTGCAGCTTCCATAATTCCATAAGATACTTGCCTTTGTTCCAATTAGAACTGAAACTGTATTACCTACTCACTTACTTAGCGTTTGGATACAGCATTGCCAAACATGACAGACTGATACAGTAATGCTTTGGTGAGCACACCGAGGCAGCCTGGTAAAGCCTTATGTAACAGTGAACAATGGCCCGGAGGGTACAGTGAAGGATGTCGAGAGGTCCCACTGGAGCCGGCTTAATTCAGATCAAGACAAATGTTGGATAAGTTAATTGATACCACAGGCCAGTAGACAGGGGAGTATGATGAGATGACATTTACTGAATTACATGCTCACACTAATTGTGCTTGAAAAGTATGTACAAAAAAAATTTCAGATGATTTGACAGAAAATGATATAGCTGTTTTTTGTTTTCAAATGTCACTTTTTTGGCACCTCATGATGTGCGTTGCATGGCTATAACTTCAATGCCCTGATTATCTTGTGGAAAGTTTGTGATAGAAAATTAAATTTACTAATATGTTATACACGAACGGTATTACAATAGGAAGAAAGAGGTCATGAGAAAGGTTTTTGCAATATCAAGTTCTCTGTAAGCTAAAACCTTTTTTACATCATAGTTTGCAAAGTTTCTACCAAACGCTGTCACGTGCACTAAAAGCTTGGGGTTACATGACATAACGTTGGTAAGATTCAGGTCAGTGGTTAAACCTGTCACTGGTTGCAGGTACATGCTGTGTGCATGATCTGAACGTGAGAAGTACATTCTGTGTTAGGATTGGCGGATGGTTCTTCTCATGTTGAAACCATGGCCTAAATACTAGAGCTGTGACATTTGATAGGGCCAGGGTTGAATGTGGCATGTCCTGAAGCGTCACAGGGTCAATCCACACAAGGCCACAGCGGGTTGAACATTTAAAAGAACCCAAAAGTAGGTCAAAGACTGCTACCAAGACCAGGTTAGTGATATGCTGTATGACCTGCTGTGGTTGCCCTGTGGCAGATTGGCAAAGATGTGGCCGTGCTCTCAATATACCTATACACTGAATTTCTCGTTGGATCGACTTAAACCTTAGGTAAGCCACTGTATCATTTATGCTCTTTCTGTTTCGTCCTCTAAGTTGATTGCTCTATCAAAGCAAACACGATGAACAAACCCAATGCAGTTCCCCAACCGCACTTTTCCTAACCTTGCGTGTCATTTCTGAGATCACGTAGAAAACTATAACTCACTATCAATGATTTGAGAAACCAGAGGGGTCATGGTGGAGGTGATCGTTTCGGCAAGTTAGTGATTTCAGTCATTGCAAGTGTTTTACAGCATGTTGTAACAAGATTTAGTTCAGGGCACATTTCATTTCTGTAAGGCACCGACAAAACCTTCCTACTCAAAACTGAGAAGAAGGGCAGTTAAAAAATATTTGATAGATACTGTGTTTTAACTGTCGAAATGGGGATATTTGGTATGAGACGACAAATAGAGCACATGAAACAAGCTTATATCTTCTCAGCACAACTCACAAGAGAATTAAAAAGTGGTGATTTTATTCAATTGGTGTGATTGTTGTCAATGTGCGGCAGTAATATACTGGTGTGGACAAAAGACTCTTGGCAAAGAACAGACAGCAATGCCAAGGGGTGTTGGTCTGAATGCCCCACACCCATTGGTCTGAATGCCCCACTGCCAGGTGTGAATGGGGCCTTGTTGTGGGAATGGTTTACAGCTTAGGAACAGCTTGCCAACAATACAAACATGTGCTACTTGTTCTCTTTTTCTCACTGTGAGGTAGACATAATATAATAAAACCTGAAAACAAGAAAGTATTTGTAGAATCACCTTTTATTTTTTCAGACTATTTACCTCTTGAATTTAATGTGCAGATGGTAGATTACATTTCAATTTCAATTCAAATGTCCAAATATGGTAGGTGATCCAATTTCTTCTGACTTGATAGGTTTCTACAAGCATTTAGGGTTAGGGTTATTCAATGTCGAATTGTAGAACTCAAACCAACAGAGCGCAAAAATAATATGTGCATACCCTGTATTTGGTTTGGTAAAAAGAAACCAAACATCATGACTCTCTTGACACCTTTTGTGGAAGAACTTCGTATTTTGGAGAACTCTGGCATAAAATGGACTGATACACAGAACCAGATACATTAATCCAAAGTCATTGCTCTTAAAATGTTGGAAAGCGTCTGAGTTGTTTTATGCTTTACCTACGTATACTCTGTAGTATACAAGAAATTGAAACATTAAGATTAGGAGTGGGGCATTCAGACTGGGAGTGAGACATTCAGACTAGGAAGTGGGGAATTCGGACCTGGGGTGGAGCATTCAGGCAGTGGGGCATTCAGACTGCTAATCATGCCAAGTCGGTTTATTAGTAATGTCATTTTGATTCAGTGTATGTGTCATGGTTTGGTGATGGAGTGAGGAAAAATACATGAGCCCCATCAAGTCTCTTTTTAAGAAAACATTGAAAACTCTGGATAGAAAGCCTTTACATTATCATTACTGCCACATTGTAAGTAAGTATAATATTTTAGATTTCGACGGCTATCAGAAGTTCCTGGATGCCTGTTTAGTTTTTAGAGTTTTAAAAGGTCTTGCCCCTCCACCATTAAGGAATTTTATATCACAAATAAGTAACACTCGAGTAAATACCAGAGCTCTGACCAGAGGAGACTGTATTGTGCAACGTCATAGAACTAAATTCGGTCAAACGGTGGAGTCTATCAGAGGCTCGCAGTTTTGGAACTCGCTGCCTGCTCATATCAGGAACTGTGACAATTACCACACCTTTAAAAAGGTCCTAAAAATCTGGTTAAAAACAAATCAATCTTGCACTCACAGGTAGTTTAATTAAAGTTCAATGCTTAATCAATTTCTTGGGCGTGTTATGTTATCTTACCTGTGTCTGTCCTTGTAACTGACCTCTGTGACTGTAACTTTGTTCTGTTCTTTGTATGTTTGTATTTTCCTTCTGTCAATGTTTCTTTACCTGCCTTAGGACAACGGATGCAATTTAGCTCTCACGCTAATTCTGGTACATTTACATTGATGCTTTTGGCTGACGTGTTGATTAATGTGCACTGTCCTAATTCAAAAAAATAAAAAAATAAAATAAAAACCCAAAATGCAGGACTGCAACGAAACTGGTGATGTTTAATAATTGACAAATAACAAAATCCAGAGAAACAAACCGGCATGTCAAAATAAAACACCAAGGACAGAAACACAAAAGCAAACCAAAACAGGGCAACAAAAGACCAAATCGTGACAGTATGTGCTTTATGGTAGAGTTGACAAGCTGATCTGAACTAACACGACAAAGCAGACAGGAGTTGCCCAAAGCCATGCAGGAATGGGCACAAATAAAACCTTAATCAGTGTGACAACCTCAGTATTTGTTCTGACAGGGTGCGAATCACAACAAGTTTCTATTTCTAAGCAAATTGTACAGTAGTCAAATTCTTCAAATTCGGCTGACATCAGGTCAAGGTCTTGCCTCTTTTTGCCTTAATTGCAAAGAAAGAAATAAAAAATACATTATTTCAACTTTTACTTCTGCTTTTCAATCAATGTCCATTCCTTGATCCTATGTAGACCTCATTCTACTTTGCAATAGGCCAATTTACATTTCCCAATTTTAAGGAACACTGTGTTCGAGTGGATTTAGAAATCACTATTAC
Source organism: Proterorhinus semilunaris (assembly GCA_021464625.1). Taxonomy (NCBI): domain Eukaryota; kingdom Metazoa; phylum Chordata; class Actinopteri; order Gobiiformes; family Gobiidae; genus Proterorhinus; species Proterorhinus semilunaris. The sequence continues at coordinate 13,704,485 of CM038343.1, forward strand.
TCCATAAAGCGCTTAATCACTTCCTCAAGCTTTATGGCTGCCCAACCTATGCAGATGTGCGCTCCTGCACGTTCCTGCACGTTCGCGTGTTACCGCAAATGTCTGTATTTTCTCTGTTGCCAGGCGTCTGCTTGGCCTATAGTGTTAGTTTCTCAAACCAAATCCTCAAAGTGAGAGCAGGGGGGAGTAGAGAGAAGTTTGTAAGCTTTGGCATAGCCTATCTATAGCAGTGAGATAATGACTAGGCTTTGATCTTTCTAGGTGGTCTTAAGACTAGGCTATAGTGGAAAACTCATAGGTAAAACATAAACATTACGCACAATAAACACTTTGCAGCTAGCTTGTAATTATGATTCCCCGGTTGCCTTCCCTGTAGTTTTCTCTCTGTGGATTGTGCTATCCCAGTATGCCTACCAAGTGCATTTTCTCATTTGAAAGCTAATTTTTGTCACTTTTAAGTCACTTTTTGTTGGTTTTTTGTGACTCGTCTCGTTTCAGTCGCTATTTTGACACTGTTTTCAAGAAGCTTTTAGATTTGGTTAAAGTCGATCTGGAGAGAATGTGCTCGGTTTAGGAGGGAGTTAAGAGGTTATTTGGTTGATAGAATGGCATGGATTTGGAACTCTCAGCGCGGCTTGTGTAGCACCTTAATACCACTGGATGGCGCTCGTGAACCAGAGTCTACAGCGTGTGGTTACTTTGCGGCACAGCAGGCAGCGCGCATAGCTGTGACTGAGTGTGTATTTCTATGGTGGGCCGATATGGTCATGCTCGCCACTTTCTTGCGGCGCTTTTGACGCCGTATTTTCAAAATAAAACGCCGCTTTTTACGCCTCGCGCCGATCGACGTAAACAATAAAACGCCGCTTTTTACCCCGCACGCCGACCGGCGTAAAATATATTTTAATAGAAATGCTAATGATCTCCACCCTGAAGTTTGGACAGCCAGTAAAATGGATGGTGTGCTCTTCAACTGTAACTAGATGTAACTAGATGTTAAGAGCACACCGCTTTTTATTTGTCAGTAGAAAACGACTTGCCCGAGACAAAATACAAGATACAAGATATTTTATTTGTCAAACCATTCACATGGTTATAAATTGTATACAGACAGAAGTCTCCTCCTGGTTTCAGCCCAGTGACATCGATGGTGCTGCTCTTGCCGTGCAGTGAAGGGTTTGGCTTGTTCCCATTGGCTACAAAACCTTCCATTTTACTGGCTGTCCAAACTTCAGGGTGGAGATCATTAGCATTTCTATTAAAATATATTTTACGCCGGTCGGCGTGCGGCGTAAAAAAGCGGCGTTTTATATTTTACGCCGGTCGGCGTGCGGCGTAAAAAGCGGCGTTTTATTTTGAAAATACGGCGTCAAAAGCGCCGCAATAAAGTGGCGAGCATGACCATATCGGCCCACCATATATTTCCTCTTTGTCTGCGCGTCACACGTGGTGTGCCGGCCGGGCGGGGTCACTCAGCGCATGTGCGCAAGAGGGAGAGAGAGAGAGAGAGAGAGAGAGGAGGCGCACCGGCTTTTAAGCAGCGGACCGACTCGGTGCCAGGCACAGCAGTGAGTCTGAGACGAACACAGAAGACAACTCAATACGGACAAGCTTTTCGATAGGACTTGGTTTTTTCCGTCTGTCTCTAAAGGATTTGAGCGCTATCTCTTTGGATCTCCGGTCTCCAGGAATGCCCAGAGAGCTGACCCAGAACAGGATCCAGAAGATATGGGTTCCCGATAAAGATGACAAACTGGCTCCACGCAGAGGTAAGACTTTTACAACCTTACCCACTTTTATTGTCTATCCGTTACATTCGCGTGGGGTGATCCAAAACGGTGTTTCATTGGGAGTATTCCTGTGTGCACCTGTTCACGAGGCACGGCATTTTTCATGGAGCCTCGTGCGGAGGCGAGCTTCATTATTCTGCGCGCTCGTTGGTCACGTCACGGCTTCCCTTGGTGCCGCGTGGGCCCTCTGGTCTCTATAGTGACGGAGCCGGCGCGCTCTGGCCCTTGATTGGACAGAAATCCGAGAGTGAGGATGGTGCCACTGCGATGCTGAATCTCAAAGGATGACAATTGATACAGTATATAAATGGCATAATTCAATATGATAAAAAAATAAAAACAATCTTAGATGTGTGTCTGTTATAATGTTGTGAAATGGCTATAAACTCGGCCCTTTAGTCCACTTGCCTAGTTTTACTAAATTTGGCTATAAGACTAAAATGTGTGAAAATGTCCATACCTATTTACACAGTCACAGTCTAATAACCCATTGAACAACATAGACACAAATTGAATTGACCATTCAACCTAACTGCTTAGAATACATCTCATTTTACTGTTACACTTTACAAGTTACGAATACGAAAATGAAGACATCGTAGAAAAGTGGACTGGGTTTTGGTTAAGTTGAGGACATTTCGTATAAAACATCATAAAACAACATAAAACATATAACACAGAATTTAGATTAAAATAAGCTATTCCCTGGATGAACGAGAGCCTTCACAAACATCATTTAGGCACAAACATTTTTATAGAGTAATTATAGATATTGTGACAGTTGCGCTATACTAAATGAATAAAGCAGTATCCCATTGTTTAGATCAGCGGTTCCCAACCTTTTCTGCCTCGCGCACCCCGAGTCTTTCATTTCTACTCAAGGTGCCCCCTAAACTCTAAGGTTACTTTAAAAATTATCCAATAGACTCAGATTTATTTACAGATTTACACACCTTTTACTGCGAATTATCGTTTTCTTTTAAAATAATATTGAAATACTGTTCAGTTTCACCTTGATTTCAAATCTGAAATATTTCCAAGTACCCCCTGCTAAGTCCTCGCTTCCCCCCGGGGTCTCATCCAAAAGTGCATTGGAAAATTTGAGAAAAGAAGCCTTTTTTTTTTTTTTATCATTGTGTCCATGCAGGTTTGGTATAATATATCAATTCAAATACGGTCAGTTCTTTCCCTGAGAAGAGGACAGACAATAAAGCTGAAGCAAGTTAATGTAAATCAGGGCTACACAATCATTTTGAAAGACATTTGTACCCATTTACACCTGTCAACTTATAAATCTATAGTTAAAAGAGGGTCAGACAAATCGACTAGTTAGTACAGGATGAATGAGTAAACTTCTGCCAATTCAACCAATTGTTCAGGGTGTCCGCGGGGCACCAAAAAGCATTAAATTGGATTAAATCAAAATTGATTGGAAAATGATGACATTGCTTGAACTCTTTTACTGTTGAAAATACCAAAATCATGTTCAACTGCAGTTTCGGCTGAAATTAAACACGGCATTAAAATGTGACCTGTACAATCCCTGTCTTTGTTTAATTTTTTTTTAACGGCACGCTTTATCCGGATTTCTCAGTGCATAAACCACAAATTTGGTAGACCATGTTCTGTGCAAGTTAACATAAAACAAAGAACATAAAACTATAAAAACAATGAAGATAGTAAAACCAGCTAACAGCATTCAGGGTTCTCATGCCCGTCACGGAAACAGCCGCCAAATTGCTGATTACGACTGTAAATTTGCAATATATCATGAATCATGCTAATCAGTGATGGATATATTCTCATACGCAAAGGCTGCCCACGTGTATCAGTAGCCCCTTCCAGGAATATACAGTACAGTATATGAGGTCTGGGCTCTGAGGTGGAAGGAACTGCTGTGTCTGCTGCTGTATAAATAGACACATGCCTCGAGCCGATGGGAAGTGGGTCGGTCGACTGAAGAGTGGATTAAAGTGACTGCAAGTGATCTAATGGAACGAACCATAAACAAATAAAAAGGTAGCCAAGTTTAGTGACACGGTTTGTTTTGCATTTTGAAAAGGAGGTGGGTGGAAAATGTGGGAGAGGTGACGTGAGGGTTTATCGGGAAGAGAAGGCGAGGGCATTGACAGACAGTCGACATTTTGAAGAAATAATTAAAGACCATCCTAATCAGAAGAGCCTTAACGTTAACAGAGCTTGCTATCTACCATTTTATGTTTTTTTCCTCCCCCTTTTCCCTTTAAAAAGTGGGACAGGGGACTTTAATCAACATCAAACTATGTAAATGTGCCCGAGTTAGTTAAATAAAGCTCATTGTCATTGCTGGTCCCTCTGGCAGATGTTAAAACCAGCCTAAAAATTAACAATATCAACCTCACACATCCGTTTACAAATATACAGTAAGATGACAGCACAACAATAAATGTACTGTATTACCATCCATTTTGAGATTCATATTATATTGCTAGCTAACCTGCAAATGTCATTACTGTATATCTGCATGGATGCTTTAACATACAATTTCTTTTTTTTAAATAATTTTTATTTTTTACAATTTTTTAACATGAACATACAATTGTGGGAAGAGTACCTGTACAAAAATGTTCTTCATTCACTTAGAACAGTTACCTCTCATACAAAGTCTGACCGTATGGGTTTGACATACTCCGTCCATTTTGTCCAGATTTCCTAACACATGTCCCTTTGAATCCTGAGAGTAAATGAAAGTTTCTCCATAATGTACACTTCTTGAATCATGTTGACCCACTCTTCGATGGTTGGAGGGTCCGGTTTTAGCCACTTCCTGGTTATGGCTTTCTTACTCGCTGCCAGTAATATCCAAAGCAACCTCTTGTCCTTATTTCTCCAGTTGGTAACATCTGCATTGCCCAAATATACATTTTCGAAATTGCAAGGTACTTTACTACCAAATATATGATTAATATGTTCACATATTTGTGACCAATAATGGCTTAACAATGGGCAGTCCCAGAAAATGTGGAAATGATTTGCTCCTGAGGATCCACAGAGCCTCCAGCATAAGTCTCCACCGCCCTGGTGTTTAACATACAATTTCATCTCACTCTATAGCAGATTTTTCTGTCATTTCGACATTTCGTTTGATAAAGCTCTTTAGAAAAGTGAAGGTCAATATTTAAGATATGACAGGTTTTTCCTGATCGTTGTTGTGTCTGTATGCTTATCTTCACAGGGGCCAGCGCGCCTCACTTCGCCAACCCCCCCACGGTGATAGTGATGGTGGGCCTGCCCGCTCGAGGGAAGACCTACATTTCCAAAAAACTCACCCGCTACCTCAACTGGATCGGCATACCCACCAAAGGTCCGCACACTCGCATTGCTCATGATCTTGATACTCTAAAATACAAACCCTCTTTCTTGTTCCTAGAACCCTGGTCATCCTTCTTATATCATGTCTGAAAACCCTATTGTTGTCTTTTCTCTTGTAGTCTTTAACGTAGGAGAGTATCGCAGGGAGGCGGTCAAAAACTACAGCTCCTACGACTTCTTCAAGGCTGATAACGAATGTGCCGTGAAAATCAGGCAGTACGTCCTGCTCACAACCAAATTCATATTCTTTTGCATTTTCCCATCACGCAAATTAAACTTTTCCTCATCTTTTTAATCAGACAATGTGCCTTAGCTGCTTTGCGAGATGTCAAGTCTTACCTGAAGGATGAAGGGGGCCAGGTTGCGGTAAGTGGCGGCCTTTTCTTTCTTGAATTTCGAATCCTGAATGTACTTTCTGTTGGGTTTTGCCTTACATAACTCTCTTGCCCAATAGGTTTTCGATGCCACAAACACGACTCGGGAAAGGCGCGACCTGATCCTGAAGTTTGGCAGGGAAAACGGGTTCAAGGTTAGACGGACTGTGAGCTAAGAACTATTTGGCTGAACGCAACCGTGCGCTAAGCTTCCGTTCTCTTTCATTCAGATATTTTTCATCGAGTCTGTTTGTGATGACCCCAGTGTGATTGCGTCTAACATTATGGTAAGCTAAAATGACATGTCACAAATGAATCATCATCATTTAGAACGTCTCACCCGACCAATCTGCATTACAATCTACAGGATGTGAAGGTGTCTTGTCCTGACTATAAAGACTGCAACAAAACGGATGCCATTTTGGATTTCCAAAGACGAATTGAGTGCTACAAAACAAGCTACCAGCCCCTAGACCCTGATGGATATGACAGGTAATTCAAACCATGTTATAAAGTTGTAGTCCGATCTGTTCTTCCGGGTCATATTGCGTCATAGGAAAGTCATTCTCACTGCCGCCTGTGGAGGGCGCTCCAGGCAAGCTCCTCACCAGCCCTGGCAGCCTTTACAGAAACATAATTTCAAATCATACAATATAAAACACCAATGCTGAGGAAAATTTTAAGCATGTTTTTTAAGCTCCATATGTGTATGTTCACTTCAATAAACTATATTTACTGTGCAGTCATCTCTTTAGTATTTAGAGTGTGTGTTCTGCTCCTTTCCAAGTAGCTCACTAAAAGCTACAGTAATTATATTCTTCATTAAATGTATTGGATTGCCTACTTGTCCATCCAGATTTATTCACGCTTTTAGTAGGCTGTGTACTTTAAACACATTTCTTTCATGTTTAGTGAGTGTGACAGGACAAAACAACAAACATTTGATTTGCACCCATTGGCAACTTCCCCAAATACAGTATCTCCAACCTCATACAAAGTAAATGAATAAAAGTATCTGTAGCTCTCTTCATCATAGGGGAAATTGAAATGCTACAGTAACAGCTCTCCCTCTTCTATCGTCATAAAATCTCCTCTTTCTTTTTCCAGGGAGTTGTCCTTCATTCGTATCATCGATGTCGGTCGTCAGTTCTTGGTGAATCGCATCCAGGACCACATTCAGAGTAAAATCGTGTATTACCTCATGAACATCCACGTCCAGCCCCGGACCATCTACCTGTGTCGTCACGGCGAGAGCACGGACAACCTGGAGGGGCGGCTGGGAGGAGACGCCGGGCTGTCTGCACGAGGGAGACAGGTTAGCTCAGAAAAAAACTAAAAAGCAGTTCTCTGGGCGTTGCTTGGCAGTAAATAAGGCAATGGATGTGATGGGGTGACAGTGGCAATATGCTGAGGCCTTTATCTTTCTGAGATGTCATGGTTCATGTTGGAGATATTTGATGTTCTCCAATGAAGTCCAAATGTAAGTTGTAAAGAGAGGCAGGAGAGGCTGGATGTCTGACACAGGAGAAGAACACATTGTGATGGTATCAGTCATTCAAGTCTAACTAGGCTTCTACAGAAGAGAATTTAAATATTCCTAGAGGAAGTGTCAAAAGAGAGCCAAGAATGCCAATAAGACTAGTAAGAAACTAATTGGCCAAGGCACGTCGATTAGTGTGTGGCAGAAGGCTTCTTTTTGTAAGGCTTTGTTAGTTATGGAGTTATTAATAAGGAATGTCAACAATGGGCAGTATGAAAGGTGTCCTTTGTAGGCTGTGCAATATTGTTGTTGCCTCATTCACTGAATATTGCAAATCAAATTTCCAACCCTTAAGGTATCGTTCCCTCTGCCCACAGTTCTCCTTGGCTCTGGCTCAGTTTGTGAAGGAGCAGGAGCTGAAGAATGTGAAGGTTTGGACCAGTCAACTATGCCGCGCCATTCAGACGGCGGAGCACCTGGGCATCCCATACGAGCAGTGGAAGGCCCTCAGTGAGATCGATGCTGTGAGTCAAATAAAGCAGTGTAATTATAGCAGATATATAGACATTTAGAGAGGTGAGGTTAAAGTTAAAGTTTGTCTTTTGTGCTTTTAGGGCGTGTGTGAGGATATGACGTACGACGAGATGAAGGAGAAGTTTCCAGAGGAGTTTTCCTTGAGAGACGAAGATAAATATTACTACCGCTACCCAGCGGGAGAGGTAGAGTGCATTCATGGCCCTCAAACCTTTTGTGAGTCCCACCTCCACTAGTTTTGACCCTTTGTATCCTTTAAATGTGTAACGTCTAAGCTCTTGGTCGTGTAGGAGTTCACCTTTATAGATCTTGTAAATCTAGTTTATTAGTTTATTTGAGCAGTTAAAATTCTGCTCAAAAGGAGTGGGCCGAAGCAAAAGCTTATAAGCGCCCGCCCCCGACATCATTGCAATAAAAACAATTAATCAAATCACAATATAGTACAGGGAAAATGTTACAAAGTACAAAGACACAAGAGCCCGGGAACACGGCATGCACACACACAGCGTCCCCCTCCGTCACCCAACTTTACCTGTTAAAATTACATTATCATTATCAATCCTACGTTAAGCAAAATCATACATTGATTTTTAATTTGCCTCACCGGCAAAAGAGAACCTACAACACACCAGAGCGGCCGTTTCAAAACGGACCATACCCACAAAGCACCTCTAGAAATTAACAGAATTTAACGGAACGAAGAAAAAACAAACACACAAACGAAAGGAAACACAACTACAACAACAGTCTCATTTCATGTACGATCTCCAATACAAAGCAAGTGACAATTGTTTTTTTTCTTATAATTTTATTTATTTATTTTTCTTTACTGATGGCTACCGCTGCCAAACATAGTTAACAATTTCAATAAGGTACTAATTCTGTGTTCAAAAGGCACATTAATATACATATTACCCGTGATCTTGCAACTTCCCAGTTGTCATTCCCATCATTCCTTTTTTCTTTATTTTTTTATCATTATTATTATTTTTTTATTATTTTTTATTTTATTTTAATTTTTTAATTTTTATTTTTTTTGTTCAAAGGATTATGTAAAATGTAAATATGTAAGCCCTGCATAGTGCGTTAAGAAGCCAGGTTGTAGAGCAGGTCCATTGAAGAGGGCAGTAGCTCCCCATCAACAAACCCCCTACTACACAAAATTACTTAGTGTCACGCAATGGTAAAGAGGCCATTGTTTATATCATGACATTATAATTTTACTTCTTCATATATTTATTTGTTCCCTTCCTAATGTGCAGTCGTACCAGGACCTAGTGCAGCGCGTGGAGCCCGTCATCATGGAGCTGGAAAGGCAGGAGAACGTTGTGGTCATCTGTCACCAGGCCGTGATGAGGTGTCTGCTGGCGTACTTCCTCGACAAAAGTGCAGGTAAAAAAAAATTATAAAAAAGGAAAAAAGGATTGGCTAAGAATCAACCCCAGAGCTCGCCTGGTCCTGTTAATTTGTGCTTCTATCTTTGTATACCTAATGTCTTTGAGAAAACTGTCTAAAATACTCATTGTAACTTGAAATGAGTTCAGTTTTGGTCATTATTTTCCTCATTTAGTTCCATTTTAGTCTTGTTTCGGTTCTGATTCATCATTATGTATTTTTTTTACAATCTAATGGAAGTAATGGAATATACTGTGTTGATATGGTTTAGTAAAATATCACAATAGTTAACCCAATATTTAAGACAGCTATCGACACATTATGTATATACAGTATTAGACAATGAAGTAATGACTGGTGTGTGTGTTTGTAGATGAGATGCCGTACCTGAAGTGTCCGCTCCACACGGTGCTGAAGCTCACGCCTGTGGCCTACGGCTGTAAAGTGGAGTCCATTTCTCTGAATGTGGACGCGGTCAACACACACAGAGACCGACCTGAGGTAGACACTTCACCAACGCTGCTCACTCACTGTAGCATGTCTGGTACTGATGGGCGGATCGATCCCAAAATAGAAATATTCCGACTCTCCTGCTTTTATGAAAACTATCGATCCATAAAATGCCTATCAATATACATTTAAAACCGCTTTATAAAACATCCTTGCAAATCTTATTAGAGACCTGTTGCTAAATACATTATAAAACACTGACTATTCCCTACACACAAATACCGATGCTCTTAAGCCCCAGTTATACACAATATCCACTTATTCTTTGTTTCATATTCCTCTTGCAGGAGGTGAAGAGGGGCCCCGGGACCTTGCAGAGAAGGAACAGTGTGACCCCACTGACCAGCCCTGAGTCTAACATTAAAAAACCTCGTATCGATGATCTGGACGAGGCACCCATCCAGGAGCTGCCCCCCTCCGTGGCGTCTCTGGCCCTGTGCAGCCCCTCGCACCTCCCACTGGCACTGGCAGGACAGGTGGGTCTCGCCTCTTATTTTTTCTAAATTATTTGATAATCGGCAGTAGTGGTGAAATACAAAGTCCAACTGAACAGGTAACACGGGGAGCCTGGTTCTCATGGGTCATTGAGGTTTGTTAAGGGCTGAGAGGTTCACTATATCTGCAGTTTAAACTAAAATGGATGTTAATGTGAAATAATAAATGTTATCTGAATAGCACCTGTATTGTACAGTCTTTTTGTTTTTCGGCCCTTGGCTTGCAATACTTGCAGATATCAAATCAATCATGCATTAGGAATGATAGAAGCCACTTTGTCTTTAGTGAAATTCTAGGCCCATCTCCCACATTTAATTTCCTTTCATAAACTTCCTCCTCTCTGTCTTTCTCTCTACTGCTTCCTCCTTGTTGCCACTGACAGCACTGGCTGGGCAAAGTCTGCCTGTAAGTATCTTTGGGATTACTGTGTTTAGCCAGTTGCATCTACTCACCCCTCTCCTTTTCCTGTTCGGTGTTAGTCAATTCATTCCCCTGAAATTCGGCCATAGTTTTTATTTGTATTTATTTGTATTTATTTATTTTAATATATACGTATTGTACACATACATTAGTCTCATCGACCGCGAGGTGGAATTAAGCTGCTGGTACTACAACATCATTCAGTAGCAGAAGTCAATAATATTATTATTACCAATATCAACAGTGCTATTCCTATTGGTACTTCTACGATCTATAAATATTCCACGTTTACATCTTCAAAGTACATTTTTTAATCAGTAGTCAAAATGAAATTGATTTATTAAGAAGAAAGAAGAAATGTGTTGCCACTAGGGGGAGCAGTAGGATGGATTATGTGTATTGTTCCTCTATAATCTGGAAGAGTGTTGCTGCTTGGAACGGTTGTCATTCTATTGCTCAAACTCACAAACGGAGAATTAGGGTTGGCAGGTTATGGATCTGTTGAGAGGAATCCTCCCAACGGGCTCAAAACCTTGTCTTTTAATGCACCACTCAGCATAGGAACATCATCTACAAATCAGCTGTTAGGGGGTTTGTTGAAGGGGAGTTACTGCCCTCTTCAACTGGCTCACTTTCTGGCTTTTTAATGCACCACACTGTGCAGGGCTTTCATCATACTTCACATATAACTCAATTAAATAAATATATAATAATGATGATGATAATTAAACCCAAATTAAAATTATACTGAGAATGGTAATGACAACTGGAAAGTATCAAGATCTCAGATTATAATATCTATTAATGTACCTTTATACCATAAAAGTAACTCTGTAATCACGGGTAAAAATATGCAAGCAATATATTAAGTAACACATTTTTTGACTTGCTTTGTTCTAGACATCGTATATGAAACTAGATTGTTGTTGTAGCTGTGCGTTGTTTCAATTAATTATATAAACAGTTAATATATTTTTGTTGTTTGTTGTAAGTTGGTCTGTATGAATGTAGCTGCTTGAAATGTTTTGAAATGTTCTTTTTTTTATTTTATTGCACTTGGGGGTGGGGGCTCATAAGCTTTTTGCTTCAGCCCACTCCTTTTGAGCACAATGTGTATTGCTCAAATAAACAAATAAACTAAACTAAAACTAAACTATTATGACAATATTTAATATGCAGAGCCTTTTCCCCAAACATCCCACTTCCTCATGCCCTTATACGGCTATGCAGTTCTGAAACCACTCACCATTTCCTGACAGTGGGAGACCGGGGAACAGGAAATAACAGCTAATGTTTGTCTGTCCGAGTTCAGATTCCGCTCATTGTTGCTGTCCGTTCTTAGATTAGGCGTTGTCAGTCACCTCTTCACTACTTGTAGCTTTTTACTGTTTGATGGTAACACTGTCCCAATCTTGTCCTGTCTCTTGTCTTGTCTTGTCTTCTTGTGCTGCAAAAGACGCACCATCCTTCACTATCTCAAAATGGTCTCGCTCTTAGTCTGTCAAAGGTAAAAAACAAACAACAAAACTAAACTAAACAAAAAATCCAACGTGGCTGATACTAGATTAGTTTCCCTATATGTAAAATATTGTTGTTAATAGAAACTCTTTATGTAATATCATTCTTAGGGCTGAGCATTTTAGTCTGATTGCGCTTCACAGCTAAATTATAGAATGGGAATAGAATGGAAATAACCTGATAACTATGGATAACAAGACTAAATTAACTTTGAAAGTTTTACTATACTAGATTAATAATATATAATCATTAATTAAAGTAGAAAGACATTTGAGTCCTCAATTTCTAACCTATTACCATGGCATAACTGCAAAATGAAGTCCACTCATATAGACTTTATGATAGTGTGTCTACTATAACCTGGAGAGTAGTTAGTAACATTTACAAGGGCTCAAAATTCCCGGTTATTATCGGGAGTTTTTAATATTCCGGTTTGTTTTTTACCATAAACGCAGTTTCCCGATTATAAAAAACCCGAAAATAGCAGTTTCCCGATTTTGAGAAACCCGAATTTTCTGGCTGGGATTTTCCGTCAGTAACGAGGATATAACTTCATGTATACGCTATTTTACATGAAATGTATGAAAAGCACTATATAAAGATTGATTGTTTAATTGATTGATTGATTTCCGCCTGCGGCCGCCCTGTCCATATGCTGTTCTGCTTGTTCAGTGGAAAAGTGAGTGTACAGTCGCTGAATGAGCTAACAGCTTGTCAGGTTCATTCATAATCACTGGAGGATTAGCCTTTTCTGTTAGCCACACCCGCCAGTTCCCACGCACGCCGTGAAGCAGGGCTAAAAATACCATCCAGAAACCAGGGCTGAGGCGAACAGGTGACGTAACCTGTTCTCACGCTAGCGCTGCAGCTCTGTTTGTATTTACTCAGCTCAATTATACCAGCGGTCATGCTCAACTGTTGCAGCAGGTAGACAATGCAGCGGACAAATTAAATGTATTAGCTATGGCCTTAAATACATTTATCTGTCTTAAAATGTAGTTATGCCTGTGTAATAGTAATATTTTCATTCCAGTGGAGCCCCTACTGCTGTGCACACCTGTTACACACTCATAAATGGTCACCGGGGCAGGGTTGTTTCTAGAAATGTAAAATCAATGACAAAGTGCTGGCTCACACATCGATATACATCACACAGAGTTAATCTCCTCTGTGGTTTAATGTCCAGAGTAGACCTGCACTTTCTTCCTTGCACAGATTAGCATGTTTTCAAAGTTTTCAAAGAGGAAATAGTGCACCCTCTTCTGGCATTATGCATCACTACACATTAAAAGTAAGTTTGTATAAATAGGGGTATTTTAACACATTTCTCTCCACTGCTTCTTACGAGTTACTCCAGCGGCATCGAAGGAAAACAAATGGGGATAAAAAAGAAGTACACTGTACCTTATGCCTTACAATTTTTAAATTGAACTACAAAAATATCATGGATAAAGTGTGTAAAGTTATTGTATAAGCCAGTGATTACAGTGGATATTTCAAAGCTTTCATTTGGACTATGCTGCTTTCACAGGACTAGTGAAGCTAGCTTTATTCTCATGCTCCCTGATCAGAAGAACTTTAGAACAAAGCCTCCTGAATGAGACGCCTTCAGCAAAATAACCTAGTTCCAGTTACTACCTTAAAAGCTTCCGTTTCTGTGCGTCAGTGTGTATAACTGGGGTCGAAACTGGCAAATGCTTCAACCCACTGCACCATCTTCCCCCCTTTCAGACAAATACGTAGATGCTTTTATAAATACACTGAAAATGTACTGTTTCTATTCATTGGTTGTATGTTTTTTCTATATATTTTTTATGTGTGTTTTGCAGAAGCTAAGGAGAGACTCTGGCCGCGGTGACGTTTTCCAAATTTGCAAATGAACCTAAAACTTTTCCTCAAGAAATCACAACTGGACACACAGCAAGTCTCACCGCAAAATGAATGAAGTTGAATGACAACGCTCACATGTATTTTGGGAATTTTAATCATATCGGTCTCTTCTCTTAAATCTCTATTTATGTGATGCATCGGTCATCTCGCTTGAAAATGTACAGTGATTCACCACTGACTGAACCAGGCTAATACTGTGACTTGTGTTACTGTATGCATGGGCACACCTTGTAAATGCTGCAATTTCGAGTCATTTCACATTTCTGTACATATTTTCTAACCATTAATTTATAGTTTCTAAAAAAAACGAAAAAAGGAAAAAAAAACAAAAAACAAGATTGTTCTCTTTTTCCCCGCCGTGTATGTGACGTCAGTTTGGAGACTATACTGTTTTGAACTCGTTTGTTGATTGCCACAAAAAGTGATTGTTTTGCACAGTGCGGATGTATTCAATGTTTTAAGTCACTTTTACCTTTTTGTTTTTGCACGGTTTCTTTTTATTTATTTATTTTTTGCCAAATAGTGCCTGTAGAGCTTGGTCTGCAAGCTGTTTCACCGGCGACGTTATTATCCAGTTCCCGTTTCTCATCCAAGTCTTTATGCGTCAGTGTGATCCCGGTTGTCAGTTATTTTATTGCTTTGTGTTTTGTTTGTGTAGAAGAAGATTAACCTCAATTTTCTTCGCTGCCACTGCCGCTACGCACAAAGTCTTATTTTTGTTACGAATTTGCGTGCTGATAATAATAGTATGGCATGTGTCAGACTTGATACACTACGACGTGAGATGTGTCGAATGGTGGGAAAACGTTGTTTTTGTACTTTTGTGTCGAGACTGAATGAAAGGGGTTTTGTCGCGAGAGGTTTGTTTGAGATACTTGAAATGTTTTTGTAAAGATAATTATGATATTTATTTTGTATGTAGTTTTTAGCTGAACGCTCAGAGACGGCACCTTTTTTGACTCTTTCCCAGTTCATTGTAAACTAATTTTGCATCTGCTGGACCAATTAAACACCATGAAAGTGCACTTTTTGATGTGTTTTATTTTTGCAGATATTTAGAAATGACTGATCATTCTTTCTCAATTAAAAAGACAGACAAATTGATAGCCTTTATGATGTCCATAATGTAATGATGGAAGCGTATGAGAGCCTCTGGTGCAGCCATCTTTTTAATGTAACTGCACACTGTCCTTTCAATAAACCAAACTTAACTAAACTAGACCTGAGGCGAGATGCTGGTGGTGAAGAGGAGAGGGAGAGGCTGAGAAGACTCAAGGCTCTGCTGCAGGGGTTGAGATTGGGTGGGGAGAAAGCAAGAAGAAAAATAAATGAAAAAAGTGAATTTATATGATGAAAAAGCTGGAGCAGTGACAAGAAGATGGAGTGAGGAAAGAGTAATTGTATTAGTTTAAATATTATGTTTTTTTTTCAAGAGCAAAAAGTCCAAAACATTTTGAAACATGTTGTATACATAACCAGGGTGCCTCATAGACAACATAAACACAGAAATAATATTCAGATATTGCGAATATATTAACCAAATCTATGTTATCTTATGTGTCTATGTGCCCTGAACTTTTATATTTATATTATATGAAATTGTGTTTATTATTGTTGTTGGCAGGATACATCTTGCCCAGTCGAAAACTATATAGCTGTATAGTTTACAGAAATGAAATGTCCCTGTGGAATAAACTAATATATAATACCGGTAATAAATAAAATATGTAAATAAATAAATAAAGTTAAGATAACAATAACATAAATCAAACAAAAGGTAAAAAGAAATGATAAATAAATGAACAGTGGGAAATTAGGGATGGGCGATCGATACCAAAATATCGATATTTCGATCCAGGCAGCTCTTTTTAAAGTATCGATCCTCAAGCTCAAATATCGATACTTTCATTTAAATTAATATGTATGTGTTTTGCACCGGCGTATGCCCCGCCCCCTTTCTCATGTGCTGTATCTGCGCTCTCTCCCCGTGCTCTCTCCGCGTCCACAGTAAACAGAACAAGCATGGCCCGCAAAAAAGAGAACAATTACTGGAGCTGTTTTAGCCTAACAGCGAGGAGACAGTCAAATGTTCTGTGCATGTAAAGTGTCCAGCTAGATTTATTAACAGATGAGTAGGGCAGACGCTAGCATCGTTTTTTTTTTTTTTTTTGCAGAAGTTTTCATATAATCAGACATCTACTGTTAAGCAGTCAGGTAGGGAACATGGCATGTCATTTGCAACAAGTGAAAATATCTGGTCATGAATCATCTGGTCAAGGCAGCCATGGTGAGTGTACAATCATGATTATGGGAGTCATTTACCAAGTGTTCGCTCAAGTGCAAAATAAGTCACACATTTTTCTTTTTGCACTTGCAATAAAGCACCTGCCTTGTTAAATGGCTCTTTTTGTTGTTCATGTAATCCAGAATATAGAAGACTGTTTTGTTCAGCTGTTGATGCAATGTAAAAAAAATATTAAAAAAATAAACTACTTCCGGTATCGGATCGATATCGAGTTTTTTCCCCCAGGTATTACTTGGTATCGAATCGAATCCAAAATGACTGGTATCGCCCATCCCTATGGGAAATGATCTAAAAAGAAAAGACTTCAATAACTTTTTATATGATTCCTTTTTATTGCTTTCTGGTTATCTGATGGGGTGAACTGACTTACTCCTATATACACAATGGAGGTCATTTACCAAACATTTCTCATGTGCAAAACAATGCAGCATTTTCTCATTTACATGAGAGCTCATACAGGAGCTCTAATTCTGTAACACACAATTTCAAATGGAAAACTAGAGGCAAAGGTATATTCTATTTTCTAGGTTGCACTCGCTATTTAGCACCAGTTTCCATTTTGTAAAATGTTTTAGTATTTTCCTAAATCAGTCAAAAGTGAAACCGGTTTATCTTTTAAGAAGAAAAAAAAAACATAATACACTGTGGAATATAACAACATAACGTTTAACACATTGCTTAGCTGTGCTTATTGTTCTTGTCATTGAACATCTATTTCCTGTGACATTTTTCCAATGTGTTACATTTTGTCTTCAGTCAAGTCTCCATATCCTTTTATTGCAGCCGTCTGTTAAACACTGTGGGACTGAGTCATGCCAGACCCTTATCAGAAGTGACTTACTCTCAGGAAATTAAAATTGCATTGCAGAGACAATAACCCACCAGCGTCATAACACGAGACCATAATAAAACATTCATAGACCTGTTTCCACACCACGACGGGGTTAGTGCTTATGTATGAGGAAAGACTGGAGGAACCATGGAATAAATAGATGTTGTAACAGGAAAACACCACAAGAGGGATAACTAGAGTGTAGATTACACCAAATTCCAACGTAATATTAGGCATTGTTTTTAGATATACCAAACACGTGTAGTTCTAGACTTTTTTGTGACATCTGGGGTGAAAGTACAGATAGCAATGACTGTGAACAGCAACACGTTTGTGTATGGTTTCAGTCGTCCAGGAGTTGGCCATTTTTTTATGTCTAAAGTCATCAACCGGGACCGGGTAATTTAAGTCAGTATTTCCCAACCGGGGGTATGGGGACCCCAGGGGGTCCTTGAGCACTTATTGTAATCTTATTATAATTTATAAAATGTTTGATTTTCCCTCCTTATTTGTTATGAAATTAACCCTTGACTCTGCTATTTATAGTGTCCTGTGTTTGACTGATTCCCAAGTCAAGCGGCATCGAAGGATGGGTCAAATGCAGAGGGCAAATTTCCCTATGGAGACAATAAAGTATACAAACAAACAAAACAAACAAACAAACAAACAAGTCTCTGACTCTCTGTGGTCTGTTAAGTGATTCAGAGGCAGAGGCTTGGCTCGGATGGGACGTCCCGTTTACAGTCTGTGGATGTGACTGCAGTCAGGTTTACCAGTGTGAGCTCCTCACGTAGGCACAGAAATGCTCCAACCAGTTTTGCATTTCACTTTGCATGTCTCCAACGCAGAAACTTTTTATGTGTGCAAAATGCAAAATATAGTGACAGACTGACTGAGCAGAATATTTCTCTTGGCCTCTCAGAGATGACAGAGAAAGAAAAGGAGGAGAAAAGCTACATTTTATATCTCTTTAGGTTCTTTGTGATAAGCCCCCACCCCCCCAAAACCCCTCCTCAACCCAATTATCAAAGCCACTAGGAAAACTTGCTGGAGCAGTCAGGGTAGTGGATCAAAGTATTAGATTTTTAGTGTGTATTAAATTTGCCATTGAAAGTATGAATCTATCGCAATCAATCGCAAATTACAAATCTTTTTTTATTTTTTATTTCTCATTTGGATCTACGATATACACACTAAACTAAATCTAATGATCTGTGACGATGCAGAGGCGCAGCTCACAGTGCAATGGCAGGCGGCCACTGTAACCTCTGCAGAGCTGCTGTGTCAGATGAACTGCATGAATAGTCATGTTCGCGCTAAGCTGAGCCTGTGCTGTCCACAAATAGCGGTTAATGCTGCACTGACGATAATGAGCCAGGATAATCACTCAAACATCTCCAACGAAACCATGCACAGGCCGCACATGTGGACATGCACATAGCTAAAAGGCCTATAGGTAGATGGGCAATTTGAAAAACTAGGCAAACTTTCTGGGTTATATAATAATTTAAAAAACTGGCAACGTTTAGAACCTTTATGCAAGCTCTAAAGTCATTCATGATGTAGTTAAAATCATAAAACATGCAGCAAAAAGTGTTCATGGCGATAAGAGCCTGTTCACAAGGTGGCTAAAGGGCCTGCATAAAATTAGTCCAAGTCGTGAGTGCAACCTGCTCGAAATCTCCTATTACACAACAAATTGCGGAGAGCCCTTCCAGGACTGCCGTCACTGACTGCGACTGCACTAGTCCTATCTTCAGGGATTACATGCACCGATTTTATTTCATGTTTGCTTTATTTCTTTGTGTCTTGTGCCTATTTCTCCTTGCTCGCAGCAGCAAAGGTGAACCTAAGCACTTCTGTCTAATCACAGTTTGACCCACAGTGCCTCGCGTTTGTCTGACCATGACTCAGCGGCGCCTTCTTCATCTAATTACCTGTAGGCCTACCTGATAATTATCTGCTCATGTGCCCCGACTCAGCAATTTAGAAGAGCACTCAAGGTGTCTGAAGGCACTGGTGTTGTGGATGTTTAATTTCCTAATAATAAATAATAATAATAATAATAATAATAATAATAATAATAATAAATAATAATAATTGTTATTATTAACTTGTTATGACCACTGTTATTACTGAGCCTACATTTACCTGAGGCAAAAACAAAGACACAAAGTTGAAAGTCTCTGCAGTCAGCACAAACGATAAAAGAAGAAAAAAGTATCTATTAGTATCTATAATATGAGTCTGGTTGTCAGGTAAAGTCGTACAGGCCAATACAGTATATGTTTGTGGACATAATCCCCAACAAAAAAACTTTAAAATTAAACATTTGTGTAATTTTTGTTTGGATATTTATTTTAAAACATAATAAATGTCCCATAGGTCCCTTCCAACCGTTCGATCCTAACCCAGCCATGTTCTGAACAATATGCGCCGTTACCATCAGGGCTGTGTGCCACGCTTTAATAAAGTCAGATTGAGGAAGTCCTTTGTTCATTAGTCCAACCTGAAACTAAATGAGGAGCTTAAAGGGACGTTGTCATTTTTCTACTCGCCACTTCCACCTCAGGTAAACTGCAGTCTCTATGTTGAGCTCGTGCATGACGATGGAGATGGCCGAGATACCAACTTTTTGAGTGACAGTGCAGGCTTTCAGTGCGAGTTGTGGTGAATAGGTCTGGGCTCATTCTGCATATTAGGACGTTGCTGGTGCATGGAGAGCAGGGGTGGGCAATTCATTTTCATAAGGGGCCACATGAGAAACCTCAATTGAGTCAGAGGCCCACACCAACAATAACTCGAACTTATTCTGCTCAACTTTATCCTGTTGTACATTACACTAAATTGTGTATTTTAAATAGCTGATACTGTTATTTAGTAGGACATTATTTCAGTCAAGCATGTGTGTGCATCGTTATTTAGGTTATTCAACTCCTTATCCTTCTTAACTTCTACCATCGCACTGAAAGGACCTCTGCGCTTCCTTCAAAACAGAGTTTGTGGGAAATGAAGCAATGCACTATAGCAGGGGTCTCCCTGGGAGCCAAAATATATCGGGAGTGTATTGCCGGGGTCCATAAACAAAAGCTCCAAAATAAAAAAATATGTTTTGATTGGTAAAACACTAATTAGGGAACTGTTTTCAATAAATGAACAATAATACGCCCGACAGGACTGTAGCCTCGTAAAAACGGGGGCCCAGAGGCAGACTGTCCATTTCCCACATGGCTATAGTATGCTGTTTATATCCTGATCTCTCATTGTGTCAGTGCCCCCTGCTGGACACGTGTGGAATTCGTTCCTTTTATTTTTAAACATCTATCTATCTATCTATCTATCTATCTATCTATCTATCTAATCATTAGATAGATGTATACAGACAGTTAGCTAGTACGCTAGTCCGGGGAACGCATCAGAGTCTGTTAGCCTGTTCAATGTATTTTTGCTACAGCCGTTAGCATTAGCCATCAAACATTGCTGTCGACCACCCATTGATCACATTCAGGTGAGGTCAAAGCCTAGTTAGAAATCATGAATGAATATGTAGTCCTTTAGATACAAATCGGCCTCTAAAAGCAGCCTCTCAGTAGGCCCTAACTCAGATTCAGCAAGTTTTTGCTTTTTGTTGAGTCAGATAGGCATCCAGTGGCCACTAAACATCGTCTTATAATATATTAATAGAATAGCACCAAATAATCATCATCATCATCTAATAACCTTTACCGCAGACAATGGCGCCAACGTGAGCAGTTTCCGCGTAAGTATGATTTGACCTGCCGTCTCCATGGTGACTCAGCGGCGGCTTCCTCCTGATCTAATTATCTGTCCTTAATAATGTGCAGGTCATGTGACGCTGCACCAAGTGAACTCCAGCGAATCCATGGACGGGCTACATGTGGAGTTGCACGTAGCTAAAAGGCCTGGATAGAGCCCGTCTCTGTCCGGGCCTTTTTGGAAAACAAGCTGGCAAAGGGACACGTTTTTGGTGGGTGCAGCCGGTTCACGGGAAATGCCACTGTCTGGATTTTCCATGGAAAGTAATGCGCAAAGATGCACAGTGCCTGCAAACGGGCTCATGACAAACATTCGGATTTGGCGTTACTGGGAGAGCCCGGACAACACATTTAGGATGAAGACAGTTTGGACGATTTTGTTAAAGTTGATATTTCTGCATCACTTCATAGCAAATTCCAATTAATGCGCACATTGTTTCAAAGACAGCTGGATGTGGCGATTCTCGCTCAGTACGCGCCCACGTC
The DNA here is from genome assembly GCA_021464625.1 of Proterorhinus semilunaris. Lineage (NCBI taxonomy): Eukaryota > Metazoa > Chordata > Actinopteri > Gobiiformes > Gobiidae > Proterorhinus > Proterorhinus semilunaris. The sequence continues at coordinate 13,725,641 of CM038343.1, forward strand.
AACCTTGTGCCATTGTTCCGTTTTTTGTGTTTTTCTTTGGTCCGGAGAGCCGTGGAGAGGAAAACCCACCTCCTGGTTTTGTGCGTGTAGATTAGCAGTGAAAGGGGAGGATAAGTGACTTGGATGGCACTGAATGAAACGTCAAGGATTAAGAGCCCATGTGTTATCCTTGTTTAAACTGACTCTGTCGGGGAAAAAGCCTGTTAGGCCTCTTTACGTGCGCTTTAGTCATAGTTTTAGTCTCATGAAAAACTTTATATTTAGTTTTAGTCCAATTTTAGTCGTCAGAAATATCACTTTGACTAAAATTAAGACTAAATATTTTAGTCGACGAAATGAATACTGGTCTAAGCCAGGTGTAAACAATGTTTAAACAAGTACACTAAGGAAAGAGGGCGTCAAGATACATTTAAAAAAAAAAATGTTTTATTTGAGCAATTTACATAATTTTTTCTTTCAAAATGCATAACTGTACAATTATGGATGCTCAAAATGGAGTGGGCTGAAGCAATAACGCTTATATGTGCCTACTCCATTTTAATTTGGCAGAGGATTACTTCCCGTTATATCAGTGCCAAGTTCAATGGGTTAGACCTAAAAGGCTAACAGGATAACGCTAGGCAGCTAACACTAATGCGAGAGCAAACCTGCGTGTGAGTGACAAAATCAAAAGGCAAGAGGTTGAAGAAGATAATTGGATATTTAGACAGACATATTGTAAATTAAAAATTAAAAAAAGTATGTGCACAATTATTTTTAAGAATAGTATCACAAATTGGCTTCCGTCAGGGATGCCCTACTGTCACCTGTCCTGGTTTGGGGACCACAGGATCTCGGTCATTGCAGATGGCAGTCGATGACGTCGGCGGGAGTGCAATCTAATGAGATAGATACCACTTTCGGTATAAGCAAAGTGAATTTAGACCCAGGTTCTTTGCAGGTGCTACTACAGACCCTAAAGAGTGGTCAGGCTTAAAACATTAAACATTCAGACCTCGAATTAGGAAAGTCATAAAGTATGCGGCGATGCAATTGGCATGTTGGTTCAGGTGCCACCCTCTCAGCCTGGTGTTGGCTTCGGGTTGATGTGAGGAGAGCGAGATGTGCATAAACTCACGTAGCCCAGTGCCACCTCAGAGCTTCCTCTTAGCCACAGACGAGAAGTGACTGCTGAAACGGCTTCAGTTCCTGGATACAGTGGAGAGACAGTGGTTTTAATATGTCTAAGTGAGATATCACAGCACTGCAGGACTACAGGGAATTTAGCTCACCAGATCAGGAAGTTGCACAGAACTATTTCCTGATATAGAACCTATTATTGGCATTTACATGTAGAGAGAACATACAAAGTTTATAGAAATATAGATATATTGTATATTGTTGTAAAATGAAATTAGCTAAATACGTACAATGATTTCCATAAGGCCCATGGTCACTGGAGCTTAACCAACCCATACGTACCTAAATATAAAGAAATAAGCAGAAGTTTTAATTTTTCTGAAAGCGCCCTCCTCTGGATGAGATCATATCTAACAGACAGAAAACAGACTGTACAAATAGATAATGTTCAGTCCACATTTCTCAATTGTTCCGCAGGTGTCCCACAGGGTTCAATATTGGGACCAATTCTGTTCAGCTTATATATCAATAATCTTCCCAACATGTGTAAAAGTGTTAACATGCAGTTATATGCTGATGATGCTGTATTATATGTGCACGCTAAAACAAAATGTGAAGCTGCTGCAATCCTATCTGCAGCCATGGTACCAGTGTCCCATTGGCTCCAACATTCTTGCCTTCATTTGAATACAAAAAAAACTGTCTGCATGTTCTTTTCTCGTCAGCCAGTAGGGTACGAACAACCATCTGTGATAGTTAATGGCGAGAGATTAAATGAAGTTAAACAATTCAAGTATTTAGGAGTGCTCTTTGATTCAAATCTAAATTTTAAGCAGCATATCAAGAAAATTGCACACATCATTAAATTCAATTTGTCAAATTTTAAGCATATAAGACCATGTCTGACCACAGAGTCGGCAAAGGCTTATATGCACGCAATGATCTTCAGCCATATAACGTACTGTTATACCACATGGTCCCAAACATCAGAGACCAACATGAGCCCCATCAAGTCTCTTTTTAAGAAAACATTGAAAACTCTGGATAGAAAGCCTTTACATTATCATTACTGCCACATTGTAAGTAAGTATAATATTTTAGATTTCGACGGCTATCAGAAGTTCCTGGATGCCTGTTTAGTTTTTAGAGTTTTAAAAGGTCTTGCCCCTCCACCATTAAGGAATTTTATATCACAAATAAGTAACACTCGAGTAAATACCAGAGCTCTGACCAGAGGAGACTGTATTGTGCAACGTCGTAGAACTAAATTCGGTCAAACGGTGGAGTCTATCAGAGGCTCGCAGTTTTGGAACTCGCTGCCTGCTCATATCAGGAACTGTGACAATTACCACACCTTTAAAAAGGTCCTAAAAATCTGGTTAAAAACAAATCAATCTTGCACTCACAGGTAGTTTAATTAAAGTTCAATGCTTAATCAATTTCTTGGGCGTGTTATGTTATCTTACCTGTGTCTGTCCTTGTAACTGACCTCTGTGACTGTAACTTTGTTCTGTTCTTTGTATGTTTGTATTTTCCTTCTGTCAATGTTTCTTTACCTGCCTTAGGACAACGGATGCAATTTAGCTCTCACGCTAATTCTGGTACATTTACATTGATGCTTTTGGCTGACGTGTTGATTAATGTGCACTGTCCTAATTCAAATAAATAAATAAATAAAAAAAATAAAAAAAATATGTTACGGGTGGTACCTCGGGGTGTCACTGCTCACCCACTGGACCTGTGTTAAATAGGAAGTTGCTGTTTCCCTGCGGGGGGCCAGTTTCCGAGGGAGGCCAGGGCGTTTCCTGGGCCCATACCATGATTGTTTGATTCATTGTTTGGTGAGTGTTTCGGGCTGCTCTAAGGGTGGACTAACTAGTTTGACTATATTTTTGAAACTTCCCTCAAAAACCTGCCTTCAGAGTCAGACGTATTTATTTGATTCAATCGTGTGTGGTGTTGTGTGCACGATGTGACAAAGTGGGTTTGTCCCAGTATTTATTTTGGACACTTTGTTTCATTTGTAATATCCATAAGCTAACAATAACCCACGGATTTATTCATTCACGCTCTCTCCCTCTCACGCTCTCTCTCTCTCTCGCTCTCTCTCTCTCAAACTCTCTCTCTCACGCTCTCTCTCTCTCACGCTCTCTCGCTCTCTCTCTCTCTCAAACTCTCTCTCTCTCTCAAACTCTCTCTCTCTCGCTCTCTCCCTCTCACGCTCTCTCTCTCTCTCTCTCTCTCACGCTCTCTCTCTCTCTCGCTCTCTCTCTTTCACGCTCTCTCTCTCTCTCTCTCTCTCAAACTCTCTCTCTCTCTCTCAAACTCTCTCTCTCACGCTCTCTCTCTCTCTCTCAAACTCTCTCTCTCTCGCTCTCTCTCTCACGCTCTCTCTCTCTCTCAAACTCTCTCTCTCTCTCTCAAACTCTCTCTCTCACGCTCTCTCTCTCTCTCTCAAACTCTCTCTCTCTCGCTCTCTCTCTCACGCTCTCTCTCTCTCTCTCAAACTCTCTCTCTCTCGCTCTCTCTCTCTCGCTCTCTCTCTCTCTCAAACTCTCTCTCTCACGCTGTCTCTCTCTCACGCTCTCTCTCTCTCTCAAACTCTCTCTCTCTCGCTCTCTCTCTCTCTCAAACTCTCTCTCTCACGCTCTCTCTCTCTCTCAAACTCTCTCTCTCTCGCTCTCTCTCTCTCACGCTCTCTCTCTCTCTCGCTCTCTCTCTCTCTCGCTCTCTCTCTTTCACGCTCTCTCTCTCTCTCTCTCTCTCAAACTCTCTCTCTCTCTCTCAAACTCTCTCTCTCACGCTCTCTCTCTCTCTCTCAAACTCTCTCTCTCTCGCTCTCTCTCTCACGCTCTCTCTCTCTCTCTCAAACTCTCTCTCTCTCGCTCTCTCTCTCTCGCTCTCTCTCTCTCTCAAACTCTCTCTCTCACGCTGTCTCTCTCTCACGCTCTCTCTCTCTCTCAAACTCTCTCTCTCTCACGCTCTCTCTCTCTCGCTCTCTCTCTCTCAAACTCTCTCTCTCAAACTCAGAGCAGCAACAGTTAATAGTTAAATGAATAAATGCATTTTTAAGTAGTTACTCATACAGTATGTTGTTTATACTGTTTTTTACTTTACTAAACAGAACTATTTTGAAAAAAATTGAAAGATTCCCCCCTTATTGAATACATTATTGGATAGGATTCCCCCCTTTTGCAGGGCTTAAATCCTGCTAAACCCCTTAGAGACCTACACATTTCTTCTTCCGAGACACTGAAGAGGCACCAAGAGCCCCCACACCTGCAGCACAGTGGAAGTGTCACAAGAGGCGCTACAGGAAACAAAAACGGGACAAATGAGGAGGTATCCAGGCAAGACTCCCTGCAAAGCTGGCTATGGCGACCTGTTGTACATGAATGCGTCTGCTCAGAGCCCGATTTTCCTACACGCAAACTACGCAAGTCACTCTTCGTCGAAAAGCCTTGGGATTTTTGCTTAGGGCCTCAGAAGGGCCAGCACCGGCTCTGCGTCTGCTCAATGTCTCCATAAGACTGACACTGATCATGCTCCTCTGAGGTTCATTACTAACTGTAGGGCCTTGACCCATCATTGTGAGCTGTATTCTCCAGTGGGATGGCCTTCTTTGTCCTCCAGGAGGCTGGGTCATTGGTATACTCTTATTTATAAGGTCATGCTTGGTCTTCTGCCCTCTTACATCTGTAACTTAATCTCATGGAAGAGTGTTGGCTCTTACAGTTTGTGTTCAAATGATCATTTGTCGCTCACTGTTCCATTTGCCCGTACAGAGATGGGGAAAAGGGCTTTTGTTCACTCTCCTCCTTCTATGGAACATGTTGCAAAAAGACTGAAAAATAACTGATCTTATTTCATTTAACACTTTTAAGTCCAGATAGAGAGCTCTTGAGTCGACCCTTTTACACTGTAACTGTTTTTCATAATGTGTAAAACCTATAAAAATAGGTTTTTAATCTCAATGGGACTTTCCTGGTTAAATAAAGGTTAAATAAAATAAAAAAGCCACACATGCCTTCTGTCCTTACTAGTGTTCTGGCTAATGGACATTCACTGGACAATAAAACAGATTAACTGCTATGCTCTTCCCAGAAAATGGTGAAAGACTGTTGTGGAGTGGAGGGAGCTGCGCAGGAGGAAGAGCAAGGAGGAGGTGGAGCTGACCAGTGCAGGACACCACGCTCTGAAACAGGGGAGAAATCCAGGAGGCGCTGCACCGTTTCAGAGGATCAAAGGAGACCCTCTGTTTTCCTCCGGGTGCTACGGTTTCCCCGACCTCCAGGTCAGGTTGACACACAGTGGCAGCGCGACTCAGTCGGAGCGGCTCAGGACTAACACCTGAACACTATTTCATTGTACGCCTGTACAATGACAAATCAAGCACTTACTTAAATGTCCCATCTCACATTCCTAACATCACAGTCTTTGTTTTCATGTTGCTGACCTTGTACAATTTTAGAAAATGTAATTCAAATTCAAATAAGATTTCCCTTTACTCCAAAATAGAGATTTGTAAACTTGTATTTCCCGTGAATGACACAATAGTGGCTAACGCACACACTGACCTCTTAATCATTCTTCCTGTGCGTCACTAGCCAATCCTGAATAAACGCAAGCTTTGTTCAATCACTGCTATTGTTACGCTACAATAAGGTAATAAGTTAAAAAATAAATAAATCCACAGCAAACACATTTATCTTTGATGCTGAAATACTGCTGCAACAGAGGGTTATAGCCCATTTCAAAGTGTTGCATCGCTGTCCCTTTCTGTAAACCGGTTTGTGCTCAATGCTGAATGACTTCCTCTTATTGGACTCTAAATGCCCCCGTAGATGATGTGTGGTTTTTTTGCAAAAAACACAGTGACTCATCAGAACGCGCAAGAGAAAGAGGACGTGATTTTGGGGGTCAACAAGAGTTCTAACAGGGTAGCAATACAACCATTTTAAAGCTGCATTATGCAACTTTTTATTCAGTTGCCCAGCGGGGGTATTCGGTATGGAAAATTTGGAAACCAATTTAGTAAGTTATTCACCTGCATTGTTGTGTCTAACAGAGATGGAGAGAATGCTCAGTTTTTGGCGAAATGTTTTAGACTGATAATAGTGGCGTTTGTCAAAGTTGTCTTTGAGTTGTCTCTGATAATGGCGAGGCAAGGCAACTTTATTTATACCGCGCATTTCGTACACAAGGCAACTCAATGCGCCTAATCTACTGACAATGACTAGATAACACATCCAACACTTTCTTTTGAGTTTAGATCTGTCAGGGAACAGACATCCTACCGTCCCTGTCTGCATATATCTGACAGTCATTCACAGACGGCGTGATGCCCTGAATAACCTAATCCCTGTGTGTCCTCTGAGACTGCGTATTAAATATGCAATATCATCTCCGCAGGTGAATGTTATGGGGATGGACCACTAACTTGAAAGGGAATCTACACACACAGATTTTTTTTAAGTGACTCATTTCAAGTGACCACCACTGCAGCAGTGAGTCAGACAGTCACATGGTCAGAAAGACACTTTCACTGTACTGTCAGCAAAGCACGACCCCTACTGGATTAATCAGGGACATTTAGGCCTGATATAATATGTATTTATTATGTCAATGGTGGAAACATAAACCTAGCACTGTGTTGGATATGCTATTGTTATGGACAGACGTGGGTGGAAATAGACACAAATAATTACCACACTCAGATACGCTAGAAGTAATCAAAAAAAAAAAAAAAAGAAAAAACGGAAAAAAGTAGCCTACAAAAAATATTTATGCTTAAGTAGCGACTTGGTGAAAATACAGAACTTCTACTCAAGTAGCCTACTGAGTAACTGAGTGTAGACTAAATACTGATGTGTTTTGATGTGGTGTTTCACTTCCCAAAGAATACGGCATAAAAACTTAGATAAAATAGCCTAAATATTTCTTAAAATGCAAGGAAATTAATCAAAACTGTAACTGGGATAATTCACGGAGACCTCCCGAAAAAAAGAATTGAGTTAGACCGAAAGTTAGCATATAGGCCTACTGTATTTACAAAAATGTATTAGGCCTACAGTTGTTGAATTCAGTTCAAATTTAAGCTGTACAATATTTGTCGACAGCTGCTAAATGTAACAAATAAAGTAATTTGTAATCTGACCTAGTTAATCAAACATCAAGCTTTTCCCACTTACACATTTATTCAAGCAGTAAAGACTATACCTATATGTTTAATTTACTGTGTTGATAAATTAAAAATAATATTAGATCTGAGGAGGCGCATGAACTCAATCACCTTTTGTTCATCTGTGCTATGTTCAAATATTATGCAACTCTGCCTCCTGGTGGACACATGGCTAAACTACAATGTCAAGCAAAAGTTTGGGAAAGCCCAGATGACGATGTCATGACCTTGGAAGCACAAGTCTGGTTCATCCTTGGGTGTAATTTCAAGACACTTGAAGGTTCAGGTTCATTGGTTAAAACAATGATGGAAATGACCAGCCATCCTACAGATCAGAAAGAAGGCGGGTTCTGCGTTCCAGAGATGAACGTGCTGTGTCTGAAATGTGAATATCAACCCAAGAACAAATGCAAAAGACCTGGTGAAGATGCTGAAACTGGTAAGAGTTTGTTATCATCCAGAGTGAAACAAGTACTGTACATTGGCTGAGAGGGTGCGATGCCAGGAAGAAGCTCTTATGCCAAAAGAAACCTAAAAAAGACAGATTGGAGTTTGCAAATAAAAAAAGGATAAAGACTTTACATTTTTGGCCATAATGACCATCGTCACGTTTGGAGGAAAAAGGGTGAATCTTGCAAGCCTGAGAACACCATCCCAACTGTGAAATACAGCGGTGGAAGCATCATGCTGTGGGGCTGTTTCGCTGCAGGAGGGACTGGTGCACTTCACAAAATAGATAACATCACGAAGAAAGAACGCTATGTGGAAATATTGGAGCAATATCTCAAGACATCAGCCAGGAAGTTAAAGCTTTGGTGCAGATGGGTCTTCCAAATGGACAATTCTCAAAGCATGGCCAATACTGGTTATAAAGTGACTTACGGATAACAAAGTCAATGTTTTGAAGTGCCCATCACAAAGTATCATCTGATCTCAATCCAGTTGAAAATGTATGGGCAAAGCTGAAAAGGCATGTGCACACAAGATGGCCAACAAATGTGTCTCAGTTACACCAGTTCTGGTTGGAGGAACAAAACTCCTGCTAACTATTGTGAGAAGCTTGTGGAAGGAAATCCAACACGTTTGACCCAAAATATACAGTTTAAAGGCAATGCTACCAAATATTAATAAAATGTTTGTAAACTTTTGGTTTTGTAAAAACTCATAAAAAATATTATAGAAAATTCTACCTCTCATTCTTCTGGAATTTGACAAATAGAAATAATTTCTAAAATTCTAAATGACCTAAAACAAATAAAAATGAATTCTGGTTTCATGTCTGATAGTGAGAAACAAAATGCAAATGTATCTTTTTATGAAGTGTATGGAAACATCTGGTTCTCACTGTATGTCGCTTGCCAACACCGAATATGGACTAAATTAATAATTGTCCCGTGTGACGAGCTTTGGGCGACTTCTGCCAAAGAACTACAAACCCCCCTTTCAACACATGTAAACTTTTTTATGTGTGTGATACTTTTGTGATTTTCTTTTAGGCAAGGCAAAGATGTTTTATGCGTATGGTACATTCCATGTCAAGAGACAACTTAGTGCAGCACATCAATACCAAAGATTAAAAAGGCACAATTTTAATTAAAAATCAATAACATACATACAAAAATGATAATGAAAATACTGCCAATAATGTATTATTAGTTAAATACTAGTTACCTAAATAAAAACGTTTTGAGACAGTAGGCGCCTGTCTCATGTATTCATGTACACTGTTCCAGACGTGCTAAAACTGAAATGCAGCCTTTGCATGTTTAGTCCTGATTCTGGGGACCACCAGGAGACCACTTCCTGAGGACCTCAGAGCCTGGGATGGTTGTGGCTCTAACGTGTACTTTGATACCAATCCAGGAAAAGACTTGTACACAAGTAGAGCTGTTTTTGAAGTCTATTCTTTGAGCAACAGGAAGCCAGTGCACTGGACTAATATGGTCATACTTCTTGGTTATTTAAATTAAGGGTCCGCACAGCAGTGAAAGCTCCCACATTTTTAATAGTTTCTTACACCAAATGTGACGTTTCGGGCCACATGCTGAAACGTCACATCTAAAAATATTTGAAAATATAAAAAAATTGGGAGCTTTTACTTGCTGTGCGGACCCTTACTTTAAATCACTGTATTCTTATTTTGGATCCAGCACGCAGGTTTCACTGCCTTTGGGTGTGCGTGCCTATTTCTTCTGAGCCATACTTCTTGGTTAGTCAGGACTCGAGTTGCTGCATTCTGGATGTACTGCAGCTGTCTTACAGCTTACGTATAGAGAGGCCAGTGGGAAGGCCGTTACAGTAATCTAAGCAGCTGGAGACAAACGCATGAATTTGTTTTTCTAAATCGAGTTTAGACGCTGTATTTCATATCTTGGCTATGTTTTTTAGATGCTGCTGATGTTACTGATTTGATATGACTGTTAAAGGTCAGGTCTGAGTCCGACACTGAGTCTGACATGTTCTCTTTGTTTCTGTGGGCCAAAGACAATCAGTTTTTCTGTGTTAAGCTGCAGGAAGTTTTTTTTTTAATCCACAAACTAATCTGTTCATGGTGGTGACACAGTGAATCCATAGGCTCATGTTCACCCGCCGTTACTGACACACAGATCTGAGTGTCAATTATTGTGATTGGACACATTATTATACATTAATCCTCCGGTCAGGTGACTCTGACCATCGGCCTGCCCTGACATCTGGATATGTGTCCCTGGACGCTGCTCTGCGGTCACCCACAGCTCCATACGGGTTGCCCCAGATTCATTGAGGGAGGGGTCAATACAGAGGTCAAATTTCCATACGGGGACAATAAGTACATGTAGTGGCTAAATTCCCTGTGCTAATAGCCACTATTGGTTGAAGGTGTACAAAGGTTCTTTAAGCATGCGTGTCTTCAAGAATACCAAAAGAGTCCAGTGGAGTCATAAAAAAATATTTATTTTAGCTCACCTTTTGCCTTAAATCAGCACAAATAAAGAACTCTGAACAAAAATCATATCGCCTCTGCACCTTCCAACGCCTGTTGCCAATTTCCTGTCCCTTATAACAGGTGTGTCTCCTTACAAGAAAAGGTAAACCACAGTGCCCCATGGGGCAGGAGGCACACAAACACAGGACAGTCAAAATGGCTCCTACAGTACACCTTAACCCTAATAATTGACCCAATGGATGCATGTACAGGTTGAACAAGAGGGGTCCTAAGATTGATCCCTGGGGGACCCCGCAGAGGTCACCGCTATCATTTAGTCTGACACACAAGACAAATAAAAAACAAATACAATGACATAATGACATACCAACACATTCACCACCTTGCTCTTTGGCCCAAGTTCAGGTTTAGTTCAGTTCTAATGTCCTTCTTTGACCAAACCCATCTCCAAAAATATACTTCTCTATTTTGCTCATAAAAGTCAGCATTTTGAATGTATGAATGTAAATTAATACATAAATTCTAAATGTTTGTGTCAATATAATGTGACCGGTGCAGCAATACATGTTTCAGATTGAGTTAATTTACTCCGTCTCAAGAGGGCTGCACATTTGCAAATCCTATCTTAGCAAAACAATTCCACATAGCCTATCTATTTATGTCCCTATAAATGAGTAAGAATTGATGAGGAATGGTTTGTAAATGTTATTTAAACAATGGCCGGAGTATGTGCCAATGCTTTACAAATGTGTAACAAATGTTTAATAATGTGTAGTTATTAAAGTATTATAAAATTGTGGCATTGATTGGGCGGAGCTTATGAGTCGATTTTGTGGGCATATAGCTGGACTCTGGTTCAAGCCTGCTCAGAGGGAGAGAGGGGAGAGCAGAGGAGGATGCTGGAGCACGATGCAGCGTCCGTCCCGTCGCACAGAGGAGCAGCCATGAGGATACAGGCTGCGGGCTCCGAGCAGAGGAGGAAGAGTGGGGAGAGCCCGGAGAAGAGCCCGCTGTTCTGTGTGCGCTGTCAGGACGAGACCAGAGCGGTCTGTCCCGGGACCCCGCACCGGAGCCCCTGCCGCACCCTCGCCACCAGGCTGTCCTCTGGCTCTGCAGGTGAGAGAGACGTTACAGTGTTACACTTTGGAAGCTAAATATTGAGCATGTGTTTTAGATGAAAATATGAATCTTTATTTGTTTTGACAATTTGTCTTACCCATATAACCTTCAGCTTCTTTCTGACTGGCTTTATAATCTTTATTTAAAATAAGAATAGAAAAAGACAAAATAAGTTGCAATTTGGCAAATCAAGATCATAAGGAGAAAAAAATAAGAAGTGCTCAATGTATTGAAGCAGGGCAGGGACCTCCAGGAACAAGTCTCGGTCATTACACAACAAAATGTGATCAAAACAAGTCAAATTTAGATTTACTTACTGTATTCAAATGATCTATCTAGTTAAAAAATGTTCTTTTGCATTGTAGATTAGATAATTGTAAATAGTTAGTATTTAGTTTTTTATATTGTTGAAAAGTAGTGTGTTTTTCTGGAAGAACAAATTCTAAGAAGTTGTGAGGACTAAAAATCTGCCATTTTAGAATAGTATCAAGGTCAGAATGGACCCTGATATCAAGAATCCTTTTTCACTGCGAATAACATTATTTCTAAAACTCACCTAATTGATCCACTTTTATGAATTGCGTGCATTTTGCTTTCCTATTCCTAGATTATCACCAAGAAAAGACTAACCAGATTTCTTGGTTATTTTCAGTCCTTATAGGATTATGATGCACTTTTAGATTGTGCATGCAATTTTCATTTCTGTTATGCACGCGGTATTTTTAATGGAGGGTTGCGTCACATCTTGGTCAAAATAAATAACTAAAAGATTGTAGACAGAGTGCATTTAAATTAATGCCTCGAGAGGGCATTGGTTGAGAGGCAAATGATGCAAGTTGTGATTGGATGACATCGACAAATAGGTGACGGAAAGTAGATTTACACTTAAAGGAACAGGCCACTGTTTTTCCATGCTGAGATATGTTGTTACCTGAGCTTAGACGAGTTGATACGTACCTGTCTGGTCTTAGTGCGTGCGCTCAGTCACGCAAAAAGACCAGAGATGTTGTTAGCATTTGACATTTGTTGGCATTCCTCTATGGGGTTAAAAAACTATATTGCGGACGTCGCAGTGCTCCTAAAGTGTTATTACACCTTACAATAAAGTACCCCTTTTATCCACTTAGAAAATCGACATGTCTAATTTTGTGTGACTATACTTGGAGCGTGTAACTGCTCACGTAACCGTAAATAGGGAAAAAGTGGAAGAGCTCGGTCGCTTCTAACTTCACCCCCGTTTGGCCCCATAGAGGAGAGAGGGAGAGGCTAAATGCTAACAACATCTTTGGTCTTTTTGCGTGACTGAGCACACACGTGAAGACCAGACAGGTACACATCAACTCGTCTAAGCTTAGGTAAGAACATAATGTCAGTGTCAGTGGCCTGTTCCTTTAAGCTTTAACTCAATGTGTTCCCATAAGAATGGCAAATTGCATTTCAAGGATCTATATAATCCAAAATTGACTTTTCTGAGCTTTTCATCGTGGTATTATGTTATGTCCTCATCTAAAACATATCTAAGTGTTGCTTGTTGTTTCATTTGAGCGTGTTTCTTTATCACTGAATTTTACAGTCTCAACACCATCACCAAACTTGTCAAATCACTCTTCATTGCGCTGACCAGTATGTTTACCGTTACAGACAGCATCTTTATGTTTTGTTTTCACCACCGCTTTGATCCTGGGAACACACAATAAGAGGATTTTGGCCCCCTAATAGTGTTTTGTGAGACAGCATTTTATTAAATCAAGGTGATTTTCCACACAAATGCATACATTTAAATGAAACGTTTAAACAAATTATTAAGACGTAAAGTATTAGTGAAGATAGCTACACTAATCTCAAGATTTCTGAATTCAAAAGTGCATCTTTGTAGAAATTTGAATAGGGAGGCACCAGTAATAACATCAAATGAACTCTGAATGGGAGTTGTGTTGCTCTGTGAAAAACTCCCTTCATTTTCAGCCAAATCAACAGAAATCTCCCGCAGCAGTGAGCAGGCATTAATCACTGACTGTGTCTCTTTAGTTCAAACGGCCCCCATGCTTCCCAGATAAAGGACCAGGAAACTGCGGGGAAAATGAGCAATGTTTTCTGCTATATCGGCCCCAAGTTAGCCCCGCATGCATATTTTATCACCAAGGTTGTATAGGCCAACTTCAGCGCGGCTCTATAGGCATAGGCAAAGTGCTCATTAAAATTCAGGGCGTGGCAGTAAATCTTGATTGTGTCAAATATTCCACTAATGTCAGGGGCACTGCACAGGGAAGAGTGGCTGCAGGTTTGGCATGCCGTGGTATTAGAACAATACACTATTAATAGAAGGTTTGAAGATTCTATGCGGATTTCTATTTACATCTAAATGTAAAATGGAACCTCAAATGCGTCTTTCTGCTTTCCAACCCAGTTACAGCATGATCCCGCCCCCCACATGGTTCTAACTCAGTGTTTTTCAACCACTGTGCCGTGGCACACTAGTGTGCTGTGAGCTATTGTCTGGTGTGCCGTGGGAAATTATCCAGTTTCACCTAGTGGGTCTAAAAAAATTTTTTTTAAACAAATTAATTATTATCCACAAATAATGTGCTGTTGTTGAGTCTCTGTGCTGTCTAGGGACCGACAGAGTCACCATGTAATAATCTTCCATGTCAGTAAGAGGCTGCAGGTAGCTCATTTCTTTGAGACAAGAGAATTAGTGATGCATGAATGCAACAGGTGGTGGTTACAGTGGCATTGTGGGGAGCGAGACTATATGGTGTTCCTATTCAAGACACAACATTGCTGTTGGTGTACCTCATGATTTTTTCAATGAAAAAAGTGTGCCTTGGCTCAAAAAAGGTTGAAAAATACTGTTCTAACTAACCAAATCCATTTTCCTAACCTTAATCATAACCTTAACTCTAATCCTAACCATAATCCCTAACCCTAATCATTTGTAAAACGACAATATTAATTTAATAAAGCCAACTGATAAAGCTGCATTTTAAGTGTCAGCCAATGAGAATTCGCAGAGGCGTGGCTTATGGCTTAACTTTGTTGGAAATCAAAAGGAGGCACCTCAAATGAATGGACAAATCAAAGAATAAATCCTGGCAGACAATTTTCTTTTGTTATGACATCACATGCATAAGCTCTAAACCGAGAGGATGGGCAGTATGCCGAAAATAAAAAGCTCTTTGTTTTTCTGTCTGTGAAAAATCAAACAGAAATGCTGCTTACTGACTCCTGGCATGAGTTGATCTTTAATTTTTAACATACATTGCATTACATAATCACATTTTGTTTCATGACTGCACCGAAGAAAATCCCTATAGTTTGTTCACCGACAAAGGGACATAAAAGCTATTCTGATTTTTAAATGTTATAATGGGATTTCGAGATTTCTAAAGATGACATAGTAAAAAACAAGTTCAAGTCATTTGAAAATAACTTTTTAAATGTTATTCAAAGCATTATGATATAATTAATGCATTATGATATAATTTCATGGCACAGCGTCATATTTTTGGTCAAAGTTACAGTATCCTGTAAATAATAACCTTCACATTTTGTCACTGACCTTGAACAAAATGTTGCCTTTCAGAAGCACTCATTTGGAATTAATTGCCAGGTGCTGGGAGTATTTAGATCATAGACAGTCAGTTTGTGTTTACATCACACTTTTAAAATCTAGGATCTGGCTGCCAAAAGTGCAGGCCTCATTTGTCTTTCTGATTGGATTGGGAGAAAAAAAAAACATGTCTACTATTTTTAATTGAAAAGGGACTCCCTCATGGGCCTCATGGTCCTGGTGCTCAGAGTAACTTAGCCCGGTTGACCCTCACTGTCAAACGACAAGGTCATGTTTGTGAAATCCTACCCTTCACTGGCGTTGGGCAGTGATTACTCCCATGCATTAGTACTGGGATTGTTCGCCAAATTGTAAAAGTGTTTTGTAAATAAATAAATGAAGATAGTATTAAAAAAAAAGCAGATCAGCCGATTTCTCCAAGAGACAGAGTGGTGGAATAGAAAGTCTATGTTTCTCTTCCCGAAGAGTTAGGTGTAGTGTCTCGGAAGAGGGAGGTGTTTTGAGCTCATAGGCATTAATAATGCAGACCAGAGTACAAGTACACATCTCTAAACTTTATACTCGTGTATCGTCCTTTTTACAACTTTCGAGAAAGTTTTGAACCAGGCCAAGCATTAATCTGATATGACTGCCCCAGAACTCGAGAGTTGGCTCCCAACAACGAAGAGCTGCAAGGTGCTCCACAGGACGGTTATAAAAGGCACATATTATGTATCAAGGAGACATGACGCATCAGCGTTTCTCTTCAGCTGCTCCAATGTAACTTACCATGACAATGAAGTATGCATCGGCAATATTATGGAGCTTCAGTATATGAAAGGCAGTGATAACAGCATGTTGTCACACACAGCGACTCAGCAACATAGTGTGTAATATTAAAGCACGGTTTTCCAACACGGTACAGCTGTTTACTGTATTATTTTGTAAAAAACAAAAAATGAATGAGTCAACATTTGCAATCAATAGGCTGCTGTTGCCACGCTGTGACTAGATGTTGCAATACTATTCTAGAGTTAAACTAGTCTAATAGTATTTGAATTACTTCAGGCTGCTACAGTGACTAAAAATGAAATAAAGGGAGCATCAACAGCTTCCCTCATTCTGACATATCCTTTTACATTATCGGCTAAAATGCTGAATCAGATTATTTGGATGATGATGCTTAATGTCCACTTTCTAGATTTTCTCTTTCTGTAATTTTATAATCCATATACTGTACCTTCACTTGGCCAAATTGTCTTCTCTATGAATTGTGTCTGTTATAACTACAGCCCATGAAACCAAAAATGCAGTTTGTATGTGCAGACATATAGGGCAATTATTTTCAATCATGTCTGGCATTATTAACGGTTTTCCATCATTTGTATACGTGCCTACATTTGAGGTTGAGATGAAAAACACTGTTTGAAGTGTGTTTGTGTGTTTCAGACCGTGATCCGAGCAGCGGCAGCTATGCCTCCACTGGGACCTTCTACAGCTGCGTCAGTCAGATCACTATCGGTGAGCGACTGTGCACAACAAACCAAAGTGAACATGAACTACTCCACTCACAGGCCACTGTCAGACTCTACCCCCAGAGGAGTTTTGCATGATAATTCATTGAAACGCTGGGTCGTGGTGTTTTCTGTGAGTGGATAGAGTAGCCAGCATTTAGGAGTAACATTACTTTAAAATCAATTTAATCAAGTTGAAGTTAAATGTAGTGACCCCTCTTGGTGAAAATGCGTCTTGGATATTAAGTTACTCACAAACACTCAAGTACAGTAGTAGCATGCTAAAATAAAGCAACTCAAAGCCTGTGTTACTTTATCTACTTTTGTACATGAAATACCTTTCCAAATCGATCAATAAAGTGTTTTCTTTATTTTGCTGTGTAAGACCTTTGCACTTCCGCCTTCAGCTTGAGGGAAACCAGGACTTTCCCTCTTGTCCTCATTAGTTTATTCTTAGACTATATCCCGGAGCCTATGGGTGCACGCCGCCCTGAGAGTGGCCCAGATTGGCGCGCTTGCTCTGGGATAATCACCTGTAAAGCCTAAAGGGAGGCTTGGGGGCGCCAGGCACGCAGTATTTTCTGATTACTGCGACTCGGATAGTGCTTATAGCACAGTACACGGGGCAGGGCTGCACACGTGGGGGATTTTTGGAGGTCGTCCCGATGCAGCTCAGGTGTAGATTTCCTTCTTTGTCCCTCAGGTGACTTTGAGAGAGGTGATGAGGCCCGTAATGCCCTGCGCCGAACTAAACGCAGTCAGCCACTTTGCCCATGGTAATGTCACGTATACTCTTTGTTTTGAGGGTCTACTCCTGGATACTCGCAAACCAGGACATATTTGGACTTTTGAATGGAAATATTTGTTTGATAATCATGTAGAAATGAGAAATCACAAAGCTCACAACATTGATTTGTTTTGCATGTGCTGCAGTATTGGCTTGATTGGAACCAAGGCAGTCCACAAACCTTTAGTGTGTTCAAGTTCTATATGACAAGACACATCAGAGTAGATGAGCATTACAAAAAAAGAACTGGAAGATGAGTTTGATTACTTATAAATGTGACCACTGCAGGGTAAAGGAAAAAATTACCTAATGTACTTGACTTGTTTTGGTATTAAAATGAATTTCGCAGATTGTTTGGATATTTATTTTATTTACACAGCCTATTATGTTATTATTATTGATTAATTTTTTAATTTTACTTCTCTTTTGCGTCTTCTTTTTATTAAAATTTTTTGTAAATTATTTGTTGCATCCAACATAATTTATATGTTGCAAGTGGCACGTGTGGAGTTTGAATGTTCCCCCCGTGCCTGCACAGCTTTACTCCGGGTGCTCCGGTTTCCCCTTCCGATAAAAACATGTACATTAGGCTAATAGTATATATGTGAGAGAGAGTGGGTGAGTGGTTTGTGATGGTCCGATGGCACAGACTGGCAGCATTGCTTTTGTCAGTCTTCCTCAGGACAGCTGTGGCTACTAAGGTAGCTTACCACCTCCGAGTATGGACTGAATGTAACTTGTATCATGTAAAGTGCTTTGTGACATGTCAGTGAAAGTTTAGAGCGTTGCAATCTGAGATGCTCATTGATTGATTGATTGATAAACTGTATTGTCCTCAATGAGGAAATTGGTCTTGGGCTCATTGCCTGCAGCTGCCACACATACAGTACAACCATTCACATAAAACAATTTAGTTAGTCAGTTACAACCAGTACATCACAATAATGGAATTCAGTTCATCTTAGTTATGATGACCTCTTCACCTGTTCTTTGTCCTTCCGTTTGTTTAAAAGAGATACAGAGTTGGGGAGGAATGAGAGCTTGTATCTGTTGTTCTTGACGATGTGTGCTCTGTACCGTCTTCCTTATGGGAGAATTTCATATTGACCATTCAGAAAATGTGATGGATTCTCAATGATTTTCTGAGGACAGTGCTTTCAAAGATATCTTTCATGGACGGAAAGTCTTTTGTGTTCGTCAGCTTCCTGGCCATCAGGACTAGTCACTCAATTTGTGTTTTGCTCTGCACAGTTAGAGGACTCTCTAGAATGGCATTGTAGAAGTGAGTCAACATTTCTGTGCTCACACCAAACAGACGCAGTCTCCTTAAGAAGTGGAGTCTTTGGGACAGTTTAGAAACACAGACACTCAATGTGCACGTCCCATTTTAGCAGGTCATCAATATGTACACCTAAATACTTAAAGGATTTGACCTGCTCAATTTGTTTGCCTTTGATCACCACAGGGTCATGTTTTTGTATTGCTCTGGGATCAAAAAATGACCTCTTTTGTTTTGGCTGCATTTAGTGACAGGTGGTGGTCCTCACACCAGGAGATGAAGGAATCAATCTCTGCAAAGTACGAGGAGGGGCTGTGATCTGCATACAGGAGACTCACAATCACAGTGTCATCAGAGAATTTAATTGTCTTATTGTTTGGTGCAGTGCTTCGACAGTAAAGGGTGAACAAAATAGAAGAGCATACAGCACCCTGTGGCACACCTGTGCTTCAGTTTTTCACTTTCGAGAGGGTGCCATTGACTCTAACCCGTTGCTCTCTATTTGTTAGAAAGGACAAAAAACACTTCACTAGGGCTGGATTTACTTGTAAGTCTCTGAGTTTCTCCACAAGAAGGTTTGGGCGTACAGTATCAAAGGCCGAGCCTAAATCGGCAAACAAGGCCCTTGCATAAGAGTTTGGTGTCTCTAGATGTCTGCAGATTATGTGGGACAGACTGAGCATTGCATCCGGCGTACTAAGACCTTGTTTATAGGGAAATTGCAGCGGGTCTAGTAGGCCAGAGACCTCAGAACTGAGTCGGTTGGCCATTAGTTTTTTCGAAGCATTTCATGACCACGCTGGTTAAAGCAACTGGCCTATAGTCTTTGTCGGAGCCTGGGCAAGACACCTTTGGAATAGGTACAATTGTGGACTTTTTCCAAATTTTAGGAACAGAACACTTGTCCACGGACATCTGGAAAACTGGGCTCCACGTCTCTGACAGTTCCTGGGCACAGTTCTTGATTAGGCAGGGGGACTGCCCAGACGCTTTCTTACTGCATACTTTTTTTTTAAAGTGACTGTACGCAGTGTTTATCCATTTTAAAATCACTGCATAGCTCCTCATCAGAAGAGAAAATAGCTATGAGGTCACTATTGTTATCATTGTCATGTCTTAAGAAAAAGTCATTAAGATTGTTGACGAATTCTTCCTCATTAGTTACGGCCAGCCTGCTCTTATTCTTTGTCATATGTGCCATTTGTTTCAGTGTATCCCACAACTTTTTGTTGTCTTTAGAGTTGATGCTCTTCTCTAAAACCTCTCTGTGCTTCTCCCTGGCCTGTTTTAACATTTTGTTAAGATTCCTTGTTGATGTGTCAGTCTCTTCAGAGTAATGCCTTCTGGGAGGAGACTGCGGAATCTACGGGCCAGGTCGAGTCGACTGAAAAACAGTTTCGTACACAGGGCCATCGGGAAGCTGAACTCCCTGACCTCCCTCCCACCCCTCTTCCCCCACCCTCCGCTCCACAATCAAGGATGAGAGAAATAGAATTTCGAATCAGTCATGGTTTGACAAATAAAGCAATCTTGAATTTCTTGAATCTTGAATGTGTCAATGGGCAATACACTATTATGGGAAGTGAGTGGATGCTTGAAGAGCTTGGGAGCAGGTCCAGGCTTTTTCCATCAAACAACATTACAGTAAGTAAAGTTTAGTTAATTGTACTCTTCCAGTTTGATAATCAAGGCAATATCCAACTATCCAAGGCGCTGCCCTAAAAGACGAGTCTCCTATAGTGTTATTGTTCTTGCTGAGTTATAGCATTCTCCAGAGAACAAATCAAGTCTGCCCCAGTTGCTGCATCTGCTGACTGGATCCTTATTTCGGGGACACCCAGCTCCAAGTGCCCAACTCACAGAGAAACCTCTTAATGCTTTTTTTTATATGAGCCTCATCTTTCTTCTTTTATCCTGCAGCGGGACATCCAGAGAGGAGAGAGCTGAAGGCAGGTGTTCCTGCTCACATATTGATTGTGTGTGTTCAGTGCTGATGTAAGGGCCTTTATGACGTGGGTTCAGTATAGCTGCTCTTTAAAAAGTGTCCATAGAGTTGTATATCCCCTTAAAGCACTTTTAGTTGTCTTTTTTATGGTCCAACTCAAAATCCCTATCAACAAGGTAACAACCTAACAAGGTAAGTCTTGAGGTGGCATTGGACGTCTATAAGTTTATCAGAAATAAAGCTAAAAGTATAGCGCAAACTCATGGTTATATTATTCTTTTCATTTGGCCCATCTTTCAAACCAAACCAAATCCTAGTTTTCTTACCTTGTAACAGGCTGTCTGCAAAGTTTTCATGCATTAAATCCATGGTTCTCAACCAGTTTTAGCCGTGACCCCAGTATACCAACTGCTACGACCCACAAGGGCATGTTTTACAGTCAAACTACATCAGAAATACCTCCCAAAGGATCTGGCAGCCCATGAAATGATGTCACAACCCCGTGTGTGCCCTGACCCCAATTATAACTATTTCTCCTTCTACAAAAGCATGATATAAACGCCCTTGTCACCAAAAGAATGAAAGCGTATGGAATGACAAAAGACAACTTATTATTTCGGATATGCAATTGCGGGCGAGACGAAAATGCGTGGTAGAATTGTGAGGAAATTGGTGAGTACATTTGTGGGCTGAAGTTCTCTCGAGTTTTCAGCGCAGTTGGTGATTTAGAGTCAGCCCTCATTGTGCAGTGAAACAGCAGTTTGTCCTGTGCAGTTCATTATCTGTTTGGGCACAGTCCAAAAACTCACCGCCTATTGACTCTGAAGTAACTTGCGCTAGACACAAATGAAAGCAGTGATCGCTTGCTATCATAATGGGATTTGCTCCATCTGCTTCAGTCTGTAGTCAGTACAATTTGCTCGACACTGTAATTAATAAGTACTGTGTGGTGCAATGGATTCTGCCTTGAAAAGATGGAAATAGACGTTACCACTAGAGGGAGACAGAGTTTCGCGGATTTTCTTGGCTAGATTAGAATCCTGTAAATAAATGAAATGCATAAAAATGTCTATACGGGAGGGATGTAAATTAGATCGACAGTTCAGTAAATATCTAAGGGAGGGAGAGGGGGGTAAGTTGAACCACGTTTTTGAAAATAAAAAAATATATTTTTATGTTAGATTACTTGTCAGACAAAACATAACAAAAATTGGCTGTAACATAACACAGTTTTTAATAATACAAAAAAAATGTTTTTTCCACGACTCAAAGTGAATCTTTGGCCTTATCACAACAACGATCGTCACAAAAAAATTAAATAAATACATGTAGGTAAAAAAATAAAATTTGATATTTGTGGTATTGAAGAAAAAATGGGGTAAATTGACCCAGGGGTGTTGGGGCAAATTGCTCCATAAGAAACAAGGAACAACAAACTACTATTTTATATATATAGTTTTTGCACGGTTGGTGGTTCTGGGTCTAGTGGAGACAAGAAAATTAAGATTGGATATTACATTAAATTATTATTATTATTTTTTTTAGAAACAAAATGTCATAATCTGCATGTGCGTATGAAAAGAAAATTATTAATTATAATAGTTTTGGGAATAAAATTGTTAATGGGAATGTAAAAAAATAAATAAAACACTTTATGGTGTTTAGTGTCAATTTCACCTTTAAATCTGGTGGTTAAATGTACCCCAAGACCTGGTTCAACTTACACCGCTCCTGGTGTAAATGAGCCACAAGACCACTTTTTTTAAGGGGGGAAGACCAACATCTTTAAAAACATACTTTCCAGACGATTTTTGAAGATGCAAACAAATAGAAAACATCCAAAAATATATGTAAATAGTGAACTTTTTAAAAATCTATTTTATACTGATTTTATACAATAACCACCAAAAATTGGCTCATTTTACCCGACTCTCCCCTAATCCACAGCTGCCCAGACCGTTATACATAATATAATAAATGAATAACTAAACGGCACTAGTGACTAAAAAAATGGAAGCTGAAATATAAAATACAAACAAAGAGACAGCTCAGCTTAAAAGCCAGCAAGAATCCTTTTTGCAGATGATACTCCTGCATGGCAAATGAGTGTCAAATATGAGTTATTTGTTTTAAACGAAAAGAACCCTCAGTATAGGTTACCTAACGCATTGTATACCAACCAGGGGTTACGGGGACCCCAGGGGGTACACGAGCACTTAGTAGGGGATACTCGGAAATATTTCAGATTTAAAAAGAAGGTTAAACTGAACAATATTATTTTAAATGATAATTTGCAGTAAAAGGTTTGAATTTCAGAATGTTTTTGCTATATATATATATTTTTTTCTTAACACAGTACACAACCAAATACCAATAAATCTGAGTTTATTATAGTTTTTGGCACCTTAGAGTTAAGGGGTGCTTTGCATAGAAATGAAAGACTCAAGGGGTACGTGAGACAAACAAGATTGGGCACCATTGTCCGAACGCATTCCTAACATCCTGATCTTCCAAATGGAGTGAACGGCTTATATAATACATTAGCCTCCACCTGGCTAATTGTTTTTTTTTTTTTGCAGCTATGCCACGGCCAGGTATAGAATTGCTTATAATACACTGCAGCCTCTTTTTTCCACAAATGTCAGCACAGTTTTCTGCAAGAGAGCAGCAACATGAATTTCACACTGAGTAGCACATTACAGACCCGTAACAAAGAAAATCAACTATATACTGTATTCCCTGGATCAAAATCTTGTTCTTTTTTTTTTTTGGCGGTGCAGGGTTCGACCTGGGGGGTCAGGTGGCAATTGAGTTCTCCCATTGGAACAGCCCTCTGACAGAGAGCAGCGTTAACCTGCCCAGCCCGGACGCAGCCTACTCCGAGGGCTCTGCTGTGCCCGCCTCCAGTGAGCGAATGGAGGCACTGTCCTGTCCCGCCTCCCTCTCCCTCACCCCCCTGTCCACCTCCAGTCAGGACACCCTCTGTGACACCTCCAGTGAGTATAAACAAAAAGCACACTATGGACAATGTTCTAACCGTTTGTAAAGAGTTCTAATGGGCTGTATTAGAATTCTACAATGCTCTCATCTAATAACTTCATTTCTTGCTAACGCTTTCGGCCGCCAATTCTGAAACCAAGACCCTTTTTTTTAATCAATCCAATCACAGATCCAAATTTGTAAGGCATGACTCAAATGAATGGCTCTCACCATATCAAAACCCCATAACACTCTTTAGACCTTCTCTCATAGGTTTAGCTGCAGAAGATGGCGCTGTCTTTCAGTCTTTGGTGTAATAGTTTAGTTATTTTGCATGTTTTCATACTTGGGTAAGTCGGACCATGCATATTTCTGATTGAGGAGGTGTGGCTGCATATCTGTGCTCCTTCCGACGAAAACATAGCCCTATAGTATTAGTTGTGAATAGTTGGGGACGTGTCTTACCGAAAGACACAACAGCGTGGTGAAAACTTTAAGACTTCATAAGGTTCAGTAAACAAACCGAAACAAACAGACACAGCTCCGACAAAATGTGGAGAAGTTATGCCTCTGACAGCATAAATGAAAGACAAGAAAGATATAGAGGAGGAAGGAGAGCAAGACATCAGCGAGCCTTCATTGTTTGACATGCAACTATCATCAACAAGCTAGCGTTCATCACCTTTGTGTAGCCGGGGGGTGTATTGAGTTAGGTTTGGTTGGAAACCAACAACGCTACCTAGTTGCGGGACTAGGACCTAATTTTTAAGACCACAGGTTCGAATCACAGGGGTGAGCAGTGAAACCAAGAGATGGAAAAGTTACTCAAAATATATTACACAATTGGTTAAAATAATAATACTCAAAACAGGTTAAAAAATACGCCTAATACTAAAAAGTCAGAAATGGGGGCTAAACTAAGAGGAAACAAAAAAGGACAAACGAGGAGATGGTGAAAGACTGTTGTGAAGCGGAGGGAGCGGAGGGAGGAAGAGGAAGGTGGAGCTGACCAGTGCAGGACACCACGCTCTGAAACAGGGACAAACCCAGGAGGCGTGGCACCATTTCAGAGGATCAGAGGAGACAGAGGGCAGCCAGCCAGTGCTACAGTTTCCCCGACCTCCAAGGTCATGCGGGTCAGGTTGACACACAGTGTCAACCATACAGGGTTTTAAACCCTGTCATAGCACAGAGACTGCCCTTTTAAGAGTTTTTAATGATTTGTTTTTAACTGCGGACAGTGGAGGTCACTCTGTCCTTGTGCTCTTGGACTTAACTGCTGCCTTTGATACAGTGGATCATGGAATTAGAGCCCTGCACGGACCTGATTTCTGGGCCCGGCCCGGGCCCGTGAGGTTCGGGCCCGAGCCCGGCCCGGCCCGACAGACTTTCAGAATTATCAGGCCCGAGCCCGGCCCGCGGCCCGGCTCATCGCTCTCACGCTCTCTCTCTCTCTCTTTCCAATATTTTCCAAATGCGTGATTAAACAGCGCTGCAACAGTTGACCTGTATTGTATGAATAAATAAACACTTCTATCTAAACGTAACATAAAGCACAGTGTTTATTTTTTATTGTTGGGAGGAACACGCATGCATTTGTTTCCCGCGAACACATACCGTCGATAGAAGCACTCCGCACGCGAACCGCTCCGTCCTCTCGCTCCATACCGCTTTGCAGAGGTTTGCCCACGCGGGGAAACCCCCCACGCCACAGCCCACATGGACGGCAGGTACATGTTTGTGGCAAGAGGTGGCGGGTCAAGACCATGGATGTATTATAATTAACGACGGGGCGAGAGGACATAGCATCGATAGAAGCACATCCGCACGCGAACCGCCCGGTCCTCTCTCTCAATACGACCGCTTTGCAGAGCTGTACGCACGGCGAGGAAAACTCCCACGCCACGGTCCACGGGGAAGGCAGGTACATGTTTGTGTTGAGTTGGCGGGTCAAGAGAGCAGGGAAAAAGGAGAGCGGGTGCTGCATTTAATGTCGCCATTTAAGTTGGTTAAAAAATAGCAGCACAACGCATTGGCAGGGGGGAAGAAACCAAGCCCGAGCCCGGCCCGTGTCCGACGCAATGATGCGGTAATGGGCCCGAAGCCCGGCCCGCGGGCCTTCGGGCCGTCGGACCCCTCGGGCCTCGGGCTCAAATGCAGGGCTCTACATGGAATTCTTTAATCTCGCCTTGAGCTTTCTGTGGGACTCAAAGGCACTGTTCTGAAATGGTTTGATTCATATTTAAAAGATAGAAGTTTTTCAGTTAATGTCGGCTCTTGCTTCTCATCTGTGTCACCTATTCATTGTGGAGTGCCTCAAGGGTCCATTTTAGGCCCTTTGTTATTTTATCTGTATCTTCTACCCCTCAGACTGATTTTAGAGAAACACAAAGTCGGTTATCATTTTTATGCTGACGATTTGCAGATCTATATGCCACAAGTCTAGCTCTGAGGGTTCATTGAATCCTTTGCTGGATTGTATACAAGAAGTTAAGTTATGGATGGAGGCCAACTTTTTAAGTCTAAACAAAGATAAGACAGACATGTTTGAATTTCTGATTCAAATGTTCTCGACAATTATGACAGCGCCATGAATGTGCAGCTCTTATGTGGAGAGGCAGGTGACACTTGACCATTTTAAATCTATGCAAAAGCTTTTAACACATATCCCCCACATGCCCTGCTTTCTGGTCTTCCCAAAAAGAGTATCTCAGGTTTACAACTTTTACAAAATTCAGCAGCTCGTGTCCTGACGAAGACCAGGAGGCGGGACCACATTACACCGGTTTTAGAGTCGCTGCATTGGCTCCCCGTGTGTTTCAGGATCCATTTTAAAGTTCTTTTAATGGTTTTTAAATGTCTTAATGGTCTTGGTCCTTCTTATCTTTCAGAATTGATTTTACCATATGAGCCTTCGCGGCCCCTTCGCTCCTCTGGCAGGGGTCTCCTAGTTATTCCTAAAGTTAACAGAAAGACTCATGGCGAGGCGTCTTTCCAATATTATGGCCCTCGCCTCTGGAACGACCTGCCAGAGGAGCTCAGGACCGCAGAGAACGTTCATGTTTTTAAGAGCAGGCTCAAGACCCACCTTTTTAGCTTAGCTTTTAACTAATATTTACTTATATTAACCTAATTTACCGGTTTTAGTTCTATTATTTCTTTAGTTTCCCTCTTTTTATCCTGTGCTATTTCACGCACAGTTTTAGCGGTTTTTAATGTATCTCTTATTAAATATTAATTTATTTTTATGTGTATATATATATATAATTTTTATTGTATTTATTTATCTATTTTTTAGTTATTTTATTTATTTATTTTTTATGTTCTCCTAGTGGTTCCTCTGAGGGAGCCCTCTGCCCCAGGAGTGCTGGTTGGCTGCAGCTATGCGGGCGCTCTCCTGGGGGTGCCTGGATGGAGATAGGACGTCTCTCCTACACCTACTCCGGGCCCCCTGAGTTGGCGCTCTGTGGCTGTGGCCGATGGGCTGCTCCTGGTGCAGACGCTCCTTGGATGATGTTTCCTCTTTCGGTCCATCTGTACCCAGCCTTACATACTCAACTCTATGTCCATTTTTATTTAAGACTTTTAACTGCTGGGCTGTCTGTACGTATATGTGTCTGTGTGTCTGTGTGTGCGGGTGGGGTGGGGGGTGGTGGGGTTGTAGTTATTTATGTATATTTACTGGTGGGGACGATTTTAATGATTTTTAAGCACTGTAAAGCACTTTGTGTTACTTTTTGTATGAAAAGCGCTTTATAAATAAAGTTTGATTTGATTTGATTTGATATCGTGGCCAAAATCTGAGCTGTTAGTGCTTTGCTTGTATATTTTGTTTTGTTTATTATTATTTTATTGTTATTATTTTTTGTACTGTAGACCTTTTTGTGAAGCACTTTGGTCAACAACAGTTGTTTTAAATGTGCTATATAAATAAATGTATGCGCCTAACCAGACTGCCAACACGCTGCCGTCACCACCTGCCTGTGATATCCGCTACCGCAACACCACCAGAGCTGTTTTACCCTGGTTGGCTCCTGTCAGACCAGCAAGCTCCCGGATTGGACGATCTGGAGGACCGCACTGCTCTCCTCTCTCTCTCTCTCTTGCCGTAAACATCCTCCTCATGCTGCCTTTTCCCCCGTATAGAAGCTCATACTTGCAGGATTTGGCTTTGTCATTTTGTACCACTATTGAGATTAGGGACATTCTGACAGCTGGAAGGCAAAGTATAGCGGGATGAGGGGAGAGGAGTAGGAGATGGCGGTGCTTATTTTGTTGTTGTTTTTTAGCAAGGTTATTTTGGGTTAGGGGGCTATGCTGCAGTGGTGTTGGGGCACATTGTGAAAGCTTTTGCCCCTGTGGAAAGCCGGAAAGATCTCCAATCCGTCTGTCTGTGTGATGCGGTGAGTTTCCCCTCGACTTATAGGCAGCTTTTGGCATGTTTCGTCTTCTGCGTTGTCCGCGGAGGGTTTGACCTTCGCATGAGCACATCTCCGGCACTCATTTTCAGCTGTCCGCACTTTATGGAGGGTTTCTGTCATTCACTCCCCCGTGGTGTCATGTGGAGGAGGAGAGAGATGTGGGTCATGCCTTTGGTGAGTGTCAAAGCACAAGGCGCGAAATCACTACTCTCGTCTGCAACGGGGACGCAGAGTGAAACAGCTTGGAGCACTCATATCAGTTACAAAAAGAAGTAGTAGACCAAGAAAAAACTAAAAGGATGCAGTTATTTTGCAACTTCAATTCATTTCTCTGCCACTTGAAAACTGCACTGTATTCAGTCGTACATTGGCTGGTTCTCAAGACGTCATCTGTACTGGGTTGTTTCAGTGTTGAGGAGCCGTTGGCACAAATTGGCAGCCGCTCTTCCATCAGGCAGCAACATGACCGCCACAGAGTTTGTGAAAGTGAATGAGTAATGTCCGCCTTTAGTGCTTTTCGAAATTTGTCAATCTTGTACTGTGCATTATTCACGGCTACTACTGAATTATGTTCAAAGAGGTGTGTAAAATGTCTTACGGGCTGCTTCTCATCCAAAAGAAACCCAATATTTTGTTCAAAACCCCCACATTTCTTCCACACAAACTCTTTTCTCTCTTATGAAACGACCCCATTCCCTTGGCAACACATTGTTATTCCAACCCCCGCAATTGCGACCCTTTCTTCTCGGCGCTGTGATTGTCTTTCACTTATTCACAATGAACGCTGACTCCTGCACAAAAACACGGATGACATGAAGTCCAGATCAAGGCGCCTCTGTTTCTCTGTTTCGAAAATGACCTCAGTCCTCCTATTTCTTGTAGGTGTTAGCACTGTATTCTTGTCGCCATCGTAATCATCTTCGTTTCCTCCCACATTGTTGATCTTAGGCGATGAGCTGAAGAAATGAGTGGGAGATGCTTGATCAAAAGTTTAGCTTCACAAGAAAACCTTACGAGTCCTCGGGCAAAAGCAGTTGTCATCCATGTTAGATATTTAGCTCTTCAAAATATATACTATATACACCTTGGATTATAGTGGCACTTTCTAAGTTACCCAAAGAGCTTTATAGTGCATTATTTACTCATACATTCTGGTGGTGATTGTTTGTTTGTTTGTTTGTTTGTATAGCCTACTTTATTGTCCCCGTAGGGAAATTTGTCCTCTGCATTTGATCCATCCTTCGATGCCGCTGGGGCAACCCGTAAGGAGCAGTGGGCGACGCCAGGATGATGGTCAGAATCACCTGGCTGGAGGATTCGCCTATTATACATGTTTTTAGTGGTAGGGGAAACCGGAGTACCTGGAGGAAACCTACGCAGAATTGACCGCTTTTAGCTGCTTTTGGCCTCTCTGACCATTTGGACACATTTCCTTTTGGGTTTTTGAGCGAACGCGCTTCCATCAGTTACTTATGTGTACGCCAGCTTTTATTTTGACCATGGCTCTCTCTGCTGCTTGCTGTCTTGCTTGGACTTGTATGTGAAATTAAGTTATCATTATTTTTTATGTAGATTATCGATTTAAAAATGAGACAATTTTGATCATATGTGTAAAAATATAGCCTACATACAGTATAATAAGTCTATATATTTAAAGACAAAATCAAAATTATGGTTGGTGGAGCCAGGTTTAAATCTGTGGGGCCACCTGGAATCTAGGTGCATGGAATTGTGTGAATTCCATGCAAAGGGCGCAGGGGGCGTGGCCAGTCTGATGGCGGCTGAAACATATAGTGGTAAAGATTTCAACTTCTCTAACCCTAGTGTCTGACCAAATGAACTCTGAACGTTATACTAGTAACACAAGTAAACACAATGAACGTTACTAAGCTTTGTTCTCGCTTTCCTCATTTTGCAAACTAGGAGTGGCTTTCTGGTCCGGTCAGGATGGGAGGGACTTGATTTACTTTCTCACTTTCTCCTGCACTTTAACGTGTACAGAAGGCAAACTGATCCTGAACCTGAAACACTGTCGTGTCGTGAAGGGTGATCTTTTTATTTTTCATTTGGAGCAGGTCCTTCAAAGCTGCTATAGGCAACATAATCATTGCACTCGTTAATGCTCATAAAGAGGTGTCTGAATTTTGAATGAATGGATGTTTAATATTTCAGTTGGTGCCATGGATAAAAGGAGCTTCATATTGAGCCTGACACATTTGACTCACATTACCATTCAGCTCTCACACAAGACACTGAACCCACATACACTCTACGCTTCTATTTTTAAGCTAAATTATATCCAGTTCCTGACATATGCTGTACCCTAAATGCGCAATGTGCACAGGGATAGTATTTAGGAATACTTTGTCCCGTAAAGTGAAATAAGTCAAATAGAATAAGGACACGGGCCTGTTGGTTGAAAATGAGGACAACAATTGAGTAGTTGTTGTGGTTTAAGTTTTCTTTACGTAAAGCTGTTGTTTCCGTTTTCTTTCTTTCTTTCTTTCTTTGAGTATCTATTGAGCAATTGGGATTTTTCAAGCAAGCCATGGATAACAGTTATTGGAGAAGAAGAAAAGAAAACACAACAATGCCAAAAAAGGGCTGAATATGGCAAATAACGCTTATTTATGTCAATCTCCATCCAACTTATTTACAATCTTTGTAGGATTTCACATGGTGATTCACAAATAAAGTAAGTTGCCAACCAAATCCATATGCTTCCATAATCTGTCCATCCCCCCCCGGGACACGCTGCCCTGGAACCAAGGCGATAATGCTCCCAGCCAGAACAAAAATATGCTTTGCCCAATCCCGTCAGACCTTGGAAGCTAAGCAGGGAAGGGCCTGGTCGGTACTTGGATGGGAGACCGTTTGGGAACACCAGGAAGCCTGGGTGAATGTAGTGCGTACGTGACTGGTTGGTGGTGGTCAGAGGGGCTGATGGCGCAGACTGGTTGCCTCGCTTCCGTCAGTTTACCCGAGGGCAGCTGTGGCTACAATAGTAGCTTACCACCACGAGTATGGAGTGAATGAATAGAGCGAATGAATAGAGTGAATGAATAGAGCAATGTAAAGCGTCTTTGAGTGTCCAGAAAAACGCATTAATAATAATGCAATAAAACCAATGCATTATTATTATTATTATTATTAAAACAAGGAAGAGAAGCTAGAGAACGAGCACTGAGAAACTGAGGGTCTTTTGTCAAATCTAGTGCCCCCCAGGGAACGGCCAAAGAACAACCATCCACGCTCTCACATATAAGTATCAGGGGCGTAAAGATAAATGAAAGTGATGAAAGTAAGCCACCAGTGCCAATGTTTTGTTTTACTCTGACGCACAGGCCTGTGTTTGAGTGCAGCACAGGGAACAATTGATCATATTATTTCAATGTTGATGGACACACGTGGCTGGTGGGCGGAACAGCGCAGTGAGCCAGTGCGGTGCCAGTCCACAGAGAGATCGTATTTATAGTAATCAGTTCTGTGGTTTTAATGAGACTCCGTTGTGCTGCTCTGAAACCAGGTCAAACGGTGTGTTTCTACTGAGCCACTGCTGCTCAGACACACAGCTTTGATTATTTGTGAGAAATGCAAACAGGTTATGTGGCCTGTTGTGAATCAGTCAATGAATACATTAAAACATATATGAAATAAATGGATAAATAATGTACAGTATTACTGTTCAGACTTCAGCTCGACATGGCACATAAATCTTGGCTTTAGATGACTGGTAGAGTCAGCAATGCGATAAAAGGATGGTATGATTCATGGGCTTGCATATACTCGTGAAGAGGAGAATACATAAAAAACATGGGTATTCATTTGTTAGTGTGCATTTTTTGGATCAAGAGGAACAATTACACTGTCGAGAACAATTGTCATGAAAGTGTAATGTCTTTCTTTTTGGCAGGATTTGTTTTTACAGAATCTTATAATAATTTATCCTCCTGCCAAGGGATTCTGACCATTGGGCATTTGGGAGGCATTCGTGATAATAGGACTGGTGCTTCTCATTTCAACCCCAATACTTCCACTTTATATGTTCACGCCTATTGCTGTGAGAATGTTGAGGCATTAGAATGGAAATGTTTACGGTCTGCGTCTCTGTGTAACACCACTCAGCAGAAGCTTCGTTTTGCTGAATCATTGTTGCTGTCACGTATGGGGGTGTTCAGACGGCCCTTGTCCCGAAGCCCACCTGCTCCCAGTGGGATAGGGGGAAAGTGTAGGCCCATTTACTATAGATCTACATGATTTAGGGCGTTTTGCGAAGCTGTGATTCGCGCTGCTCTGGGGAATGCGGCCTCTTTGATAAATGGGGCCGTTTGTGTTTGCTCCCGCTGTGAGTTAGCAAAGGTGAGGTGCATTTGAGGGTAATGCTCTATCAGGATTTTTCTGATGCTGACTGATTCTGAAGTTTTCAAACCGATTTCAAATATACAGCTTTTCCACCCATATTTCACGCT
This sequence comes from Proterorhinus semilunaris, assembly GCA_021464625.1. Taxonomy (NCBI): domain Eukaryota; kingdom Metazoa; phylum Chordata; class Actinopteri; order Gobiiformes; family Gobiidae; genus Proterorhinus; species Proterorhinus semilunaris. Next base: position 13,757,930 of record CM038343.1, read on the forward strand.
CCTCCAGTCAGTTTGTGATTTAAGGTGAAAGAGGACAGGATCAAATATATTTAAACTAAGTACAAACAAACAGGAGTAACACAACGTTGTAAAATCGGTTTAAATGCGCGTATAGGTTTTGTGCATTCGTAAATCAGGTGTACGGGTGCTTATTCAGATGTGTGTGCCCATAATGAGATGTGTGGGTGCTTATTCAGATATTACTATTTCTACAACGTATACGTGTAATAAAACGTGTGCATGTGCAATAAGAGATTTGCATGAATTAGATCCATCTGCGTGTAAAATGATAATGGAGATTTCCATGCTCATGGGCGTTGGGCCTTTTATTAGACACGCCAAAGACAGAGGGTACTATTAGAACAGAGCCGTGTTTGGCTTTGTGGAGCCAGTGACAGAAAGAAAAAAAATATCAAGATCAACTTCATGGCCCCATTCAGGCGAAGACAAGCTCACGTCTACAGGCACTAACATTATAAATATGCTTATCATCCATGCATTAATGATGTAGCTACGATACCGCCCCCTAGTGGCCAGGAAGTGGTATCCATATTACAGAAGGAACAAAAATCATCTTAAAAGCCTGCCTCCAACAAATGTTACTTTTTCTAAAAATAAATTTCCCTTCTGTGACAACTCTTAAAGGAGCATCATATTCTTAACCATGTTGTGTTTTGTTCTCTGGATTTTTAAAGTTTGAGCTTTTTCCTTTGAGAACTGTGGAGGCTGTGGAGTTTCCTGTCTTTTTTTTAAGAACATGCTCTGTAGGAGGAGCAAAGTGACCACAAATGGAGCGGCACGGCCACTATTTAGCTTCTATTATCATATCTATGACTCTAATGCGAGACAGGTGACAAGAAGCAAAACGAACCAAGGACCCCCTTGCTGTGAAGCACGAGTGCTAATCACTGCGCCACCATGTCACCCAACAGTGGGGTTAGTCTCCATTCTGTCTGTGTTTTTGTAGTGACAGGAACAGTCGGCACACTGACAGCATCACGACTTTGTAGTCCAGCGAGATATGAAGCATCTCTTCTGTAGATTGTAAATCCATGGAGTGTTATTGTATTCATTCCCGATAGTTGACAGTGAATGTGCTATCTACTGTCCTGTTCTATTTTGGAAGACTTTCTGTGGTGGCGTCACAGCATCACACAGCCCTGGCACATGTATCATGTATTATGGTTTTGTCTTTGTGTGGATATAGCCTTAAACAGGAAAAAAGGGCTTATTAAGTGAAAAGACACCAACATATGTGAAACTTTTCCCTAAAGTACCATAAAAACATTCAGAATTCCTCCTGTCTGCAGGTGTGAGTTCTCCTCTTCATGGGTGTGAGCCTCGGAGACACACAGTGGTCCGCCGCCGAGCCGCCCTGCAGACCACAGGACCTCAGTCCCGCCCCATGGCCCCGCCCTGTACCAGCAAAAACATCATGGAGGAGTCATCGGCCGAACCCCCGGACTCCAGCAGCACTCAGGATGACATACCTCACCTCGGTAAAACTTACTTCCACTAAGTGACATCACATGAAGAGTGGGAAGCACAGTGAAAATAGCCACAGACGCCTCTGTCATAAAATATGAACGTGAGCGACCACATGACAGAATCACAGGTAGCTGATGTTATCTTGTGAAGTTTTTTGGCTATTCGATGTTTCTATTGAAACAAGTTGGTGCAGAGAGAGGTTTTATTAATGGAACAATCATAACTCATTTATGTGTCAGTTTGTTAGATTCTGTTTGAACAAATCGTGTAGTATTTACTGTAATTTGAGTAAACTGTTCTTCAGACAGTGCTGTGGCTCCAGTGGCATAATATGTTACATTTTGTGTATTTCAAATGACAAATCCTTAAACCCAGCTCATTAGACGTGGGGCTGGATCACCTGAGGGGCTGGCAGTGATGATGATGCGACTCGAAGCTGGTTTTGTGAAAGCTGCTTGCTGGGCACCCAAACACCAACAAAGAGCATTAATTCTTTCCAAAGGCATTCGTTTCGAGGTGTAATGGCGTTTGAGATTTAACTTCTTCATCACTGCCAGCCCCTCGCCACACACTGGCTTGCATTGACAATAGAAAATAATTTGTCCGTTTTTCCTGGAATATTCAAGAGCCAGCTTCCTTTTCTTAGCGGTCGCCATGATGCAGCACTTTTCAATCAAGTCAGTCACTGCCGTGGGATACATCACTTAAAATCACATGACCCTTATCTATACTATATTAAATATGGAAAATGCACTGAGGGCCGGGTCGTATACAGCTGTGAGGCCTGAGGTTCCCCACCCCCGCTTTATAGGGTTGTACCAAACATTAAAACAGAAGATATTAAACATTAAGTGTGAAAATTATCTTAAAAGACATTGGTTGTGCTCATTGCACTGCAGCAGTCAAGGATGTGAATGTGCTGCTGGATCGTGAGACGACAGAGGACAGTAGCAGTATGTCCAGAGCGGAGGACGACTCCACTCTGCTCAACACTACCCCCCACAGGAGCACCGCAGAAGACAACAGCAAGTCCGACTCCAGTAATCTAGAGGTCAGAAACATCTTCACCCCCTTTTTTTTTAAACCAATTAGATTTATTACAGCCTTCTAATCTAGTAACATCATTTTCACATTAGTATTGATTGTCAAAATGCTGTTTATCCTCAAATTCTGCGACATCTTTATTTTATAGGTAATATTCAGCGTTAAATTAGGCTTAGGTTTGTTTGCTCTTAGGGAAGGAATAAGTCGAGTGGCCTGTGCTTCACTGATGGGAAGAGACAAATCGACTACATCCTGGTTTACAGGAAGTCCAGCACTCAGACCGAGAAGAGGGAGATTTTTGAGAGGAACATCCGAGCTGAAGGGCTTCACATGGAGAAGGAGGTACATGAGACTAAACACAAAACGGAGGGATGAGTGCCATTTCAACGCATTTTGCTTGTGGTGTTCACTGATAACAGTATTTGAATTGACCAGATTAGTGCAATAAAAATATATCAAGTCACTGCCCACTGATCAATTCCACTCAGCTTAATTACAGTGAGAACCATATATTTACATACACTTTATAAAAAGATACATTTGCATTTTCCTCATGAGTTAAACTAACTTACTTTTCTTTTTAGGTCAATAAGAATAAAAACAAATATCTCTATTTGCTAAATGCCAGAAAAATCAGAGATAGAATAAAAAAAAAAATTGTTTTGTCTTTTTACAAAGTCAGAAGTTTACATACACTAAAATTACTATACCTTTAAGCAATTTGGGAAAGCCCACATGACAATGTCATGTCCTTGGAAGCACAAGTCTGGTTCATCCTTGAGGGACATTTCAAGACACTTGAAGGTCCAGGTTAATTGGTTAAAACAATGATGGAAATGACCAGCCATCATACAGATCAGAAAGAAGGCGGGTTCTGCGTCCCAGAGATGAACGTGCTGTGTCTGAAATGTGAATATCAACCCAAGAACAACTGCAAAAGACCTGGTGAAGATGCTGAACCTGTACCAACATGGGCTAAGAGGATACTCTGCCAGGAAGAAGCCCTTTCTCCAAAAGAAACATCAAAAAGCCAGTTTAGAGTTTGCAAATAAAAAAGGATAAAAACTTTAAATGTTTGGCCATAATGACCATCAGCACGTTTGGAGGAAAAAGGGGGAATCTTACAAGCCTGAGAACACAATCCTAACTGTGAAATACGGGGGTGGCAGCATCATGCTGTGGGGCTGTTTTGCTGCGAGAGGGACTGGTGACTGGTGCACTTCACAAAATAGATGACATCATGAAGAAAGAATGCCATGTGGAAATATTGGAGCATCATCTCAAGACATCCACTTGCAAGTTAAAGCTTGAGAAATAATTTAAGAAAAAACGGGACCACACAACTCTAAAAGCCACTGAATAAAAGTGGGTCTTTAGAGGAGACTTAACCTCTTAACCCCTGCCTTAACCGAGTGCATTTTCTCCAGTTCGGCTTTACCCAAATCTAAAAGCTTACAGCCTAATATGCCAGAGTACTGCCTCATTTGAAAGCTAAGACCGACAAAACTCATCTTAGCAAAAAACAAAAGGAGGCCAAAACACTACCAAAAAATTATTGAAAACCTCCCAAAAACGTGACAATAATGCCACAAAAAAAGCAATGAAAACATGAGCAAACCTGCTGACAGACATATATTTGGCAGGGTGTATAGCCCAACTGTGAGCCGCAATAAGCCAAATAAGAAGCCAAATGGGCCAAAATGGATGTTGTGTTTTGTTAAGGGAAACATTGTCAGCGATTCTTTTCATGAAAGATAATGGGCAAACTGCCACAGTGGACTGAAAGGAAGCAAACATCGTTGACACTCTTAATAAAATAATACAATGCCTGTTATCTCATCCAAAATGCAAATGAGTCTGTTGCCCTGGGCATGGTTGGGTCTCTTTTCGGTTTGGTGCATCTTCTTACCACTGCAAACCAAGGCTGAAGGGAAAATTAGAAGACACTTGAAAAGCAGGCGTCTACACAGCGAATAATAAATAAAAAATTTATAAAAAATACTATTTCCAAATGGGATTTATAATATTTGGTGCACCTGGTTTGCAAAGATAAGCTCCAGCTCTTCTAGTCAAATTCTTTAATGGCATTTCACTAAACTGTAGCAATAGCTTCGTTTTGATTCTGGGCGTAACACAAGTCCCTACCACAATCTCGCAGCTGTTTGAGTGACACTTACTCTCGGAAGAATGTGTTTTTGGAGATTGCATTTGTCTCTGCTCGCATTATAGCTGCCATTATCCCAGAGCGCTAACGACAAGTGCTCTATGGCGTCTATACGAGCCGCTAAAGTGGATCCATTTGGTTAATTTTACATCTTTTGCACACATGATATTGATCCTGTCAGCGCTCCCCCATACCGGACAGAAAGTTTTGAAAAGGGTTTGAAAATGGGTGTAGATGTGGAAAATATCTGATGTTTCTTCCATAAATGGTTTCTTACAGGCCTCCTTAACCAACAGCGATGTGATCTTCTTGAAGTTGCACGCTCCCTGGGACGTCCTGTGTCGATACGCAGAGCTAATGAACATCCGTATGCCTTTTAGGTAATAAAACCTTTTGAACGTGGTCTGCGATAGAGATGGTTTTCTAGTCATTATCTGGACTTTTATTTTATTTATATATTTTTGTCTGTGAATGTCCTCTCAACTTAAACCTTTTGGATTTGCAAACAAGGACTTTTTATACCCCTCCAGTAGACCTTGCTACAAGCCCTCACTTAGAAGCAGAAGAAGAAATTTTATTTATACAGTACAGCACCTTAAAAGAACAAGAGGATCACAAAAATTAAGTATTACCAAAGATGAACATAGACTCCATCATAGCCTTGTCAACTTAAAGCTCATCTGAACAGCCGTGTCTTCAGCTGCTTTTTAAAACAATCACCAGAGTCGGCCACACGACAGAGGAAGGTCATTCCACAGTTTAGGAGCAACGGCTTCAAAGGACAAGTCTCCTCTGGTTATAAAGCGGGTCACTGGGACAGTGAGGAGGGTCTGGCCCGCAGGTCAGACCATAGATAATAGACCGTCATTACTCACTCCTCCCCGTTTACCACAATGACCACGTTCGAGGGGAAAATCATGGCGGATTTACAGACTCCTCCTCCCCAGCTCTGACGAAGCATGTTCCTAATAAGGGCGGACCTTCACTGTAGACTCGGCCCTTGCGTGACGTGTAGCTCCCGCAGCTCCATTGCTAACAGTCCGACCCTCATTAAGTACGAGATTTCTAAAATGTATCCTACGATAACCAGCCCGGTGCCTCTGATTGTGTCTAACCCAGCGTAATCACAGGAGGAATATCTAGCTGTAGACAGTTCAAAAACATTAGGGACCGGGCATTAAAGTGTTTTTTAACGTGTCTAAAGGGGGCCTAGCGGCTATATGGCGGTACTACAGCAATGGCGGCCTCCAGTGTCGTTGTCGCAAAGCAGAGCAGCACCATTTTGAACCATTTGAAGACGATTCAAAGCAGATTTGTTAAAACAAGTAAAAAGGGAGTTATAGTTTCCAGGCTCAAACAGAGACGTCCACTTTACCCAACCCATCGTATATCGTAGACAGATAGTAGCAATAGGGAAGGGCGATATGGCCTAAAATTTATATCACGATATAAAAAAGAAATATCACAATAACGATATATATGCCGACATCATTGACAACTGACAAAATACTTCAAAATCCCAGCTCTACATGTCTAGGGAAGATATTTTTTTTGCGCCGTGCTAATTTCCTTGCAAATATAATCTTCTCAAGCAATTTACATCCTTCATTTCATTTGACTTTTTAAGCGCCTGTGTCCTATAGTCATTGTTTCTGCTGCTCTGATGGAGCTGAGCGTCTGCGCCTGGTCCCAACTTCAGTCCAAATCAGCCTGATTGCTAATGCAAATTATATCATGTCCAACAACGATATCAAAAAATTATATCGGTATAACGATATGCGATTACGATATGGCCCAACCCTTAGTAGCAAAATAATGCTGCTTTAAAAACCTCGGCGCTTAGATTTGTGGAGAGCGCTGAGGAGGCTGATGTTTGCGCTCTGGCTGGTTACGAGGCAGGGATTGTAGGTTGCAATTGCTAGAAACGGAAGGGTAGAAAGGGTAGGCTGAATATACCACGAGCTTCAATCAAATCTCTAGCAAGTGGCAGTCAAGGAAGTTCTCGCATATAGGGTAAAGGTAACTTATACATTTGAGGCTGGTAAGGAGACTGTACTTGCATAGGTTAATGCTCTCTGATGTATTCTTGTATGTATATTCAAATAAAATAAAATGTTTTGTGTGTGCCAATATTGGTATTTAATAGTCAGTATATTCTCTTCTACTCCAGGAGGAAAATCTTTTACAAACACCGTCGACACAAGTTCATGAGCCGGTGAGAGTCTTAACACAGAGACACTCGGTGCACGACAGACCTCAACAGAAGATAGAAGTAATAACACTTTCCTCTGTGGCAGAATGGAGAAGCGCATTAACAAGTTCCGTGGCTTTCTCCCCCGTAAGCCCATGAAGTTCACAGCCTCTCTGCCGGACCTGGAGGAGGGGGAGAGCTTCACTGCACCGTTCAGCCGATCCAGAATTCACCAGTGGGTCTCAAATTTACATGCACGTATACAATAGCTAACAGGTGATTAAGAGCCCCTACTAACTTAGTCTTGAATGTTTTAATTAAGAGTTACCATGGCCGACCAAGGTCTAATCTCTTTGCCTGTAATGCGTAGTTAGGGATTTAGCATTTAAAGGGTAGGGCGACCAGATGTCCTCATTTGTCCTCATCGTGCCCTCATATTGGCGGCCCAAAAACGTCTGGGATCAGTTGACTAAATTCCTCCAAGATCTACATCCCAAACTGCTCACCGTAACATTAAAAGACCTTCAGGAAAGAACTCTAAAGGGACGCACTCTTCCGACTCTGGTTCAAATAGTATAATGCTAAATTAGGACTGAAACCGGTCCAAATGAGTGCTAAAAATAAAATTACCCTGTCTAACTATTTGCCTTTCTCCTTCAGGCAGCTTTGAATTTTAATAGCAATTAGCAAATACATGTTAACCTTTTGCTCACATACCAACAAGTCGTTCAATATAGTTTGTAATACAATTGCCAAAACCAAGCCTCCAGTGCTATAACAGGCATGAATCCTTCTACTCTATACAAAATACACACCAATTCTTTTCCCTGTGAAACATTACTAATGCCAGTCCGTCTTATGACATGCTTCATGTTCTGACGTATCAACTAATGACCTGGACACATGCTAAACGTGGTGTAAGCATGGAGGAGTCTGGTGCAGATTAGTAACGCTTATCCTCTCGTTGCGTGACAGTTTCATCATCCACAACAAAGACTCCTTTTTCAACAACGCCACCAGGAGCCGCATCGTGCACCACATCCTGCAGAGGGTCAAGTACGAGGAGGGCAAGAACAAGATGGGTAACGGCATGCACATGATGCACATGAAATCACCAATATGTATTTTGTTTGACTGCATTACAAGGTGCTCTTCTATTATACATAGCTTTGTTTTTGTCCAGGGCTTAATCGTCTTTTGAATAATAACTCCTATGAGGCAGCGTTTCCTCTTCATGAGGTAAGTTTGTACCGACATAATCACAAGCCTCATTTACAATGTGCTGAAAGAACGTTCCCTCCGTGAGCTACTTTAACAAAATACAATTTGAGATACTTGCATCAGTCTATGCTGGACATTCCATGGACGATTATTTGCACTTTTATTCAATGCTTGATTTAATTGTCAAATGATCATTCTTATTTAAGCATTCATTAAAAAAAAAGATAATCTTCCATCATTTTGTGCCTAAAATGTATCTAAATTTGACTTCCAAGTGTTTTTTTCACTATGCAATAGTCACATTTGAAGATGATTTGGTTGGAAACCCCTGGAGTAACGTGTTTAAAACTTTTATTTGACTGGAAAGTCTAACTACTGTGGCCAAACATCACATATTATAACAATGACTGCCGATGGATCACTTTGTCATTTCTTCAGGGGAGTTACCACAGTAAACACCCGGTGCGGACCCACGGAGCGGACAACCAAAGGCACCTGCTGTACGAGTGCTGGGCCTGGTGGGGCGTGTGGTACAAATACCAGCCTCTCGATCTCATACGGTAACGGCCTATTCTGCACTTTTCACCATAGTCTTCCTCAAACGTGCAACGGGTACTGGAGGTGGTACTTGGACAGGCTTAGATGGAGACAAAGTAGACACATTTTGTTAAAATACTTTGACATGGACCATGAGCACTGGACAGAAGTTGCAAAACGGTGCAGTAAGGGAAGGACTTTTATTTGTATCGCGCTTTTTACAAACACAAGTCACCCATAAGGCTTCACATCCATTACCACTCACACACTCCACACTCCCGCAGGCTACCTGCTATTCCCACACTGTCTCCCACTCCCAACCTGCTTTTCTTCCATGATAGTATGGCCATATTATTTAACCCGTGCTAAACTAGAACCAGGACTTTAAAGAGGGTATTATGGTTTTTGCAGGTATTTGGTAAAAAAACATATCTCTGTCTTGCACTTGCCATAGTGATCTAAAACAGCTGAAACAAAATATCCAGTTGTTTCACTTCCTGATTTTCAATCTCATCGTAAGCCCCTCCTACGTCCTCCTCTTGCTCGCCTTTGCTGCACAGCTGTTTGAATAAAGAGAAAAAAGAGAAAGAAAACAGTCTGCAATAAAATATTTAAACTTAGCAAGAGATCTAGCAGGTAAGTAGGACCTCAGGAAGAGCTTTTTGGGATCTGTCGACGCGATGCTAAGAATAGCCACTGGAGAAGATTCAAAGATTACTCCAAGATGCGTGCGAAGAGAACAACATTGTAGCATGGTAAAATGCTCTAAAAATGGATATTGCATAATACCCCCCTCGAACACATTAACAATGTCTTAACCAGTTACAGCAAACCAAACTTGACCAAACAGTATTCATCCATAGCATGGCTTAAATTACACATAAAACTCAAATTAAAGATGCCTGCATTTGTGTAGCCTCCGTGTGAAATATGTGATAATGTCTTATGTTTTAGGAGGTACTTTGGGGAGAAGATCGGGTTGTACTTCGCCTGGCTGGGCTGGTACACTGGGATGCTGTTCCCCGCGGCGCTAGTCGGTTTGTTGGTTTTTCTCTATGGGCTCTTTACACTGGAGCACTGCCAGGTCAGGTGAGCGTACTCTACTATGATACTCACATCTATAGTGATAGTTTTCAGTTACATCTCTTGAGAAGAAGTCACTTCCACATAGTTTTTAGATGTTTCGCTCAAATTCTGCGGGCCTTTAGTTTATCGAATTAGAAGCCGTGCGACTAAATACAAGAGATGCAAACAAGCTAATGATACGCATAACACTGCAAATGTTCCTACATAGACCAAAAAAACGTCATAAAGCACTTGACATGTTTGTATTTTTGTCCCTGTCTCCAATTAATCTTGTTCTCAAACAATGGCAATAAAAAACTATTCTGATTCTGAAATCTACTCTGATTAATAGTAGAAGTAAATAAATAATTAAATTACTAAATAAATAAATTACTAAAATATTACAACATGATTTATTTTCCGTGGAGGCAGAGAGGACTTGACTAATACAGTTTTTCTGTTTCGATCCAGTTGCATATGTGACAACTTCAAGGCAGTTTGTTCTTCTTGAATTTCTGATGATCAGATTGGTCTGTTCTTTATGAGATCCCAGTACAGTATAGGAAACAATTGGTACAACTATCATAACAAGCGCCACTCTCAGGGTGTTTTCACACATTTGGAGCGGCTTGTGGGTCGACGCGAGACCGCCCTCGTTTCAACTGCATTTAAGTTCAGTCGTATTCAAATGCGCTCGCTCCAAACGTCGCACCATCAGCCTCAAACAACCATCAGCTGTTCGATGAACTTATTCCCATGACAACGAGTAACAACCTGTCAATGCGCCGAAACACACGCACGTGCGCACTTCCCTGATGTTACGCTATGGTCACTATTCTCTCTCGTGGTTAATACAGTAGGACTGATACGTGAGGTGAGGTGCACTTTAATCGGCTCATGGAGAGGAAAGCTTTACTGCGGCACAGCAGGAAGGGAACGACGGGCAGAAGAGAGACTTACCTTCATGATATAAAGTTAATCCATTTTGTCTCACTTGTGCAGTAATCCAGTGGTCCTGTCACACAGCACGTATTCATTAAAAATAGATACATTTTTGGCGCAAAAAAAGAGGAAAGAAGAAAGTGAGACTAGTTCGGCTCGAGGACAGCTTCACACCACACCTGCTCCGCCTCAGAGTGTGAGAGGAGCCACTCAGAGAACATCTGCTTCAGCCGGATTCAGAGCCCGTATAGATTGACCTAACTAGAGCCTGTTTGAAAACGACCTAATCTGTAGTAAAAATGTCCTTTGTGTTTGTAATAATTTTTTGTTTTGTTTTTTTAAGCCGCTCTATCATAATAAATTGTTGTTTTGCAGTAAAGAACTCTGTGAATCCACGGATATCGTTATGTGTCCCATCTGTGATCAGTACTGTCCCTATTTAAGACTGTCAGACAGCTGTATCTACGCCAAGGTATTGACATGCATTTTTCACTTATGAACAATGTCCACAAACCACTAACATCACACTCTATGGCACAAGTTTGTGCTCTCTTAACATTATAAAGTCCATAGATCAAAATTGAGGAGGGTGGCAGGCCAAAACCCGAGTAGAACAAATTACCTTTGAACTGTCATACTACAGACTTGATTTATGGTAAATACCTCCGTAATTACTAGGCCTATCCAAAATGAATCAAAAACTGACATAAAGACAAAAACAATGAGTCACATTTATTTATAGGGCACACTAAAAATACAATGTGCTGTACAGAGGGACAATATATTTAAAAGATAAAAGAAAACCATAAAACATTGATTAATTTAATGATAACAAAAGTGCAGCACACTTAATGTGTTAATTTTAAGTAGTACATGTAATTTAGCACCTGGGTTAGTAAATCAGTATTCAGTCCCACAGTTTGGACTGTTTGCCACAAAATGAATATGGCAGGATGTTTGTATGATGATCAATTGCGTGGGTTATGTGGATGACCCATAGGTTTGACAATGGAGCCATTGTTTTCTTTGCTTTTTTATTTGAAATTATGATCAATTCTAAAATGGTGTGAACACAATGTACGGACTGAAAAATTGTGTGTGTTTTTTAGGTGACCCATTTGTTCGACAATGGAGCCACTGTTTTCTTCGCTGTTTTCATGGCCGTTTGGGGTAAGTTACTTGAAAAGGACAATAGTCTAGAACTTTTATTCACACTTCATTTGGTCCATGTAAATAAAATCAATATTTAATTAAACTTAGTGGCATGTTATATTCCTGAGCCATACCACCTTGACCGTAAGGTCATTTTCCTTTTTTGTAAGACAATTTCCGGAAACTTTCAATGGAAACGTTATTTTGGAAATTTTGGAGAATTAAAACAACAAACTGTCAACGCACTTAAATAAGCAACTCATTAATTATGTGAATTATTTGAACCATAAATGTCACACACACGACCTGTACAAGAAGTGTAAGGCTCCAAATGGTCATGTCAAAACATAACACAACTTTCCTAAAGCTACATTCTGCTTAATAATCTTTGGGACAAACGTTTTATATCATGAATTTTTTTTACACTGTTAATGTTTAAATTCATCTGTAACTCAGTCAGACGCTGACCAATAAGAGGAGTGGGTGGGGCCTGTGTCTGACACAGAACTGCATTAAACTGAACAGACCTAAATTATACACTTTTAAAACTATATAATATTGAAATACTGCACACACTTGATGAACAGATAGACACAAACGTGAATGAGTCTGTTCCATTTCCAAAAGCTCCTCTTTGTATTGGCCACAACCTAAAACACTGTCCTCATCATGCATTGATGTCAGACACGGAGAAGATTATTTTCTTAGACACTTTTCCTCTCTTTGTGATGGATATTTCAGTGTATAACTATCAAATTCATTTGGCTTCAGTTTATATCTATGTCTAAAAAAAAATCTCATTAATTCCCCTTCCCCAAGGTAAAAAATTATTTAATTTTGCAACGCTACTTCTGTATACTACATAGGGATGGGACGAAATATCGTTTGGCGAAATATCGCGATACAAAACGTGACGAAATGCATCGAGTTAAAAAAAAATGGATCGCGAAATAAAAAAAAAAATATATATATATATATATATATTTTTTTTAAATGTAAAGCAGGGGTGGCCAACACGCGGCTCTCGAGCCGCATGGTAGCCTACATATTCCCCATAAACTGTAACAGTCTTTAAGAATCTTGATCAAAAATCCAACCATAGTTCATGTGTTCCCATCTCTACACGCATGAATGTCCGTATCTCCCTCCTTTTCGAGGCGGCGCGTAAAAGGCGCCCGTGCAGCAGCCTCACTCAAAGCGGGATGTAGGTAAACAACAGTCAGGCAGATTGGGCACTGGGATCAGCTTCTGTGCATTTCAAGTTTCTGATTAGCCTACTCTTTATTTGATGAAAATTAGCCTCATATTCACAGAAAAAGATCAAAATTAGGAAATAGAAAAAAGCGGAGCTCTAATGAAGCATGATGCGAAGCGCGACATCGTAACGCGGAAATACGCAAAGTCATTGTCTTTTCTGTCACATGTGCTGTAACTGTAACAAATGCAACATAAAACATAATCTCAGACGTCCTCCAGAGGCTCCTGATTAAAGCTTATGAACTTTGTGCAGCCTAAAGTTCGTTCTCTGCTAGGGCTGAACGATTAATTGCATTTGCAATTTTATCGCGATATTACACAACGCGATTTCGTAATCGCAGGGCACGCGATTTGGGAAGTAAATAGAGCAACGAGATATGACAGCAAAGTCCGCTCCGTCGCGTGCTTTTGTTTACGTCTCAGTCTAGTTAAGGTGCGCGGTAGATTGTGGATGTACAGTGAAAATATCAGCTTTTATCCTGCAGCCACCGCGAAGGAATATTGCTTATCTCCGTTAGCATTGCGTTAGCCGCAGCGCTAATCACGCCATTCCGTCGCCGCTACTACACGCTCTGGTGATCACAGAAACTCCCTCACCTCCGGAGTCTACGCCTCTGCCTCCACAGACATATATAGGTGAGTCTGTGCTGATTGTAAAAAGTAAAGAGTCGTTTGTGGCTCAGTTTAGGAGGCTTATGTTTGGGAATGTTGTGGATAAAGAACTTAACTAAAAAGCATAATGACGTTTCATGACCATTAAGTACTTTTGCGTCTACCGCATATCCGCTCCGTAGGTCGTACAGACGCAAGATATAAACACTAAACTGCTGTATGAAAAGGGTTGGTAACTAGGATCCGAGGCAGGAGTCCGTGTCATGTCTTATTTTGCTGAGGAAATGTGCTGTTTAAGCTGAAATGTCACTAAATGGCTGCGAGTCAAAGAGACGTGTCTGTGTCTGGCACCTCATGTCCCGTCTCCTTGTGTCAGTGTTCTTTTCTTTCTTCATATTGTCCAAAGTTACATCCCAAAACCAAAATGCTGCTCTTAATTCCACTGTGATTTGGCGTGTGCTCTGGCCTCTCCGTGTCCTTCAATAACGCGCATCTGAAGCAACTACGAGTCGCAGCTCAGACTGGGATTTGATTGGCCGAAATAATAAAGTACTATTTAATAAATTAAATAGCTTATTTTGTATTAATTGGGAGTTTGATTTCCTAAAACTTTTCCAACTAGTTAAAGCAGACGTTTGTTCTTACTTTCCTGCACTTTAGTCTGGGTGATGTTACTGACTGGATCAGTGAGTTATTTTTTTTTAATATCTATATAATTTAGCATTTATTTATAGACTGTACTGTTAAGTTCAGACAGTTTAAGAAGTGCAGTCCACACACATTTTGAATAGGTCAAGCAACAATTTTGTTGCAATTTTCACTTCAAATATTGTTTATTATGAAACAGGCTGATTTATTGCTTGTGTTAGGTGAAAAATACATGAGAAGAGGACCTTGCAACAATAATCGCATATTTAATCGCAATCGCAATATTGAAGAAAAAAAATCGCAATTAGATTATTTCTCAAAATCGTTCAGCCCTATTCTCTGCACAGTCCAGTCAGGACCAAGCTGCGGGCACTGCGCGCACAGGCCAGGGGCGAACCAGAGGCTCAGTGGGCAGGGCCCCTCACACTAACACACTCCAGCATTAAAAATAAAAAAATATAATTCTATCCCAGTCAGAGCAGAACAGCACAAAATGTCAGTTTATTTAATATACATTTATTTCAATCTTGGTGAGGAGTAAAACTATTACATCTAATACAATTATTAAAACAAAAGAAAAAGGCCAGGCATAAAGTTATACTTTATTGTGATTAAATATAACGGTCACATTATATTTAATCACAATAAACTACCGCCCCTGGATCTCGCGAATGATCGGTGCCTTTGTGGCTCTTCACAGGATCAAGGTTGAACATTTCGGCTCTTGGTCTCCGACTAGTTGGCCACCCCTGATGTAAAGCGTCTTTGAGTGTCCAAAAAGCGCTATACAAGTTCGATGTATTATTATTATTATTAAATGAAAAAATATATATATATATCCGGGGAATGGTGCAGTGCGTCGTCAAGTCACAGGAATGATCTGTTAGTTTTTTTGAAGAAGAACCAGTCCTGAGATACATTAACCGAGGGTTAGAGCAGCACTAAGGGAGTGTTCTTGTTGTGTTTGGCCTGTTTGGCCTTGTGTTTCCCTGTGTTCAACTGAAACAAAAATAAACAAGTTGTTATTATACAGTAATATTTTTTTCTTTTTTAATATCGTATCGTGACGTATCGTATCGTGACTCTGACATATCGAGGTGCATCGTATCGTGAGATTAAGTGGATCGTCCCATCCCTAATACTACATAATGGTTTAGATGGCTTTTATTTGTTCAGGGACAGAGCACAACAACACTTTGACCTAGACAAAGTCAGAAAATGTTCACACAGGCCAATGGGCAGTGGGACTATTTGTTTAGATAGCAGCCATTTCTCCTGTGCAGGTCAGAATCTCTGTTGGTAAACTATTCGATCAGAGGAGAAACTATAGACATTTGTGTTATCAAAAGAGTTCTCTCGTCCTGATGAGCTTTTTTCACTTCAGGTGCCTAGATTCATCAACAGATTTACTAATCGAATTTAAAAAATAATAAGGAATGACTTTGCTATTTAACTCTGTACAAGGTCCCATGGAATAGAAGGCCAATGTCCATCCACTGGTTCATAATAAAGGTTGTGTGACTCCGGAGACTTGGCAGTTTTAGAGGTGGATGACTCAAAGTGAGGCTTTTTGATTGTAGTTCCAAGGTTCAGGTGCAGCAGCTGGCCTGTGGGAAAATAATGTGCGTAGCTCAGATATTTGGAGATGAGGTCAGATGCGTCCAGACTGACATGTACATAGGAGAGAATAGAGAGGCTTAGAACTGGAGAGAATTGGCTGTAAAACGCAGTATCGCTTGTTCTCTCTGGTTACCATGCCATTTCCCTCCTATTGCCATGTTATTACTGCTGTAACGTAAGGTGCTACGACTCACCGATTGCATGAGTCTTCTGAGGGGTCTGTTTGAGAGCCTCCTGCACTTTGAGGTCCAGTCTCCAGCATCTGAACAGGAAGTACAGCATCAAGCACAGCTGGAGGGCAAAGGTCAGCACTCCCAGGACCACTACGGCGTCCACTGCTGAGAACAGAGAGGGCTCGAGTACAGACATCAACGTGGCCTGGGTTAGCAGCATATTTGAAGTCTGCGTTTGAGAGCTTCATGATGGAGAGCTTGGCAGGCTGTTTTTGTTCGTTTGTTTGTCGTACCGGGAACTTGTTTTAAAAGGAACAGGCCACAGTTTTTACACACTGAGATATGTCCGTACCTGATCTTAGACGAGTTGATACGTACCTGTCTGGTCTTTGTGCGTGCCCCTCAGTCACGCAAAACGACCAAAGATGTTGTTAGCATTTTGCCTCTTCCAGCATATTCCTATGGCTCCAAACGTACGTATCAACTTGTCTAAGCTCAGGTAAGAACATACTGTATCTCAGTATGGGAAAACTGTGGCCTGTTCCTTTAATAATTCAGGTTTTCTGCTAAGTCTAAGTGGGCTTGATTGATTGTGTTCATTGTTGTGATTTTCAAAAGGCCTGTGTGAATTATATAAAAGGTATATAGTTCATTATATACCGTTTTAATGATCTAGTTTTCAGAACAAAATCGGGTTTTGTTGATGTTTCTTAAGCTGTTCACCCTGTGCCTGTGCCAACAGTTATGCAGTGCACCTTCTACACCTTTGCTTCACATTTGCCAATGCCCCAAGTACAGTCTGTAAGGGAGTAGAACTGACCCGCTTCAGACAGCTGTGGGGTGACCTCCCAGTGTGTGCCGGGCTCAGCTGGGTTCAAAGTTTCTATGTCATTTTGTAACCGTCCCATTCCTTTCAAACCTATGGGAACAACATACAGCGCATTATTTTGCTATCACATGAGTCTGATGGCAAGGGGTACAGATCACCCACCATAACGATCAGCCGCCTCAGCTCTGGAAAAAAAAGTATTTTTGGGCCCGTCAGACCAGAGGCGAGATCAGGCCCACTTTGCACCATACCGGCCCACAATAGGGATATCTTTACCCACTGTGGTATAGATGTTTTTTAGGATGTAATTACACATCTTCTCCACTACTGCTACGGTGCCTTTTTTTTTTCTGGACCAGTGGCGCAGATGGTACAGCAGGTCGTCTCATGATTGGAAGGTCGGGGGTTTGACTCCCTGCTCCTGCACACTGTGGGGCACACCTTGGGCAAGACACTTCACGCACTTTGCCTCCAGTGTCTGCGCACATTAGTGTATGAATGAGAGTGTGAAAGGGTGAGTGGTTCCTTGCTGTAAAGCGCTTTGGATAAAAGCGCTATTTAAGTTGAGACCATTCATACAGTGGTTTACACAAACACTGGATGCAAGGCCGAACACAACAGTACTATTTGGATAATGGGATAATCCTCCATATGACAGACATACTCATGTAAAAGACTATTATCAGGCTATAACGCTCTTGAGAGGATAATATATTGGTTTTGTTGCTTGTGACATGTTCCTGTCCAATAATAGTTAACAAAGGGGACCATTAAAGGACACTCTGACTGGTTTAAACATTGTATAAAGTCCAACTTGTCCGAGACAGTAAAACAACCATAAACCATAAACCACAAACAATGACTTGTACACACTATAAGATAGAAAAGTAGAAAGTAAATGTTATTCCAATTTTACTTAAATTAGCAACGTATGTACAGCTCATACAATAGTTGTTAGACATGTACATGAGGAAAAAAACAACACTTTTTATACATTCCACATGCTTCTTTGTAAATTTCTATATAGGGATTCCTATTTAGCTACATAAAAGTCAAGTTTTGCACAAATATTGCTGCGCGTAATTGTTGTAACAGCTGCACATAGACCAACTGCTGAGCCCAATTTTTTTACTTGGAGTAAAAACTTGGAGAAATATGCAACACATACCTTTCGGCAAATCGTTAAAAATAGTTGTCCAAAGGGTTGCTGCTTGATGAGCTGCTGTTTAAAATCTCTCCGGACACTTCATTAGTGCAATAGTTTAGTTGAAGCCCATGTGGAGGGAGTCCATGGTGTGTAGGAATGCAGAGGTAGGTGAGTGACTGTGGGACTTTGGTCCTTTTTCGGTCCTGCATGGGAGGAGGAACTACTCACGCTCAGTTTAATCAGATATAATTTAGTTGTATTGTTTGCATAAAGGGAAACCTGTGCGAAAAACGCAATATTAAATGTCTGTGAGGTGCATATTTTATGTATTTTGCCAGTGTTTTTATTATTTATAATTGACATTTTTGGGTAAAGATAAGAAAAGATTGTGAATGCCTCTGTGCTGGACAACTTTTCTTCTTTTTTTTTCCAAAGATAACTTTCAGGTTGTATTGCTGCACAGAATCCTTCCAGATCTCATTTAAGTGTGTCCTGTGTTTTAGTAAGAGTGTAAACGGAGCCACGAGCTTCACTCAGGGAAAAGCATTGAATGGAATTGCAATTTAAATTCCAAGTCATTAATGGTGAAGTTGGTTGGATGCTTCTACCTCAGGCCATGCATTTGATGTGAATGTTCCTCCATTTTTACAGCTACAGTTTTTCTGGAGTTCTGGAAAAGACGCAGGGCAGTGCTGGCCTACGACTGGGACCTAGCGGACTGGGAGGAAGAAGAGGTAAAAGTTATTATTGTCTGCCAAATCGATCAGTAAACGATGGACCAAACAGTCTCATACTGTACAATATACAGTCGGTTGCAAAAGTATCCATATCCCTTTAACTTTTCAACATTTTGCCACGCTATGGTCCACAAACATAAATATATGTCTAATTGAAATGTTATGTGTGTTACCGCCCTAGGCCTCCAGTCTCCCTCCAGTTTGTATTAGTTTTGGTTGTGTGGCTAATTTCCCTTTGTTCTCCATGGAAACCTGGCTGTGTGGGCCCTGGCCTGGGATTGGAGGACTGGGTTCCCGCTCTGGGCTGGTTGGCTGCTGCTTTCCACTCCCTATGGCCCCAATCAACCACCTGCTGCAGCCACGCCTATAAAAGGCCACACCTAAGGTCATTCGGGGCTGCTGGACTTTGTGGCCAGTACGCCATTTTCTTTGTGGTCCTTCGAGTGGTTGTTTTCTAGGAGCACTTGTTTTTAGTTTAGTTTAGATAGGCAGCTGGCCAGTGTGCCATTCTGTGTTGTGTCCCTTCGTGTCAGTTATGACTTTGTGTGTGTCCATGGACACACATGTGTTTTGTTACTTTTTTTGTCACTCAGTTTGTGTAGGCCTATATGTGACACCTGTGCTTTTGAGGCAGTAGTTTCTTGTCTATTTAGCTTTAGTATGTTGTTTTGCACCCTCTTTTGTTTTAGTTAGGTTACATTTTGGTTAACCTTTTGTAAATGGCCTTTGTTTGGTTATTTTTGTTACACCTTTTTCTTAACTTTACCGTTTTACACTCCTTTTATTAAATTACAACTTTATTCATCCATTTTTACATCTTGGTTTTTTGTTACTTCCCTTACCCTAGCAGAGCTGGGTCATAACAATGTGAAAGACACCAAGTGACACACAATTGTGAAGTGAAATTAAATTAAATGTATACCTGGTTTTGAACTTTTTTGTATACATAAAAAGAAAAAAATGGAAAGTTGGGATTGCAAAAGTATCTATACCCCCTGAGTTACTTGGTGGAACCGCCTTTTGCTGCTATTACAGCTGCAAGTCTGTTGAGGTTTGCCTCTACCAGTCCTGCACATCTTGAGACTGGATTGCAAAACGGTTCAAGCTTTCCACAGATTCTCGATTGGATTTAGGTCTGGACCTTGACTTGGCCTTTCTAACACATGGGTATATTTATGTTTTTAACCATTCCATTTTTGCCCTGTTTAGAGTTGTTTTGCTGGAAGGTGAACCTCAGCCCCAGTTTCATGTCTTTTGCAGACATGTTTTCATCTAAGCTTATCCTGTATATGGCCCAATCCATCTTCCCATCAACTCGAACCATCTTCCCTGTCCCTGCGGAAGAAAAGCGTCATGTTTGACAGTGGGGATGGTGTTTTCAGGGTGATGTGCAGTGTTACTTTTACGCCAAAAATAGAGTTTTGCATTTAGGCCAAAAAGTTCATTTTTGGTCCCCCACTAGTCTCTTAACAGACCTCTGAGACCATCACAGAGCAGCTGTATTTGAACTGACATTAGATTATACACAAGTAGACTCTATTTAGTCATTAGGTCAACATGTGATCATTCAGAAATCATCAGGCAACTTCTGAAGCAATTGTTGCACTAAAAAGAAAGGGGGTAGATACTTTTACACATTCCACTTTTCAGATTTTATTCATAACAAAAACAAATCAAAATCATGTATTAATTTATTTCACTTCCCAAATGTATGTAACTTAGTGTGTGTCTTTCACATAAAATTTCATCTCAATACATTTATGTTTGTGGACCATAGCGTGTCAAAAAGTTAAAGGGCTACGGATACTTATGCAACCCACTGTAAAGAATTGTTAACTTTATAACATACAGTTAATTGTAAAAACCATACTGTGTTGATCTCTCAGGAGGAAATCCGCCCCCAGTTTGAGGCCAAATACTCGAAGAAGGAGAGAATGAACCCAATTTCAGGCAAACCAGAACCGTACCAGGCCTTCACGGACAAGTATAGCCGCCTCGTGGTTTCGACATCTGGAATCTTCTTCATGGTAAGAGTTTTAGAGAATACGTTTCATGTAAAGACATTTTTTTTATTGTGTTCATACTCTAAAAGATTCAAGATGGTAAGACTAATGCCACACTGCTGCAGTTGTGGAGACGGTCGGGCTCGGTCTGGTTTTCTTGTGTTTTCTCATGCACCGCCACATCCTACTGAACTGCTACTGTATATTTGTACTGCAGATCCTGGTGGTGATTGCGGCAGTTTCCGGCATAGTGATTTACCGCGTGATCACCGTCAGCACGTTTGCGGCGTTCGGCTGGGCTCTGATCAGGAACAACTCCCAGGTGGCCACCACTGGAACCGCCGTCTGCATCAACTTCTGCGTCATCATGCTCCTCAATGTGGTCAGCTCAATGCGCCGCCGCGATTACTCCCATATGCCACCAGGGAAAATTTCAGTTTCATCGTTTGTTTGTGTTGTTTACAGCTTTATGAAAAGGTGGCACTCCTTCTGACGAACCTAGGTAAGTCTAGTGTAAACGGTTGTCATTGTCCGCGCCCTATCCCAACAGCGTGGCAGTTTTTTTGTGACGATCGCGGCCATCAGACGTGAGGGTGTTTCAACATCATGTGAACCCAGCATCTCTGCCTTACGTGTGTTCACAGAGCAGCCCAGGACCGAGTCTGAGTGGGAGAACAGCTTTACTTTGAAGATGTTCCTCTTCCAGTTTGTCAACATCAACAGCTCCACCTTCTACATCGCCTTCTTCCTCGGACGGTCTGTCACATCAATCAAGTGAAATTAAGTAACAACAATTCTGTATAATTAGGCTGAATTCACGGAGAAAGGAGCCTAAACCACGTTATATAAAAGATTATGAAATTAGTAGTGATGGGCGATTGAAACGTTGTAACACTTTGAGGCTTTCCTGGCCAGAAAGTCTCGTAAAGTTCCAATCTGCTTCAGGAGGAGCGCTGAGGTTTTTGCTCATCACTAGAAATGAGTTCACTGCTCTTGATCGATCTATCAGTGCTGCTGACATTGGACCCAACTGTCAGGAGCAGTGAGCGATGACAAGCACCCAGTGACCCATCTTCAGATCCCCAACTCAGTGGCGTGCTGGGATCTCATTTCAGCCCGCAAATTTAGAGAAGACCAGCTCACTTTTCTGTGGGTTTATAGCTCAGCTCCAGTCTCTGGTGCACGAGGGTCCCCGGTTCAAGTATGACTTAGACACTTTTCTAACGCTTTCTCTTTTTACATTGGCCGCTGCACGCACAGTTTGAGCCTGATACAACTCCACAATCAGCACCAAGTTATGAAGATAAAAATATTTATTTGTCCACTTTTCTACCTTTTCACTGGCTTTTTCTCTCCTTACTTACGCGGACACTTGTCTCTGCTGGATTGGACTGCACCAACTTCACCTAAAGCGGAGGGGTGTTCCACTTAAACACCCCTCTGAGTTAGTTCAATGTCAAATGGTATCTCCCCGCCACAAGGATGAAAAGTTAGATGCAACATTTTTTTCTGATTTTGACACATTTCACCCCACGTGGGGGCGGCCTGGCCCGGCCCTAAACACTGCCACGGCCCACCGGAAAACCTCCTGACTCTCCCTATGGCCAGCACGCCTCTGCCCCAACTAGGTTTGGCCAGGACTTGTGCACGTTTTAGTTTGATGGTGATGATGTTCCTGAGGGACTCCCTCTCAGACAGAAAGACTACAGTAACGGATCCCAGGACCTTCTTGCTGTGAGGAAAGACGGCTAACTACCCAGCCACCGTGCTGCCCCAAGTCAGGACATAGGGTATACTTCATGATGAGAAGAATCAGGACTTGAGTTGGTATAGATTACAATTCTGGCTGCACAAAAAACAGTGCAGTCCTTTTTTATATGTAAGTAAGTAAGTGCTTTATTTGTCGGGGAAATCGTAGCACCCGGAGGAAACCTGGCTGGCTGCCTTCAGTGCTCCCCTTATTTGTCCCTGTTTCTGAGCGTGGTGTCCTGCACTGGTCAGCTCCTCCACCTCCTCCTGCGCAGCTCCCTCCGCTCCCTCTGCTCTACAACAGTCTTGCACCATCTTCTGGGGAGAGCTTAGCGGATGGCCCCGCTAAAGAAAACAAAGAAATGTGTATGATTTTTTTTTATTTTTTTGTCAAATAAAAGCAATGATACCACAGTTGATCTGACTTACACATTGGAATTTATCAATATGACACAAACATTACAATAAGAAAATTACCGGTTGCCATTTTAAATGTTCACGTAATTATTTATTTATTTTCCTGAATATCTTCAAGACAGATTTTTTGCGTGTCTTTCTTTTTTTGCACAGGTTCACAGGGCGACCCGGTGCTTATCTCCGCCTCATCAATCGTTGGAAACTGGAAGAGGTAAGTGATTGCCCCACGAGGGAATACGAGAGAACCATTATAGAAATTTAAAAGGGGCAAGATCATTAGGCTGCTCCTAGACATGTACCTCATCAGCAGTAATGTGTCGGCAGACTTGAGTAAGCTTTTTATTGGACTGGCTAAGCTAGATTTCTATAGATTTGGCTTAAGCTGGCGGCAGAGGGATAAACAACCTAACCAAAAAAACGTATCTTGACCCGTATCAGACCGTTTCTGAAGGGAGAAATACTTAATAATAATTCAAGAAGCCTCACATTTAAATATCCCGAGATACCCTGATCCAGATATGGTTTAATGAGGGCTTTTAACATAGTTTGAAATTGCTTCATCCACATGAAATGACCAGTATCCAGAATCGTTGTTGACTAAAATGTAGTATTGTAGTAAAATGTATTTTACTACCGGCAAGTTCTGACGTGATCACAAAATAATGATAACCTGCAATTATCGTTTTTAAATCCGTGTTGCAATCCTCTTTGCCACACACACGCATATCTTGCAATAATCAGAATTATCGATGAGTGGATTTTGCGAGTCCTACAAAATGTCAATTGCAAGCATGTGACTCAGCAATAAATGATGAACGGGAAAGACTTCAAACTTTATTGCAGTTTTGACTTTTCAAGGCCTTCTGCTAATGACAGCACTCCCTTCCCCTAAAAGCAAATCCAGAAAAGTGCTTTTGCGCAGTCAGGCGGCACAGGTGCAGGGCTCTCAGTGGGTGGACTCTGAGTGTCTATAGAACTTTTACTTGCTCACTTTTAATGAGTAACGTGTGTCCATTATCTGTTTATCTCTCTGCACGCAACTAGTTATTTTCGACGTCTTTAGATTGTTACAGTAATAGTTTTGTCATGATTTACTTTAAACACAAGATATAGTGCGGAAATCTTTTCATAAGGGAAATCCTTTTTTGGCAGGACCATTAAGTATGTTCTTACATATGGTGATGGTTTATCAAGTATGTTATTATCTCTCCCAGTGCCATCCGAGCGGCTGCCTCTTCGACCTGTGTCTGCAAATGGGCATCATCATGGTCCTCAAACAGACCTGGAACAATGTCATCGAACTGGGCGCTCCGTACGAACTTTACATTAACACATAACAGAACAACAGACAGAGTGATAATGATTTCAGTCATAAAAGCACTGTGCTCAAACATGAGTACATTTGATTCAAAACAATATGACTAGTAGTTTGTGTAGGTCTTTTATTCAGCAATTTTCCAAAGTAGTAGAGATTGTGAGATACCGTTGACTGGACAAGCTTGATTTTCAATATTGAGTGTCTTTTTATGACAATGTTTAACGATTGCACCGTGTTGTTCTGGACTTCCTCACTTACCTATTTCAGTGGTGCTTGAATTATTACATTTTTAACATTTGTAGTTACTTGTGTGATCTGCTACTGACTGCATAGTTTTATAAATGTAGGAATTTACTGACTTGATTTTTACTTGCCCCTCCTGGATCTAATATTGTTTTGAAATGGAAGTCAACTCAGTCCAGGCGACGATATTTGACAATATCTATGACTCTGTAAGGAATCATTTTATTTTTTGTTAATTCATTATACGTAGATGAATTAACATCTACGTTTAATGAATATGTAGATGTTAATCTACTATTCATTATACAAGGATTATAATGAATATGTAGAGGGTTTTATGCACACCAAAAACACACCAAATTTGATAAGAAAACTGTGCTAAATTCAAGTTATAAAGTATAATAAAGAATCTATAAATATATAAGAAATGAAATTGAAATGAGTTGCTTTCTCATTCATTCTACTAATGTTACTCAAATATACGTAAGTGCCAAAGTGCAATAAAACACTTTGCAAACATTAAAAATAGAAATAAATAAAAATAGAAATAAAAATAGAAATAGAAATAGAAAGGGGTGAGTGCATCACTGGTCTGGAAAAAGTGAAAAGGTTGACCGGTGCTCTTCAAAGACTGGGGCTGTGCTGAACATGGATACATTTGCAGAGATTGGTTTGTGGAGAAGCTTGTGCAAAGTAGCAAAAACAATCAAAAAAGCAAAATAAAGTCCGAGGCACTCGAGTCATGTAGCAAAATAAAAGTCCTCTATTGAGAAATGGACCAGCCAACTTTGCAAACATTGTATCCATAAATATGACAAAGTAAGCTGCAACACGTATGTATTTCTGTGTGTATGCGTGTCATTTCGTTCCTATTTGCTCCTGCAGGATTCTCCAAAACTGGTGGACTCGCCAAAGCCTCAGGAAAGACCATGGTCCGAGTGCCAAGGCCAGTTTCCCTCAGTGGGAGCGCGATTACAACCTCCAACCCATGAATGCCTACGGGTTGTTTGACGAATATTTGGAGATGAGTACGTCCAAACACGCATTGCTATCAGACGCTGGTGTTTCTTTCCCCCCCCATGTCTCTCATGATCTCATATAATCTGGTCAGAAACACAACATTTTCATATGGGGATCTCTGTAATCACTCTTATGTAACTGTGATTTGGGATAGCTTGGAGAGAAGCTGAGAGGCTTTACATGCTATTTGAGTTTGGTACACACTGCAAGTATTGTGACATTTTGAGGTTACCGTAGTTTGACATGTAATGTAGCACAGTTGAATGTATCAAATGTATTGAATTCTTGAGACTTTTATCAAATGAAATGATAAACTCTTTGGCCTAAAACACAGTTCATTGTTGCGTTGCAGCAGCATAAGAAATAATTGGAGAGAACTACATACTGTAGACCTGGGGTAGGCAACGTCACCAAATCCAGCCCGTTAGCATAGAACCTCTGGACCCATGTTAAGAAATATCTTCACGCACTTTAGAGGGCAAATATCTGGTAAAGCTCTCTAAAAGGGCTGAAAATACTGTCCATTTCTGTATTCCCTAGTTATATCAGAAATATGTGGAAACAAATAGGAAATGTGTGGTTCTCAAATGATAATGGTGTCTGGACCCACCATCACGCTACAATGTAAAATACCCTCTTTCCCCACAGATTAATAAACACTGAATAAGATTACAAAGCTGAGATTAAAATCAAAACAACTCAACAACTCCACTCAACAGACTCAGGTAGTGTTTTTATAAGCGAGATGTCTGATGTATATCCTGGGTTCTGCTGTAGCCACTCCTCCAGTTTGGGGGTCACAATAAAATCCCTTCCTAAGGGTCGCCAGAGGTGGTTCACATGGCTGTAGCATATCAGCTATATACATTAGTGCCCGACCATGAAGAGACCTGCAAACAAGCAGAGCTGTTTTAAAATCTATTCTCTGAGCGACAGGAAGCCAGTGCAGAGACCGGAGCACAATCCCAAATTGTTTTGGACCTGAGTTAGTATTTTGATATTTGATGAAAAGTTTGATTTTGTTTAAATTCAAAGGAACGTACTTCAAAGGTTGCTACAGTATCTACTGAATATCTATCCGTGTTCTGGTTCCAGTTCTCCAGTTCGGCTTCATCACCATCTTTGTGGCGGCGTTCCCTCTGGCTCCTCTCCTGGCTTTACTCAATAACATCATAGAGATTCGACTGGACGCCTATAAGTTTGTCACACAGTGGAGACGACCTCTGCCCTCGCAAGCCAAAGACATCGGCAAGTCACCACCAGTTCACACAAACACTCTTTAACAACCGGCAAGATTCATGAGTAAAATGACACGCGCTGAATTTTAAGCAGGTCATCTTTATTTTTATCATGAAAGTAATGAAACTATATAATTTGTATAAATTGTGAACAAGTTGGTTAGTTGTTAGCTTTACAATGACAAAGAGGCTCTTCTTTGCTGACAGTTGTGAAATGTCCTCATAAAGGAAAGTGATACAAATGCTTTGGAAAGTGCAGTGGTTAAGGTGGAACACAGTTCTGTCCTGAGTGTTGGTTTATTACTGTGTACTTGTTGCAGGGATCTGGTATGATATTCTGGAGGGTATTGGGATCCTGGCTGTCATCACCAACGCCTTTGTCATCGCTGTGACCTCGGACTTCATCCCCCGCATGGTTTATGCCTACAAATATGGGCCGTGTGCAGGGCAGGGCCGAGCCGGAGAGGGGTCAGTCATTTCAGGAGGTTTGTCTTTGATAAATCTCTGTGGTTGCCATGTTGGTTACCTCTCTGCCTCTCTATGTCTGCAGATGCATGATGGGATTTGTGAACGCCAGTCTGTCTGTTTTTCGAGTGTCTGACTTTGAGGGCAGATCACAGCCCAAGACCAATGGCTCGGAGCTGTTCGGAGAAGCAGTGGAGTATTGCAGGTTAGTGAACATTCTTAAAAGTAAGTGGCAGTGTCTAAACTCATTCCTGCTAAAAAATATATTTTTTAGCATCTTCAAGTTTATAAACACGTTTCATGATTTTTCAGGGTTACTTTCACAGAAATGCTACATAACTAGCTTGTGAGTTTATAAAACTCATACAAATGCTTTATAATTAGATGCACAGGGACTACAATATACTAAAGGAGGATAAAACAAATTCCGTTTGTCTACTAGACACAAATATGGTATAGTACCTTTAAGCCCCACTTAGAGTGTAGAAAGACTGAATCTGAAAATGTAGTAACTTGGAGTGTACACAAATGCACTTTACAAATGTTATCTATTATTATTATTATTATTATTATTATTATTATTATTATATAATGCCTCTGTACATGCCTCTGTTTTTGGGATATAGCTGTAGAGTGCCAACAATCCAGACCATTTTTCATGATATTTGTAGCACCACAGCGTAATCTATGTTAGAGCTATGGACACGCATCGTTTGAAAGATGAGACTCTAAGCTCTCAGTGGGTAAACACCATTTCATTCTACGTGCCTCGGTTCCTGAGAAATCCCAAGCTAAACAGAGGCTAGTTTGGATCAAAATCACAGTTTTTTTTTCTTCTAGAAACTGAGACATAAACAGACAAATAAATCAGAGACATTAAATTGAACCATTTGTTTTCATTTTACAGCAATAGAGGATTTGGGGAATATGAAAAGAACTCAAATAGGAGGTGTTTTTTAAATGGTATCATCAGTAAAACAGATCTGTATCTTCTGTCTCCGCTCAGCGGGGGAAAGTGGGCGGAGCAGACATGCAGGCACAGACACTACAGCGGCTGTAGCGCCTCTGAGACCACACAAGTTTGATAAAACACTGCCCAGAACGAGCTGCTCTGCGGAAATGAGCTTCGGCTCCCGGTTCAGCAACGTGACTCCTAAAAGTCAGCGTGGAAAAGAAAACACCTCACATTACAAGAGAAAGGAAGCGATCTAAAGGCACACACAGTTTATCAGATACAAGTCAAATAAGGTCCAGTAGCAGAAAGAGAGAAATGAGATTGATGGACAAAGGGCTGAAGGAGGACGGAACCGGCGCTACGCACTGAAGTCAGGCCCGGGGCTGAGTGAGAGGCGGCCGGGAGGACAGATGCAGCAGCCCCCGCAGAAGTTCTGGATGCCACGACTATGCCCAGACACCGGCCGCAATATGTGGCAGTTGTTGAAATGTCCAGATCGTGACTTTTCACTACTTTTTGATCGTCATTTATTTCAGTTCTGTTCATCACAGCTCCCAAAATCACACAAAAGGTGTATTAGAGTCTAGTTTCGTAATAGAACACAAAAACGTTTTTGGCACTCAATGCATGGGGGAGAAAAAAGAGATTTTTTGTTTTTGGCACACAATGTGTTAATCATTTACTTTAATTGATTGTAAGATTCTATTATTAACATTACTTTTACATTTAATACTACCAGTACTCCAATTAATTTAACTTTTAAATTAAAACTTGTATTATATTAATATTATCCCTGTCCCTGACTTTAACCTTAATCCTGTCCCTAACCCTTCTGAAATGCTAACCTACATTGGGATTACAAATGTGTCAGCGCAGGCCTGGTGGTTATGTGCACGGAACAGTGTTCCAGTCTCAGCGTTGTGAGTTTGAGTTCCAGCTCCAACAATTTGCTGAATGTCTCTCCCTGCCCTGCCCTTTCACTCCGCACTGCCCCATACAACAGAGCATACGGGCCAAAACTCCTTAAATTCACTTTTTTTATGAGGCTGTGTAGACACACAAAGTGACTTTATTTTGCCTCACCTCACACTTGCATAATTGTTCAGCACGTTGTATCAAACCATCCATAACAACTTCTACATCTGCATCAGTTAGCATTTCAGATCGTGTTTATTTTGGCTGACACATTGAAGTAGATTAATATTAATATAGTTTAAAGTTGCTGTCTTTTCCTCGGCAGATACAGAGACTACAGGGAGCCCCCGGACTCCGCCGATCCATACTCCTACACTCTGCAGTTTTGGCACGTCCTCGCCGCCCGACTCGCATTCATCATCGTTTTTGAGGTCAGTGCTTTTCCCTCAGACAACGACACTCGACAGGACACTGCGGGGCACTTCATAATTCACCACCTTTAGATTCTGCTGTCAATGTGTTTTGTTCCCCTGTCTTTGGAACTGACAGCTCTGATACATCTTGTTCTCTAGTTTAGCATTGGGTGGTCAGAAAGCTGTAGTTAGAAAAAAACAACAACTCTGTGTTACAATTGTTTGTCAATGCCAGAGAGAACACTTTACAGGCCGTGCCATGAAGTCCCTGATCCATTGCTTTATGTTTAGACTAAGCAAGTTTGAAGATGAAATAATAGTGTCCCTCACGGACATAAAATGAAGTGCGACATGTTATCAGTCCAACTTATGATTGAAATGCCTGATCATTTGTCTAGTCTTTTTTTCTTTTCTTTTTTACCTTTTTAACCTCTTAACGCCCACATCCTAAACGCTTCTTGAAAAAAAGCAGCATTTAGCAACAAAAATGAGACCAGACAAGGATGAAAACGCTATGCTCGGTTAAGGCGGGGGTTTTCAGGTTAAATGGACCACACACCCGGAATAAAGTTGAATTGAATTTAATATTGTCTGAATTCTCACGTCCAAGTTAGATTGTGTCTTGTGCGTTGCCTCTGCAGCACATGGTGTTTGCCACAAAGACTCTGATCGCCTACCTGATCCCGGACCTGCCCAAAGACCTGAGGGACCGAATGAGGCGCGAGAAGTACCTCATCCAGGAGATGATGTACGAGGCTGAACTGGAGCGGCTGCAGAAGGAGAAGAATGAGAGGAGAAGGAGGGGTAAGGCCCAGAACAAGGAGTGGCCCTGAACTCATCACTGGAACCTGAATGCACCGCAGCGACTACCAGGTACGATAACAAAAGAAATACCAAACTTAAAGAACTAAGTAACTTGTTTACCTTAATAAATCCTTTTCGTAGTCCCTCTGGGGTAATACAAGTGTTAATGGGATGATTGGGGGGTCCTTCATCTCCCCCTAGTGTCTCTGGGCAGAAAACGGCATGTTCAGCATCCAAGTGAACCGTGTTATTCTTTTTCTTTGTGTAGGCTCTCAGTCGTCCAAGAATTTTCCATCATGGTAGAGATTCGAACATTGTCATTTGAACATTTTGCTTCTTCTCACTCTTGGAGTCAAATGTCATACTGGTTAGACATTTTACTACAGGAGTGATAACAAGCTTCTGAAGACTGAAGATAGAAATGTCCTCAACTCAGTCGACCCAGTCCAGCGAGACAATCTGTTTGCATCCCGTCACTAATCGCCGTAGCCTTTTACTCCCAGTCATAGACTGTAGAACAGCGATGGACTATTCCTTTTATAGCATTCAGCACGGGATAACTGAAACTTGTTCATGCTAGCAATTTGGCTGTTTTTTGGAGCCAGCTCATAAATTTAGAGTGGGGCAAAAATAAAAACAGCAAAAGGAAAAAGGACGATGTTGAAGTATGTAAAGAACTAATCATTATGAGTTCGACATTAACTGTAGTAGTTAAGTAGTTATTAAGTGTTACTCTCTCTTAACTAATGCATTTTTCATGATGAATTAAGTTTTTATTCATCATTTATTAAGGTGTAGGTGTAGTTATTATAAAGTGTTATTGTATACATGTTCAAAGCACCCATGGAGGAGTAAAACTTAAACAACTTCCAAGGCCTTTTTAATGACTTGCAGTAGCCTTATTATGATAACAATCCTTGATAAATATTTGTGTTTTTTGTGCCCTTTTGTTAGTTAGGCGTTTTGCAAAGACTATATAATTCTTTATTTTATTTACTAAAACCTTAACATTTGGGATTGCTACTGAAAATGTAGCTTTGTGGATATGGTATGTCCTAAATAATACAAATAGGTTTACAATTTTTTTCTCATTTTTTATTATGATAAAGAATGTGACTATACTTTTTATATATAAATGTATCGTGGTTGATCATTTTTGGCAAAGATCGATTTCTATTTGATGGCAAAAAAACTGCAAAAAAGATAGTTGACAACTACAAAAAACTATATCTGTCAGCAACTACATTTGGGGTCTGTGACTGTGAATTTGGAAAAAAAATTAGTATTGGGGTAATATTTGTGGAGTATTTTAAAAATAAGCTCTCATATTTATTGTTAATACAAAACTGAAATGGGAGTGACCAGTTAATATTATGGAATTGTGAATTCCAATACAGTTTGCATTTCGTTGCACAACTTTTGACTTTTGTATTGACACTAATATAACTAAGGAAGTGTATACCATTGATGAGCAAGTTGTCTTTAAGAATTCATGCCTGTTGGTATCCTGTAACCAGGAAAGTCCCACTGAGATTAAGAATCTCTTTTTCAGGGGAGTCCTGGCCCCAGAGGGGAATCTAATTAATATTACTGAGATAAAATATCCTTGCTGGACCAACCAACCAAAATCCAAGCTGTGCCACCACTAACTAATACCACAACAAAATGGGTTGGATTTAGTTCCTTACAAATGCCAATCAACATATAGTTATGTCCATTATAGCATTAATATTCATTTTATTTTGTATTCTATAAAGAAGCTATATAGCCTTAACAATCAGTGGTTAGTGCTGCATAACAAAAGACTTCTTCTGATGATTTCGCGGTGGGGGAGGGGTGTGCTAATGAGGAAACACTGCCACAAATATTCTCCCTCATGCTTCCTCAGCCCCCATGAGTGGGGTGGCACCTGGGGTGGCCCAGCAGAAATTAGGGGTGGCCACATGCCACTGATCTGGTGATAGCTTTGTATTCTTTAAGGTCACAGGAAATGTATTTGTTATATATTCTTCATATTCAATAATGTTACCATTGCTGTTTACCAAGTCATGAACATAAATTACATTTTTTTGAATCCAGGTTTGAGAAAACGGTGAACCGTTAAAATATATCGATTGTTCCTAATAATGCTTTTATGTGGCATCAAATTATGATTTTAACAGATTTTTTATGAATTGAATTTGTTTGTTTAATGTGTTTGTAGAAGTAATTTTACAGGTAATTTAGAACCTAATTTTTCCAAAAATATAATTTGGGCTGAAGTACCATAATGATTTAGGTTTTCTGATACATTCTTGGAGTCATTTCACTTTGAATGTATTGTTAAGATAGGTCTGATTCGATAAGTACATACTTTGGTAAACGTTTTTTTTTCTCTCATGCTTCTCCAGGTGCAGCGTTAGTGAAAGCACAGCGGAGAGGAGGGGCCACAGATCTTCGTTTGTCCAACTGTATGAGAGCAGTGCCTATATGTGGACACTTACTGAAGCGCACATTGAGCTCATGAACTTCATCAGCACTCGATGTGGCTGCTTTTATTTATTCAGATTAATTTATTTTTTACAGGTTAGTTGACTCAATAATGTAAATCTTCTTCTGAATGTAAACTAACAAATGTTTAAAAAGAGCTATAGGAATGACAACGTTTACATTTCCCCTTGTTCCGGGGCAGAACTACTGCTTTACTGTAAAAAAAAAAAGAGATAATCTAAAAGAATGTACAATTATATTATGTAGAATAATGGAATAAACATGTAGAATACGGTTTGCCTACAGTGAATTTAGATGAAGGAATAAACTTAATTTATTAAAAACGTGATTGTGTCTGGAAGGATTTGTCACTAAGCCTGTTTTACACATGCCTTTGGTTATAATACTGCAGTGACCACATTCGGTCTTCAAAGATAGTGGGGGGATTAATAGCTATAGTCACACAGAGATGACATATACATGGAGAGACTGCATAGAACCATTTACACGACACACGGACATATGTGCTGTGTGTCCAAACTTTCTCATTAATGGCTCCATGAAATCAAATTGACAAAACTGACAACTCCCCTGCTCAGTTTTACAGTAATTATTCAAATGGGATGATTTCAGTGTCAAGTCTCACATCAAAATGTTCACATTTGGAGACCCCCTGGTTATTGCCAAATGGGGGTCCACTTTCCACCAACAGATGGCGACTGAGTGCTTCCTATAGCCTATATAATCTCAGCATCAACTTGGGTTTCCCAATATGGCTCTTGCCTATAGGAAGTAGCATTGAGCAGTTTTTATTTTTTTTTACTGTACATTCTTGATTTTAAAAATCATATCAAATAGTAGTGAAAAAAAATACTCAAAGGAGTAGCAAGAAAGCTAATTTGTGCCTACCCCATGTTCACATTAACATTTATGCTTTTCAGCATATTATAGGATCAAGTGAAGGCCAATACAAAACCTGTCTATCATTTGCGTAGAAAGGAGTCCACAAAAGGCATTCACAGCACTGAAAATGTACATGACTGAAACGCATGTGTACAGCTGCAAGCATACTCGTAGTTTTACGTTTCATTTACATTCACCGAGTTAGTTTGTAATCCAAGTATTGTCAGAACTAACAAAAACAAGATTGATTTTCATACCCAGCCACTTACACAGCTGGAGCGTGCAAGTGCCGGTTTATGCACAAGTACAAAGAGAAGAAATGTATATATGTTACCCTTCTCCATACTCGGGCACACACACGCACACACGCACAAACACACGCACGCACACATACACCCACAACACACAACACACGCAATCGTGTGGGTGCACCTGTTAATGAATCAACATGTTATCCCATTGCTGAAAAACAATATAATTTTCAGTAATAAGTTCACAATTTAGCGACAATAGTATATGCAGTGATGACAATTAACTATACAAGATTTTTTCCAGTCAATGTGTCTTGTGTCAGCCACACTGCGCTCCGCCTAATGCTACTATTAAATGTGTTTTAGTGAGAAAAAAAGACAAAAGTAAAACAAAACACAGGGATTTTCTTTTATGATTCCAGATGGAGGGCAAGGACCTAACCCTACCTATAACGTTTTTGAAACCACTAATAACCAACCAAATAATCTACACTTGTTGAAAGTTAAAGAAAAAATAAATATATTTTTTCTGACATAGGGGTTATTTGATCTGTCATGAGGGTAGAGACACAGTAAATGCAGCGATGCTAACCATAAACCAGGTCAAACCATCTGTAATGAGTTCAAATGTAAATTCTACCAGCAAAATGTCACATCTGAATGTTATCATATGTGCTGCTT
The DNA here is from genome assembly GCA_021464625.1 of Proterorhinus semilunaris. Lineage (NCBI taxonomy): Eukaryota > Metazoa > Chordata > Actinopteri > Gobiiformes > Gobiidae > Proterorhinus > Proterorhinus semilunaris. The sequence continues at coordinate 13,792,601 of CM038343.1, forward strand.
TTGGATTCTGTGCCAATGGATTACTGGGCTGCGGTGGCCGCTGCTCAAACTGCACTTTGGGTTATTAAAATGGCCCACAGTTTTGCCTCCTATGTGCAATTCCGGTGGTGGTGTGTAAGAGGATTAATGTGCACAGGCGTTTCAGAGTTACGCAAGACCAGAGGCGGATCAAACACCACATCTCAACCACATCTCGTATTTTGAATCCATGCCTAAAAAATTGGTGAAGCAGACAAGATGTGGGAAAATATGCAAGATGTGGGTAAATATAATATAATAAGTATTATAAATGTATGATGAAACAACTTGCAATATTAAACGTCTCAGGAAAGGTTAAGCTCGACTATCAATCCATTGTACAATGGATCTGCAATAAAGTAAATTTGAACTTTTTTTTTTAAAGAATGACTGAAACTGAAGCCCCCAGTGGAATCCAACACAGACGTCCAAACTCGGTGAAACTTATTGTGCGTTCAAGGCAACTGGACGTTTGGCTGTTTGGGACTTACCGGGGTTACCTTAAAAAACGAAATGGGTGAAAATCAAGTCTAAACAGGATGCAGACCATGCCTAAACCAGAAAAGTACACTTTTTTTCTAGCCTATTACTAAAGGATAATTTAAACTATCTCTTGATACAAATAAAAAATTGTAGGACCAATTGACACTAAACACTGACTTTAACAACTCGAATTCATGCCACATGCAGAAGTTATTTGATGACACTGCAATTGTGGCCGGCCCTGAGGCAACAAACCAGCCCCACGCCATGATTCTCCTGCACCATACTTCTGTGGGGATAGGGTTTTGATGTTGTGTTGTTCCACTTTTCCTCCACACATGATGTGTGTTCCTCCCAAACAATTCAACTTTGGGTTCATCAGTCCACTGAATATATTTTGCCAGTAGTGCTGGAGCATCTAAGTGCTCTTTCGCAAACCAATGTTGAATTGGCCTGGACAACGTGCTATCATCAATAGAAAAGTTAATTTGCAAGTTTATCACGATATTTTGCAGAAAAACCTGATACCTTCACAACAGTGTGAAATAATTTTCCTCTGGATCAATAAAGTATCTTTGTAACTGTATAAGCCCAAGTACCACCAGTGGTAACTCTACCATAGTTTGAGAAACATGTTCTAAATTGTGTGTGTAAACAGCTTGGCTTGTATGTCACATGACCAATAGGGCATTGCGACCAATAACAGTGGTTCATCAGACTATCCGTATTCAAGAGGCTTTCTAGAGCAATTTCTAAGTTGGAGGTCCATAATTATTCCTTTTTCCTGGAAACAACTGCCACGCTCAAGCAATTAAGTATAGACTAAACTGCTTCTTCAAATTATAGGTTTTATGGATCACATTCAGAACAAATATTCTTGAATCAGTCAATCAATCGATAAAACAAATCGTCATCATCCCTAGCAGGGAAATTCAGCTTGCAGAGCAAACAAAGTGAAAAGTAGCAATAACACATAGGACCCCTTTAAAAAAATAAAAGAATCAGAATAGGTTTTATTGCCATGGTTTGAGAACAGGTTCACAAACTAGGATTTTTTCTCGGTGCAAACGTGTGACATAAAACATATAACAGCTAATAAGCTAAAAAACTTTATAAGGCTATAGGGGCATGCATAAAAAATATTAAATAAATAAGATAAAATAAAAGTGACATATGGTAAGACAACAACAATTTTACATTGAACAACAGCGGGATTGCATTTACAGATGTGTAGGCATATAAAGTGATATAAAGTGATTAAGTGATGAGTGATGGCAGCGGGTCTAAGTGTGGACACACCACACAGTGCAAGTGCAGAAACATCCATGAGTCTATAGCTAAGCTACAGAGACTTGTTATTGTTCGTGAGTCTGATGGCCGAGGGGAAAAAACTGTTCAAGTGGCGGGAGGTATGGGTCTGGATAGACCGTAGCCTCCTGCCTGAGGGGAGAGGGGTGAATAGTCCGTGTCCAGGGTGAGAAGGGTCAGCTGTGATCCGACCCACACGCCTCCGGGTCCTGGAGAGAGGGGAGCCGATTGACTCTCAGCAGCACGCACAATGAGTGCAGCCGATGCTTGTCCCGTTCTGTAGCGCCGGGGAACCACACGGTGATGGAGGAGGTGAGGATGGACTCGATGATGGCCGTGTAGAACTGCACCAGCATCTTGGTCGGCAGCTTAAGTTTCCTCAGCTGCCGCAGGAAGAACATCCTCTGCTGGGCCTTCTTGATGAGGGAGCAGATGGTTGGCTCCCATCTGAGGTCCTGGGTGATGGTGGTGCCCAGGAAACAGAAGGAGTCCACGATGGAGATGGGAGATTCTTTCAGGGCGAGGGGGGACGCATCAGATACCAGCAGCGCCGACATGCTGAAGCAGGTGGAAAACTCCTGTCAGGAAACATATTTTTGTACTAGCTCACACCACACGCTATTTTATCAGTCTGTTCAGAACGACCATATATGAATAAACAAAATCCACCATCGGATCATGCTATAAGAAAATAACTGAGCGCCGAGCCAAAAAGGGGAAGCGCAACCATATGTGGGCGTAAGGAACAGACTGAAACAATGCACCTGCTTACACAGCATCCACTAGATAAACTAGGAAACACCGGTTCTCAAGGTCTAAGGGAGTATACCCACCCCACAGACCAGTAGGCATGGGAAAATACTGTATTAGATCTAAGAGGGTATAAAAATGTGAGAGACTGAACCTTCAGTACCAGCTTTGCGTTCCATCCCTAGACGTCACATCTCTGTATCCTATTACTCGAGATCTGGTCGAGGCTCATCAGCTGATCAGCCTCTCTGTTTCCAAAACTTCTACTGCTGGCGCCGTACTGTTGTTTCAGGACTCCAATTCTGAATCGGTTTTGTATCATTTTACTCTGCAATATCTTTCAAAATACAACATTTGACTTGAGAACTATCTAAGTTGTCTGTATTGAATCATTGGTGGGCGAACTTGGTGACGTGGGAAAGGTGACGGATATCCCAGACGGACTAGGGGGGTCCATCTGTCACCCCCAGTGTGCGGAAGGTATCCTAACTTATTTGTTTCCTCCATTGTCCAGAAAACCTGAAAAAAGGCACGACACTCCGTATTAGGACTCAACATTAAACGCATTAATTTGCGGATTGATGTTACCTGCGCAGACATGACGGAGCGCTCGAACCAGATGGCCCAGAGACCAGGGGCGGAAGTGAGAGATCAGGGGGCACGTAACCTACGCAACGCACTATTTATAGGGCAACACGATAACACGTAGCTAATAATAAAAACAATTTACGTGGTAGAGCCTGCCAGCAGGCGATACTGCCACATGGAGTTAGTCTTCCTGCTGTAATATTTTGGGAAAGGAGCAGTTAATGTCGAGTGCCATCTGCCACTGCCCCGTAACATGTCATTCCTGTTGCCACAAACACAGAAAACAGCTGAATGCACGAAAAGTGCTGAGATTTATTTTTCAAAGTCATTTGAACATTTGAATATATTAAAATGGACACACATTATGAATGATGTGAGGGTTAACTAAGCAGTTTTTGGCAAAATTTTTGCCAAACAACGCCAGCTTGAGATGGCCAGCACCACATAAATAAAGCACGTAGGTTCGTTGTTGAATAAATAGATCACAGAGGCCAGGCACTGTATAAAAAAGTTTTACATTTATTTTCACATTCTTTAGTTAAGACCAGGTTTGTCCGAAGTCCATTTCACCGTTCTTTAGTTGAGTCACTTGTTTTAGTCCGTACTTTCAGTTACATGTTACCAATAAGGACATTGCGCTCCACGAATCCAGTGACAGGAGATTAACAGAAAAGGCGAACCAAAAGGTGGTAAAAGGCCAAAGTGACGACCACTGCTCGGCCAGAGGCTACAAATGGAAAAGGCAAGCGTCACTACCACGAGTACAAACTACTAGGATATGTTACTAGATTGACCAAGCCACAAACCTGAGCAGAGGCATTAGCGCGGCTCGGGGCTTTGACAGCGGGGTCCGAGTCAACACAACCGATCCACTCAACGATCATGGCCGGGAGAACGCGGGCCCATAGCGGCGCCGCGACAACTAAATAATAGTTACTGTAGTAACTACCAACTTGAGATATTTAAATTTAGTGACCAATATGATACTACCTGGACTGGAGAGTGACGAGGAGCAACAACCACAACAGACGAGACTGGGCGTACAGGAAGCAGGTCAAAATAATAAACAGAAGTGCCATTTATCAGGTGACGGCCGGCGCGCACAGCCAATCACCATCAAAACGACAAGTGCCAGTGCCCGCCTGCAGGCATACTGCCACATTTACAGTATATAGGTTTTATTCAGAAGAGGAGAAATGAATGCCCCGAACATAATGGGCCGTGTGGGCACTGGCAACAGGCCACTTTAACCTTTCACCACAGTTTTTGTACTATGGGAAATAAAAGTGTTTTATATTAACCAGCATAAAAAAATCCGACCAATGTTTTGTTTTTGTTTAATAAACATAGAAAAATCTGCCATTGAATTATTTACAATGCATTCGGAAAGTTCATGACCTTTCACTTTTTCCACGTTATGTTATGTTACAGCCTTAAGTGAGAAAAGAGGAGAAACGCACACCAAAGGAGAAAGACCTCATTAATAAACATTAACAATTTCTTAGGATCTTACCGGGTGTTCATACCAGCACATTCATTACACCCTGTAGCAGTAAATTATGGATAAGCAGGAAGAGGATTGAGTTGTAGGAGCTTAAGCGTTTTTTAAAAGCGCAGGAAATAACAGGAGTGGTAAGCGTTCAGGAAGTGAAGTATCAATAACACAGATATACGCTAATGCTGAACTGACTCAATTTAGTATATAATGATTTAATGCTCCTTGTTTCAGTACTGTGCAGCCCTTTGCGATTTTTTTTAAGCCAAAATGGGGGAAACACAATCTACACACAATACCCCAATGACAAAGTAAAACCTTTGCACATTTATGAAAGACACAAAAACTGAAATATCACATAAGTATGCACACTCCTTGCTAGAATGAAAAAAAAAAAAGAGCTCTGGTGCATCCTGTATCCACTGATTGTCCTTGAGAATTTTCTACAACTTGACCGTGGTAAATTCTATTGCTTATAAGGTCCCACAGCTGACAGAGCATGTCAAGGCAGAAACCAATCCCTGAAGTCAAAGGAACTGTCCACAGACCTCAGAGACAGGTTTATTTCGAGGCACAGACCTGGGCAAGGGCATAGAAAAATTGCTGCAGCATTGAAGGTCCCGAAGAGCACAGTGGCCTCCATCATTCACAAATAGAAGAAGTTCAGAACCACCAGGACTCTTCCTAGAGCTGGCTGCCCGTCCAAGCTAAGCAATCGGGGGAAAGGGCCTTGGTCAGAGAGGTGACCAAGAATTCGATGGTCACTCTGACAGAGCTCCCACGTTATTCTGGGGAAATGGGAGAACCTACAGACGGATAACCATCTCTGCAGCACTCCATCATAAAGGCCATTTGATGACTGTCCATCAACTTGCTGTCTGCTACATACAGTACTGTTACTAATCTCCCATGGGAATAAAAACTGGAGCACACGGAGGAAACAGAAAAGGAAAACGCTTCTTGATATAACATACTCTCAAACTATATAACTTAAATCTGACATAAATGAGTGATAAATGATGGATTTATTTATTAAATTGACCAGGGCACAGGAACCTTGTGGTGACATCAGCAGTGTAATGACGGGGGTGACTCACAGGAAATGTGGACATTTATGAGGTTAAAGAAGAGATGAAGATGCTGAGCAGGCAGATGGAGATGCGTCTGCAGTAGTAGAGGATCTAGACTAGTGCCTGTCTAGATCGAACGGAGGAACCCGGCTGAACGGAGGAACCCTGCCTACTGGGTTGACAACAAGGACTGGACGGTCTGTGATCTTGGCCCGTCTGACCTCCATCGGCCCTGGGTCTCTATAGCCTGTCCGTCCATGGGAGTGGATCACTCCTTCTGTGGTTCTCCCTAAGGTTTCTCATTTCTCCCACCGGGTTTTTGAGTTTTTCCTTGCCGTGCTGGAGAGTCTAAGGACAGGGGACACCCGCGCCGCTCGTCGCCACCCACTGCTGACGCTTATTTGGACATTATGTTTGCCTGGATACTTGATTCGCCTGAACTTTACATTGTCTTACTGCTCTGTTTTATTGCCTTAATGCTCGGTGCAGCCCTATGAGGCAACTCCTGTTGGGATATTGGGCTATATAATACCAGCAATAAACACTTTTTTATTGCTAACCACCAAAAACCCACCAGACAAAGAAGAAGAAGCAAAATAGTGAAGCGATCTGCCTATGGAGGTTGTAAATCAGACACTAGGTACCACAAGAGTGTGTCAGGGGGAGTCCAGTTATTTAAAACACAACCTGAGCACTGCCTACAATGTGGACGGCCTACGCCCAGCTAAAATTTTGCCAAAATAAACAAGCATACGTCTGCTGTAAGGCAAGGCTAGGGCCTGGCCGCTAGGCTAACACCTTAGTATGCTAATATCTAGTTACTGACAGTCACATAACGTTACACAACCTGGAGCTGTAACTTTAACTGCGGCGGTGAACTTTTACAAGCCTACAGTCACACGTGTTTTTGTCTCCCTTTATGATAAAAGTAGTGTGTATTTTGTCACGGTCCTGATAACTGGCTGTAGCTGATGATGGTCATTGTGGCACCTGTAGGTTTAGCTAGCGTTAGCTAACTTTAGCGCACCGGAGAAATGCGTGGAGAAATTTTCCTATTTTTAGAAATACTAAAAAAATAAGAGGGTACTTACCGGGCAGTGCAAGAGCACGACTGGTCCACAAGGCTGTGCTGTTGCATTTACGGAAGAGATCAGAAGGTTTCGCTGATATTTTTGGAGACTTGTCTGTAGCTTTAGTACCAATAGTTGTCCTTTATCCTTCGTTGGATAGTTTAATATCTTGAATATATCCTTCCACTGCATACAGTGACCCTGTTGCCTCGATCTGGAGGATATCACGGCGGTATTGCTCCAAAAAAGGTCACTGACATGCATGGCAATCTGTTGCGCTACCCGTGTTTTACCATTTGTTTGTCGGGCGTAGTAACAGTAACTAAGGGGGGCGGGGCTTGGCGAAAGGTCAATTGTGCATGTGTCCACTTTAAGATATCAAGCTGGAGTACGCTCTTTTCAGTGGGCTGTGTGTAAGATGTGTTGTATTTTGGCTCAACAATGATCTGGACAGCTAGATACCACTCACCCATCTCACAGCCAGTCCAGGTCATCAGAAAGAAGACTGTGGAATCTTAATTTGTGCCAGGCTCATCCACCAGGCTGTCAGGAAGCTGAACTCTGCCAATACCTCCCTCTGCTGCCCCCTACTGTGTATATATGTGATTTTAATAACTGAAATACAGCTAAGTGACATGAGAGCTAAACATCGCAGGCTCTTACGTGATCACAATACGGAGCAAGAGTAAAAGTAAACGCAGTCTTCCTGATTAAATGCGTGTTATGGCCTTTATTAAATCATCAAGACAAACTCGCAACTTTTGTATATTATTCTGTATGTGTAGAAGTGCCTTGTAAATCTAGATTCTGGTTATCCGTTTGTAGGTTCTCCCATTTCCCCAGAATAACGTGGGAGCTCTGTCAGAGTGACCATCGAATTCTTGGTCACCTCCCTGACCAAGGCCCTTTCCCCCGATGGCTTAGCTTGGACGGGCAGCCAGCTCTAGGAAGAGTCCTGGTGGTTCTGAACTTCTTCTATTTGCCACTGTTTTTTTTCCTATGCCCTTGCCCAGGTCTGTGCCTCGATACAAACCTGTCTCTGAGGTCTGTGGACAGTCCCTTTGACTTCAGGGATTGGTTTCTGCCTTGACATGCTCTGTCAGCTGTGGGACCTTATAAGCAATAGAATTTACCACGGTCAAGTTGTAGTAAATTCTCAAGGACAATCAGTGGATACGGGATGCACCAGAGCTCTTTTTTTTTTCATTCTAGCAAGGAGTCTGCATACTTATGTGATATTTCAGTTTTTTTTTGTCTTTCATGAATGTGCAAAAGTTTTACTTTGTCATTGGGATATTGTGTGTAGATTGTGTTTCCCCCCATTTTGAATTAAAAAAACATCACAAAGGGCTGCACAGTGCTGAAACAAGGAGCATTAAATCATTATATACTAAATTGAGTCAGTTCAGCATATCTGTGTTATTGATACTTCACTTCCTGAACGCTTATCACTCCTGTTATTTCCTGCGCTGTCGGAGATTTCAAAAAACGCTTTAGCTCCTACAGTAATTCGGCATCCCCGCAGTGATATCTTCACTTTACTATGCGGATGCCGAATTACTCCTGGTATCATTACGCCTTACAATATAGTTCCCCTTTTTATCCGCTTAGAAAATCCACATTGTTTAATTTTGTGTAATTATACTTTATGGTGTAACACTTCACGTAACCATATTTAAATAGGGAAAACGTGGAAGAGCTTGGTAGCTTCTATCTTCACCTCGTTTGGAGCTATAGAGGAGAAGAGGGAGGCTAAATGCTAACTCCGTCTGTGCTGTGTTTACGTGACTGAAGGCACACGTGGAGACCAGACAGGTACAAATGAACTCGTCTAAGCTAAGGTAAGAACATATCTCAGTATGTAAAAACGGTGGCCTATTCCTTTAAAGCCTCTGTTGACCCACTTTCCCCCCATAATTTCTGTGTGGATAATAATAAGCCCTAATATCCTGTACACTCGGCTTCTTCCTGATCCAAACACTTCAGGGTCTTAGCTGCCAGAGTCGCAGCGCAAACGGGGACTAAATTACACCAATAAAACACTACTTTCCCTTCCATTTGGGTCACACACATTTAATTATCAAGCGATTCTCTTGTGTACTGGTTCATTCAAAGCTCTTGTAAGTACACAGAAAGGGGATGGGAGCTCTTCAAACCTGCTTGCCAAAGATACAATGCTTAGACACAGGACATAATGGATGTGGGGCATTAATACAGCGGCTATAACCTGTACCACCTGGAGATACAGTATCAAGGGCTATATCTAGTTGTGTTAGTAATAGGTTGAACGTGCAGCAATAAAATACAGAATGATGGTCTCCATGTACATTTCCCTGGGGGCCAAAATATATTGGGAATGTATTGCCATGGGTCCATAATAAAAAGCTCCAATAAAATATGTTTTAGCCAGCCAGCCAGGTTTCCTCCGAGTGCTACGGTTTCCCCTATCTCCAAAAACATGCTAGTCAGGTTGGCCCACAGTGGTGGTGCGCTCAGTCGCTGTGGCTCAGGACTAACACCTGAACACAATTTTGTTGTATGATTGTACAATGACAAATAAAGAACTTACTTACTTACTTACTTTAATTGGGAAAATACTATTGAGGAAATGAATCACAATGAGCTGGACTGTAGTCTCATAAAAACAGCACTTTATAAGCCTCTGTCACACGTTTCAGCTGCATTGTAGTCATTATTTATTCACTCCACACTCTGTGGTGATAACAGCCCGAGGGCAGATTGTCCATTTACCACATGGCTATGTGTGGTTTGTATCGTGATCTCTAATTATGTCAGTGCCCTCTGCTGGACACGTTTGGAATTATTTCCTTTCTTTCTTTAAGTTGCCCCCGAGTGGCTGGAGTTAGCATTTCATGGTTATTTCTTTAAAAATGCGTAACTCCGCAAAGGAATGTGCTAGAGCAAGGGTCCCCAACTTGCGGACCTGGGTCCAGTTCCGGACCTCCAGATGCTTTCATCCGGACCCCAAAGCCTTTTCATCCTCTGAATATACTTAATTTCTAAGGCTGAATTAAATATTATTGAAACCATTTGAATAGCATTGTAATTAAAATGGCCAAATTATTGATTCATTGATCAGCTTTGCTATGTAAATAGACAATCTGTGCTCATGTTTTAACATTTCAAGAGCAATGACTGCATATGTCCGGACCCTGGACATAATATATGTCGAAAGTTCTGAAAGAAAACTTTGCGGACCTCAAGATGATTTAGTTGGGGACTCCTGGGCTAGAGACTTGCTCTTTTTTCTACAAGTGAAGGACCGGATTGAATCATCTTGCGGGCTGGAAGTGGCCCGCAGGCCGCCTGTTGGAGACCTCTGGTCTATAGTGTGGTGTGTGAAAACTACGTCATTCTGGGTTTATTTATTTAGTATAATTAGTAGAACTAGATCGTGTTGACTGAGTTTCATCTCTACCCACAGAGAGAGCTTCTCGATTTAGTAGTCAACTTGCAAGACTGGGTAACACACAAGCTACAATACGTCTAGTCAATAACCAGGGCCCGACCGATATATTGGCGGCCGATATCGACCGATGTCTCCCAAACCGATAAAAAGGCTGATATCTCCGGAACCGAAGGTGATAGAGACGTTTTTAGCTATGGAAAGAGCTCAGTCAGAGCTTTAAAATGAGCCATGTCAACCTCTCATTGGCTACAACAGAATAAAGTGAAGGTTCTGGAGTGGCCATCTCAGTCTCCTGGCCTCAATATTATTGACCCACACTGGGGAGATCTCGAATATGCAGCTCATACAAGACAGCCCAGGAATTTACGGGAACTGGATGCAGTGGCGGCTTGTGATGTAAACTCTGGGTGGGGCTTTTTTTTTCTTTCTTTTTTTTTTCTTTTTAATATTACAAGTGATAATTTTCTCATTTTAAAACAACCTTTTGCTCTATTATTTATAAACCATTAATATTTGTTTTTCTCTGGAATGATCTGCTTTGAGTAAAATGTATTCCTCAGATTTGTTTGCGAGAATAACATTGCACTTTATAGACTTTCTGTCCCATGAAATGAAGCCCTACAACTAAACAGTTACTTGTATACAATATTTGTGGCCCTGGAGAGATCGGAAAGGAGGTCTGTTGGAGCTCTGGGCAAGGGCATGTAACACAATCCGTCAGAGAGAGTACAGTAGACAGTGCTCTGACTAACTCCTCAGCAGCAGGCCGTCTTTGCTTTCATCTCTGTCTCATTTACATCACAAATACCTGACATGCTTATAGCGCAGCTGGCCTTCAAAGCACTGAGGCGGAGACAAGTGAAGCTGACTCCAGTGGGCACTTTGCAAACACTACAACAACCGAGTCTAGTAATGTGACAATGGATGTTCAAGGAGATTTCTGCTTGAAATTGCAGTACAAAGTTATATCCTCATTAAAAACACAGCTGGAGGAAATTCTTTTTTGCCCCCTTTAAGTTATTATAGACGTAGGGATGGCGTGTGGATGGATGTGTCTTTAGTCCTTGAAGCAGTCTCCAGAGCTCTGTACACTTCAGTAAGACTTCATTATATGCTGCTATTATTAGTTTAGATTACACATTATCACGGCTCTCTCTGACCTTCACACTGCTTCATCTCAGACTGTCTGCTCTCTGTGCAGAACCACCTAGAGAATTTAATACAAATTGCTTTAGTGGTTGATTAAAGATCATTAATAATGTCCTTGTTTTGTATTCCTGTTTATTTATAATTCATCCAAAAATGTTGGCAAAAACAATTTCGAGAAAAGAAAAAGAACATTTGAAAGCTTTATTTTCCTTAAAGACTCCTCTTCATATCATGCACTTTTCAACCAGTACCTCTACAGCAGAACGAATGACCATGCATTTCTCTGACTGGGCATGATTAGCTGCCTGTCAGTCGCGCACAATGAAGCTTGGGAAGATACCGCTGGATCCCAGATTACAGGTCTTTATGAACCAGAGTAAAAGCGGGTAGTCTGGCTGCCAGGCTGGGTAAACTTTAGTATGTGGAGGAAACTTAGAGGGTCATTTATCAAGGTGGGTGCTAAATAGTGGGTACAAACAGAAACATGAAATCTACTATTTTGTGAACATGTTGCACTCCATTTACCATTTGATGTTGTCTGTATTACAGTATCAGGCCACCAAATCTGATATAAGACAATGCTGTGAGCACAAAATGCATAAATGAGCTTGCTGCTGATCCACTTTTACACTCGCTACTGTCGTGGAATTTCATACCCCAATAAAGGAAAAAGCTGGAAAGGTATTTGTCTTAAATCAAAGATGTAAACACATTTATTTTACACATATATATATATGGAGAGCCGACACACAGAACATTCATCGTGAGCTCTGCCGGGGCAGAGCTACTGTACCAATACATATACTCAGGAGGCGCACAGCAGGGCCCCAAAACCGTGACGTCACATGGGCTGAGATTATCATGCAAACATCACCTTTTGTTTTAGCGCAAGACACAGGAAGGCCTTTGTCTTAGGTGTGAAAGGAGCAGCCAGCAGGGGTCTTTGTGGCAATGGTGATTCTTCAGGTGCGACGCAGAAGGCCTGTGCTTTAGTTCAAACTCAGCATGGCGTCAGACGGCCGTCTCTGCATTAATTAAAGGCCCAGTCGTCCACCAGACAGTAGGTTCAGGCTGTGCATTTGCTGCGAATAGTTTTAGCTTAGTTAATTCCAAAAACTGTCATTACACTACTCACTCAGAAAACGCTTGGTAAATGACCCCCTTAGACTCCTTGCTGTGAAGCAAAAGTGTCAGGCATAATGACAATTGTTAATTGACCCACATATGAACACTGAAGGTTGGGTCACATATGAGTCACTGTCACTAACCTTACAGGAGCAGTTGACAACTTGCAGTGCAGGAAACAGGTGTACTGACAGCTGGATGACTGTGCAGCAGATTGGAAAATACAGAAAGTCATCAAACCAAAAGTTTATGAAAGTTCCAAACCTGTATGCTCTGTGTCTATGCAAATATCCATCCATCCATTTTCTTCCGCTTTATCTGTGGCTGGGTGGCAGAGGCAGCAGTCTGAGCACCATCACTGATTTTGTTTTTTCAATGTTTGAACAGTCACATATTGCTTCCGTTTAGACGTCAGGGCTCCCTCGGACGCTCCACCAGAGCCTCGGTCAGTGGGGACTGTGTTCTCCCAAAATGTACAAAATCTTTTGGATCAGTCTTTTTTTAATTGATCCAGACTGTGGCACTCTCAACCCACAGTCTTAAAACTGCAGACAGCTTTGAACAGCTTTTTAACAGAGGTCTGAAACAGTGGCTGGAGTCAAATCAGCGCTGCACACATGGTAACGCTGTATGAAATGTATATTGATGATGTATTGTTTACCCTTTTATACGGCACATGTGTTTTGTTAAATGTGTCTGAAAGCCTCCTTAGGACAAGTGTTGCATATGAGCTATTGTTACGTCCATATAAAATGGGGGTGGCACGGTGGCTGAGTGGTTAGTGCTCTTGCCTTTAATGTTCGATCCCTGGCTGAGGTCTTTCTGAGGGTAGTTTGAATGTTCTCCCCGTAGGTTTGCGTGGGCTTCTTCCAAGTTCTCTGGTTTCCCCTACCTCCAAAAACATGCTAGTCAGGTAGGCCAGAGACTCCGGACTAACCCAACATTTGAGCTACCCAATTTAGTTGTAAAATTGTGTCATGACAATAAACATCTTCTCTTCTTAAATAAGTAAAATAGATTGACACTGGGGCGACGGTGGCGCAGATGGTAGAGCGGGTCATCTCATGATCGGAAGGTCGGGGGTTCGAATCCCGCCTCCTGAAGGCGCATGCTGTCGTTGTGTCCTTGGGCAAGACACTTAACCCACCTTGCCTCCAGTGTCTGCGTACACTGTTGTATGAATGAGAGTGTGAATGGGCCCCCTATGAGAGACCAACAGGCCCATTTGGAACCATGAGGCCGTCCTTCCGTGGACCCACCACCTGCAGAAGGAGCCATAGGGGACTGGTGCTATGTGATTTGGGCAGCTCCAACAGCTGCCCCCACGACCCGGAAACGGACAAGTGGGAGAAAATGGATGGATAGATTGACACTACTGCCCGGGTGTAGACTGACAGAAGCAAAGCAGCCAATAAGTGCCAAGCCCCTCCGATCACCACCAACCCCTCACAACTCACCCAATCTACCTGTTTTTCCCTCATGGTCTCCCATCCAGGTACAAACCGGCTTGAGATCTAACAGGATCAGGCATAGCAAAGGCGGAATGGCCCAGGGAAAGTGCCCCTGGTGGTGGGTGGTGGTGGCATTAGGGGAAGTTAGCTTCTCTCAACATCCTAAAACATGCTCAGTTTGCTCACACCTGCTTTCAACCCAGCGGTACTTTCCTACTGGAGAATGGGGCCAAATGCAGATGCAAAAACGTTCCCAACAACACACAAAATTCTCTATGAATGAATAAGGATACGTCAAAGCTTACTGCAAATCTAAGGGAAACGTATCATCCTCGCAGTCTGCAACTTCTGAAATATTATCTAGAACTCGGACTCTAAAATGAGTAATTCAACCCCAGACTATGAAAAGCTGCAACTTTTGAAAGAGTAATGTGCAATTCATACAAACCCCCCAATCAGTTTCATGCAGCAATGAGGCGCCTTCAAATCGCTTCAGAGGACAGTCATAAGCTGCCAAATATGAACAGTGAGTTAGAGGAATACAATGAGAAAGACCTCATTAATAAACGTAATTAACAGTGAGAGCAGTTTCTTAGGATCTTATCAGGTGTTCATACTTCTTTTGTCGCCAGCACATTTATTACACCCTGTAGCAGTAAATTATGGATAAGCAGGAAATTAGAGCATTTATATTGGGCGCAGGGAGGAATTTAGACTTTTACGCTGAGTTAATAGAGGATTGACATTATTGTTACAGCGTTGGGAGACAGGGCTGACCCCGTGTCAATTCTTTCAACGTCATGATGAAAACATCATGTCTTTCCCAGTAAGAAAAGTTGAAAAACATTGATGATTAACATGAATCTGCAGGAGCTAGTGTTTTAGTAACAGGCGTGATAAGCGTGAAGTGAAGCATCAGAAACACAGGTATGCACTGATGCTGACCTGAGTTTGTTATGATTTAACATTTAACATTGTTTGATCATGAATCATTTCAGCACTCAAATGCATTACTTTCACAACTCGACCTGTGTTGCCTTGTGCAACATTTTAAGGACTTGTTTTTTGAGTCGCCTAAAAGTCTGAGCAAGTTTGGAAGCTCAGAACCTCCTTCCTAGGCCCGCACTGTCTGGCACAATTATGGACTTGATCAGGGACAGGATCATGTAAAAGTTTGTTTATTATCATTAGCTACTTTTCAACTGTCCAATCATCAAAGTCCATAATTTACTTTGAACACGGTTCGCCCAGTGGGGACACAGATGTGTGCATATACAGTACGGCGCATTGTATCCGTTGCGCTCAGAGACGTGGGATATAGTATTGTGCCACGATTGGGTGAATTTTCCTAACACAGTGCCTTCACAAATTCTCTTAACTTGTCCTAGTTCCTCACATTTTGCCTCTCACAAACTGTAAATCCAATGTGAAAAACCCCCACCATTTCTAAAAGTCCATCACTAAATCTTTTTTCACTCATGGCAAATCGCTGTACTATATGTCTTTACAGGCAGAATGGTGAGTGTCGCTGACCATGGGCTGTCAGATTCAATTGTAAAAGCCAGTGCTGACCTTGTCATAGGAGAAACTGTTAAATTGGTCCCAAAGGGATTCACACAGCGCCTCCTTTCACCTGCCACTGGACCACCACCTCAGGTCAGCAAGGCATTGCTGACAAGAGGGCTCAAAAAGACGACCCAGACGCAAGACAGGACGTTTGTTTGGTTGTAAAATATTTAATTGGCTGATAGCATAATTTGCTCAACATTTGCTCATGATACAGCAGTGTTCGGAGAATAGAATGGAGCAAAACTGTGTAAACCTGCCCTATCCCGCAACCCCAAGAGGTCCTATGTAAAAAGAACAGCAATTAGACCTTTAATCATTTGTAGTCCAATTAGGTTCATTAAGTGATTTATTTCGTACTCAAAATGTGCAACAGGGTAAACAAAACATAATCAGGAGAAAATTAAAAACAAACTAAAGTAATGAGAAGCAAAGCAGGGCCATGGTTATACTTCCATACATCAGGGGGATCACAAGGAGGGTACAGCGGGCCAGAAACAAACACAACATCTACACTCCGATCAAACCTCATACCAAACTACGGCAGTTGTTCATTTACCCCGAGGACAAAATAGACCAACAACATAATTGCAATGTAATATAGTATATGAGATACCTTGTTTCTCATGCATATGTGGGAGAAACCGGTACAACGTTCAACATCAGGAAGAAAGAACATAGGACAGAATGTGATAATGAAACATCAAAAGCATGCACACGGGCAGCCAGATGACAAGCAGAACATGGACATGAACATGAAGTCTGCCATGTCAGACCACTGCAAGAGGGAGAACCACCACATGGATTGGGCCAACGCCCATGTTATCGGCACAGAGGGCATCAAATACCACCGTTGGGTCAGAGAAGCCATCAAGATCTGAAAGCCCGGCCCCGGGACTGTGAACCGGGACGAGGGGGCGTACCAACTTTCCCACACCTGGGACACAGTTCTGAAGAAGTCGGACTGCAGATGGTGCTGTCAGCCTGCTACTACAAGCAGAAAGACAGTGCCAAAAACTGTTTAAATCAGCTGACCAGACACGTCAGAGTGACACCACGTGACACCTCTGAGGAAGGCCACGGTAGCCGAAACTGTCAGGTGCAATATCAACATAAAGGTCTGGCTATAAGAACATAATAGCAATTATAAATATGCTCTGAAATGTATGGGATTCTTGTGTTTGTTTGGATGTTCATTTTATTTTATTTTTTTATCAGTGCAGATACTCCTGAAGACATTTCAAGTATGCACTTGGAACTGAATATTGATTTCAGGAATTAAATCTCAAATCTAATCCCTTTTGCATCATAAAAAAACAAAACAATAAAATGCTTTCACAAAATTAGCCCTTATCGTCCATTGATTTGCTTGGTTTCTGCCTATTTGAAGTCATTCAGTTGATTTCATGATGATTTAAAATGAGCTGAGTGCATGCAAACTCACATGAAAAGCCGCTTTGCAATTGGCAGAAAAGGCAAGAGGATTGTGAGAAATCAAATTTGTTGGAGGTTACGTGCCTAAATCCTCATTTGATGTAACACACTACTTTTCGCATGTCCCACACCATAAACAAGCTCCCGAAATTGGCTCACCTCGAGGTGATGGAGCCAGTCCCGGCGTCAAGAGGGGGCGTGGGGGGGCGTCGCCCCCTCACGCGGACAGTCCCGCCCCCTCAGTCAAAATCAGTCCTTTTTTTATATATTGTTTTCAGTCTATGATGTGTTCAAAACAACCCAAAACTTGGAAGAAACTGCACTGACTCTAATGAAATTAAAATTCAGAGTTTCCAGTGGTCCTTGAACCCATCACGCACCTCCTTACTATGTCATCAGTGCATCATCCCGCAATAAGGAGTAGCCTGTAGCCAGCAGCGATATTTTCTGTTCAAAAGGGACATTCGCAAATGGCTGAAAAGCGACAAACTACACTATTGGCGTCCCTGCAGCCTGTGTGCAGCTTTCTCATACAATGCACACACTACACAAACAGCTGATGTTTATAACACAGCATGCCTGTGTCTCTACCACTTCATTTCTCCTCCGGTTTCAAAAACTGACTCCAAATCCGCAAAGATAGGCCGTGTTTGTGAGCGTGCGAAAACATGTGCGTGTCCCTCATTGGTCAGGGGTGTCAACAGTGTCACAACATCGCAGTGCAAGGCTGCTACGAAGCCTTCAACTTGGCTATAGTTCTATCAAATGGAGATAAAAGTCGGCGACACGAAGAAGCGGGACGTATTTCAGCTGATTTAATAAGAAAATGAGACGCGCTCCAAGATGGAGGAGGCGGAGGAGACGGCGGAGAAAGCGGAGAGAGGCGAGCCGCTAGTGGCGAGGTGAAGCTGAACAGTTCGTCTCCAAACTCAGTAAGTGCCGCTAAACTCTGTTCGCGGTTGAAATGTTGCTTGAAAAGGTGGTTCTCGTGAACGTTTGGTGATATAAAGTTGTGCTTTTTCGTGTGGGAATCGCTGTGGCCATGAAATTACGTGTTTATGCCGCTGTTTTGACAGAAATGACGAGGGAGGCGCGGCGGTGTTTTTCCGTCTTTATTTCACTTTATTTCGCTTTCTGTGTGTTCACTTCGGGGACGGTAAACATCACCCACGTTTCTCCTGTGCGTCCAAAATCGGGCTTAAAAAATCAAACCTGTTTGATTTCCTGCGACTGTAGTCCAGTTGCGTCTGACTGCCCACACTACACGATTCCAACGCGAGTCCAGTCGTGACGCCCCCACACTACAAGACACGACTCTGTGTGACTATAAACACGACTCGGGAAGACTCGGCGCGACTGAGAATTGTATCAAAATCGGGCATAAAAATCGTGTAGGGTGTGCTGACCTTAACGTCGTCGCCCCCCCATGGTTTTCAGCCGCCCCCCCTTCTGTACTGAGCTGGCGCCGGGACTGGATGGAGCAGCAGCTCTACTCCAAGGTCCTGCTGCTTGGGTGGGCTCCTCTATTGGAGAAGACACTTATTTTATTTTGACATCACCCCAGACAGTTTTCTGTAATGAGGTCTCACATGGTTCGGTTTTATGATTGTTATGAGCACTTTGTATTTGAATGACATTCATTTGTACAATTGTTTTTTTTGTGAAGTGGAGTTACATTTGATTGAAATTATCCCCCCAAAACAAGACTTCCTCAGTATAAAAGTTTAAACTAGGACATGTGAAGCCCAGAGGTGGTGACAGACGGCTGGCAGAATGAAGCACTCACCTTTGAAAACAGGCCAAACCAGGACTTGAGAAAAGTGGGTCAGGTGGGGGACTCTGGGAAGTCCATTCAGCGAAGTGACAGGGGGCTAAACTCGCTTCACCTGGGTGGGAGAGCGAGGCGGTCGCAGCTGCGTTGCACTAAAACCAGGTTGAGATCAGGAGTTTGATGGATGGCTTTTGTGACAAAGAAATAAATCGTTAATTTTATTTTATGATCATTATTTTTGTTATATTTGTGGAGTAGACCCGTATCTTCAACAAGGCTAATCTAGAAGTGTCTTGCTGATGAACCTTTTAAACTTGCCAAACAATTCACAATTCTAATAAAATAATTAAAACAACATTTTTTGGAAAATAATTTTATTGGAGAACATAATGTCAAACCCAACAGAATCATCAAACTTGGGATTCCCCCAAACAGTTCCAATGAAGCAAACGCAGAATTTTGGAATCAAGTGTGAGATTGTGAGTCAGCAAAAAGTTGAAAGAAAGGCTACATTTGTAGACCGCAGCTGAGTGGAGAAAAAAAAATGCATCTATGTACATGGACTGTCGACAATAACTGGTCGAACACTGGAGAGGGTGTTTGATCAGAAAGATGACCTGTCTATATTGCATTTTTCCAACTATTGCAATGCTACTGTAATTTTGGCCATGCTTGTCATCACCCCGGTGATTCTCAAACTGTAAGTGGTTTCCAGACCTCTTTAGTGAGTAGTCTGGTCTTGAATTGGTTTAATCCAAGTTAAATGTATTCACCTTCGTACATGCCCTTCCTTTGGGCTGGTTGTCAGAAGATATGGTATATAGCCATACATCAAAACCTCATTACGGGATGCTGAAAGCCAAGTTTATGAACCACTGGTTTGCCATAAATCCCTTCAGGTATAATCTTTTGTGCCAGTTTGGTGTCTAAATAATCTTTCACCTGGAGATAAAAAAAATAAATAGCAAATGGTGTATCTAATAAACCAACAAAAGAAACCCATTAAATGTAGACCACTTGCTGTTTTACGTAAGTCCAATTTAGTCCCTCAAAATATACGCAACTTTGGTCATAAAATGCCTTATTTAGATTTGTGAAATATTTTCGTCAAAAATTAACACATAAACTCACAATACTTTGTGTTTTTTGTCAATGATCTAAAAAGAGTCAAGGTGAAAAGAACGATAACAATTTGGGGGGACGGTGGCACAGATGGTAGAGCAGGTCGTCTCATGATCGGAAAGTCACCCAACTTGCCTCCAGTGTCTGCGTACATTGGTGTGTGAATGGATGAGTGGATCCTTGCTGTAAAGTGCTTTGAGTGCCTAATGTAGGTGGAAAAGCGCTTTTACCAATTTGTCCTATTAATCCCCTTCACTGTTTCATCGTAAAAACTGAGCCAT
Source organism: Proterorhinus semilunaris (assembly GCA_021464625.1). NCBI lineage: Eukaryota > Metazoa > Chordata > Actinopteri > Gobiiformes > Gobiidae > Proterorhinus > Proterorhinus semilunaris. The sequence continues at coordinate 13,812,712 of CM038343.1, forward strand.
ACATTTTACTTCTACTCTACTACAGTAAATAATGTGAAACTATGTAGAAAACGCATATTAGCTGACTTTACCAACACGTCTGACATGTTTCGAAATGCCACAGCACAAAACACAGACAGGTAAATGATATTAAAGCTACACTTTCATATCTCTTCAGTTCACCCTTGTGCCCCCCTTTGAAACGCGTGAACAAGCATCTAATTTCAGGCACTGGCTCTGTGTTTCTCTGGCATGTTCACTTCACAGTTGACATTTTTCACATCATTATACTGTACATTAAACAGATAGTACAAGAACAGCGGATAATACAGCATTTGGCATTGGTGGCAACAAAAGCGCTGTAAAACAGGTCTAACTATGGATACACAAGATTCACAGTTTGCTTGTTGAAAGGTCCCATGCTACATTTGTCAAGGTCACAAACCCTAGTCAGTGTGATTGGTTTAACTGGTCCACAGTGGTTGTTTGTTTATCCTGTTTTTTATAACATATTGAGCGACAACACCTATTCTAAATGCAATTGGTTGGAGACACGATTGTCTCACATAGTTTTTTTAAGGTGTTAGTTTAATGTCAAATGTTTTGTTCAGATTAGAAATGATTTTGTGCGCTAATTTAGCACATCAGTGTCCAATAGAACTAGTGTCTAGCTGCAGGACACATTTTCATGTTACAAGAAACTGTGTGAACGTCTGTGTATTTATGACATTACAGTTTGTTATCCTCAAAAAGACAACGGCAAATAGAAATGTACAATGTACAATTACCTCAGCATACTCAACTCAACAGCATCTCAAAACAACTTTGAGATCGTTTCTGGTTGTCACGTCTTTGTTGTTCTTTATTTCTTTATTATTTTTTACACATTTCAAACCTTCCAGGACTATGCTCTCACTTCTCTCTCGGTCTTTGAAAGTAAAACTGCGGATTGTGAATGCGGTGCTTTGTTTTATAGAATAAAGAAAGCACAGTCTTAGGGTGCGCACACACACGGATACAAGCTACTGTCATGTGAGCAGCTTGCCACTGTGCATTGCTCAGTTCCTCATGTATGAAGACAGTGCAGTGGCGGTCATATGAAGCCTTTCGTGTGCCCACCTGTAGTCCAAAAACTCAACGGAGGATTCGATCTCATGGGGCTCAGATGCAAAATTTGCATTGTTTTATTTCGATATGCTTACTTTTTCCTCGGATGTTTGCACATGTGTGAGTGTACCCTGGTATACCAAGTTGCATAGTTCACTGTGTAGAGGATGTAACTGTATATTAAGTCTGAACATTATCTTACATTTTATTTCATTGACACGCAACTCTTTCAACAGTTAAGCTATGTTTAATTTCTACCACAATATGTTAAAAGGAGCTGTACCTAAATTCTCCTGTTTTCAAACCATGACAGAGATGTTAACCATAAACCATGGCTGAAAAACATCTGCAGAGCAACACTGCAGATGCTAGTATATTTGAGCCATGATTTTCAGTTGTGCCGAGTTGCTTCGAGTCATCATTGGTTGAAGGCAGTTGCAACAGTTCCACTCAAGTAGTGTGAGGACAACTTGACTAGCCTTTGTGTGTAAGGGATAAAAAAATGCAACTGGATTTCAGACACATACAGTTGATTATGGATGCACTGGGCTATTTTAAGGAGCCAGAAGTGAGCAGATTGTGTACAGTGGCCCAGATGAACACAGATAGTACTGACAGAAATTCCCTATCACATAGCGGCAACAAAACAATGTCCACCACAAGCCTCCTGCAGACAATGCCATACAACACAAAATGTTATCACCAAATGGCCATAAGAAAAATTCTACAACCAGATCTGAACTTTACACAATCTTTGAAGACTGAGATGATATTGAAAAGCCTTTAAAACCCCTTTATACCGTGTGAGTCAAGTCTGTGGTGGTCTGTTGCATTGTCCTAGCTCCATTCTTCAGTATGCCCTCAGTCCCAGCGTGTCCCGGAGTGACTGCTGACTCTTTAGAACCATCATTTTCACTGTTACACTCCTCCACCTGCGGCTCCACAAACACCACTCTCTTGCCATTGGTGCGCCGCTGCCCCGTCTCCACTTCCGTGGGGTCCGAGCAGATGACTATGGCCCGCCCACCACAGCCACGCCCGTTTCGACCACACTTGCAAGGCGTGAAGAGATACAGCAACACCAAGGCAATGCTGATCAAACAGGAGGCCAGCGTAGTAAAAGCTGTGTTGAAGTGTCCCCTAGGTTGATTTTTTTCCAAAGAAGAATTTATGCTAACGTTTCCCACCACAACAGTGACTTCCAAGGATTCGCCTGTTCTAAGATGGCGACCACGCGACGTGACGCAGCCGTACGTTCCAGAGTCCTCTTCCAGGGCAGAGTGGATCTCTAGAGTGCCGTTGGGCAGGACTGTGTACCGTGGCATTGGAGCTAGAAAGGCACAAAGAAACATCAAATTAGGATTTGCTGAAAATCACATACAGCTTGATGAGCTATGGGTTTGGGCTCTGGTAATCCCAAAATGCAGAACATTTTGAAAACTACATGTGCCCCAGAGGTCCAGACCTGCACTCACTCATGTTGCCCTCTGGATATTACAGGTTTGCCCCATTTGTCATTTTGAGATCGGGTCTTGGAAATTGACTCAGTGACAACCTAGTGGTTGCCTCCCTGGAAGGTGTTCCTGGCACATTCCATTGGTAGGAGGCCCCTAGTGAAGACCGAGGACACGATGAAGGGGCTATGTTTCTGAGCTGGACTGGGAGTGCCTCAGGATCCCACCAGAAGAGCTGGAGGGAGTGTGTGTGGATAGGGAAGTATTTGCTTAGACTGCAGCCTTCGTGAGCCGTCCCAGATAAAACAGAAGAAAATGGATGGAGGGACAGTGAGAGAGACCACATGTTTTTGTTTTTAGGGTAAGCAGACCATAACTAAAATCCACTATTGTGCAATATGAACCATGTCCAAATTTGCAATGTTCCGTAACACTCATTGATGCATAATGACACACATGGTCAACAGATGGAAGACAATGCATATAAACAGTTGGGAAACTTTAGCCTGCCCAGGCAGATTACTCTGCTCTGTTTATTCAAACTATATAACTGTAAAATAAAGAGCTAGCCAGGCTAGGACAACTTGTCTTGTTGTTTTGTCTTGCAAATGCGAACCTAAACCCAACTGTGCAGATTAGCACATGTGGCCAAACATCTTTCAATTTGTGATACAAGCTCCAAAACTGGTGTGAATTCTCCCTGGATCCTACTTTTTCCAGAAAAAACAATTAGCAATTAAAGCAGTACTAAGTAACTTGTTTACCTTAATAAATCCTTTTCGTAGTCCCTCTGGGGGTAATACAAGTGTTGATGGGATGATTTGGGTCTTTCATCTCCCTCTGGTGTCTCTGGCCAGAAAACCACAACTGCAACTTCGCCTGCACCAATACACACTAATGAAATCACGAAGAAGAAGCTAAAAGGCGAATGGGCAAAGCTAACTGCGGGCTAGCGAAAAGTGAAAACAATTATTTCCATTGTGTAATTGCATGTACAATATCCCTCTCTCCCTTTGTCTTTTCTGTCAGCGTAGTATTTACTCTCACAGACAATTAATGAGTAAAAAAACGTTTTAAAATTACAAGACACAAAGACTGTGTCTTTCCAAAGCTGCCCTCAGCTATGACTTTTTGAATTTAATTTGTCAGTAGGTGGAGTAGTGAACCCTGCTCTGCCCCTCAATCCCCTCACCCACGCTCTCCACTCCTCCTGCACCTGCTGCACTGATGATGGATTCAATGAGGTACAAACATCTCATTAATATGCAACACATTTATCAGCATTAATAAGATAGATAAGATCTATTTTTTTGGCATTTAGAACATTAACCTCTTAACCCCCACTTTAACTGAGCACAGTTTCTCCCGTTCGACTTGAACCAAATCTAAAGTGAAAAAAGTGTCAAAATTGTGACGAAAACATAACAAAAAAGTAACAAAGAATAGATGAAAAAGCAACAAAAATGGAACACAAAAGCGGCAAAAACGAGATATAAGTGAGCATGAAAATGCAGCAAAAGAATTCACAAAAGGAACAAAACGCAACTAAAAACAAATGGATTAAAAAGCAAAAAAACAGGCAACAAAAACGCAACAAAAAAATTAGTGCCTGCTTTGTAATCATTATGGGGGAAAATGCCTGACGGCTCCCTGTAGATATTAGATCATTTGACAAACTGACATTTTATAAGGATTTCAGCTGCATCAGAACAGGTCGGTCAGATGTTTGTCAGTTCAGTTTGTCATAATGCTAAACTCTGACTGTGTTAGCCGCTAACTGTTGCTGCATCTGAGGCTTTGATCCGTACATGTGTATGTGTTTACATGGAGCGGGGCAGGTGAGGTTTGGGGTGCACTGTGAGGTAGGGGGAGCTGTTGAGCTTGTCTTGAAACGGGTCCTAAGACAAAACAAGGCCAGGTGGAACAAAAGCTTATGAGCTTGTAATGGGCAGAGGTTAATTCTAACCAAGGATAAAAGGAACCATAATGTCATTATCACAGGTCTGACACCTGGCACCATCACAGCATAAGTATCATTGGAAATTCTCTCGGGAAACTGAGCCTATATTCATTTATGTTGGTCCTCTGCAAGATTTATACCAAATTTGATGCATGAATCACAAAAATGAGCATAATCTGCTCCAGTATATGAAGTGTTTTTGAGACAGTTAAATGTCCAAACATATACTTTATTCAGATTTTGGACTTTTGAACAACTAAGCTTTGCTATTTGGTACTTGAGCTCATCATAATAATTTAAGTGGGACAAAAACCCTAACGGAAGCAGCTGAGAGTGTATCTGCCGCCTCAGTGAAGAGAGAAGTAGTTCGAAAACTAAAAGCAATGGCAGACATGAACTCAAACCTGCTGTGGTTGAGAGAGCACCATGCTTTTGCCCTAGAGGCATACTTTCTAACGGCCACTCATGCAACATGCTTTTAAAATCCCCCAGCAAGGCTTTGTTCCTGTTCGAAAATCAATTTCATTGTGAGTGAATGCGGCAAAAGTGTGTCGCTCCCTCGACCGCAGTCTGTTTGTGACTGAAATGGATGTGGACGTAAACCTCCCCATCCAGCCCTCCCTCACCCCACTCTGTGACTCTCTCCTTAACATCACCACTCCCACACCCCACCCTGTAACTCAACATTACAATATTGTACCCACCTTTGCCTGGTTCATGCTCCGATGAAACCAGCACTGCATTAGGAGTGACCCAGAAGAACAGCGCCCCCTCCTGGGCAGTGGGGATCACCGGACATGGCACTGAGAGCTCTCGTCCTGGGTCCACCTGGTACTCATAGACCTCTTCAACCTCTTGGACATCAGAATCCTCCTGTTGACCACATTTTGAGTCTTCACTTTTGCACCCGGGTCCAAAATCTGCTACGGGGCGGTACTGCTTCCAACTCCAATACTGCATTAGTGCTCGTTCAGGACAGTCACAGGTTAAAGGGTTGTCATGCAAATAAATGTCACTTTTGCCCTGAAGTGATAGCAAAGTTTGAACCGGTAGTTTTGCCAGTCGATTGGACGAGAAATCTAGAAAAGTCAAGTTCTTTGGTCCATTTTGCACTTCGTAAAGTTCTATGGGAAAACGTGTGAGCAAATTCCCAGAGAGGTACAGTCTTTGCAAATGTATGAAGCTTTGAAATGTATCTGTTGCTATGTGGGATATGCGGTTCCCAAATAGCAGCAGTTCTTGAAGCTTTGCAAGGCCAGTAAACATGCTGGAGTTCAATGCAGCGAGTTGATTAGATGAGAGATCTAAACTTGTGAGCTGGGGGGTTTGAGCAAACGCGTTTTCTTGGATTTGGTTGATGGAATTCCGATTCAGGACTAAAGCTGTCAGTCTGTGCAGAGTTTGCGATGCCCAGGAAGCTGACAAAGTCGTGATTGTATTATGGCTCAAATCTAAGCGTGAAGTGCAGACAGAGAGGTTGAACGGAGGCGATGAGAGATTGAGACCGCTGCAGGAAGTAATGTCGCTGGCGCAGACACATGGGGCAGGGCAGGGAGAGGCCGGCAGAACGATGGCCAGGAACAAAGGCAGGAGGAGGGGTAAAACGTTAGCGGTCCAAGGGGCCAGTCCTGAGTGTGATGGGGGCATCCTGGATCTCCCCGGGATGGCCACTTAGCACAGGGAGGGATACATCTGAGGTCCACAGTGGCTTTTGCAGTCAGCTGAAAAAGAGAGATATGAAATCAATGCAAATTGTCCTGTCGGCATCTAATGTTTTTTTTTCTTTTTAAACTTATTCTCATCACATTCATATTTCATTTTATGTTCATGTATGTAAAGCAGGTATTCAGCCCTGATTTCTGTGTTTACACAATGGCCAGATTTGTTCTCAGTTTGGGAATAAAAGGGAGTGAAGCAGAAGAATGGATAGAACATTGCATTCATCTTGTGACGCAATCTTCGGCACCTCCTGCTGATTCACTTGAATTTGCCCTGTGGTAGGTTGAGCAAATAGGCAGCTTTTAAAAATGTCTTATTTAGGTATCAATGTAGGAGGGGAAAAAAAGTTAATAATAACAATAGGGTACGGTAATAATAGGGCTACACATGTACATGACGTACTGTTCTTCTGTATATGACTGTATATTTTGTATTTATGTTTTGCCTTTCTCGGCTCAAAGCTCATCATTTATTGACATCTCGATTCACAACTTCATGTACATTTCTTAAAAGGGACATATTACGCAAAATCGACTTTTAAGCTGGATAGGATGTTTTTTTCCTGTGTAGTTGGAACTACACTTGGAATGGTTTTCTGATTGATTCACGCATGTCTGAGGAAACCTGCTCTGCCCTGCCTTTGTGTGTTCTGTCTCGGGAAATCTTTGTTTGCACCTATTAGCTACGTATATCCACGCCCAGCCTACCCAGGTAAAGCGCAGACCTGCTCTCACGTAAATAATGCTTTTTTAAATGTTACTTTGGATTTCAAGGAGAAGCACCATATTCAAGTTTCCAGACCATGGCGAAAGTGCAGATAACTTTGTCTATGGCAAACTCCTTTGGACCAAAATTCTCTTACTTATGCACAGCATTTTACCGACAAATGCTTTGTAAACAAGGACTTATTGGACATGTTTTACAATCATGGCGACTGGTTGTGTGATAGGTTTTTGTTGACTTGGTTTGGCAGTGAAATCTTAGTCTTGATGCAGTGTTTTGGTGATGGCGACTACAGTGACGTGTGTTTAGGGACAGGACTGAGCCCATTCCCTGGGCTTTGGACCAAAAATGAATGACTCGTTTCTATTTTCAAGTTGTTTTATGTCAGTATTGCCACTTGAAATGTTTATGTGTTGAATAATGTATGTGTGCAGAGGTGTGGCATAACAAAATGCCAGAAAAATGTCTCCTTTAAAGCAGCTCATAGACACAATAATTGTAAAATCAAATAACCTGCCCAGAAAAGCAAAGTGAAATATTTCTGACAGCAAACACATCAGGGCAACAAGAAAACAAACAGGTGTGTGCAGCGTTTAGAACATAACCATCATAATGTGTGGGACTGGTAACATTTTACAGTGGGCTATTCCCTATCTGTGCTGAAGAATCCTGAAGAAGCAAAAACATCAACCAGCTAGTTGACTGACTCTTGTTTGTATATAATCTATTGCATTTCACTTTTTTTTCCATTTTGTCATACACACACACTTAGAGATTCAATACCACAACCTGTATTTAGTTTAAGTTACGTATGTTTTGAGTGGCATTGGGCCAACATGACAGGAACAGTGGAGTCTAGTTACTAACAAAATGTCAATACTTTTTATATGTTGTTTTATATATTTTGCCAATGTACTTACAGCAGTATTCAGCGTGTGGAAAATGCCATGTTTGAAAATCAAGCCCACCCTCTTCACAAATGATTTCCACTGTGCAAATGTTATATCTATGTGGATTTTACCAGGTTATTGTATTGACAATTCTATCTATAAGGTAATGCATGGGGAAAGTCATCCGATACACTTTCCCCACATTTTATGTTACAGCCTCATTCCAAAATGGATTACATTTGTGTTTTTTCTCATCAAGCCACACACAATACCCAATAATGACAAAGTGAAAAATATATTTTGGAATGTTTAACCAATGTATTAAAAATAAAACTCTGAAACACACACCCTTTGCTCTGACACTCAAAACTGTGCTCAGGTGCATCCTTTTTCCACAGCTGACAGATGCACGTCAGAGCAGAAACTAAGCCCTGAAGACAGAGGAACTGTCTGTAGACCTCCGAGACAGGATTGTATCCAGGAACAGATCTGGAGAAGGGCACAGAAAAATAGTTGAAGTCTTCCTAGAGCTGGCCAGGTGAGAATGGCCTTGTGAGGTGTCCAAGAATCCGATGGTCTGTCTCTGAGGAAATGGGAGAACCTTACAGATGTCCAACCATCTCTACTATAAAGGTCTGTTTAGTGGAATGCAGTTTAATGAGAAAAAAAATGCTTTTTATCCATTTTGGAATGAGGCCGTCTCCGCAGCACTCCACCAATTATGGTAGAGAGCTGCAGAGATGGTTGTCCGTCTGTATGTTTTCCCATTTCCTCAGAATAACGCTGGAGCTCTGTCCCCTGATCGCTCAGCTCCATGAAGAGTCCTGGTGGTTCTCAACTTTGTCTATTTACGAATGATGGAGGCCACTGTGCTCTTCGGGACCTTCAGTGCTGCAACAATTTGTCTGTGCTTTTCTCCAGATCTCGATACAGATCTTGATACAAACCTGTCTCAGAGGTCTACAGACAGTTCCTTTGACTTCAGGGCTTAGTTTCTGCTCTGACATGCATCTGTCAGCTGAGGGACCTTACAGATAGGTGCATGTCTTTCCAAATCAAGTCCAGTCCATTTAATTTAGCTCAGGTGGTCTATTTGTAGAAGCATCTCAAGGACAATCAGTGGAAACAGGATACCCCTGAGCTCAGTTTTGATTGTCAGAGCAAAGGGTGTGTGCATACTTATGCACATGCTATATTTCAGAGTTCATGTGTTACCATCTATAATTCAAAACACACTGCTGTGAAATTGAAATAGGAATCCACATCCAATATTTTCTAGAAAGCAGCCAAACCTATAGCCTATTCCCCAGAGCGCTCTCTCACTGTGGGCAGTACCTCAGCCCTGTCCACCGGGAACATTAACAACAGCTGATCCACAACTGTTGTTTTTGTTCAAATCTCTACAAAACCAGATATTTTTTTGTCCTAAACATATGTGACAGCAATTCAGCATCCTTTTATGGGAATGCTGTGAAATGGAATCAAGTGTTGAATGGTTAGCCTACTTTTATGATTACGTCCTGATATCTTTTATAATTTTAGGTCTTTACATTTTGCTGACAGATCAAAGGTGAGGATGTTTTGTTTGCTCCTAAAAGCTAAACAGAAAAGGACAAAACAAGACCCAAAGCTCATGATGCAACAATTTTTAAAATAATCGATTTATTTTGAATCAAAGAGCTCTTTGTAAAGCCTGATCTTTTGCACTCACCTGTACTTTTACTGACATCTCCCTGAAGCAGTTTGTTAGTTTGTTTGACTGACCAGCCACATTTCCTTGACATTTTCACAAGGCTTATTTAACATAATAATAATAATAATAATAATAATAATAATAATAATAAAGAAAATATTGACAAAAGAAAAAAAATAAACTAAAATGTGTCCAAAACAGGCCTATCCTTCTAGCCAAAAGAAATAACAAGGAAACGTGACACGCGCGCAAAAGCAGGCGATCAATTAACATAAACAAAAAAGTGCAAGGAACACCGAGCAACCTGGGAGCTCACCGTTACACGTGTTCTCCTCCTCAGTCAATCGCTGTCCCTCCGCTGAATCCGCTCTACAATTCCGTGCGTAAAAATCCCAGTCCTTTCACTCCCCTGTCGTGAGCGCGCATCGTGGCGAGAGCAGGTGCACGCACTTTTACGGCGTGGGTTGTGGAGTTGTGCGCGAGGGTCGAGGGAATGGGGACTGAGAGAGGTGGGGAGGGAGAGAAAGAGACCGAGAGAGGGCGTGAGAGAGAGAGGAAGAGAAACAGAGCGAAAGAGAGAGGGAAAGAGAGGAGAGAGAGAAAGGGTGAGAGGGAGAAAGGGAAAAAGAAAAAGAAAGAAACAGAGGGAGGGAGAGAGAGAGAGAGAGATCGAGAGAGAGAGGGGGAGATCGAGAGAGAAACAAAGAGAGAGAGAGAGACCGAGAGAGAGAGATCGAGAGAGAAACAAAGAGAGAGAGAGAGAGAGGGAGATCGAGAGAGAAACAAAGAGAGAGAGAGAGACCGAGAGAGAGAGAGATCGAGAGAGAAACAAAGAGAGAGAGAGAGAGAGGGAGATCGAGAGAGAAACAAAGAGAGAGAGAGAGAGAGAGAGAGAGGGAGATCGAGAGAAAGAGAAAGAGAGGGGGAGCTCGAGAGAGAAACAAAGAGAGAGAGAGAGAGAGAGAGAGAGAGGGGTACAAGTTATTTCAGCAACAGGAAATGTATTATTTATTATCCATGCCATTACAACAATTGCGAAAGAAAGAAAATACACATGTGTTCCCTGGTTAATATGACTTATAGGGAAAATAGCATTTCTATAATATAATTTATTTTATATTTCTCACAAATACACTACTGGATGAAGGAAAAGGAACAAAACTGTATTTAATAACAGTATTCCCCGCGTTTGGGGTATTTTCGATTTGGGCAGAATATTTATAAGATGTTAAGCTTCCAAAGAGGTTTACATATAATCTTTAGCCTTTTTCAGAATTACCAAAATCCGTGCGTAATGTGGGAATTTGTGACCTAAACTGTTTCCCTTATGCTCTCGTATGAAATGTTTACGGTAGCAAGTGGGCCTGAAGCGTAACGTCTTCAAAGTCTTTCTCTTAATCACTTTGTCAAGGTCTAACTGTCTGAGCTCTGGAGGAGGTGGCTTTGGCCTGGTTTAGACAGTATGCATCCAATCCATTACAAAGAAGACAAGGTGTTCCCAAGTAATCACTGTCGGGACCTTTTCAATTGATATCGTGTCACTTCACTTCTGTCCCTGCATTTGTTGGAATTATCACTATAGGTTCGACCCATGGCCCAGGGTATACGATTGGTCTTGTCTGATCCACAGCTCACTCAGAGGATCAAATAGAGGCAGATCATTAATTATTTTAAAGGGGAGTGTGAATGAGGTGCGTGGCTGTAATCCTGACTTTATCCCATAACAAATACCCTGGTAGTGACAGGTTTCCCACTCGGGACGCCCCGGGGGGGGTCAGGCTGTTTCCATGGAGTTGCACCAGAGAACAGGCGCCCAGAGGGGATTGTCATCACCACAAACCACATCCAGAGTTTAGCTTTTTTCATGTTACACTCATTACACAAATAGGACTACAGGTGCATCAAACCCCTCTGATACCAAAGGGATTCTCTTTCTCATAATCCCAAAAGGAAAATGGTTAAAAACAATTGGGCCTCTGCATTTGGCCCAATTGTCAACCATTGTCTCTGTGGAATCTCTCTGCAGGAGACTGTGGTTCATTGGTATCTCTTTTTCAAATCTCGACCTTTTTGGTTGCTCATACTAAGTTTCTCCTACTACTGCGTTTCTCCTACTACTAAAAATTAGTTAAACATGTTCCCCATTGAGGCCAGGACTTGTCTGTAAAAGAGATACTTTCCTGGTTATTGAAGGTTATTTTATTTTTTTACATAAAAATAAAAATGAATTGACAATAAAATCTTTGAATCTTGAAAATAATAAGTATTATATACGTAAATGCAACGTAAGCCTTTTTTTTAATGCACATTAACAAAACATTTCTTCAATGCCATTTGGCAAAAAAAACACAAGCTTCATTTGGTGTGACTTCCATGACTTCATGAAACATACTGTATATGGAGTTAATATTTATTGAGTGGGTTCAGGGGCAGGACCATACCTCAACCAATCCCTCACTGCATACCAACCACTCTCGCATTCACCTAACCACGCCTCTAATTACCCATGAGCCATATACACCAGGCCAAGCCTCGTCATCCCTGTTTGTTTCAAACTGTCGACCCACCCTCCCTCCCTGGTATGGTATGGTATGGTTTTTATTTTTCGATAGGGACAGTGCACAATTTAACATTGACCAAAAGGAAAGATGCATTGTGCCAGGTTATAGCAAAAATCCTAATTTCCACCTGTGCATGTTGATGTTACAGTATAGAAAATGAATGCGTGACCATGGATTTATAATTTTAACATCATCATTAACATACATTTAATTTAAATAAGTTTGAACCATTATGAATGTTCCAGTCTGTTTTGTTTTTCAGCACAGAGTCGTCTGCTTTCTTCGGGTCCCGAAGGGCTGGGTTTATCCGAGACGGAGCCCCCACCCTCAGTCTCGCCCAGTTTCACTCCACGCTACGACCTGTTAATAAATTCTCAAATTGCACTTTGTTGCGGGGTGGTCCGTGCCCGTGAAGATGAAATCATTCTGACGACCCTGAAGGCCTCCTGAATTTTAGTCAGTTTGACAGTGGACACAAATGTGGGTGTCATTCGCTCTCATTAAAAGGTGTTTAACATTTGAATGAATTGAATATATGACAAGCACATTTTTAGCTACGTGTTCATTACATGCGTCCGCTTTGATCATATCCAAATTATGTTGTTTCTCACAATTCATTAAGACACCGTGTAATTACTCTACTCTCACAGAAAGAATGTTGTGAGTTTTAGCCCTCGACTGTGAGTGTGGCGTCTTATACTGTACTTTACATGTTCTCCCCATCACACTCTTTTTGAGTGGACAAATTGTATATAATGATAAATGAAACACTTAACTGAGTCGTGTCACCTGAATAGGCCATATGCATCTGGAAATGATCTAATTGAGCTTGTTGTGAAGGGGGTGGCAGCGTGTCCTTTCTTTACCTTGGCTAAACATTAACGTTGAGTGCTGATAAAGTAACAGTAACAACTCACTGCTGTCATGTGACCTGCGTCGTCATCAAGGCAACGGCGGCGCAGCGGTTAGCGCTTCACAGCTACAAGGTCCCAGGTTCAATCTCCATTCCAGACGGGGCCTTTCTGTGTGGAGTTTGCATGTTCTCCTAAGTAGGTTTCCACAGCCACTAAAAACATGTACAATAGGTGAATCCTCCAGCTGGAGATGGCACTGCGCTGTGGTCGCCCACTGCTCCTTACGGGGTTGCCCTGGTGGCATCGAAGGATGGGTCAAATGCACAAGACAAATTTACAACAACAGCCAGAAGGTGCCCAGGGCGCTTTCCAGTATACCAACCCATCAGGTTTACACATTAAACGTATATTTTCTTGATGTCAAAATGGTCAGTGCTTTTGTCAAGATGAGCATGAAGGTGTCTGGTCAGATTGTGACAGAAGCCTGGAGCAATGTTGACTGGAACGTTCTCGCAACCCTCTATGGCATGACTTTTTAATTTAGGGGAAAAAAATATTTCAACCCACTTTTTGGGTTGAATGCAAAAACAAATGATGACTTTTTTGGGTGACATTTTTCCATCCTAACTCATCCCTGTCTCCAACACACTGAAAAAGCACAGTTTTAGTAAAAAAATACAAACAAAAAAACATATGTAAACAATCGAATATGCTTCTTGACATATTCATGCACATATTTATTTGATCAGGTTATTCCAATTCAAACCTGTAGTAAAGTGATAATTATGTTACCATTATCTGGCACATGCGTTCCTGTGAATTGTCTTACTGAAAGGACTACACAAACGCCCCTACCTACTTCAGCCCCTGATTTCATTGGACGGAAACATGTCTGGTAACATTATAAAAAAAGTTAAAAAAATAAAAACAATAGTGTTAGAGCAAAAAGGGTGGTTTGTTTTGCCCCAGAGGGTTAAAGTGCATTATGACACATTACACACAATTATATTTAAGATTTTTGCTAAAGATTATGCAGCTTTCTTTAGTTTGGCCATTTTTGTGATGTTTATAGTTTCACTTCCTTATTGGACACTGACAGGAAGTGACATAGAAGGAAAACAATTTTAAACTGTTGCTGTGCCAAGCATGTTAAGTCAATGTGAAATGTGTGAGTCAAACTGCTTTGGAACTTTACCTCTATCTATGTCACTTCCTGTCAGCAAATTCAAATAAAAGAACTTTTCTGCACAACATTTCTTCATTAAAATTGCTGCTTCACTGCATAATGCTGATTATGCAACCGATGTTATCCATGTAAATAATTCATATTTTCTCGTCAAGTAAGTAAGTGCTTTATTGTCATTGTACAACTGTACAACGAAATAGTGTTCAGGTGTTAGTCCTGAGCTGCTGCGGCTGAGCCGCGCTGCCACTGTGTCAACCTGACCCGTATGACCTTAGAGGTCAGGAAAACATGGCTGGCTTCCCTCTGTCTCCTCTGATCCTCTGAAATGGTTCAGCGCCTCCTGGGTTTGTCCCTGTTTCAGAGCGTGGTGTCCTGCACTGGTGTCCTGCACTTCCTCCCTCCGCTCCCTCCGCTTCACAACAGTCTTTCACCATCTCTCGTTTGTTCCTTTTTGTTTCCTGTAGCTCCTCTTGTGACGCCTCTTCTGTGCTGCAGCTGTGGGGGCTCTTGGTGCCTCTTCAGTGTCTCTTGTTCTTGCTATTTCAGAGATTAGATATATGGTTTACCACCAAATTGTGTTTTCTTTAGTCAAACTGTATCGGAAAACTCACTAGCCAGAGATTGTAGAGGAATTGTGTAGTTTAGTGCAATGTCATTCCACACAATAGGCCTATCAGTGCTGTGTTATAAAGCTCCATCCATCCATCCATCCATTTTCTTCCGCTTTATCCGGGGCCGGGTCGCGGGGGCAGCAGTCTCAGCAGAGATGCCCAGACTTCCCGATCCACGCACACCTCCTCCAGCTGTTCTGGGGGGACCCCGAGACGACACCAGGCCAGCTCGGAGACATAGTCCCACCAGCGTGTCCTGGGCCTTCCACGAGGCCTCTTCAAATCAAATCAAATCAAATCAAACTTTATTTATAGAGCGCTTTTCATACAAAATGTAACACAAAGTGCTTTACAGTGCTTAAAAATCATTAAAAATAATAAAAATCGTCCCCACCAGTAAATATACATAAATAACTACAACCCCACCACCCACCACCCGCACACACAGACACACAGACGTACAGACAGCCCAGCAGTTAAAAGTCTTAAATAAAAATGGACATAGAGTTGAGTACGTAAGGCTGGGTACAGATGGACCGAAAGAGGAAACATCATCCAAGGAGCCGTCTGCACCAGGAGCAGCCCATCGCCCACAGCCACAGAGCGCCAACCCAGGGGGCCCGGAGTAGGTGTAGGAGAGACGTCCTACCTCCATCCAGGCACCCCCAGGAGAGCGCCCGCACGGCCACAGCCAACCAGCACTCCCGGGGCAGAGGGCTCCCTCAGAGGAACCACTAGGAGAACATAAAAAATAAATGAATAAAATAAATAAAAATAAATAAATAAATATTTAATAAGAGATACATTAAAAACAGCTAAAACTGTGCGTGAAATAGCACAGGATAAAAGAGGGAAAATAAAGAAATAATAGAACTAAAACCGGTAAATAAGGTTAATATAAGTAAATATTAATTAAAAGCTAAACTAAAAAGGTGGGTCTTGAGCCTGCTCTTAAAAACATGAACGTTCTCTGCGGTCCTGAGCTCCTCTGGCAGGTCGTTCCAGAGGCGAGGGCCATAGTATTGGAAAGACGCCTCGCCGTGAGTCTTTCTGTTGACTTTAGGAATAACTAGGAGACCCCTGCCAGAGGAGCGAAGGGACCGCGAAGGCTCATATGGTAAAATCAATTCTGAAAGATAAGAAGGACCAAGACCATTAAGACATTTAAAAACCATTAAAAGAACTTTAAAATGGATCCTGAAACACACGGGGAGCCAATGCAGTGACTCTAAAACCGGTGTAATGTGGTCCCGCCTCCTGGTCTTCGTCAGGACACGAGCTGCTGAATTTTGTAAAAGTTGTAAACCTGAGATACTCTTTTTGGGAAGACCAGAAAGCAGGGCATTACAGTAGTCGATACGACTGGTGATAAAAGCATGCATTAGCGTCTCCGTGTTGGCCCGAGAGAGAATGGGGCGGACTCTGGCTATGTTCTTTAGATGGTAAAAACCTATCTTTGTGATATTCTTAATGTGTGGAATTAAAGTCAGCTCAGAGTCAAAAATCACACCCAGGTTCTTCACCTGTGAGGAAGGATTAGAAGACAATGACTGTAGTTTGGGTAAAAGTTTCTCTCTCTGGGCCTGAGGACCGATGACTAAAACTTCAGTTTTGTCCTGGTTAAGCTGGAGAAAGTTTTCTGCCATCCAGGATTTGATATCTAAAATGCAGTTAAAAAGTGCATCCATTGGCCTGGTGTCCTCAGGAGACATGGAGATGTACAACTGTGTATCGTCAGCGTAACTATGAAAGTTGACTCTTTCATGTCTCCTGATGACATCACCAAGAGGGAGCATATACAGGTTAAAAAGCACTGGGCCTAAAATCGAACCTTGAGGCACACCACATGTAATATTATGGACCTTGGAGGAGCAGGTATCCACACTCACCATGAATGTCCTGTCTGTGAGGTAGGATGTAAACCATTTGTGGACAGCACCAGAGAGGCCGATGTGTTTTAAACGAGTTAAAAGAATAGTATGGTCAACTGTATCAAAGGCAGCGCTCAGATCCAGTAGAACCAACACTGTCAACCTTTTGGAATCATAATTTAATCTAAAATCGTTTAAAATCTTTAAAAGGGCTGTCTCGGTGCTGTGGTTTACCCTAAAGCCAGACTGAAATTTCTCAAGGACGTCATGTGCATTTATAAAGTCGCTAAGTTGGGTAAAAACAAGTTTTTCTAAGATTTTGCTTAAAAATGGTAAGTTGGATACCGGTCTAAAGTTGTTAAAATCATTACGGTCCAAATTGCTCTTCTTCAGCAGAGGCCTCACCACCGCCCCCTTAAAGGCAGCAGGGAAGACCCCCGTCTGAAGGGAGCAATTCATCATGTGTAAAAGCTCGTCTCTAAGAGATCCATAGAAAGTTTTAAAAAACGGGGTTGGGACCGGGTCTAAAGGACATGTGGTGGGCCTCACTGAGGAGAAAACTTTATCAAGCATCTCAGCATTAACCTGGACAAAACTGTGCAGTGTTTCCTCTGGAACAAGTAGACAACCAGATGTATTTAAAACCGTGTTACTTTGAGTAGATAAAATATTACATCTGATAGTGTCTATCTTTCCCCTGAAGTGGTCTGCAAACGCCTCGCAAAGGGAGTCACTTGGAGTAAAATTGGTCTTGTTAAAATCAGGATTGATTAGATGTTCTATTGTAGAGAAGAGTACCTTGGGATTGTTTTTATTATTGTTGATAATTTTTGAGAAGTAGTTGTTTCTTGTGTTTCTTACTGTGTTATTGTAGGTTGATTGTTGTTCACGGAAGATTTGGTAGTTTATGGTAATTTTGTTTTTTCTCCATTTTCTCTCTGCCACCCTGCATTGTCTTTTGAGTTGTTTAATTTCCTCATTCCTCCATGGAGTAATTGGTTTTGTAGGGAGTTTCTTGGATTTTAAAGGAGCGATAGAATCAAGCGCTGACTTGAGTTTGCTATTAAAATTTTCAAAAATAAAATCACAGGGGGCAGGTAGAACAATAGGAGAATATTTCTCTAAAACATCAATAAAATTTGCAGCCACTTCAGGGGTGAGATGACGTTTCCTCACAGCTCTTACCGAGGTCTCCCGCTGGGTAAAACTGGTGATATTAAAAAACACACAGTAATGGTCAGAAACAGCCAAGTCAATGACAGAAGACACAGCTGTGGACAGGCCATACGTGATGACCAGGTCCAGACTGTGTCCTCTGTCGTGAGTTGGCTGTGTGACGTGTTGGGTAAAATCCATATAATTAAGAACATTTAAAAAATCCCTAGCAACAGGGTCTAAAAGATTATCTATGTGTAGATTAAAATCACCAGTTAAAAGAATCATATTAAAAGAGCTATGTAAAAGTGATAAAAACTCAGAAAATTCCTTAACAAAAAGAGGGCATTTTTTGGGGGGTCTGTAAATAGTGACACATAAAATGGGGGGATTGCTAAAAACAACTGCATGGTGCTCAAAAGTGGGGAATGGATCAAATAAAATAGGTTTGGTGGCAATAGTGTTTGTACATATGGAAGCAGTGCCACCTCCCCTTTTCCCATTCCTTATTGAAAAGGTGCTGCTAAAATTAGGTGGGGAGGCCTCAGCAAGAACCGCGGTCGCATCTGTACCCAGCCAGGTTTCAGTTAAAAACAAACAATCAAGATTATTATCTAAAATCAGGTCATTCACAATAAAAGACTTCTTCTGCAGAGAGCGGACATTTAAAAGAGCCATGTTTATTGTGGTTTGAGATGGATTAGCTGTGGACTGTGGGGGGGCTTTGGGGAGGGGTTTTAAAACGTTAATATGGACAGGATAATTCCTGTCCATATTAACGGGATAATTGCATGGAGGGTTGTGTTGTGTCCGCTCTCTGCTAGTGATGACAGGGATGGTTTGTGAGGGGGGCGTGGAAACGATAGGAGGGGGAGTGTTGGCGGAGGCTGCACCTGCGCGTGATTGACTGGAGGCAAACCGTCAATCACGCGCAGGTGCGGAGTGGACTGCCAGGGTCATGTTCTTTGTGAGCAGACGGCTGCCCCTCAAGTTCAGATGTAAGCCGTCGACTCGGAAATGAGAGGGTCGGTCCATAAAAAGGCTAAAATTGTCAATAAAAGAGGTTAGAGGTCTACATACGGATTTAAGCCAGCAGTTCAGATGGAAGGTCCTGCTAAAATGTTCATCGCCACGATTCAGCGTGGGGAGGGGGCCCGAGATGAACACAGACACACCTTTAAAAATCCATGGTCTCAGAACGCTGAGGAGTTCTTTAAAATCCAGTTTTGTACGCTCC
The DNA here is from genome assembly GCA_021464625.1 of Proterorhinus semilunaris. NCBI lineage: Eukaryota > Metazoa > Chordata > Actinopteri > Gobiiformes > Gobiidae > Proterorhinus > Proterorhinus semilunaris. The sequence continues at coordinate 13,831,712 of CM038343.1, forward strand.
GATTGTCTTTTCGATACGTCATTTGTACCCACGTGGACGATCACTCTATGGACGGATGGGTGCATGGACTGAAAAATGCCTGGGAGTTTTTGTGTTATCCTGGAAACTGTAGCACCTGGGAAGCAGTGGGTTGCGGCGTTATAAAAACGGACGTTTCTGATAATGGAGTCTCCTATTATGAGTGTTGTGGTGGGGAATAGTGGCTTTGGCTGGTGGGCGGACTCGGAAACATCACCATGTGGAGAGGACGGAGGAGAGACCAGGGCCGCGGGCTGACCGATGGGTTCAAGTCCCGCCCCGACAGGAGTGGATCCTGGCTGCTGTTGTTGCGCGCCCTCGTCCGGGATCACCGGCTGCACTGCGGGTTGTTGTGTCCGTGGCTCCGCCGGAGAGGACCGCGGGGATACCTCTCGCGACGCGGAATGTTGTGGCCGTGACGCGAGAGCTGACCGCGGGGGGGCCACCGGCGGTGTCGCGGCTTGATGAGACCGCGACACCGTCAGCAGCTGCGAGGGCGCGTGCAGCGTCGGGGACAGCGACAAGACCGGAGCCATACCCGAGGATCCACTGGATCGTCTCCGGACCGCCTCTTTTAGGATATTACGCCTGGCCGATGTTTTTTCCCCCTGTTTGTGAGGCTGGGCCGAGCGGGGATCCGCGCCACCCCCTTGGAGAGCCGGGAAATCCATCGCCGGGTCCAGATTGGGGAGCGCCGTTGCCGGAACAGCTGGAGTAGGTGAGTCCTCCGCCAATACAGAGAAGCGGTTCGTGAGGCTCAAACAGGTAGATCCAAGTGTTTTTGTTCTGTGCACGGTTTGCGGGTGGGGAGTTGAGCTAGAGGGTGAGGGACAGGTAACCGGGTCTCCGAGCACTGTCTCTTGGAGGGCAGCAGTCAGAGAGGAAATATGGAGTGATTGTCTATGGGATATTTCCATGAGGTCGGAAACAAGCGCTTCTTTCTTTTTAATATCCTCCGTCAATCGCTTTATGTCCAGTCTTAGACGGTGAAGCTCTTGCTCGGTGCGGCTAGCCATAATGATTGATTTCACCAACTCTTAAAATGTTACTGAAATTCCAAGAGACTTCCAGCGAAACAAACACGAGTCTCGCAAAGGTGACGTGGCAACAGGAAACAAGGTGACGTGGCAACAGGACATGCCTGGAACACCTCCCGAGGGAGGCGACCAGGAGGCATCCGGAACAGATGCCCTAGCCACCTCAGCTGGCTCCTTTCGACGTGGAGGAGTAGCGGCTCGAGTCCGAGCTCCTCCCGGGTAACTGAGCTCCTCACCCGATCTCGGAGGGTGCGCCCAGCCACCCTGCGGAGGAAACTCATTTCGGCCGCTTGTATTCGCGATCTTGTCCTTTCGGTCATTACCCAAATCTCATGACCATAGGTGAGGGTGGGAACGTAGATCGATCGGTAAATCGAGAGCTTCGCCCCCTGACTCAGCTCCCTCTTCACCACAACGGTCCGATACAGCGACCGCATCACTGCTGACGCCGCACCGATCCGTCTACCGATCTCACGCTCCATCCGTCCCTCACTCGTGAACATGACCCCGAGATACTTGAACTCCTCCACTTGGGGCAAGGACTCCCCACCGACCTGAAGCGGGAGAACCACCTTTTTCCGGTGGAGAACCATGGCCTCAGATTTGGAGGTGCTGATCCTCATCCCGCCCGCTTCACACTCGGCTGCAAACCGCCCCAGTGCGCGCTGGAGGTCCTGATTTGATGAAGCCAACAGAACAACATCGTCTGCAAAGAGCAGAGATGATATTCTGAGGTTCCCAAACCGGACACCCTCCGGCCCCTGGCTGCGCCTAGAAATTCTGTCCATATAGGTAATGAACAGAACCGGTGACAAAGGGCAGCCCTGCCGGAGACCAACACGCACCGGGAACAGGTCTGACTTACTGCCGGCAATGCGAACCAAGCTCCTGCTGCGGTCATACAGGGAACGGACAGCCCTTAGTAGAGGGCCCCGGACCCCATACTCCCGGAGCACCCCCCACAGGGCACCACGAGGGACACGGTCGAACGCTTTCTCCAGATCCACAAAACACATGTGGACTGGTTGGGCGAACTCCCACAAACCCTCGAGCACCCGATGAAGGGTATAGAGCTGGTCCAGTGTTCCACGACCGGGACGAAAACCGCATTGTTCCTCCTGGATCCGAGGTTCGACTATCGGCCGAATCCTCCTCTCCAGCACCCTGGAATAGACCTTACCAGGGAGGCTGAGGAGTGTGATCCCTCTGTAATTGGAGCACACCCTCCGATCCCCCTTCTTGAAGAGAGGGACCACCACCCCGGTCTGCCAATCCAGAGGCACTGTCCCCAACCGCCACGCGATGTTGCAGAGACGTGTCAGCCAAGACAGCCCTACAACATCCAGAGACTTAAGGTACTCAGGACGAATCTCATCCACCCCTGGGGCCTTGCCACCGAGGAGCTTTCTAACCACCTCGGTGACTTCAGCCTGGGTGATGGACGAGCCCCCCTCCGAGTCCCCAGCCTCTGCTTCCTCATCGGAAGACGTAACGGTGGGATTGAGGAGATCCTCGAAGTACTCCTTCCACCGCCCGACCACATCCCCAGTCGAGGTCAGCAGCCCCCCACCCACACTGTAAACAGTGTTGGTGGAGCACTGCTTCCCCCTCCTGAGGCGCCGGATGGTTTGCCAGAATCTCTTCGAGGCCGACCGATAGTCCTCCTCCATGGCTTCTCCAAACTCCTCCCAAACCCGAGTTTTTGCCTCTGCGACTGCACGAGCTGCAGCACGCTTGGCCTGCCGGTACCTCTCAGCTGCCTCCGGAGTCCCACAAGCCAACAAGGCCAGATAGGACTCCTTCTTCAGCTTGACGGCATCCCTTACCTCCGGGCGCCACCACCGGGTTCGGGGATTGCCGCCGCGACAGGCACCAGAGACCTTACGGCCACAACTACGAGCAGCCGCATCGACAATGGAGGAGGAGAACATGGTCCACTCGGACTCCATGTCCCCTACCTCCCTCGGGATCTGGTTGAAGCTCTTCCGGAGGTGGGAGTTGAAGACCCTACTGACAGAGGGATCCACCAGACGTTCCCAACAGACCCTCACAACACGTTTGGGCCTGCCAGGTCTGACCGGCTTCTTCCCCTGCCAGCGGATCCAGCTCACCACCAGGTGGTGATCGGTTGACAGCTCAGCCCCTCTCTTCACCCGAGTGTCCGAGACACGCGGCCGGAGATCGGATGACACAACTACAAAGTCGATCATCGACCTCCTGCCTAGGGTGTCCTGGTGCCACGTGCACTTATGGACATCCTTGTGCTCGAACATGGTGTTCGTTATGGACAAACCGTAACTAGCACAGAAGTCCAATAACAGAACACCACTCGGGTTCCGATCGGGGAGGCCGTTCTTCCCCATCACCCCCACCCAGGTCTCACTGTCGTTACCCACGTGGGCGTTGAAGTCCCCCAGTAGAACAATGGAGTCCCCAGCCGGAGCACCATCTAGTACCCCTCCCAGGGACTCCAAGAAGGCCGGGTACTCTGCACCGATGTTGGGCCCGTAGGCCGAGACAACGGTGAGAGACCTGTCCCCGACCCGAAGGCGTAGGGACGCGACCCTCTCGTTCACCGGGGTGAACTCCAACACGTGACGGCTGAGCTGGGGGGCTATAAGCAAACCCACCCCAGCCCGCCGCCTCTCCCCGCGGGCAACTCCAGAAAAATGGAGCGTCCAGCCCCTCTCCAGGAGTTGGGATCCGGAACCCAGGCTGTGCGTGGAGGTGAGCCCGACTATATCTAGCCGGTACCTCTCAACCTCCCGCACAAGCTCAGGCTCCTTCCCCCCCAGCGAGGTGACGTTCCATGTCCCGAACGCCAGAAGCTGCGCACGCGGACCAGGTCGTCGAGGCACCTGCCTTCGACTGCCACCCAGTCCTCTCTGCACCCGACCCCTACGGATCCCTCTGCGGATGGTGGGTCCACAGGAGGGCGGGCCCACGTCGTCTTTTCGGGCTGTGCCCGGCCGGGCCCCGTGGGCAGAGGCCCGACCACCAGACGCTCGCATTCGAGCCCCAACCCCAGGCCTGGCTCCAGGGTGGGGCCCCGGCTGCGCCATACCGGGCGACGTCACGGTCCTTGGTATTGAACTGTCCATAGGTGTCTTCGAACTGCTCTTTGTCTGACCCATCACCTAAGACCTGTTTGCCATGGGAGACCCTACCAGGGGCATGAAGCCCCAGACAACATAGCTCCTCGGATCATTCGGGTGCTCAAACAACCCCACCACGTTAAGGTGGCAGTTCACGGGGTTGTTATAAAGCTACGGAATATATTTAAAAATTGCTTTGATACATTTGGTAGTTTCCTTTGCCTAAAATAATCTACAGAATAACACTTTTTTAAGCTCCTTCAGTTAGATGCACACTTTATTCCATTGTATAATTTAAATATGAAATGAATCATTAATTTCTTCAAATAATGGAGAAATAAGGAGGCTCACACAATTTTGCACAGCATTGTATACACTAAAACGATTGTCACGCTTTCCATTATGGTGAGAGCATCGGTGACTAAGTTACTGAAGTTATGTAATGATTTTACCGGGTGTGTGGGTTGAAGGATTCCCTACCATTTGTTTTGCCTCAAGATAATAGCATTAACTGTGACACAGTGTATGGGCCTCTGACACCGATGGAGTTTAAACTGGTGAAGTGGCGCTCTCTAGAGGACACATGACCTCAACTACAGCTCAACCAGGACTGGCTTAAGCTCTGGTTACCTCGACCTAGTAGTCACAATTCTGAAAGTCTCCACCAGCTTAGGACTGGAGGACACATGCTGCGATTTTGGATGTGAGAGAGGGTCCTTTTATGTTGATTACAAATCTATTTTTATCTGATTTAATCTTTAAATTCCAAGTGTCTGTGGAGCTCATTCTCCCTTTTTTTAAATTCAGATTGCATAATTGTCCCGAGAACAAAACTCAAAATGGTAAACAAGTGAAGGTAATTTAAGGCAATGACCTCACTGACTCACTCACCTCACTCCTTCCCTCACCCTTCAAAAAGTTACTTAAGTACACGTACTTGTGTAAAATGTAATTGAGTACTACCCACTCACCCACCCAGACACTTTCCTCAAAGTTTCCCCGACAGGTAGGTGGCGGTCTGACAGAATCAGTATCACACTTTGCCACTGATTTCATGTGGAGATCCTTTATTAGAAAGGGAGCAGCCAGCAGCCACAATAAATAAATGTATTCATTATTTAAAGGCACACAGCGTAACATTTTGGACTAATGCTCTTAATGACCAGCTCGACACAGAAAAAGTTATGCCACTCATGTCTCATCTCATCATAATTTACCTAATTCTAATTTAGCCATTACTAACTCTACTAAAATCTTATGTAACATTATACCACCTCCTCTCTGACAACTTCCTTTTGGCCTAATTGGCAGAACGTTACTATGGTTGGAAAAGTACTGCATCATTCTCAAGTGAAAGTCGAGTACCGAAGGACGGGCCTGGTCGGTTTATTTCAAGCTGTTGAAAGCTTTCAGGCGCCTGAGGTGTGACTTGGACTTGGACGGATGACGGATGAGAGGGACGCGGCTGGGCCATGACATGTTCAGAATGTACTAAAAGAGGGACAATGACCCGTTAACCTGCCGGAGGTAACTTACATTTGCCCTAGCTTTGAAGTAACCGCGGGCCCTCGTATTTGGACTCCCAAACTGTAGTTCAGTCCCGTTTCTTTGATTGTAGGCAAGCTTTAAAATAAATGTTAAAAAACATCTACCATTTTTTTTTATGGGAGATAAAAGCAAATATATTTCTGTATTTGTACTTTCCTTATTACTTTTTGGATAGAATTACCAGAACATGCATTTCTTTGTACTTGTTTTTATGTATCAACTTTTTCCTTACAAAGTCAAAAACTAGGACTTTTTTTCCCTCTGCGCCTTGTGTCCTATGTTTTAAAAATGCCACAATAAAGCCTTGTAGCCCTTTAGCACAGCGGTTCACAGCTAGAAGGTCCGGGTTCGATTCCCACCAAGGCCTTTCTGTGTGGAGTTTGCATGTTCTCCCCGTGTCTGTGTAGGTTTCCTCTGGGTACTCTGGTTTCCCCTACCACTAAAAAACATGTACAATAGGCCAGGATGAATGTGAGTGTGTTTGAGAGTGTGCATGGGGGACGACGGATGGAAATTATCCCAAGGCTACAATCCGGTGTGGCTTGTTTACAGGCATGAGACCCATGTATGTTCATTAACATACTGTCCCGACCAAATAAATAAGTACTCAATGAAAAATAAACCAATAATGTATTCATATTTTAGTAACACAAACAATGGTGAAATTGTCAGTAACTCATAAGCACCACCACCTTAAATCTTAATTATTTCAACAGTAAAGTAAGTAAATCCCAAGCTTTAGCTCTTTTAAAGAAATTCACTGTACTAAGCCAGTGAAGAAGTAAGTAAGAAGCCCCTTATGAGAGACCAACAGGCCCGGTTAGAATCGTGAGGCCGTCCTCCCGTGGACCCACCACCTGCAGGAGGAGCCATAGGGGCTGTTGCAATGGGTTTTGGGCAGCTCCAACGGCTGCCCCCACGACCCGGCAACGGACAAGTGGAAGAAGATGGATGGATGGATGGATGGATGGACTGTACTATTATTTGCTCCATTACAAACTGAGTGGGTGAAGTGGAGTCAGTTGTCCAGTAGGTGAAAGGTTGGTGTTTCCCTCAGACTATCAGCGAAACCTGAGCCTAAACTGTTGAGTGTATGAGTGAGCGTTCATCTGTGAATGGAGCTCTTAGTCTTAGCCCTCTTAGTACTTTCAATCCAGTGGTTCTCAACTGCGGGTATCTGATTTCAGTGGGGTATGGTGAGCACCGCTGCCAGCCAATTTGGTGTCCTAAGTAGAAATGATTGGATCAAATGCACCTCCCTCTCATGATACATGATGCAAAGTGTTGTCAGGAAATCAGTTTGCTGATGAATTATAACGTTTTGTCTGTTGTAAGAACAGGCCGTGCTTGAAGTCTCCCTGTGCGCAATCACTTCGTGTGTTGTATGGTTAGTCACATTGGCACACGTTTCAATTACTTTTCTTTCTCATCGTTTTCATTGTATTCAATGCCCATTTTGTCAACACGATCAATAAAACAACGCCACAAATAGGCCTACTGTGTTATTCAACCACAATGACCAGCAATTGCCCCTCGGAGCTTGATACTCAACATTGGGCATCAAGAGCCTTTCCCAAAAATATATATAGTATATTGTATATATACTAATATAAGTGTTTTATGCTACTTTTTGTGCGAGAAATCTCGCACGATCTATTCTTTTGATGACAGTGGTGTCTGAAACTCTCCAGGATCAATTGTTCTGTAGGTTTTCTGGTGAGAGGGTCTGTCAGCAGTGAAAACCTTCCAAACAAGTGATCCTGGAGCGTCCTAGAGACCACTGTGATGGAAAGTAAAGGCACCATGCTGACCACTCATACAGCCGCTGGGTCACTACAAGGTCAAATACACACAAATATCAACTTTTTTTCCCATAAAAAGGTGCATAATGCACCTTTAAGGTGTACTTTATTGTCCCCATAGGGAAATTTTTCCTAAAGATTTGACCCATCCTTTGATGCAGCTGGGGAAACTTGTAAGGGGCAATAGCAGTGCAATGTGGAGCCAGGCTGATGGTCAGAATCATCTGACTATTGTAAATAGTCAGATGAATAGGAAACGAGAGCTACTTGCACTTTTCCAAGGTGGTTTAATACTGCAAATGGCAAATACACTGAATCTGAATCCTGCCTGTGGTCACACTCTTTCCCATGCTGAAATTGTTCTACAAGCAAAGGGGTATAAAGTCGCCTGAATATGGCATGATAGGACATTTTTATTTTTTTCTTAATACAACCTCAAATGTCTCATCAATGTGCCTCTTGTCTTGTATTTGTATAGCTGTATATTTTGGGCGCCTGTGTGTGGCCCTTTCTGATCTGCTATTGATTCACATGGTGCTTGTTCTGACAACGGAGCGGGTTCAGAGGTTGACCCAGGTCATGCGTCATGCTTTCATCACTGGATGGATGTAAGGCCAGCCCCCTGACTCCCTGACTCTTATGTTTGGCCGATATTACCCACGATGCAACAGGAGAGGCGTGTATCCCATTGCAGAGGTGAGCGGGTTTAGCACACAAGTCTATGTCCTTGGATTTTGACGTTTCAGCAGTTTTGGACAAGACCTGTTGCTCAAAGAATAGACTTTAAAATTGCTCTGCTGGTGTACAAGTTTCTTTATGGTCAGGCACCAAAGTATATAGCAGATTATAGTCATATGAGCCATCTCGGATCTTGACAAACTCGGGCAGGGAGTGACCAATAAAAAAAAGTTGCCATGGAAAAAAAAAAGATCACACACTCCAATATTTGGTTTTATCACCTTTGCCCTGGGAGATCCCACCAGGGCTCATTCAGGCTCTCAAACCCAATGAACAATCCCAAAATGGCCGCCAGAGCTGGACAGTGGTTCCAATGTATTACCATCACAATAGCCGTAGTGTTTTCTCCCAGTTTCAATGTCACAGTCTGTCCTTAAAATGTTCCATTCTCTTCCACAACAACGCTAGAGTATAAACCTATCTTAGCTTCAGTCATTCATCAGACACTTTGTCAGACAATAGGCATCGACTATTGATTCAAGATTCAAGATTTTTTTATCTGTCAAACCATGTGACTGATTTGAAATTATATTTCTCTCATCCTTGATTGTGGAGCGGGGGGTGGGGGAAGAGGGGCGGAAGGGAGGGCAGGGAGGGCAGCTTTCAGCTTCCCGATGGCCCTGTGTAGGAAACTGTTCTTAAGTTGACTCGACCTGGCCCGTAGATTCCGCAGTCTCCTCCCTGAAGGCATTACCTTGAAGAGACTGTGTGATGGATGCCGTAGGGTCCCTGGTGATTCTGACGGCTTTGCGGGTGAGACGGGTGGAGTACATGTCCTTAATGGAGGGGAGAGGGGCTCCACAGATCTTCTCCGCTGCTCTCACGATGCGCTGGAGGCTCCTTCGGCAGGAGGCAGTGCTGGCGCCGTGCCACACAGTGATGGAGCTGGTCAGGATACTCTCTATAGTCCCTCTGTAGAAGTTGCACATAACAGAGGCTGGGACTCTAGCTCTTCTTAACTTGCGGAGAAAGTAGAGACGCTGATTACTTTTCTTGACCTGAGATGTAGTGTGCATGTTCCAGGAAAGGTTCTCTGTGATGTGCACACCCAGGAACTTAGTGCTGGTCACCCTCTCCACTGCAGCACCATTGATTGTTAGAGGAGCATGCTGGACCCGTGCTCTTCGAAAGGTTTTGCTTATTGCTGCTTTTTGCTGCATTTCGTCACATTTCGTTGCATTTCGCTGCATTTCGCAACTATTTTTTCCGTTTTCAACATGAAAATCTTTGAAAAGAAGCTTTTGTCAGATAAGGCATCTGACAAGGCGCTCATCCAGGAGCTACGGCTTGCGCTCTGTTCAGCTGAGAGTGTCAACCTCTCTTTGCAAGAGCAGGTGCAGCGTGAGTGTAGGGGAAAAGCCTTGTTAGAGAAGGCTCTCTACCAGGAGAGTGTCAGAGAATGTCTCCACAACGTCTCCAGGACGCACTGGACGTCAACAGCTCTACATGCCCAAAACCATGGTCTGCACGAGGAGGACAACAGACTTTGAGCCTCCGTGTCTGAGCGGGACTAACATTCCTCTCCTTCAGCAGGACATGGATAACCAGAAAGACAAAGACGGTTATTGAGGCCCTGAAGTCAAACTATGGACAGCTCAAGGTGGCAAACGAGAGTCTTCGAAAGAAGATTATAGACCTGGAATTGGACAGAAATTACTAATGCATCGACAGCAGGACTAGGAGCTGACAGAAAACCTTAAGACGAGCCATGCCGCACTGACGAAATTAAGACTTCTCTAGAGGAGCAGCTGTCCATGAAAGTGGCCAATGAAACCTCAGCAGAAGATGCTAAGGAGATCATTTTGCCATTAAGCAAAGAGATTAAAGTCCTCAATAAAGCTCTTGACACACAACAGAGTGCAAACCAGATGCTGCAGCTGACTCTCCACAAAAAAAAAATGGCCTCCTGCAAGAAGCTTTAAGATGAGCTCCATTAGACAACACACACACTGATAGAGGAGCAACAAAAGAACCTTAAGCTCTAAGAGAAGGTGATCAAACATTACATTGGAGTTTCCAAGAGGAGAAATTAGAAATGAAGGAGCCTGTGACAAGGCTGCGGAAGAGGCGGACAAGTGGAGGGAGGAAACCAGCGTTCTCCAGGGACAGCGAGAATCTGAACAAAAGTGTAAAAGTAATTGTGTAATTGAAGGATAACAACTGTCCACTTCAGAGAGGAAAACTGGTCCTTTTTTGACAAACTCATTCAATTTAAGAAGACAGGCCCACAGCAGGAGACGGATAAAGTGCCAGATCAGCTGAAAACAGAGGAGCTAGAGAGGAGCGGAGCAGGACACAGTGAAAACAACGTCTGGAAGGACTACAGGACAAAGAGAGGGAGAGACAAGGTTCAAGGCCAGAAGAGGATTGATGCCATAAACAGGAGATGTCAGGAAAAGGAGCAGAGTCAGATGAAAAATGCTCACTGGGTCTGAGGGGGACAGATCTCTTTCTCTTCTCTTTTCTATCTCTTTCTCTCTTTTCTCCCCTATCTTTTTTGCCTTTCTCTCCTTTTTGTGTGTGCAAACATCATGCTGACAAACGGATGCCGCTGTAATAAACACTGATTGAGGGCGATGCTGCACAGAATGGATGGTTTATGTGACAGATGTGCACAGTTCCAAGCACATCCGCGGTAGAAGAAACAACGGAATTAAACAGGATTGCTCAAACCTGTGGTAAATGAAGCAGACGACTGTTTCTGATCGTATAGTCAAAAGCCGAAAGAAAAGACTGATTTTGCATTGTTAATTTGTCCCCAAAAATTAGCAACGAACTGGGAAAACAAAATCGTGTGTCTATGTGTATTGAAATAATGGGCATTTGTGATGGAAATATCTGGTACTTAAAGAAACGCAAACTAAATGTGCCAACTTTAAAATGGGAAAATGAAACGTAAATCCACACTGATACCTTTTGTTATACTACAGAGTAAAATAAAAGAAAACCCCTTGTAATATGAATATTGCCTGCATGTCATTCTCTATCATAACAAACCTGTGTGCCTTGTACTTTGTCAGCGTAAGTTAAATCTCCAGGTGAGACTCCTGGGGTGGCGTTGTGGCATTTAAAGCTAAAATCAAATCGAAGTTAACCCTCGTCTTGCCACACAAAGCAATCGGTTGTAAAGGGCTTGACAAACACCAGCCACTCTGGGAACCACTGGCCACTGAATGGTTTGCAAATATTTTTTCAACCCATGAATTTCCTGCTCAATGAAGCACATCTCCTGCACTTGACCTATAGGCCTAAGAGGTTAAGGTTGAATCCAAAAATACAGCACTGCCATTGAGACACAAGAGACTGGGGTCCTATGGGTGGTCGGTGGCGGGAACTTGGTGCGAGAGGCGGCCCCCACTTTGGTGCACAGATCCCGAGAAGCGTGTCATGGGCTGTCTGCAAAACAATGGCATTCCTCCCTTTGTTTAGCTTCCTCCTGAAAACGCCGTGCAAAAGAAATAACGGCTATGAGACAAATAGCTTTTTGTTTTTGTTCTCACTCCAGCCGGAAAATGCTTTATAACGTATGCACATTTTTTAGAAGGAAAAGTATCCTATTTGGATTAGAGTCTCATTGCGTGCATCACACGGATACCAAACATATTAATATCGGTCTACGTGGAGGAAACATGGCGGCGTGCGAAGATCGTCTGAGGATTTCTTGACCAAATCACCGTAAAAGGTGACATTGGTCTAGTATCTACTTTGACATGAAAACTAAGATGTTCTAGCCAATTCATTAGTCTTCGAGCCAGGGCGAAAGGTGGGTCAAATGCAAAGGACAAATTTCAACAGGGAAATATAGAGCGTAAAAAACGTCTATTTCACCTGCTGTGTTTCACCTTAAGTTTTTTCTAAGGTGAAAAAACTTTAATCTAAACCCAGTTTAGATTTAGTCTAAACCAGTTTACATTAGTCAAATCACCAGTTTTTTTTTTGCGCAGTAGCAGTATTATTAATACCCTTTAGTAGTTTTAGAGTGCGTGAAAACTGCATTGAGCCTCTTGCACAGCCCCAGCCATGCTCCCTCTGCTAGGGCGCCGTAAAGGGGTGGAAGGTTAGGACGATTCTAAGGGCCCAGGCTGATGAAGGGCCCAGAAGAGCAGACCCTCTTTTTCTTTTCTTATTTCTTTTCTCTTTTTTATACATACGTGTAATGTGCTAGGGCCCCTCATACACTTAATGTGTATTTTGTCCGTTTTGACCATAGATTTAATATTTAACAAACAAATAATGTATTTACTGTTTAAGTCACACCCCTCCCCCTCACAATGGTTCATTCCACCTGCGCTGTCCGAGCTACGCTCGTTAGCCTAGCGTTTGTTATGATGCAGTGCAGATAGTGACACACGCAGGCATGTCACATCAAAAGTCAGGGCATCAAAACGGAAAGAAAAGAAGGAAAGAGAAGACTGAGAACGCCAAAGTCGACAGTATGTCACACAGTTTTTCAAAAAGAAAGGTAGCTTGCACTATTCCTGTATTCCAAAACTTTCACTTACTTATTTTTGTTGCTACATGACCTGCTTTTATCTAGCTAGCTTAGTCAAATAATTACTGAATTATGTTATTATTTACATCCAACAATAATAACATCTCTGCTGTCTCCGGGTTATCATGTCTCGTAGACACAGATTCAGCGGCCGCTGCACACCCACGCCTCCCTTCCCCCGCGGCCCCCGTCCCCGTCTCAGCCAAACAAGGTGAGCCTGAGCGCAAAACTTCACGAAGATTGAAAGCTCTAAGCATGTCTTATCTACTGTGTTCTCCACATGATGATAACTTTACTAAACAAAAAGTAATCTACACGCTTCAAAAATTACAAAAAACAGTTTGTCGTGTGTTCTGTGAAGTGAGGGCCAGTTACGTGATGATCAAATCCATCCTGTATGCCAGCCATTGAATTCAAAATACAACACTGATCTGACTTGTGAATTTGAAGATGAAGTCAGACACCTCAACTCTGTATATAGGGCCACTTTCCCAGGGTGTCTGTCACCAATTGATCTGCTCAACAGCATTTACAAGATGCAGCTGCAGAGTATTTTTGGGCAGGTCTGCATAGTTTTGCGAATATTTTGCACATTGCCTGTGACCGTTGCTGGTGGCGAGAGAGCATTCAGTAAGCTGAAACTGATTAAAAATGATCTTAGGTCTGCTATGTTGCAGGACAGACTTTGTCACCTTGCCATACTATCCATTGAAAGCAAACTGGCAAGAAAGCTGAACTTTGATGATTTGATACATGATTTTGCCAGCAGAAAGGCACGCCGCTGGGCCATTATAAAGTGATGTTGAACATAACTTTGTTATACCTGGATAACAAACAGTTTATGTCTGGTTCAGTACTTGTTTAGTCCTGGACTGGTTTAGGCCTGGCATTACTCCTGGTGTGTCTTGATTTTGAGCCCTTGGCCTAGTTTTAGTCTTGGACTGATTTAATTATGGGTTAGTTGTAGCTGATGTTTCCTGATTGAGCAGTTGGACCCAGTTAAAGCTTGTTCACGTAAAGTATATGTCAATGTGTACATTATGTTCTGTTGTGTTTGCAATTGAGATAATAAATATTCTCCTTTTATGTAAACAAGTACATATTTCCATAGCTTTTTCTTGTTTTTGTAGGCTTTTACTCATCAGACATTTTAACTATGCAATGTGCTAAGTATCTTTTTTAAAGTATACAGGGCATGTTTATTGGGTTACATTTTATCTGTAAAAAATGTAGGGGGCCCAGAAATTTTTGTTTCCATAGGGCCCAGAATTTCTGGCGGCACCCCTGTCCCTCTGAAGTGTGCAGACAAAAGCACTGTCTGAAAGACCCTGGTCTCCTTTGATAAGACACGGTTGTTCAGTAGCTCACAGAGGCCTCTCCATTAATTCTGCTGCCAATGGAAAAGTACAGACAGACGCGGACGTGCACCCACATGCTCTCGGTCGCTCATATGAGTGCAGCGTAGCATCTCCAGCAGCTCACAGCTCAATCAACTCAATCTGATTTGCGCAAACAGGTTGTGCATGACTTTCCCCCCCCCCACTTTCTATTTTTTTTTATTTTAACAATATGTTTGTGGATGGAAACAAGAACTCCGAGCAGCTTGTTGTGAGGGGACAGGGCTGTTTGGGGAAACAGGAGCAGCAGTCCAAAAGGCGCAGACGTCTGTGTTCATGTGACTCTGGAAAGCCAAAGTAAAAACTTTACTTCAAAATGTGTCCATGTAGAAGTAAATAAGAGAAAACCTTTCACTTCTTGCAAAACACGTTGTACGTTCCCCAACAACAAATGCAGGAAAACATTAACCTTTTTAAAGTTCTCTGTGATCCAGACCCAGTATGTTACAACTCAACTGTAGATAAAGGCTTCCAAAGTCACAAACTGGACTGGGTTGTTTGTGTTTCTCACTTCAGAAGCTTTTCTCCTCTCAGCTTTTCTCATTTTTTATATGGTTTGACATTTTTGTGTTTAATTATTATTTTATGTACATTTGACTTTAATTCAATTGACCTGATCCTTATTGAGTAAACTCAGGGAGGAAGCTGTGATGTTAAAATTGTCCTATGGTTCAAAACGCGGCTCTTGTGTCACTGATTAAATTACAAAGTCTAAGTTTGTGCCAGACAACTCTTTACTTATTTATAGATATTATATTTAAGTTGTTGGACTCTAATGGTGACGTTTCATAGATAAAAATAGTTAGGTTGGGAGGAAAACTAAGACATGGAAATATACTGGTGTGTTATAATACAATGTGGGTAATTAAATAGAATATTGTTTGTTCATATGATTTTTTTATATTACTTTCTTTAAATTACATAGTTACAAATAATTACCAAGTCCATCCCTTTTACCATATCATAACTAAAGTGTGACCTAAAGCACTGATTCCCAACCAGGGGTATGGGGACCCCAGGGCACTCAAGGACTTCACAGGGGCTTCTTGGGACTATTTCAGATTTTAAAAGAAGGTGAAATGGAACATTATTTTGAAAGGAAAAGCTATATTTTTGCAGTGGAATGTATTTTGAACCCAACATTGTCTTTTTACTGACAAATAGTCCTTTTAAGGGACTGCTTTCACTCTTAAGGGACGGGGGTACACAGAGTACCACTGAAGGGTCCAAGGCGTCAAAATAGGTTGTGAACCACTGACTTAATGGACCATGTTTTCTTGCAGTTTTTGAGTGGGTGTTTGTCCCATTTGGTTGATTGTATGGTGGCCTGTACAGTACAAAAGCAGTGTCCCATTGAGTGGCACAGTTGCACTACATGACGCTAACGTGTTTTGAAAGCCTCCGCAGCTGCAGCTGCAAGAAAGAGATAAAATAAAGCTAAGACCACATTCATCACAGTGGCTCAAGTTCAACTATCCATAAGACCACCGGTATGAGGCTGGCACAGGGCTAACACTGGGTGGCGCATGCTAACGGTGTATCAGTGCTAAAAATACAAAAAAAGTTTTATAATAATATGTGTCCAAACCTTTTTCACTGAGGGCGCATGTTGACGTTTTTATGACATTAAGGGCCACAAACCAGTGGTAAATGCAGTGAAACATTCACTGGATGCATTTTTAAGAGCGGTTTTAAATATGTCTGACATCATAATGTAGACTTGAAACCTTAATACAGTAAAAAGTACAGTATCACAAGCAATGTGAGCCAATGAAAAAAAAATGGGTCAGACAGCCACACTTGGCCATGGGCCGCACTTTGAGCACCACTGCTATCGGCCTTGTACACCATCACTTCATTCATCTGTTTATGCATATTTCCATTTGAGATGCAGGTTTAAAGCCTTTTATCTATAGCCTTATTTTTCTATCCATGTAAGATTAATGAAGTTGTTAACTGCACGTCAAAACATCATAGCCGAACTGCTAATCAGTTATACTAAACTATAATCAATGACAACTTCTTTCAGATGATGTAAATTTGAAGGACTTTTATTTTTGGTCATAAATCCAAATCTTGTACTAGAGCAGTGGTTCCCAACCTTTTTTGTCACATACACCCCTTGGACCTTTCTTGTAAAAGTACGCCCTGTGGACATTGCGATAAGTTATTTAGAAAACAATCAACCAAAGTTCAGATTATTAGTGAATACACAATACACAATGAAGCCTCTTCCCAGTAGGACATGCCTGGAGCACTTCCTGAGGGAGGCGACCAGGAGGCATACGGAACAGATGCCTGAGCCACCTCACCTGGCATCTTTTGACGTGAAGAAGCAGTGACTCTACTCCGAGCTCCTCCCGGGTAAATGAGCTCCTCACCCTATCCTGACGGCTGCGCACAGCCACTTTGCGAAGGAAAGTAAATTCTGTATCTGCGATCTTGATCTCATGACCAAAGGTCAGGGTAGGAACGTAGATTGATCGGTAAATCGAGAGCTGTGAAATCCATTCATTTGATTGCAAAGTATCCTTTAAAGTGCTTTTCCTGAAGCAAATAATATTCAATTAGTATTCAGATTCAACATACCCCTGGTTGGGAAACACTGCCATAGAGGGTATGCAGATGATGTCACTGCATTGCAAAAGAAGCCAAATAAAGACATGTCACCCACCTTGCCACTGTCAGCGTGTGTGCGCGTGCGTGTGTGTGCCTGTGTGTGTGTGCACGCACAGTTTGAGTTTTTAACCAACAGAGTGAGGACATTTTTGGAAAGTGAGGACATTTTGGGTGGTCCTCACTTATTTGAAGGACTGTTTGAGGGTCAAGATGTGGTTTTAGGGTTAGAATTGGGATTAGATCAGGGTTAAGATTAAGGTTAGGGTCTTGGGGTTCAGGGTTAGGGTCTGTGTAATACATTATGACCTCACTAAGATAGAATTACAAACGTGTGTGTGCGTTTGTGTGTCAAAATGGCAGCTTCACCCCTGTCAGGCAGCCTGTGGCTAAGTGAAGAAAGTTAATACATAATGACTTACTACAGCGCCTATACGGCACAAAAAAAGCATTGCCAATAGTATTAGCAATTTGTCAACATCTCACAAGTGCATTACGGTGGGGGCTCAGTGAGCCCATTTGTCACAACAGATGCCCCACACTCTGTTGCTTTGTTCACTCCAAATAAAACCACTTATAGACTTGTCATAAACAATTAGCAACGGACAAAGCCGTGTTGTTGATGATAAAGTCACGTGCGCTCGGTCTTGTTTTGCTGCTGGACTGCTGAAACACGTGCGGCTCGTCCACACGGTGGGATACGGGGGTGTCCAGAAAGGGGCCTCCTCAAAATGATTGGGGACATGTCAAAAGCAGCCACCTCCAGGCAGCTCCCTCAAACTCAATTATGAGCAAATGTCCCCAAAAAGACATTGCATAACACATTACATAAGGAATTAGTAGCTGAGGTGAAGAGGAGGAAGAAAGGGGACATTACAGTGTGGCCTCTGATATTGTCGTGGGACAAAGGAGAGGGATCAGAGAAGGTACCAGGAAAAAACTGAGCACATGGCAATGAACAACATCCATACATTTCAGTTCAATTCAGTGTATGTAAAAAGGCAAAAGGATGTTCCTCCTAAACGTTTCGTGAACAATTGTTACAGTTTTTTGTAACTTTCTACTGCAGCTCTGTTTAGCGATATTGTCAAAGAACTGTCACTAAACAGGCCCATGTATTTGATTCCATTGTTACCAAACAAAACTTAATGATATGTACACAGTCGGAATGACCCACATTTTATAAAAGGAACACTGTGTCGTTTTAACTTGTGTGGTCAATGAACTCTTCACCTAAAACAGGTTCCTTTGTTGTAGATATAGCAACTACAACAAAGGAATGCTCTGTAATAGTACTGTATTTACTTGCAGGTGTGAGCTGTATACTCAGGTATACAAGCTGGAGGCTGAAGATAAGTTGTGCAACCTACAGGTTATGTACACTGACAAACTTTCTGTAATGTCACTGAAAATGAAGGTCAGTGAGTGGACTACATGACCGTTGTGGAGCACATCACATTCAAAAGCCAGTTTCCTGAGACAGTGCGGGGCTCAAAGTTCAGCCCATTGAGTCAATGGTGTGCCCAGGTACTTGTACTGGGTCACCTGTTCCCCAGTCTCCCCATGAGTAGAGGCTGGGTCAAGACTGTGGCTATTTCTCCCAAAAAATGTATGGTCACATCTTTTGGTTGTCTTCATGTTAAGCAGAAATGAGATGATATGGACCCTCTTAATGCCCATAAGCCTAAACATCCTGAAGTTTAAGTTAGTCCATCATTAATTTTCTGTCTCGAATCTGGAAAAGGGTCCCTGGGGCTGGGTGTGCCTCCGTCACCCGCTGCACTTGACAGGGTGGGGCAAAGATATTGAAGGAAATGCAGAGGACAAGTTTCAGGGATATTGAAATATGGCTATATCTTACGGTGGCATCATGTTTAATTACCCCCTGACCTCATATACATTCTTCTACATTGATAACCCTGCAATGATGCAATAAAAATAGAAATGTGTAAAGTTTTACCAAATAGTTAGGCCTATTATTTATCAACCGCAGTCACAAGACGGTGCTGTGTCGAAAGTCAAGTTTGAATTCATGGACATGAAATCTGCCTCATCTTCAGCCTGTTTTGCACTCTTCCCAATATTTTTTTTTTCTGCAGTAAGAACATCTGCATGCAAATATGTGACAAACAGGCCACATGGTTTGATCAATCCTCAGTTGTGGTGCAGGCTGAAGCTGAGAACACAGACCCTTCACCTTCTCCTCTCTCTGTTTGTGCAGATGTCTGACCACAACAACAAAAACAGACTAACTATAGCCTCTGCGTTTGCTCAAAACACGAAGAAACAATGGCAAACTGTGGGAAAATACAGAGGAAATACTTAACTTGCATAAAATCTGTTATTCTTGTATTGTAAAATGTATATTACAACTTTGTGGGGAAAAGACCCTTTGCACAGTGCATCTGATCATAACGTCTTTTTCTTGATGAGGATTGCAGGCTAGAGGGTGTTACATTAGCGCTCCTTGTAAGTTGTGAATATGTGCTTAGAAAATCCATGTGAAGAATTAGGACGCAAGAGTTGTGTTAGGAAAGTTTGGACTGAGTTTGCGCCACAACTAAATATTACAATTTTACACGTTTCTTCCAAAAAACATTTTGTTCCATCCATCCATCCATTTTCTTCCGTTTTATCCAGGAGACAGCAGTCTCAGCAGAGATGCCCAGACTTCCCAATCCACGCACGGGCGGCACGGTAGCACAGCGGTTAGCGCTCGTGGTTCACAGCTAGAAGGTCCGGGTTCGATTCCCACCTGGACGGGGCCTTTCTGTGTGGAGTTTGCATGTTCTGCCCGTGTCTGCGTAGGTTTCCTCCGGGTACTCCGGTTTCCCCTACCACTAAAAACATGTACAATAGGCCCAGGGACTACAGGTGGAAATTAGCATAACCTGCTATAACCTGGTACAATGCATCTCTCCTTTCTGAGGCTAATGTATATTGTACACTGTCCTTGTTCAAATAAATAAAATTGCAACCTCCTCCAGCTGTTCTGGGGGACCCCGAGGCGACACGAGGCCAGCTCAGAGACATAGTCCCTCCAGCGTGTCCTGGGTCTTCCTCGAGGCCTCCTCCCAATAGGCCATGCCGTGAACAAGACCCCGAGATACTTGAACTCCTCCACTTGAGGCAAGGACTCTCCACCGACCTGAAGAGGGGAAGCCACCTTTTTTCCAGTGAAGAACCATTACTTTTTGTTGTTTATCAAAACCATAGTAGCACTTTTTGCTGAAGGTTTTATACAATGTTTCGCTCGAAAGTTTCCCATTGTGACCAATTTGCTCTTAACCCTAACACAAATGCAACAAAAAAGAAACAAACCTAGAAATTAAAAAAACAAAAACGCAACAATAAAGTTACAAAAATAGGACAAAAATGTGATGACGGGAATAATCTTCACTCAGTTTTGTAGGTCTTAGCTTTCAAATGAGCCGTTGCACTGGCCTACAGGCTGTAAGCTCCAGTCAAGAAGTTGTTAGATTTGGGTAATGCTGAACTGGAGAAAATACGCTCAGTTAAGGTGGGGGTTAAGAGGTTAAAATATTAAACTTTTCCATCATTCCTCTGTTCACTGGAATCAATACCAGTGTTTAGAAATCATAAATGCATATGTGGCAGTATGCCTGCAGGCGGGCACTGCCACTTGTTGTTTTGATGGTGATTGGCTGTGCGCGCCGGCCGTCACCTGATAAATGGCACTTCCGTTTATTATTTGACCTGCTTTTTTTTTCTCGCCACATTAATAATGTGGCAAGACGGGTTGGAGCTAGGTAGCTTTAGTGATGGAAAACTATAAACTTTACATTATTAAGTGTACTGTGACAACGCCACCGGAACATTACCATAAGTAAAGTACAACTACCATTACGGTTACACAGGTTTGTTTAAATTTATGACACTTGTTCCAAAGCAAAAATATAAGTTGATTGATTTCACTTTTTTTGTGTGTGATTAAAACAGTTTTAGTTGTTACTTAATTGACTTCACTTTAGGGTTTACTATTCAGTTCAGTAGTCAGTTCTTTTTGTTTACCAGCCAATTCACATTCCCCATTTTAGTCCACATTTAGTGAAATATTGGTAAAGCCAGGTCGCACAAGAAGCAGTCTTGAACAGTTGAAAAGTTTTAGTCCAACAGTTAATGGTGTTCAATTGTGGAATAAACTGGAGATGGATTTGAAACGATGTCCAAACATCAACCTGTTCAAATTTAAATACAAACAAAAGACTTTTGAAATATACAGACAAGAAGAAATGTGTTGCCACTAGGGGGAGCAGTAGGATGGATTATGTGTATTGTTCCTCTATAATCTGGAAGAGTGTTGCTGCTTGGAACGGTTGTCATTCTATTGCTCAAATTCACAAACAGAGAATTAGGGTTGGCAGGTTATGGATCTGTTGAGAGGAATCCTCCCAACGGGCTCTAAACCTTGTCTTTTAATGCACCACTCAGCATAGGAACATATTCTACAAAATCAGCTGTTAGGGCAGCCATGTGGGGGTTTGTTGATTGGGAGTTACTGCCCTCTTCATCTGGCCCGCTCTACACTTTGGCTTTTTAATGCACCACACTATGCAGGGCTTGCAGCATACTTCACATATAACTCAATTAAATAAATATATAATAATAATGATTATGGAAATTACACCCAAATTAAAATTATACTGAGAATGGTAATGACAACTGGAAAGTATCAAGATCTCAGATTATAATATCTATTAATGTACCTTCATAACATAAAAGTAACTCTCGGTTATCAAGGGTAAAAATCTGGAAGAAATATATTAAGGATCACATTTTTTTTTTTTTTTTTTGACTGCTTTGTTCTAGACATCGTACATGAAACGGGATTGTTGTTGTAGCTGTGCGTTGCTTCAATTAATTGTATAAACAGTTCATATATTATTATTTTTTTTGGTAAGTTTGTAAGTTGGTCTGTATGAATGTAGCTGCTTGAAATGTTCTTTTTTTATTTATTTTATTGCACTTGGGGGTGGGCAATCATAAGCTTTTGCTTCAGCCCACTCCTTTTGAGCACTATGTGTACTGCTCAAATAAACAAATAAACAAACAGTCCAGTAAACAAAACCTAAAACAGCGCGACAGTTGGTACGCCGTGTCTCTGGGCTCCAAACAGGTTAGCAGGGTGTTAGCGAAGGGCTGCAGCTACTGGGCTTGGCTGCACCTGAAATGAGGATGAGCGGGCGTGAACATACCGTTCCCTGCCTCGGGAGACCATGCAGAGCGTGACACTTTTAGGTCGGTCAGAGGTCCACACGGTGAATCCGACCAGGAAAACTGGACACTCAAGAACCACAGCAACGACAGCTAACTGCGCCACAGGCTAAAAGCAAGGACTAAATTTGCGCCGTCTGGACCAACAGCTGGAACTGAAACTTCTACTACAGCCTACCTTCACACACAGCCAAGTGGACATACAGAGCGAGGGGAGCCAGCATTTGAACACGCTCTACAGAGACACTGTTACACCACCATAAGCAACGCATACCACGCTGTCCCCCGCGCAGCACTCGGACTTTCAGATCACGTGATGGTCCACTTAATCCCCTCATACAGACAAAGACTGAAACTCGCTAAACCGGTAGTGAGCACATCAAAGAGGTGCACTCTGCTTCCATCAACCTGGATGAATACACGGACATCGTGACCTCATATTTCCAGTTCAATAAGGAGCGCATAGTACCAACGCGCACCGGAGTTTGTTGAGAATGATAAGCCCTGGTTCACACCCAAACTCCGGCAGCTGCGTAAGGAGAAAGAGGCGGCACACAGAAATGGGGACAAAAGCCGATACAGACAGGCAAAATACCAGTGGGAAATGCCAAATCTGTATATTCAGCCCGTCTTAAACAGCAATTCCCCTCAAACGACCCGGGAGCAGTGTGGAGGGGGCTTAAGGCCATCACAAACTATAAGCCCAAGGCCCCCCAGACTCTGAACGACCTGTCCCTCGCCCAGGGTCTGAATACACACTACTGCTGCCATGAGCGCCCATTAGCTCCTCACACTCCAGAGACTCCAAAGAACCCCTGACTACAGGCCGGTGGCACTGACATCTGTGGTCATGAAATCTTTAGAGCGCTTGGCCCTGCCCCACTTCAAGGACATCACTGCCCCCTCCTGGACACGCTGCAGTTCACCTACAGAGCCAACAGGTCTGTGGACGACGCAGTCAGTCTGGCCCTCCACTTCATCCTGGAGTATCTGGACTCACCAGGAACCTACGCCAGGATCCTGTTTGTGGACTTCAGCTCTGCCTTCAACACCATCCTCCCTGGACTGCTACGAGACGAGCTCTACCAGCTCAGCGTGCCCGACTCCCTCTGCAGGTGGATCACTGACATCCTGATGGACCGGAGACAGCGGATGCGGCTGGGAAGATCGTCTCGGACACTCGGACTACAAACTCCTCAGGGCTGTGTACTTTCCCCCTGGCTCTTCTCCATGTACACAAACTGCTGAACCTCCAGTCACCAGTCCGTTAAACTGATCACGCCTACAGAAGAGAGGTGGACCGGCTGGTGTCCTGGTGCAGCACAACAACCCGGAGCTGAACGCCCAGAAGACAGTGGAGATGATCCTGGACTTTAGGAAAGATACAGCCCCACCATCCCCGGTCGCCCTGGTAGACTCTCCACCCCCATCTCCATCGTGGACTCCTTCCGTTTCCTGGGCACCACCATCACCCAAGACCTCAGATGGGAGCCAACCAGCAAAGTCCATTCATTAAGCGGAAAACGAGGGAAAATGTTTGCCGCTAAAATCTGACGTTTATGTAACACTAGCAAGGTGTTTTAGACTACAGGTAAGCTTCAATGACAAAGCCAGGCAGTCAGTGTGGGTCCAAAAGCCCTATGGCAGAGTTTATTTACAATTAAACACAAACATACTAAAAGTAGTTGAATTTGAACTGTGGTGGTGTGGCCTCGAGCTGGGGAGAGAAAAGTATACTATTAATGAAAAGGGATATTGTTTAAATTAACAAAATAACACAGTAAACTACCTCAAAAATAAACGGCAACCAGCACTGAGCCTATAAAAGCACAATGCGATTAGTAAACAATAGCCAAGAGAACAATATTAACAAGATAAAAGCATACCTTTAAACTGGACTGTTAGGACCCTTAAAGAATATAAAATAATGTACATCATCAGAGTTTTGTTTACAATAATGATAATATAGAAAAGTCTTAAACCTAAACATTTCTTCAGCTCACCAGAAAGCAACATGTGCACAGGCCTGCTCAGGAAGAGGAAGTGGGCATGTGTAGCTCCTTCTTCTTCTTCTTCTTCTGTTTGGTTTATTGGCAGTTGGCCACCTGCGTCGGAGCATTACCGCCACTTACTGGACAGGAATGTAAGTCATTGAGAATGGTCAGAGGGAAACCGGGAAACCTCGCGCTCAGTAACAAAAATAAAATTAAAATAAATGTGTAGCTCCTTCCTGTATAGACTGTCATGTGATGTGATCACATGACCAGACCTGTCCCTGCCACATTTAGTAAATTGATTTGTGTAAAATGTCCAATGGTCATTTGCACCAACAAGTCGACACTGCACTGTAGAACATTTTTAAAGCCCATAAGCCATCAACAATCCCGTTCTCTGAAACGGTGTCAAATATTGTATTTTGGTTGTACCTTTTAAGACAGATAATTCCCACTGTTGCCTGCAGAATGTTAGGGCTCGTAACCGTTGGACCCAGAAACGCACTCAACACCCAGAACGAGAATCAAAAGTGAATTTATTAAAACAAAGTGTCCTCTAGGCTTGGCTTGGTCGTAGGGGTGGCTCCAGAGCAGGCTCAGGGTCTGGAAGAAAACAGATGTCCAAAATCAAAAATAGAACCTGGCAAAAAGTCGTACATAGTAGAGGTGACTGAGCAGAAGTACCGCAACATGGAACGGAACAATCCCACGATGAGTGGAGGTGAGTCAGAGGTCTTTGTATTGCAGTGATGAGTGATAGATGCCAGGTGTGCCTGCTCGGAGTCCACGCCCCACCAGGGCCAAGCCTAAAAGAAAAACAAAAGGCCACAAGAGGGAGACAAAACGAAGGCACATAAGGCCAGAAACATAACACAGAAGGCGCTTTAACCAAACACTGAGCTGTAAACCGGTGCCGACCTTACTAATAAAGTTTGCTATCCATACACAGAAAATTATTTACATTTTAAAACGTAAAATATCAAGGCTGAGATGCCTAAAAGCAGGTTTTATGGGCCCTAAACATGCATGGTGTTTTGCCTTTGAAGTGGATTCTGAGCAATAAACTAAATAGTAAATAAACTTAATTAACACATAAATAAAATGTACACACAAAACGTATGTCATGCATTTAAACATTAGAATACATACTTCCCTTGGTCTGCTAACCCCTTAAAGCAGTCACCTCAATCAAACCTGCTGACAATGTGTTCAATGCATGTCAGTTACACAAGATCTGTGTGTCTTTGAGGGGAGCAGCAGCGTAACAGGTATGTCCCAGCACTGTTTATTTAACCCAAAGGAAAAAGGCCTAAGAAGGACTCCTGTGGGTGGTTATGTAGGTGTGAAACAGTAATGGTGGCGAAGTTCAACCTAGTTTAGCAGGAGCCTTCACACTGTAAATTGTGATTAGTAAACCTTACTTTGTGTGCAGACACAAATTGCCACAATTTAATTTAGTAACTGTAAAACAATTAAAGTGTGCTGCTCTATATGATCAAGGAAACCTTACTCTTCACAAAGTAAAGTTTACTCTAAATCAATGAATCTTTATCTATAAGCGCCTGATTAATGAAACTTGTAATAACCTTAGTATTGTACAATGTATGTATATTGTAAAACAATATCACCCAACATTTCTAGTTGTGTAATAAAACAAGTTGGTTAGAACAAAAGAACATTTATGTTTTTAAATGAACAAACCATTTTCTTAAAAAAAAAAAAAAGGAGAAATTAGACATCCGTAATCTCTTGAACAGACAAATGTAAAATGTTTTTCTCTGTTCATTTCAGAACAGATTATATCTGAATTCCTCCAGTACTTTATCTAAAAATGGCTCAACTATTTCAGGAGCACATGGTTCTACCTCAGAATCTAGCTGATCAGCGTACAAGTTGTTTTGCTCTACATTGGTATCCTCACTGTGACCCTCAGTGTCAGAAGATTGCAAAACAAAGTATCTATTTCCTGCAGACATGTTTTCTAAAAGAATGAAACTAGGAAAAAGTTGACTGCCATTCATTTATACCACAGGTGATACTAAAACCTGGCTGAAATAACTTAAGATTGCACTTGGGGCACTGGTATAGTTGTGGCATGGTGATCCAGCACAGATGGTTGATGATTCTACGGTTACAGTTCGAGTACAGTTATTGGTAGAGTCTTGTCTCCCTCTTCCACAATGCGCCTCTGAAGAAGGCTGTGGTGGGTATGCAATGTTGAAAACGAAGTACATACTGAAGGCTGTAAGGAAGGCTTCTACACCATCTACTTTCACCACACTGGGCTCAGCACTGGTCGTCACCAATTTCCAATCGTTCTTCAGTTGAATGGTTGTATAGGGTTTAGCAGGATCCCCTAAATAAATGAAAACAAAACAAGGTAACCTATCAGCAATTTCACATAAATAACATGAACTAGACCTCTAGCTTGTGTTCTTCCATCACATTTCGACTATCAGAGCGAGAAGAACCTTCTGAAGATAGAAGCAAAACATCCCCAACTCAACCAACCCAGGTTGGTATCTTTACTTTATAGCATATGAAGATCACGTCTTAAATGATAAAATAACAAGGTGTACACAGAATTTAGACCTTTTAAATTTAATAAAAAACTAACATTTACCATACAGTACACATCTCAAGACACAGATTTCTGTAAGTCAAATTTTTATTTCTAAATAAAAAAAAAACATACTTGGTTGGATCAGTGTCGACTAAGAAAATTATTAATTTGATTTATCAATTTTTTTTACAAATAAACCCATGGTGCCCATTAAACTAGGCCTATGGGCATGAGCCATGTCCTGAAACGGCCCATTACCTGTACAAAGTTAAATGGCTGTAATGGCTGTCAGCTGCAGCGTGACTTCTCTCATGTGAGAAGCTTTACTCTCTTTTGGATGTGTCTGAGAACATGGGAACATTGCTGGTCTCACACGAAGCCCCCTACGAAGACTATGGTAGTGTCTTTACACGGGGTACCCCTGTCCCGGCTGTGGTCACTTCCTGCATGACCGGAGGACGAATGTGTTCCTGATGGTCAATACATTATGACATCACTGTAATTAAGAAAAAAATTGAGTTTGGAGATAGCCAAGAGTGATACTGGATATTGGACCCAAAGGTCTAAACCAAAGTAAACCAAGCTAAAAGCAGGCACATTCTCGCTCTTTTGAACACACTTTTTATTTATGCGTTTGGTGACTCTTAAATGAAATCTATAAGAATGAACCATTCATAAATTTTACATGTGTGATAGTTTGACTGTTATGGTAGAATAGTTCTCCAACTGTCCCCTAGGGGCACTGGACTTTTTACTATAAAAAGGTCCAGTTCAGCAGTGCTTTTCCTCTAGCCCTTGCACTTCCTGCTTTAGTCTTACTGGGAGCGGTGCTTTATGAGAGCAGTATTGCTTCTGTTCCGGGGGAGCGCGTCAAGCGCATGCTGACAGCAGCTGTGAATTGGGTGTGTGTGTGACCCCAACTGTCCATTGTTGCCCAGAGCATTTGCCCTTTAAACGGACGTAGGAAGCGGTCCTGTATTCTTTGAGGCCGTTCCCAGTAGGCCCACCATGGCTGCCTTGCATCACATCGTTCTCTTCATCTTCTTGGTTTTCATGTGCAGGTGTTGTGTGCAGCTAAATGGACATCCATTGTGTTTTGTTATGATCACTTTGTTTAAACCAACCTGGAAATAACCCTTTTTTTTTTCAATTTTGGGGGAAAAGAAAGAAAATACAAACCAAAAATATATAAACTAAAACAAAGTATTGCTATGAATAAATCATAAGTAATTGAACTGTTGCCTTCCTCTTTATTTTTCAACCTACTTACCTGTGTCCTTCATCTGTTACTGTAAATGTGAGGTAAAACTCGGATCACTACACATGTAATGTCCGACTATGCTGATCAGAGAAAACCACTCAAACCAGTCTTGTCTCAATATACATGACTACAATAGGCAAGCCGATTGAGTTTGGGAACAGCTCAAATCTCGGCTGATTAAGTGTATCATTTCCAGTTGACCTTTGCCTAGCTTGTGTTTGTTATGTTAGTTTGTTATGTGCGTTCATGCCCAGAGTTCTGTCTGACCATGCAGTGTAGGGGGACAAAAATGCAGAGCCAGGTTCTGGTTTTAAAAGATTACATTTTATTACAAAGGTTTAAAATGTTAAGCACACAGCACCACAGCACACACACACATCCAGACCAGACTGTTGTTTTTTGTTCTTTTCGGCTGCCCGACGTTATCTTAACACACCATTTTCAGACCAGTCAATGTCGAAACCCAAGCTCTTCTGCAGCGGTAAACTAAACAGATATTTGTATCATGTATCATGATGTAAAATGTAGCTTACCGAAGATGAATTGAAAGAGTACACTGAACCCCGGTTTTAGGATGTTTTCAAGGTATTATCAAAGTGGTTCGCTTAATATAAATTATGAAACCATAATGTTACTTTGGAAGCCTGCAAGCCCTCACCGACTCTTATCACTGTAAACACTGATCAGAAAGTGCATAGCTCTAACGCGAAGGAGAATGTCCTCAGATGAGCTTTTTAAGATCACGACAGAGGGCAGAAGCGCTCCTATGTTCTGGTGTGCCTAAATGATAATTCTTAGGTGTACTGGTGCAACCAACTGGAGCCCTGGTTTTGGCAATCCTGTTCTCGTCACATGAGGCGGGACATCCAGCTAACCCTTCGTTCATGTAACTGCTGTGACTGTCTGCTGGTCTAAGTCTCCATTTGCCTTGTGCATAAATGTTCACTTAAGTGTACCCCACTAATGGCTTAATATAATCTACCACAATAACAGAAAAGAATACTATGAAATGAATGTGATGTTTTTAACTGATTACACCACAGCATACAAACTTAAAATGTACTCAACTACTTAAACTATGACTAGTCGGAGCACAACATGGTCATTTATTAACTTGTTCATGTTCAACTATGTGTGGCAAATAACTATGGTGTGGCAAATAACTATGGTATTTAGGTAATGGTCAATTTAACCTTTAGGTGTTAATAACATGCATTTGTTGCCTAATAATACAATAAAGAAAAGGGTACATTAGGTTATTCAAATCAAAGCAAATCAAATCAAATCACAGAGCCCCCTTATGAGACCTACCAGAGGCCATGACAGTGAGTCCGACTGGGAGCACTGTACTTCATGGAAAATCATGGAAAGTAAACCAGAAGGTATAACAAGGTTTATCCCTGAGGCACTCCTGCAAAATGTGTAATGTAAAATGTGTAAAATCGCATCTGTAGAGAACAGTTTACTTGAACACACTGATTATGTTCTTTTTTACTACGCTTTCATTTTTGGAGATTTTTAGACCATGAAACTGCTATCCACTTTCACCAGAGATATTATGGGACTCTTGTGTTGCTTCCTGAGTGGTTCCTTGTGATGATTATTAGGCTGGAAATAGATTTCATGAGGTCTTGCTGCTAAAATAGAGAAGTTTGTGTTTTCAATTTGTATGGAGCGAATGTCTTGTTATCGTTTTAGCCAGTGTTCCAAGGTCGATGTCAAAGTAAGAACTTTTCCATACAGCGAGGGAGAATCATGTTATAAAACAAAATGGATCTGTTGAAACTGTATTTCCAGTGGAGCTGTCTTGTCTTTTCCATTTCTTTATTTAACCATTGGGACTTTTTGAATACACTCCTCACTACTCAGATAATGAATACGGAAATTTTATCACCATATTGACCAAGAGCTGTTTCAGGACATTTTTCACACAGGCTCTAGTTGGGTCGATTTATAGGGAATTTAGGCCCGAGAGCGGCACGTTAGGGTCAGTGTGAATCTAACCGCAGCACTTTAAGCCAGTCTAAACAGCACATGTTGACCCTCCAGACTGGCTTCGAAGTGCAAGAGAACATTCTGCACTGCTTTCATCTCCAGGTGGTTGATGCGTCTCAAAGGCAAGGACCAGTTGCCGCCTGCAGAGTGATGACCCAGCACGCCGCCCCAACCAGTCAGGGAGAAGTCTGTGAACACCTCCACATGACGGTCCACTTTGTCACGCCCCTGGCTGTGACTGTGCTTCCCTGTTGTCTGTTTCCCCTCCCTTCTCTCCTGCCTGTGTGTTTGTGTGTGTGTGTGGGCGGAGAAACCTGGCTGCTGCAATTGCTCACCTGCTCCAGATCTGCAATCAAGCTGTGGCCTTCAAGAAGCTGCCTCCACAGTCGGAGGCTGCCAGATTGTTCCGTCAGCTATGGTGATTGTTAGTTGGCCGCTCTGTCTAAGAGTACCTTGTTGGATATTTCCAGTTTGCCTGTTCCTTTTGGGAAACTCGTACTTACCTCCGTCCTGTGTTCCTCCTAGATCCAGCTCTGAAGATCCCAGCCTGCAGCAGTCCACTCCTCCCAGCTATTCCCTGGTGACCAGCCCCGACTTCTACCCTCATCTTGTTTTTTGGACAATAAACGCACAACCTTTGTGTAACTGCAGTCTGAGTCTACTTTTTGGGTTCAACCAGCTCAGTCGTCACAGAACAATCTGGCCACAAAATGAACCCAACAGATTCAGACTCGATTTCACCCTCCTCCATAGACCCAGAACAAATCCAACATGCTCTGGCCTCCCAGGGCGTCCTCGTCGGCCGGCACGAACAGGCACTTAACGAGGTCATTGATCAGCTCCGAGGATTGTCCGCCAACGTGTCCCAGATTGGTCACCACGTGAACCAGCTCTCAACTGTCCTTGCCTCCTCCGCTGCAGCCAGCACAACTAACCCCTCTCCACCAGCCACTACTGCTCAACCTATTTTCCGCACCAGAGACACTCCACAGTGGGCTTCAGCTTCCCGGGAACCTCATATCCCCACTCCAGAACGTTACTACGGTGACCTTGGTTCCTGTGGTCGCTTCCTCCTCCAGTGCTCCCTGGTTTTTGATCAACAACCCGACACCTATGCCTCAGATAAGTCACGCATTTCATTTGTTCTTAGCTTACTGGGGGGTAAAGCCTCTCAATGGGCCACGGCAGTATGGGAGGCTAACTCCCCCATCTGCCATTCCTACAGAGATTTTTCTGGTGAAATGAGAAAGATTTTCGATCACCCGGTTAGAGGCAAAGAGGCTGCGAGACATTTACTTGCTTTACACCAGGGCTCGTCCTCTGTTGCTCAGTACGCCATAGACTTTCGTATCCTCGCTGCAGAAAGTGGATGGGGTGACGCGGCCCTGCAGGGAGTCTTTATGAGGGGGTTAGCGGAAAACGTGAAGGATGAACTTGCTGCCCGAGATGAGACTGAGAGCCTCGAGGAGCTTATTTCCCTAGCCATTCGTCTTGATAACAGACTTCGAGAGAGACGCAGAGAAAAAGTTTCACGCCAGCCTGTGTCTCGTCTGGCTTGTACTCCTGTTGCTACCGCTTCTTTCTCACCCGTACCTACTCAATCTCCACCTGTGCTTTCCAATCCTCTCAAACCTGTTGAGACTGAAGAACCCATGCAGTTGAGCCGAACATCCTCTCCCCAGTCATTCACCCCGGACCGGCTCCCGCTCCAGGCCTCGCTGCATTGGTGTGGTGAGTCCATTCCACTTCTCGCTTTTGTTGATTCTGGGGCTGATGACAACTTTATAGACTCTACTTTAATCAGCCAAGCTAAGATCCCCATTGAGTCCATAGAGCCCCCCAGAGAAGTTAATGCTTTAAATGGGGAGCATCTAGCGAACATCACCCATCGAACTTCTCCCATAACCCTTGTTCTGTCTGGAAATCACAGAGAGGAAATCCAGTTTTTAGTCATCTCATCCCCACACGCTCCAGTAGTTTTGGGACTCCCATGGCTAAAACTCCACAATCCCAACATTGATTGGTCTGCTAATAGGGTAACCAGCTGGAGTGTATTCTGCCACTCACATTGTCTCCGTTCCGCCATTACACCCGGTAAGGCCATCGTGCCTTCCCATAGTCCTCCTGATTTATCCAATGTTCCCTCAGTTTACCATGACATTGGTGAAGTTTTTAGCAAACAGAAAGCGCTCGCCCTACCCCCTCACCGCCCATATGATTGCGCCATTGATTTGCTTCCAGGGGCCCCGTTGCCTACCCGCCGTCTGTATAAACTGTCCCGTCCAGAGAGAGAGGCCATGGAGCTGTACATTAAGGATTCATTAGCGGCTGGGTTGATTCGTCACTCCTCTTACCCTGTAGGAGCCGGATTCTTTTTTGTTGCTAAAAAAGACAAGTCCTTGCGCCCCTGTATAGACTATACAGGCTTAAACGACATTACCGTCAAGAACAAATACCCTTTACCTCTCATCGACTCCGCGTTTGAGCCCCTTTACCAAGCCACGGTTTTCACTAAACTTGACCTAAGGAACGCATATCATCTAGTCCGCATTCGCCAAGGGGACGAGTGGAAGACAGGGTTTAACACCCCAATAGGTCATTTCGAATACCTTGTGATGCCTTTTGGCCTCACCAACGCCCCTGCAGTATTCCAAGCCCTTGTTAATGACATACTAAGGGATATGCTGAACAAGTTTGTCTTTGTTTACATTGACGACATTCTAATTTTTTCCCAAAACCTCCAGGAACATATTCAGCACGTCCGGTTGGTTCTGCAACGTCTCCTAGAAAATAAGCTGTTTGTGAAAGCGGAGAAATGTCAATTTCATGCTTCATCTGTTGACTTTCTGGGCTTTGTCATCGAACAGGGACACTTAAAGGCTGACCCTGCTAAAGTAAAGGCTGTGGCAGAATGGCCCAGACCAGAGACCCGCAAGCAACTTCAACGCTTCCTCGGTTTTGCCAACTTCTACCGCAGGTTCATCAAGGACTACAGTAGAAAAGCGGCCCCACTGACTCGTCTTACCTCCGCTGCTGTCCCGTTCATCTGGTCTAGTGAGGTTGACACTGCGTTTTCCACTCTGAAAAGATTTTTTGTTTCCGCTCCTGTTTTGTGCCATCCAGATCCGTCTAGGCAATACGTTGTTGAAGTCGATGCCTCGGATTCCGGAGTGGGGGCCGTCCTCTCCCAGCGGTCTCCGATAGACCAAAGACTCCATCCGTGCGCCTATTTTTCCCGCCGCCTCTCGTCTGCTGAGGTGAACTACGATATAGGCAACCGAGAGCTCCTGGCGGTGGTGTTGGCCTTACAGGAGTGGAGGCATTGGCTAGAGGGAGCGGAGCATCCATTCATTGTTTGGACAGATCACAAGAACCTCTCTTACCTCCGTTCTGCCAAGAGACTGAACTCCCGTCAGGCCAGGTGGGCATTGTTCCTAGGGAGGTTTAATTTTGTTCTTACTTACCGTCCTGGATCCCGCAACGCCAAGCCAGATGCTCTGTCTCGCCAGCACACTCCAGATGAACCTGAGGGGAAGGCCGATCCCATTATCCCATCCGGCTATGTTGTTGACAATCCTGATGCCGTGGTTGAAAATCCCTCTTCTAGCCTGTTGGGAGCGGTGCACTGGGACATCGAAAGAAGAGTCAGGGAGGCCCAAGGCACCCAACCCGACCCAGGAAATGGCCCTGCTAATAGTTTATTTGTTCCTGATGCTGTCCGATCTCTGGTCCTCCAATGGGGACATTCCAGTAAACTCACCTGTCATCCTGGCTACCACCGAACTCTGGCCTTCCTCAAACAGAAGTTCTGGTGGCCCTCCATGTGTCAAGACACCCGTGCCTTTGTTTCTGCCTGTTCTGTCTGTTCCCGCAGTAAAGCCCGCCATGAACCACCAGCTGGTCTTCTCCATCCACTGCCGATTCCCAGCAGGCCATGGTCTCACATAGCTGTGGATTTCGTGACTGGGTTACCACCATCAGAGGGTAACAATACTATTCTTACCATTGTAGATCGCTTCTCAAAATCTGTGCACTTTGTCCCTCTGCCCAAGTTGCCTTCATCCACTGAAACAGCCAAATTATTGGTTAATCATGTGTTTAGGCTGCATGGTATTCCCGTGGACATCGTCTCGGACCGCGGCCCCCAGTTCACTTCACAAGTCTGGAAAGCTTTCTGTCAGGCGCTGGGGACGGGCATCTCACTCACCTCCGGTTACCATCCTCAATCCAATGGGCAGACAGAGCGAGCAAATCAGGACCTCGAAGCGGCTCTACGTTGTGTCTCTGCTCGTAACCCCTCCACGTGGAGCTCCTTTCTCCCCTGGGTAGAGTACGCCCACAACTCTCTTGTGACCTCCGCCACAGGCATGTCCCCCTTCATGGTTGCCCTTGGTTTCCAACCACCTGTTTTTCCGGACCAGGAATTGGAGGTGGCAGTCCCGTCGGTTGAGGCCCATCTCAGGCGCTGCCGCCGTATTTGGAAGGCGGCTCGTGCGGCTCTCAGACGTACCGCTGCCCGGAACCGGAGGTTGGCAGACCGACACCGCAAGCCATCGCCTGCCTACTGCCCTGGACAAAAGGTCTGGTTATCGTCGCGCGATCTCCCTCTTCAGGTGGAATCGCGCAAGTCTGCGCCCAAATTTGTGGGTCCTTTTGAAATTGAGAGGGTGATTAATCCGTCGGTTGTTCGTCTCAAGCTTCCGCCGTCTATGAATGTCCACCCATCGTTCCATGTGTCCCTCTTGAAGCCTGTTTCGTCCAGTCCTCTTCACCCTCCGGCCGAGCCCCCTCCTCCCGCCCGGATCATCGATGACCATCCTGCGTTCACTGTTCGGCGCATTTTGGAAGTTCGTCGCCGTGGGAGGGGCTATCAATACCTTGTGGACTGGGAGGGGTATGGCCCGGAGGAACGTTCTTGGGTTTCGCGTCGGTGTATCCTGGATGCCTCCCTCCTCCGTGATTTCTACAGGTCGTTCCCTGACAGGCCTGGTAGGACGTCTGGTGACGCCCGTTAGGGGGGAGGGGTACTGTCACGCCCCTGGCTGTGACTGTGCTTCCCTGTTGTCTGTTTCCCCTCCCTTCTCTCCTGCCTGTGTGTTTGTGTGTGTGTGTGGGCGGAGAAACCTGGCTGCTGCAATTGCT
This sequence comes from Proterorhinus semilunaris, assembly GCA_021464625.1. Taxonomy (NCBI): domain Eukaryota; kingdom Metazoa; phylum Chordata; class Actinopteri; order Gobiiformes; family Gobiidae; genus Proterorhinus; species Proterorhinus semilunaris. The sequence goes on from CM038343.1 coordinate 13,866,645, forward strand.
CACCTGCTCCAGATCTGCAATCAAGCTGTGGCCTTCAAGAAGCTGCCTCCACAGTCGGAGGCTGCCAGATTGTTCCGTCAGCTATGGTGATTGTTAGTTGGCCGCTCTGTCTAAGAGTACCTTGTTGGAAATTTCCAGTTTGCCTGTTCCTTTTGGGAAACTCGTACTTACCTCCGTCCTGTGTTCCTCCTAGATCCAGCTCTGAAGATCCCAGCCTGCAGCAGTCCACTCCTCCCAGCTATTCCCTGGTGACCAGCCCCGACTTCTACCCTCATCTTGTTTTTTGGACAATAAACGCACAACCTTGTGTAACTGCAGTCTGAGTCTACTTTTTGGGTTCAACCAGCTCAGTCGTCACACACTTGACCTATTCGTACTCCCTTTTGGAGCCGACTGCGGACCAGCCAGAAGGCAATGTCGTTCCGCGCCGCCGGGGGAACCTGCACCAGCCTCGACATCCCTCTGAGACGGGAAAACCACCTCTGGAGGGTCCTCATATGCAACAGGCCCAGCTTCACCACCTGGTGAGCTGCCGCCATCATGCTCAGCAGTGAGCGGATCCGCTGAGGGCGGATCTGAGGCCCGTCGAGTGCGGCCCGACCTAGGTCCAGTATTGTTGCCTGCCTGTGGTAGTTTTGGGTGCGCTTCCCCTCCCTGCCTATAAAAGGCCACTACCTTCAACCGATCCTTCCCTCACCTGACCTCCCACCCCGTGACGTCACACCCTGGTACAGCTGTCATGGCGGCGAGACGGGGGCTCCAAGCTGCTGTTGGGCACAATAAGGTGCACTGGAGCTTCTGAGGGAGTCAAGTGCAGTAGCTAGAGATGGTGGCGCGGGCATCATGGGTAAGCGTTGGAGCCGTCTCGTGGTTTGAGCCGCCCTATTCTTTCTAGTCCTCGGCGGCTCGGACAGTTGCGATTGTGTCGCCAAAGGGTGGCGCGGCATCGCTGTACGTCTCGGCTTCTGCTGGCGGGAGTCTTCCCCTTTTTCTGTGTGCACTGTGCGGCCTTTGGATCCGGGCGCACAGCGGTAACCACTGGACTCACTAATGGGACTGCATTATGATGTTTTTGTTATACCCAGTTTTAAAGACGTTTGAAGACATTCATTTTATACGCTGTTTAAGACATTCCTTTTAGCGTTTAAAAGCGTTTTATATAGCTAAAATAAATTAACATAAGAAAATCGACTTCTGTCCTGTAATCATGTGTTTCTGTCACATCAGTCAACGTTTCGTGTATAGAACAAAATCTTTAAAAATCTTTAACCAGTGGCGTTGTCACTGGTTAAACCAGAAAGAACATAAGTGTATAAAAAATATCACCATTCCCGGGGTCCTGGGGTCCCTGCTGCTGCGGACTGAGATGTGGAGCCAGCTGAGCTGACGTCTTCGGAGCAGCCTCCATACGCTTAACCAGCGCCTGGATGTCTGGGCCAAACAAGGACGTAGTAGACAGCGGCAGGTCCAGGAGGCGCCGCTTGTCCATATCCTTGAGCGAGGACAGACCAAGCCAAAGTTGCCGACTGGCCACTTGTGCCGCGCACATGGTACGGCCGCTATCAACCGCGAGCCCCCGAAACAGGCGGAGAAAGGTCGCAGTGGTGTCCTCTACCTCCTCGATGTCCGTCCAAGAAAGCTGGTCTCGACCACGCACCAGACTATCAAAGGAGGCCGCGAGGAGGGTCATGTTATTTGCCAACGCCACAACCAGAGCAGCGTTGGCATAACACCTGTTGAACGTGGCCATGGTTAGCTAATTGTCCCGCTTGGAGGGGAAAGCAGCGCCAGACCACGGTGAGGACGAGGGCAGCAGAGACAGCCGGACACCGTCCTCAATGGGTGGAACCCCGGACATCTTTGACCACTCGTCCACACCAGCGTAAACCCCGTATGCCAGGGCCGGGGATTTTGCTGCCATGGGCTGGGACCACTCACGCTGTGCATAGTGCAGCAGTGGTTTCATCCGTGGAGCAACGACATCAGGTTGAGGCTGCCGGGACGGGGTGACGAGGCTCTGGAGATAATCAGCTTCCGGAGCAAGGGGCTGAGGGGGAAACTCCACTTGCATTCTGACCGCAGCAGACTCATTGCAGGTGCGAGTCCTCCATTATCCGTTGAATGCTTGCTTGTAGACATCTTCGCATAGATTTCTCAAAGGCGAGCTGAGAGAAAAAGGAGCAGAGTGGTGGGATGGGTTCACTTTTATAGGACCTGGGGTGTGCCAGGCTCATAGGGTGATTGGAGCTGTTAGATCGTTTGATCTTCTCAGGCGGGAAGCGGAGCTTCCGAGAGATTATACATCAGCGAAAGCCTAAAGGGCTGAAGCAACATATGAAATAGTCCACTCCGGTCGGGTGTAGCTTTATACTGGAAGGTGACTTGGCTGAGGTCTATGCACATACAGTAGACTGCCAGCTTATGCTCTGCAGCTGTCTATTCTCAAGTTCATAAAGTATTGAACACACACAGGAAGAAAATGGACGCCTGGATGTAAAACAGGCTTGGTTAGACTGAGAGTTAAGGTACACAAATGCTGGATTTTGTTTCATATGCAAATAGGATGTAGCCTTAACCTATTATAACCCAAATCAAAAAGGTTACAGCCTATAGGCCAGTGTAACGCCTTATTTGAAAGCTTCAAAATTGATCTAAACTGATCTTTTCCCTCACATTGTTGTTGTGTTGCCGTCACTTTTTCAACTTTTTTTTTATCATCACTTTTGTCACATTTTTGCCAAACTGGAAAAAATGTGGTCTGTTTGGTGGGGGTAAAGAGATTAATTAAAATGCACAACCTTCTGTATTTTGCACAGATATTTGTCCTGTTTTTCATACGCATATATAGATTTTTTTCATCTCTGGGCATTGATTAAAGGCCCAGAAGATCACCAGATAGGAGGTTTAGTTTGTGTATTTGCTGCGACTGGGTTTAGTTTAATTAACTCTAAAAACTGCCATTACAGCGCATTACATAGACCAAACACTAGCGAAAATCAGATCCAATCGTTTCAAAGGAGTTCACCCCTCCCACCTGATAACGGAGCTCAATTGTGAAGATCCAGACCCTTGTACGAAAAGAATTGAGTACGAGGGGATGGTAAAACCAGGCGTCAGGACCGGAATAAATAAATAATGCACAAAGTTCTAAAGCAAGTTTGAGCATTGGGAAAAGCAAGTGTTTAATGCCTCTCCATTATTGCTTTTATTGCCACTGAAATAAACAGGAAATCTCAGACATCCAGGACAATTCTTCAAGCCTTCATGTTCTATTTCCATTATTTTGTTAGAAAGGATGAACCCGTAAAGAGTAGGAAGAAGGCAGTTATCGCGTATAAACGTGCAGTAATGTGATCAGTGATCACTGTAGTCTCGTTTTCCCCAAAGCATTTCGTCTGTACCACTGTGCTTTCGAATTGACCATGATCTGGGAGCGTTCCCTTTTTCCCTTCATCCTGCTGGAACGAAGGAATGTACACAAACAGTTGAGGAAACCAAGTCAAATAAACCTTTAAATGTAGACGCTGCCAAGTAGGTGATATAGTCCTATATTAAACTGAACAAAAACACATCGAAGAAAAGAGTGCACGGTAGACTTTGTGAGTGGAAAACCCAACTTGCAGTTCCCCAGATTCATGGAAACTGATTCTGAAGACACTTGCCATCCTCCTGACAGGCGTGATGTCCTTTTCCAAGCTAACACATGTTCAAGGCTGGACTCAAAACCATGACTTTCCAGTTCCCAGACAAAACGCTTTTATCCTGGCACCGATTGACTTTGAAAATGTTTGGAAATTATGACAATTGCATGTTAAACACAGCATAGGAATTCCACTGAGTGCTATATCTGACATACTGTTACGGAGGCAGTATGCCAGGAGTCAAGCGCTTTGGACAGTAAGGTATAGATCCTTGCTGAATGGCTTTTGGGGACAGGACAAAGAGACACTGCACCTCTCACTGCAGAAAAGCAACACACAGCAAACTAGCCAACGAGTGGTGGTGGGGACGTGATCTCCAAAACAGTGGTTCTCAGTGGTTAGAGGAATTAACAACCATAAAGAGAGAAAGTCCTAAAAGCAGTGCTTAATTTGTAAATTTGTATTTTCAGGAACGCTTTTGGTCTGGTGTTATGGATTCGGGGAACAGGCCATAACATTTGCCGGAACACTCTCATTAAACACCATTATATCAGATCAAATATTTGCCGGATCCCCCTAAATATTTGCCGGATCCTTTACCCTGAAAAACTGAGAATTGGGGGAATGCGTTCCCAAAACGGGGGATCAAATTAAGCACTGCCTTAAAGGCAATGTTCTCTATTTTACATACATACAGTAAGTGTTGGGTTTATTTCAAGACCAAACCTTCATTGAAGGAATGAGCTGAAACTTAATTATAACTCTGTATTACTGGTTAACACCAAGAACACTGCAAAACTTGCTCAAATACTTAATGAGTTTGTTACTATAACATTTTTATAGTGACAAACTCATTAAGTATTTGACATTTTTGCTCCATTTTGCCAAGATGTGCAGCCCCGTTTTATAATCTTTAAACTGTACCTGATTTGTATCACTTATATATATATATATATATATGTGTGTGTGTGATTTAAGTTCCCTACCTACCTGTGATCTGACAGATACACAAGAGCCGTCCTAATACTAAACAAACTTTATTTTAATTTGTATACACTAAGAAAGAAAGAAAGAAAGAAAGAAAGAAAGAAAGAAAGAAAGAAAGAAAGAAAGAAAGAAAGAAAGAAAGAAAGAAAGAAAGAAAGAAAGAAAGAAAGAAAGAAAGAAAGAAAGAAAGAAAGAAAGAAAGAAAGAAAGAAAGAAAGAAAGAAAGAAAGAAAGAAAGAAAGAAAGAAAGAAAGAAAGAAAGAAAGAAAGAAAGAAAGAAAGAAAGAAAGAAAGAAAGAAAGAAAGAAAGAAAGAAAGAAAGAAAGAAAGAAAGAAAGAAAGAAAGAAAGAAAGAAAGAAAGAAAGAAAGAAAGAAAGAAAGAAAGAAAGAAAGAAAGAAAGAAAGAAAGAAAGAAAGAAAGAAAGAAAGAAAGAAAGAAAGAAAGAAAGAAAGAAAGAAAGAAGAGTCTCTGACATCACTGGTCGCTTATGGTTCTGGGAGGCTTTTGGGGAGGACCGGGAGCCCCCCAAAAGCAGCAGCAGCGCGCACTGGTGTAACACGACGCTCATCACATGGCAAATGGAAATTTCCACTCCGCCGCTTGTTAAATGGGACGGCTCTCCAAGTCTGCTTTTCACTCGTGCGCCTCCTCCTCCGCCTGCGGCAGCTGTCCGCTACACTCACTTCACTGCTTTGGGTAAGCGCTCACTCCCTCTACTCGTGTGCTTCTTCTGTGGAAATGTGTGAATGTTTCTACTCTGGCCCACCATATTTGATTTCCTGGCAGCGAGCGGTTTGGTTTAATTGGATTTGCCCCGGGATTGGTATAAGGATGCTCTTTCTACGTGCGCCCAAGCTTTCGCCAGCTATCACCGTTCACCTGTATGAGTCAAGCGCTTCTACTCTTTTTTTTTTTTTTTTTCAACAGACTGATTAAGCTTGAGGATGTAAATGGCGAGTAGCATGTTTAAGCTATTATTGACACGCTGTAGCCACAAGCAACAGGATAGCAATGTGCAGTGCGCTTCCTGCAGGGTGTTGCTCTGCGTAAAGTGCCAAGCAGAAACACCCGTTTCCTCATGGTCACACATTCCTCTCTTTATCTTTATCTCTATCCCTGTCAGCTCTTTAATGTTTCCTGCATCCTCCCGCAAGTCTGTGTTGGCGCGCACCAGTTGATAGTTTGTGCCAGGGGCAGACTGGGACAATAATTCAGCCCGGGCATTTTTTGGTTTGGACCAGCCCACCCATAGCACGCACTCGGTTGAGGTTGAGAGGTTAACGTTGTTGTCAATTATGTCATTTACTCTAAAGCATATACTAAGCTTAATTGTGTTACACATTTAACAATGTACATAACAAAATAAAATATACATACGCAATAGAGGGCAACATTGGGAGGAAAGAGGAGAGTTCAACAAATTGACAGCCTGGTGGGTGAAGCTGTCCTTCAGTCAGTCCGACCTGGCACAGATCGAGACTCCTTGATTCCTGATGGCAGGACTGATGAGGTTGTAATGTGGGGTTTAGGGGTGCACAATATTGAGATGTTATACGGGAGTGCCATATTGCCGCTCCTACAGGTTCCCTCATAGGCATTGGAGGCTGGGTCAAATGCAGAGGACAAATTTCCCTCAATAAACTACACTTTAACCTTCACCTTACTGCGATAACGATAATATTGTGATGTTTTATTAAACTGGCTCAACACAGTTTGGTCATTTCAACTGAAACACACATTGCAAGTAACTTGTTTACGGGCAACCCGTGTCATAACAAGAATAATATAACTGAAAAATAAAAAAATTAATGCACACACGCAACTCATCGTATTTAGAGGAAAGAAAAGCACTCACTTCCCGTTTATATATGTTTTCATTTACTTAAATATAGCTAACTTATTGTTTTAAATGTTACAAAACACTGGAACGGATTCAAACTGCAGTGTGAGAAGGGCCTTTGAGGTTATTTGATAATCCGTCAATGACTGTAATATCAAATAGGAATATTACAAGGGCCTGGGTATCTAGAGAAAATCCCCAGCTTGTACTGGCTCATGTCTGCGTTGTTAATTGTGGAATAAAATGAAATTATATTGTATTCCTCCCTTTTGTATGTTTAGTCGTATAAGACACTTTGGTTCATGGTTAAGGAAGTTGAGTTATTGCCACATAACATTGTTTTCTCTGACCACATGTATTGTTTGCTGTTTTTATCATCTTTATATCATGATCTAAATGTGTGTATTTTCCGTCACTTGAACAAACGCGTCTTTACCCACCCATGTACAGCCCCTTAATGAGATGTTATATTGGCAGCTTAGACTTTTGTCTCGGATCTATCAACACTTGCATGTACCTTTTTCATCTCCTTATGTTTAACATTCGACCGATGTTGAGACTATTCAGGACACTGCATTTCAACTTTATCTTGTGTGCTTTGTTACAGTGTGGAAATAGGCAAACACCTAAGGCCTAGTCCACACGTAGCAGGGCATTTATAAATCCGCCCTCCGCCTAAAAAAAAACTTGAGTCCACACAGCCTTGGGTTTTTAAAAACCGGCATCCACACTTAACCGCGCATATGCGTTGTCAAGTACATTAATTGTTCAAATCTCTCCACAAGTTTCTGCACAGCACATTCATTATTTTCTATGCAGCTGTGTAAACTGTGGTCCCAAATGCACCGTTATAGCTTTACAGACCTGCCAAACAATTGCGAGGCCACATAGGCGATACCTTGACAAACAAACGCATTTCTTCCGTCAGATTAACAGTACAACGTGCAAACAACTTTCTTGAACAGACTGACCAGTGATCGTATGACCTGGCACGTAATGACTCCCACAACGGCAGCAGCGACGACAGTAACATTCGTTTCACCGTTTCCTCCGGGAGGACGACTTCATCCTAAAGTCTCCTGTATCAGAAACCCTCCTGTCTGGTGTAAAATAGAGGTTTCATCTGTGCGCGGTAAGAGGGGTGCATTTCTCGGCAGTCATGCAGTTTTCGGCGTAACACCTGTCTGAACCAAACTCGCTGTTACCGTCTTTGAGGAACATGTCGGATGTGGGACGGTTATTTGGCGTAAAATAACTAACCTCCTTCGTCTGCGCGCTTCAACGTGAAGCAGTACTTGAGCTTTAGCAAAAAACATCTGAACAATCGTTAAAGCCAACACAGTTTTGAGGCATCCGTGATGTTTCTGATGTAAACACAGGTCACGCTGGCAGTGACGTGCGGCCGAATTCTCCGGTTATTTATGTCCACACTCAAACGCATAACCGGAGAATCCCCAAATCTTCACTTTGGCCGGAGTTTTCAGAAACCTTCGTTTTTATCGACAGAAAACTCCGGTTTTGTGTGGATGATAGGCCAGATCGTAGGAAAATATCTTCGGTTTGTAAGATACCCTGCTACGTGTAGACGGGGCCTAAGGCTCTGGAAAGTCACACTGTAATAGTTTCCTGAAATAGTAATGGCCTTTTGTCACTTGCTTTGTACCAGACATCGTACATGAAATAAGAGCGTTGTTGTAGTTGTTAAATGTACATAATAATATTCACTGAGTATAATATGTAATTGAATGTGTCTTTTTATCATAAAACTAGTGACTTTTGGTAATGCTAACAATGTTAGGCATGGTAACCATCTGAAAGAAACGTAATGATCGCCTTTTGTTACTTGCTTTGTACTAGACAAAAAGGTACGTTGTGTGTACGTGTGCATGCTGTATCGGACCGGCCCCTGAGTATCGTGATGCGTACCGAAGTGTGACAAAAGTGTATCGTCCCAGCCCTAATAAATACCCATGCTAAGGCATCAAGACTTTAAATGATTCATATCTCAAATGCCAGAAGTGGGAGGATCTGACACCACCCGGTAACCTGGATACTTACATTAACACCATTACATAAGTGTCGCACATCCATAATTTGTTTTATACACACAGCATTTCAAGTCAAGCCGCGAGGTCTTGGCAGTGACATAAAACATAGGCTAATGCGAGTATAGGCAATAAATTAAGATGAAGTTTTGAGAATGGCAGGATCCACAGAAGCGGGTGCCTTACCCTGATTAGGTTCGACTAGTTCTTTTTGTGGCTTCTTGTGAAAAACCAAATGCTTCTAGAAAGAAATTGTCTTGTTGGTTAGCATGTGTGCATTGTCCTTGCAAAAGCTGTAGGCAGTCACTGCGTTTGGGTACAGATTCCTTAATGTAGGGAGAGTGGCTAAAGGGATTATTCAGTTTATATTTCATTGTATAAGGGTAATATAATGAATGCTAATTGTTGAATGGCAATGTTGAACAGTGTTTTAGTTTTGATGAAATATCTATTAAATATAATAGTGTGCACAACATTTATGTCCAAACAGTAAATAACAGAATTAAGTAGTTCACGACAAGCACACGTAGATAAGATAAGTTAACCCTTTATTGATCTCACAGTGGAGAAATGTACTTGTTACATTTGGCTCTCAATAAGATCCCAGACAGGAAAAGTGCAAATAGTTAAATAGTAAAAAGAGGTATCTTATGTACAATGAGTAAAAGCAAAAATCTTAAGGGGCAGAAATATAAATAAATAAAAATAGAATAAAGATGGGTCAGACTGTCAAATAAATTAAGTTCAAGGAGGAGCAGTTACTTCCAAACGGAAATATGAAATACAAGAATCGGCTGCACTTTAGAACTTTGTAGAGGTCTAAAGAGTTTGTGCATAATAAGGATCATTTGTTGTTTATGGAATAAATTATATGACCTAAACATTTGAATGGAATTATTTGTGCATTCCTAATAAAAAAGCATGTGAAACAAGTGCAAGTGCAACAATTCTTTAGAAATATATAAGTTCATAAAAGGTTTTTGAGCAGTACTTTTGAGATCTACACATAAAGTAGCAAGATACAGTGCCTCTCGAAAGTACCACCTTGAGCTTTTGCACATTGTGTCATGTTTACAACCATAAATATGAAGATTTTATTTTGAGTTTTTTTACTGAAAGTTCACACACAAGTAACAGACAACTGTGAAGTGAAAGCAAAATGATACATGATTCTGTAATTTTAAAAAAGACAAAAAAAGAAAAGTCGGGCGTGCATAAGGCCTGTTTCACACCGCACGCGGATTCTTGAATGAATTGACGAGTGAACAAGTCTGCGCCATCATTCGCAAGGCTCGCTTCAAGTCGCGTCCTGTTGTGCAGATGAGAAAGCTCTTGTGTGTACAGTCCGGCGCCGAGGCAGCGCGCAGGGAATCGGCGCAGGCCGCTGCCGCCTCCGCTCCTGAAACCAAAAATGGAACTCGAGCGCATTTTTTCTGCGTGTGGGCTGTGCAGCAAAACGTCTTTCAGCACCAAATGTGCAAAAATCACTTTTTTAAAGCAAATTTGTGTCTATCCAATCTTGTACTTGGAATACATAAGGAAATATAACTTTAGGCGTTTAATAACATCATTTTCCATGTACTACTATAATTTAGATTATTTTATATGCATAAAACACATTTTGTTGTATTTGACATATCAGTTGTATTCTTATCTTATAATTAATAGTGCTGCTTTAGAATGAACCACGAGGAGTTGTTTTGAGTCCAATACTACTCTAGGCGCTTCGCCCACGCTCCGTGGCAGTCTGAATACATGCCGCTCGCCGCGAGGTAGTTCGGCCGCAAAGGGCGCTCGGCTCTGCGCTCGGCGTGCGGTGTGAAACGGGCATAAGTATTCATACAGCATTTTCTGAGTGGATTAAATTGCCTTTATAACATTCCTAATGACTGCAGAAAGTTCACACCTTGCCGGTTAGGGCAAGGTATTAAATAGAGGCCACCTGTGTGTAATCTTCTCTCAGTATAATTCCAGCTGTTCTGTGAGGGCCTCAGAGCTGGTCGGAGTGTATTGGTCACTAAGCAACATCATGAAGGCCAAGGAGCTCACCAGAGAGGTCAGGGATAAAGCTGTGGAGAAGTTTAAAGCAGCGTTAAGTTATACAAAGATTTCCCAAGATTTGAACATCTCACGGAGCACTGTTCAATCCATCATTCAGAAATGGAAAGAGTATAGCACCACTGCGAACTGACCAAGACACGGCCGTTCACGTAAACCAACAGACCGAACACAAATCTGGCCTTCATGGACGAGTGGCAAGAAGAAAGCCATTATTGAAAGGAGGCCGTAAGAAATCCCGTTTGAAGTTTGCTAGAAGTCATACGGAGGACACAGCTACCATGTGGAAGAAGGTGCTTTGGTCAGATGAGACAAAAATGTAACTTTTTGGCCCAAATGTAAAACGTTATGTATGGAGCAAACCTAACACTGCTCATCGTCCTGAGTGCACCATCCCCAGTGTCAAATATGGTGGGGGAGCATCATGCTATGGGGCTGCTTTTCCTCAGCGGGGACTGGGAAGGTTGTAAGAATAGTTGGGAAGATGGATGGAGCCAAATACAGGGACATTTTGGAGGAAAACTGCTGGAGTCAGCAAGAGACTTAAGGCTGGGGTGGAGATTCACCTTCCAGCAGGACAATGACCCAAAACACAAAGCTAAATCTACAATGGAATGGTTTAAAAACAAACATATTAATGTGTTAGAATGGCCCAGTCAAAGTCCTGACCTAAATCCTATTGAAAATCTGTGGAAAGACCTGAAAACTGCTGTTCACAAACATTCTCTCTTATTAAACAGAGCTTGAGTTGTTTTGTAAAGAGGAATGAGCTAAAATGTCAGTCTCTAGATGTGCAAACCTTGTAGAGTCAAACCCCAGAAGACTTGCTGCTGTTATTGCTGCAAAAGGAGGTTCCACAAAGTATTAATTTATGCTGTATGAATACTTATGCACGCCCCACTTTTCACTTTTCAATTTTTTGATAAATAACAGAATCATGTATGATTTTGCTTTCACTTCACATTTGTCTGTTACTTGTGTGTGAACTTTCAGGAAAACATTCAAAGTAAAATCTTTATGTTTATGGTTGTAAACATGACAAAATGTTCCAGGTGTATTAGTACTTTTGAGAGGCCCTATATGTATCCTTGTAGTTCCTTATTAAATCCCCTAATTTGTTCTTGTGGTTTGCAATGCTTTTCGAGGCAGCTTTGGGACAGGTATGAACACCTGCCGGAGCTCGGGGGTGGTATTGGGGGTGAGCGCAGTGATTGGCAGTTGTAGGTCAGTGGCTGATGTAACTCTCAGCTTGTATTGGCGCAGCAGCGACAGGCAGCAGCTTGTGTTAATGAAAGCAGGCTATCACTGACACAAAGACCCATTGAAGGAGCGCCATGAGCATTGACAAGCGTTGGCAGTCTTCCTGAGCACAGTAGAGTGAAATCTTAGGAGGGACCCCATAGTGTCAGGGCTATATTTACCAGCAGCAGTCTTGCATAATTCATTTCGAAGTGCATAGGCCTGAGAGGGGAGGAGAATTAGCTCTGCAGTCATATGGTCCACAGATGGGTCATGTTTCTAAGAGAGGAGGCTTTTTCCCGCCTGGTTTGATATGTGAGCGTAACTGCATAACATTCCCGACTACTGTATGTTACAACGTCCGATTAGGGCAGCTGTGAAGGATGTGTGCCCCTGGTGATCAGTCTGACCATGCCTTTTATTTTCATTTGTCCCCAAGATGCCCTGGCCTCAAAGGGGAACTTACTGTACATGCTATTAGTCATCGAGGAGACCGTTAGCTCTGTAGCTCTGTCTGTATTACAAGAAAGACAAACAGAAAAGCCTTCACCTTAACCTCTCAATCCCCGCCTCAACCGAGCACATTTTTCCAAGTTCAATCTGTAAGCTTCTTGGGGAAAAAAGCGACAAAAAACGAGACGTAAATGAGGATGAAAATGCAACAAAAGAGGTGACAAAAAAGTGACAAAAATGCACCAAAAATCCATCAAAAAAGCCGCAAAAAGTGGCACCAAAAACCACAACAAAAAAGTGCCATGAACGCAGCGACAACGCGAGGAAAAAGTCTTAGATCAGTTTTGTAGGTCTTAGCTTTCAATTGAGGCGTTACAGGCTGTAAGCTTCATGTCGAGAGGCTTTTAGATTTGGGTAAAGCTTAACTGGAGACCATAAGGTGGGGCCTTTTTAAACTTTAGGTCAGTAATTTACCATCTTTATACCCACAACATTTATTAAGAATGAACCGCTTAGACAGCTAAAATCTACAGGGCTTACAAATCTTATATGATGGATCCTTTTCCCTCTTCAGTGGACAATATTATAGAAGTTGCAGTTTTGTGATTTTATACCATAGTCCCTTCCTAATGCCCCTGAAACACGCAGTTAAGGAACTTCATCTGGTAGGCACTCAGATGAAGTTCAAACCATCTACCCTCGGGGGCTTACATGTCTTTGGTGAATTGGGTCAGTCTTATATCTGCAACTTGATTGAGTTGAAGACGTTTTGCTTCAGCCTCTCCTCACTCCTTGAGTTTTTGCGGATCTCTTTGAAGGGAAAGTCCCGGTGTACCTCGTCAGGCTGCAGGTCAGGGGTCACGGCTCTCCATTGAAGCCCACACAAACTCGGGGAAGCTCGCTAACACTCCTCCGTGTGCTTTACTTTACGCTTTTACAACCTGTGAGTGCATTTAAGCAGAGAGCGGCTTCCTCCCCTCTGCTGCCACTGCAACTGAACAACTCAATTAACTCTTTAACTATAACAAAAAATAAATCAGATGTTTTTAAAGTTGTTAAATATATTTCACAACTTATGAAGTGGGAAGTCGCATTGGAAGGTTTCAAATACTTTAAATTTTGTCACTGTTTGTCAAAAACTGACATTGTTTATTTGCCAATGAACCTCCTAACTTCTGCCTTAACCGAGCACATTTTCTCTAGTTCAGTTTTACCAAATCTCACAGCTTCTCGACTGCAGCTTACAGCCTATGTGTAAACGCCTCATTTGAAAGCTAAGACCTACAAAACTAATCCAAGATTTTTCCTCGCTTTGTAGTCACTTAGTTGTCACATTTGCTGTTGCTGTTTTGTTGTTTTTCATAACCTTTTTGTTGCGTTTTAATTTTTGTCGCTATTTTGACCTTTTTTCCAAGAAGCTTTCAGATTCGGGTAAGGTTGAACTGGAGAAAATGTGCTCTGTTTCAGGCGGGCGTTAAGAGGTTAAAAAGTAGCCGATAAACCTACAGTAAAATACTTTTAAATAAAAGTAGAGACTACAGTTGTACAACATTTTCTGTGGGACAGCGAAGATGGCTGAAAATGAGCAAACATTCCTGCAGGCGGGGAAGGTCTGACAGGCAAAGATTTAAGCAGGCGATGGAAAATAGAAACTTATAAATAATCTTCTGTATTAAAGTTAAAATACATTCATAAATAAGAAAATACACAGAAAGTAGTCCACTAAAAAGACATTTTGTTGCAATAAGCAAAATCAAAACATATTTTGTCTTCAAAGTTGACCCTATATTTAATTAGCAAATAATGAGTGCCACCGATTATATAAAAGACGATCCTTGCATAACAGGCAACACAGTTTAATCAATTGGTCCAAACTAAACAACCAAGTCTAGGTTCACGGGTGGCTGCCTGCATGTGTGTCGTCTTCGAGAGAAAAAAAGAGAGAATTTTGGCTCAACAATACCAAAGTAAATACAGCCTGAACTGTACGGGGCAAACTCTCTTTAGCTTACGTAATGCCCTATTCCTGTGTTTGGGGCCCATAACTGTGAGCAGACATGCCGTCTCATTAGCGCCAGTATAAGTGTGTCTTTGTTGCTCGGGAGAAGGTTGTGACAGTCATCTGAACAGCAGTTATGAATTTTAAGGTCTGCTGGTTATTGTGAAATTACACGGTCAAGCAATATATCAATCAGTAAGTTGCTTTTCCAAGAAGGTTACTGAATGGAATGATGCCTCATCCTGAACATTTGGAATGACTCCCCAGACATTTTTCATTGGGATAGCAAAATGATTCGATTTTTTGTTTTGTTTTTAACCACGTTCCTGTGCAATATTCTGTTATAACAAAAGTTTGGGTGGTGTTTTTTTTGTTTTTTTGTTTAGCTTTTTCATTCCCACGTTTCAATAATCTGGTGGATGCTTATTGACTGTGCCACTGTTGTCTCTTTCTTCAAGGTTACCTGTGGCTCAAACTAATTGCTAATCCTAACTTTCACCAACTAATTTCTTCACAGGGTTAAGTTTATGAGCATAATACACAACGTTCAGGGAGCAATACCATCACGGGAATGTAAACAACTCGCCTGGTAGTTAAGGTGATAAAAGAAAGTCTATAGATGCACAGTGCTCAAAGGTTTTTTGTCACAAATGTCTGATTTTATACCAATAATAACAATATACTGTGTGATTTTAATATAAAGAAGGAATTGTTTTTTCTTTTATTTCAAGACCATTTACACTGTAGTTTCTCACTGAATGTGGAATTATGTTTTAAAGGAACAGGCCACCCTTTTTCCATACTGAGATATGTTCTTACCTGAGCTTAGACGAATTGACGCGTACCTGTCTGGTCTTTGTGCGTGCGCTCAGTCGCGCAAAAAGACCAAAGATGTTGTTAGCATTTAGCCTCTCCTCCTCTCCTCTATGGGGCCAAACTGGGGTGGAGTTAGAAGCGACCAAGCTCCTCCACATTTAAATACAGTTACGTGAGTAGTTACATGATCCAAGTTACACGAAATTAAACATGTCGATTTTCTAAACGGATAAAAAGGGGGACTATACTGTAAGGCGCAATAACACTTTAGGAGCACTTTGACGTACGCACAGTAATATTTTCACTTTACTGCCTTCACTTTACCCCTTTTTATCCGCTTAGAAAATCGACATGTTTAATTATGTGTCACTATACTTGGATCGTGTAACTACTCACGTAATCGTATTTAAATAGGGAAAACGTGTAAGAGCTTGGTCGCTTCTAACTTCACCCTGTTTCGGTCCATAGGAGAGGAGGAGAGGCTAAATGCTAACAACATCTTTGGTCGTTGTGCGTGACTGAGCGCATGCAAAACAGATCAGACCAAGACCAGACGTTTACATTTATTTCACCCTTAATTGTTACCTACATGTGTTTATTCATAGTTTAATGTCGTCAATGAGAATTACACAACGTAAATACACTGTAAATTGTGATTAGTAAACCTTACTCAAAAATATTGCAGACACAAATTGCCACAATTTAATTGAGTCAAAGTTACCATTATACACACAATTAAAGCGTGCTCTATATGAGCAAGGAAATCTTTGCAAATTAAGGTTTACTCTAAATAATCAATGAATCCTTATCTATTAGTGCCCGATTAATGAAACGTGTAATAACCTTAGTATTGTACAATGTATATTGTAAAAAAAATGTTACCCAACATTTCTGGTTGTGTAATAAAACAAGAAACGGTTTTCTTTAAAAAAAAAAAAAAAAAAAAAAAAGGTAATATCTTGAACAGACAAATGTAAAAAGGTTTTTGCTCTCTTAATTTCAGAACAGATTATTTCTGAATTCCTCCAGTAGTTTATCTAAAAATGGCTCAACTATTTCAGGAGCACATGGTTCTACCTCAAAATCTGGCTGATCAGGGTACAAGTTGTTCTGCTCTACATTGGTTTCCTCACTGTGACGCTCAGTGTCAGAAGATTGCAAAACAAAGTATCTGTTTTCTAAAAGAATGAAACTAGGAAAAAGTTGACTGCCATTCATTTATACCACAGGTGATACTAAAACCTGGCATGAACAAGCCCAACATACTGAAATAACTTAAGATTGCACTTGGGGCACTGGTATAGTTGTGGCATGGTGATCCAGCACAGATGATTCTACGGTTACAGTTCGAGTACAGTTATTGGTAGAGTCTTGTCTCCCTCTTCCACAATGCGCCTCTGAAGAAGGGTGTGGTGGGTATGCAATGTTGAAAACGAAGTACATACTGAAGGCTGTAAGGAAGGCTTCTACACCATCTACTTTCACCACACTGGGCTCAGCACTGGTCGTCACCAATTTCCAATCGTTCTTCAGTTGAATGGTTGTATAGGGTTTAGCAGGATCCCCTAAATAAATGAAAACAAAACAAGGTAACCTATCAGCAATTTCAAGGCAAGGCAAGGCAAGGCAACTTTATTTATACCGCGCATTTCGTACACAAGGCAACTCAATGCGCCTAAATTTCATATAAATAACATGATTGTAAAATGTTTACACTTTTCAAAATACATTGGACGACATAAGATGAATATACTTTTGTAAGTTTGTATGGAAACAAACTTGTAATGTAAAATTAATTTACATTACAACATACAACATCAGACATAATTTTTCTAACCATTTATTTTCTCCTCACTTTATATTGGCCCACTGGAACAACTGCAATAAATATTTAGCCTACAAACTTCTATTACGATAATATTATGATTAATATGTGCACAAACACAAAACAAAAATAGCTTTTTGACGTACTTGCTGCAGGTATCTTTAGGACATGATATCTGTTCAGAGTTTCTTTAATTGCCATCACTTCCATGATTTCACGTCATCTCCAGGAGATTTCCTTTGGCACAAAGACAAACAGGGCACAGAGGCCGGTAAAGACTTATTGTATAGCATTTGAATTTTAAACTTTTAAAATGTATTCCACTCAATTATTTTTTTACAAAAGTCATTATGTAAAAAAAGTATACATGGGAATGCACTTACATGTTGACTTGACACCTTATGAGACAACTTTGTAGATGTGTTGGCAGCCTTGGACTTCTTTGTACGGCCAAACTTCTTCAGCTTTCACACTTCAGTGTCACTGTACGTTCTGCTCAAAGACACGTGCCATGTGTGCTACGACAAATTGTATAAAACATTCCATTAGTTGGCTAATTGAGCAAAGATAAATCAAGTATCCAAAATCTAATACTCATATTGTCTTAATAATTACACAATGGCCAACAATTAAAACTGCTTATATTCCCCTCCAAGTCTCTCAGGAGTCTTGGCAGTATAGCCTACATTAGTTGAAAATTTTTGTTTTTATGTATCCTTTACTTTTTTCACTTCTACAACAATAAAGAACAGTTACTTGCATGGTTTGGGGATTTTGTGTTCTCTTGCATTACGTTTCATCTGAACATCTTCGGGAAATGACTGTCACAACCGGTAGTCTCTTGTGAGCCGCTTCTCCACTGAAATGCAGAAAGAAAAAAAAGAAAATTTTCCTAATTTTGATTTTAAAACAGCAGGCCAATTACTTAATCTAATCTTTGGGGATAAAATAGAGGGGCAAACAACATCCTGTCACCTGCCATCTCCAGCAGTGACAAATGTTTATTTTAGTAGGCTACTTTAGGTTATATCATTGATTCTGTCCCAGCCTTAATTAGTTAGCATTAGCATGCTCCCGCAAACTTTAGCATTCTCTTGCTAACCGCCGCATTTTGCGCAGTGATCAAAAATAAATTTGCAGAGGTTAAAACCAACTCAGCGATTGAATTCTCCGGGTTCTTCCCTTTACAATGATATACAGCATGTCCATATTCACTCAGATTTAGTTGGTTAAGGTTGTGTTCAACAACTAAAGTAGATACAGATGACACTCGCTCCTGGTTCAACCACTACGTAACTTTTCAAAAAGTCAGCAAATAAAGCACCTCACATGAATGACACCGCGCCACGCGGGTAATAGAAATGATCTAATGTACAGTAGCGCGTATGTCAGATAATGCCCATCGCCAAATAACCTCCAGTTACAAAAAAAACTAGACTCTGAAAGGGGTGGACTTGCTGCAAAGTCAGACGGGGACAAGTAAACAGGTAGCCAGGGAGAAAGACGGCAGCAGCAGCAGCCACCATGGAGCAGAGCAATGTAACTACATATCAGGAGTGTGTAAGCCTATACAAAAAACATATGGAAATCATCTAAAAAGTGATAGTTATTAAAAAAAGATTTACTTACTGTACCACGCAGACAGCAATGCTCACATTCAAGTTCTCAGTCCGTTAAGAACATGGCCGCCAAGACAGGAAGTGATTTGAATTGCCATGTGGTGTAAAACTGAACTGCGCATGTCACTTAAACTTACTCAAGTAATATAAGCATCATTTTGCTTATTGTGAGTAGGTAAACAGAACACTTTGGGAAAATTTAAGTAAGGTATTATCAATTTACTTAAGTGAGGTTGGTATTAGGATTTACAGTGTATTGACTGGAGAGTGTGATACCTAATTTGAAAGCCAAGACCTTCTAGTTTCTAAAAATATGGGTGAGATCTGTGTGAGTGAAACACAACTTACGTTACATTTGCCGTTCTTAACCCTAATTATATCCTGATTAGGGTGAACTAACCCTAACCCTAGCTCCTGATCAGGGGAGACGGCAGTTAAGGGGTTAATTCCTTGCCAATGAGTCAATGAGCTTTGAACTCCATAAACATGGTGAAATTACTTTTTTTTCCCTCACCAACAAGCTTAATCAAAAATGAAAAGATATTTATGTTAAAAAAAAATAAAGAAAAATAAACGAAAAATAACATGCAGTGTACACTTTTCCTAGACTTGTCCGTCATATACAGCGAAATCTTCAAATGAATGTCCCCAAATGTATTTATTTGATAAACTTTTCCCCTGTAGTGTCTGTCCTTAAGTTTCTCACGGTGCTTCAGGAGAGAGGTCCGCTGTAAGTAACGCTGGACCCCGTCCCTACAGTGATCCATGGAGAGGGTTGACCACTCCGCATCCCCAACATCAGCGGGACATGCAAACTCGAGCAATACAAAGTGATAAGCAACGTGTCCCGGGTTCAGGGAGGGTGAGGACGCAGACCAAGGACGAGTTCGGCCCCCTTTATCTGCAGCACGTGTGGAACGCTGCAGAGATTATGCATGTTAGGCTGAGCGCACTGCGTCATAGATTCGGACATTAGATAAAAGTTTAATTTGGCAGGTTATCTCTTTAGCTTATCAATGTAACTACACTTTGCATCAATATAGCCATTAGCCATAGCCATTATTGATGAAGTAATTTTTTAGTACAGTTTTCTAGCTTTTATTCAATGCTGGTCCAGGAGCTTTGGTTTTCCCTAGCACTAAAAACATGCACAATAGCGTCCCCTTTAGCGCTTTAGGACTACCCCGGAAATTTCAGTGGGACTGTTCCGGTAAAAGAGGGGGTATTATGCCTTTTGCAGGTATGTGTCAAACCTCTTGACACCTACACCACCTGAACCAAGCACATTTTCTCCAATTTGGCTTCACCCAAATCTAAAAGCTTCTTGAAAAGAGTGTCAAAACAGGGACAAAAAAAAAAAGATAGAAAAAGTGACAAAAACGAAACAGAAGAACGACAAAAACAATACTAAAGGGTGATGAAAAAGCAAGTAGAAATCCATGAAAGAGCAACAAGAAAGTGACAAAAATGTGACAAAAAAGCCATGAAAAAGTGACCAAAATGTGTGACCAAAACGCAACAGAAAAGCAACTGAAAATCGATAAAAGAGTAACAGTAAAGTGACAAAAATGAGATGGAAAAAGTGAGGAAAAGATCTGTTTGGGTGACTTTTGTAGGTCAGCTTTCAAATGGCGTTACTACTACTATAGTGTAGATTTGGGTAAAGCTGAACTGGAGAAAATACACTTGGTTAAGGCCGGGGTTAAGAGGTTAATCACTGTCTTAGAAAATGCCACGTTGATCTAAAACCGCACAAAAGTGGTAGCATTTTCCCTTCCTGATCCTCCACGTGAGCTAGCATAAGCCCCTCCCACTCTTGCTCCCTTTCTCTGTGCAGTTGTGTCAATAAAGTTGAGGGGAGTAAAAAAGGGAAACAAATGAACCGCTTGGAGCATGAAGCTGTAGTGAAGCTATGTTTTTTCACTTCGCAATGAGAGGATATGGCTTAGTGAAAGCATTTTCTAGGTAGGACCTCCAGGAGGAGCTTTTGGGGAGCTGGAAACATGTATACCTCACATATCCTTGGTCCGTTTCCCTGTCCTTAAATTCTGTGGATCCATTCAAATCAGGGAACATTTACTTTGTACCGGGGAACATGGCTACCAAAAAGAAACCTTAGCGTGACACTGGCCGGCAGGGGTGCCGCCAGAAATTCTGGGCCCTATGGAAACAAAAATTTCTGGGCCCCCTACATTTTTTACAGATAAAATGTAACCCAATAAACATGCCCTGTATACTTTAAAAAAGATACTTAGCACATTGCATAGTTAAAATGTCTGATGAGTAAAAGCCTACAAAAACAAGAAAAAGCTATGGAAATATGTACTTGTTTACATAAAAGGAGAATATTTATTATCTCAATTGCAAACACAACAGAACATAATGTACACATTGACATATACTTTACGTGAACAAGCTTTAACTGGGTCCAACTGCTCAATCAGGAAACATCAGCTACAACTAACCCATAATTAAATCAGTCCAAGACTAAAACTAGGCCAAGGGCTCAAAATCAAGACACACCAGGAGTAATGCCAGGCCTAAACCAGTCCAGGACTAAACAAGTACTGAACCAGACATAAACTGTTTGTTATCCAGGTATAACAAAGTTATGTTCAACATCACTTTATAATGGCCCAGCGGCGTGCCTTTCTGCTGGCAAAATCATGTATCAAATCATCAAAGTTCAGCTTTCTTGCCAGTTTGCTTTCAATGGATAGTATGGCAAGGTGACAAAGTCTGTCCTGCAACATAGCAGACCTAAGATCATTTTTAATCAGTTTCAGCTTACTGAATGCTCTCTCGCCACCAGCAACGGTCACAGGCAATGTGCAAAATATTCGCAAAACTATGCAGACCTGCCCAAAAATACTCTGCAGCTGCATCTTGTAAATGCTGTTGAGCAGATCAATTGGTGACAGACACCCTGGGAAAGTGGCCCTATATACAGAGTTGAGGTGTCTGACTTCATCTTCAAATTCACAAGTCAGATCAGTGTTGTATTTTGAATTCAATGGCTGGCATACAGGATGGATTTGATCATCACGTAACTGGCCCTCACTTCACAGAACACACGACAAACTGTTTTTTGTAATTTTTGAAGCGTGTAGATTACTTTTTGTTTAGTAAAGTTATCATCATGTGGAGAACACAGTAGATAAGACATGCTTAGAGCTTTCAATCTTCGTGAAGTTTTGCGCTCAGGCTCACCTTGTTTGGCTGAGACGGGGACGGGGGCCGCGGGGGAAGGGAGACGTGGGTGTGCAGCGGCCGCTGAATCTGTGTCTACGAGACATGATAACCCGGAGACAGCAGAGATGTTATTATTGTTGGATGTAAATAATAACATAATTCAGTAATTATTTGACTAAGCTAGCTAGATAAAAGCAGGTCATGTAGCAACAAAAATAAGTAAGTGAAAGTTTTGGAATACAGGAATAGTGCAAGCTACCTTTCTTTTTGAAAAACTGTGTGACATACTGTCGACTTTGGCGTTCTCAGTCTTCTCTTTCCTTCTTTTCTTTCCGTTTTGATGCCCTGACTTTTGATGTGACATGCCTGCGTGTGTCACTATCTGCACTGCATCATAACAAACGCTAGGCTAACGAGCGTAGCTCGGACAGCGCAGGTGGAATGAACCATTGTGAGGGGGAGGGGTGTGACTTAAACAGTAAATACATTATTTGTTTGTTAAATATTAAATCTATGGTCAAAACGGACAAAATACACATTAAGTGTATGAGGGGCCCTAGCACATTACACGTATGTATAAAAAAGAGAAAAGAAATAAGAAAAGAAAAAGAGGGTCTGCTCTTCTGGGCCCTTCATCAGCCTGGGCCCTTAGAATCGTCCTAACCTTCCACCCCTTTACGGCGCCCTAGCTGGCCGGCATTACATATGGCAGACCGAAGGCATTTGTTGGTCTTATTTCAATTGTTTAAAGAATACTTTACGTAGAACTGCTGCAATAAATTGTACTTGTCATTCTGAGCTCAGGGGCATCCATGTTCTGTCATTTCTTTCTAAGAAACACAGTCAGCTCTCGGCAAATGTTCGACATGCTGCGGCTCGAACTCTTCGGCTTCACCCACACACTCCAGTCTTTGTACAGATTCACGTTGGACTTTTAAAACTACATTTGGGATAGTATGTTACGGCACTATAATGGCAAATGTGTGCATTAAAGTGTAATAAAACTCTAGTTATGCTAATTGCATTGTAATTACTCATGGAAACAGTACTTTATTTGTACTCAGTAATCCTTAAAGCCACTTTATCCCAAGTTAGCATGCTATTTTATTACCATGTGATAACAGTAAAGCAAAGTATGGCCCCAGAATTTGTGCCATATTATTTAAATTTCCATTCCCCCCCTCCCCCCCTTTTTTTAATTTCAAACTTGCAACTCGTAACATATGCAGCACTATGCTAAAAATAAATAAATAAACTTTCCTGCTAAGAAAGTAAGATGCTTCAGGTCCAACAGGCTTTCATTTATAAAGATGTCAGTACTTTGCAACATTATTTTTTGACGTAGTTTGCGGTATATTTTTTGGCTGCTCACTGTTTTAGTACAGCCCTGGTTGTTGTGCTAATTTGATGCACTTTTACTGCACAATCTTCACACTGTTTTTCAATGTATCTGGCTGCAGTGAAAGTAAACATACACTTCCAATGGACTTGTTGGAGCTTATGATGACTGCTTCAAGGAAGTGCATTATAAAACCTTTTCAACTGAGTCGTGTTAACTACAGAACAGTGTTGCATATTAGACGTTTTGTAGCAAATTGCAAAACAATATCTTGGATCCTTCACAATCAAATTCTTATGTCATAATTGGTTACGTTCACAATGCTCTCCCAGAATCACGGTCTTAATTATGAATGGCAAGGGCCAGTGTTATGGGTGATTCACTGTTAGTTTTTGTTGTTAAATCTGTCAGTGTCATGACCAGCTGAGGTGGACTCGAGTCTATACCCTTTTTTGTGTTTCAACGTTGTTTACACCTAGCCTGGCTAACGCCAGACTAAAATCACAAGTGATTAGAGCACACACAGCAGTCTGGCGTTAGCCAGGCTAGTTTACACACACTTTTGACATAATTTAGACCGGTTATAGTCATTTTAGTCTTGATTTGACCTTGATCTAAGCCAGACAGTACTTATATACTGATATATCGTCTGGCCGATATATCGGGCCAATATTTAGGGATTTTACAATATTAGCTATCGGACGATATTTCCGGGACCAAAAGTGATAGACTTCCCATTTTTTGTATTGGAAATAGCGAAGTCAGGGCTTTAAAACGAGTCCACCCACAACTCCCTAGGCCTAAGGGGAACCGAGAAACATCGTGATGAACCTGTACCTGAGGCCTGAGAAGGTGCAGGACGAGCCGCTCCAGTGTCTTCATGATGTAGGAGGTCAAAGCCAGTGGTTACTAAACCTCATGCTGCATGTAATTTTGAAGCTAAGAACCTGGAGAATTGCTTGGTTTAACCTCCGCAATTGTGTTTTTGATCGCCCGGGGAAACAGCGATCAACAGCATTAGCAACAGTATGCTAATGCTAATGGGAGGATGCTAATGCTAACAGCAGGATGTTAATGCTAACAGCAACTAATCAAAGCTGGGACAGAAACTATGATTGAATCACCTAAAGCAGCCAAAACATTAAATTGGCCATTGCTGTAGTGTTCAAGTATTTGTTTTTACAGGACTATGTACAAGACATTTGGAAAAATCGGCCAAAAATATTGGCCAAGCTTATAAACATCGGCCCATAAAAATCCACCAAAAATTGGCATCGGCCTTAGAAAAACCTATATCGGTCGACCGCTAGTACTTATTTTATGAGGTTGTACTTGGATGGTCAAATATTGTATGAGATGGGGCGTGTTGTTTACTGCTGCTTATTTATTGACTTACATTTTGTGAAGGATCAATTGCCCTTTCTTTTTTTTTGTGACTGTTCTGTTTTGTCCGTTGGTATATTTTTGACAAAAGACCTTTGCGTGTTGTGCATTTTATCATAATCTTTTGAGCATGATCTTCTGATGCCCTCGCTAACATCTTCAGGTCCGTGTGGTCATGTGACTCCCAGCTAAACAACAAACTGTGTGTGGTATTCAGCGCGGTTTGGCCTGCAGGGCAGAGGCCGCGGCTGAATTTAGCTGGAGTGGATGCTGCTGGCCCTCGGTGCTCTCATGTTTGTATGTTACATGAGTGTGCTGGTGGAGGGCCAGTGAAACCTCATGAACTCTGGGAGGACATGCAGACGTCAGTGTGCGTGGACCCGGAGGATGTTTTGTTCAAAAACGAAAAGGTTAACAACCCCATGGTCCGGGATGGGAACACACACCTCACATGGCACTGTTGTTGTCGTGCACTTGGTGTGGATCAGTTGTCGACCATTGAAAGTGGTCGTTGTTTTAATTCACATGCTCTGACTAGTAACGGAACGTTTTATCAATTCGATCCGCTTCAATATTTTATTTCAAACACTAAAATAATTGATCCGTCCTTTTGTCAAATAGCTTCCTCTATCATGGGGCATAGTTAATGTGATACAATGATATAAAAGTATAGTGTGTCCAGACTAAGGCTGCAGCTAAAGATTATTTTTCTATCGATTAATCTATAGATTATTTTTTCGATTAATCGATTAATCTATAGATTATTTTTTCGATTAATCTATAGATTATTTTTCCTTTTACCGATTATTTTTTCATTTAAAATGAAGGGGAAAAAATTGACGTAGGCCAGTATTTTCAAATGGCATGGCTTTTATTTAACCAAATAAAATTATGGCTCAATGTGCAACTCAGTAGCCTATAAAATGTGCAATTTCTGGAACACTCACTGTAAACATTTGAATAAAAGTAAAAGTATTGCTTATTTGCTTTAAAATGCGCAAAATAAAAAATAAATAACCAGCACACAACAATGATTGTATGATTAAAGTTAATTGTTCGTTTGTACATAACTGTTAATGTTGTACAAAGGTAGTTTAGTTAGTTACACAACTAACGTAACGTTATGTAGCGTTAGACACGCGCGTTTTTGACTCCTCTCAGAGTGGAACAGTGCTTTAGTTTATGAATTTACAACGCAGATACAAATAATACATTAATGTTTTTGTGTAATGAAAATTACTCACGCGGCCGATTGACTGGTTGATGGCATGAACGCTGTCGGGTGTTTTCGTTTTAAATGTTCGTTCATAGCCGTTGTGCTGCTGTGGTAGGCCATTTCCGCTCGACACAGTGTGCATAAACAACATTATTTGGCCGTTTCTGGAAATACTCCCACACTTTTGATTACTTTTGGCGTGCCTTTTTCCCCTCGCTCGCATCGCCAGCATCGCGCGCCGCCATGATGTAAACAAGCGACGCGTCGACGCACAAAAACTGCGTCGACGTATTTACGTAATCGATGACGTCGACTACGTCGACGCGTCGTTTCAGCCTTAGTCCAGACAGTAGAAAACCAAATATGTAGCTGATTCATGAACCTTGGACATACCGTTTTATACAAACATCATCTGAAATAAAACAAATACTTTCCTCCAGTTTCATTTAACACACACACATCTTCCATTGTCTCGTCCAAACTCCAAAATGAGACGCTGTTTCTTAACAAAGACATAGCTGTAAACCTGACGATTATAAAGTCCCGCGCAGATGATTGAGATTGCCCAAAACAGAGATTGCAATTTTGATTTAAATTGTGATTAATTGCCCAGCTTTAGTGTAACAGGACTGCTCGGGCATGGAACATTTAGGCCATGCACTGCGTATAGCTCGGGTTCAAGCAATTGTGCGTCAGCGTGTTTCGTCATTGCTGGTTGTTAGTGCAATCCGGTTTTGTAAGCTTTGAACAAACAGAAGCAAAGCGATGGGGAAGTCAGTCCAGAGGCATTTATTGGTTGTAAAAAAAAAAAAACACGGGGCTTAAAGCTTTTATTTTTCTTGCTTTTGATCAGGAAATTGAAGATGTTTAATTTGGTTTAAGTTACTGGATGAAATGTTACGCAGTATGACGTTATGACTTATCAAACATATTTTTGTCAATGCATTTGCCATTGTATTATTTTAGCATTAATGCCTTTTATAGATAAAAAAGAAAAAAAAGGCTACCACAATTGTCCTCTTGGAGCCCCGTTCCTAGTTGTTCTGGAGCCATCTGTTTCTCTTTATGACGTAACTTGCTCCAAATCACTGCGCTTCAACAGTGCCTTCTTGTCTATTCCCCACATCCTGGTCTACTGTACTGCCGGCTGTGGGACTCACTGTTTTTTTTACCTCCGCTCCCCCACCGTAGTTTTCTGTTTGGTGTTTGGGTGGTAACAGCCACTGGACCCATGTAAAGACCCCCGACACTCTCTCCGAAACAGTGTTAGGAATGCCCAACACAGGGGGACACCATTAAAGACATCAAGGGATTTCTTGCCTTTCTCTCGTCATTGTCCACACGCCGTCTACTCGAACGGCCTTAACTGTCTTCTGTTAGTCTTTCCCGTCAGACCGCAAGACCAGAAAGTCAAGCCGAGAGTGGTTTGTGTTTGAAATCGTTGGGTGTGAGTTGCCTATGAAGGGCCTGCGGATTTTCTAGAGTTTCTAGCTGTTTAGCGCAGCTGATGTTCTGAGATTTAAACATGTAAAAAAAAAAACAACAACAACAGATATAGGGCCTGATCTTCCGCCTGGCACAAGGACAGCGTTGCTCCAGACGAAATGGTCATCTTGCCTGTGCATAGCTGTTGTGCTATGTGCCTGCGCCTCTAGAGGGCATCACTTGTAAAAAAAAGAGACGTCAACTGAAGCGTGGTTTATTTCAAACAGCACCAAGAGCACTGCTCTCCTGTAGCAGCCTCACATTCTTTTTCCTCTTTTATATTGTGTTGCCTCATGTTCTTCCTTTAGCATTATAGGCTTTTATAAGCTTTATCTGACTGTGAGTGAAACACTGTCCGGGTTCGGTGTCCCTAGAGGAAGATGTATTGCCGGTCCCACTGTGGCGTGGGTCTGCAGAGGAGCACGCTGTACAGATAGTCATTAAAAGTTTGGTAAACCGCAATGAGAACAAATGTGCAAAAATGCTGCCTTCTGGTGGGAGTTATGGAATCATTCACGGGAGCCAAGCTGTATTAAAACAGAAAAGAAACCACTAAATACAACTATGAAGGTGAGCTAAATGCAAATGTTATGCTAACATCAGCTAAAGCTGCGCTAACAGTGGCTAAATGCTATTATCGGCAAAATCCCCTTTTAGCACAGCGGTATGATGTTGTGAGATATTAAATCAGTATGACCTGCGTGTCAATAGTGAGGGCTGTCCACTCTCTTGTTGCCAATCAGAGGCCAGCAGTCTGTTCACGTCACAGACACGGGTTAGCCCGCTTTGGCCACAGCCAGAGGTCGGTCCCAAAACCTATACCCGGTTTGGAAAAGAGCCTTTTAGGCTGGTTGGAGGAATAAGGTTGTTCTAAATAACATCGCCATTGGCCATGGGAGTCTGTCCAGCCCAGGTCCGAAGCTGCAAGATCTCACAGTGCGCCTCTCCTAGATGGAAAAGTTTACACCATAGTCTGTGTTTGAGTTTGCTATTGTCACAAAAGCCACAACTGAGCACTGTTTTGTTTTTGTCTTGTTATATCCTTTTGACTTAGGCATGGCTTGATTAATGCAAACTCCAAAGTCACTGGATGTGAAGTTTTTACGGATTCTTTTCACTACATTTTGACATTGAGAGGGGTCTGGAAATCATATAGTAAATGTGACAGATTCTTGACCCCCCCCCAAAACCTCAAAAAGATAACAATATAAGCAAAAGATGCGTCAAAAATGTAACAACCGGCTTGGAACAGTGACGCCATCTTATTTATGTCATGATCGGCCTACATTGTATCATGAAAGGAAAATTCCAGGATTTAGTTGGAGCACTCTTGTCGCCACCCCCAAATGTTATTATTACACTCACAACTTATGTTAAGTATACCTGCACGTCCTGTCCATGTCTCGTGTGCTCCTAAAGTTTCCTCATTGCAAACTTTCTTATGTAACCGATGTGCTTTTGGCATACACTGGGGCCCGCTGACTGGTCACATGGCTGTTTGTTCAAGAGTTTGAACAACTTTTACTCCATGACAAAATAACGGCTCATCTCCAACCGGGACGTGGCCTTGAGACTATACCCACATCTCCCGATTCCCTCTGATTGGTCCATCCCGGGCACGTCCTCCTCCCTAAACGATCATGACTGGGGGGATCAGTGCAAACACCACGTAGGTGGGGAGTTGGATGGCTGTGGCCAGTTTCGGGATCTTAAAATCTGCTTTTTGGTGACCCCTCAATCACATTTTTGTTGGCTTTTTATGAGAATACATCCATGAATAAAGCAGCGTCGGTCGGTTTGGTCAGCTGACTAGTCACGTGATCATAAATCTATAGTTTGCAGGGTATTTAACAGGGAAACCAAGTCAATTAGGGTCACTATTTTGTTGGCTGCCAATATAGCTCTGTAACCTAATTTAATCATTTTATATTTAGTTTATATTTGTTCAACTATCTAACAGTAAGTCAAGAAATGAAGATATGGTGTTCTATTTTTTGAAATTTTAGTAAAATTACATAAATCCCTCTTTTGGGTGGTGGTGCTGCCGATGCCAAAAGAGGGGCGGGGTCTTCATTATGATTGGACGAAAGTGGCCCTACCTTCTCCTATTAAAAGCACCACCATGTTACCTGGGTTGTGCATTCCAGTTCATTCAGTTTCAAGCCTTCTGCATGTGTCCATCTTAACTGACTACTGTACCGCACTGAAACGTCGTCTTTACATTAAAAAAGGAAGGTCTTATTGGAAAAACGTAACTTCTCAGAGTGAGTATGCGTTCATTAACTGCAATCCTATTTTATGCTAATTGTTTTGCTCTTAGAGGCTCTTTAAGTTTAGCCTTTATTGCCAGGTTGCAAATAGAACTATGAGTGCAGGGAGAGGGCAGGCTGCAGGTTTGGCTGATGCAACAGTCCATTTGGTTGGGAGGTGCAGAGGCGCAGACTTAGAGAAGCAAGTTGAAATGAATTAATTGATCAATATGCATTAATGTGTTAACTCAGTGTTTGTAAATGTGAAAACTGCCCTATCCAACTCAATTAAGCCACTTGTCAAACAGCTAGAATACTCAAATAAGTAATGCAAAGTGAAAAAGTGTCAACATTTTCTTGAGAATACAAAGGTATCTGTAGTTCTTGATGTGGAGTATATATTTATTATTGATGTACTGATTTTATTGATTCATTTACCTGACTGCATCTTTCCTGGCATCTTCTACAAAATGTCTAAGGGCATGGTGAATCAAGCACCGTCTTTATAATCTTTGTCATTTCTTCACTGCTTTACCTTTCTGCGGACACTTGTTTTACGACACAGAAAGCAACACAAATCCAAACACCAATTGTCATTTGATCTAATATGATCGGACAGGTTGAGACTTTTGGCAGAGTAAAGTGTCTGTCCTGCGCGCTCAGGAGGCCAGCCCAAATATTAGCTGTGTTGATTGTGCATCCACTGAGAGCCATGTGGATGCACAATCCCAGTGGTCAAAAAAGAAAACAGAAAAAAAGATTGCAGATACACGGATAACACAAGTCTGTTTTTTTTTTATACCAGTGTCCTGAGAATTACATGACTTTTTTTCTTCAATGTAGCAACGTGAAAAGTTGTAGCTTAGTTTGATAAGGAAAGGCGAGAAAGTGTATAAATTCTACCTTTATGTCACTCCTTGTGTGCAAGGATCAACAAAAATCACAAAAAATGTCAGGAAGAACCTTCTCTGTTTATTTTTATTTGTAATTTGTCCTCTGCCTGCGATGCCACTGTTGCAACCTGCCAGGGACCATTGGCCCCAGGGCAGCACATAGGGGCTCGATTACACAGCTGGAGGATTTGTCTGTTATACATGTTTTAGGTTGATCACCCAGGCACGGGGACGGCATGCTAAGTATTCAACTTGTATTTTTCCACTTGGTGCAATTGCAAATGTGGGCCATCGGAAAAGATGCTTTACTGACACATTTGCAGATTTGATCATTTGTATCATAGCAAGATCTCCAAGGCCATACTCCGCCCGTATAAGTGACTCCATTTAGTTAAAGTCTGTTCCTCTTCAAGGCCGAGGCAGATAAGTGCGAGACAACACACGTCTGCAGCTGCGGTTTGATTTAGGTGAACAGGGCCACAAATGAACTGGTCCAAAGTCTAAAGTAAATCTAAAAAACATACAGTCATGTTCTCACTGGAACTGGTAAAACTTTTTTTTTTCAATCAATACCGTCTCTCTGCTGTGAAACAAGCTTATAAACTCATTCCCACAAAGTATCAAGGCGTTTGTAATGCATTAAGAAAGTTACAAAATAGTTTGGACCAAAACTGTCCTAACTAAAACTTAACTTTTTTCTGTTTGAAAACTGGAAAAACCGGTTACAGGGCCTAAACCAAAGCAAGTGAACATCCCGACTGCAGGAGGGGACCAAAAGTGTCGAAATGCTTCTCAAA
The DNA here is from genome assembly GCA_021464625.1 of Proterorhinus semilunaris. Taxonomy (NCBI): domain Eukaryota; kingdom Metazoa; phylum Chordata; class Actinopteri; order Gobiiformes; family Gobiidae; genus Proterorhinus; species Proterorhinus semilunaris. Next base: position 13,897,723 of record CM038343.1, read on the forward strand.
TAACGGTTGTGTTTTCTTTTGCAGACAATCGAGCTGGACCCGGTTTGTGGATTTACGACGTGCTTTTCGCTCCGAGTGACTGTTGACGTTTGTCCCCTCCCTCGTGCTCGCCGTCATGCCGAGTGTCTTGGACCGTATGGAGCTCAAGAAAGTGTCCACTCAGGACGATGACAGTCAGGACAGTTTGGAAGACCACTACCCCGAGCCCTTGGACACTGACAAGAGCACCATCGCCAGGTAACAAAGCCGCAAATACTGCTTACACTGTAGTTTACAGCTATAAGTGCTAGACCTGCACGATTTGCGGGTTTTCTGCCGATTACCGCTATTTTTATTAGATTTTTGATATTGAAGATTTGGAAGAAACGTTGCACTTGAGGCAAAACTTAATTATCAACTAAACGAGCACAAGAATCACATGCATTAGAGAACATGTTTGTGGACAGGTTACAGTGTACAGATATTTAGTTTTTAGCTGACAGTATTATCTAAAAAAATAAATAAAATAAAATAAAGTCAATCTTTGCAATACGATGATGGCAATTTCCCATTTCAATACGATTGTGATCATTGTACAGCCCTGCCATGTGCCACTTGTGAGTGTGTTTTTTGTTTTTTTTTATCATTGAAAGAGAGAAACAAATGAGTTCAGCAGAAATAGTGCAAATTAGTAGAACTAGTACGTCATTCATATTTATGCAGGTAAGAATTTCAACATTCAATGAATAAAAAGAGAATGCCATTTACTAGTTCAAGTATTCAACAAAGTTATTGCATGACTAAAGATGTGTGTTTTGTCTACCACGACTGACACTAAAACATCCAAAACTATTACTATTTTTTACTATCGTTGCTAATACACTATACACGAGGCAAGTACAGTATGTAATATAAGAAATGTATGGGGTATGGAGATGGAGACATGACAAAGTTCAACACTATGCCACTACCCTAAACACTCAAACTATCACAAACCAGCCTTGGTCTGCTCATCAGATAACGATGGAGAAGAAGCAATGGGTGACCAGACACTATTTATACTACAAACATGAGTTACCTTCGGTGTGCGTCAGGGAGGTTTCACAAAACCTCAGCAATCTTTACTCTTTTTTCTTATCTCACCGACAATGTCTCGTTTTCTAGAGTTTATGTTATCTTTTAAGGAAGCTGAACTCTTTTAATCTAAATAAAAGGATTCTCTGCAACTTTTACTGCTGTTTCATAGAGAGCCTTTTCATTTGTTTGCTGGTTCAAGGGTTTGTCTGTGAAAAGATAAAATCAAACTGTAAAACATTATTGCTCTAAAATTATTGGAGTTAAACAACACAGTCTCTATGGGAGGAGCAGGCCCTAAAGAAAGCTAAATGTATCTTGGGTCAGCCTCTCCATGCTCTGTCCTCTGAGTTTTCGCTCATCCCTTCTGGACGTCGTTTTTATGTACCCTTTCGGAAAACAAATCGTTTTGCCAACTCTTTTGTCCCCTCTGTCACTAAACTGTTCAATTCTGAAGGGAGTGTGTTTACTAAGTGACATTGACCTTTTTGAAACGTGTCCTTCCTTTTTTTTTAATTATCTGGTATTGTCTGTACTGTTGGAAGTGACACACAGTGAGTGTTGTGATGTGTTTGTGCAAATATCTGTCGGAGGTTGCAGCAAATTAATTGCCCTTGAGGGATCAATAAAGTTTTCTGAATCTGAAATGTCAGTTGTGGAAAAGATTAAAAGTACTGTTTCTGTGACTGCTACTACGGCTACCTGCCTATTGCATTTTACTACCAGATTATACTTAAACTTACCCATGATTGACCTGTCACAGTGGTTCAACAAATTGTTCTTGAATCTTGAGGATTATGCAAAGGAACGTTACTGTCTGACATTACTGCCGATGGCATAATTTGGTACGACATTTTAGACCCCTTTTAACACTAAATCCACAACTCCAACGTGCTACAACAAAGCAATAATTGTAATGGATTTCAAGTGTCTAAATTCATTTTTTTTTTTTTTTTTTTTTTTATGCCAGAGAGTTTAAATTTACCTAGAAGATGTTTTTTTTTTCTGCTTCCATTGATGGTTCATTATGGGCAGAGTATGCTGTTTTTAATTGACAATTGAATTTGGAGAGTTGCAATTACATTTTTTCAGGCAAGCGTGTATCAAAATAGGTAGTCCTTCAGAAGTTAATAAATAAATTGAAAACAAACTTTTACTTGAAGCACAATTGACAATCGTATATTCATTCCCATTGCAGCAGCCAGTATCTGGACAACAATGAAGATGCTGAGAGCCAGAAGTTTCTGTCAAACGGACTTATGAAGAAGAAGAAATACGAGGAGTACCATGAAGAATATGTGAGTTCATGCGCATCTGATTTCAACAGAAATAAACGAAGCGCAGACATGCCCCCGATCAAAGTGTTGGGACATTGCTACAGTGGCGCAACACTGACGCGACGAGTTTGCTTAACACAGGAGAGACGGGACATTATTACATCATTTGAGTTTTAGGGAATTCTACTGGTTAATCACGCTTTTTCGATTTGAGATTGTTCAGAAATATGTGGCTATTGTGGACGATTCCACTTGATGTGTTACTATGGCGTCTCAAATACTATGAAGTTGGATGAACATATGGGGAGTATATTACACAATAATCGGTTTCATCTGGCTAATAACAAGTAGAAACCGTATGGGGTCATTGCATTTGGTAAAAGGCAATTAATACGGTTTCTAAACACCGGAATGCTTTAAAGACTTGTTTTAACAATACAAGGGTATTGGGAACTCTCACAATGTGATTTATGAGCTTGTACTAGTTTGTGGCTCTGGTGTGTTAAGGCACATACTGAAGCACTGACTCGCGTGGATTACTCACTCTTCTGTGTTTGTGTTGAATAGCATCCAGGACACGCCTCCGTCGGCATGTCCATCTTTAACCTCAGTAACGCCATCATGGGCAGCGGCATCCTGGGGCTGTCCTACGCCATGGCCAACACTGGGATCGTACTGTTCACGTGAGTGTCAACAACCATAATTCATCGACCGATAATAAATCTTTCCGCTTGCTCGGGCGTACTGTGTATAAACCATCACATTTTCTCAGAGGTAAATACGATGGTGGACCTTGTTTTTATGCCAATGAGCGTTTCGGGAGCTAATGTTAAGTGGATTACATTGTTCATTGACTAACATTAACTAAAAACAACATAACAAAGTTGAGAGATCAGCTAATTTGGCTACGAAGGGCACAGATCGCACGGCAATAAACCGTCTTTACCCCTTCACCTGGGAAACAGTTATATTTATCTGAACTGCCGTAGTCCCTGCGCCCAGTGTAACAGGCCAGAGTATACCCCCCATCTGCACTACACCCGGGGTTAAATATACCACGGGGTATATTATGGCCTAGGCCATTTCCTACCCCCCCAGGCCAGATTATACCCCCAATGATAACAGTTATGTTAAGTGATATAGCAAGAATTATACAGTAGCTTAGGGTGATAGAGTGGGTTGTCCTTTTAACCGGAAGGTTGGCAGTTCAAATCCATGCTCCTGCAGGTACAGGCTGTTGTTGTGTCCTTGGGCAAGACCTACCTGTGCATGTGTGCAAGTAAAGTCTTTCTTTAGCCGGCAAGTCACCTCGCAAACACCAGCGTTTCTTCTTATCAAAATGTCTCTAATCTACTTGAAAATAACATGTGCTGTCTCAAGATATAGCAATTTAGAAAATTTTATTTATATAATTAGTCCGGGAGCCAGACCCCCTCCTCAGGCACATCCAAACTAGTATCTTTCAGTAGAGTATCCCTTGGGTCATTACCAGTGGGAAACCCCCATTGCAACTCGGCCCCGTTCGACTATGGGACCCCAAAAACCACTTTAGTGGGACAGGCTTCAGACAGAGCTTTGTGATTCTATCCAAAGTAGTGCTGTGGTCACATACAGAGTCACAGATTAATGAAATGTAGAACAAAGAAAGCTGACATGATGAGGAACAAAGTAATATGACAGTCTTGGGCTTTAGCTTTTTCTTTTTCCATATATTAAACTATATATCTACAAAAATGCAAAATAAATGTCATACAGATAAGAAAAGCACTTCACAAATAATAATAATAATAATCATGCATTAGTCTTATATAGCGCTTTTCCAGACGCTCAAAGTCGCTTTACAATTTGGTGCATTATTCATTCCCTCCATACTCGGTGATGATAAGCGAGGCAACCAGTCTGCGCACACCAGCCATCACCACCAACCACTCACACACTCACTACATTTGCCAGGCTTCCTGGTGTTCCCAAACGGTCTCCCATCCAAGTCCTGCCAGGCCCTTCCCTGCTTAGCTTCCGAGGTCTGACGGGATCGGGCATAGCAAAGGCGGTATGGCCACAAATGAGTACATTATTGTATTTTGTCTTTACCATTTCAAATGTAAATAGAAAACTTCCCCAACTCATTCGCTTCACATTAAGCCCAAGATGAGCTCTTTACCTCAAACGGATCTCTAGCTCTAACAGAGAATGTGTTCCACTCTCCCTCTCTGAGGTGTGGAATTCTCATGCATTTGCCCGCGGGCACCACGTTGGGGACCCCGCGTTAAACCATCGTGTATCTTATTTAGTGATGGCGCTGGCAACATATTCTGTATTAATTGTTAAAGATATTTTAAAAAGTAGAAATAAGTAATAAAATTCCCAACAGTCTGTCACAAACGTCTAATATCCCTAAAGTTAGTGAAACTTGTTCATTGCATCAAGGCCTGATTTTGTCCCGAAAATGGCGACTATATTATGTTATTACCTATAGCTACATGTTCACATTTCAAATGTCAAATCAATGATAATTTTTTTTTTTTAATCAAAATCTCTGAAAACGGTCATGCATTCTTCTTTTTTCTCCATAATAATAATAAATAAATAAATAAATAAACACTTTGAGCCCCAGGCTACAATCCTGTGTGGCTTGTTCATTAACATGCACTGGCCCTACCAAATAAACAAGCAATAACAACTGTTCAGATTGTGGAAAGTTAGACCGGTATATTCTGGCCCTGAGGGGTATAGTCTAGCCTAGGCTATTTTATACCCCCGGGTATAGTTTGGCCTAGGGGGTTAATTTGGCCTGTTACACCAGCTCTGTCTGGTCAGGTCAGCGCGCCCCATCAGTGCTTGTGCCCACTCGGCTTTCGTGAGCCATATCCAGTTTTCATATCCAGCCCCTCCCAAGTGTCACTGCACACTGGAGAGACCCCCCCCACACCAGCCCCTCTCACACGTCGCTGTCTACTCCGCGCTGCGTGACCACCGCATGGGCTGCCAGTGTTACAGACTCAGAGGCAGGGCTAAAAATACCAGCCGTCAACAACCGGTTGGGTTAGGGTGACCAGTGGAAATGTACCAAGGATAAGGGGAGTAGAAATAAAACGCAATATCGCAAAAATACTGAGCGATGTCTTTCAAAGTTACATTGGGGGATTGTAACGTTTTGAGTGCATTACTGGGTTGTTTTTAGAGCACGTTGTCTTGCATTTAGATTTTCTTTGAAAGCAATCTACTTTAAACATACACTTCAGTCAGGACTAAACACGATGGGACTGGCTTACAGTATTACACAGCTCAAATCTGGAACTGTCGTCATGATGGTGTAGACCTCAGCTCTGGCAACGTTTAAATCCCGGCTGAAAACGGTTCAGTTTAGTTGTGCACATGACACTGAAAGAACCTCTCATACACCGTTTTGCTTTCATTTAAAAGGTGCATTATGTAACTTTTAATGTGGAAAAAAACAAAACGCTCCAGGATTAATTGTTTGGAAGGTTTTCACTGCTCTTTCCGGAAAACCTACAAAACAAGTGATCCTGGAGCGTTGCAGAGGCCACTGTGATGGAAAGTAAAGGCGCCATGCGGACCACTCATACAGTCGCTGGGTCACTACAAGGTCAACTACGCACAAATATCAACTTTTTTTTCCCCGCATTAAAAGTTGCATAATGCAGCTTTAAATTTGTAATTATTATAATGTTTAGTTCAATTACATATCATGACAGTGTGTACAAAAGTTGCTCTATAGAAAAAGACAAAAGGAAAAACCTCTGAGGACAGTTGGCATTGCAAAAACAAAAATACTTTTGATTTATAATAGACATAACTTTAACTTAAGCTCGATCTACATTTTTTTACTTTTAAATATTTGCGTTCATATACTGTATCTGTACTTTCAGTATTAAGGGCACATCTCTGGTTCACTTTCCACCTCAGGCAACACAAATCTCACTTAAACCAATACAGACAGACAGCTGCAGTTCGTCACTTTGACTGTTTTTTGTATTTCAAATTGCTGACCGGGCTGGAAGGTCAAAATCTCTTTTATGCAGAATAATTTCATTGAGAGTGATGAAGATATGATGTTCTCTCATGTTTACGTTGGACATACAGCAGTGTGATATTGAACAGAATAGTAAAAGTCTGATAACGTTCTTATTTTTAGTCTTGTGTCTCTTGTTCTCTTTCTGCAGTATCCTCTTGATCGGAGTGGCCATCCTCTCACTGTACTCTGTGCATCTCCTGCTGATGACGGCGAAAGAAGGAGGTGTGTGCCTACTTTTATTGCTCTGTTTGTTTTTTCTAGCACGGTGTAAGTCGCTTACGCCCCATTGGTGTCTCTCTCTAGGGTCCCTAATCTACGAAAAGCTTGGGGAGAGGGCTTTCGGATGGCCGGGCAAAATTGCTGCCTTTGGTTCCATTACTTTGCAGAACATCGGGGGTAAGCTGAAGTTCATTTTGTTTTGAGATTGGACAATGTGTACCAAGAAAAGAATGCTTTTGGAACAGACGCGAGAGAGCTTTTGTAAACTCAGGATAGGCCATGTCTCTGACTACAAAACCAGGAATAAATGGTGTCCTGTGAATGTATAAAAAGACAGTGAGGTGCAGATAGTTAGAACATATGCATCAGAGATAAACGCATTACAAAATGATGTATATATCTTGTATACTAGGAGGGATACATTTAAGAAGGAAGCAAAAAGGTGTAAGGAAGTCCAATTATAGCAAAATTAGCAGTGCAAAGAGAAAGCCTTTAGATATTATTATGCAGGTGACAAAGTGACAATGCGCTTTTCTCTCCCTCTAGCCATGTCCAGCTACCTGTTCATTGTGAAATACGAGTTACCAGAAGTCATTCGTGCATTTTTAGGATTGGAAGAGAGCTCCGGGTAAGCCTCTATACAGTTTAAGTGCTTTATTAGCATTGAAGAATGTCAATATAAGAAATTACTTCTCATTGTCTTTGCAGTGAATGGTACCTAAATGGGAACTATCTGGTGCTATTCGTCTCCGTCGGGATTATTCTGCCGCTTTCCATGTTGAAAAACCTCGGTAAGAGACCACTGCTTCATTCATCTTCATTGTTTTAACTTCTTAGCTGCAGCAATAGGTCAACTCCGTTAGCTAACAGTGGGTTCAGGAAGTTTACATACAGTGCCTTGCAAAAGTATTCGGCCCCCTTGAACTTTTCGACCTTTTGCCACATTTCAGGCTTCAAACATAAAGATATAAAACTGTAATTTTTTGTGAAGAACCAACAACAAGTGGGACACAATCATGAAGTGAAACGAAATTTATTGGATATTTCAAAACATTTTAACAGATAAACAACTGAAAAATTGGGCGTGCAAAATTATTCAGCCCCTTTACTTTCAGTGCAGCAAACTCTCTCCAGAAGTTCAGTGAGGATCTCTGAATGATCCAATGTTGACCTAAATGACTAATGATGATAAATAGAATCCACCTGTGTGTAAACAAGTCTCCGTATAAATGCACCTGCTCTGTGATAGTCTCAGAGGTCAGTTTAAAGCGCAGAGAGCATCATGAAGAACAAGGAACACACCAGGCAGGTCCGAGATACTGTTGTGGAGAAGTTTAAAGCCGGATTTGGATACAGGAAGGAGTATCAGACCACCAAAGTATTCGGCCCCCTTGAACTTTGACCTTTTGCCACATTTCAGGCTTCAAAACATAAAGATATAAAACTGTATTTTTTGTGAAGAACCAACAACAAGCGGGACACAATCATGAAGTGAAACGAAATTTATTGGATATTTCAAACATTTTTAACAAATAAGAAACTTAAAAGTTGTGTCCCACTTGTTGTTGGTTCTTCCCAAAAAATTACTGTTTTATATCTTTATGTTTGAAGCCTGAAATGTGGCAAAAGTTCAAAGGGGCCGAATACTTTCTCAAGGCACTGTATGTGTTGAAATGGTTCAGTGAAACATTGCAATATTATGACAATATTAAAGGTGCATTATGCAGTGTTTTATGTGGAGAGAAAAAAAAAGATATTTCTGCGTATTTGACCTTGTAGTGACCCAGCGGCTGTATGAGTCAGCATTGCGCCTTTACTTTCCATCACAGTGCTCGCTAAGACGCTCCAGGATCGATTGTTTGGAAGGTTTTCACTGCAGACGTACCCTCTCACCAGAAAACCTACAAAACAATTGATCCTGGAGCGTTGTAGAGATCACCGTGATCAAAAATAAGGGTACCATGCTGAACCCTCATCCGCACAAATTATTTTTTTCACATAAAAAGTTGCATAATGCACCTTCAAAGCCATTACTGTGCACCCTTATTTTAATGCTTGTACAAAACCTAATTAAAAGCGGTCTAAAAACTCCCTAAATCCACTGCGCGCCCGTTGCTGCTGTCTATAGACCACAGTGCCCACCACAAGTTACACTTAGACCAGTAACAGGAGCCTTCTTCTAGGCCTGGAGTCAGCATTCAAGTGAAAACGTGATTTATGCAGCGCTGCTCGGGCCAGTATTATGTAATTACAACAGCTTTGGTACATTTTAGTGACAAAAAGAGCCATTCATTTGCAACTAGGAAAAGTTTATCCAACACACCCATGCATTTTACACCGGCACCGAAGTTAAAAACAAAACAAGCACCTACGTCAATGCTACAAGTGCTTGACAGGCCTTTGCATTAATTTGGTTCTCGTAAAAAGTTGCGTCGCCTCAAATGACCTCAATATCATCTTATTAATAAGCAGTGCCCTTTTGAGTTACTGCTAACACGTCACTATTTTTGGGATATGCGTCATAACCAAGAATAGGAGCGGTCATGCATCCCAATAGGACATCGAATAGAGCTGACAGCAGTGACAGCTCATGGACGAACAGTACAAGGACAGTCGTTGATATGAATGGTTTCGCCTTGTGTTGCAGGTTACTTGGGATACACGAGTGGCTTCTCATTGGCGTGTATGGTGTTCTTTGTGGGAGTGGTAAGTGCTCAATCAAAGCTACTTGTATTTAGCACAAAGCAAATGGCACAAAATGAAGATAATGACTAGTGTTTGAAGTTTAGAAATCACAACCCTTTCTCCAGCTAGATGAATCCTTACTTGCGCGATTTTGTCTGCAGCTGATATACAAGAAGACACAGCTCCCGTGCCCTATGCCGTTCTTCTACCACAACTCGGCCAACTTCAGCTCGGACATGCACGGCGCCAACGGCACGGGCCTCTTGGACTTCTCCAGAGCGGACGTCTCTCCGGTTCACACCACGCCAGACGCCCACCACACCACGGGGATACAGTTCCAACCGCACCCCGACGCCGAGGAGATGTGCACGCCCAAGTACTTTGTCTTTAACTCACAGGTACAAAGTGGCTTTTTTTTTCCTCTTTACTTACCGCTATTACATCGTTTGCATTTGGGGACAAGACACACACAACCCTCCCCAGTCCAAAAATGATGGGCCAAATGACAAAAAAAAGGAAGTAGAATTTTTATTCTACTTCCTTATCTGACTGTCGCTCTGACAGATAAAACTGACAGAGCGACAGTCAGTTTTATCTGTGTTTACTTTTTGAAACGGTTATAGCATTTTACACCATACAGTAAAATACTTGCACATTGTGTGTCTGGAAACGAGTTGCGTCACTCGCTGTGCCTCTATGTTAGTTCAATCAACAGTGACACGTGCAGACGATATTGGCCAAAAAGTCGTTGAGGATTTTGCCTCTGCATTCTTGTGAGTTTATATTCAGTTCATATTTAGTGAATTGGACTATAGCTGTCTGTGAAATAAACCAATTAGCAATCTGTGCGCGTTAGGCCCGCCCTTTCAAACTGCTGCAATTGCTCCGTTACCAGACTAACGTCCCTGCGTGGAATGGAATGGGAATAGATACACAATACAGTAAAAGTATGACATAGGGCTGCGCAATCATCACAATCAAATTTGAAATAGAATTGTTTATTTGCAGAACTCAAAGGCTGCAATTATTAGACCTCTGCAAATTCTGAAAATCATGTGCTTTTCTTGACAAAAGCAGTGGAATTTATTACCTCCAGTGTCTGCGTACATTGGTGTATGAATGGGTAAGCGGTTCCTTGCTGTAAAGCGCTTTGAGTGCCTAATGTAGGTGGAAAAGCGCTATACAAGTTGAGACCATTTGCCATACAGAACCTCGGGCCATATCTGAGTTTAAAATACTCACGTCTAGGCTTGAGTGTTGGCTGAAAACAGTCCAAAGATGTACCCGTTTGTAAATGGCACTGTGTCCATGTTGCATAGACTTTGTACGTTTTATAGGAATTTTGTAATACGCCGTTTTACATAGTATTTGTAAATTGTGTAGAAAAGCCCAAACAGGGACAGGGGTTGAAAATCGGCACTAGTTATAAACCCTTCGTTCATCACGGTTCACTATGCAATTTCGCCGGATTTTTGTAGAGAGTTTCAAAACTATACATTTTCAAAAACTTTATTACATAAGCAATCAGAAAAACAATGTTTCCATTTGGTCTGATATGTGGAAAAACAAAAACATGCAACAATAGCGATAATATTGATATGGGGAGTTAAATATCATAATAACTAATAATAGTTTGGCGGAAATGTAAAAAATGTGGCAGAAATTCCATTTGGTCGTTCCAATCAAAAAAGTCAATGAAAACCTTGTCATATTTTTCATAGCGATGACCAGAACTCCCCATTTACTCTAATGGAAAAATTGTATAATTGCACAATTTTACCAAATGACAAAACATTGTTTTTCTAATTTCTTATACTATTAGGTTTCCAAACCTATATAGTTGTCATACATTAAAAAAATTTATGAAAATTGTTCACCACAGAACAGGATTTGGATTTTTAACAATACATCAAATCTAAACATGATCGCATCACTAGCCAAAACAACCACATTTAGACATGTTTCAAAAACTGTGCAACTTGTGTTTTAATGGAAGGTAAAAGGTCAAAACCAGAAACCAAACTTGCGAAACACTAAATCCCTCTTACAACCACTGAAAGGAGTATGGTATGCGTAATTGTAAACAGAGGCCATAGGAGCACACAGTTGCAACATCGGCCTACAGAATCTCCCACACTCAGCGACAACAGGAATGTGTAGTATTTGTCTTGACTTGTTTGACCAGGGCATGTCACTTAAGGTGTGTTTTTGCAAAAATCTTTGTTTAAATGAACTCTATTAGCTCAAAGGTTTTCTTGCAACTATACGGGTCAAAACCCTCAAACTCGCTCTTCTTTTGGAATGTATTTTATTTTTTACAAAAGACAGTCATTTTAAACACTTTTAACCTCGTAAACCCCCCCCCCTTACTTAACCGAGCGCATTTTCTTCAGTTCGGCTTTACCTAAATATAAAAGCTTCTTGAGAACAGCCTCAAAAACGAGGATGAAAACGCGGCAAAAATGTGACGTAAAAGCAACAAACACAAAATGATAAAGCAACAAAAACACGACAGAAAAGTGACAAGAACGAAATAAGATAAAAACGACGATGAAAACGCAAAAAAAGTGACGACAATGTGGCCACAACGCGAGGAAAAAGATCAGTTTACATCAGTTTTTTTGTGGGTCATCGCTTTCAAATGAGGCACTTGGCCTATAGGCTGTAAGAAGCTTTTAGATTTGGGTAAAGTCGAACTGGAGTAAAGCTGGCCTTGTACATACAGTTTCAGAGACGCTCTTGAATTGTCTTTTAACCGATTAGTACCTACCTAACTTTAGATGCAAACATAAGTGAATTCCCCAATGCAGGAAATCTGTCTCATTATCGTTTGTACCTCTCATGTGCTATTTTGACTTTGGAAACTCTCTGAAGATGTTGGTGTGGACAACAGTCCTGTGCAAATGGTTAAGTAATAGATTCCCTTAAAAATGACTGGATAATTGAGCACCTCATGCTAACGTTGGAATACTGAAGTTAATGAAAAGTCTCACTAGTGCCATATCCCTGTTGCTAAGTAACAGAGTCACTGAGGTCATAATGCTGGCTTCAGAATTACTCTCTAATGGTACCTGACATTGACAAAGGAGGATTTTGAAAAATGTGGGCCGTACTTGAAGTCTAATTGTTGTCGTCTTGTTGCAGACTGCCTACACGGTCCCCATCCTGGCCTTCGCTTTTGTGTGTCATCCGGAGGTGCTGCCCATCTACAGTGAGCTCAAAGAGTAAGCGAAAGCCTAGTGGATGTCTAGTCAGCCCCCTCATAAAACTGTTATCGATTGTCACTCACGCCACTCGATGTTGTTTATTCGCGTCACTTCAGCTTGAGCTTTGACACCAACGCTCTCCAGAAAGCCTCTTTTAAGTGTCTCCTTCTCATAAACAAACAAAAATAAACCCACCGTCTCAATGTTGTTGTTGTTGTTTTTTCTTGCAGTCGCAGCAGGAAAAAGATGCAAAACGTCTCCAACCTGTCCATCTTGGCTATGCTCGTCATGTACATGCTGTCGGCCCTGTTTGGATACCTCACCTTTTACGGTAAAGTCAAGTCACGCCTGTCTGAGCGCTTTGACACTTTCCAAGGTGGTTTCATCGCTTTTCTCGCCACGCATTTGAGTTTTAACGAGGCGAACGCTGTTGCTTTGCAGACAACGTGGAGGCGGAGTTGCTCCATACGTTCACAAAAGTCTACAAGTTTGATACCTTGCTTCTGTTGGTGCGTCTGGCCGTGCTGACCGCAGTGACGTTGACCGTGCCGATTGTGCTATTCCCGGTAAGTCACTACGAGAGAACATGGCAGGAATTAGGAGGCCTTGATGAAAACCAAAAAGGAGTTTAATGGGATATGAAGATACTAGGTGTGAACAAAAATAATGCCATGTTAGGGTTGGATTGGTAAGATGCTACTCTACTCCCTACCTGCTGCTGCGGTTGTCCCACGCTTTGAACCCCGATTTTTATAGTCATACTGAATATTGCTTCATATTATCCAAAACAATGCACCTGCATTTCATACGAGTGGGTCCAAAAACACTCTGCTATTTCGATTGAAAGAACTCCGACGTGAAAAAGACGCAATAACAGATCCAAACATAAAGTTGTGCGTGTGGAAACGATGGAGAGCTCACGCGGTTCATTCGGACAGACCCCAATGATCTGATCGCTGTCTTCCTCTTCCTCTGTCTGCGGTGTTTACTTCCCACAGGGGGGCGAGGCTGTCGGGTGCTCTCTTGCTCCATAACTGTTGCAAAATAAATGCATTGTAACAGCATGGACAGCTGCGGCTTATAGACCAGTGCAGCCTGTATATGGACACATACGGTAATTCAGTATTTAGTCCAGAGTCATCTAGCTGAACAGAAAAAGCCACGCACATCCAAAAGTAGGTGAGGCTTGCATGCTGGATTCAAAAGTGAAATTGAGAAAATGAAAAATTGTCCGCACAGCAATTGGAGCTCCCAAAACGATTTTGTATTCTATAATTACATATGTAATTATGTGACGTTTCAGGCCTCATGCCTTTCATCAGACATAATAGGACATGTGGCCCAATTCATATGTCTGAGAGCTCCAAATGCTGTGCGGACCATTTTTAATTTTCTCAGTCCAGTCATGCGATTTGCATTTTGTATGCAAAATAACACTACTTTTTCCTCACAAATAAAAATGCTTATAGAACAGTTCAAGTAAACACAATAGTTGGTTAGATAGTGAAAGAAATGAGCATGATGTCCTCCGTGTCCCGCATTGATGAGGTTACTGCCTCATGTATACATTTTGTGTGTACGTCACTGGTGTCAGTACACAGCCGGCAGGAAAAATCTGATGTAAACAAAGACGGGTGGGAACGAGGTGCGCTGACATAAAGATCAGTTTAAAAAGCAAATTAAAATACTCACACTAATCCCCATTTGCTTTCAGTGTTGTAAAAAAATATTAGCTTTGGATCATTGGAACTAAATATCTCCCTCTCTCCTCTCATCCCCTGCTTTGCACTAACCCAGACGAAACAAGACTTCACTGCACGGCCCATGTTTTGCATCTGACTAAACCACATTGGACACAGTTGTCCAATAAAATAAGACTTACTTGTTCCCGTTGTGGGTTGGTACCAGTGATTGCCCAGTCCCCCATTATCTATGAAAAATATCATTCAGAAATGTATATTTTTTGTGTTTGTTTAGTTATGATAATAACTCTCTTAGTTTTACTTCTTTGATTTTGTTTGTTTTTATAAATGTTCGCTTCCTCATTGGGGCTTTGAACAAAACATATTGTCTATTTGCCAGTAACATAGTAGCTTTTATTGCTAAGTGTTGTTCCTCTTTTGACCATAAAAAGATAACACATACGGTGCCTTGCGAAAGTACTTGTACACCTTGAACTTTTGCACATTTTGTCACGTTTACAACCCTAAACGTAAAGATTTTATTTTGATTTTTTTACGGAAAGTTCACACACAAGTAACAGACAACTGTGAAGTGAAAGCAAAATGATACATGATTCTGTTATTTTTTTTAAAATAGAAAAGTGAAAAGAGGGACTGACATTCCTCTTTACAAAACAACTCAAGCTCTGTCAAATTAGAAGGAGAGCGTTTGTAAACAGCAGTTTTCAGGTCTTTCCACAGATTTTCAATAGGATTTATGTCAGGACTTTGACTGGGCCATTCTAACACATTAATATGTTTGTTTCTAAACCATTCCATTGTAGATTTAGCTTTGTGTTTAGGGTCATTGTCCTGCTGGAAGGTGAATCTCCGCCCCAGCCTCAATTCTCTCGCTGACTGCAGCAGGTTTTCCTCCAAAATGTCTCTGTATTTGGCTCCATCCATCTTCCAAACTATTCTTACAACCTTCCCAGTCCCCGCTGAGGAAAAGCACCCCCATAGCATGATGCTCCCCCCACCATATTTGACACTGGGGATGGTGCACTCAGGACGGTGAGCAGTGTTAGGTTTGCTCCATACATAACGTTTTGCATCTGAGTCAAAAAGTTAAATTTTTGTCTCATCTGACCAAAGCACCTTCTTCCACATGGTAGCTGTGTCCTCCATATGACTTCTAGCAAACTTCAAAGGGATTTCTTATGGCCTCCTTTCAATAATGGCTTTCTTCTTGCCACTCGTCCATGAAGGCCAGATTTGTGGAGAGTACGACTTGTAGTTGTCCCATGTACAGATTCCCCCAGCTCAGCGGCAGTACGTCGCAGCTCCTCCAGAGTTATCTTGGGGCACTTGGTGGCATTTCTTACCAGTGCTCTTCTTGTTCGGTCTGTTAGTTTAGGTGGACGGCCGTGTCTTGGTAAGTTTGCAGTGGTGCTGTACTATTTCCATTTCCGAATGATGGATTGAACAGTGCTCCGTGAGATGTTCAAATCTTGGTAAATCTTTGTATAACTTAACGCTGCTTTAAACTTCTCCACAGCTTTATCCCTGACCTCTCTGGTGAGCTCCTTGGCCTTCATGATGTTGTTTAGTGACCAATACACTCCGACCATAGCTCTGAGGCCCTCACAGAACAGCTGGAATTATACTGAGTAGATTACGTACAGGTGGCCTCTATTTAATGGTTAGGCAAGGTGTGAACATTCTGCAGTCATTAGGAATGTTATAAAGCCAATTTAATGCACTCCGAAAATGCTGTATGAATACTTATGCACGCCCCACTTTTCACTTTTATATTTTTTGTAAAATAACAGAATTATCTATGATTTTGCTTTCACTTCACAGTCGTCTGTTACTTGTGTGTGAACTTTCAGTAAAAAATTCTAAATAAAATCTTTACGTTTAAGGTTGTAAACGTGACAAAATGTGCAAAAGTTCAAGGTGTATTAGTACTTTCGAGAGGCACTGTACACTATTCCCATATTAAACTTTCATTGTGTTGCTACTGTGGTCTTATCCCACCGATAAGACCACAGTAGCAATTATCCCGGTCTGCATCTCAAATCCTTTCCGTTTTTAAAACTGAGAATTTAATTTTGTTAAAACTCCTTTGCATCCACACATGCTCCACCCGTAAAACCTTATTTAGCATGTCTTAAACACTCATACTAAACCTATTTTTCCGGGACACTTAATTGTGTACTGTCTTTTTTTTATCTTTGTTTATTTGCTTTAATATAGTTTCCCTAAATGCTCGATTTATTCTAGATTAGAGGTTAGATCGGGCCCAAAAAATCAAGCCCAACCCGAGTCCGCGGGCATAAAGCCTGACTCGACCCGAGCCCGAGCAATTAAATTAATTTAAGCCGCGGATAGGAGCATCTGCGCAGTGCATTCAGCACCATGTGTGAGAGGTACGCGGCTATGCTCACGGTATTCGTGCACGCAGCAGTAGCGCACATACCTGGGCAGGCCGAGAGATGTGCGCGGCGTGGGGGCAGGTTACGTGCCCGAGCGTCTCTGTCTCCTCTTTTCCGTCTCTCTCTCCTCCTTCGCCTCATTGTTCATAAACAACGCGCTGCATTTACAAAAGCTACTTTTTACGCAGTAACAGGAACCAAACTGCTTATTTATCCACTGTAAATAAAACGCTGTCCTGAGAGAGAGTGAATAACGATGTGCACTGTGGCGCCGGTATCAAAGCCTGACCATGCTGCTTAAACAGGTCAACACAGCCAGCACGTGCGCCCGCCCCCCGCACCTGCACCACCTCCCTGAGTATAACCACATTTTGTATCCAATAGACTAAGCCTATAGCATTGATTTTTATTAGATATTACAATGACATTAATAAAAAAAATAAACAATAAAAAATAAAACTCGAAGCCGACCCAGACCCGACTGTCATGCCAAACATCGCCATTGATCTGCCATCTTCATTTGCCCACGTCATTATGTCCACTTATGCATTTGAGCCAGGTGGGAGTACAGGTGTGACTGCGCTGAGAGGCAAAGGAAGCCCCGCCCATTAATTAGCATAACCATGTGAGCTTTTCTGTGTGTGTTATTAATGTGGAAATAATTCACACAATCGCCTTTTTAATTTTAACAAGACTGATTATAGATCATAGATTAATAATTGTAATTTGTTTTTTTTCTTTAGTTTTTAAAAAAAAATCTTAAGGTGGATAAACCCATAGAATATATAGGCTACAAAACATTAAAAAAAAGTAAAATATGTAGTATTAAAAAAGAAATGAAACTTCAAAGTTGTCTAATATAAATTCATGGCCTCAATAATTGTCCATTTTTCCATTTTCTCCCACTTGTCCGTTGCCGGGTCGTGGGGGCAGCTGTTGGAGCTGCCCAAGTCACATTGCACTAGTCCCCTATGGCTCCTCCTGCAGGTGGTGGGTCCACGGAAGGACGGCCTCATGGTTCCAAACGGGCCTGTTAGTCTCTCATAGGGGGCCCATTCACACGCCAGTGTACGCAGCCACTGGAGGCAAGGAGGGTGAAGTGTCTTGCCCAAGGACACAACGACAGTGTGCACCTTCAGGAGGCGGGATTCGAACCCCCGACCTTCCGATCATGAGACGACCCGCTCTACCATCTGCGCCACTGTCGCTCAATAATTGTGACTATTTCAAATCTTAATTTATTTGAGCTGGTTCTATTGAATCATTGCATCAAACATAGCGTAGATGGCGAAACATCGAGATGCATCGTGATAATTGTCCTAAATCGAATCGTATCGGGCTGGTGGTGGTCACAGATGTGTGGATCGAGATGCATCGTGGTCATGGTGATGATTCGAATCGCATCGCAGCTCTGGTGTCACCAGGTGTATCTTAAATTAATCGGATCGTGGCTGGTGTATCGAGATGCGGATCGTATCGGACAGAGGCCTAAGATTCCCATCCCTAGTCTACAACACTCTAATTGGAGACTCGGGTCAAAGTTCGCGGTGATGCCAATGTTGTGCTAGTCTTGTCCCATTCGTGCACATAAATTCACACTCAAGTGGAGACTGTCCCCTTGCCCCCTGTTCCTGGCCTTTATATGGACATGTGCTAAATTTAGCATGACAGAACAAAACAGGCAATGGTCCAAAGAAAGTGCCTGGAGGAATTTTACTTTACACTAATCTTTAAACGGAGATGTGATGGGGCTGCCCAGAGTGAACTAAAAAGTATGTTGTAGTGGCTCCATGACATAAAATGTTAAAAGTGTAAAGTGACAAAACATAATGAACAGATTTCTTGAAAATGGCTGCTTAAGTCACACTAATTGAAAGTAAAAACTAGTGTAAAATCAGCAAAAATCTTCTTTCTGATGACATAGATTGTTTAGTGTCGTTCAGTAGTAAACATGAAAGATCAGTTAAACAAAATGTTGTATGCACAGATCAAAACTTAGGGGTGTGTGAAAGCCAGTCAATCAGCCGTGGTTCCACATAGCGCGACCCGGCCGCGCACGCCACGATCTACGGGCACGTATTGACACTACCCCGCAGACCTTTCTGTTTCCACAACACACACACACAAATGCTGTCATCTGGTGGGAGTTATGGAATCATTCAGAGGTGCCAAGCTGTATTAAAACAGAAACGAAACTGCGAACTATGAAGGAAAGCTAGTCACACATTGCGTCCCATCGCTGCTGTAGAACCAATATTCACCCAAATTTGAGCTTGTGATGTAGTTGTATCAATCCACCACCGAGGGGCGCCAGAGTCCAGACAGTGACATGAACGCTGACAGAGAATGATGCAGCAGCGAGTCGTGATACATGTCAATGACACAGCAGTTCGCCACAATGCTTCATATTTAGAGTTTTTACTAATAATCACTTACGCAGTACGGCAATCCTGTGTTTCACCCTTTGTGGCTGCTGTAGTTTGAGAAAGTTGTGTCACGGCCGTTTTACATCCTTTATGCAATGATGAAAAATTAGTATTGGTATTAGTTGTAGTGTAGAAGTAGTTGTGATTATCATTATTTTATTTTTTTTGCCTTTTAGACCTTGCATTCATTGATATAGTTTGTTAAGCTTTGTGTCTATACCAGTGGTAAATGTGTATGCAGACTATTTTTATCATTGATTTCCCAGTGAAGTAGGACTCCTGTTTGCTGTATTGCTTTTGAATACAAATGTGTACACCTATGTATTTATTTTTTGTTCACAGTAGCTACAGTAAATGTGTCGTCCCCCATCCGCCCTTGCCTTGCGTTGTCACCTGCCTGTCCTTTTTCACTGGGCGCCCTTTGTTTCGAGTCAGGCGGTGAGAGTGGAGGGTCCGCTGCAGTGGAAGTTTACAGGCTGACGCATGACAATGGAAAAAGCCAGTCCCGGAGGTTGAGGGAGGGGTGAAAGAGTGGAGTCGAAGCCGGGGCCGACCCAGAACGCTTGCACAAGGATATCACTGTGTAGATAAAAGATCCCGTGTCAGATAGGGCTCCTATGCTATGCTAACTCAACCTCTGCTCTTTCATTATAATATTGTTCCCTGATAAAACATGTCGATGGAGTTGTGTTTTGATGTCACGTTTTCAGCGTCCCCTGAATGCTTCTTGATAACTTCAGGGCTCAGGTTACCTCTATTTTAAACTGTGTCACTCCACTCTATGTCAGCACAGTCAGTTTAGTATACAGTTGATACTAAAGAATAAAAAGCAAAATGGTTTGTGCTGGCTAGATGTAAATGTTTTTTTCCAGGATTGGAGAAATACTGTTATCTGAGAGTATCCAGAGAGGGCTGTGTGACGGTAGCAGCGCTTCACACATGACTTGGTGTAGACTAAAAATGGAATAGAGACAAATGGAACGGTGAGGAAATTTCAAAGTTCATGGTGTTGCGATATGCACGTCTCAGAATGTAAGGAGTTAAAAGAAGGTTAAAATACGCGTAATGATTCCTATCGCCGAAATGAGTGACTACTTGAGTACTGACATTTAAGTACTCTTCTCTGAGTGGCTGGGACGTATTGATTGTTCATGATGACTTCACTTACAATAAGTAGGAAGAGTAAAAACGCTAATGATAAAGATGAACCGACCACTTGTGTAATCTCCCCGAGTGACGCAGACTGAGGATTCATTGCTTTTATACCTTATATACTGTGTGTTCTTTCAGGTACAATCAATAACTACTTTGAGTGGCAAGAGTTATTGTCTCATGGTCTCCAAAGAAGATGGTTAGTCACTCTGGGCCTGCTCTGAAAAAGACATTTCCTCACACCTGCCTTATTTTGGTAATCCAGTTAAGAAAACCCAATCATTAATACTATAGGTGTAGTATCGCTGTTATGTTTAATCTTTACTTATTTATTTTTTGTGACGCACCATAAGATCAAGAATGTACTGCAGGGTGACTTGAGGTGACCATACTTTTAAAAGGCTTGACCTATACCCAGATTCCATTACAAGGCTGCAACCTTCTTGCAAAGCACAAACGCAGGTGCCTCCTTAAATCCTCCCTGACATTTACCTCTCCGTCCCCGAATCCCTTTGCCCTTCATTTTGTCCGAGAACCGCTCGACCTTCGGCCGGAGGGGAGCGTTGTCTCTGCGAAGCCTGCGTCCTCGGTTGCCGTCTCTCGCTGTGTGTTTGAGTGTGTGCGCGAGCGTGTTTGGCGTTTTAGCGGGTGCAGTCACGTGAAGAGAGATGCGCAAAGGCCACACGGGGCTTTGGCTGGATACAGCACATAATGAAAGGCTTTAGACATGGAGACAGACCTGGCCCAGTTCTCATGCTCCTAGCAGCCAGCCAGTCTATACCAAAAGCATGACTTGGTATGCCCTATTTTCTAAAGATAAGTTACTGGTAAGGCACTTTGTCCACTTTCCCCCAAAGAGGTAGTACTCAAGTCATGGATTGGAATCAGACTTATAACTTATAACTGCAATTGACTCGGATTTGTGAGTTTCTGAGGGGGAAGTGATTCATGACTCCACTTAGGTTCAGGCTAGAGAAGGCTTGACCTCAAGTCCTTGACACCACCAAGTAGCGCCGGGTATATTCATAAGTCTCGTTTATGAATATACTCATTCATAAACAATTTGAAATGATGACTTGGATTCGGTTTTGGGTGAAAGCGACTCAACCTGGACCGACTTGCACATTCGGTTCTTCGACTTGCAAATTGAAGACTTGAACTATTCCTAAGTGACTCGGACTCAAACATTGAGGACTTGAGGGTGACTTGGACTCACAAAATATTGCCCAGTCCAGGCATGTTCCAAAAAGTCAATGGTTACTGTTACTGATAGTATCACGTTTCTAATGCGTCCCACTTATAGCATCTTTTCAAACTGGCAGTAGAGGCTTGTAAATTTACTTTACATTTTATCCAATATTAAAGTCGTATCAGACATTTAAATACCCACACTTATTACTTGTATTACATTTTATCAAATTTGATATTTGTTTGGCATCTGTAACTCAGGACAAGAATATATTTGTCCTAATTTTATATTTGCAACATTAAAAGATGAGGGGAAACAGCCTGCAGTACCCTTGAAAGGCCAATAGGGCTGTCCGGAAGACTTCTGTTATTGTCTGCTCTTGTTTTCTTCTGGAGCATATTTTGAGCATCAGTCTTTGTGTGTTTTTACATGACTGTCTGTGGATATTTAAAGCTTATAGGAACTGTCCCCAATGCAGCTGCAGCCAGTTTCTTTTCACTCTCACTTTTCATGTTGATGTTGCAACATCATGGTTCTGCTTATGCAAGAGAATTGGCTTAGTTTCTGTCATTTTTAATTTACAGTGGAGAGAAAGTTAAAAAAAAAAAAAACTACTGTGTAAAATTGGGCCCTGAAATTGTTAATTTGGGATAATTCTGTCTGAAATGTTCCTTCAAAGGTCTGCCTTATGTTTATGTTGTTGCATTACCGGTTTGTTGATATACACACTGAAATTCTGGTTTGAGGTTTTAGGAAAGACTTTACTCCAATTAAATTAAATAACTAATTACTTGTGTAGCCTTGCCATTGTTTTGGCAATAGATGGTCCTCCTCCAAGAAAATGTGAATGATCTGGTATTTTATCTCTTTATATCTGAAAATCATCTTGGAGGATATTTGCAGAAGTTTTGGATTAGTAACCTGGCAACAGCCCGATATTACTGTGCGTCACATTAGCGCTGTGACACATCATCAGTCAGGAATGGCTCTTGTTGAAAGAGGACATAATTGTTAGCGGAGCATTAACTGCTGGTTGGTTAAAACACCCTGAGCCAATCACAGGCAGTGCAAAGACGCTCCAATTGTAAAAATATAATATATATATATTTTTTTTTTTGTGTTGTAAGTATTTACAAATCTTATATTATTGCAGTCACTGTATTCACAAGTATCAATAAATGTTCTTGTTCCGTAAGTTTGTGAACTGATGTTGCCTTATGGTACAAGACAACTGTACACATTTCCAAACACTAACTAGACGCAGGGCTGGTGCGCACTCTTATTATAGCAACACATATCGCTTTTCATTTGGTAAAACAAAGCTTTTGCTCTATTTGTAAATGTTATGATCATATCATCACGTTGTTGCTAGTAGCGCCGCAATTGTTGTATCGATTCGGTGTATTGGTCCCGACCTAAACCGACGGTGTCCTTGAGGTGACCAGTCCACACTGGTTCAGTCCAGGTCAGACTGGCTGGCTCTGGTCCCTGTAGTGCCTATGTGTTTGCCACTGTTTGTATGTGTATGTCAAGGCCATTTTAGGCAGAAGCCAAATATGTGCAAATATCACCAAAGCAGCCTCCGTCTCCCAACGGCGCGCCCAATAGTTTAAACCCACCTTGTGAAATATCCCATCCACACTCGACTTTTCCATCTAGCCACTTATGCAACTTGGCACGGGAGACAAGTTGTACGAGGGGTTTGTAAAGCTCTGTACTCTTAGATAATGCCACGATCCTCACAAGAACCTTTTCGAGGCCCTTTGTTGGACAGAGGTGGAGATAGTCCCAGGATAGAGAGGTCTTTGGGTTCAGCTTGACAGTGCAGAAAATCCACTCAAAGTGATTTTATGTGCGCCCTGATCCCACTGGTTCTGGGACAGTTTATCTGAAGTTATTAAGGCGGGCATGTGATCTGTCACCTGGGAAGAATCCTCAAGAGTTCAGCCGTAAACTGTGTTAAAGGTGAATGTACATGCAGTGGTTTATATTGGTCAAGCCACGCTGTGTATCATATCATTCATATCCAGTGACCGATGCTTATTCAATATTAGTTTCATTTGGGTTGATTATGATCATCTGATAGTGATGATTATGCATTCTTATAGACCCTGCTGTCTTCCTTCCTATTGCTGTGGCGTGTCTGGTCAGTTTTTGGTTTTAAACTGTTTTTATTCTATATACTATTAATATACACAATATTATTCCATGGTCTGGGTGAATACTCGATTCTGATTGTAGGTTATTTCTGATAATCTACAACAGTTAAATCACGTTCTATATCACTCCACTGCAGCCGTTTCCATAGTAACAATAAACAATTGAGCTGGAACTAGTTTAAAGTAAAACAGCTTAAAAAGTGAAATGACTCCTGCCCGGAACTTTAGAAAAAAGCAAACCCCAATGAACAGTTTCAGTTTGTGGGACCATGGTATAAGCGGGATAATGCACTCCAAGGTGGCCATGATCAGAATCAGAATCCGTTAGCATTAGCTCTTATTAGGTTGTAACAATAATTGCTACATTGACTTATTGTTCAATAAATGACAAACTGTACATTTTTAGGCTCAATATGTATCATCTTTACATTTTCTTAACATACTTTTTTTTTTTTTTACCAGAAGTTGTGTTTAAGTACTTTTTGAATAACGCTTTACTGTCATTTTCAATCTTTAGAGTTTGTTTCTGTGGTATTTAAACGTCATCAACAATGGGGGGGAACTCGAAGACAAAACGTTATTTTTCTCAATACAGAATAGACCCATTTCCCTCAATTACTACTCTTTTAAATACCACTCCAGTTGTCAGTCCAGTTCATTGTTTGTTGTGACTAGTGCACCTGCCTCTCACACATGTGTCCGGCAGCTAAAAGAGGAAGTCAAAAAGTCTGACGGGAAAGAGCTCTCGGCCAAAACAAACCTGACACCTGTGCTATACAAATAAACGTGCCTTGCCACACCTCCCCCCCCTCCCACCCAAACATCCGGTCGCGCCTCCGTCACTACTCCGCGGCTGATGCAACCGCGTGGCTCTGTTGCACTACAGGAGTTAATCCTGTGACTCTAAATGGGTGCAGTAAGCTTCCGCCCATTTTAACCCTATCCCTCTTGCGGCCGGTCACAGTCAAGCTTTCTCCTGTAACCTTTCCCCCAGTAACGGCTCAACGTCTGTGGGCGCCTTAGTGCACACAATAAACCCAGTCACTCATGGCGTCGAAGGAGACACTGAACTTCAGACTGTGGGAATGAGGCTCAGGGACTGTATTAGCTGCAGTATATCAACCCGGGAATGAAACCAGCCACATCGCTAATTCCTATAACCTATATAAGAAATCTAATTGAAAGCGAGTGTATGTAAAGTGCAAACATGGCTCCCAGTGAATTGTAGCTTGAAGTTGTAAAATAGTTTACGAATAAGTACATTGAAAAAAGTTGTTCCTGCTGTTGCCAAAATGCACTCGCTTGCATTTGAATATACTGGAGATGTTGTAATTGTCAAAAGGGGTAAAGAAAATACCAGATTGTTCAATGAGACGACATTTTATTTGAATAATTTTATCTTGTGTGTTTTCTTCAGTAAATAGCCATAGGGTTCACAATTGAAAATGCTGCTGTTGTGATGGAAAGCCAGTTGCTGTCTATTAAATGCATTGTGTGCTTGGAAATGTTCTGTCCGTCATGTCAATGTTTTCTTGTCTAAATACTGCATGCGACAGAATATACGAAAGAACACAGTAAATGTGGCCCGTTTCTCTGCAGATCCGCTCGTCCATCACCACTCTGCTGTTCAGCGGTCGGGAGTTCAGCTGGATCAGACATTTACTCATCGCCGCAGGGATCCTGGTCTTTAACAACCTCCTGGTGATCTTCGTGCCCTCCATCAGAGACATCTTCGGCTTCATTGGTGAGCGCCGCAATCCATTTCAGCATCAAATGTGAGGGGAGGACGATTGATTTAGTTGGCTTAGTGTCACTCCAGTCGGTCGTTCAAGGATCCATAGATTTTAATCCACATGCTGACCTTGCAGGTGTTATGCAGCCTTCAAAGTGGCACGTTCATTCAGTGCAAAGCAGTTCAGGAGTAAGTTTCATGAAACATTTGTTCAAACCAACTGGGAGCTTAAAGTGTGCCAGCTGCGGACTCTCGTGAACCTTTTGTGAGCAGAGGGCCTCATGTTTTTGAGCAGAGGCACCAGATTCTAATCTGTGCTTGGGTAGTTTATGCAGGGTGATGGTGACAAGATAGTGTACTCAAAGTCCCACTATTGTGGATAAACATCAAAAATTTAATTCAGATTCTGCTTCTGTCTCAATACTGTCCAATGGCCAATTCTCTTTTTGGGTAATTTCAGGGGCCTCTGCTGCTACGATGCTCATCTTTATTTTGCCCTCTGCTTTCTACCTGCGTTTGGTCAAGTCGAAACCCATGAACTCGCCACAGAAAATCGGGGTAAGTGCATTTGGAAAAATTGCATAAAACATTGATGGTTAAGCAACATGCACACGCCTATGACATGGCAAACGTGCGAGTTAAGTGCATTGGTGGTGGTTAACGCACCTTCCTCGTAGACACACAAACGCATCTGTGCTTAGCTACATATGTGTACACAATCAGCATGGAGGTTTCCGGCTACAATGGAAAATATGTAAAATATGTTCCCCTCTGGTCCCCTGAAAAAAGATTCAGGAATCTCAGTGGTTAAATAAATGCTGAAAACAAACATCTACCCTTTTTGTTTTTTCTCTGTGTATAATTTTTCAAAGCCTTAGGTAACAGCATAGCTTCCTGTCATGCATCACCATCCCCGTCTAACAGTCCGGGACTGTGTTTGTGTCATCTCTCCGCAGGCCGCCATCTTCCTCGTGGTGGGAATCATCTTCATGATTGGCAGCTTGTCACTCATTGTGCTCGACTGGGTGCACAACCCTCCAGGCTCCAGTGGCAGCCACTAAAAAAAAAACCCACTTTTACTGAAAACTTGAACCATGCAGCGAAAACCAATCACCTCTTTTTTTTTGGGAGCCAGCCTTGTTGCTACGTAAAGCCAGCCAGGCTTCTATGTACTACATTATACATGGTTACAGTATTGACTCAAATGCTGCACTGGGAAGACATCAAAACGTATCACTGGAGATTTAAAAAGAAAAAAAAAAGAAACAAATAATTTGTTCAGGATGTGCAACAGTTTTATACATCCCTAGAGAGTAGGATACATCCAACATGGCGTCTATACCACCAACAAGACGGCTATGGCGAACAAGAACCCTACTTTATTCAGCTATGAAGAGACTACGGGCACCAGTGAATATGTCCCTCCTGTGCACTTGAAGACATTTGGAAACTCTATGGAAAGTCCATCGAGACGCAAACAAAGCACTTCTTTAGCATTACACTTTGAGCACATGTGAAGCAGCCAATCACAAAGCAAGGATCCGGGCGGTGTTACTGCCACCAAGAAGCCAGTTAATGTACATAAATGTGTAGAGTGCAGTTCTCAAACTTTTGAGTACAACCTCATTGAATATTTGGCCTTCCAAGCATTTAAAATGAGGTTTAGGGTTGACATATCATGCAAAATCGACTTTTTGGAGCTTTAAACCATGTTATCGTGTCGTTCTCTCGTCAAAGACATACTTCGAGTAGTATGTCACTACATTGACCATGTTTTGCGTAATCCTTGGGCAAAGCTTCTATTTAGCTGTTTCTTCTTCTATGGTGTCAGCGCTTTGCTCTGTACTTCCTGGATACAAAACTGTTCTGACTCTCTACATTTTTAAAGTCCATGATCCCACTTATGTATATTGGTTCTGAGCCGTTCTGTTTATCACATTGCTGAAGCTGTAAACTGAAACAGGACGTGTTTTTTTTATATATAGTTATCCCTACAGCAGCCAGCAGGTGGAGTCCTATTAAAAGTCTTCACCTGCTCTAGCGCCTAAATTTCTTTACCATTTCATTCTTACAGAGACATAATTTCAAATAATAAAAAGCAAAATACCAATGCTTAAGCACCCAAAGTAATGCTTTAAAGTCTATTTTTAAGCCCCACATGCATGATATGTCCACTTTCAAACTGTAGATGACCCAGAGTACCGCGAACCAAGTGTGAGAACCGCTGCGCTAAAGCAAAAACTAACATTACTGGCGGCTGTGGCAGTTGTTTTTGTTTTTAGGTATACTTCTGATGGACTCTTGAACAGCAGCAAAAAAATAGATTGTTATGTTATGCCAATCCGGCTCAGGAATTTATAAGAATGATTAAATCACTGATTTTGCCATAAAGACACCAGCCAAGTACAATTAATCATTAGTGCCATAAGAAGCTTATCATTTTAGCCGCTGATTTGTTGGTGTTGTTTTTGTAAACATGAACAATTTGTTTTAGAAGCTTGATCAACTATTTTAAGATTCAATTGTTAAACAGACTGATTTTCCCATTATCTCTGTCAAATTGTTGTAAAAGGTTCAACAGCGAAACACACCAGAACACATTTTATTTAAGTTAAATGGGTAACAAAAATGTGTGACAGGTTGATTTTTCTCATCGTGTGTGAGCAAACAAATTATCAGAACAACATTAGGCTGAACATTGTTTAAATGACATAAAATATACAGCAATTACACAAGGTGCAATGTGCTGCAACGAGAGGGTATGCACATTTACAATCTAAATAGAAATAGAACCTTCAACATTGCAAATTGAGTGGAAAATCAATTAACAACATGGCGGACTGTCCACATACACCAGACGCATATGCTTCTAGAATGTTATAATTGTCCCAAGTTATTAGTTTTAAAGTCAAGATTTAAAAATATAGAATTGCCTGAGTACTTGCTGCAGCCCTCAATTGATACAGTAGAGTTAGCATTTATTTAGAAATGATTTAGCATTGTGCCTTTTTGTATTTCCCCTCATACTCACACATATCTTAACCCTTACTGGTGCCTTCCCTTTCTGCTGCCGTTGCATGTCGCGAACACCTCCAACCAAAGTGGACAACCTTTTATAGATCCCTTGTGGCTCTATGTACATGAGTCGCATAGGTATTTCTATTGAAATAGTGTATTATGTGCATGTTTTTTGGATTCAAACTTGGTCTTTTTGGACATTGTATATGCTTTGTAAATATTATTTTATGGTACACAGATTTTTTTGTTTGTTTGGGTTTTTAGGGGTTGTTCAAGCCTTTTTCAGATTGATGCTCTTGCTGTATGACAGTGTTTTCCTTTATTTTAAGCCTATACATTTGTAGAAATCTTGGTAACACTTGAATTCACAGTAATCTAATAGCATGAATTGGACAATTGGATGGAAATAACTGTTAGTTTTAATTAAACAGGACAGTCATTTCTTTCATACTGATATAATTAATCCTTACACAGTACGAAGAATGTAGATTATCAAGCAACATGGCTATTATCATCTTGTTAATATGTAAAAGGAGCTGCAAAATGCCCATGCTATTTTCCTCCAATTACCATGTTATTGTTGAGCTGCAAAATTAAGTGTAACCAAATTATCTATCTGTTTACTTAATTTTATTTTTTATCTACGCAGACTATTTCAAGCTGTAATCTTTTTTTTTTTTTTTTGGGCTCCTCTGACCACAATTTACTTGATGTCAAAGTATGTCTCGCTAACAGTGCCATATTACTCTTCCAGTAACTGTACAGTAACACTACAAGCTAAAACCCACAGTGTAATGTTGTGAATGTAATGTAAATATGTGTGTCAGATAGTCTCACTCACTGCTGTCACACATAAAGGTCGCAAACTAAAAGCGGTGTTTCAGTGAGGTTTACTTGACTTGAGACATGACGTTACTTGAAACGGCTCCTTCTCTGATCACAATGAATGTTTAAGATGATTTTCATGATTCTTGCAGATATCTGTCGAACGAGATTGTAACTGTGTAATGTGATGCGGTTTGTGCTAATGTCAGTTGGTCAGAGCACGTGCAGTATTTATCGTAACGTGCATCTAGATTCTAAATTCTCATCATTCGTCCATGGTTTTATGTAGGGATGCACTGATCTGATGCTAGTATCGGAGATCAGAGCAAATTCCCGGAAATGATGTGATACGCTATCAGCTACAAATATCTGATGCTGAACTAGGGCTGGGCGATAAATCGAATCAATTCAAATAATTAATGCTTTTAAAAACAGACGATGTGGAAAATGGCTAAATTGTAAAATCGTGTCGGTCGCTGCATGTCCGCCTGACGAGCACCGTGCTGCCATTTAACGGCGTTTCAGACCAGAGCTGTGGGAAGAACTTTTAATTAGGGGGTGCTGAGGGATAAAGTTTACCCCAAAACCACTTTTTCTGTGCATATTTCCTATTTAATAATATTGCCTGCAATTTGCAAACTATCCACCAGGGGGTGCTGCAGCGCCCTCAGCACCCTGGGTTCCCACGGCCTTGTTTCAGACGCTCCGTAGCGACTCTTTTCGAAAATGACACCAGCAGAACCCAGCCAGCGACTTTCTAGAGATCTCTGCTGCTTTATAAAGGCCGCGCATTGTGTCTTCTTTGTGCGCGATGGAGTTTTCTTCGCTAAAACAAAGTTTCTCCCCTCCTCTCACGCTGAGCCGCGCTGAGCCGCTGCAGCATGTAACTCCGCCCCTTTCCCCCTGAGTCTCCATGGAGACGGTTGTCAATCACAGCTGAGGTCGAGGATGATAAAACTAAAGGCTTAAGAAGTTTTACTTTTGAGAGCAGACAAAGAAAATTCAAAACAGAAACATTTTTTTAAAGGGCCTAATTGTAGGCTATATTATGAATCTAAATATTAATGAGCAGGACTCTGTGCAGTGTTCTACATATGAAAGATCAAGAGACCTTTTTACGTTTATTTCCAATCAAATCGATTACAATCGTCCAACCTGAGTAGAAAAATCGAGATTCTATTTTTTGGCTATATCGCCCAGCCCTATGCTGAACCACTACCAGTTTTGGCTCTCAACGCTTTAAAAACACAACTTTCACTGACTAAATCAAAGTGAACCTGGAGAATTCAATCTGAGTTAGTTTTAACCTCCGCAAATGTATTTTGATCACCGTGCAAAATGCTGTGTCTTGCAACAGTATGCTAAAGCTAGCGGCAACATGTTAATGCTAACAGCAACTAAGCCTGGGACAGACACAATGATTGAATCGCCTAAAGTAGCCCAATAAAAGTTGGGCAAATTAATGTTACTTAAATAGCCGGTGAAAAGTCCAGTTATTTTTGTTTAATGTTTTTCCATTACAGTTTATTTATTGATGAGACGATATTGATCTCACAATGGAGAAAAGAGGACCAACGTTTTCACTTACAGCCACTGCTTTTAAGAAAGTCTCTTGGTGTCAGTTAATATCGGATATCGGCAGATACTCAAACCATCGGTGTCGGAAGCAAAAAAGCTGGATCTGTGCATTTCTAGTCCAATATTTTGATTGGTGTGTCAATGAAAAAGTCTGTTTTTGATGTGGGCTCACAACACATTCTCATCGACTGGCTAAATGCCAACAGCGGGAAGTGTTCTCTTTCCAAGCAATAGTAGATACTAAATACTCAAAGTGAATTCCTTTTCATAAATGCCTCTTAACCAATTGCAATATGTCAACTAAATACCTATGCTCCTTTTAGCAGGACACCACAGTGTCCCCAGTAATCGAAATAAGGCAATGATCTCTTACTCCCAGATTGGGCGCCAGAACTAGTTTAACCAAAACTCATTACTTTTTCCTGTTTTGGGATTAATTTTAAAGGACTTTTGATCATTCAGAAGATGGAGCAGTTTGTGTTAAATTGTTAACAACCCTCATGTTACGGCTCAACAATGGAAGGACCCAATAAATGGACATCAGACAAAGGGAAAAAGGTAAAGGTAATGTTTATTGTCCAGGTAAGTAGGGTGCCGGGGGAGGGGCAGCTGGTCTTGGTAGAGGCATAGAAATATTATGAAGACCGTCATTACTCACTCTTCCCCGTTTACCACAATGACCACGTTCGAGGGTGAAATCATGGCGGATTTACAGACTCCTCCTCCCCAGCTCTGACGAAGCATGTTCCTAGTAAGGGCATAAGTGTGGACTTGTCACTGTAGACTCGGCCCTTGCGTCACGTGTAGCTCCCGCAGCTCCAATGCTAACAGTCCGACCCTCATTAAGTACGAGATTTCTAAAATGTATCTTACGATAACCAGCCCGGTGCCTCTGATTGTGTCTAACCCAGCGTAATCACAGGAGGAATATCTAGCTGTAGACAGTTCAAAAGATTAGGCACCGGGCATTAAAGTTGTTTTTAACGCGTCTAAAGTGCAATGGATTCCAATGGGGGACTAGTTTTTGTAGGTCCTGCTGAACAAATGTGCCTCTGGTACCTCAAGATTTTTGTTTTATTAGCTTAATCCAAATACAGTATACATAATTTGGATGTTTAACAATCTTTGTTGGACACTGCACAGTGACGTTTTAGAGAAAGGGTTTGCCTTTGCAATTTTGTTTATGTTGGTTCACTTTAATTAAATACAATAAATATATATATTAAATCTATTTATAGTTCGCAGTTATTTTGTTTTAAATGGGGAATCGAATCGTACAAAGAGTTTTTGATAAAAATAAAAAAATCACAGATTTCGCCCAGCTTTACTAAGCAGCCAACAAGTTCACCGTGAGTCGGATGTAACAATCTGGCAGGTGAGCGGCATCCTTGAATGAGTCTGATTTGAAGATTTACTGCAGGTGCTTTCAGGAGACTCCGCCCAAACACACACACAAAAAGAGGAGGGGAGCAAGGAATTGGAGGAGCAAGCAGAGTCACACAGAGTGGTGTGACACCTCATTTCTTATCACTTGAGACCCATTCCCTTGATTTGACCTGATTGCATCTCTGTAAATATTATAGCCTAATTGTTACGTTGTCTGAAACTCATCAATTGGCCCAAATACCTCTCACCTGTCGCTTGAGCCGAGCTGTACAATGCTGTCCAATGTTGTGTGTGTATATACTGAGTGTATAGTTGGGCTTATGGACTGGTGGTTATAGTGGTCCGTGGGTTTCCGTAGACACAGTGCTTGTAGAGATGGCTGTACAGACCCACCTGCCTTATTTTTCTATGGAGCCTCAGCTGTGGAGGAGCTGTGTTTCCCGTGGATCAGGCTGAGCATTCACATTTGTATTTTGGACCCAGTCAAAGGGGATGTTCTTGTTTTTTGTGATGTTGTTTTGTTATGATGAATAAAAATGTGAACCAAAATTTCTAAGTCGTAGAGTTTTGCCTTTTTATGAGTTTGTATGATTCGGAAATACTCAGCCTGGGGACCAAATGCGTCCCTCACACCTATTTTTGGTGGCCCTCAGGCTTCTTGCTATCATACTGCAACTTTCTCGATTAAAACCCTCAAAAACATTTGTGAGACAGAGCTGTAGCATGATTGTTCCAAGCCTAAATAAAGGTGTGGGGGATAGTTTGAACCTCTTAAATCCACCGAATTGAAGGTTAGGCAACATTGACCACCCATCTGTGCCACTTCAAATATGCTTGATGAACAAAGTTTGGACACCCCTGCAGTCTTAAGTCTACCAAAAAACACTGTGTCAATGGCATGGTATGACGAGGCATATTTATTCGTATTGCACTAAAAATGAGAGCAGGAAACATCGAAATTACTTAAAAA
This sequence comes from Proterorhinus semilunaris, assembly GCA_021464625.1. Lineage (NCBI taxonomy): Eukaryota > Metazoa > Chordata > Actinopteri > Gobiiformes > Gobiidae > Proterorhinus > Proterorhinus semilunaris. Next base: position 13,930,733 of record CM038343.1, read on the forward strand.
CACAAAAAATACATATACATGTCACAGGTTCAAGTCCGATTGGAGGATCTGGGTGTGGTGTAGCCAATAAAACAACGTGGTTTAAAAGGATAAAATACAATTTAATATAAAAAGTTAAAAGATTGCTAAAACATACAGTAAAAGGGCATAAATACGGGGTTTAAAAGGGCTAAAAGGGTGTGCTTAAGGTGCCTTGCAGTGCATGCTTGTGCGGGTCCGTCCGCGGCGGAGGTCACGGGGCCAACCTCGGGGCACGTCTGCCCGCCGTGCCTGTCCGGGTGGCCGTCGTCCCGCCCTCGACGTCCTGCGAGCGTCCCCGGTCCACAAGCCCGTCCTCCCACATGGCGCCCACCAACACTCCTCCAGCTTACGACAGCCCCGTCTACCTCAGGGCTGCGGCACGACTTGGTCCCGTTGCGTCCTGGTGTTGTTGTCCTCTGCCGCCGGCCAGCGGCCCATGGCGGCCTGCGCCCCTCCTCAGCGCTGCCGCCCGCCGCTGCATAGCGGACCGTGCCTCCCTATCCTCAGGCACTCGGGTCGTCCTCTGTCTCTTGCGTGCGTGCGTGCATTCGTCCGTGCATTCGTCCGTCCGTCCGTCCGTCCGTCCGTCCGTCCGTCCGTCCGTCCGTCCGTCCTTCTCCGCCGCCCGGCGGCCCACGGTGGCCCATGGTGGCCTGCGCCTCTGCGCACTCCTTCCGCCTCTGTTCTCTCCCCTGTTCCCCCCCTGTCTCCGACCGCTTCTACCTTTATTCTTTCCTCCAGGTGTGCCCACTTGCCGTGATTAGCAGGGGCGGGGCAACGAGCTTCGTATAAAAAACATGCATAAAATCAAACATAAAAACATGCAGATAAAACACTAAAACCAAGTTAAAACCAGTCCACTCGTGCCCGTGTCATACATTCAAAGCAAAGAGGGGAATAAATCAACCTGTGTAAGCGAGTGGTTGGTGGTCAGAAGGTAGCAAAAATATTTACTCAAGTAAGTAACATTACTTTAAAATAATTTGACTCAAGTAGAAGTAAAAAGTAGTGGCCCAAATATTAAGTAAGAGTATAAAAGTAGCCTACTTGGGGAAAGTTTTACTTGAGTACTGTGTAACTGTTTGAGCTTATAAGTTTGATTCATGATTCAGTAGTGGCACAAATGCTGAGAAACGAAACATAAAATAATGTACAAAACAAATCATGAAAAATTAAGTAAACAAAAAAAAAAAATACATCTATTTCCCGAGTCAACATTTAGATTTGCCACTTAAAAGATTCACTCAGTAGCACGACTTACAATTTTTTATTCAAGTAAGAGTACAGATTCTTCATTTTAATATTACTCAAATACAAAGTAACGTATGAAAAAAAAAAAAATACTAAACTTGCTACAAGTACAGTTACTTCAAAAAGTTACCTAGGTACATGTACTTGAGTAAATGTAACTGAGGACCTCCCACCTCTGCATATGCGTCATGTGAAACGTGCTGTTCAAATATTATTTCTTGCTGTGAAAAATTTCAATATTGGTTCATTTTGTTAAATGATTATTAACTCTTTTTCTTTTTTATCAAAAAAGGAAGAAAATACTAAAACATTGGTAAAATCAGGTAGACACTCGACTAATAAAAATAAACCAAAACAAACAGAATTGAATTTGAAGCCAGAGAAACGTCTGTTTAGGTGAAGCTTTTCTCATTCCAAATATAACTCACTGACCTGACCTCATCCACCTTCACGTAAAACCTTATTTCCTTGATCTGTTTCCAGGCAGCCTTGTGTCAAAGCGCTGCCCAACCCACGTCACTCACTCTTATGTAACACGCCTGCTCGAATGCGTGACTCAAGATGAACCAGACTATACTGTGCCTAATGTCTCTGTGCAGCTGGCGTTTGCTGCCGACATGTAACACCGGACTGCAAAGTCCCCACAATATGAACCGTGAAACACAAAAGCTTGCCAGTTCAATTATGTTGTGGCCAGTTCACAGCCTTACTTTTATTAGAACTGAACCTTGAACCGTGATGTCAATTTGCCATATCTTGCATATATTTATTGGTCTACAACACTCGTCAGCAGTTGGAAAATGGCTGCGGATAATACAGCAAAAGTAGGTCACCAGAACTCGAGACTTTGTCAGATCTGTGAACCTGCCATGTCCTCTCAGTGCCCCAGATACTGCAGCATATTTGGCCGCTATGTGGGTATCCACTTCAAAGACATGGAGTGTCTGACCTTTGACCTCAGAGGACACTCGTGACATCATTAGTTAAAGGCCTTAATGCATTTATCTTGATTTTATGCCAGTAAATCAGCAATTTTATGTGGGCAAGTTGTTCTAAACTGTGGTACGGACCATGTGCAATTTTAGACTTTATATTATTGCAATGGAGTAACATTTGTTTTTCTCTTTATTTTTATATATTGTATACACCTAGTTCAGACATAATTTCATCTAATTTAGATCTTTAAACACGTTTAATCTGATTTCGGTCTTGATCTAATTCTAAAAACGAAACAAAAAAGTGACAAAAAGCGATGAAAATTTGGCAAAAATGTAATGACAACCCCAACAAAAAACGATGGAAAGAAAATGGCAAAAGTGACGACAACGCGTGGAAAAAGATCCGTTCAGATCGGTTTTGTATAGGTCTTAGCTTTCAAATGAGGCGTTACACTGGCCGGCTTCGACCTTATGGATTTAGGTAAAGCTGAACGAGAGAAAATGCACTTGATTACGGCGGAGTTTAAGAGGCCAAAGCAGTTTTTCAGATGTTGTTTCTTTGACCGTTTGCCACCGGAAACTGTTCCCAACGCCAGTGGAAGACACTCATGCTCTGACATTTTGCACCCATTCTGTCAACACTGATCTCTGTGTGCTCGATTCACATCTAGGATATATAAGTGTAAAGTTAAACCCATGTATATTTGCGACACCACGCTCTCGGACAGCTCACGTCCTCAGCTTCCCCTTCGCAGTCAGAGTATACGTGCGGCGAGAAGGGGAGGCGCAATAACAATGCAGGTCAGGTTTGCCCATGGATAATTCAAGTTCATTACACAACCTCGAGGACGCACTTTGCGGCTTAAATCAATGAAAATCCCAAATTATGATGCGGTGCGGATGTTTGGCTAAAGCTAATGTAGACAAATAAAGCATGTTTTTGTTTTCTTCTAATGTATGACTCAGTGAGAATGCAGCATGTACAGAAAAATAAACCGGTGACAGCTTATCCATCCTGCTGTGCTGTCGCTGTCTGCTAATAATGAAGGAGGAAAACTGTCATTTCTTGCACTTCACCACCAAAAAAGAAGAAGAATTTTAAAAGATATATATTTGCACTCAGTGGAGGCTGAATCTTCATTTTTGGCAGTGGTGGACAAAGTACAGTGTAACAGCTTGTAATTGAACAGATTATTGCAATAAATAAAAATAAAAGCAATGCTCTGGATGAAAAGTGGAAATGCATGTTATGGGACTGGTGTGTGCCTAAATTTAGAATTTTACAAATGTAAGGGCCGATTGTTTAATTAATTAGTTAATTAATTGCATAAGGTTTAATCTCTTAACCCCCACCTGAACTGAGCATATTTTCTCCAGTTTGGCTTTACCCAAATCTAAAAGCTTCCTGAAAAAAAGCCTTGATATAGCGACAAAAATGAGAAGAAATTAGGTTGAAAATGCACCGAAAAAGCAACAAAAACATGCCTGAAAAACAACAAGAACACAATAAACAAGCAACAAAAAGATGCTTTAAAAGTGATTAAAAAAGCAACGATAGCAACGGAAACACGACAAAAATTAGACAAAAACACGACACGAAAAAAAAATCAGTTTTGTAGGTCTTAGCCTTAAAATGAGGCGTTACACTGGCCTACAGCCTGTAAGCTTCAGTCCAGAAGCTTTAAGATTTAGGTAATGTTCAATTGGAGAAAATGCGCTCGACTTAAACTTATTTCAAAAGGTCAATCTACATAATAAAACTTAACTAAAATATACCTCTACAAAATAAATACAACCCTAAATAAATGATGCTTAAATGCAATTAATCGCGATTAATGAATTACAAAGGCCATATCAACTTAATTACAAATTTTTATCGATTCCCACCACTAGTAAGTATGTAATTTATCTTGTTAATTTCAATGGTTCTCCAACTTTCAAATCAAGTCTGCAACAGGCCTAAGGTGCAGGTCAATTATGAAAACGGATACAGTTAAAGAAGGCAACCCACTCATATATAACTAAATAAAATCATCAATCATGAAATAATCAATACTAATTCCAAAATAAGATAAAAAATTATCGCAACGAGCATAAGAATTAAAATGTTTTCTAAGTGAACAAGGGGAGACAGTTGGAGCACCACTTCTTTTGTGAGCCACTGTAAAAACAATAGTAACAAAGACTGTACAAAGACTGAAAGAGGCGACTTCAAGGACTCAGTTTGATTTGTGTATATTTCAGGAATTACGTTTTGTATGTAAAGATTTTGTGGCTTGTATGTCTTGTTTTATTGTCTGTTCGTCCTGCTGGTCAACTGTCAAAAAAATACGTTTAAGTAAAGTAAAAAGTACAAATCAAATAAATAGATACATTTGTGGCTTCAAAAATCATAAAAATCACGTCCGAAATCAGCACCTGAAGAAATAACTCCATGGTGACAAACTTTCTTGCTTGTGGTGTGTCAGTGTGTATTAACAGTACATTTACACACTGCCACCTACTGCTCCGGAGTGCTCATCGTAAGAAAAAATATTCGCAACAACGTTCGCTTCTTTTATTTTTTTTACGTTGGAGCCTTTACAGAAATGTTTTATATTCATCTCACAAACGAAGGCTAGTAAAAGTAAAAAGTTCTGAACAACGTATCTTCTCAAGTAAAGGAAAGATCCTACAAATGCTACTTAAGTACTGCACTTGAATAAATCTACTTCATTCCTGATAACGTCCTCTGATCTCTGGTGGCCCTTGTTGTTGATTGTGGAGACAAATATGTGCAGAATACTGTTCCTTTTTAAGAAATTTGCCCTTCAATATTGTTCTTTGCAGCTGCAGCATCCACAGTTTATTCATGTTGAATTTAAATATTTTATACTCTCCATATCGCTGTTACACAATCCTTCTGTCTTCCCCAGCCCTGATCCCCAGCAATGGATCACTTTGATGTTTCCCCCTTTCATTTCACTGTACTACGGATTAACTCTGCACAGTCATCCATTTCCAGGAATAGGCTCAAACCAAGCCTTAATCACCTACTAAATATAATGGGACAGGTCTGGACTGTGCCACTTCAAAATGACTTTAAGCTGCTGTTTAAGACGAGGAAGAGAAATAACAATTAGAGACTGAGATTATATGCTTTAACAAAGGCAATAAGCAGGTCACAAGGGTGGAGCTGTGAAATGTGTCTGCAAGGAACTGAGGAAAGTAGATATTTCGGAAATTTGAGAGCCCATTAAAAGGAATTAAATCGTCTTCCCTCTTCCTTCCCCAGCATGTTAGAGGATAGACTTTCACAAAAAAGCAGTCTAAGCATCATCAGGAGCAGTTGGGGATCACAGTGCAGTGCCAGATCTAATTGAGCCAAGGTTTTAAATAGTTGTATCTGGCTGCGATAGTTTGCCAAAGAAACATTTATTTATATTTGCTGTAGTGCTTTGAAAAGCTTGTCAGTGCAACACAAGCGCAACTTTTGTGGTTGGGGTAGGGCTGGGCGATATGACGATATGACGACCTGTCATTTTTGTGGGATCGTTTTAACACGGTTCTAAGCACTTCTGCACAGTCGAGCCGCTTCTCTGCAGTGTCGCATACACGACCAGGCTCCTCAATCTGGAGCTTTTAAACCCAGCGTTCAGTCTCTATTTCAGAGGTATTTATGTCAGTGTCTTTCCCCCGTAACGCCGCTGCTGCTCTGATCAGCGTGTATTTATTTTTTTACCTGCCGACACACAAGAAGCGTGTGTCCTTCGTCCTTACAGTTCTGTAGGCGCCGCATCTTCTCATTTGTTTAATTTAAATCCTGGGCCGTGTTCACAAATGCGCTGTTTATCCATGTCTTTGAAAACATAATTGTCCAAATTTGTTGAATTACTTGATCAAGTAATAACTTATGGTAACTATTTGTTCCGGTTAGCCGTTTACACAATAAAAGACACAGTATCTTATCGCTTTAGTAAGACTCTTATTGTGAAAGGGTCAGACAGGAACAGAGCATCACATCACAGCAGCTTGACGTCATGAGAGAGACGTCTCACAAAAGATGCCAAACACCAACAGACACCAACAAGCCTTTACCAAACTTAGTGTTACTATTGTACTTTTATTGTTTTATTGTGTTTTTTAATGTATAGAGTTAGTTTGCTGTAGTTCTAAGTCCAGTCTAAGTTCTAAGTCTATTTTTGCTTTGTTGATTATCACAAAGTTGAATAAGTTCGTATATTAATTCAATCTTTTTCTTCTTCAGTGTGTAATTAAGTTATTTTAGTTCCTATAAAAAAATCGGGAGTTTATAATTAAAAAATCGTGATATTCTATTTTTGTCATATCGCCCAGCCCTAGGTTGGGGTATGTTGGATTGTGATCGAGACAGAGGTTTTTGGGAACTGACTACACTGTTCATTTTGACATTTACGTTTGCATAGCCAGCATATCCGAAAATCTGACCCCCACGGCTCCGCTCGTGTCAAGAGAAAACGATCTCACATGAGGCGTTCAGGGACTGCCTTTAATGGGAACAGCCCCCGTGAGTCAGCGGCACGGCACCCAAGAGCCTCACACCACTGATGGCCCGCACAGGAGTTTAAAAATACTGTGTAATACAGCACAGACGCACAAGATGTTCTCCCCGTGAGAGTTAAGGAGCTAAGTGTGATGACATGTGATGGAAGGCAGTCACAGTCTGTACAGTCACATTTAGATGATAATAAAACCAAACAAAAAAATCTATCATTTTAAATTCAAATGCAAATTAATCTTCACAATCTTCCCAGTGGTTCCCATGCTTTTTTTCTTTCTTGCAGACCCCTTGAATCCTTTAGTGTACCTCCTTCTTCGAGGGTTTTTGTTGCTTACCGTATTCTCCGGACTAAAAATCGCTCTGGAGTATCTGTCGCACCAGGCAAAAAAATGCATAATGTAGAAGAAAAAACATCTGAGTCGAACCAGCCACCCTGGTGCATCGTTGACAAGCCTCTCCCGGCAGCACGTTGTACAAGCACCCATTTGCGAACTCGTTCCTCTAGCTATGGCCATCTAGTGTTTAGCCCGTGATTAGCTTGTTTTGTTTACTCCATCGCTCTAAGAGTAACCTCCGCTTTTTGCCAGACCCTCATAAGTTTCTCGCTCACTCCAAACTTTCTTTCTGCTTCTCGATACAGTTTTTGGTTTGTTTTTTTCAGTGGTACAGGAGTAGATACTTGTACAAGCCTAGAGTGCCCTATCGCGGCTGTCAGTGTGGAAATAACAAACGTGTGAAATTATATATTTTGATATATAAGTCGCACCCCAGCTGACTTATAGTCCGGAAAAAAAGGTATTTAGAACTTTAAAGGACTATAAGTAAAAAGACAAAGTTATATTTTCCTTTCAAAATATTGTTCAGTTTTACTTTCTTTTTAAATCTGAAATAGTCCCAAGTACCCCCTGCTAAGTCCTCAAGTACCCCAAGGGGACCCCTGGTTGGGAACCACTGTTCTAGTGAACTGTTACCGTTACAAGACGACATGTGCTACAACCTTTACTTTACACAGCAAGGAAGGTGACTTGAAAGGAGAAAATCTTGATTTTCATAAATCCTGCGTAGCTTCCTTGTCGCCCTACACTGAGATACCTGAACACAACTGACCAAGTGTTCTTTCGTGGTAGGGACTTTGTTAAATACTTTACAAAATATATGCACATATAACACTTTCTAGTTTTGTCTATCTTTAGAATGGCTCTCATATAGTCCTAACTCCAGCCAGAGTGTTCAAGTCCAGCCCAATATTTACAAGTTAGGCTGAAAAGTGTGACTTCAAGGCATTCCTGTGTCTGGTACTGGCGAGACAGACTGCTGATCTGTGGACATCAAAATGACCCCCCGACCAAACTGCCACACCAGGTGTTCATGGGCTGCCAAACATTCCCGCTCTGACGGCAGACGTCACTGTGATCACAGACTGTACCTCATCGCTCTCTTCCTTAAGCTGACTGTCCACAAATGACAGGTTTTATGGCCGTGAGTGGGGGATGCGTAAGTGTCTATGTCAGATTACATAAGGACTGGAGGAGGTGACTGCTGATGGTTGATTCCTCTGGCTTCTGCCTCTTTCCCAGAATCCATTCATAAGAGTCATGTTATGGTCATGTGATCATATGGCGGGCATGAACTGTATTAAAAGTGTTAGCGCTCCATGGATTGTTTTTTTTTTATTGTTCCTATTTTATTGATAAGGTATTTGGTAAATAATTCCACATAAATATCACAATCCCTTGGGAATCCAGATTTGAGGCAAAGGGGCAGGAAAAATGGGAAAAGTATTTGACACTCGCAATGGAACTGTGACGGCTGAGGTGCATGAGGGCGAGGACCACGACACAACAAGATACCGTGCAAGGTAATCGTCCAGTGTGTATTATACTGTCAGCATCAATCAAAAGACATGTTTTTATCCCAACGCTTAATTTAACATCTCTATATGACTCTTACCTCAGGTGCAAACTGAATTCTAACGGTATTTGTAAGATCACAAACACACGAGAATCCATCTTGCATTGCTCCCGCCTTCACCCCTCGGAACCAAATCAAAAGGTTTGGGCAAAATAGATCATTACCAATGCAGCGGCGAAGGAAAAACACAAGGTTGCTCGAACACAACACAAACACGTAGAACTTTTTTCAAAACTAAATATTGAATGGATTTGTGCTGTGCTTGATCCTATCAGCAGCAGATGCTCCAAAGGAACAATTCAAGCCGGAGTGATCCCACATTGATATTAATGCTAATGTTATAAAGGTCCGCTTTAGTTCAATCAATCTGGCTCTCGGTTATTGTAACCCAGCTATAGGAAAGGCCGCGCTTTGTGAAGAACAACAACCATTATGATAGGGATTTAAGTTAATTCAGTTTTATTCAATTTTATATTATTAGCTTAACTGCACTTATATAAGTAGCAATTACAAGGGTTTAGAGACAGGACAGTCTCATGACTTCAGGATAAACCAAAGATACTGGAAAGATTAGATAAGTTGCAGAAGATGTTTTCCAGATGCGTATTGTAATTTTGTCTTTTGTGCTTTACATTATATAACTGTTTATTGTATCTTCGAACATGAAATCAATTTGATTGTCTTAATATCATAGAGAAGAGGACTTTGCACATCAAATATTCAGAGCAGGTGCGTAGGAGATGGAGGAACAAACAATGTTACATCAATAAGGGAAAATGTGTGCGGGATTTTTCCTGATTCTTGTTTAATGTCATTTAATCATTTATTTATATTTTTGCTTGAAATTAAAAATAAATGCAGGACCACTTTATGGTCAAACTGGACAAATATTTTACCAGTCACAAGAAGTTTCGAGAAGATGTTCAAGCTAACATATTTAGAAAGCAACCATAGTCTTTCCCAAATTTTGTGAAAGGATTTTAAGCTTAAGTTATGACGACATCCATGGGACCCATGTCCAGATGTTGAATCCTATAAGTCAGAATCACCTTCTGTAGCTGAAGGGTTAACATATTGTATTTTTGCTGGCGTAGTTATGGCTTTCATGATATTCTAAACTCCTCAGCATAGTCATTACATTTTAAGATCTTATACGTACATTTTATTTTTACAAGATGGCTGGGGACGTTTGCGGCATGCTTAGTATGGCGGTGTGCCTTAACGTTGTGTATGGCAAAGAACAGGGTCAGGTTAAGGTTAGGGCTTGTGTAATAGGGACATTTTTAAAGTGAGGGTGTGAAAGAGGCATTGCTTCTCTTACTACCCTCTCTTGCACGTAGAAGTTTAGCCTGAGTTGACCTGCTCCTCCTCTCTCTCACATGCACGGAGCACATTTTACTTGCAGTGTCTTTCTAGCAGCTAATATAACACTGACTGATGGTCCTAGATGACGACACGGTGACAGAAACAGCGTTGGACCGCTAGGAGAGGTGTCTCAGGACACCAACCAAACACATTGTCCCCACTGTAAGCAAACTACAGAGCAATCAAGACCACAACCCCCCCCCCCCCCCTCCCTCCACCCCCCATGCGCCGCTCCTCCTCTGAATGTCTCCTTCCCGCAGTGCATGAAATCCATCTATTGTAATTGCAAGACCTCGTGTCCTCTTCTACACCGCTGATGTATTCTCTCACATTCAGGTTGCAAATGTGCCAACCCTTTATAAAGCTTATAATGTTCCCTCTTTGTGAGTTTAAGGACACAACGCTTTCCAAGAACTCATTGTGTGCTGTGTTTCCAAACATGCAGGCCTCTATCAACACAGTGTTCAAATATCCGTGTGAAACGCTGAGGTTGTGCGTGTGTATGAGACAAGAGACAGAATCTTAAAAAAAATCAATGATTGGATTTGTTATTGTAAAATTAGATAGGCCTGGGAGCAAAATCAGCATAGTGGAATCGTGGACTACACCCAGTGTTAAAGAGGCCTAGGCCATTTTATACCCCAAGTATAAAATGGGTTAGGCCATAATATACCACGGGGTATATTCGTCTTTGCTCTGGCAAAGACAGACCAAAGGCTCTAAAGGTTCTTCAAGTACATGGAATAACTTCACACTAAAATCAAATATTAGTCATGAAATCACTAGGCCTTATCACAAATGTCACGAAGGAGGAAGACACGCACATCCCAAAAAACTTAAAAAGCGTGCCGGACCACAAATGTCACCTCATTGTTTTAAATAGCAAGTTTTTTTTTTTTTTGCAAAGTAATTCTTAGAGTTTAAAAAAGCCTGTGTCTTCGATTTTTAAAATAGTATTTTAATGAAGTTAGCGCCGTCAATCAAGGGCAGATAGCTAGAGCCGTCAATAAAAAACAAAACAAACAAAAAACGCACAAAAAGAATGTTAAGCGTCATCAAACAGAGGATTTGCATTTTCCATGGCTTATAGTTATTATGGTAATTCAAGGCATACAAAGTTGACATGTGATGCGATATTAATAGCTAATGTTATGTTATTACCAATAGCTACATGTTCACATTTCAAATGTCAAATCAATGTTATTTATTTACGTATTAATTTGCTTGAAAATTATAGCCTAAGTCCTCATATAGACCAACTAAGGGGGTCTGGGAGTCCTCCCCCAGAAGAATTTTTAGAATACTTAACAAGTCTTTAAATATATCCTTGTTGGTGTAAATGCGATAGAGTGACTTTATTTAGCTAATTTTGCTTTAACCTCTATAACTCCCACCTGAACCATGCACATTTTCTCCAGTTCAGTTTTACTCAAGTCTAAAAACTTCTGGACTGGAATTTGCGGGCTATAGGCCAGTGTAAGGCCTCATTTGAAAGCTAAGACCAACTAATCTAAGATTACATCATCGTATTTTTTGTGCTTTTGTCGGTCACATTTTTGACACGTTTTTCCTGTATTATTTTGTCGTTTTTTTTGTTGCGTTTTCATCGTCACGTCTCATTTTTGTTCCTTTTTTGACGCTTTTATTGTCGCCTGTTTCGTTGCTTTTTTATCACTTTCACGTCACTTTTTTGGCGCCGGTTTTGCTGCGTTTTCATCCTCATTTACGCCTCGTCCTTCTTGGGGGTTTTTGTTTCTGTTTTGACGCTATTTAGATTTGGGTCAAGTCTAACTGGAGAAATGTGCTCGGTTACAGACGTTTATGGCGTTATGACACTTCCTGACTTGACTGTTATCCAAACGTTGCTGCTGTAAACATGGAGGCCTGCCAGAGTGGTCTTCATGTGGATAAGATAAGAGCCCGGTGTGACATACGGGTGACTCATTCTGTTTTTACCCAAAGATAACTGGCCACTTTCCCAATCGGACACTCTGTGCAGGGCAAAGGGTGGCATGTTGTAATGTTGAAATACCACAACAGATGACATAAATTAACAGGACTAAGATAAGAACCTGTACTATCTTGGTTAGCTGTAAAAGTATAGTGTAGTATTTTGGCTAAGCATTATACCGTATAAAAGTGATTATGCATTGGAAGTTGTACAGTGGTGGTAGAAAATTGGTGGAAAACAAATAGGAACAGGGAAGTGGTAGAACACATTATTGGGGCGGGGGACCGGCGATTAACTCAAGGGAAGCAAAGCAAAACCACAAGGACAAAACAGACATGTCAAAATAAAACACAGAGAACATGAACAGACACTGGAAGAAGAACACGAAACAAAACCAAGGGAGAACAGAACGTGAACCATGACACCTGAGTTAGATTTAAAGGAACAGGCCACCGTTTGTACATACCGAGATATGTTGGATGGGAGACTGTTGAAGCCTGGGGTGAATGTAGTGAGTGAGTGGTTGGTAGTGGTTGGAGGGGCCGATGGCACAGACTGGTTGCCTCGCTTCCGTCAGTCTACCCCAGGGCAGCTGTGGCTACAATAGTAGCTTACCACCACCAAGTATGGCGTGAATGAATAATGCAATGTAAAGCGTCTTTGAGTGTCCAGAAAAGTGCTAAAACCGATGCATTATTATTTACATTATTAAATACCAGTTGTACTGAATGCCGCAGGCTCGGATTATCTACCTGGATGTTTTAGGATTTGGGAAGTGATTTCCAAGTGTTAAACACCGGTGCACTGTCAGGTGGCACTGCTTCAGTTAAACCTCAGGAAGTGACCTGGTTGGTCATGAAACATCAGTTTATTTGAGTCAGGAAGATCCAGCAGTTTTGAGTCATCAGACGTTGTAATTGCAACCCCCATAGATGAATGAATAAACATATATAACTTCAGTTTAAAATGTAATTAAAAGTGTCAAAATAGCGACAAAAAAAGAGGATGAGAAAACAACAAAAAAGCAACAAAAGAGCGACAAAAACACAATAAACAAGCGACAAAAACCTGATTAAAAAGTGATGAAAAAGCAAAAAAGAGCCACAAAAATATGACTAAAAAGTGACAAAACGTGACAAAAACTTGTCCAGAAAGCGTAAGAAAAGCAAGGGAAAAAAGTGACGAAAACATGGCAAAAAACCTACCAAAAAAATTAAAAACCCAGACAAGCAAGAGACAAAAAAAAATCCAAAATGTGACCAAAATGTTGCAACAATGCAGCAAAAAAGTCACCATTAGTTTTGTAGGTCTTAACTTTCAAATGAGGCGTCACGCTGGCCTATAGTCTGTAAGCTCCAGTCGAGAAGCTTTTTAATTTGGGTAAAGCTGAACTGTTGTTCTATTTAATCTGCCCCTTGGATGAAACAAAACAAATTGAAAATACAATGCTGAGATCTCACCTCTGACGATTGAATGGTCTTGACTTTGTGCCAAGCCTTTGTGATTTACTGTAAGGGGCGGGCAGTTCTGGGGAAAGTCTTGGACATGTGGGGGCATGAAGCAACTCTTAACTGGATGGAGATTTGGGCCGGTGTTTGGTGTTTCTTTTGCTTTCCTTATCCCATGAAAAAGTTTTAGCTTAATCTTTAGGATGTTTTGACAATAAGGAAATTGAAAACTCTAAAAGTATTCACCAATTATTTGTTGACAATGGGGTTTAACTGGCTTTTCTTTTTTTTTTTTGTCCTGTCAAATGCTTAGACCACATGTAATAATATGGTTCATTCTGCTGCACTCACTGAGGCATTGATTTTCCTCACCAAGTCTTTTTAAAGTGGACACGGACGAAAGACAGAGGAAGCGAGAGAGGAGAAAGTAAGAGATGATCACAAACAAAAAGACTGAAGCTCAACCCAAATCATAGACCTTTGTCCAAGCTTAGTTTTTCAGCAATATTACTTTTTGGAAATGTGACTTATGGAGGGCATATGTATGACTTACTGTATATACGTTCATGTTGACAATGCCATGTCAACATGAACGTATTTGAGGGATTTGTCCAGATCTGTAGGAAATGGCTGAAGGCTACTATGAATGCAATTAGGATAGGAGGTGAGCGCATCAGTAGGTCCAGAGTTGTAGAAAAAAGTTCAGGTGCTAAGCATTTGACAGGACAAAAAAAAAAAGCCAGTTAAACCCCATTGTCAACAAATAATTGGTGAATACTTTTAGAGTTTTCCATTTCCTTATTGTCAAAACATGCTAAAGATTAAGCTAAAACATTTTCATGGGATAAGGAAAGCAAAAGAAACACCAAACACCGGCCCAAATCTCCATCCAGTTAAGAGTTGCTTCATGCCCCCACATGTCCAAGACTTTCCCCAGAACTGCCAGCCCCTTACAGTAAATCACAAAGGCTTGGCACAAAGTCAAGACCATTCAATCGTCAGAGGTGAGATCTCAGCATTGTATTTTCCATTTGTTTTGTTTCATCCAAGGGGCAAATTAAATAGAACAACAGTTCAGCTTTACCCAAATTTAAAAGCTTCTCGACTGGAGCTTACAGACTATAGGCCAGCGTGACGCCTCATTTGAAATCACTTGCCCTGATGAAGACCGTACCAGGTCGAAGCGCGTTGGCGTCCCCTGCTTATTAAAGGACTTTTATCTTACCATGCAGAGTGCCTCGGACATTCCTTTGTCCTCATGCTGCTATGAATGATTGAAAATATGGGGTCAGACACAGTGACCCAGACAGATGTACAGAGTTCATACAGTAAATCCACTGAAACTGGACTTCATTAAAACTTGACGACCCCTGTCCAATATACTGTCTATGCCTATGGGCGGTGTTTATGCAGCTGTAGACAAGCTTAGCTTCAAATGTATACGAAACCGCTCCGTCATAAAGCTGCAGCATTTGGGCTGAGCAATATGCACACACATTTTTGTTTGAATTGTATTTTGTGAATTTCTCCACTGTGAAACTAAATACTTAAACGATCATGGTTCATGGAAGAGATGTTTCAAAACAGGTTTCCTCTTTATTCTTCCAACCCCCCACACTCTCCAAACAATGAGCCGTAACTGCCACAGGATTGGCAACAGACCTGTCGATCAATTTAGATTATTTATTGAGGAGGATGGATCAGGTACATGGAGATGATGATGTTCGACAAATGTGTGTATAAATGAGTGTGTGCGTGTGTGTGCGCGTGCGTGCGGGTCCTCTGAAACAAAAAAACTATAAAATGTATATTAGGGCCCTGTCCCAATTGAAACCCTAGCACCTAGATTTGAGCCCTTCCGCTAGATTTTGCGCATTCCCGAGGAGGGGTAGTATCGGGACAGATACTTTAGGGAGCAAGAGGAAGTGTCTATCTTCCCTTGAAAAGGTCCCTCGGAAGCAAGTCTGCTCTTGAGCTGACTTGCTGTCGAGGGGCCGAGGGGCCTTTATACTCTCTTGCGGCCAAGGAGTATAAAGATGGCGGCTACCGGTGGAAGCGACAATTACAAAAGTAAGAATATATACGCAAATAAGCCTGTAAAAAATCTGAAATGTGTTGGAATGTGTTAGTTACATGTATATGCAATGGACTTTTAAGTTAGAGTTTGAAAGTTGCTATTTGACGACGTTCGTAAAAATGCAGAGTGCTTTGCAAGAGTCTGCCCGTCAATATACACTGACCGCCGGGTGTGTGTCCCGGTGAACATGTGCATGTTTCGTGCTTATCCAGGTTCTCAATCTACTGACTCTGATTCAAGCTTTCAGTAAACAAAATGGTCTCAAGCTGAACCCTTTCTCCTGTGGTAATAGAGGACTGAAAGTGTTGCTTGTTTACGTTCTTATGTGACATAGCTAATTATTGATTGACCTATCGAAAACAGTAATGCATCATATGTAATCGTTTAACAATAGACTGGATGCAAACTATACAATGTGAATCTGTGTGCCGTCTTGTTTTTACATGTGAATGAAAATAGTATTTCTTGTATAAAGTGAAATATACTTTCACTTTATACAAGCGGTAGATACCGCGGTATCTACTACCGCTAGTAGATACCGCTACTAGACTGGGGTGAAATCAGACACGTCGATGTTGCGCATGATGTAAGGAACCAATTTGCATACTAGTGGTGTCCCATTCCTTAGGGGAAAATCTTCACTTGCACTGCCCTCATTGAGGGGACTTTACTGTGGAGGGAACTCATAGCTGCTGCTGCAGCTCTGGGGCCATGCTCTCAAAGGCGCTCTGTAGTTCTTTATTGCCGCCCCTGAAATTGGTGCCCCGGTCCGACCACAGCTCATACGGCTTCCCCCGGCATGCAATAAACCTAAGTAATGACATTAAGGCAAGGCAAGGCAACTTTATTTATACCGCGCATTTCGTACACAAGGCAACTCAATGCACCACATTAAGAAAGAGTCAGTATCGAGGCTAGGGTGGAGATCTAGGTGGACACATCTAGTAGTGAGGCATTTTCTAGATGATCCCCAGCGTTTCTCTCTCCTACGCTCAATCTTAATAAAGTATGGTCCGAAACAGTCTACGCCTGTAGACCAGAATGGAGGTTTGTAGAGTCTCAGCCGAGATGAGGGAAGGTTAGCCATCTTTGGTGTGGAGGGTGAGGCGCGCCATCTCCTGCAGTCCACACACCAGTACTGGTGTTTCTTAATGGCCTGGCGACCTCTGAGGATCCAGTAGGTGCGGCACAACTCTGCATGAAGTCTCTCTGCACTAGGATGGAGCAGCTGAACATCATTGTGCTTTATGATGAACTGAGTCAGAGGGTGATCAGGTGATACCACAACTGGGTGGATGCTGTCAGGGTCTACATCTGTAACTTGACGCAGGTGGCCTCCAATTCTGACCAGTCCACTGAGGCTGTCATATTCAGGGGACAGGGCACTTAGACGACTGCTCAGGCGAAAAGGGTTACCTGCTTGGAGGGCTTGGACCTCCTCTTGGAAGCTGTCCTTCTGTGCAGATTGAAGCAGCTGGGTCTCTGGCTGTAGGTGCTCACTTGCGGTGTAGGGGGTGGGAGCCGCACCATGCAGGAATTGGTGAGTGGCCAGAATCAAATCATCTAAAGATGTGTTCTGTGTTGTAACCGGCAGGCTTGGTGATCGAGTTGTGAGGCCACAGAAGGCGGTCTTTTGGATTTCTTCACTGCCACATTCTGGGAACTCTGTCGGGGGCTTCGACCAGGTGTCAGGACTCTGTGTGAGGAAGTGTGGGCCCTGTGACCAGTGGCTGGAGACCGTGAGCTCTGAAAGTGGTTTCCCTCTCATGATGTCATCGGCTGAATTATCATCAGAGTTCACATACCTCCACTGTTCCGTGGAGGTCAGCTCCTGTATCTCACAGACCGGAGTCCCCACAAAAACTTTGTACTGGCAGGAGCTGGACTGGATCCACTGAAGCACTGTAGTGGAATCTGTCCACAGATAGACCGAGTGAAGGTGTAGTGAAAGCCCAGTTGGGCTCCAGTGGGTGCAGCATAAAGCTCCAGTCAGGGCATCGACACCTGCTTGCGGGGCACTACTCTGGAGCGTGCAATGATGAAGGAAGTGGAGATGTGAGCCTGCTGCTCCAAGACTGAGGTAGGCCACAGCTCCATAGGCCTTCTCTGAGGCATCACAGAAGATGTGAGCCTCATATGTAGCACTGTTGCTGTTGTGAGTAGGAGCGTAGCAGCGGGGAATGGTGATATGCTGGAGATAAGACAATTCCTTTTCCCATTCGAGCCAGAACTGAAGCAGGGTTCCTTCTGGCTCGTCCCAGCCTCTCTCTATGCTCCACAGGGCCTGCACAATGAGCTTTGTTCTTGTAGTGTAGGGGCAGAGATAACCCAATTGGTCATACTGACTAGCCAGTACTTTGTAGACATTGCGCAGCATCACAGTTGTGTAGGCTACAGGGTGATGTTTGTATCCCAGGACGTCGGTTGGGCAGTGCCAGCTGAGACCCAATGTTGAGTCTTGTGGATCAAGGCTTTTGAAGTTCAGCCACAGTTCACAGCTATCTGACCTGGCCGTGCTGGACAGATGGGCGACCACCTCAGGGATGTTGCTAGCCCACTGGCGTATCTCAAATCCACCTTGGATAAGCAGCTCTCTCATTCTGTCAATCAGCAACTTGGCCTCTTGTGGGTCAGAAAGGGACTGCAGGCAGTCCACGTAGAAGGCTGTATGGACAGAGTCATAGATGTCTTTATGTATGTCTCTATGCTCCCTCACGTGGCTCTGAAGGGCAAAGGTGGCACAGCAGGGGCTACACATTGTCCCAAAGGGCAGGACTCTCCACTCATATACGTCTGGGGGCCTCTCTGTTTCGACAGTCTCTCCATAAAAACCGCAGCAGGGGGCAGTCTTCAAGGAGAAGGCGAATCTGGTGAAACATGGCTTTTATGTCTCCACTCACTGCCACAGGATACTGGCGGAAGCGCAGTAGTACACCCAGCAGTGTAGGCCCAGGGGAGGTCCTGGGAGGAGGTAGTAGTTATGGACAGTCCCCTGGAACTCCAAGGAGCAGTTAAAGACCACTCGAGCTTTGTTGTTGTGATGTACAATGTGGTGTGGTACATACCAAGATTCAGCAGAGCTATGAATCTCTTCGGGAGTCAGCTTCACAACATAACCAGACTCTACCAACCTCTTAATCTCCTGGTTGTATGTGAGTGCCAGGTCAGGATTCTTAGCTAGCTTACGCTCAGTGGACATCAGAAGGCCCTTAACTACTTCAGAGGAGACGTGCATCTGTGGGAAGTCCTTCCTCCTGAGCAGAGGAGTGGCATATCGCGTTACACCATCCACAGGTACACTGGTGGTATTGGCCTCTCCCATGGCTATGGCCTCTCTGTCCTCCTTTGAGCGTGTGACCTCCTTCTCAGGTCGGTGGAGTGTTTAGTTGCCACAGATGCTGTACATCCTGTTGAAGGGCAATAACATGAGAAAGGCATGATATGTTGAGGCAGTGCGCCTCCCCCTGCTCTGTGGGCAGACTGCAGCTCGGACCCTGGATGGCCCACCCGAGCTTGGTGCAGACGGCGACAGGTCTTGGAGCTGGGCCGCGCAGGACGGAACGGACAGGAGTTATGAGGTGAGCATTGTCAGAGCCAATTAACACAAGTGGCTGTATCTGGTTGAATCCTTCAAGCTGCACTCACTGTAGGTGATAATACTTCTCCTTTAAGAGCTCCATTAGACATGACTGTTCAGGTAGGCGAGCTGTTGGGTGGTAAAGGCACGTGTTATCTTGAACCGTATTTTCAGCTTGGCCTTTGGGGACACCTAGGAAGAGACATAGCCTCCTTTTATCTGGATCACATCTTGACGAATAGTGCGCAGAGACAGAGTTTTCTCCTCCTGGTTTAAGCCTAACGACTTGACAGCAGCGGGGAGTATAATTGTTTTCTCTGAGCCGTCATCAACGAGAGCATATGTGTCCAGAGACTTCCTTTGATGGTGTAACTGGATAGGCACAACCTTAAGCACAGCCAGAGTGACCGAGAGGATCCAAAAACACTCTGTACGGGCAATATGGCTTAAACGGCTGCTTCGTCTTAGAGGGGGAAGAAGGATTAGTAATGTGTCCCTTAGTGTGCACCTGTGTTTGAGCGGGATCAAACACAGCACCACAGCGCTAAACACGGTGCCATCCATACCAAGATGGTGCCAAGGAAGGTAGCCACGGTGCTTTTGTGCACTCTGTTGTGTCTATTTTTGTGCGTTAACTGTGTTTCCGCGTGCTCTTACACCTGTGAAGAGCTACTAAACATCAATGACCCCTACGTACTTACTGCCAGTTTTTTCAGCCGTGAATTTGGTCCACTTTTTGACCAAAAGAGTGAAACGCCGTCGGAGGGGGCCCTCGTTCGCCTTCGTGGGGCGTGCACGCCTTTACCTGGTGTATTCCTCTCGAACGTCCGCTCACTTCCCAACAAGATGGACAAGCTAGCGCTGCTAATGAGAAGGAACAAAGACTTTTCCTCGTCTTGCATTCTCTGTTTTACGGAGACATGGCTGAGTGCGAAGGTCCCGGACAGCGCGGTTCACCTGGAGGGCTTTCAGCTTCTCCATGTAGATCGTGACCCAAGGCGCCCCGGGAAAACAAAAGGCGGTGGAGTTTGTTTCTACATCAACAGCAGCTGGTTTTCTGATGTGACTGTGATCTCCCAACACTGCTCTCCTGCTCTGGAATATCTCTTCATTAACTGTAAGCCAATATCTCTTCATTAACTGTAAGCCATTTTATTCACCGTGGGAAATAGTTTCATTCAGTTAAGTATAGCACTCAGTTCACTCTGCACTAACTGCCTGGGCTGCCCATATCTCTGCTCCAAAGCTCTCATTGCACTAGTATAGGGAGTGCGGTCGTGAATATAGCGCCTGGCCACTTGTAATGCACATGGATGCTCTAAATGATCTAACAGAATGTGATATTTATACTCTTCTGTGAGATGAGCATGTGGCCCAAGTAGGCTGTCCAGTCCTTTCTTCAGTAATGCAAAGTCACTCTCTGCCTGATTTGAATGCCACTAGTCTAGGCTTCGGGATGCCATATGAAGATGCTACAATCATCTCCATCAGGTTTGGCTGGGTAACTTCTGCTGCAGGAGGTACGGCAGCTTGCGCAGTAAATGCAGCAGGCAGTGGGGGGTAGTAGCTGGCAGAATCAGGAGGTGGAGCTGCATAAAGCTGACTGTAGGTCTTCGGCACCGATATCCCCGGTGGTGGCTGATACAGTGATGCCGCTGAGGCTGCCGAGAAGACATGGGATTGTGCAGAGAGTACCTGGATGGAGCTGCTTGAAGGCTGCAAGTGTTGGTACCTCTGACTGTGTAGGGGCTCGGAGCAGGTAGCGGTGCCGGCTGGATACCTGGATGGACCACAGGGATTCTCAGCTAGGGAACAGGCTGTGGCGCAGGCAGAGGTGCAGACTGACCTGTGGGCTGACATGCAGTATTCACCCTGGGCTGCAGTAGGCAAGGCAAGGCAAGGCAACTTTATTTATACCGCGCATTTCGTACACAAGGTAACTCAATGCGCCTGACAGGCGGTGTCACTGTCGGTGGCTGAAGCACAGACTGAGGTACTGGCACTACGCCTGGCTGCTGTGCAGGTTGAGCTATAGGGTTAAGTGGCAGCAGCACTGGCTGAATATTTGAAGTAGGCTGAATTACAGGTGCTACTCTAGGTTGAGGTGCAGGCTGAGTAATTGGGTTTAAAGGTATTAGAGCTGGCCTTGGTGCTGAATGGAGAATAGGACTTGCATTTTGCAGTGGGGACGATGCAGCAGGTTCTAATGGCCTTAAAAGATTTACACATGTTCTGATGACGTGTAGCTGATCTGTAGTATGGATGCTCTGCATGCCTACACTGCTAGGCAGTGACGTTTGAAGTAGAGCAGGAAGGGATTCGGCTCAATCTTGCTGTGGAGCATCACTATGAGGAAGCAGAGGACTGCAGGACTTGCATGCTCGTTCCAGTTGTTCCACACACTTGGTTAATGCACCACTGGTCTTCTTCATCTCATTCATCGTTTTCAGTACACTGCTCCAAGCTGCCTCCATTCTCTTCCAGCTTTTCTTCTCCTTCTCCTCCTTATCAGATTCCTCTGACCTGCTACAGCTTGAAGACTCTGTCGCCTCTGGATCAGGTAGGTCATGCTCATACTCCGCCAGATGTCCTGGAAGCTTCCTGCTCCTGCTTGGACGGGGACTATGCTTTGGACTTTTCTCCTGAGGAACGTCATCTTGTGGAGTTGCCATCTTGTGGACTCAACCAATAAACATCCGGCTCGAAGGACCACTTGTAAGAGACTGTGTGCGTCCGATGCTGTTTTGGATTGCTCGTCAACTGAGCATAGGGGCGCCGAAAGGACGGGGCGAGAGAGAGTTATTTTTTTTTTTAATATAGTCGGACTCGGCGCGCAAGGGACAGTGGCGCCCCATAGGCCATTTCCTCATAGCATTTGACATTGGTGCCCCATAGCATCAACAGCGCCCCATTGCACCAACAACAGCAAAATCGTTATTCACTCA
The DNA here is from genome assembly GCA_021464625.1 of Proterorhinus semilunaris. NCBI lineage: Eukaryota > Metazoa > Chordata > Actinopteri > Gobiiformes > Gobiidae > Proterorhinus > Proterorhinus semilunaris. The sequence continues at coordinate 13,952,736 of CM038343.1, forward strand.
TGGTGCCATGCTAACAAGGACCTAGAGATGGAGAGGCAGAAAAAAAGTCCTCGGGGCATCTAGCTTCTCTCCGCTTTCTCCGCTGTCTCCTCCGCCTCCTCCATCTTGGAGCGCGTCTCATTTTCTTATTAAATCAGCTGAAATACGTCCCGCTTCTTCGTGTCACCGACTATTATCTCTTTGACAGAACTATATAGCCAAGTTGAAAGCTTCGTAGCAGTAGTAGCCTTGCACTGCGATGTTGTGACACTGTTGACACCCCTGACCAATTAGGGACACGCATATGTTTTCCCACGCTCACAAACACAGGCCTATCTTTGCGGATTTGGAGTCAGTTTTTAAAACCGGAGGAGAAATGAAGTGGTAGAGAGGACAGACGTGCTGTGTTATAAACATCAGCTGTTTGTGTAGTGTGTGCATAGTATGAGAATTATGGGTAGTGTAGTTATGTCATGGTACGGACTTTTAACAGACGTTGAAAGGGAAAGTCATTGAGTCGTGTTCGTGATAGTGTTCTGCCGATTGTCAGGGCCGTTTCTATAATTTTGGGGCTACAGGCTAATCAAAGAAGTAAAGAATAACTGTGATGTGCTCACCGAGAAGACTTAAAACTATATTTATTCTGGTATTCAGATCACGTGCTAAAACCCCTGGACTCTTCAGCAGCCCTCTTTCCCTGTCTCAAATCAGGGAAAGTGCTTACTCACTTACTTACTTAAGTGCTTTATAAAAAGATCTTGATTGAGGAGCATTAGAGTGTTGTGGTTTGTTGAGTCACTGAGATCACTGGGTGTGGACAGTAAACAGTGGTGTGTCTTAGACTGAACCGCGCACATAACTATTACATTTAAAATAATCACGTAGAATGCGGGGGAAAAAACTGCTGTGTCATGCATAAATAATCAAGAACACTTTGGCAATGTGGTAATTTCAACCAGGAAGCATTGTGGTAATTTCAACCAGGAAGCATTGTGGTCATTTCAACCAGGAAGCATTGTGGTCATTTCAACCAGGAAGATGTTACTTTTATCTCCACCGATCACAGTTTATAATTTTGCCTTTTATTTCATTCCCATTTCAAGCATTTACGGCAGATGTATTATATTAACTGCATAGGGGATGGCTGTGTCATATTCTAATGCACCCACGCCCAAGTGAAAATCTACTTGGGGCGTGTGTTCAAGCTGGTTTGGCCGGCATAATTTACCGGATAAAATAATGTTCTAATGAACTACTTACGGTATGTAGTTGTTCTAGGTCGACATGTAGGGCACGTCCCTGTGTCAGTACATGTCGAGCTACAGTACATGTTGAGGTAAAGTACATGTCGAGGTACAGTACATGTCGAGGTACAGTACATGTTGAGCTACAGTACATGTTGACGTAACAACTATGAAACTGACTGAACCCTTGGTGAGATCAAAACAATATAAAACATAAATCAATCAGACTGAGAGTTTGCATTTGTCTAATCCTTCAGCGAGGTAATTCTAACCAAAGCCCGCTGGATATATCTTGTACATGCACACACACACAAGTCTATTCAATACAATATCTTTTTAACCAGGGACACCTTGAAACTATATTGCATATTATAATATTTCACATAGAATAGCATATAATTCTTTACGGAGCTGAATAGTTTACTAAAAGTAGGTTTTAATCCTTCCCTGAGCCTGCAACTGTAGTAAACTAAATCTACAAGTCTAGCTAAAATAGCAGGTCTTCCTTTTCTAAGTGTGGCTAAAATATTTAACCAATTCATTTTTGACTCATCTACCTCAAGTTTAGCCTGACTTTGCTGTGAGTGTGATTACATAACCATTGTTTACAGCAAAAAAACATTGTTAAGAACTTAAGGAGATACAGCCTATGCTGGGGAGAGGAGTGTTGTTGGGTGCACTGTTGCTTCTAAGATAGTATGCCAAAAACCTTTAGCACAATTTATCAAAAGCGCTAGTATTGTATGGGAAAGTTCAACTGTAACCTGGTTTATGTTTAGAAAGACATATGAACTGGTATTGTTAAACACTAAAGCAAAAGTAGTCATCCGCTTAGCTTCTCATTCAAAGCCTCCACATTTGCAGACAGCATTGTAGACCTATTTGTTACTTAAGTGTTTGGTCTTTCAAAACTTTACAAGCAAACCTTTAAAGTGACCACTGGGTTAAAAATTAATCGTTCATAAACAATCTAAATCGGTTTCACTTTTCTGTTATGTATCTAAGTGGAAGGAATGCATAAACCCCACTGGCTTGTAACACTGTATTAGCGTGTTTGAGTTTTGAGCCTTTGCTGCCCTGTATAATCTCTGCTGTTCATTGGTTTAATCAAAAAATGGAAATATGTGCACAAACATAGGAGCTTTACATGAGATAAGACAGCAGACGGAGGAGAAGGAAAAAGTGTTATGAAAGGAAAATAGTTTATTATTTAAAAAGCCAAAGTTACCTCAGATGACTTGAAGTTTGAGATGTGTTGAGTCACAGCTTGTGTCAGTGGTTATGTAACAAAGTTTAAAGTGTGTGCTCCAACACTTGAGCTTTCAATCAAAGTCAAATCTGCGGAAAGAGGAGTGAAAGAGGCCGTGTATGCGCCGGGCCCTCAACAGACACAGAGGGCTACAGTTCCTCCTGGGACAGAGCTGTGTGGAGGATTCTCCGGTGATGTCATCAGATATCACTGGATTTTCACCATCCACGTCTTCATCTAAATACAGTAACATCCAAAAACTGCCTCGAGGTCTCTAGATGATGAATTAAACATTTTTATCTTTCTAACTGTAATTACAGTTGTCTGTTTTATTTTTGCTCGACCCAAACCCGACTATCATGACTGAGTGATATCTGGGCCTGGGCTCAGGCATAAGATCTAAACGCTAATCCTAGTGGTTAGTTTACACCACAAACAACAATTTACAAAATCCATAGTTTTCACCAAATCTAAAAAAAGTATTATGCCAAATCGACTATTTGAGCTTTATACCATGTTACAATGTTGCCTCAAAAACAAACAACTGGAATTTGTACTGTACTTGTATCTGTACGTACTGTATCATTGATCAGATGTGACTCAATGTTTCAATTATCAAGGCCTGGGAACAGAACAGGTTTGTCTTTTTTGTAACTGTCTTTTCAGTCATTGAAGCACCAGGCCTTGGCATCCCACCTGTGACCTTTAGTGTTGCATGTTTTACTCCGGGAGTGGGAGGGCACTTTGTATTTCCAGGACAAAACTCAGCCTTCAGCCCAGCACCTGTTAGATTAGAGCAGTGTTTTTCAACCTTTTTTGAGCCAAGGCACATTTTTTTCATTGAAAAAATCATGAGGCACACCACAAACAGAAAATCTTTAAAAAATGTAACTCTGTTAGCCTATATTCACAATATAAAGTAGTTCTCATCAAAGTGTCTTCAATAGGAAGCACTGTATAGTCTCGCTAGCCACAATGCACTGTCACTGCCACCTGTCGCATTCATGCATCACTAATTCTCTTGTCTCAAAGAAATTAGCAACCTGCGGCCACTTACTGATATGAAAGAGTATTACATACTCTGCCGATCACTAGACAGCACAGGGACTCGACAACGGTACATTTACAAAAAAAAAAAGTCAAACCAACTAGGTGAAATTGGATAATTTCCCAAGGCACACCAGACATTATCTCACGGTACACTAGTGTGCCACAGCACAGTGGTTGAAAAACACTGGATTAGAGGAACACACAAGCGCTGATAAGAGCTCCATGCCCCCAAAAAATATACAACTTGTGCAGGCTTTTTAAACTAGCCAGGTGATACCATCAGCCCGGCTTCACATCTGGAGATAGGTCCCCGGACTGCTTCGAAGGATAGGTCAATAAAGTACACCTTAACCCCTGGGGAACTTTATACAATTATCAAAACACTGTGATAAAGCCAATGTCACAAATCATTCCAGTTATGAGTGGATTTCTATCCACTCATAACTATGGATTTCTATCCACTCATTCTATGGATCTAACATTATGTAGCAGAACAGACTGTAGCCTATGGGGCTGCGGGATCACCTCCAGCTGTCTACTGCAGTGACAGGAAACATACTTGTAGTGGATGGACTATATTACCTAAATAAAAATATATTACAGTGTTCAAGATGTTCTTGTAGGTCATGAAATGGTACTGCCATTAAGGGAAAGCAACGGCATAAGGACTGATTTTGCAGGATGGATAATTATGTTGTTTTATCTTTTTCATCTTGTGTGATACCAGAGCAGTGGCAAAAACTACAGACAATAAGGGCCGAAGTGTTCAAGTGTTGATATACAGTATAGTGTACTACAATTGTCTGACTACCACTAACATAAGGTGACCAGATTTTCCAACTAAAAAACTGGGACAATATTCGGGAATAGGCCGCAGGGGTTCTGAATCTAAACTGTCTTTACCCATGATGAATGGTAAAACTGTCAAAGACTTATGACATGCACCAATCAATGGTTTTGGAGAAATCTATTGGGACGTGGGACAAAGGACTAAAAACTGGGACTGTCCCGGGTAAACTGGGACATCTGGTCACCCTACACTAACAACATAGTGGTAGTCAGACAATAGCGTAGGGGATTGCTGTGTCATATTCTAATTCTAATGTGCAAATCTACTGTATTAATGAACTACTTACGGTATGTAGTTGTTCCAGGTTGTTCTAGTACATACAGTACATGTCGGCGTAACAACTATGAAACTGACTGAACCCTTGGCAAGATCAAAACAATATAAAACATAAGTCAATCAGTCTGAGAGTTTGCATTTGTCTAATCCTTCAGCGAGGTACATCTGACCAAAGCCCGCTGGATATATCTTGTACATGCACACACACACAAGTCTATTTACAATATCTTTTTAACCAGAGACACCTTGAAACTATATTGTATATTATAATACTTCACATAGTATATTGTATATTGTACTACAATTGTCTGACTACCACTAACAACATACTGGCTACTGCATCAAGACTTAATCTGCTGAGCCTCGTTCAGTGTAACAAAAACACCGGTTTATTATATCCAGTGTTTCAGGATAACAATTTAATTTACTATGCAGCGGTGCATTAAAAACATGCTCAACAGGTCAATTCTCCAGCCAGGTGATTCTGACCATTAGCCTGGCTCGACATCTGGGAGATGGGTCCCTGGTCGCCCGCGGCCTCTTACTTTTCCACTTGCCCCAGCATTGAAGGATGGGTCTAATGCAGAGGACAAATTACCCTACAGGGATCAATAAAGTACACTCAAATACCTTGAAAAACATTTTACACTCATGCCAGGATTACCTCAAACAACGACAAATAGATCGACATAATACAAAAACATTTACAGCCAAAGGTACAGAAATAATAATGATAATACACATTGCTCAAAAACATTTATCCAAATGAAAAAGAACAAGTGATGTGGTTCTACATGAATTACCCTTTGTTTGCAGATCCCATTTATTCCTAAAACAATAAAAGTGATTTGCCCTTGGACTTACATAAGTGTCTGCCGTCAATGTGAGATTTTGACCAAATTAAATTGCAGAGCTCGAACTCGGGCTTTTCACAATCTGTTCATACACAATTCACAATGCGCCGACAGCAAGGGGCTACAATTTTCTCAGTCAGTGTTTCCGTGATCTCAGTTGTTCTGTGTGCACCACGTTTTTTTTTTGTGTGGTAATTTTGTTGTTGTCGTTATTGTCTCGTGCACCGTGTCTGCTCTGGCTTAGATGCGGTTTTGTCTGACCTGGTTCAATTCAGGTCAGTCTGGTTCATGAATGGGCCTCGGAACCACTGGCACCTGAGCGAAACCAGGTCAGAACCATGAGCAGAGACGAGTGGATGAAACACAGACTTTGTTACAGATGTGGCATAATAACATATCCGTGTGGACTGGCCGCCTCAAGTAATACGGCAGTGTTTTTCCGCAGAGCCTTCAAGAAACTTTGTGGCAATGATCGAATCAACTCGCAGTGAGCTAAGACATTCCTGCCGAACTTTGAAGGGCGGCATTGAGCAGTTTTCAGTGGACACATTCTTGTTTACTTCTGTCTTCATCAGCTTAACTTTCGTCTCGTTTTTCTTCACCCTCTTCTTTTTCACAACCCTATAATAACTACTTTTTGCTAGGACCTGTAGTAGTCACAAACGCAGCATTCTCTAGAAGTTTCTCTCTTTGCTAATTTCCCCATCCGCTGTGATCATATCTGTGAATGATTGGTGTATTCTTGGCTACGCCTCCTTCCGAACACCCCGGCTCTCTTCTGATAACAGGAAGTGGTCAGTGCAAAAGCATGTTGAGCACTTCCTCTTCACAGCGACAGAGACAGGAGCAGACGAGCATTCTTGTTAGGACACTAACCATGGTTAAATACAGGTCAAATATAAAAATAAAACACTTTGACCAAAATGTTTTTTGACAGCTGCTCTGTCTACTTGTACCATCTAAAACAATTTTTTGCCCGGTTAAAAACTTCCTGAGACAGAGAAAATATATACAGTTGTGCTCAAAGGATACCCTGGCAGAATGTTTGATTCAAAGAATATGAAAGATAAAATAGTTAGTGGTTGTATGAAGCCATTTATGGTCAAACAACTGAGTTTGCTATTTTTAAATCATGATGAAAAAAGAAAGTACCCCAAAATTACGAAAAGTTTACATACCCCAGGTTTTAATACCGTGTATTGCCCCCTTTAACATCAATGACTGCTTGGAGTCTTTTGTGTGTGTGTGTGTGTGTGTGTGTGCGTGTGTGTGCGCGTGTGTGTGCGCGTGTGCGTGTGTGTGTGTGTGTGGTCTATATGCCTTGTTTTATATGGAAGTACTGCTGCTGGAGTTCCTGCACCGATTGGTGGACTGTGTTCCCTCGCTGCTCCTGATTGGTTCGGATCTCTGGTAACACGGATGGGTGTAGCGCCTGCCCCACCGCCCAATCACCTGTCTCCATCTGCAAGATCGGCCACCAATAAAAGTGCTGCTCTCCTGACGCTCAGCGCGGCTGTAGTGCAGCTCGCCTCCGTCCCTTTGGTTGTGTCTCTTGTTATTTGTTATTAACTGATTTGTTTAGTTGCAAACTGAGACACTTACTCGTACATTTTCCTTGAAGTTACAAACCTGTGTCTTTGAGCCTACTTGAGTTATCATTTCTCGTATTTACCCATTCAATATCTTGGGTTTTATATTACTTCCCCTCACCTATAGTGAAATATTTGGTTGTTGTTGTTTTATTTTATGTAGTTTAAGCAATTACGGTCTGTTTGAGAATTGCACTTGTCTGGTACACCTCTAAAGTGTGATATATTTTGCTTAAAGAAACAATGAAAAATCAGTGAAGCACTAAGCTAATGCTACATAGTGATTCCGAGTGTTGTGAGTTTCACTATACTCACTACATTGGCAGCTGAACTCTTTGCCTGAGAAATACTGTGACGTGTTGGCCCCTTATCATGGTCCTCACTGGTGTGGTATGTGTTGGATATCGAGTAATACAGGCAGTGGAGTTTCAATAGGCTAATCCGCTCAGAGCTACAGCTAATGCCCCCGCAGTGCCCTGGTGTTACCCTGTGTGTTGAACCCGGTTACCTCCCTCTGCCCCATGGTGAGTTCAGTGCCCCACTGCTCAAGATCTGGACAGGATTAATGTTATAAGAGATCCAAATACCAGGACAGTACATCTGAAACACAATCTGCTGCTGCTGCGACGGGACTGAAGGTCACGTGCAGCTGTGAGAGCAGAAGAGTCGATACAAGGAACAAGAGGTTAGGTTTTTTAGAAATAAGCCATACATGGTTTGGAGGGGAATCTAATGCGGTGTCGACGACCTGTGCCATTACAACTCAAATTCAACTGTTTTTTACCCCCTTTGTGAGCTATTTTCTCAAAGTAAAAATTATGAGCAACCCATACTTTGTGTTGTCATGGTGATGCAACTCAACAAAGAACATACACTTATTTTCCTCCATAAACTTTACATAACTATATTCAGGATTTGAACCTGGGGGCCTAGTTAAGCAAGAGTTGTAACATCTTGATTGATTGATCGGCACGGTAGTGGAGTTTGCATGTTCTTCTCGTGTTTGCATGGGTTCCCTCTGGGTACTCCAGTTTCCCCAATACCAATCAGAATAGGTGAATCCTCCAGCCAGGTCATTCTGGCCATCATTCACAATAATAATAAACCCTTGAAAGGCTAAAGTTGATGAGTACGTTTGGACCGTATTGCACGGGCTTTTCATTTCATCAGCACGAGCATCGATACAGATTAACGACATGGCGACAACGGAGGAACACGAGGCGCCACTACAGACTTACAAACACAAATAACACTTTTCAAAACGAACTAACTCCTCACCAAAATACACAGTTAGGTACAGAGAGTCCCCAGAACCTGAATAGCTACTACCGCCCCCGACAGCTCGCCCAACCAGCATTTAATTTCATGGGTCAAATGTAATAGATGTCTTTCAGATAGTATAGTATATTACGCTATTGTGGGATAATCCAATCCAAAATTAGGCAAATTGGTTTTACTGTTCACTGATTGTCCTGCTCTTGTGGGGCGACCTTTGCCACACTTTCTCCAGTCTCTCTGTCTCAGTTTCATTCTTGTGTCTCTTTGTGGTAGTGAGCACATCCTACACCCATCAAGAGTCACAGGGTTCACTGCCCCGACTTCAGCCCACCGCTCGTGGAAATTTTTCGGACAGCGGCCCCCTCCTCGCGCCCCGGGGCCCCTAAGGCTAACCTGATCCCCCATTTGTACTCCTGTCATAAAGAATTCGCCCGCTGAACCACTTTCCCACCACTAAGAGGATTACTAAGGTTATGGCGGTGAATCGAGGGATGCTCAGGGCAAAACTTTGAATAAAGACCGTGGGGAATTTAATAACACATGTAGAGAGATGCGGGAGAGCGCCGCCATCAGACGTTCCTGGACATTTGGGTGCCCTCTCAATAAAGCAGTTCCATAAAGTTTAGCTCTCAATATTAGGATACGGATGTGTATTTGGTGAACAGTCTTTGCCCACAGCTCAACCAGTTCACACTGGCGTCCTGACAGCGGCTCCATGGTTGATAGGGTTTGCCGGTTCTGTTTGCCTGTTTCTTCCAGGTCCTCCCATTCCCCGTCAACTGTAAAACATGCACAATAGGCTTATCCTCCAGCTAGATTGTCTAAAACCTAGCTCAAGAGTCGAGGCGGTCGCCCACCACAGCAGCTTTGAATGATGTGCCAAGCCTTTTTTCTGTGGGAACAATACACAATAATTCCACAATGCTCTATTAATGGGGCTCAACTGTCCCACTCACTGCACATCCAGCTCAGGTTCCTGAAGTAAAAATCGCAAAATCAACAATCTACACAGACTTTTGTAACAATGCTAATATCAGGAGTCAAAGGCACGATGCGGTAACTAGGTTGCCCATTTCTTGCTCTTCATATTATCAACTTTTTTTTGTGAAGAGAATTTTGCACGGGATTTTTACTCCCTGAACCAAAAGTGGGGTGCTGGATGGTTCAGATCCATTAACCTGGTGGTGCTTTGGTTCTTTAATGTCAACAACAGCTTTTCACAGTCAAAGACAGACCCTCCAACGTAAGTGATCGTGACAGAATCCATAAAAAGAAAATCGCAGCATTTTTCATGTGGCAATCAAAGCCAGAACAGACTCTTTCGCCAAGCTGCCACCTCTCTCGACAGCCTGTTCGCATGTGCATCGAGCGAACTTTCCATAATGATTATTTTTGTTTCTGCATATCCACCATTCTCGCATCACAAATAACACCAGTGGAGTGTGTTGCCAAGGCTCTACTGCTGACAATGTGAGTGGTGCAACGCAGTAGGAGGCAAATTATAGAAAATGATGGACAGACTGTTCTGGACCAGCAATTACCTCAAATAGTGGCTATTTTCTCCACTGAATATAGCAATTCAATGGTCTTTCAAATCCATGTTTGGCCATGTTTGAGTAATCACCAAGTCACGAGTTCGTCCAGAAAGATCTGTAATATGCTGAAGATGTTTTTCTTAGTTTTTTTTTTTTTTTTTTTTTGCATAGCTACTTGTTTGGAACAGACTTGTTTGTGCATGGGACAATAGGATGTGCTCCAGTTATTGCCATCAGCAGCAACATTCATATTTCCAACAAATGCACAACAAAAGATTATTTACATTTTGATATTTATTAGACGTCTAGAGTTTGTGTTTAATAACGTTCCCAACAGATTTAAAAGCCAAGGGTGTAGGCTATAAGTGCTGCATAAACTGCAACCAGAGAGGGAAGTTTTTAATTTTTTATTAATTTTTTTGCCTTTTTCTAGCCATAAATGAAAAAGCTTTTTAAAAGTAAACAAACAGCTAGCTTATGAGCTAAAGACATTTGAGACCTACACATTTCTCCTTCTGTAAAGACTAAAGGGGCACCAAGGGCCCCCCACACCTGTAGCACAGTGGAGGCGTCGCAAGAGGCGCTACAGGAGACAAAAAAGGTACAAACGAGGAGGTATCCGGGCAAGACTCACAGCCAGGCCACACATGCCTTATATCCTACTATTGTCCTGGTTAATGGACGTTCACTGGAGAAGAAGACGGATTGACTGCTAAGCTCTTCGCAGAAGATGGTAAGAGACTGTTGTGGGGCAGAGGGAGCTGCGCAGGAGGAGGTGGAGAAGCTGACCAGTGCAGGACACCATGCTCTGAAACAGGGACAAACTCAGGATGCGGTGCACCGTTTCAGAGGAGCACTGAAGGCACTACTCCGGTTTCCCCTACCTCCAAAAACATGGTCAGGTTGGCCCACAGTGGTGGCGCGCTCAGGTGCAGCAGCTCAGGACTAACACCAGAACATAATTTCGTTGTACTTAGACAAATAAAGCACTTAAATGTTCAAATCTTGGCATGTTATAGAACAAATTAGCTGTACATTCCCAGGCAATTGCGATTATCTGTATGTGTTTTAAACTATTTTTGATTGAAATCTGTCTTATTAAGGCTGGTCAGTATATAGTGTAATAGGTCTCATACTCTATGTCCCCAAACACACTTTATGGGTGATTATCTGCATTTTATTTTATTTCCACTCCATACCAATCCAAATAAGGCTTTGAATTCCGCACCTGCATTTACGTAGCCTGGTGGGACCAGATTGATTCCCCTCTGTATTTTTTTATACAGCAGGTATGGACCGCCCGCCCCCACTGGCTGTATCCGCAAAATCAAATTGTTCCCGTGCAATCAGATTAGTTTATTTGCCGTGACGTGTTGTTAGCGAGCAACGTCACTCACGGGACGCGGAAAACACATCGACAGTAGGTGAGTTTCGTGATTCATAATCCTCCGCAAATATTAACGCAAAACCGCTGATAGCACCACATCAACGGCGGACGCCAGGCCTTCGCTGATTGGTTTACGCCGCTTCCTGTTTGCGTGCGTATGTACCGCTTTGAGAAATGGAATCGACGCAGCGGTGATTTTCCCAGGCTAGCATTTACGCACATCCTGAAGTCTAGCGTCCTTTTGACTAACTATCTACATTACACCAGCATTCTTCCCTCTTGTTTTGTTTGCTCTCCAGAGTGGGACAATGGCATTTTTTAACCCGGTGCTCTGCGTTCCTCCTACATGCGCTGGTGCTGGTGGAGGTATACACATGGCCTATGTGAGCAATGAGCCAATAAAACACAAAGGACACTGCTATCCATCAGACTGAAAGGCAAACAAGAGTCTACAGAGGAAGTGGGTTATCTTTTGGACGCCTTTTCATGTCATATAGTCTCATATACACATGCCCTCAGTCGCTGGGGCAGCGCTGATCCCAAACGAACACAGGGGCTGCGACAGTGGCTACGAAAAAACAACACAGACAGGGAAAAACACACTGCCAACCAGCAACATTGGACTACTATGCTGTATGCCAGTCCCAAGCCTGGTTAAATGGCCCACATAATGCTCAATTTAATTGAGAGCTTTAGACCGTGTCATTGTGTTGACCTCTCATGAAAAATGCTGTACACACAGATTGTTTCTTTCATACATTTTGGAGTTGTCCAGCATATCTTTAGGATCTAAGTTGTCTCGTGGAAAAGGAAAGAACTACTCCGACAAAAGGCTGGGGACATAGTTAATTTTTCCTAAAGATGCAGAAGTGTTTGGAGGGAATGAATAAACAAACATTTAAATTTATCCGGAACATTTTTCACTTATGCTTAGAATGCTTGATAAAATCGGTCTCCTTCTCAGGAGCCTACGTTGTTATGTTAAACCAGATGATGAGGTGGTGACCTTGATTTTACAGAAGTGTTCCCATGTTTTAATAAAGGTCCATGTCCTTTCATCTCAATCAATCAATCTTTATTTATACAGCGCTTTTCATACATTTCATGTAACACAAAGTGCTACAGATTACAGATTTAAAACATTCTCTCACACCCACCTCCTCCCAAACACATTGTCGCATTCACACCCACCTTCCCAGAGACACACCACACACACTCAAGGTAAAACAATGGACGCAATGGACATAAGGCTGAGATAAGGCTGGGTACAGATAAACCAGGTAAGGAAACACCATCCAAGGAGCCGTCTGCATCGGGAGCAGCACCTCGGCCGTAGCCACAGGGCACCAACACAGGGCGCCCGGAGGAGGTGCAGTAGAAACACCACTTCTCCATCCAGACACCCACAGGACAGCAGCCACAGCCAATGACTGCTCCCGAGGCAGAGGGCTCCTCCAGAGGAAACAGGGAGAGCATAAAAATTGTTAATATAAGTAAAAAGTAAAAGTAAAAGTAAGAATATTAGGATCACTAAAATAAGACCGAGAATACATGTCAATGTCAATGTCAATGTCAATTTTATTTATATAGCACACTTAAAACAGCCACAACCGCCCAAAGTGCTGTACAACAAACATTATAAAATACAATTGAAGAGTAAAACAGTCACAAAATATACAACATGAGACAATAATAATAAAATACATGGGATCTGCTCAGCTTGTGTTGAAGGCCAGAGCAAAAAAATGGGTTTTCAACAACATTATAAAATAACATAAAGATAAAAAATACTATAAAAATAAATAAAAATATATTATATATATATACATACATAAACACATACATACACATACACACATACATATTAATAACAGTTAAATAAATAGGCCTAGCAAGAATAAATATCAGTTAAAAGCTAAACTCAAAAGAAAACATGAACGTTCTCTGCGGTCCTGAGCTCCTCCGGAAGGTCGTTCCAGAGGCGAGGGCCATAATATTGGAAAGACGCAAGACATCTGGCCTCATCAGCGCTCAAACTGCCTTCACTACTACGTGGCGGCACGGTAGCACAGCGGTTAGAGCTCGTGCTTCACAGCTAGAAGGTCCGGGGTTCGATTCCAACCTGGGACGGGGCCTTTCTGTGTGGAGTTTGCATGTTCTCCCCGTGTCTGCGTAGGTTTCCTCCGGGTACTCCGGTTTCCCCTACCACTAAAAACATGTACAATAGGCCAGGATGAATGAGAGTGTGTTTGAGAGTGCGCATGGAGGACGACGGATGCAAATTAGCCCAAGGCTACAATCCGGTGTGGCTTGTTTACATGCATGAGACCCATGCATGTTCATTAACATGCACTGTCCTGACCAAATAAATAAACTAAACTACAAGGCATAGCTATGTCGCGGCCGAGGCTTTCCTTAAATCACAATTTAGCTACTTTAATAATTACCAACAACGCCACCTTGGATTCTGGGCCCAAGGAACCACAATTATTTGTTTCTCCCACACTTAAAAGGTCACAGGTTCGATAGGATCACGACAGTGGACAGACAAAGCAGAATTTATTATATAAAGTGGAATTTATTTAGTTTTATAAAAGAGATACTTTAATTTCAATTTATAAATCTATTTTAAAATCTTTTAAACTCACACACAACCGCATTCACACTAATTCATATTAATTCACACTCAAACAATGAATAAAAATAAAATACTAAATATTCCCAACAGTCCTATTGCACAACGTGGCGCTCAGGGCCAAGCTCAGGTTAGGAACAGCGTGTTACAGCAGCCGTTGCGTATTAGGGCCACGCAGAAGGCCTTGTTACCTTGTTTGTGGAGGAGTTATTTCGTGAGACCAGCAAGAACCGCCCTCGAGCCCTGGTCAATTTAGTTCAGTTCAGTTCGTACACCGGGTGGGCGCTGGCTTTACCCAAGCGACCAGCAGATCGAAATTACCACAACAGAAGGAAGGGGAGGTAGGAACAGGACCCTATGAAAATATTACTTGTTTCCTGGAAGCACTGTGAAAACATACCGTTAACCCCGGCTCACATTAACTACGGTCCGGGTTCGGTCCGGGTTCGGTTCTGATCCGGTCCGGGTGTGCCCCAAACTACCACTCACAATGAGTCCGGCTGACACTGTGGCTCCGCCAGCTCCGGCGCCAGAAGCTGCGCCAGGCACAGAAACGGCCCTCGCGAGAACAGAAGAGCACGTGAGTTTCCCTCTTGGTGCGAGGTCACGTCATAAGTCGCCCCATATATAGGTAGTTTTTGTCAACAAAAGCCGTATTTGCCAGAACAACGACTCTCCCCAGTGAAGTGGATGCTTTGCAACACACTAGAGACCTGACTTCCTGTTTGGGTCGTGTTTTTCTGTCAGCTTGATTTTGAATTTATTTATTTGAATTGGGACAGTGCACATTAATCAACATGTGTTTTTCAACATGTAAATGTACCGGAGTACAAATTTTCATCCGTAGTCCCATGGCAGGTTGATGTCAAGACAGGTAGGACATACAACAGGCACAAACATACAGCTTGATCCGTTGGGGCTCCGGTATCCGGCAAAAATAGACTTCTTGCGGATTCTTTCCGTTGCCGCCGGATGGCCTCGGTAGCCGGACCCGGACCTCGCGGAGCAGTGTGAGTGTGCTACATTGCTTTTAATGACTTTCTAAGATTGCGGACGCCGTACTGGACCTTAACCGGATTTAATGTGAGCCAGGGGTAAGTGAAGCACTCCACACACGAATCGCGCGGTCCGCCCTCTCAAGACAACCACTTTGCACAGCGTTACAGACGCCAAGGAAACCCCCACGCCACAGCCCACGGGGACGGCAGGTAGAACACGTGCATGGCAGAGGCGTGAGCTCGAGGAAGACGCCAACATGCTACAAACAGCACGGTTTTAGGACAGATCGGACTAGATTTAATGAATAAAAATCATACGTAAACTCACCAAAGACGCATACGGCGAAAGCGAAAGCGTGGTTCAGTTGCACGTGCAACTGAACGCTGTGTTTGGCACAAGACGCTGGCCAAACGCAGCTCTGTCCCCGGGCTAAGCTACGTGACGACAGAGGCGGAAAAGGTCGACTGAAGGTGAGATACGCCCCTAATAAAGAGTCGGATTTAGCGTGATTGGTTAACCAGCAGAAGTGCGTATTACTACATATACATGGTGGCCCATGCAGGGAATTTCCTTTTTGAAACGTGAGTGATGATGTTTAATGAGGGCCTGAGTTGGCTGTGAGGGCACAATGAAGAGGTTGGATGAGATGTTTTGTGCCCCAACTGTTTCAATCACAAACTGACTGAGGGAGCGGCGCACTTTTGTCGTGGAGGCGTAATTTTCTAAAGGCCACTCTGTCATCTGCCATTCATCACTTTCATAACTATAAAACTCCCCCCGTGAGGCCGTGTTCTTGATCGCCAATTGATTTCATTGTGTGTGGACATCTTTAGGGATCACAGGTCCTTACTTTTTTTCAAGAAAACCTCAGCCCACACTGCCAGGATTTCAATGGATATTTGAAAGAAGCACTTCCTCAGGCGACTGACATCCCAGAGAAGGAGACGTAAACTGGCCTGCGCGCTTGCCTGATTTATTCCTCTGTGATTATTTCCTGTGGGGTTATCTAAACCCCCGGTTTATAACGACCTTTCACAGTTCCACAATTGAAGGGCCTGTGAATCCAATTTGGTATTTTTGCATTGCATTGTTATGTCCATATTGAGTTTAATTTACAAATGTTTCAGTTATCTTGCATATTTAGTCTGCCTTCTTCTACACTCATCACTCATACTTTGGCCTCTTCAGGGGGTACACGAGGTGATTCTCATCTGAAATTTCAGACTTTATTCATTTAAATTTGAAACATAATATGTTTCAAATTAAATAAAATAGTTTATATTACGAAATATTTTATGTATGCTGTAGTAATGCATTTGGTGTTTTTCTTGTTTAGACAAAATTCACATCCAGTTTAGATATAATAGTTGGGCCTGTTGCTACTTGAAAGGTCAGAAAGTTTGAGAGGCACTGCAATGAAACAAACTCAATTTCATGCCCCCTTGTGAAAAACACACCGATTCAGACATAGACTCCGGACTAGAGCTTCTTAATTCTCCCCAAAATATACAACCCTCTGCCCTTTCCCTTTATTTAAAAGAAAAAGATCTCTTTCTTGGAACCAAAGCCTGTCTATATTGTAATGTGAAGATGGTCCATGGAGTTTAACTGTTCCAAGAAGACGCTCAGCAGGGAGAGGGTGAGAGGGTTCAGATGAACGGGGCAATCCCAGGACTAATGTTTACTAAAATTAAAAGTGAAATGGTTCGCATTAGTTATGGGACAGACCCCACAGTGAGGTTTAATCTGAAGGGCTATAAACTTAAAATGGACATGAGCAAGGAGAGGCATTTAAAGCCACACCGTTTAGAATTTTACCCAATAAATGTATAAAATAAAAGCTTGAAATACAAGCTTAAATTTTATGAAAAATATTTTCATCATTGAAAAATACCTCATAAATGGACAAACAAACATGTGCTTTTGCTGTGAGTGGCTCAACTCTGCTAAGACATGACTGTAACTTTACCGGGAGTGGGTACGTCTCCAGCACGCCTCCATGGAGACGTTGACTTAAGTTAGCAGAATTTGAAATTTAAACAGTCCTCATCCAAATCCATTATTTGATTACCCACTGCAGTAATGGCATTTTCTGTGTTGGTCATGTTTTGTACTGATGGCAACAGTATAGTCCTATATAGACTATATGTCTGATGCAGCTGAAATCCTCCTCAAAAACTGCACTGTAAAGTTCTAAATAGTATTATGTTCAAAAGTCTCAAAATGTTTGCTTTGCTGCATATCTTATTTATGTTGAAAACATGTAAATTTCCAAGCACTCATGTCAAAATGATTATAGTTCATTTTCATGTCTTGTAATTTTTTTGTAATGTAAAGTTCTCTTACTGAGACAGTTGCAGTTTGTTACAAGGACAAAAATGTAGATGTTAAAACTAAAAGAAACATTGGTATGAATTAGTCATATTCATTTTCTTAAAAAAAAAGGAAAAAATCGGAAATCGAATCGAATCGGGGCTTGAGTGAATTGTTACATACCTAGTACAGAATTTTTCGTTACTTTGCTACACACTTTCAAAGTCAGAGTCTCACGCACAGTTTGATAAATGAGGCCCCTGTTCGGTACCTGAAAGGAGATTCTCAGGAATACAACCTGCCTATGAGAGCAATGTGTGTGAGTTAGATGTGGCAGCTTTGCTTCTGTCGGTCTATCCCAGGATACCTGTGGCTACAAACTTATCTTACCACCAAGTGTGGAGTGAGCGAATTCATTTGGGCAACTTGTCGCATGTAAATAGTACTCCATACTCATACTCCATCCTTCCTTCCCTCACTCATGAACTAGATCTCAAGATATTTTAACTTGAGTACTTAAAGCAGGACTCCTCAGCAGAGGGTCCAGTTTCTGTTCAAATCAAGACCTCAGACTTGCTGCTTAGATAGGGTAATACAGTAAATCATTGGTGCCGTGTACAGAGCCCAAGACTGAAGCAACAATTCTGGTGTTATCAGTCACCTTGAGTCTCTCTCTCTAAAACCAAAAAATCAGGTTAGAAATCTAGGAGTAATCATGGACTCAGACCTGAACTTAAACAGCCACATTAAAGCAATAACATCATCAGCTTTTTACCATCTGAAAAACATTGCTAAGATCAGAGGAATAGTGTCAAAACCAGACTTAGAGACACTCATCCATGCATTTGTCTCCAGCAGGTTAGACTACTGTAACGGCCTGCTCACTGGCAGTGCTCCGGTCCCTGCACTGGCTTCCTGTCACTCAGAGAATAGAATGTAAAACAGCTCTGCTTGTGTACAAGTCGTTTCATGGTTTAGCACCAAAGTCCATCTCTGACATGTTAGAGTTGTATGAAAATAAACACGGTGAGGCTGTGTTTCAGTTTCATGCAGCTAAAATCTGGAACCGTCTTCATGAGGATGTGAGACAGGCCTCAACTCTGACAATGTTCAAATCCAGGCTGAAAACAGCTCTTTTTACCCGTGCATATGAAAACTGAAAGTATTTTATCTGCACTCTTGCCTTTTACTGTCATTGATAAATTTTTATGTTGATGTTTTAATGATTGATTTGATCTGTTTTCTTGTAATTTTATGCAACTGTGAAGCACTTTGAATTGCCTTGTGTATGAATTGTGCTCTACAAATAAACTTGCCTTGCCTTGCCTTGCCTTGCCTTGCCTTGTTCTATGTCAAATGCCACACTCCACAGTACAGCAAGGCTGTAACCACGGCTGACATGAGAAAACATATTGCCTCAGGCCACCCTTGTGAGGCCTGTTTCTGTTGTTTTAGTCAGACACTCTCACCAGAGGTCAGTTAAGGCTCATTCTGTTGGGCTATGGCAGTACTTGCAAGGCAAGGCAAGGCAAGTTTATTTGTAGAGCACAATTCATACACAAGGCAATTCAAAGTGCTTCACAGTTGCATAAAATTACAAGAAAACAGATCAAATCAATCAATAAAACATCAACATAAAATGAATCAATTACAGTAAAAGGCAAGAGTGCAGATAAAATACTTTCAGTTTTCATATGCACGGGTAAAAAGAGCTGTTTTCAGCCTGGATTTGAACATTGTCAGAGTTGAGGCCTGTCTCACATCCTCATGAAGACTGTTCCAGATTTTAGCTGCATGAAACTGAAACGCAGCCTCACCGTGTTTATTATTGACTCTGGGAACCACCAGGAGACCCCTCCTTGAAGTTCTCAGGGCCCGAGATGGTTCATACGGCTCTAACACGTCAGAGATGTACTTTGGTGCTAAACCATGAAAGACTTGTACACAAGCAGAGCTGTTTTAAATTCTATTCTCTGAGTGACAGGAAGCCAGTGCAGAGACCGGAGCACTGGACTAATATGATCGTATTTCCTGGTTCTTCAGCGTTCTGGATGTAATGCAGCTGTCTAACAGCTCGTTTAGAAAGACCCGTGAGCAGGCCGTTATAGTAGTCTAACCTGCTGGAGACAAATGCATGGATGAGTCTCTCCAAGTCTGCCTTGCCTCATCCTGCTTTCATAACATAGCAGGTAACAGATCTGTTGATATTTGTAGACCTTGCAGCCCAGTTTAAGAAAAACATGGAGGTCTAAATGTAGAGCTGTGCCCATTTCCTGAATTATTCTTCATGCTCTTGACAGTATGCTGGAAATAAATCTTTTGGCAATTGCACACACTCATGAGACGTCATCCTGGACTGTACCACCTCTGCAAGGTCCAGCATCACCTCAAGCTGATAATAGTTATACCGAGCCCACTCAAATGCAACTAGAAAACGGTCTCTAGGAAGGTGAGGAAAAAGTGCTTCACCTCTAAAACCATTCCTGTTTTGGATTATCTCTTGTTGCCTCTTGTGCACATTTTGATCTCGACACCAAATAAGCTGAAGCTCTTTAACAGCACTTTATTAAAGCTTAAACCTCAGCGGCAGGAGTTCTGCAGGACACAGAACTGTGGCTGTGTTTAAGCTGTAGCTAAACTTACAATTTCCACAACTTCTTAGACATAAAGAGGTATTCCCTTCAGTATAATGGTTTGTGCAAGGAGATGCCAGAGTGACTGAATGCCTAGTTGTCACCTTACAGCAAGAAGTTCCTGGGTTCGATATTCCAGGCCATGTGGGAGTTTGCATATTCTGATTTTTGTCACATGTCCCATGAGGTAATTTTCTGTAGAATCCAGTTCTAGTACGCAAAAAAACCTCGGTATTTCTAACGTAGCTTCTGGCTCAAATGCTAGAGTTGGTTCCCCAGGCAGCGCGATGGCTCTGCTCCTGACAGGTTTCTCTGAAGCTTGAAGGCTGAGTCAAATACAGAGTGTAAATTCCCCTATTGGGACAATCAAGTCTACAAATACGTAAAAAATACTAAACTGGACTCCAAAGAGCGTTGAAAATACTCTCAGTAAAGGAATTACTCAAGACAAATGCCATCAAGAACGTTGCAGACGCTGTAAAAAGGTTGAGGATGACAGTGGATCAAGTGAGCTAAAACGTAAACCACACACGGCAGGACCTGATCACCCCGACTACGTCCCCTGGATATGAGTGTATGATGTAGAAAGACACAAAGCACACAATGACCCCAGGAAGGTCACTGTTGATGTATCAGAGTTGCACCAATTTTGTTAGCACTGGCCTGAATACATTAATACAGGAGGAGGAGGAAGGAAGAGGTGGAGGAACTGGCCAGTGCAGGACAACATGCTCTGAAACAGGGACAAACCCAGGAGATGCTGCACCGTTTCAGAAGAGCACTGAAGGCAGGAAGCCAGGTTTCCTCCAGGTGCTCCGTTTTCCCTGACCTCCAAAAACATGCTGGTCAGGTTGGCCCACAGTGGCGACGCGTTCAGTCGCAGCAACTCAGGACTAACCCAACACCTGAATGTAAGTTTGTTGTACAACTGTACAACAACAAACTTACTACTTCCTGTGGAGTGTAGCTTCAGGTTTGTTCAGTTGAAGAACTTCAACTGAACAAACCACAAAGAAGGCTGGCTCTGTAATGAGGCTCAATAGTGTTCACGCAGAGAACATGGTTTAGATCCAAAACCATCATTTATTTAAAAAGATAATGGTGTCTACAATGTTATATTGCTAGAAACTTTATTTATTTACCAATTACCAATGTAAAATGATGTGGTTTCAGTCGTGAATGAGTGAAAGTGAATGAGACTATCAGTAAGTGCGTATACATAGGCTACATAATATGGATATTATTTACAATTTAGGATACAGTTTATATGATACAAAATAATTGTAATTTTTATAAATGTAATTTCAAGTTGCATTGGGCCTGTCCTGGTCAGAAAGTCCCACCAGTTGTTCAAACCTTGAATGACAGATATAGGCTTATTTCTGTAGGAAAAGCTTCTATGAGGTGGACACAGTGAGGTCTTAAGCTGAGAAAGTACAGACATGTTATACATTTCCTGAATCCTCAGAGTCTAGAGAGTTACTCAGTATCAAACATTTGTGTCTGTGATACTCCGGAAATTCAGAAGCCCCTTATGAGAGACCAAAAGGCCCGGTTAGAACCATGAGGCCGTCCTTCTGTGGACGAAACCAAATACAATGTTGTAAATCATTATCTAATGGGCTGGAAATGGCCTAAACCAAAATATGGACCTGTGTCAAAAGTGACTTTTTTGACAGGTTGGTGGTTCACTTCAAGAGCTAAAAACTATGATAAAGCTGTAACTCTAAAAAGGCTATCATACAAAAATAAAAACCTCAGACCTACTTAAAAATCAACGATAGCCTTTGCCACCTTCTCGGTACCGATATGCTAGCTTTTGAGGCTTGGCCCTTGGACTATAAAGCCTCTTTTACACCGCACGTGGATTCGTGAACAAATTGACGAGTGAACCAGTCTGCGCCATCATTCTCAAGTCGCGCTTCAAGTCGCGCCCTGTTGTGCAGATGGGAAAGCTCTTGTGTGTACAGACAGCACGCCAAGGCAGCGCGGAGAGAAACCAAAAATGGAACTTGAGCGCATTTCTTGTGTGGGCTGCGCAGTGAAGTGGATTTCAGCACCAAAATGTGCAAAAATCACTTTTATAAACCAATTTCCCGTCTATCCAATCTTGTTTTTTTTTTTTTACTATGCATAAAACACATTTTGCACTTTAAGGAGACTTATCAGTTGTATTCTTATCTTATAATTAATAGTGCTGCTTAAGAATGAACCACGAGGAGTTGTTTTGAGTCCAATATTACTCTAGCGTTTCGCCCACGCTCCGTGGCAGTCTGAATACATGCCGCTCGCCGCGAGGTAGTTTGGCCGCAAAGGGCGCTCGGCTCTGCGCTCGGCGTGTGGTGTAAAAGAGGCCTAAAAGTCAGTTTTATGAAAAATAAGCCTGATGTGACAAGTTTGCAGTGTGATTTGCTCATGTTGTGTATGGTTAACCTAAATTGTAAATATGCAGCGAAAAGGGGGTTTACTTTTGTCATCACATTTTGACCTCAGAGAACGACCTGTTTTGTCACATTTTTACTTCAAAGGTATTTTGTCAAAATACATTTTAGTCAAAATCTGATGAAAAAGGTAAAGATTAGGTCATACCTGTCAAGTTAAAGTTTTGGTTTAAAAAATACGGGACATTTCTAGCGCCCGCGGCGAGCCCATTTGCGAGCCGTCTCACCAGCCCAATCAAGCTCCAAGACAGGTGAAATACGGTAGTTTCCCAGCCAAAACACTCGTGACAACTGTCACTCAGCCTTCTGCAGGAGGCATTCCTCGCTAGGCTAGTAACAGAGGGGCAGAGAACAGCTTTTTTGCATATTTTGAAATAATACGGGACATTTACGGGATAAAGCTAATACGGGAAGACAGTGGGAAAGAGGGGCAAAATACAGTAGTTACCAGCCAAAATGGGACACTTGATAGCTATGGATTAGGTATAGAGCCTTTAATTTTACATGTAGGCAAACTTGAAAAGTGCACTGAGTTACTACATTTGCATAGGGTCTTATAAAAGGTTAGATATTATTATTTGTACAAAAAGCATGTTTGAATGTGAGAGAGAAATTTGTAGTTGATAGATAGAATTATCTATCTATCAATCTATCTATCTTTATGATTGTAAGTACAGTGCAAGGCACTGTACTTACAATCATAAAAACTGTCAAGAGTAGAATGCATGATGGGGTGCTTTGTATGAGGTTCTCTGGTGTTTTTTCCTATTTTCAATATTGCACTGTACAGTATAGGCATATACTCTCTTGTTCACGCCTTAAAATTGTCTGTAGTCATATGCTGCTGTGGGGCTTTGCACATAGTAAAAGTGCTTTGTGACCATGTCTGCGAAGGGCGGTATACAAATAAAGTCCTTTCAGCTCCAAAGTCACATGTCCAGTCCCAGTATTAGCCTGAGCTATTTACATTACACTTAAATATATTAGTGATGCAAAGTTAAGGAGAGTAAATGCAACAACAGAAAATACCCCCAGCTGGACCCACTTTGTGCACATAAACCGTCGTTCCACATAGCGTGACCCGACCACGCCAGAGGAGCCAAGCTGTATTAAAAGAGAAAAGAAATCACTAAATACAACTATGAAGGTAAGCTACCTGCAAATGTTATGCTAACACCAGCTAAAGCTGCGCTAACAGCGGCTAAATGCTAATATCAGCAAAATCCCCTTTTAGCACAGCGGTATGATGTTGTGAGATATCAGTATGACCTGCGTGTCAATAGTGAGGGCTGTCCACTCGTTGCCAATCAGAGGCCAGCAGTCTGTTCACGTCACATCAGACACGGGCTAGCCCGCTTTGGCCACAGCCAGAGGTCGGTCCCAAAACCTACACCTGGTCAGACCGGTTTGGCACTGGCCTTTGTTATGGAAAAGCTCGACAAAGCGGGTGAAAGAGACATTCGGCTGACACGCGCCTGCATGTGGAAAAGAGCCTATAGAGTCTGGACCAGTTCACATGGCCCACTTTCATT
The DNA here is from genome assembly GCA_021464625.1 of Proterorhinus semilunaris. Taxonomy (NCBI): domain Eukaryota; kingdom Metazoa; phylum Chordata; class Actinopteri; order Gobiiformes; family Gobiidae; genus Proterorhinus; species Proterorhinus semilunaris. The sequence goes on from CM038343.1 coordinate 13,976,580, forward strand.
GTACTTGAACACCTTTGGGCGCAAACAATCATCCCGTTTGAAGGAGGTGAAGGTTCGCCCCTGTGTGTACCCCAGAAGCCCAGACACAGTTTCTTGATCCGTCTTAGGTCTGCTAATGCCCCAAACAAAGCCACATACAGCGATTTGCTGCTCATGTGTGACTGCGGCTGAGGAAAGCCTTCAGGCCTTTCACTGTTTCTTATTCAATTATTAACTCGTGTGTTTGTTCCGAGAGTTTGGCTTCCTAAACATCACGTCACAGGTGCCTCAAAGGTATCAGAAGCACTTTTAAATGAATGATTCAAGAGAGACAAATTGTACTTTTCCATGAACCAAGTGTTGACAAATCAATAAAGTTTAGCCAAAAATAAATAAATAACAGAACTGTCAACACATTTCAGCTTAGCCAGGCCATTCCCTGCCCCAAATAAGCACCTCTGGTTTTAATGACTTGTTGCACCTGTCTTTTCCTTTTTTTTTTTTTTTACAGTTGATTACACTGTGGGTAAATCTGTAACAATAGTATAATGTTGACACCTGACAAATGGACTGAAGTGTAATGTATTCACACTTTAACACATTTTTGAGGGTAGTATCTTCTGAATTGTTTCTTATTTAAGTAAGTAAGTAAGTAAGTGCTTTATTGTCATTGTACAAGCGTACAACGAAATAGTTTTCAGGTGTTAGTCCTGAGCTGCTGCGGCTGAGCCGCGCTGCCACTGTGGGTCAACCTGACCCGCATGACCTTGGAGGTCGGGGAAACTGTAGCACTCGGAGGAAACCTGGCTGCCCTCTCTCGCTGTCTCCTCTGATCCTCTGAAATGGTGCAACGCCTCCTGGGTTTGTCCCTGTTTCAGAGCGTGGTGTCCTGCACTGGTCAGCTCCATCTCCTCCTCCCTCCGCTTCACAACAGTCTTTTACCATCTCTCGTTTGTCCTTTTTTGTTTCCTGTAGCTCCTCTTGTGACTCCTCCTCTTGTGCTGCAGCTGTGGGGGCTCTTGGAGCCTCTTCAGTGTCTCAGAAGAAGAAATGTGTAGGTCTCAAATGGGTTTAGCTGATAAGCTAGCAGTTTGTTTACCTTTAAAAAGCTGCTTTCTTCAGGACCATTTTAGACTCTCAAAGTAAACAAATCCACCAAACCTCCACAAAAACACGGCAAAAACTTACAAAAGTATCCAGAAAACAATGTGGAAAACAGAAACCACAAATGCAGTCCGCCAAAAAAGGCAAAAAACCGCACAAGGAGAGCGAGGTCACTTCTGAGTCGCTTAACCGAGCGCATTTTCTCCAGTTCAGTTTTACCCAAATCTAAAACCTTCTCGACTGGAGCTTAGAGCCTATAGCAATATAGTAAAGCCTCATTTGAAAGCTAAGACCTACAAAACTGATTGCAACGTTCTTGTCACATTGAAGCGTTTTTGCTTTGTTTTCCTAGTTTGTCATATTTTTGTTGCTTTTTTATCCTCGTTTTCGTCGCTATGTTGATGCTTTTTTTAAGAAGCTTTTAGATTTGGGTAAAGCCAAACTGGAGAACTGGAAAATGTGCTCACTTCAGGTGGGGGTTAAGAGGTTAAATAGTTCTAGTGGTGTCTTCTTTGTAAATGTCAAAAATTATTATATTATTTCATCTTTTGTCTGCCCTTTTCAGGCTTTTACAATCAGTTATTGACGACTTGAGTTGCATTCTTACAAACCTGAGTAAATTGAGTCACTAAGGATGAACAAGAGTAAATTACAAGAGTAAATATTTTGCCTACACTAGCCAATTCTTATATACTGTTTTGAAGCAGTTGAGGGGCAAAACAAAAAGGAGAAAAATCTAACGATACAAATATTTTTGCATCAGGAGACGATTTACAACAACTGTGTCGGATTGTTAACTTGGAACTCAAAAGTGTCAACAAGTGGTTCAAACAAAATAAATTATCTCTAAATCTGAGTAAAAGCAAAATGATGGTGTTTAGCAACTGTAATTCCAATGCTCAGGAAATAATTCAGATAGAGGGTGTTGTTATCGAGCGATGACAGAATTACTTGGAAATCTCATATTAAATATACATCTACGAAAATTTCTAGAAACATTTCAGTAATTGCAAAAGCAAAGCACATTTTAAACATCAAAGCTCTACATACCTTATACTGTTCTCTGATTTTGCCCTATTTATATTATTGTACTGTGGTTTGGGGTAGTACTTATAAAAACACAGTTAAACCAATAATATTGTTGCAAAAAAGAGCTATCCGAGTAATTCATAAAGTTGGGTTTTTGGACCACACAAACTCATAATTTTTAAATTCAAGGATCATGAAGTTTTGTGACATTGTTGAGTTCCAAACTGTACAGATGTTATACAAAGCAAAGTATAAATTGTTACCAAACCAAATACAAAGAAGGTTCCAAGAACATACTGGTTGTTATGAATTACGTGATGAATTAAACTTTAGGATTCAGAAACATAGCTCAACTTTGAAACGTTTTAGTCTAACAATTAATGGTGTACAATTGTGGAATAAACTGGAGATGGAATTGAAACGATGTCCTAACATCAACCTGTTCAAATATAAATACAAACAAAAGACTTTTGAAATATATAGAGAGGAAGAAATGTGTTGCCACTAGGGGGAGCAGTAGGATCAATTATGTGTATTTTGTGTGTTGCTGCTTGGACCGGTTGTCATTCTATTGCTCAAATTTACAAATGGAGATTTAGGGTTGGCAGGTTATGGATCTGTTGAGAGGGATCCTCCCAACGGGCTCTAAACCTTGTCCTTTAATGCACCACTCAGCATAGGAACATCATCTACAAAATCAGCTGTTAGGGCAGCTGGGTGGGGGTTTGTTGATGGGGAGTTACTCTTCAACTGGCCCGCTCTACACTCTGGCTTTTTAATGCACCACACTATGCAGGGCTACATCATACTTCACATATAACCCAATTAAATAAATATATAATAATAATAATGATAACGATAATAACAATGATGATGATAATTAAACCCAAATTAAAACTATACTGAGGATGGTAATGACAACTGGGATGTAGCAAGACTCTGAGTATAATATCTATTAATGTACCTTTATAACATAAAAGTAACTCTCGGTAATCACGGGTAAAAATCTGAAAGAAATATATTAAGGAACACATTTTTTGACTTGCTTTGTACTAGACATCGTACATGAAACGAGATTGTTGTTGTAGTTGTGCTCTGTTTCAATTAATTATATAAACAGTTTATATATTTTTTTGTAAGTTTGTAAGTTGGTCTGTACGAATGTAGCTGCTGAAATGTTTTGAAATATTCTTTTTTTATTTTATTGCACTTGGGGGTGGGGACTCATAAGCTTTTTGCTTCAGCCCACTCCTTTTGAGCACAATGTATACTGCTCAAATAAACAAATAAACTAAAAACTAAACTAAAGTAAACTTTCTCAAATTATTCAAAAACTACTTTAACAAATGCTGAATTATGAATATAGTTTTCTACCCAAATGAAGATACCGTGCCTGTCGAAAGTACTAATACACCTTGAACTTTTACACATTTTTTAATGTTTACAACAGTATGAAGTCATGCTGTATGAATACTTGCTTTGCTTTCACTTCACAGTTGTCTGTTACTTGTGTGTGAACTTTAAGTAAAACATTCAAAATAAAATATTTATGTTTATGGTTGTAAACATGACAAAATGTGGAAAAGTTCAAGGTGTATTAGTACTTTCGAGAGGCGCTGTAGTAAGTGCTTTAACAAGTCACATAAGCCAGCACCACCTTTCTTCTTTTCTTTTCTTTTTTTCGCAAGAGCCATGGTGCATTATGGGTGATTTTGGCTTGGGCAAGGCAGTGAAGGCTACACAGATGTATCCTTGGTATATTAGCCACATGCTAAGCAAGCCTTAGCAACACATGCCTCCAGATGACTTGACCCATACATAAACAATACATAAACTTTAATTTTAATAGATGTTATAATTAAAGACGTACAAAGGCCGAAGCAAGAAAGCTTATAAGTGCCTACCCCAATTTCAAAATACAATACAATACAAAATAGAAAAGTTTGTGATTTCTGAGTGTATTTACTCAGTTTTATAATTTTCTCAATTTGTTTTTATTTTTTATTATTGCTTATATTACCATTCTGGTCACTATTCTATTGATTTACTTATTGTTTAAGTAGTCATAGGAGACATAGTCCCTCCAGTGTGTCCTGGGCCTTCCACGAGGCCTCCTCCCAGTGGGACATGCCTGGAGCACCCGAGGGAGGCGACCAGGAGGCATCCGGAACCAGGAGGCATGGGAACGTAGATCGATCGGTAAATCGGGAGCTTTGCCCCCTGACTCAGCTCCCTCTTCACCACAACAGTCCGATACAGCGACCGCATCACTGCGGACGCCGCACCGATCTGTCTATCGATCTCACGCTCCATCCGTCCCTCACTCGTGAACATGACCCTGAGATACTTGAACTCCTCCACTTGAGGCAAGGACTCCCCACCGACCTGAAGCGGGGAAGCCACCTTTTTCCGGTGGAGAACCATGGCCTCAGATTTGGAGGTGCTGATCCTCATCCCGGCCGCTTCACACTCGGCTGCAAACCGCCCCAGTGCAGCTGGAGGTCCTGATTTGATGAAGCCAACAGAACAACATCGTCTGCAAACGGCAGAGATGAGATTCTGAGGTTCCCGAGGTTCGACTATTGGCCGGATCCTCCTCTCCAGCACCCTGGAGTAGACCTTACCAGGGAGGCTGAGGAGTGTGATCCCTCTGTAATTGGAGCACACTCTCCGATCGCCCTTCTTGAAGAGAGGGACCACCACCCCGGTCTGCCAATCCAGAGGCACTGTCCCCAACCGCCACGCGATGTTGCAGAGACGTGTCAGCCAAGACAGTCCAACAACATCCAGAGACTTAAGGTACTCGGGACGAATCTTATCCAGCCCTGGGGCCCTGCCACCGAGGAACTTTCTAACCACCTCGGTGACTTCACCCCGGGTGATGGACGAGCCCCCCTCCGAGTCCCCAGCCTCTGCCTCCTCATCGGGAGACGTGACAGTGGGATTGAGGAGATCCTCGAAGTACTCCTTCCACCGCCCGACCACATCCCCAGTCGAGGTCAGCAGCCCCCCACCCACACTGTAAACAGTGTTGCTGAAGCACTGCTTCCCCCTCCTGAGGCGCCGGATGGTTTGCCAGAATCGCATATATATATATATATATATATATATATATATATATATATATATATATATATATATATATATATATATAATGTACTGTCCATTTACATTGATGATAATGTGAGTGTGGATTCATAGGTTAAATACAAAAACCCATAGCCTATTATGTATAGTTTTGCGTTGCTGTACGGGCTGCATAAATCGTTTAAAAAAAAAATCAGATTTTTTTCTTTTTACGTAAGATGTTTGGCATGGAGGTGATTTTATGTTTTATAGAAAATTATTTTAAGAATTTAAAAACAGACCATTGTCTCATCTCTCTGTGCATCTCACATGAACATGCTTGACGGTTCATTTGTCTTCCTTCAGGCATCGGCACAACGGATAGACCGGTTTGTTCGGTCTTGTGCCAAAGTTATTCCGAGTTTCCTTGGAACAGCGCAGCAGTGTTATATGTGAAATTCAATCAGTCACAGGATCACAAAGCCAAAATGAATGGGAGGTCATGGACGTTTAAAAACATAATGACGTTACATAATGTGCTGCAGAATAAAGATGTCTTTATTTTGAAACTTGATGTTTTACCTCCAGCTCAGACTCATTCATAGCTCACAGCTCATTAAACGTGCACAAATATTCCTCTTACAAATGCTATGAATCAATGTCTTGTTTCATACCTTTACATACTGTCAATGGCTTTAAGATTATGCACAATTATGCAAAAAAAAGTTTCGACCTCAACTTGCTCTAAAATGCATGTAATAATTGTAGTTCGTGTTACAGGCCCTATACCTGGTTTAGTTTTTGTTTACTATAATACAAGAGGGAGTGCAAGACTAAACTGTGGTCCAAACTCATTCCCAACATTCTCATCACGTTTCCAACATCAAAAATGGCTTTTTTGGGGTCAATGTCTTGGTAATGCAAACAAAAACGAGCCTCATTTCACCAGGTATACAGGGCCGTTAATGGGCCTGGACATGCTTAAAATGTGTGCTGTGTTTGCAAAAAGAGACAACTGCAACTAAAAAATCTGCTAAATTTTGTTGTTGCGTAGCAACCAGATCTAATGTATTTTACTGTAAAATAAATAAATAAATTACCTCCCGCTTGATCATTTACATTAAACTTGAGTGACACCTGAGGAGAGCTGTATAAAAACGGCATAAAAACTGCTAAATTAATTTGAATATTTAAACTTTTAACACATTTTTCGAGACGTTGTTCTGGTTCAATTTGAACTTGAATAGATAATGTAGAAATAAAATATAATGTGTTATGATTCAGCAGTATCTACAGCGGTTGTAAACGTGCACTGACTGCAGTTTCTTCATGTTTTGCAGTCATTGAAGAAATCCGAGTTCAATGACAGTGATCTCATCAATAAAACATGAGCGGAAAACTTCACCTCCAGGACACGGGGGTCACCTGACACCCTGAAATTCGACCCAAGCATGAGAAAGATCAAAATGGCCGCCGCACGTGACACAGGCGCTGTGGGTGCGTAATCTCCTGAAGTCAGGGAGGTCTGCTTTGAAGCCAGCCGATGCCTCTGATCTGAACTGACATGAAAATCAAATCAGGACATTTCCCATTGAAAGGAAGAGAGCCATGGAGGCAGTTGGAGTGAGGCTTGTTTCCGTAACTTATGCGTTGTTATAGTTACAATAGTTGCATAAAATATCAAGTGTTCATTGGTTTAACTATAGCCTTGATTTTGTTTTAATGCGTGTAGTAAAATCTCGAAAATGTTAATACAGATACTTAAGTATGCAGTGGTAGTAGCCCATTCTACCAGTCATAGCAGCGCTATTTTTGAACAATCAAATAACAAAAGATCTGTGGTAAACTAAATTTAGATTTTGTAAATAAAAAATAATAACAATTTCAATATTTTCAGTATAAAATAACATAGGAGTGATCGAGGGGCATGAATGAATAGTGCCTGCGTTGTATTATTCTGGCTGGAGCACCTTTTCACTTCCTCTTTCCTTTAAAGTATTTTACATTGACCAAGCAATGATACAAAGCAGGAGGTGGCTTTAAATTGTGTTTGCAGTTCATGGGAGACTATTTGATTTCCCAGGAAATTCTGACAAAAGAAAACTGCGATCACCTATTTGCACTCTTATAAACACGGACACAGTTTGCCTTGGACAACGAAACATATCGATAGAACAAGTAGTAATGTTTATAATCTTAGGTCTGTGGGCATGTGCCTGTGATTATTGATTCCAGTTTGTACTTGTTAATAACAAATGTTTGACCAACATATTTGACCTTTCATTGACCCAGTGACCTTTACTTTCCATCCCGGGGGCCTCTAGGACACTCCAGGACCAATTGTTTTGAGGGTTTCTGGTAGATTTTTTTTTTTGCACTTTGGGAACGTTGTGTTTTTAATAGTCGTAGTAGTAGTAATAGTTGTAGTAATACAACGGCACGTAGCGCAGCGGTTAGCGCTCTTGCTTTACAGCAAGAAGGTCCCAGGTTTGCTTCCCACCTGGACGAGGCCGTTCTGTGTGGAGTTTGCATCTTCTCCCCGTGTCTGTGTAGGTTTCCTCTGCGTACTCCGGTTTCCCCTACCACTAAAAACATGTACAATAGGCCATGATGAATGATGTGTGTGTGAATGAATGGTGGTGGTCAGAGGGACCGTTGGCGCAGTCGTGACAGCGCTTCTGTCAGTCTCCCCCATGAAACTGAAGCTACTAACGTAGCTTACCTCCACCGAGTATGGAGTGAATGTAAAATGCTTTGTGACCATGTCTGGGCTATATAAATAGATCTTCTAATATTGGTAGTTGAAGTATTATTATTATTATTATTAGTAGTAGTAGTATTAGTAGTAGTAGTAGTAGTTGTAGAAAAGGCTGTCTAAAGACTGGCATGCTGGCCCTTTAAGGGGCGGAGCCTAGCCCACCGGTGTGCAGCATGCGCTGAGTGAGAGGAAGAAAGGAGACGAGAGGAGACACGGAGTTACTTCTTACATGCTTAAGTTTTTAGTAGTTAAAGTTTGTTTATTATTTGTCAGCCAGCCCACCTTGATGATGTTTGTGCGTGCACATTACAAGTGAGTGTTGAATATGCTAAGTTTGTGGTAAATGTACCTGTTTATTGTTAATTGGTGCCATGCTCCGTTCACATGAACAATTATGAGGAGCTAACTAGGAGGTTTTATGTTTAGTGAATATGCCTTGTTGTATTTTATTTACGTAGAGATTAAAATATTATTCCTTTCTGTTTTAGACCACATACATTGGCATCAAGGTGTTAAGGACAACTTCAAATCCCCATTAAACAACATAAATCAGCAGAAGACTCCTTTTTGAGTTCTGACAAGACTCACCACAGTGATTTGACCTTATTTAACCAGCTTTATACAGTCACTATTTTTCATTGGTCCTCCTTCCCCGGATAAGCAAATTGCTGTTTGAAGATGCAGCAGTCAACAGTAACAGACACTAGACCAAAAAGATCGTTGTCAGTGCCATCCTACCTGTCGGATTATGACCTGAGTGGACCAGGGGCTCAGAGTAAATTTCGAACACCAGTGGCAGATGAAAGTGTGGCACCAGTGGATTTAACAACGTTGCAGCGTCCAATCACCACAAGAACTCCATCACCACCAGTTAACCAGAACTTTGACCTGAGGGATTTCGAGGAGCGTGAACAGTTTGGCCAATCTAGGGGGCAGCAGACCAACCAAGTCTCTGAGTTTAGTGCTGCTCTCATAGAGATGCGCCAAGAGAATGCTGAGCTCCGCAAACAGTTCCAGAGCCTGATGGTTGCTTTACAGCCCCAGCCAGCAGCACACCAGCCTCTGCTTACGTTTCCTCCACATCAAGGTGTGTACAGTGGTGATTATGGACCCTACCAACCGTCACCCAATATTTCAGCCCAACAGCAGCAACAATATCCGACACTCAGCTCCCAAGGAAACCTGGCTCAAGATTTTTCTCAACTTGTTTCCCAGCCATCAAGAGGCCTACCCTATAATCCATACTATGCAGCCACGCCCCAGCCGAGTGGGCCTTCATATACAGGTAGAAATCCTACATTCTTCCAAGCGCCCTACGCTAACGTTCCACAGAGAGAGACCACATATAGGGGACCAAAGCCCACCATCCCTAGCTTTACATCACCAGACCCCAGAGAGTTTGCACGCATGAAGATTGCCTTAGAGAATCTGTTACCGGACAATGCTACTGAGAGATACAAGTACCAGATCCTCACAGATCACCTCAAGTGTGAAGAAGCTTCACTCGTGGCAGACTCGTATTGTAACTCGAGGCAGCCCTACACAGATACAATGGTGGCTCTCACTCGGATGTATGGACAGCCCCACAAGCTTGCAGTGCAACGGATTGCAGAGTTAATGGACGGTCCGAATATACGCAGTGGTGATGTTAAGAGCTTTCGTCTGTTCGCCCTCAACGTGCGGTCACTAGTAGGCATGTTGGAACAGTTGGGGCAAAGAGGCCAAGTCGAGTTAACCTGCGGCTCCCATGTTTCGAGGCTGTTGGGTAAACTCCCCTATGACCTCAATGCCAGCTTTAAGAGATTCATCCATCCCCTGAGATTGGCCATTCCCACCCTCGTTGACTTTGCTGATTGGCTAGAATACGAGCTGGAAGTTCAGGAAGACTGTATCAGGCCCCCCAAAAGAGAGGAGTCATATAGCAAGAAGCCTGAAACCAGACGCACTCACAAACCCGCAAGTAAGTCTGCTACTATCCTCCTGAGCACTGAGAAGGTTTCGGGATCAAGCACTGCAGCATCACCACTTTCCCCTGAACAGTCAGCCAGCAAGTCTAAGAGAATGGAGTCAGCAAAGGCCTACTGTCCCTATTGTGACAATGACAAGCATTTCCTGAACAACTGTTCTAACTTCAAGGACTTGAGCAGGGAACAAAAGGTGGCGTGGATCAAAGCAAATAATAAGTGCTGGCGCTGCGGACGTAATCACCAAGCTGCTAAGTGCACACTTAAAGCTTCCTGCAAGACCTGTGGTAGGAGACATCTGCTAGTGCTGCACGAGGTGAATGAGAGGGGAGAAGAGGAACAGGCTCCACCTCCTGCTGAGAGCTGCCTTGTAAACACTGCCAAAGTGATGTACGTCGACCGCCCAGTCTACGATTGCAAGGTGCTACTGAAGATCATTAAGGTAGTTTTGAGGAGCGGTGAGAAGTCCATGGAGACGTATGCTGTCTTAGACGACGGATCTGAGCGGACAATACTGCTCCAGTCTGCTGCCAAACAGTTGGGTCTCAAGGGAAGTAAAGAGGTGTTGGCTCTCCGTACAGTTCGACAAGAAGTGGAGAAGCTGCACGGGGCGGCTGTGTCATTCACGATTTCCCCAGCAGCCAATCCTGACAAGATGTACAGTATCCAGAATGCCTTTACTGCGGAGCAACTGAGTTTAGCAGAACATTCCCATCCAGTTGCCTCACTCCAGCAGAGGTATATACATCTGTCAGGTTTGCCGCTCCCACCTCTAAACAGAGTCTGCCCCATGCTGCTGATTGGTGCCGACTATACGCACCTCATAACACCTATAGAGCCAGTCAGACTAGGACCACCTGGTGGGCCAGTAGCTGTGAAGACGCTCCTTGGATGGACGCTACAGGGACCAGCTCAAGCCATTAAATCTAGCCCTCATGTAAGTCACTGCCTCTTCACATCTGCACCATCACCGACAGAGCTGTTCTCAAGTGTAGAGAAGTTATGGCAGATGGATGTGCTCCCTTACCGCAATGAGAAGTTGGCGGTTCGGTCACGACAAGACCAAGAGTCAGTCAAGCTTCTCCAAGAACAGACAGTGAGAGTTAACGTCAATGGCACTGAGCGTTATGCTACACCCCTTCTTCGAGTCAAGAACATGCCTGTCCTCAAAGCCACTCCCGAAGCAGTGTTGCCACTCCTGAGAGGCACAGAGAAGCGCTTAGCCAAATCGCCGGAGCAAGCCGCCGCCTACCAGAGGGAGATTGAGAAGCTTGTGGAAGGTGGCTATGCAGTGAAGTTGGCAGACCACCAAGTGGAGAGCAGTGAAGAAGCTTGGTATATACCCCACCATATGGTCCAACATAATGAGAAGAACCGGGTGGTGTACAACTGCTCATTCCAGTACCAAGGTCACAACCTCAACCAGCTCCTTCTACCAGGTCCAACTCTCGGCCCTGCCTTGCTAGCTGTGTTATTACGCTTCAGGGAGCATACTATTGCCTTCAGCAGCGATATTCGTGGAATGTTCCACCAAGTGAGACTCCTGCCTGTAGATCGACCACTGCTGCGGTTTCTATGGCGGGACATGAAGCGAGACTCTCCCCCTGATGTGTACGAGTGGCAGGTACTTCCCTTTGGAACTACTTGCAGCCCTTGTTGCGCAACGTTTGCGTTGCAGAAACACGTCACTGACCACACTCAGCCAGAAGAAGACGTGCGTGTTGCCATCAACAAGTCTTTCTATGTGGACAACTGTTTACAGAGTCTCACATGTCCATCAGCCGCCAAGTCTCTTGTGGATAAACTGCGCCATCTTCTGGTTGACGGGGGATTCGAGCTAAGGCAGTGGGCAAGTAACGATCCAAGTGTCATCAACCATCTCCCTCCAGACCTCAGATCATCCAGCTGTGAGTTGTGGCTCAATCAAGGTCAACCCGACGTCCCGGAGCCAGCCCTCGGACTTCACTGGAACTGTAAGTCTGACACCCTCACCTACAAACACAGACATATCGACTGCTCAGTGGCTACAATGAGGAACATCTATAGAGTTTTAGCTAGCCAGTATGATCCTCTAGGCTATATAGTGCCTTATACCACCCGAGCCAAAGTCATTGTTCGCCACCTGTGGGAGAAGAAGAGGGATTGGGATGACCCCCAACTCCCAGAGGAGCTGTTAGAGAAGTGGCATACATGGGAAGCAGAGTTGGCACACATTTCCAAAATAACACTGCCCAGGTGCTACACCGGTCCCAGTCTTGACCGACCCAGCTGTACGAGAGACATCCATGTGTTCTGTGATGCCTCTGAACAGGCATACGGATCAGTGGCTTATCTGAGGACAGAGAATCCAGAGGGAGAAGTGGAGGTCGCCTTCCTTGCAGCGCGCTCTCGTGTTGCCCCCAAGAAGCAGCAATCTGTCCCTCGGTTAGAGTTGTGCGCTGCTCTAACTGGTGCCCAGCTGTACAAGGTTATCAGCACTGAGTTAACCCTTCCCATTCGCAGCGGTACCTTATGGTCTGACTCAGCCACCGTCTTAGCCTGGTTGGGTTCAGACTCATGCAGATACAAGGTCTTCGTGGGCACTCGTGTGGCGGAAATACAAGAGCTAACTGAAGCTGCCACATGGAGGTATGTGCCCTCGCGAGAAAACCCGGCAGATGACATCACTCGTGGTCTGACCCTCCAGGACATCAGTCGGGGCAGTAGATGGACAGACGGGCCGGTGTTCCTAAAACAAGCGCCGAGTGATTGGCCCGACCTGCCACCTCCACCCCAGAGCGATCCTAAAGGTGAGCTGAAACGACTAGTTGTGTTAACCATGTCCAGTTCTAGTGTTCCAGATCCACTCCAGTACCAGACCTGGAACAGCTTCATGGAGGCCACAGTGCGTCAGCTTCACGGGGCGGCTGACTCCAACAACCCTCTTACCGCAGACTCCTATGCTGCTGCTGAGCTGGAAGCCTTGCAACAAGCCCAAAGAGAGTCATTCCCGGAGGAAGTCACCCAGTTGAAGACCAGCAAACCAATCGCCAAATCCAGTCGCCTTCTTCTACTTGCACCTGAGTTTGACGAGAAGACAGGGCTCGTCCGAGTAGGAGGCCGTCTTCGCCACAATCCTGACCTTGCAGTAGATGAAGTGCACCCCATTGTTCTCGACCCCAAACACGCTGTTACCCGACTCATCATACAGGACTATGATGATAAGCTCCAGCATCCCGGGCCAGAAAGGGTGTTTGCAGAGATCAGAAGGAGATACTGGGTGCTACGTGGACGTGAAGCGGTACGCCGCCATCAAAGATTCTGTGTTGAGTGTAAGAAGTGGAAAGGCCACCCCAACCCACCCAGGATGGCGGACCTTCCTCCAGCCAGACTGCGCCTCTTTAAGCCGGCCTTTTATTCCACAGGTGTGGATTGCTTCGGGCCGTACACCATCAAGATTGGGCGCAGGAACGAGAAGAGGTGGGGAATATTGTTTAAATGCCTAACCATGAGAGCAGTCCACCTTGACCTGATTCCCAGTATGGACACTGATGCATTCCTAATGGCCCTGAGACGCTTTATAGCTAGGCGTGGGAAACCCAAGGAGATCTTCTGCGACCAGGGGACGAATTTCCGAGGAGGAGAACGTGAGCTGCAAGAAGCATTTCAAGCGCTTCATCCTGACTTCAAAGAACAGCTTGCGAGCCAGCAAATTCAGTTCGCCTTCAACCCCCCTGGATCCCCGCACTTTGGAGGGTGCTGGGAACGGGAGATTCGCTCTCTTAAGACCGCTCTTCGAGTCACCATTGGAGCCCAGACAGTCACAGAGGAGGTGTTGCTCACAGTTCTGATTGAAATTGAGGGTATGCTCAATGCTGCTGTAGAAAAGGCTGTCTAAAGACTGGCATGCTGGCCCTTTAAGGGGCGGAGCCTAGCCCACCGGTGTGCAGCATGCGCTGAGTGAGAGGAAGAAAGGAGACGAGAGGAGACACGGAGTTACTTCTTACATGCTTAAGTTTTTAGTAGTTAAAGTTTGTTTATTATTTGTCAGCCAGCCCACCTTGATGATGTTTGTGCGTGCACATTACAAGTGAGTGTTGAATATGCTAAGTTTGTGGTAAATGTACCTGTTTATTGTTAATTGGTGCCATGCTCCGTTCACATGAACAATTATGAGGAGCTAACTAGGAGGTTTTATGTTTAGTGAATATGCCTTGTTGTATTTTATTTACGTAGAGATTAAAATATTATTCCTTTCTGTTTTAGACCACATACATTGGCATCAAGGTGTTAAGGACAACTTCAAATCCCCATTAAACAACATAAATCAGCAGAAGACTCCTTTTTGAGTTCTGACAAGACTCACCACAGTGATTTGACCTTATTTAACCAGCTTTATACAGTCACTATTTTTCAGTAGTAGTAGTAGTAGCTTAGTACTTTATTTTAGCAATTTAAATGCTTAATTCACAAACCTTAATTTCAGATGTGCTTTAGAAATGAAGTGGATTGAATTGGATTTTAGTTTTAGGCTTATATCGTGGGATCTTGCTTTATTATTGTTTTAAAATAGAAAACAATATGTTCTACCTCCTGCACCAGTAACAACAGCGCCTCGTGTCGGCATGCTCTGGTTTCCGTCGGGCAAAGTCCATTTACTTCCATGACTGTAGGTCACTCAGCAGCCATGCTCTGTTTGTACACAAATCCACGTCGGGGTTGTGTGTAAAACGTCCACTGTCCCGCCTCCCTCGCGTGGCCACGCCTCCCCCCCCCCCCCCCCCCCCCGCCCCCCTTTCCTCCCGTCTCCGTCTCTCAGTTTCCTGCCAGCTTCTTTTGAGGCTGATGCAACGCTCATCTTTATAAGCCCCGACCCACCCCTCCTCCGGCAGAACCCACTCTCCAAACCGAACGGGAAGCATCTCTTTGAACAAAAATCGCTCTTGCGCTCAAAACACTAACAAATTAAACATCTTTTATTTACTTTTCATCTTTAGTGAATCGACTGCGGGTCCTTCATTGATTGGCATATTTTGGCCGCGCGCTTTTCCCACTCAGTTTCGATTTCGCGTTTGACAAACCCAATATTTACAAGGATAATACTTTTTCTTTTTCTTTTTTTGGGCGGGGGGGAATCACCTGGACTTCTTTTGAATCGCCACATCTACCTGTTTGGAGAAAGGATTCGTCTTTTGAAGCAGGTAAGGACCACACTCCGCTTTCTCGTCA
This sequence comes from Proterorhinus semilunaris, assembly GCA_021464625.1. Classification (NCBI taxonomy): domain Eukaryota; kingdom Metazoa; phylum Chordata; class Actinopteri; order Gobiiformes; family Gobiidae; genus Proterorhinus; species Proterorhinus semilunaris. The sequence continues at coordinate 13,991,688 of CM038343.1, forward strand.
CTTACCGACGGCCTGTCACCATTTGCCGGTGTGGGCGGCCCGATCCACACTCAAATATTTGGCCTTTTACAACTTACAGTTTTGTCTCTGCATATTATTATGTGATATAACACGTATGAGCGCCCGGCCCTGAAATCATTACAATAAGAATGTATATCACAATAGTACAATCGTGCATCACATTGATCCCCGTCTTGTGTGTAAAGGGGGAGAGGATTAGGGCGTGTTACAATTGGGCTTTTACGACCTCGTGCTTGCATAGTTGGAATTCTATGTGTAGGATCCTTTTTTTTCCTTGTTTCCCCCCTGACAACATGAAACTTATATGACATGAACAGGAACAATTATGGTGTTGTAACGTAGCCGATTTCGTCCCTGTCTTGTGCGTAAAACTGTGGATAAAAGACGCCGGTGTGACTCGTGTGATTGCTATGTTGATTGTTTCACCGCACACTCTTGACCAAACGGCGTCCTTTCACAGCACAAGTTGTCCAATTTTACGCTGTCCTGCATGTTCCTATTTTAGTCAGTGGGAAGAGGCATAGCGTTTTCTCGCTTTTACGCAACAATGTGTCCGTATCGGTGTGCCATGATCCCCTCGGGCGTTCCATCACGAGGTCGTCCCTGTTTTTGTTAAATACATAAGTGCACCATCACTGTGACAGTGGCTCCCGACTCGACCTCTACTCTCAACATGTACTGCGATTAGCCATTTCATGTGTGTAATGCGGGATTTGTAAACGCAGTGGTGTGGACTTGTCTTGAATGAGTCGATGTGAGATCCTATGGGAAAGTCTTGCCCATATAGGGACTGCCAACACGTGCCTTTGTTTCCATTGGGGCCGGTGACTCCTGTAATGCCATTAAACGGATACAGGTCGCGTGTCCAAGTCGATTATAAACAATGGTAAAGAGTCGCGCAACGTGGACAAAATAAAATAAAACAAAAAGGTTATGATTATGAGGTCAGTGGGCGTCTGTCTGTACACGGGGCTGTCTGAGGAGAGATGCCTTCTGGTATTTTTCCACTCGCGCCGGTGTCTCCCCCCCCCCTCCCTCCCTCCCTTTTTCCCTCACTGCGCGCCTCTCTTTCCCAACCCTCCCCCCTTCCAGTTTAAAAGCTGCGCGTCACGTGATACGGGCGCTTACAGGAGGGCATTTGCGCGCGCCTCTCTTGCTCAAATAATCAAACAAACCGGTCGAGCCAGGGTGGAAGGGAAAGTAAAAAAAATAGTTAAGCTGCGGTGGTGGGTGGTTAGTGTCGCTGTTAGTCAAAGAGGCGGACTGGGAAATAACCGTTTTGCGTCAAAATAGCCTGTGCCAATTTGTCTAGTTTCCCACAGTATAAAAGAAACTCACGCTATTGTTAGAGAATGTGAGTTATAATTATCTTTAATATGAGACACAGAGGTGAAAATGGGTTTTCACTCGTACGTAGGTTTTGACGGTGCGTTTGCCTATGAATATTGATGAACGTCATAACGCAGGCTTATGTAACACGGATTTAGAAGCACCTGAAAATATGAAGATGCACGTGTGCTCAGTCGTTACCTCTGCAACTGTGAGCCAAGTTAGATGCCCCCCTCCCTCCCCAATAATAGGTATATGGAAATGTTATTTTTCAAAAGGACGCGGTCAATGTGCGTAATTTGGCAAAGGATGCATTACCTGTGCCTTGACGCATGACCACAATAATACAATAAGGGAGGGGTAATTGAGCAGAGAGAAAAACGCTGGAATAAAAGAAACATTCATATGCAATCTTGACCATGCGTTTATTGATGGAAAAATACTATACATGATTATAAAACATGCATTTATTTACAAGCAGTTTGTTTTGAATGAATATTGGAGGAAATCTGATCTGCCAAATGAATGTAATTTGAAATAAATTACTTAAAATCAATCCTCCATGCCAAGATCTTGCTTCTGCAGAAGAATTCTGCTAAAAGCTTTGTCAAAATGTTACCCTACATAGTCATCTCCAATTTTATGAACTGAAAAGGTTCCAAAAATAGTGTTTTTCTTAATAAACGCACACGGAAAAGAAACACCTGGGCATTGATGCTGACTCGGAACAGTCATGGCATTAAAACTTGGTATATTATTATTTATTTCTCTTTGATTTTGCAGCATGAAGCAGCCCACTGAGATGAACCATTTGAACACTTTTACGGAGGATGACAGCTCCAACGACTACGGGTACCAGGACAAGAAAGTGCCACTTGGAGGGTAAGGCAACGACTCTCTTTAAAGAGGAACATCAAGCTTTCGATTATAATATACTAATGGAATTTTGTTTTCGTAGCCCTTACAGCACAGACTTGGAAGCGGAGATTCAGAACTTTCTTCCCGATGGCACCTTGGTAAAGAAGAAGTATGAGACTGATTATGTAAGTGAAGTCGCCCTTCTGGTCTGTAAAGACATTGTATGGTCAAATAAACTGGTGTAATATTTGTTAACGTTATTATTGTTTTGTAATTGTGTTATATATTGTCCACAGAATCCAGGCACGGCCTCTTTTGGCATGTCAGTATTTAACCTGGGAAACGCCATCATGGGCAGCGGGATCCTGGGACTGTCCTACGCCATGGCCAACACCGGGATTGCACTATTCGTGTAAGTAAACATAACAAAACAAGCAGAATATTATATTATACAAGTAAGGTTTAAACCACGAGGAGCCGTGCATTATCCAGTTATAGTGATCTTATTCTCAAAAATGCCCAATAAAGGGTTTGGTTATTTTATCTTTTACTTTTTTTTCTCTTTGTAAATGTGTTTAATTTGACATAAACGTTTAGATTTAACTTTCAATTCATTAATCACGACACATTTCACATTTACCCGGAGCCGTCTGTTGGTTTTTCCCCTGAAGCTTTCACCACAGAAGCAGGAAGTTGCCGTTACGTGTATTCTGGTAGCTGCCCTTACGCAAACAGCAGGTGTGGCTGTGTCTGTCCAATGGAGAGGACAGACACAGCTTGTACCATTCCACTGTCCAAAGATTACCCCAGGGTCAAACTTTTTTTTGTTTGTTTTTTTAAAGCGTACTATCATGTTGTGAGGAGATTAATCGTGGAAACAAAAAGTAACAGCTGTGTAAATACAAACGGCAACAGTGCCCCCTGTAGGCATAAGCGTCAATGGTACTGGGTGTGACGCGACCTTATCCATGGTCGAACACCGTGTCACTGGGAATAATCTGTACAGTTTGATACAGAGCAGTCGATGTCATAGATTCGGAAGATATAATATTGTACATGGATTTAAAACAGCCATGCCGAACTATAGTGTTGTACCTATAATCAAAAACTCCTGGCCTCATCTTTTCATCGCAAGCTACTTACTTTATTCTAAATGTGTTACAATTTCGTCTTTTATTTGGAAATCAGTGTTCCTCTAAAACTTTCTTCCTGTCTTCTTTAAAAGACATGCTGCTTTTTACAATATCATGATCACATTACATACAACACAAACGGGCCCCGCCTACAAGCTCTAGGTGTGACTTGTATTTTGCCAACACAAATTCAAAACAGAAGGCTTCATAAAACAATATAGTAGAAAGAACCGTAGGCCGCGTGCGATGACTCAAGCAAATGGTTTCCGTCGTATTTACAAACACAGGGAGTGTCAGGCGAGGCGGCTTAGGGTAAACTGACTAATCCCGTAGCTACAACGTCAACAGAGAGTTAGTTTAAACTTAAGCTATAATCAATGGAGGGCGCGGTGCTGCAGCGTCACGCACAGTGGCAGGTGAGGACATTGGATTATTCGTAGAGACTGAAACATCTCATAGTGGCGACCTCCCGACCTTTATACATAACGACAACACGCGAAGATACTGGATCTTCGAGTCATAATTAAAAAAAGATTCGATATGTTGCTTTAAGGGGTGCACAAGATATCGCCGATGCTGATTTTTTTCTCTCTCAATTTGATCCCGATTTTGTACTTTTTTTGTATTGTGTATGTGACAAAGCGCTAAATCTCTATTGTTTTTTTTTCTTTTACAGCATCCTCTTAGTAGCTGTGGCCATCTTCTCGCTATACTCCGTGCATTTGCTGCTAAAGACCGCCAATGAAGGAGGTGCGTAATTCAGCTTATCCCCTATAAAAAATTCCTAACCCCCGACTTATTTCCCAGTGGCATTTTAAACGGCCCCGCACTAATGCAGAGTCTCGCAATACTGCGTCTTTCTTTTAACGCGTTGCACCGTCTTCTTTTTAAGGCGCCCTGGTGTACGAGCAGCTTGGGTACAAAGCGTTCGGGATGCCGGGAAAACTCGCCGCCTCCGGCTCCATCACGATGCAGAACATTGGCGGTGAGTGGGGACAAAACAAAACGTGGGGAAAGACCGCTGCGTAACTTTTAGGTTAACTTCTTGTGCGTAGCTCGGTATTCGCAACACAATGCTCCTTCAGTGTGTTATGCCAGACTTGTGTGCCCCAGCTCTGGAAATGTGTTCATTTTCCCCAAAACATTTGAAGCGGTCCTTTGAGAGAGAGAGAAGAGTGGAACAGCTAATTGAGCGTTTGACGTCAGACAGTGATTTAAAGTTGATTTTCTTTTTCCACAGCAATGTCCAGCTACCTCTACATCGTCAAGTATGAGCTGCCGATCGTGATCCAGGCTTTCACTGGCGCTACAGAGTGAGTTACCGTCAGAAAATGAAATGGAAACTTATGGGGTTGTGGTATCCAAATGACCCTGTGCGCCGGATACAGGACAAGAGTTAAGAATTATGGCTGGTTTAGCGCTACAGAAACCCAATAGTCAGGATTAAACAAGTAACCCGTGTAGCTTTGACAAATTGGTGTAAATTCGGTGCATTAATCTTATCCAATTTGTAATTCCTTCGTAGTTTTATAATGGTACAGTACAAATTGTCATATCCGTAAAAAAAAAAAAGATAACAGCGTGATTAATTTATATCTACAGCTGCCTGATAAAGCATGGCTGTAAACGTAGTTGAGTTAGTTCTTATTTTTACCCAGACCCGTCTTCGAGCGTCATCTGTACTTGGTAGTCAAAGTTCGAGTTCGGCGGCGTAAGAACGTTTCTTACCGATTAAAATAGATGGTTGCCGGGCAAAACGGTGCCTGGCCGGGTTTATCACGAGGCGTCCGCCTGAAGGTTATCGCGGTCGTCCTTGAGCCGGGGGCCGATCAGGAGGAAGAAGGAAAGAGAGAGGGATGTTAGAGATGGGCGTGTGGACTTGCAGAACCAAGTGGATGCTGTCGATAGGCGTGCGCACGCTTTGATCTATTTCGGTTTCGAGGACGATGTCAGCGGAGACGCAGACAGGCTTGATCACATTCCAGCATAGGTTTAAGGAGAGAGATATGTCATGTGCAATATACACAGATGTCTGAAAATGGGTTAGTTCTGTAAAAAAAATTAAAAATAAAATAGCGTCACGTATTTTTGAGACCTCACAGTAACGTAATGCATGTGTGTGTCATAATACATCGGTTTCTAACATAAAGGATCTTTTCTTATTTGCAGTGAATGGTACGTTAATGGGGACTACCTTGTGCTGCTCGTGTCTGTGACAATCATCCTGCCGCTGTCCCTGCTCAAAAACCTCGGTAAATACATGTCCAACAAATCCCAAAATGTTTTTTTTATTTACCAAAAAGCACCTAGTCATAGTCACGGAAACATTAGTAAGTTCTGTATGTTTGTGCCGCTTGTAGGTTACCTTGGATACACGAGTGGCCTGTCCCTCCTCTGCATGGTCTTCTTCCTCATTGTGGTGAGTTTGTTTCCACATCAAACGAAAATAAAATGCTTCCCATCTCACCTTGTTGAGGCGCACGTCTGGCACATGAGAATTAGTCAGGGAATGAGTGTTTTGTGTGTGACTGGTGGATGCTCCCTTCCCACTGAGACGAAAATAGTTATGTTTTTTTAACTAAACAAAAATGGTTTATTTACAATGAGAAAAAAACTCTATGCAATAGTTGTTGTTAAGACCTCGAAAGCCGCTGTTGTCGTTTTGTTGTCTCTGTTTTTAATATTTCTGCGTGTGTTGCTTCGCGTTTAGGTGATCATCAAGAAGTTCCAGATCCCGTGCCCTTTCCTGGACGAAGCCGCTTTGAACGAAACCCTGAGCAAAGTGATCAACAGCACTTTCCCCCTTCTCAACCTCACGGCCGTGGACTACAGCGCGGACACCTGCACGCCCAAATACGTCGTCGTCAACTCCCAGGTAGGACGAGAAACCAAAGAAGGAGGAAAGCGGGTTTGTGCTAAAATGAAGCGGAAGTTGTGACTGAATGTGCTTTTTTGTTTTTGTTTCACAGACTGTCTACGCTGTGCCGTTCTTGACTTTCGCCTTCGTGTGCCACCCGGCTATCCTGCCCATGTACGAGGAGCTGAAGGAGTGAGTACACTACCTCTGTCTATACTTAACAGTTTATAACTAGTTTAGTCTTAATCATGCATAGCACCAGGGCAAGTTGTAGAGCTTACAGAGGAGTAGTCACTATGGCCAGTAGGGGTGTAACAATATATGGATTTTTCCAAAATATCGCGATATTTTGCGATACGATACCGATACTTTTCATGACTTCATGCATATTAATGACATAGCAGTGGTCCAGTTTTCAGTCAAACGAGGCCAATAATGATTAAGGATTCAGGCAGAACAGCAGAAGGCAGCGCTACAATTGTATGCACTTGGACCAAACTGTCACACAAATATATTACTATTAATGTATGTAAGTCAGGGATCATTTAGTCACTTATTTATTTTAGAAAAAGGAGTACGGAGCACAAGAAAACAAGTGCAAATGATGAATAATATGCAGTATTTATTCAAGAGCGATCTTGAATAACTTTTTTATGATTTATTAGCTAACCTACTGTTTTGCATTTGATATATTTGGTGAAAACTCAACCTCTTTTCTCCCCCACCCCCCTCCCATCACCAGCCGTTCCCGTAGAAAGATGCAGAGCGTGGCCAACATCTCCTTCCTGGCAATGTTCATTATGTACCTGCTGGCTGCTCTCTTTGGATACCTCACATTCAACAGTGAGTCTCTTTAAAATCCCGTAACACTTGTATACATGGGCCGTAAACGCCCGGTCCTGCTTTCAGCCACACGCCTCAAATTGCTCAAATAAAAGCTAAAAAGCCCGGTCCTGTTATATAATACTGTGGTGGGTGAGAAAGCCACACCTGTTGCACGGATCTGTACATTCTCAGAAACGAGTTGCACATGGCGCTGATAAACCGATAAGAGGTGGTTATATCTATGACTAACCAAACGATTGATTTATTTCCAGTTCACGTTGAGCCCGAGCTGCTTCACACTTACTCTAAACTCTACAAGTCTGACGTGATCCTGCTCATCGTGCGCTTGGCCGTCCTCACCGCTGTCACCCTCACTGTCCCCGTGGTGCTCTTCCCTGTGAGTATACACCAACAATAATGCCCTTTTTAGCCTCGCTTACTGGCTCAAATAAATTTATTCCCCCGCCCATTTTTTCCTGTATTTTTGCCCTATATTTGTTTGAATGTTTCCTTATTTTTGCCCTAATTTTTACCCCCCAAAATTATTCCCCATTTTTCCCCCCATTTCTGGACATTGCAGACAAATCTGATATTTCAGATCTTCCAAACCTTATTGACCTGTTTTCTACTTATAGGTCCATTCTTTCTTGCTATAATGGGTCCAAATTCTGTAGAAATAGTTCCGTTTTGTGTCGGGTTTAAAGCCAAATTACAAAGTCAATATGCAGATAATGACATGTGTTAGTTTATATAGCAGGAAGTGTGTGCATGCTAAACGTTCTATTAAGAGTTGGATTTACCTATTGGTCGCTGGTTGGTAACCCGGCTGCTCCGGCCTGTGTGCGCAGATCCGTACCTCTGTGAACCAGCTCATGTGCGCCTCCAAAGAGTTCAGCTGGGTGCGTCATACTGTCATCACTGTGGTGCTCCTGGCCGGGACCAACGCCCTCGTCATCTTCGTGCCCACCATCAGGGACATCTTCGGTTTCATCGGTGAGTTCACGGTTCGACGCCCGAGAAAATCGTTTGCTGAAATAGTCCCAATGAGTGCATAGAGATATTCCCCCATGAGCCAAATCTGAGCATTGGCAAACCACTGGATACCACACGAGCGCAGCCTGTTTTCTTATTTTAAAGCCAGACATCCAAAAAATAAGCAAATTGTGAATAAGCGCTCTCTTTTCTGTAGGCGCCTCTGCTGCTGGTATGCTGATCTTCATCCTCCCGTCTGCTTTCTACATCAAACTGGTCAAGAAGGAGTCCATGAAGTCTGTGCAGAAGATTGGGGTAAGGGAACTCGACACGCTTGTACTAGCAAAAATGTGCCCCTCTGTTTTAGATGCTGCAGCTATAAAATAATACATCTCGGTTAGGTTAGGCTACTTTTGTCTTGCAGCTGCTATGGATGTACACATAGGGAAAACATGCTAAAAAAAAAAAGTTTCAAGTTACTAAGCAATGGTGGAAATGGTAGTTCATGAAAATGATGAACGCTGTATCAGTCATTTAAAGTGATGGTCTGTAAGTAAGTGAGGAGAGTGAAATTTGGAATTTCCTCCTCTATTTAACCAGAAAGCCCTTCTTAGTTTGCAAAATGAGGACAGCGGGAACAGAATTTTCAAAAGTAAACAATCAAGCTCCTCCCCCTTCCTCTCCTGATTGGACCTGACAGGCCGGTTCACAAGGAAAAACTCGTCTCATTGGTCGACGCGGGAGGACACTAGATTCTGATTAGTTGCTGAGATCCGGGAAGGAGGGACGTTACAAAAAATAATGTGTATATATATATATATATATATATTATTACTTACTTTACATCAAAATGCAAGGCCAGGCGGTCGATTTTGCACATTTTATAACACCTGTAAAAGACTTCCAGACTATCACTTTAAGTATGGGCATTTGGATTGATGGATTCTTTTTAAATTATTGGTGAGTCGCGGAACAGTTTTCAGAGGGCCGTAAGATCCTTGAGTAAATATTTCTTTCAATGTTAATCCACTGAAAACGTACAGAAACTCCTCTTGATCTTTTTGTTTTTTTTTACATGCCTGGCTATTAGTTGTTATGTCATATGCTTTAAATCAATAACAATCGGTGGGAGAAATAAACAATTTGAAAGTGTTTGGTTGGAATAAATATCTCAACGTGTCATCCGGTGTTGGTGGTGGTTCCCCCTGCCTACTGTCGTAAAGCATAGCTGAAAGAACTTCTGATTGCAAGCACCGTGTCTAACTGAATCTCTCCGTTTAGGCCACTGCTTTCCTCATCCTTGGATTTATTGTGATGATCGGCAGCATGACTCTGATCATTTTGGACTGGACCAACAACCCCACAGGGAACCACGAGGGGCACTAAGTCTCGTCTCCGTCGCCGCCTGTGCAAAGAGAGACAAACTGCTGCACTGGACTGCTCTGACACATTTTTCCAAACACTTTGCAAAACCAAGAAGAAACAAAAAACACTTTCAGCGCGGAACATTTGGAGCCGTAAACCAATGCCATTCCCTGTGAATGTATTAAACGTTGTATAGTTTTCGTAAGCCGCATACGCCGGCATTTCACCAGTTTTTACTTTTACTGTAATATATTTTCATGTGTTTTTGCTTCTTTTTTTTTTTTTTTTATGTAGTTGTGGTACAGATCCATTTTTTTAAGGTGCCTCGGATAAAAAAAAAATCCTAGTTTAGCTCAGGTACAAAAAGACCAATTGCCTGCTAAACAAAAGATCGCTGTAAATTATTTTCTGAAGCAGCAAACTTGAATCGCCATTTCCCAACCATACAAACTGAAATACCTGAGTTCCTTTTTTCCGTAAATTCAGAATGGGGAATACATTTTCAAAACAGTCAATACCAATAGAATAATATAACTTTTTTCCCCAGAACTTGTGACAGTAAGAAGGGCTCAGACTTTCTGTGTGAACCTGTGGGATACTTCTACCGCTAGGCCGGCGACTCCCTTCATCCAGCAATTTGGAAATGGAAACTACAGGGAGGAAGAGTAAAATTGTACCATTTGGTGTTTGGCCATTTTTTTTACTCTACTTCAAATTGAAGGTACATACTCTAGGTCTAGATTATGTTCCTTCGAAAAATCTTGCTTTTACTTTGCCAAAAATTTCGTTTGTAAAGCATCATTTAGTATATCCAGAAGCACTTAACACTCATGGGAAACTCATACAAAATCACAATGCTTTCAGGGTACACTGGAAGCAACAATCGTATTTAACTGTATAACCTGCTGAATTCATGTTATCCTGCTGCAGAAATGACACTACTGCGTTGAACCTGAAGACTTTTCTTTATGGGAGAAGAATTGTAGAGGATTTGACCACATGCAGTGGTTGTGATACCTGATAAACTTGCAAAAACAACTAAGAACGTTAAGTGGGCTTTTCATCAGCCACAACCAAACCATTGTTATCCGTTAGTGTTTTACAAGCTGCACAGCTTTGTTTATGAAGAACTTTGAACACCACACTGTGCTCCTACGAACTACCGTAACATCTATTTATGAAAACACAGTGAGTCAATGTAATTTATACAATTTTACTATATTTATATATGTGTAAATATACATGTACATATCTATATTGTCTTCTACTTGTATATACTCTTACTGTATGGACTTTTTTAATGAACGCATTGGAGTTGGATCAACAAAATACTGGTGAATTTGATATGATTGCTCCAGTGCAGTCGAGTCTTCACTGTTCATCTCATTGTTTTAGACTGACTGAAAAACTGCTGTTACAGAAACAGACTTTTGTTCCTTTTTGAGCCTGAAAAACAACTCGCGGTTCTTTTTGCACATCACACAGGACCTCAGGAGCAAAGAGGGCATGGCCCAACAGTGTTACACTTGTTTCAATGAAACATTTTGTATATTCTGTAATTATTTATGCCCAATAAACTTAAAACAAAATATGATTTCTGTTTTGCTTTCCACACGTAGGACATAGGACAAATCTAAAAGCTTCTCAACTGGAGTTTACAGACTATAGGCCAGGGTAACGCGTCATTTGAAAGCTAAGACCTGCAAAACTGATTGTATCTTTTTTGTGGCATTGTTGCTGCTTTTTTAATCACGTTTTTGTTGTTTTTTTATTCCTTTTTTTTAGCGTTTTTATTGTGTTTTCATCGTTTTTTTTTTTGTCCTATTTTGCTTGCCTTTTCATTTTTTTTCCATCACTCTTTAGTTATGTTTTTTGTCACTTTTTTGCCATTGTGGCGCTTTTTTCAAAGCGGGGATTAAGAGTTTAATAATGCAGTCAAGGGTTTATCTATATAAAAAAGTTTAGTCCCTTTAATTTCATTTCCAAATTGGTTTTAGCAAAAGAATCTGGTAACCTTGATTCTGTTGCCAATTGGATAATCTTTTACATTATGTAAATGTTTAACGACATATTTGGCGACACAGATGGGTAATCTTTATGAAACGTTACCAAAAAAAACGTACAATGTACCTCTGAAATATGAAGGCACATAGTTTTGAACATTGTACATATAAATTATAGATTTCATAATAAGCCTGTTATACTGACATACGCCGCTAGAGGGATCAGCCCGAAGGGTTGCCTTCTGTATGTGTTGTTAAAGGCTGCCCTCTTGTGGTCACCAAAGTATTTCAGAAAGCTGAGCACACGCTACACTTTTTTTTTTTAGATATTCAGATGTTTTATAGGTTGACTCAACAAAATTAGAGAAAAGAGCGGATCATCCATCATCCTAATCTCATTATTAAAATTTATGGCGCAGGAACACTTTCTGACCCAACTTTCTGAGCGATTTGTCCTTTGCATTTGACCCATCCTTTGATGCCGCTCGCCCAACCCGTAAAGGGCTGTAGGCGGGAACCCGGTTTAACCTCATGCCAGTGTTTGTTTTATAAGGATACGAGTAATTACCAGAACCCCAACCTGTCCTCCACCTCAATATTAAACTGTAGGCCTATTATAACGCTGTCACATGAACGCAACCTATTGATGAGGACAACTAAGGGTGAACAAAAAAAAAAGCAAAAACACATAATTGGATCAGAAAGCAGTTATTTTTTATTCCACTACTCACTGGACACGTTTCCAAATTCACACTTTTCTGACACATTCAGACCTAATACACGCACACTTCTAATCGGCCACAACCAATTAGGGTCTTGCAAAAAAATCAACTTTTAACAAATTACAGCCCAAAAATCAACTTTCGGGCAACAAATTCTTAAAGGCAACACACTTCTTTCAAACTAAGCTTTTTGTGTTATTTTTTTTAACATTATAATTTTTTAAAAAGAACATAGATATTTCATAATCTTTCAGGTGATCGGATAATTACAATGTACCACCATTCCAAGTTCATATCGAATCGCCCAGCGTCTTGCTACCCTGCGCTCCTTTCAGCGGTCCACATACATCTATGCAAAATAAAGGGCTCTTTGCATTACAATTTAGGGTTTTGATTTTAACAAAATATGACAAATCTATAGAAAAATCTTCATTTGATAAAAGGTAAAAAGAAAAAGGTGGCATCTCCACTTTGTCTTTTGAGGATTGGAGGCCAGTTTCCAGCTTGAAGAAATTGCACTTGGAGCAGCTGAGAGTATGCAGTTGTTTATTTTTTGCGAGCGTGTTTGTATTTGTCCACATAGGCTTTCACCAGGTTGGCCACTTTACCAGAGTTCACTTCGCCGCTTTTACTGTGGCACACCTGCACGAACGACAGAGGGGAAAATAAATACAACAAATACATTAATACACTGTGGGTTTCAAAGTTTCAGCTTTTCTTTATATTTTAGAGCTAAACACAACGTTCTCCAATATACCTCAAGCCATGTGTATTCTCTCTACGTACTGTAAATACCTGATGATGATAATGCTGCTGGAAAATAATGTTTTCCTCTCAACGTGGAGGAGCAGCGGCTTTACCCCGGACTGATGCTTACCCCTTTCTCGGAGGGTGTTTCCCTGCCACCCTGAAGGAAACTCATTTCGATTGTTTTCATGATCTTATCTTTGACCATGTGAGAGAGTAGGAATGTTGGTTGACCAGTAAATCAAGATAAATATTTTGACTCTTCCTTCATCACATCAGTGCGATACAACGCCAAACGATATAATTGTCTGTCGAATAATTTTTGAAATAAAAGTGACCGTGTATCACATTAATTATCGCCGCTGCGTAGCTTACAACAACGAAGCTGATGCGGCTCAAGTTATTTTAAATGCAAAATGGTTAATATTATTATCGACACAGGCATTTATATTGGTAGTCTGGTGTTATAAGTGATTTGCATCAGGTGAACTGTGGGTCAGACTGTTTTTAATGCAGGCTACCTGTTACCGTAGAAATGAGATAGCCTAGCACATCTATACTCTTCAAATATAAGGACTCTGGATAACTAGGAAATGAGACCCTATGTAAAAAAAATCCTGAAATATCCCTTTCAGGCAAGGACTCTCTACCGACCTGGAGAGAGCAAGCCACCCTTTTCCCATTGAGAACCACGGCCTCAGATTTGATTTTCACCCCAATCTCTTAACACTCAGCTGCAGTGCAAACAGCTCCAGCGCAGCTGAAGGTCCTGATTTGGTGATGCCAACAGAACATCATCATCTGCAAATTATGAGATCCTGAGGTTCCCAAGGCATCACCTGATGCAGCTCCAAGATAATGAATAAAGTCCACATTGGTTTCCATGTATTATTGCACCTGCTGGAGTCACCACTAGGGCACATATGGGCAAAGTTTTTGATGCGGGGGCCACATTGGGTTTTTTAACTTTTCTCGAGGGCCAGACCAGTTGCGAAATTGGTTTCAAACAATTACAATTCTCAATTAGACTGTAATCGCCTAAACGCATTCAAAGAGCAAGAAAATAGCCGCAGTTATGCATTTTCTTAGGTCAACATTGGTGTTTTCCCCCCTTATTAGGCAATGCATATCAAGCTTAGTCATGTTTTGCGGGCCAGATTGAAGGGTTTCACAGCCTCCCGCCATGAGGGCCAAAGAGAAGTGCTTCCCTCAGCCACTGATTGGAACACACTAGAGGTCTGCATTGGGACGACCCAACGCAAATCTCGCGGGAATGGGCGGTTTCATCTTAGCTGCGGGTGGGAATAGGCAGCAAAAAAAAAAACTGCGGGACAGGTAAGCCAGCAGTGTCCCGCAGTGTGTAGTGAATGAACCCCTCATTCAGTACGTAGGCCCACACCGACTATAGACTATAAGGCACGGATTCTGTTTGTGTTTCGGACAGAACAGAAGTCACTACTTTCTCCCCGTTACGTGACGTCACACGCACTGCTCGTGCTGAAAGTAGCTCATCCGCCCGGTGTCCGGACACTGCAGGAAGAGTGGCTACATCTGCTAAAGTTCACTAAACTCCGGGAATAATGTATTTCTATGATAAAGACGAACCAAACTCAAGAGACAGTGGAGACAGTGGAATATTAATGGATAAATATGAGTCAGATCACTACATGTGATCTATTTCACATGGATTTAATATGAAGGAAGAAAAAGGCTTGGATGGATTATGGCCTTTTTCTGTCCGAAGCTATCGATCATTTATCAGCTCGAGCTTAAGGTAAACAGCTGATATAATATTAGCATGAAAAAAACAGTCCCACGCAGTTCTCTAGAACACACCCTGCTAAAACAAGGTAACCTCCACCCCGGTCTGCCAATCCAGAGGCACAGTCCAAGACCACACATGATTCTGTTTAGTAGGGATACAGTCATACCTTTTCTACAGCTTTGCGGACGATCTCCTTGTACTCTTCTTTAGTGATTTCATTTTTTTGGTAATACGGTTTGATGGCCGTCTTCACTTCATTTATCGCTCTTTCTTGGATCTGTTGTTTCTGTTGGAAATTAAAATCATTTTTCAACATGGTTCTTAAGAGTTGAGAGAGTATGGACTGCTTTATTGCTACTTTTATATACATAATGTGTAATATGTAAAAACAACGAGAGCATTCCACAAATCAATACTTGGAAAAATAGAATAATTTAACTACATGAGATGCTCGGTCACAACTGAGAAATAACACTTACAGTCACAGAAAACTCCAGTAGTTTTCATCTTAAAGCTGCCATAGGTTTACGATTACTTAAGATTTCCAAAATGTCACACAATAATGACTGCCTCACTAATGGAGCTCTTACCCCTAAAGCACTATGTATTTCAGAGACAGAGACGAGCAGAAGCATGCAACGTGGCGGTGAAGTACCTTCTCCTTCTTGGAGCTGTCGGGCTGGGCCTTGTAGTGCTGCGGCTGAGTAGTGGAGGACGGTAAGAAGCTCGAGGTCGGGGCCACCTGTGTCACTTTGGTCGGAGTGGAGAACAGCGGCTTCGCAAAACCTCCCATGTTACTGGTCATCTGTGTGTAAGATTAGAACCAGACTTAATACGAGACATTTTCAAGTGGAACATTTCAAGCACTTTTTTTAAACATTTCTATTAATTGCCTTGTGGCTGACTCAGGCATATTTACAGAAATGTTCCCAAATATGCCCTGTTCCTGAAACAAATAGTATTTTTTCCAATTCAAACAGAAACATGTGGAACATGTTTGTAGGTTTATCCAGACCAAGACCTAAGTGTGAAGTGGTGAATAACCACTGTCCAACGTGAAACCAACTTCACCGTGGTCCAAAACGTTCGTCTCCCTTGCACGCTTCTATTTTCCTCATCGTTTTGAGGTTGTTCATTAACAGCGTGCTACTAGCACTTTCATTTATTGCTTATATGCTTTCTGTTTTCATACTTGTCCTGAGAAAAAAGAAGTCTGTGTGCTGTGACTTTGTTGTGAGAAGCCGCGGTCACTGGTCTGCGGACAAGACATTTAATAGAAGAATAAAATAACATTTAAACGCTTCCGGGGAGCAGTCGTAAGATGTTGAGATGTTTAAAGAGCGTGAATGGGCACTGTAGGATAATGAATAGGACCACTTGATTAGGGAGACTGCATCACCCACCACAGTCCAAATACCTGCATTTGGCGCATTGTGTTAATGTCCTTAAATTAGATTGACCAATGAGGATGTTATCGCCTATTTTCCTTATATGGGACAGGGCAAGATATAGTTTGGCAATATATATCGATATGGTTTTGTTGCGAACCATTATTACCAAAAATAGATTGTGGTATAACGCCGCAAAGCATCACAGGATGTAGAGCAATACAACCAAGCGTTCATTTTGCATCAGTGGTTATGGTCGCTTTGATAGTTTATCTATGAAAGTTTTCTGCAACAAAGCATGTTCAAACGCTGTTCGGAACGAAGTACTGCTGTTGAGGCTCGTGCAATTCAGACAAGTCTGAATTGCACGAGCCGATATTAGCAATGCTCTCATATGTGGAGTTCTCTAATGGCTGGTGTACACTGTGCAATTTTTTTTGTCTTTTAGATGTCAAACTGCACAGCGTGGGGATGGTAATATCGTGAGCTGCACTCGTCTCCACTGTGCGAGTGTTCAAAGAGACAATCGTAGCTACGATCAAAGTTTTGTCATAGCAGATTCAGGCTTCAGAAGGCGTGTGTTTAGCTCAGGCGAGCGTAACATGCTAGTGGTGTTCAGAGAACATCACTAGCATGTGGTGCTAGTGCTCATGCATGGCCTCTGTTGCTTTGACTCTGGCTGCGGTGTAGCAGCATGCACTGATGTGTTGACATAAAGATCCTCTCTGCGGCAAGAGGATGGTCCACTCTACGACTAGTGTTCCAAAATATCAGACACTGCTTGATGTCGGACGTAGCTCATCTTTGGTCGTACATCGGTCTCTGTCTCACTGTGCGATCTAAGACCTACGATTTTCAGCTACAACCTAAGATTTTTCTCACGACTAGTGATTGTACGTCGTAGACGACCAACATCGTGCAGTGTACACCCACCATAAGCAGCAATAATGATGTAAATGAAACGCCCCAGCTGAACATCTCGGCCAAATACTTGTAAACATTCACTGTTTCTAAAGATGAAAAATGAAATAAATAGGCCTACAATAAATAATACAAAACAATGTCAACTTTACTTCTTTATAATGACCATAATTATTTTACTATATATTAGGCCACAAGCTAGGCTCGGTTTCCTGTTCTCAAAAGTTATGCTGCTGCTTAATTATTCGTCAGATGTTTTGATGAACAGAGAATGAAACGTGTTTACAAAATGACTCTTTTGAACAGCTGATTTCCACATGTGCGCAGTTTCACTTTCCTTTCTGCTACACGTCGCTGAAGCAGAGTGGAGCGCGTTAGCTTTTTGTTTACATCCTGAGCCAGTTGTGGCTATTTCCGAACATTTGGCCAACTTTTTGGGAATTAAGCAGTTCGTTACCTTGACCTGGACATTTACAGCGAAGGATTATCTCCAAGATGTTGTTTATATTCGACGTAGCCGATATCGGCGCCTTTTGCTGCAACTTTCTGACGAAAGGGTTTGCATAACGGATGTCCATCGACAACAACAACGCCTTGGTCATGTTTTGGATCCTAAAGAGGTCCCACTCTGCTGACTTGAATCGTTTTTGGGTGGATACAACACTGGAGGAGAGCGTCCTTCTGCCTCGCTCAACTACCGGTGAGTTTACGCGCTGTTTATGGCGTGCAGCGGCTCGTGCGTCAACGGGAAACATTTCTGCGGTAAACTGTGGCTTCTGAAATTTTTACGGATAACCTACCGCGTCCTTTTATAATCGTGGTAATCGTAAAACTGGTTCATCTTGACATCCCTATTTGCTGTTGTTGGTTTAGCTTTGGTACCCAGCAGCTCTTACGCGGCTAAAATGTTATGTCAACTGTAAACTTTATTCAAATATAAAATGCTAAACGTGTAATACCATCCCGTGCCACATACTGCGACCAAATACTGCTGGCCTGGTTGAAGCGTACTATGTGGAAAAAGACATTGTGTTTTTGCACCTTCACAAATGCCAGATTGATTTATAGTTTGTCAGTCACTTTTGGAAACTTAGTTGTTTCAATTGAACAACTATCCTTTCTATGACCCCATAGTACTTAATAATCACCCCCTTACCTGTGTGCTGTGTCCATCAGGCTGAGAGACTGCTGTCTGGCTTCCCTGTTGCATGGGTGGTGGCGGTGGAGGGGGAGGAGGCAAGCCCTGTGCCCCCACTGCAGGCACCTGGAGGAGGGGCACCGCTGTGTGCAGGTGCACAGGGACCTGGGAGGGGGGCAGGGCGTATGGGGCAGCTGGCTGAAGGCTCACTGTGACTGGGCCTCGAGCCCCGGGGTAGTGATGGAGGAGCTGAGGGTGAGCAGACACGAGCACTGGGACAGGGGCGTTTCCCGGTACAGTCTGAGGGTCTGGTTTAGGAGGCTCTGGAAGAATGAAGAGGTTAAGATTAGGTTTCTACACTTTGTACACAATTTATACACAAAAATACAGACTAATTCAGCTGTTAGCCTAAAGATCATTACAAAATGATTTTTAACTATGACTTTGAGGAAGTAGACAGAAACGTAACAAAAATTGGTGAAGTGGGAGTAAGCGAATTATTATATGATAATATAATAATATAATAATTATATTATTATCTTCCCACTCAGGACAGGCTGCATATATAAATTACAGGTTCATGTTACTGATGACAATTTCAAAATTGAGCAGTATAGGACTACACAATCATAATATATATATTAGGGCTGTCAAAATTAACAATCACATCACATATTTTGACAAAACACACTCCTGTACCAGACAAAGCTCTTGTATTAACTACATATCGTAAGCCAGGGGTCTCAAACCTTTTTACATGACGAGGTACTAATTAATGAATAATAACAACAATGCGGTTTCATATAGCGCTTTACTGGACACTCAAAGACGCTTTACATGAAACAAAAGCGACAGAGCTACTTATGCATCTAAGAGGCTTGTCTAATGATGCTTTTTCACGAGAATGACTTTAATTTTGTCCTCATACTCTACTTTATGAACCCAAAAGTTTGCAGATTCTGTTCAAAATCTTCAGCATCCAAAGAAAATGTATCTAAAATGTGATTATCAAGCGCGTGTAGAAATGTTGAAAGCTTTCAAAGCGAGCGACCAAGAATGGACTGGAGAGATCCCCGTTCTAAGCTGTTGGGCTTTTCCCATAGAATTTTGAAACTGTGAATATTTGGTTAATGAAATGTTTTATGTTGGCCAAGTATCAATATCAAATATAATTCTTAGAGAAAAATTAGGCGTTATTAATCGCAATTATTTGAATTTCAATTCAAGTGCAATAAAAAAAATCAATCGATTGACAGCACTAATATACTCAACAAAAATATAAACGCAACACCTTTGTTTCTGCTCCCATTTTTCATGAGATGGATTTAAAGATCTAAAATTCATTCCAGATACACAATATTACCATTTCTCTCAAACATTGTTCACAAATCAGTCCAAATGTGTGATAGTGAGCACTTCTGCTTTGCTGAGATAATCCATCCCACCTCACAGGTGCGCCACATCAAGATGCTATCTGACATCATGATTAGTGCACAGGTGTACCTTATACTGCCCACAATAAAAGGCCACCCTGAAATGTGCAGTTTTTTGTTTTATTGGGGGTCTGGGGACTCAGAACCAGTCAGTATCTGGTGTGACCACCATTTGCCTCATGCAGTGCAACACATCTTCTTCCATAGAGTTTATCAGATTGTCAATTGTGGCCTGTGGAATGTTGGTCCACTCCTCTTCAATGGCTGTGCGAAGTTGCTGGATATTAGTGGGAACTGGTACACGCTAGGGCTGGGCGATATGGACCAAAAGTCATATCCCGGTATATTTAGGTGGAATATCGATATACGATATATATCCCGATAATTTTTCCACAAAGTGAGAGCTGTGAAATGAAATGTTAAGTCAAAGTCACTGCCAAATAGGAGTGTTTTAATATTTAATATTGCAATTTTTATTTTATTTATTTATTTTTCTTCTACCCTATTTGTTGTTAATAACTTTATGTTGCATATAACTAAACCAAAGCCTAAACTGAGACAATTCAATACGACTTATTAAAGTATTACTTACTTTTTAGTCCATTAAAATATAATAAATAAATAGCCCAAATAATTTCTTGATATTTGCTCTTGATTTAACTGTGTTTAAGTCAGTGGTTTTGAGATAAGTTCTTATCTTTATCCAAAGCATTCCCAAACATAAGCCTCCTAAACTGAGCCACAAACGACTCTTTACAAGCAGCACAGGCTCACCATCTCTGCTCATCATCAGAGCGGGTATCAGCGAGGGACTGGAGTGATTAGCGTAGCGGCTAACACAATGCTAACGGGGAAAAAGCGATAGTCCTTCGCGGTGGCAGAATTACAAACACTGATATTTTCACAGTACATCCACAATCTACCACAAACCTAATTAGACTGAGAAGTAAACAAAAGCACATGGCGCAGCGCACGGCGCCACCATATCTCGCCACTACATTCACTTCTGTCCAAACCATCTCCAAATGATTGAGCCACTGGTTTTTGTTTTACCAACCAAGGGGCTCTCCTCCGGACGCTCCGCAGACGTTGTTGGTTTCTCTATGTTTGTTGAAGAGTGCCGGCGGAGTGTCTGTTCCTGCCCCTTCCCCCTCTCTCCTCTATGCATGAAAGACGAGATGCGGGGCCGGGGCGCTGGGAGCAGTGCAGAGCTCCGCTCAGCGGCGTGCCTGAAGCAAGTATTACAGCGGACTATATCGATATATACGATATGGTCTAATTCTATTCTCTTTTTAAAATATATCGATATATCTTAAATATCGATATATATTGCCCAGCCCTAGTACACGCTGTCGTATTCGCCGGTCAAGCACATCCCAAACATGCTCAATGGGTGACATGTCCGGTGAGTATGCTGGCCATGCAAGAACTGGGACATTTTCAGCTTCCAAGAGTTGTGTACAGATCCTTGCAACATGGGGCCAAGCATTATCTTACTGAAACATGAGGTGATGTTCATGGATGTATGGCACAACAATGGGCCTCAGGATCTCATCACAGTATCTCTGTGCATTCAAAATGCCATCAATAAAATGCACCTGTGTTCTTTGTCCATAACAGATGCCTGCCCATACCATAACCCCACCACCACCATGGGCCACTCGTTTCACAACATTGACATCAGCAAAGCGCTCACCCACACGACGCCACACACGCTGTCTGCCATCTGCCCTGAACAATATAAACCGAGATTCATCCGTGAAGAGAACACCTCTCCAACGTGCCAGACGCCATCGAATGTGAGCATTTGCCCACTCAAGTCTGTTACGGGACGAGCTGGAGTCAGGTCAAGACCCCGATGAGGACGACAAGCAGTTGAGCTTCCCTGAGACGGTTTCTGACAGTTTGTGCAGAAATTGTTTGGTTATGCAAACCAATTGTTTCAGCAGCTGTCTGAGTGGCTGGTCTCAGACGATCTTGGAGGTGAACCTGCTGGATGTGGAGGTCCTAGGCTGGTGTGGTTACATGTGGTCTGCGGTTTTGAGGCCGGTTGGATGTACTGCCATATTCTCTGAAACGCCTTTGGAGACGGTTTATGGTGGAGAAATGAACATTCAATGCACGAGCAACAGATCTGGTTGACATTCCTGCTGTCAGCATGCCAAGTGCACGCTACCTCAATGCTTGTGGCATCTGTGGCATTTTGCTGTGAGACAAAACTGCACATTTCAGGGTGGCCTTTTATTGTGGGCAGTATAAGGTACACCTGTGCACTAATCATGATGTCAGATCAGCATCTTGATGTGGCACACCTGTGAGGTGGGATGGATTATCTCAGCAAAGCAGAAGTTCTCACTATCACACATTTAGACTGATTTGTGAACAATGTTTGAGCGATATGGTAATATTGTGTATCTGGAATGAATTTTAGATCTTTAAGTCCATCTCATGAAAAATGGGAGCAGAAACAAAGGTGCGTATATGTACACATATACAATATAAACTTTTTTTTTTACACTGAAAAATTACATGTAATCTTAAGAACAGAAACTACAGAGTTTGCATGGTTAAACATAATTAGAAGTGATGGAAAAGAGATATTTTGTTGTTAGGGTTCAAATGGTTTTGCGTCTTACCTGTGGCTGCTGGTTGCTCATCCTCCTGTCGGCTCCACCCGCCTGCTCCGCCTCTCTCTCTTTTGGAATAATAGTCCTGTACGTCAGCAGGCAGCGTCCTCCGCACGGCCCAACTTGAGGCAGACGACCAGCCGGAGCGGTCCATGGCCTCCGAGGGGTCCGACTCCTTCCTCCTCCCACCTCTGTTCTCGTTGAACCGACTGTACGCATCGCTTCCTGGTGCACTTCCTGTTCCTGAGAAGTTGTTCCGTGGCCACCTGTTGTCGCCAGGTTCGTCTTGATTATAAGAACTCCAATTTCCGCCTCCTCTTCCCCGGCCCCTGTCAAATCCTCCTTTGCCCCCTCTGCCTCTTCCTCGTGGCGGGTCATCCCATTTCGGTGCCCCAGCACTCATGCTGAGCCTCTGCTTCTCTACCCAATCCGGATTTGTATCTACCACATTTCGTTCAGGTGAGTCGTCATTTGGCAATCCATTTTCGAATCTCCCTCCTCCGAACTTTCGCGCCTCTCCGCCAGGCCACCACGCTCCTCGTCTCTCATTTTTAGGGGGAGACTCTTCCCGCCTCTCTTCTCTCCTCTCTTCTCTCCTATCCTCCCTCCTCTCATCCTTCCTTTCCTCCCTCCTCTCATCCCTCCTTTCCTCCCTCCTCTCCTCTGCCGGACTCCTGTCGCCTCTTCTGTACGACCTATTTCTCGATCTTGACCGACTCCTACTCCTTGACCTCCTGCGCCTTCTCTCCCGGCTTCGGTCTCTCCTGTGGTAGTCACCGTCCCTCTCCCTACTTCTCCGCGCTGAACGATTTGGACTGCCGTTGCGCTCCCTGGATTTCGATCTCTTGTCCCGCTTTGAATCTTTCAAGTCCTTCTTTGGTGACCAGGACGTAGTGGGCGAGTGAAACCGCGAACGCCTCGGTCTGCTCCTCTCCGGACTCTTGTCTTTATCACATTTCTCCACAGTTTTCTGATCCTCACTTTTTGAAACGTCCTCATCTTTTGGTTGGTCCCCACTCTGCTCCTGCTCCTGACTGTCCTTCTCCATTGGCGTCCCGCTTCCGTGCTCGCTCAACGGAGAACCAAAATCCATTGGGACTTCGTTCATATCTTCGGTCAGACTCTGATTTTTTGCGTCTTTTTCTTTCTCTTTCTCCTTCAACTCCTCCTCATCGTTTGAAATGGTATCAACACTTTCAGATACCATTACTGACTGGTCTGATTGTCTCGGCGACTTGCTTTCAACTTCTAGAGTATCATAAGCTTCGTCTGTCTTATCTTTGAGTTCATTCGTTTCCTCTCTCGCAGCTTCAGTTTCAGTTTTTTCAACGCTCTCGCCTGCAGTAGACTCGTTATCATCTTCATCACTAATATCCATCGCTCCTTGTTCTGGAGAAGACACTTTTTCATTGTCCCATAGCGCCGAGTGCTCTTGTTCCTCCGTTGGACTATCTTCTTTCTCCTCATCTTTGACACTGTGGTTGTCCTCTGATGATGAAACTGGACTATTAGGAGCCGACTTTAACGGAGATGATGCCATTTCAACTTTTTCATCACTTTCATTATCTGTTTTGTCCTGAGCATCGCTGCTTTCCTGGCTCACGTCATTTATTAGTGGTTCATCTGGGTCTTTTTCAGAGTTAGACTCGTTTTGTTCGTAACTGTGACTCTCAATAGTTACGGGCTCCGAATCGTCTAAACTTCCTCCATTTTTTTCAAGGTCATGCTGCTCTACTGCAGTTTCAGGTTTAGTGCTCTCTTCTTCCTCTTCTTCTTCTTCTGTGTTGTCATCTTGTTTTGTAGTGGCCTCCTCTTCCTCCTCTTCGTTGCTGCTGCTAACCACCTCAGCAGAGCGCTTTTTCCGTGCTGGGGCTTTCCTTTTGCCGCTTGCTTTTCTGTTAGTCACCTGTGAAACAATACTTAAATCATTATTTGAAAATAATCCACATTACTGCAGACATACTCGCCAATTATCGAAAGAAGGAAAATACTAACAGAGCAGCTCCCTGGGATGTTTCTTGAGGCGCAAGTAAATCCATAAACACTGAGCATTTCCTCAAGATTAAGTTAAAATGTAGGAAATGGACATTATAGTTTTAACCTAGAAAATGAGCTGGCATTACTTACCGACATGTGATTAAAAGCCTACATTATTACAAATACGCATTAGGCGTTACTGGTATGACATGCGTAAAACGAGCCATGGGCATAACGTACGCAATGTAAATGAGGTATAAGGAGTAACTGGCCAAGGGATTAACCTACTGTTAGGGCAGGGCGATATGGCCTAAAATCTATATCACGATATAAAAAAGAAATATCACGATAACGATATATTTCATGATATAATTGACAATGGACCAATTACTTCAAAATCCCAGCCTTACGCCTATTGGGAAGATTATCCATCCATCCTTTTTCTTCCACTTGTCCGTTGCCGGGTCGTGGGAGCCGCTGTTGGAGCTGCACCAACCCCTATGGCACCCCCTGCAGGTGGTGGGCCCACAGAAGGACGGCCTCATGGTTCTAACCGGGCCTGTTGGTCTCTCATAAGGGGCTTCTGAACCACTCTTTGTCTGACCCATCACATAGGACCTGTTTGCCCTGGGAGACCCTACCAGGGGCACGAAGCCCCCGACAACAGAGCTCCCAGGATCAGTCAGGTGCTCAAACCCTCCACCACGTTAAGGTGAAGGTTCCAGGTGGGCATACTAATTTCCTCGCAAATATGATCTACTCAAGCAGTTTACATCCTTCAATTAACATAACATCAAGTAACATGAATTATATCGTGTCCACGACGATATAAAACATTACAACGATATCAAAATTATATCGCGATAACGATATGCGATACGATATGGCCCACCCCTACCTACTGTGGATTTAAGTTTGTATTTCTAACCCTAAGATATATGGAGAACTTCAATTAGAATGGCTTCACGTGATCCAGGAATGTGAGACTAGGGTTGGGCAATGGACCTAAACATGTATCTCAATATTCGTTGGTATGTATCACAATATGACGATATGACAATCTAATTCACTGCCCCCACGACCCGGCAACGGACAAGTGGAAGAAAATGGATGCATGGAGTTAAATTATCACCCCACCCCAATGTGAGATGAGAAAACTAGCCACATTGCCACCGAACCAAAAGACTACCCACTCAGTTTCAACAATTTACAACAAACCCAAAACTTTTATTGGACATGCAAAAAATGTTTTAGATTTTGCATACTAAACCCCTCCTTACCTGTTTGCCTTTCCTCTTGCCCGCTGCCTTGGCTCCCCGGCCTGGTCTGGGGGGTGCGCAAGGGGGAGACTCTGAGTCCGACGCACCCGAAGTCTGAGGGGACTGGGGCTCAGAGACAGCAACCTCACTCTGAGTTTTCCCAACACGACTGGAGCGTTTGGACACAGTTTGTTTTGGAACAGCTTTAGACCCACGGCCGCCTTTTTTCTCTCCTCCTTTGGGACAAGTGATGGCACACACCACACCTTCAAACACTAAAAAAGAATCAAATTTGTAGTACTTTGTTTCCAAATAACCATGCCGGTATAAAGGATTTTAGAGATATGTTATTTTGCTTTACCAAAATGACTTGCAGCAGACACTGGCGACGAAGTAAAAGGAGATGAACTGAGACCAAATGGAAAAGCACTGCTGTGTCTGATGAAGAAACTCTCCCTATTACCAGAAGAAAAAGTTGATTTTATAAATATTTTTTTCTTATTTATTTTAAAGAATAGGTTGAAAAACTAATTTTTATTTTGTGTTGTCACCTTGTCCTTTCGGTGGCAGAGATGGGAGCAGCCGGCGAGAACCACACACAGTTCTGAGTTTTACAGCGCTCGACTCTGTGACTGAGCATTGCGTCCTCATCGTCCACCGACTGTGCACTGCACCAATGGAAGATAAGGGTCAACATTAGGGCTGATTGGCAAATGATGGAATTACAGGGGTTGATGCAACCATAAAAAGCATGATGGAAATGTAACCGATGTCTATTGATGATCTTTTTTATTTTTTATAAATTAAAGCAGTACTAAGTAACTTGTTTACCTTAATAAATCCTTTTCGTAGTCCCTCTGGGGGTAATACAAGTGTTAATGGGATGATTGGGGGGTCTTTCATCTCCCCCTGGTGTCTCTGGCCAGAAAACCACAACTGCAACTTCGCCTGCACCGGGTAGGAGGCACCAATACACACTAATGGAATCACGAAGAAGAAGCTAACAGGCTAACGGGCATAGCTAACTGCGGGCTAGCTTCACTTTAAATTGTATTTACAGCCAAGTTTGAGTGAAAAAAAATATTTCCATTGTGTAATTGAATGTACAATATCCCTCTCTCCCTTCGTTTTTTCTGTCTGCGTAGTATTTCCTCTCACGGACAATTAATACGTTAAAAAAAATCGCAACTTGCTGCGACACCTGCAGTTGTGGTTATGGCCTCTAAGGGCAAGAGTTACTTAGTACTGCTTTAATGACTTAACATCAAGTGGACAATATCTAGGTCACGACAACCAGTCCCATTAAATTAGCTTTCTGATTACAATAACATGTGTCACGTACATTTCATGTGTTGTTGTCGTCAGTGAAACAAAAGCAGGAGGCGACCAGCTACAAGACTCTGCCCCTCGAACCTGAAACAGCAAAGACATCGATGAAGACAAAGTGTTGATTAAACCTACAATGAAGTTGATTAAAAACACACATACCTTTTTTCTTGTAAGTGAAGATGGATCCTCATCGTTGCCTGAATGTATTAAAAACATTGCTTGAGCCAACACACTACTACAATTACTATTGAAAAGTGGTTCTTACATTTTCTGACAAGCCCTTTAGATTTTCCGTCAACCGTCCTCTCCACCTTTCTCTGTCTCAAAGCTCTCTTACTGCTAGAAATACAAGAATACAATTTCAGGATATTTTTGTGGCAATTTGCTAATTATAGTATCTCGTGAAAACTGCTTTGATAAAATATAGTGCAGTACTTGAGCCCAGATTTGTATTGAGAATTTCTTCTGCAGTAGCTCTCAACTTCAGGCTGAAGGACTCTCCTCTGCACAGGGACCTAACACGCGGGATTAGGAACACGCTTAATTCATGAGACGTCTAAATATGAGCTGAGAAACGATACGTGTGACTCACCTGAACGCATGTGAGATGTCCGTCCCATCTGTAAACATTAGTGAAGGGTCTCCGGTCGACGGGACATGAAGGAGTAGCCTGCAACTATAATCAAAACGGGTAAATACTTTGTTAAATATCAGAAATTTTGAGGGCGGTTTTCCACAGTCATAGAGAGTTGAGCACAGCTCTTCCTTCACCAAATCGGTCCTAACGATGAACAGTTACAGGCCCCACTACAAAGGTGGACCCACTTTTGGGCACGGACTGGTTCAGATAGGTTTTGAAAACACCCCCAAAACGTCCGACCCTGTGCCAATTCACGGAAAAACTGTGCCATTTAATGGAAAAACTGAACGCGCGGAAGACCCCCGGGCCGGATAGTGTCTCCCCTCCACCCTGAGACACAGAACAACTGGCTCCAGTCTTCACAAACATTTTCAACACCTCTTTGGAGTCATGCCAGTCATGCCTCCTGGACCCTCTGCAGTTCGCCTACAGGTCTGTGGACGACGCCGTCAATCTGGCCCTCCACTTCATCCTGGAGCATGTGGACTCCTCAGGAACCTACACCAGGATCCTGTTTGTGGACTTGAGCTCTGCCTTCAACACCATCCTCCCTGGACTGCTACGAGACAAGCCCTACCAGCTCAGCGTGCCCGACTCCCTCTGCAGGTGGATCACTGACTTCCTGACGGACCGGAGACAGCACGTGCGGCTGTGGAAGACGACCCCACCCTCATCGGGTTCATCTCGGATGGAGATGAGTCCACCAACAGGAGAGAGGTGGACCGGCTGGTCCTGGTGCACCCACAACAACTTGAAGCTGAACGCCCCGAAGACAGTGGAGATGATTGTGGACTTCAGGAAAGACACAGCCCCACCGTCCCCCCTCGCCCGGACAGACTCTCCCATCCCCGTCTGGACTCCTTCTGTTTCCTCGGCACCACCATCACCCAGGACCTCAAATGGGAGCCAACCATCAGCTCCCTCATCAAGAAGGCCCAGCAGAGAATATTCTTCCTGCGGCAGCTGAGGAAACTTAAGCTGCTGACCAAGATGCTGGTGCAGTTCTACACGGCCATGATCGAGTCCATCCTCACCTCCTCCATCACCGTGTGGTTCCCCGGTGCAACAAACCGGGACAAGCATCGACTGCAGCATGCTGCTGAGAAGGTGATTTCGAGGACTTGTACACCTCCAGGACCCGGAGGCATGTAGGTCGGATCACAGCGGACCCTCCTCACCCTAGACACGGACTATTGACCCCTCTCGCCTCAGGCAGGAGGCTACGGTCCATACAGATCCAATCCTCCCGCCACATGAACAATTTTATCCCTTCTGCCATCAGACTCATTAATGACCCAATACCTCTGTATCAGACTCATGAATGATAACAAGCGCCAATACCTCTGTATCAGACTCATGAATGTTCCAGCCATTAGCACTGCTCTATTGCACTATGTGGTATGTCCACATGTGCTGCTAACACTTAATGCACCTGCACATCTGGGAATACACTCACGCTGCTGTTCTATGTCAAATTGTTGTCGTCTTATCATAGTTTAAATGTAATCTTTCTATGCAAAGTCTTATAGTTTTTTGTTTGTTTATTATTTATTTAAAGTTACGCGTTATATGTTTCATGTTGCACGATTGAATTGAAAACAATTCCTAGTTGTGAAACTGTTCATAACGAAAACAATTCTGATTCTGAAAGTCACCTATGGCACCTACGTCCCACCCATGTACATTCAATGCAGAGTCAAGTCTTACCTCGGCCCACGTGAGAATGCAGCGGAGACAGAAGACGTGGCAGCAGCTGTCGGGCATTGCCAGTTCTGCCCCCGACAGGACACTGAGGCAGATGGGACACTTCTCTGAGTCCTCAGGATCTGTGCCCTCCGGAGGGCCCTGACCTCCTCCTGGGGAGAAGGCACTTCATCAGATTACCACCTTACTGAAATTGTATTATTACTGTATAAAAGAAAAGTATCAAACAATATTGACATTATTGTGAAATTTCAACACCAATTGTCAACTTAATAATAACTTGGTTTATTGTTTTTTATTTGGTTGGGACAGTGCAAGTTAATGAACAAGCCACACCGGATTGTAGCCTTGGGCTAATTTCCATCCGTCGTCCCCCATGCGCACTCTCAAACACACTCTCATTCATCCTGGCCTATTGTACATGTTTTTAGTGGTAGGGGAAACCGGAGTACCCGGGGAGGAAACCTACACGGGGAGAACATGCAAACTCCACACAGAAAGGCCCCCGGCCTTGGTGGGAATCAAACCCGGACCTTCTAGCTGTGAAGCGAGAGCGCTAACCGCTGTGCTACCGTGCCGCGGTTTTATTATTATTCACACTTGTATTGCGCTTTATAGGCCTGTGTTACCAAGTTTCTCAAAGTGCCATACTGTAATCTTTATTCATTCATGGTGGTCTAACTGTGGTAGACTGAAGGAAGGGTCGAGGCTGCCAATCTGCACCATCGGCCCCTTCCACCTCCACCACCACTCTCGTACACAAACACACTCTCATTCATTCTGGCTGGAGTACCCGGAGGACAAACAAACCACACCCCATCCAGCCGGGGAATCGAACCCGGGACCTTCTAGCTTTGAAGCACACGCTAACCACTGTGCCACCATGCCGCCCAACATGAATTGACTTGTGTACAAAATGAGCGGTATAAATAAAGTTGTCTTGCCTTTTACATTAAATGGTCCAGGAC
Organism: Proterorhinus semilunaris; assembly: GCA_021464625.1. Lineage (NCBI taxonomy): Eukaryota > Metazoa > Chordata > Actinopteri > Gobiiformes > Gobiidae > Proterorhinus > Proterorhinus semilunaris. Next base: position 14,021,669 of record CM038343.1, read on the forward strand.
CCTTTTGCTACTTGTGGATGAGATGACTAAAGTAGTATTACGTACAGAAATATGAAAACAGTGCTGCACATTGTTACATTTTCAACATCTACTGTGAATGAATTGTGAGAAAAACAACGTTAAAAGGTCTCACCAGTTCCAGACCCAGTCATGTCCGGCCCAGCGCTGTCCCGATGACAACTGTGACAACAAGTGAGACATAGTGAAGACATGAAGGAGAAAAGCTAGAAATCATTTAATTTTGTGCATCAGCGTAAAGTGACATTTTCATTTGAGATAATTTATAATACATTTACTTTCCAAAAATCAAAGGAATACATCACCGTACTCAAACATTACATTTTAGCTTCACAAAATTATTTAATAACTTTTAATGATGACCTGTTTTTCCTCCTAAAATTAAATGCTAAATTACAAACAATGCACATGTGTGGGCATACATTTTTGTAATCATACACCGTGTTTCTATTATGAGACGCAAATTCACGTTAAAGTATTTTAAGTATTCAAAACACAATACTCTGACTGGACAAAGTAACGAAATACGTTACAAAATACATCTGACGGCAAGTATTCCGTAATGAAATACAATAAAGTATTCTTCCCAACTCTGACAATATCCACTCTAACAAGTTTCAGCCATAATAAAATGTTCCATGAAACAATGCTAAAATACGTGGCAAAGGACAACGTAGAATAAACAACAAATTGAGAATAAAAAATATGAACCAGTCATTTTGAACTAGAGACATTTAGTTGTATTTCTTATTTTAAAGTAACAGTGCGTGTGATCGCGCAGTGCAGTCTTTTGATTGCCGTGATTTACCCTAGACATATAAAACAATCTGAGAAACGAGGATTAAAGTGCAGCAGGTTGGAACCAGAAACCAGATCCATTTCTTGAACCATTTCACTAATCGCATCTAACCATTTTTATCTGACGACAAAGTCACTATGGGATTAGTTCAATAGATTCTTAGGAAACTAGGAACACTCATCGGGACTGGTTCAAAAACACTGCTGTAAGGTGCACACTGGTATAAACATTTTCAGTTTTGCTCCGAGTGGTTCGGCCTGGAAACAGAGTACAGAAAATACTAGCAGACAGTGCCAACGCGACGGTGTCAACAAGGCTGTGTGTGCTTTAGTTAGCCGTGAAAGCTTTAGCTAAAAGCCTGCGTTCATATGGCTAAATGGCTGTTGCTAGCTCGGTTGTAAACACGGCTATATAGTGTCTAATATTAGCCCCAGTTTATGCACTGAAGGTCACGAGGCAGCTAACGTGCTAAACACAGATTTAGCACGAAGCTAACACCTGCCTGCGTCGCTTTAGCATGTTAGCATTTTAGCAATTAGTTAGCACTTAGCGCTACTTAGCTTCTTTGAGCAAATCTTTACTCACCTAAAACGTTTGTTGCGGCTTTTGAGCACTTTCAAAAGAGCGCTAAAGATGCGGAATCGTCTTATGAAATCCAAACGGCTCGAAAAAGTTAATGTTTTTCGCTAAAATTGGAGCGTAGCTTTGAAAAAGTCCCAGCCACATGTCTCGCTGAGAAACTGAGAGTAGAGGGAAGTGGCGCCGCGCACTGGCGACACGTGGAATTACAGTAACAGGCTGTATGTGGCTTTTATGGTTTAAATCTCAAATCGCTTCCACAGCTGTTGTCAGTCACCTGTTATAAACAGTTGAACAGTTTATTTAAGTTGTTTTTCCCCCATTAGGTAATGTTCATCCTAAGCAAGAGATTAAACATATTTAGGAATGTGGTCAGTAAATAAACATTTCATAATAAAGGCTATTGACCAAACTAACTGCTACATTCACAACATGGATAGTCTCTTTTTCCTGCAACAACTCTTTTTGTATAATAAATAAAGTTGTGTATATATATTATAGACCTACTTTGGGAATAGTTGATATTGGCACGTACAATAGCTATTCTCTAAGTCAAGAGTGTCCCAGTCCCCTTATCAAGCCGATCAAGCACTGGGCCCCCAACAACAATAATAATGTCTATTCAAAAGAATTGCAATGTTTCACCACTTAGAATAACATACTGTATCGAATTAATGTAATCTAAACTGATTTACAGTAAAAAAATAATAAAAATAAATCATAACATATACATTGGGAAAGAAATGTGGGAGGGGGGGGGTCGAGGGACCCTCGACCACACACTGGCAATTGCATTAAAATGACAGTTGAAACATACAACTGTACTCATGTCCTTAAGCAGCATCACTTTAATTCTTGTGGTTAAAATAAAATCTAATATTTGCTTTTTGCAGCGAAAAAAAAAAAAAAAAATTATCCCCAGATTTATCAATTTGCAAAGTAATTGTTAACTCGAATCGAGCCAATATTGGATAGAATAGGCAAAGCATGTAGTCTGGCTAGGCAGGGAATGCATTGGGTATGGATTGCATGCATCCAACATGTCGTTTAACCTTGCCTGCATCAGAATTCTCACAGTATTTGTGAGTTCACGCACACAGGACAATCTTGTGCTGCTTCAGCCAATCGGTTTGAAACCGAACCGAAAGTGGTTTGAACTAAACAGACACTAATTAAAAACACAAGGTGCTGCTACATCCTTTAGAAACACACAAGTTTTCAAAACTAAATATTTAATGGATTTGCAGTGTGCTTCATTCAATCAGCAGCAACTTCTGCTCCAACCGCTCATTTCTCCCCAAACATTTTGAGCCAGAGTGGTCCCAGATTGCCATCAGTGCTTATGCTGTTGGCCACTGTTTCATCAATCTGGCTCTTGCCAGCAGGTTACACAGACATTTAACACAATATCACAATAAAAATTGAATGTAATTGAAAGCATGGACCAGAGCAAAATGATCAGTGTTTTATTTAAAAACTATAAACAGTCACCAAAGTAAATAAAGCCAATCTCTAACAGACTGTTAGGTCTATGTATAGTCACACATCCTACGGACACTGCAGATCTGGGGGAAGTGGCCCGGGTCAATGCAAACGGGAGGCAGTCATTTTAATGTTACACAACACACCGTAAGAATAGGACAGCGTTTCCAGGTACAGGAATGTGGCAATGACTTAAGAATGAAAAAAAAAAAAAAAGTACAATAATGCTCCACACTATATCAGGATAGAAAAAAACGTCGTGAAGATCATACCTGCAGCACGTAAAGCAAAAGAAACAAGGAAGGAAACCTGTAGTATAAAACTCCATGTATTTAAACCAATTGTACAAATACCAAAAAACTCACTAGGTACGTGCACTCTTGCCCGTACTATGACAAAACATGTACACAGTGGGTATATGTTAAATCGTGTGCGTGTTGAAATTTCGGTGGGAGTGAAGGGGAAGAGGAGGATAATTTTGATATTTTTTTTCTTCTACAAAATGACAAGATATATTATACTCTTTCAGCCAGCAAAATGAGTCTACAAGTTATTATACAAAAGAGTCACAGTTCCACAAAAAACTGCTTTTTAATCCCCCGCCCTAAGTTTTACAGCAAACAGTACCTTTGCAAGAAGTATTTACATGTATTAAGTACATTCATCCACTGCTGAGTATAGAATCACATTAGATACAAGTGACCAGGGATCTTTATAAAACGCAAAACGGAACAAAAAAACGATTAGATCCTACCAAAAGTAATGCTTCTATGACTCCGCAGCGCTCTCCAGTGGCTGCTCCATTGGGCGTGAAAGAGGATTTTTCTTTATATATATTCACATCATATTTACAAGAATCTTTTTTATTAATTGTAATGGTATTTAATTCAATAATAAATAAGTGAAAATATATGACTCAAGTAAGAAAAACCAAGCTACCAAATTTCTAAAGAAAAACAAAAACAAACAAAAAACGTATTTCTAGTCCACTTCACCAGTCGCCAAATCACTGCTGCATCTCTTGAGCTTCAGTCGAAATTCAACACGTCCAATTTGCTAGAAAAAGAAACCAAAATGTGCTCGAGTTTCTCCTGGGGGTTTTGTGGATGTTGGGGAGGGTCCCTCAGGGAAGCAGTCCGAGTAGAGCTCCCCCTTATGGGCGGCTGGTGGAAGACCCCGTGGCAGTTTGTTTTGAGAGTGAAAAATGGTTTCGAGAGACAGATAGTTGGCAAAAAAGAGGAGTTCGCGTTGAGTTAGTGGTGGTTGGGACAGGGTGGGTGCCAGGGACGCCCCGTTTCGCCCCCCCCCCCCACGCTCGTGTGTCTCAGGGGGGAGGGGAGGGGGCGAGTTCTGTCCTTTAGGGTTGCACCTGGGTCTGTGTCTGCAGTGAGCGCGTCAGTTCGTAAAGGCATTTGGCGAGCGTGGTGGAGACCTCCATGTTACTTAGTGCGAGCACAGAAAGGTGGTTCTCGTGCTTTTTTACCAACCTGGAAGCGAGAGGAAGGAGAAAAAAAAACACTGAGTACACAGAAGAGAAAGTTCACATTACTTGGCAGCTAACAAAATCACACAGTCAAACTTTATGACATTATGGGGTTATAATTTCATGTCCTTTATGGCTTGTGGGTGTAACTTTGTGATATAACAGAGTAATTTAGAAGTATGAAGTAAAACAAAAATGAAACCAATGGATCTACAGTATTTTCCGCTCATCCTCTGCCACTGCGACTGTATATAAACATGGTATATAAGCATAACCAAACAATTATAGGTCGAAGATTCACAAAGTTATGTCTAACAACAGGAAATGGCGCAGGAACAAAATAATAAAACCATCTGGTGCTCTGTGTCGACCCGGTCAGGCTGCCCTAAACTAGATTACGAAGGATGTCAAGTGCAGCAGTCTATCCTTTAAAAAAATATAACAAAATCATATTTCCCATAATAATGTCGAGTTGGACTAATTAGGATCACAAAAGCAGACAAGTACAGTTATATAAAAAGAGCCAGGTAGCAAATAATAAGATTTTTCGTAAGATTAAAGCTAGATATTGTTTACTGCAGTTTGTACATTTAACCGTGTTGTTTAGAATACCAGCTCATTTTAATCAAAGACTAACAAATATGTGCATCTTTCTAATGGTATTGCGGACTAGAAAAACTCAATATTCGCTACAAAACCACACATTTCATGGACCGCCGAGTGCATTAAGAAGTGCGGGTTCTTAGGACTGTAATTCTGAAAAGCCCAAGGAGTCAATACTTACGTGCGACCACAGTCTGAGTGCTTCGCTATGTTCTTTAACGTTAAGGCAGCAGTGAGTCTTATGTGTTTCGTCACTGGTCCCTCCTTCTCATCCTGGAAAAGAGAAACAAATCAAACAGTGTCGATACAAAGTGGCTTTTATCGAGTTATTTCCCTATACATTAATCAACAAAACTAATTGTCAATTTAAAAGGGTGAGGCTGGGGGTACTCACAGTGAAGTCCCTAAAGACGAGGTTTCGGGAGCCGCGGCGCAGGGCCATGAGAGCTGCACTCGGGTGATTGACAATAGCTTTGGGTGCTCTTTGTGCCGCCGGAGTGCTGCCCCCCGCTGGAGTCCTGGAACATATTATGTGCACTACGTGAGAAATGTCAATTTGCAGGAGCAGCACAGTCATTGTCATCACCCTAAATAATTGCAGCACTTGCATGGAGGTGGCCCAATGGGAACAGCATCTAGTCTTTGTATAAAACACTATGTAACATTAATGAGTAGAACTAATTAGCTCATTGCATGACGATGCTACAGTAGGTCCCGCTGAAGCAGTGAGGATCAGTACTTCATGTTCCTGTTCATTTCTTTTAAAGTGGAAATGTCATGCATATGGAGGATGAAAATAGACTTAAAAACCTTATTTTGGGTGCCTCAGCTTTGACATTTTAAGTTTTATAATATGAAAACATGTCTCTAATTAATTAAATCTCCACCGGAAAAAGGTGGTTGCCCCGCTTCAGGTCGGTGGGGAGTCCTTGCCCCAAGTGGAGGAGTTCAAGTATCTCGGGGTCCTGTTCACGAGTGAGGGACGGATGGAGCGTGAGATCGATAGACGGATCGGTGCGGCATCAGCAGTGATGCGGTCGCTGTATCGGACCGTTGTGGTGAAGAGGGAGCTGAGTCTGAGGCAAAGCTCTCGATTTACCGATCGATCTACGTTCCCACCCTCACCTATGGTCATGAGATTTGGGTAATGACCGAAAGGACAAGATCGCGAATACAAGCGGCCGAAATGAGTTTCCTTCGCAGGGTGGGTGGGCGCACCCTCCGAGATCGGGTGAGGAGCTCAGTTACCCGGGAGGAGCTCAGAGTAGAGTCGCTGCTCCTTCACGTCGAAAGCTGAGGTGGCTAGGGCATCTGTTCCGGATGCCTCCTGGTCACCTCCCTCGGGAGGTGCTCCAGGCATGTCCTATTGGGAGGAGGCCTCATGGAAGGGCCAGGACACGCTGGTGGGACTATGTCTCCGAGCTGGCCTGGTGTCGCCTCGGGGTCCCCCCAGAACAGCTGGAGGAGGTGTGCGTGGATCGGGAAGTCTGGGCATCTCTGCTGAGACTGCTGCCCCCGCGACCCGGCCCCGGATAAGCCGAAGAAAATGGATGGATGGATGTCTCTAATTAAATAGTAACATTGAAATGCAGGTGAAGGAGCTGGACAACATCTTGACTGGGGCTCCTCCTGCTGGCAGCTATAGGAATACTTAAAAAAAATAAAATAAATAACTTTAAGGTTGGACGCGCGTGACCAGCTCCGGCAGTGCGTAATAAACACATTGGAGCACAGAAAAGATAATAATGGAGTATGGGCTTCAAAAATGTGGAGGACAGTTTTTGGGTTTGAACAATGATTGATTGTAAATCAGGAAATACAGAACGAGGCGCTGACACCGTAGAAGAGGAAATAGCTACATTTAACAGCTTTGTCCTAGGATTACTCCAAACTGAATGTAGTGAAATACTATGCCAGGTCCGTCTTTGACGAGGGAACAACATTAAAACATGGTTTACGCCTAAAGAAACTCATGATATGTCCACTTCAAGATATTACACCCGTTCGAATAAACATTTAAAAAAATATGACAGACAGCGAGTTGTTGGTGGATGATCACCTACTGTACGACAACTTGATGTAGGATGTTAATACTTCAGTGGGGGGGGGACAAGTTTGGCCAAGTTTGTCTTGAAACAAAAGGCTCAATGTAGCCACAATTTAGCCCTCACCTTTGGTTGCTTCGGGGTGTACGGGTGATCCAGATATAAATTATCTAAACGTAATTTCCATGTCATTTTACATTTTAAAGTAGCAGTGTTTTAAGCAGGGATGAACATGACATCCCAAGGTTCAATGCAACGTGAAGTAGAATCGATAACACAGGGCATTGATTATTGGGGGAATTGGCAAAACGGTGCAGGATAGCCCAAGGCCCTGATAACAAACACCCAATGCACTGGTGCCAGCACATCCATATAGACACGCCTCCACCCTGCCCCCCAGTGGTAGAACGCAATAGCGGTCAATATAGTAGATTGCCAATTGTAATATTTATAGAATAATTTTACATGGCCACTTATTGGAGAATAAACAGGTGTGTGGCAGGTGCAGGGTACTCACTGCGAAGTAGTCTGATTAGGACTCTGCGCCCTCTGCTCCTCCAGCTTCAGTCCGGCCAGTAAAGCCTCTCTAGAACAGTGCTTATCCTGAGAAAAAAAAATAAAAACAGGATTTAATTTTATTTACTTGGTGTAACTCGGTTAAGTCCAATGTTATTTGTACCTGTAGATGCGTGATGAAGGAGAGTCTTTGTCGCGGTAATGGGTCGCAGCCTTCCCATAGACACTTCCCTCCGAACACCTCTTTCTCTCCATGTGTTGTCGCCGCATGGTAGAAAACCTGACTGGGCGTCTCAAACCACCTGCACATGCATAGACAATGAAAGGAGAGGTTTTATTTAATTTTATATTCATATTTTTCATCCCGCCAAAACAGTATTATGTGACACCAAAGCAATTTAACAATGTACATTTATAATAATAATAATAATAATACATCAAACTTGTATAGTGCTTTTTTGGACACTCAAAGGCGCTTTACATGGGGATTAAACAAAACAAAAAAGGGGTTTAAGGAAAAGCTAGTTTGAACAGGTGGGTTTTGAGTACTGATTTGAAGGTTGGTAGTGAGTCAGAGTTTCTAATGGGCGGTAGGGAGTTCCAGAGAGTGGGGGCGGCGATGGCAAAGGCTCGGTCCCCCAAGGTCCGGCGGTTAGTGTGGATGATGGGGGTGAGGCGGTTGGTGCCGGCACAGTTAGTAATATACGACTAAAGCAATCATATCATATTTTCGAGAAAAAGCCCTGCAACAACGTCAATGAAGAGTTCCAGTTCCACATGATTTTTCAGTTGCTGGGAAACTATTTGTAGCATTATTGGAGCTGTCGGCTAATCATTCATGAGCATTTTAGGTATGACCTTTTGTTATATCACCTTTTCACTTTCATGTAGGTCAGTATAAGCTATGGTTGTAGTAAACCATTTTGCCCCATCCAACGGTAAATTGTGTGAGTTTACAATAGTAGTTAGAAGATACAGTGGCAAGAAAAAGTAAGTACACCGTCTGGAATTTCTCACATTTCTGCCTAAATTAGTCACTAAATGTGGTCTGATCACAGGAATGATTAAACGGAACAGCACACCTAGGGTTGTCACGGTTACCGGTGTAGCGGTAAACCCCGGTAAAAATGTTACCGGTAATAATTACCGTCTTGTTTTTGAAAAACTATTATCTCGGCGCACTCCGTAGCTTTACTACCAAAACAAAACTTTCTCGAAGCTGGAATCATATTTGAGACGACAGCGCTCTGGACGTCCATCAGCTTCAAACAGGACCAAGTCTGGGCATATTTTGGGTATTTTAAGAAAGCCGAGGCACAGTTGATGTAAGACAGTTTTCCTGTTTGCAGAACGTGCAGGAAAAGTGTCTCTAAAGGCAGCGATACCTCTTGACTCACCTGTGTGACCGTCACCACAACTATAGCCAATGCAAGTAAGTTAACGTTAGCGTTTTAGCAGAAAGGCTGATGTGGGGACTTTGGGTTGAGGCAGAAGGTAACGAGTTGTCCCATAGTCCAGCTACAGCGCCACCGCCAGCATAAGCCGTGTCCAGATACCTCTGGCACAAATGCGTTATGGGGTTACTGGAGGGCAGATTAAAGTTGGTCACCAATATAATAGATTCACTCTCGCCGCATTATTATGAATTTAACAATGATTACTGTCTGACGGCATTTCCCCGAATCTGCAGAGCGAAAGCAAACTGAAAGGACTCAAACTGAGAACAATATTCCTGATATAGAGGGTTTATCTAGTAAAAAATATTCTAACACGGTTCTGGCGCTGTAAATTGTGCATGTAATACCCTCCAATCGATCACCAATTCATAGTTATAGTTCCTTTACTTTGATGTGAAAAGTTTTGATATGGCTTTGTCTGCATTTTAAATATAACAAACACTGTTACACATTTTGAAACCACTTCAGTTTGTGTAGGACTTTCAATGCTTTCTGAACTTATTAACCCACATAAAAAATAAATAAATACCGCGATCATACTGAAAACCGGGATAATTTGGGTCACAATAACCGTGAGGTAAAATGTTTATACCGTGACATCCCTAAGCGCACCAACATCCAAACCCTATCCTCACTGAAGTCTGGTGCAGGGAAAATCATGGTGTGGGGCTGTTTTGTTGCCTCGAGGCCTGGCCAACTTGCTATCAATGGAAAAATGTTATAAAGATAGTTTTGCAGAAAAGCTTGAGGCCATAAAACACATGTTCTGTCAAAGTCCTGACCTAAACCCCATTGAGATGCTGTGACATGACCTCAAGAAAACCATACACACCAGACATCCCAGGAATCTACTGATCTACAACAGTTTTGTAAAGAGGAATGGTCCAAGATTCATCATGATTGTCGTGCACGTCTAATCTGCAACTACAGGAAACGCCTGGATGACGTCATCGCTGCCAAAGGAGGGTCAACCAGCTATTGTGAATGTTTACATGTTATTGCCAATAAAAACATGATAAAATATAAATGTTTAGGTGGTATTAGTTCAGGCAGACACCGTTTAATCATTCCTGTGATTTTGATGAAGATCAGATTTAGTGACCAATTTAGACAGAAATGTGAGAAATTCCACTTGGTGTACTTACTTTTTCTACACTATGTTTTTCCTTTAGGACTTGATGATTGTTCACATCATTGGCAACAAGGTTCAATAATATGGCAATGGGAAAAAAAACAACCCTATCCCATTTCTTACTTTCCTCCATGGTATAATCAAGTTGCCCTCGCCAAAACTATAACAAGCAGACTTAAAACCAGATGTGGCAAAGGAGAGACGAACTGCCGCCATACCGTTTACAGGACTGCCACAGACACTTGAAGTTTTGGCCTGGTTTCCTGCTCTGCTCTGTGGGAGGTACAGGCGCTGCTGAGGGGGGCTGCTGAGGCGTGGGCTGGAGGCTGGAGACCGGCGGGTGAGGAGGAGGTGGGGACGGCGTTATTGTGGGCTGTGGAGGATAGAGGTGACTGTCAGAACAGAGGAATATGGAAGTACATGTAATATACTTATAAATACCAGAGACAATGTAAAGTCACTGCAATAAAATACCGCAACTGTACAAGGTGTAGCTCAGCATTTGACAATGTTTTATATGTAGGCAGAGAAGTAGCCCATGCCACATTTGCTCTCATGGCACCAGCTGTTCTCTCGGCCGCGTTACTTTTGGAGGTGGGTATCAGCGAGAGCCACAGACTTCAACTGGCCTCACCTTCTTGACCTCCAACAAAGACAATATTAAGACTTCGCAACACATTCGCCGTTGGACACATAATTAAAGCCTGTAAATCAGCGTAAATCTTCTTGTTCATGTCAGACCACTACACACATCTGTCCAAGTACCGTCTCAGAGAGAACAGAGCTGTCGAGCGTTATTCTCCGGCTGCTCTGCACACAGTGAGGGTGCGCGAAAGTTTAGGCCCCCAGATAAAAATGTTGTTTAATGTGAATAATGAAGCAAGCGAAAAATGAAATGATCTCCAAAAGTAAAAGAGATTGCAGATGAAACATTCTTGTATAAATATCCACAAACATGTAGGTTTTATTTCAATCTTTTACATTTTCAAGTCATAGTCTGCATGTTTAAATGTTTTACAAACTTAATTGATTGCGTGTAATAGACCACCTGTGCCTGCAATTTGACGCAATGCAAGTTGTAAACAAACACATTTCTTAAGTCCCTTTGCTGAGATCTAGGCAACTTCTTCCACAGTGAAGATTATGCCCTTTTTAGGAACATGATTGATTTATTTTTTATTTATTTGAGCAATTATTTACATTATTATATTTACATTGTCATGTAAAACAAAAACAACTCAATAGGAGTAGGCCGAAGCAAGAAAGCTTATAAGTGCCTACCCCATATTCAAGATACTTTCATGCGTTTTAGGATTATTTGTAAGAGAATACAAACATAGTAGAAATCTAAGATGTACATTATTGAAGCGCACGTGTCCAGCTGCAAAATTTCACATTACATTATAATACCCCAGTTACCCAGGCACAGACGCAGCCGGAGCGTGTTACAAGAGAAAAACGTAGAGCGAAAATAGAAAAGTTTGTGATTACTGATAGTGTATTTATTTATTTAATGATTTATTTATTTTTTATATATAAGTAATGATAAAAGTAAGATAAGCTACCATTCTATTGATTTACTTATTGTTTAAGTATTACATTTGTCATAGTGTTTTAGATATACATATATATACACCCCTCCTGGGTTTGAGCACCTGAATGATCCAGGGAGCTCTGTTGTCGGGGGCTTAGTGCCCCTGGTAGGGTCACCCATGGCAAACAGGTCCTAGGTGATGGGTCAGAAGTCCCTTATGAGAGACCAACAGGCCCGGTTCAGAACCATGAGGCCGTCCTTCTGTGGACCCACCACCTGCAGGAGGAGCCGTAGGGGCTGGTGCAATGTGATTTGGGCAACTACAACAGCTGCCCCCATGACCCCGCAACGGACAAGTGGAAGAAAATGGATGGATGGATGGACATATACACACACCCACACACACACATCACTAGCGCACATATTTATTATACTATTATATTATCATCATCATCATCACCATAATAACAATGACAATATAATTCTAAAAAACAATTTCAAAATTATTATGTTTCTCATTGCCATCATTCCACTGTAATAATGTTGGTTATGATTGTTTTCCCTATTTTGTGAGGTGCGTTAAAAAGCCAGGGTGTCATGTGGCAATGTCAAAGCTGGGAAGAGGGAGTCTGTAAATCCGCCATGATTTCCCCCTCGAACGTAGTTATTATGGCAAACGGGAGGAGTGAGGAGGAGTTGTCTTATTTTTTACGGTCTATGGAATCGGCCCTTCAGGTCCAATCCCCCCCACACAAAAAAAAGGGAAGGGAGCTTGATCGTTTACTTTTGAAATTTTGCAAACTAGGAGTGGCTTTCTGTCTAATCCGGAGGACAGGGACAAATGTGTTTTGAAAACGATGGAAATAAAACCTAATTTCGCGAAGAGGCGCTCTTTATCCAAGCCAGTACAGTGGAATTTTAGAAATTGATCTTGTGAAAAATAAATAAAAGGGTTTATATTACCTTTTGGGAATCTAAAATTACAACCCTCTTTCAGTAAGAGTTAATTCATAGGTCTTTGTTATAGGACACCTTGAATATCCCGTCTTTCACAACAGCATGACAATCGATCTGAGTAATTTAAATTTGGTAAACAAATTCATTCAGCCCATGGGGCTTATACTTATTTTCAAAAGAAATACCATTTTTGTCTTCTAGTTTATGTGGTTCATGTTTTACATTTATTGCCTGTTCATATGGTGCCCCTGCAGTGTGGCACAGTGTGAGGTAAACAGGACTCACCTGCGCTGTACTTGTAGACTGTGGCGCGCTGCCGTTCCTCTGGGAGGTGCTCTCTATTGCTACTTTGGCTACTGTGCTGGGGTCTGTGCCGGCAGGAACTGCCACCATAGTGGAGCTGCTGCCTGCGTTGTTGGGGTCGCTGATGGTGATGATCCGCACCCCCAATTTGTTTGGGATCATAGATGCCGACGTCCAGTCCTCGTCCGCGGGACGTTTGATGCCACGCCCCTCTGACGAAACCCCATTCGCAGTGGACTGACTCTGGGATGCGACAGTGACTGAGGGAGGGGAGGAGCTTGAAAATAGCTGCTGTCTGAGAACAGGCACAGCCCCCACTAAAGGTCCATTAGAGACAGTCTGGGGTCCGTTGACCAGGGCTTTGGCAGTGTCCTGCTGAGGGACAGGCTTCTCCGAGGGATCCACCTCCCCATTCCCCACAAACTGTTTGGAAGAAAAGTGATTTGGAATGTTTTTGTTGAAGTTTGCCCCTGTGCCGTCCCTCTCAAAGTCACACACCCCGTTCACCAGAGTCTTTTTGGGCACGGGCTGCGGCGACTGTGTCTCCTGTGTTGGAGAATGTGCCTGCTTCCCATTGGCTGGATGTTCCTCGGAGGTGGGGCCATTGAGTGCCCCCTGCTGGCCGTTCCCTGAGTGGTATGGAGGTAGATCCGACTCGGTGCACTTGCGCCCGTTTAGCAGCTTGGCCCCCTCGGTCACCCCGTTACTTTTGGCAGCGCCTTCGTTAACAGAGTTGTTCTCCATGACCTCTATCCTCCTCTCGTGGACATGCAGTCCCGTGGCGTCTTTAGCCTCCTCCTCTTTCTGGCAGATAATCTTGTCTCCTCTGAGGGGCGCAGAAAGCGGGACGGCGGGCGGTGCCTGCGGGACTGTCCCAGATAAGAGAGAGTTTGGCAGGACACTCGGGGCCACTGCTCCCTGACTAACAGTAAGTGCCGCCGTGGAACTCGTGAAGCCCGTGTTGGGAACCACAGTGAACGTCACGCCCGGCTGCTGGATGATCGCTGTCGTGGATGCACTCGTGGAAATTATCTGCCCGGGCATTAGCAAAGTGGGTGCTACCGGCGTCTGCATCTGCCCCGGGACAAGCTGGACGTTTAGCTGCTGCGGCTGAGGCGGCTGGTACAGAACCTGCGTGTTTTGGGCGATGGCGCTGTTTGGAGACGGTACTTGCGGGGCGGGTAGAATTAGTTTACCCCCGGGCGTCGTGGGACCTCTTTTTGGAAGCAGTAGCTGTTTAATTAAGCTAGATTCTGTGGAGGTAGGCTGCGGTGTGGGGGCGATAGGGGGCGCGGGAGATAGCTGTGGTCTTTTGACGGACAGGGCCTGGCTGACATTTTGGTTTGACTGCAGGTTATTGGGTGAAAGCGTATTGGGGGAGGAGGAAGGGGGCTGTCCTGTTGCAATCTGAATAGCTTGGGATGTGGGGTTAGTTAAAACGATCTGGTGAATGGCGGGATTGTAACTCTGCGTCTGCTGCGGACTCACTATTACCACACCTTGATTTTGATTGGCTATAGAAGCAGTAGGAGCAGGTTTCGGGGCGATGTTTTGAAACCCGAGACGTGACGCCTGCGAACTGGCGGCATTCGGGACAACACCCTGGGGATTTGCAGAAGATGTGGAAGTTTGAGAAGAGTCCGACTGCGGAGAAATTTGGGCTTGTTGTGTGATCGGCGGACACACGCCTTGCACCCTCGCCGTTAGGATGTGTCCAGGGGGAACTTGTTGAAACAGTGTGACTGGGGTCCCGGTAGGGAGTAAAGAAGGGAGCTGCTGTGGCACAGAAGAAGCTGTAGGAAGCGCTGTGTTTTGGGCAATCTGCGGGCTGTGGTTTTGCGGGACAGGCGAAGAGGAATTTGGGATCTGGATCGCCATAGGGGACCGGATGTTTGGGTTAGGCTGTGTGGAGATTTGAGGGGACGTTTGGGAGGGTACAGGGGGGCGCGGCGGGGCACAGGGTTGGGAGGGGTGAGGCGCGTCCTGTGCAGACGGTCGAGGATATTGTCCGGGATGTCCTGGTGGCAAACCTGTACAGAAAAACGGCTACAATTAAGCTCCGTTGAAACTGTATTGGTGTTATTGATATTATCATCTCTTCACACCAAAGGGAAGGATAATATGTTTAGTTTTAAGCCATAAACATTGCTCATTTGACCGCTTTCACACCTGGAGGAGGAGCTTGTGGGTCTCCCGGCGTTTCATGCCGAGCCACAGGAGGCGCGGCCGGGTTCTGCTGTTGTTGATAGTACAGTTGAACCGGGAGAGGGATAGGTCTCCGTTTGATACCGACCAGAAGAATATGAAGCTGTCCGTTTGTCTTGGACTCCTCCTGCCGCCGCATGGTGTGGTTTGGAAACACCGTCCTGAGATTATATCATTGATACGTTTTAAGTAAAAAGGGCTCCACACATTAAGAAAAAAAACAAACAGCGCAAACTATGAATGGAAAACGTATTTCAGGCTAGAATTACACTTTTTCTAGACAAAATTGTCAAAGTAGTAAGTCACTACCTGATTTTAACTAAGCAAAAAGAGTGTCCTATTGGATGATTACTGCATGAATGATTATGTCTTAGCAGCAAAGAGAAATTTAACCCCAAATGATGCATCAAGTAGATCTCATTTCTTAACCTCTTAACCCCCATCTGAACGGAGCCTATTTTCTCCAGTTTGGCATTACACAAATCCAAAAGCGTCTTGAAAAAAAAAAAAAAAAACGTAAAAAATTTGACGAAAGAGCAACAAAAAAAACTGTCAGAAAAGCAACAATAACAAAAACACAACAAAAAAGTGAGAAAAACGTGATGAAAACAAGACAAAAAAGCAGCAAAAAAAGCGACAAAACACGGCAAAAACGCTTCAAATATTTGACAAAAACTCATCTGATTGAAAAAAAAAAAAAAGTTTAGTGGGCCTTAGTTTTCAAATGAGGCATTACACTGTTGCTCTCCAATCAAGAAGCTTTTAGTCACGGGTAAAGCCGAACTGGAGACAATGCGCTCGGTTACTGCGGAGGTTAAGAGGTTAAACAGCATGTGGAAAGACGCATCCCATTGCAGAAACTAAGAACTGTCACATTATGAAACACTGAAAGGAAAGTGTGGAACCATCATCCACTCTACAATCAATACAAGATCTTGGAGAAAAATATAATTAAAAGAAGTCACAGATCACCAACTACAATTAACTACGACAATATAACCGCTACCTACTCGAAAATAACAGCACTGACCGTAGACATTTGAGGAAGCCTGTGGAGTTGACAATGTTGGTGCGGCCCATTTTGCTGCACGTGGCCAGGTATTCAGAATACATATCCGATCTGGAGACACTGCCCTCTGGACTCGTCTCAAAGTGTGCGTTCAGCCTAAAATGAAACCACAAATGAAGTTGAAATGAAGTTGAATTCAGATTATCCATAGCTCTTTATAAGATGTGAAATACCATTGCAGTGTGAATTTCTCCCCATCGAGTTCGACGATGCCAGATGGAGGCTGGCTGGGCTGCGCTGGAACCCGCGTCACTGAAAAGGCAAAGAAACATTTATGTTAATACAAATTGTTAATTTTTAAAGGAGAAAAAGTGGTCCCCTTTTTCATTATATTGAGCGATAAGGCAATTCAGGAAGAGTTCATAAGCACGTTACGAGGCAATGTTTATAACTACTACGACTAAACTATGCTAATTGTTTTAAGCGTTTGTGCCATTTCTCTGCTTCCAAAAGCGAAAAATACGATGCATGATGAACATTGAACACAATACAAACACCGCAAAGGGGCAAAACCGGTCACCAAAAGTGTGTTTAATTTAATCTCTTTTCAAACAGTTTCAATGAGGCCAACGGTTTATGTCTGTGAGGCACTATATAAATAAAGTTCCTCTTTTTCAGTGATGGCAATACTTGTACTTGACATTGGCATTGTAACAATAGGTTGGCAGCCAAAGTCGGAGCTTTAAATACTACTTTTTCGCTTGGAGTTTCTGTTGGAGCAGTTAAGCATGAAAATAGCACATCATCCCGTGTTTTTAATTGGACTTCCTTGTGCAAATTGCAGAGAGAAGCACTTGTGGCAGGCTAAAATTGCCTTTTGATGATTTAACTTTACATCCTCACCTCATCTACGTGGCTATATAGCATTGGAATAAAGAAACCGAAATATGAATTAAACATGTAAATTAGCTGATTCTTAAATGCTTACAGAGGCAGACAGACAAATCCTAGGCATTCTCTTGCGTCCTACCAACAAGCTTGTCCTCTATCAACACACCTATTAATCTCTTTGGTCTTGGTTCTGTTGACATTCAGTTACTTAAAATTACAATATGTCAATCAAACTCACTCACACGGCACTCGTCGGGCTTGTGGAGCTGACTTGGTCCTACCTCATCCTAGGACTAATTTTTTAAAGAAATCGGTTTTATACAGAGCCAATGAATTGTGGAATGGGTTGCCAAAAGAGCTCAGGGAGCTCCCAACGGCACAATCTTTAAAAAAAATAAAATGCTTAATGAAACACTGCACTTTTCAATATGCTCTTTGAATGTTTATTGCATTTTTAATTGAATTTGCTGTATTTAATGGTACAATGTATCGACACAATCACTTTATAATTCTATTGACATAATTTATAAACGGTCTTCCTGAGTGTACATTTTTATATTTGCTATATTTGCTGTGAAGACACTGTATATTTATTCATTGTAATGTCTCACTTGCAATTATTTTTTTTTTTATCGGAACCCCAGGAAGATGAGCAACCACCATGGTGGAAGCTAATGGGGATTCCAAAATTTTTAAATTTTTAAAAATCTAACCTCAGCGCACCTTCTGCCTTTCATCCATTTTCTGCACTATCGGGCCAACGAGTTTAAGAGGCAGAGAACCCAGAATAAGCCAGGACTTGACTACCAGGTCTAAATCTTGAGACTCAATCATTGCACCCACAGATTGCCCACTAGAGGTCAGCAAACAAATAGTAATATGTACAGTGCTTTGCTGCGTATACTGTACCTTTCTTGAACCACCCCATATATTCATTTATGGTTTTCAATTGCTTTATCACCCTTAGAGGCAATTTGTCTTGGAACATTAGGGAGCGGCTACAGCACATAAATATCTCCAAAACATTAAAATGCTTTACAATAAACAATCATTAAATTATTGAAGTACTTTTACACGATTTCACTCAGCCTCTCTCACCTGGTGCTGCGGCTCCGGGCACCGCTGCCGGGACTTGTTCTACCAGTTGTGGGCGCACCTCAGCAGCTTGCTCAGCGTTGGCCTGATGCTCTATCAACCGCACAGCTGTCAGGGCATCAGGTCCAAATGTGTGGAGGTCTATGGACACTAGCCGTACTAATAGGTCTGAAAGAGAAGGGCAAAAAACATGTATCTTTGGGTTTATTACATGTGAATACATCTTCTTTGACCCATTAGTGTGTAAAACAGAAACCGCACGATCAGGTATGTTACATATTGATAAATTCGCAGGCTCAATCCAAGTATGATTAGGTTATGGCAGAGAACTAATCCACCCTAGACTTTAACCGTCATCCTACAGGAAATGGTAAATGCTTAAAATAATTTCCAGGACAAATAAAATATATAAAGGTCAGTTTCTTGTTCCGAGTAAGATGATAACCTGTCTGAAGGTTTAAAAAAAAAAAATTCCAATTGCTATTTTAATGTATAGATAATGTTGCCCATCTACGGGTAACAATGCCTAACCTTTCATTTGCACGTTTCAATTACTAAAGTTCTACAAGTCGCCCCATCCTAAGATTCATGTATAGGTGTATATTCATGTATCTTATTCTTCTCTCGGTCAAAATTTGATATGACCTGTTTGGTAAGCAGTCATACAAACCTATGCTGTGCTCGACAGAGGAGATCTTGCTGCAGGGCACTTCTCCGAGCTGAGCCAGTAGGTACAGCACCTCCAGAGACGCCATGAGCAGCATGAGGTCAGGAAGAGTGAGCAGCAGCATCACCTCTCTGTACGAGTCCTGGTCCACGTACTCACAGATCAACACACCATTGTCCTCCACTTTGCTCAGGTTGCCCAGGATCTCCATGGCTAAGACAGGGAGAAACGGGGTTAGTTTACACATTCATTTACACTGGCAAAAGCCAAGGACACAGCAAGTAGTAACTGCTCATTACATAGTGATTAAAGATGCATGTTACAAAAATGATGACCTATGATGATGAAACAATAAGTAGTGCGAGTGCATATCAAAAAGTCTTTGACCTGGCGATAAAATAAAGCATGGCCCCAAGACTCACCTCTCATTTTCAGAAAGCGGTCTCTGGACATTAAGCATTTGGTGATAGTGTGAAAGATCAGGTGAGTCGTCCTGAAGTCTATGGGATCTAAACAGAGCTGCAGAAACAGAAAAGATGAGATTTGTTTTAATAAAAAAAAATATAATGTAGAGCACACAAACTTGTTTACGGTAATCTAATGATTAAATTGGATAAATAAATGAATTTAACAAGAGATAGGCATACTTTATACACCTGCATATTGACTGCTTTAGTCAGTTTGTGACAGAAGGGCATTAGTGCTGCACAGTTTTGGAAAATATCCAATTGCAATATTTAGGATTTGAGATTTAATCTTTAAAAATAAAGATGTGTGTTCAAATTGCACACTGAAATATGAACAAATACAAGAATCACCAGCATTTCAGAACATGCTTGAAGAAGTCTAAACAACAGGTGTTACACACAAGAAAACCCCACCAGGTCATTGAACCCACAGGTCATTAAAGACCCAGAGCTATACGATATATTGTTGCTTGCAAAGAATGTTCAAAAGTACCTGCAGTCTTTGTAGATTGCAATCATTCAAATTTATATTTCAATTCAGTTGTGATCAATTGTAAAGCTCTAAAGGGCATCCAATGTTAAACCTGTTATGCATCTGCAGTGAACTTACAATAGTCCAAGTGAAGACAAACTATAGAATTGGCCGTTTCAGACCATAGATAATTCACAAAAGCAGTAACCTACTTAAATCAAAGTCTCAACACGTCATATTAACAATATGCACCAAGGGCATACTGCCTAATAACATCAAAGCTTCAAACTGCTGCATCAAGGGCACTGTGCATTCATTATCTAAAAATATAGTCCACGTTCATTTATGGAGTGAATTTTCCCGACAATCTCCAAAATATATTGCACATTTGTCTCGTACATTTTAGGCTCATTAAGAATATCGGCTAATTTCTTTCCTCTTGGTTTTAATACAAGTCTAATGTATTCTCTAAAGCAGACGGCGCGGAGGTGACACATCACACCATCTGGCAGCACAGCGCATTTTATTAGTCAATGTTTCTGCAACGCTCAGAGGCAAACAGCTTTCGCTCCAAAACCAGGATTACACAGGTTTATACAAAATTTAAATGTTCCAACTAGTTATGACCAGCAGTCATTTGGATAACAAAAATTGACTGCTCGTTTGCATACAGGTAGTGAGTCTTAAATCACCATATCCTCATCTCAGCACACATCAAGTGAAACATCTGCCAAATCAATACACATTTGATTTGGCAGATTCTCCTTTTACATTTTAAGGAGGCAGTGGAACTTAAATGTTAGGAATAAAGTACAAAAAGACCAGTTTGCAGTTACAATACTAAAAAAAAAAATCATCTTTACATTACTTATTCTTCAATCCTTGCACATAAAACCTTTCATCACGGAGCATTTCCTTTATAGGTCAAGACTTGTCATCAGCACAAACACATACACAATATTTGTACCCATGTGCTTGACAAACATACTGGCAATAAGCCACTGTAGAATAACACACACCTCTGCAGCCACGTTGCCGAGAGTGTCAAGCCCCAGCTGCCTGAGGGAGATGAGGCTGCAGTGGGCGCACAGCAAAAGGAAGCGCAGGCACGTCCGGTTGGCAGCCAGGAGTTTGACGTTGCTCTCTTCGAAGGACAGGTTTCTGAGGATGACCGCCACCTGCAGAACTCTCTGGGACTCCATGTCACTGATGCCCGGGTTCCGCGGAGGGTGGAACAGAGACTGCCAGTGATCTGTGTCTTCTGGAGGAGACAGGGGCAGGGTCAGGTCATGGGAGAAAGTATAGCATTATTTAGTGGGGCAGCCTGGCTTTAAATTTACTGTAGAACCAAGAATAAAGTCAAGATGGAAGCTAAGATACAACTTATTAGGGTTGGTCCATATCATATCGGACACAGTAACACGGGTATAGTTTTTGGACACCGGTGTAAACTTTCATACCGCAGTAGATGAGATCATTTGCATGCACAGGTGATTTCAGAACTCTCAAACTCTCAAAGTCACTCAAAGCAACAGCATAAAAATGTATGTTGCTTTTGTCGCTCATATTTGCGAGGAAAGGGCTCAAGATTTGCTTCTTGGATGAACTCCGGCAAGTTGTAGCATTGCCTAGCTCACTAGCTAACTTTCTTAGCCTGGCGCTAACAACAACACGAAGAAAACCGCGTTGCAAACGCTAGTTTCTGTCCCAGTCTTGGACATGTTAGCATTAGCATTCTGCTACTTGCTTTACCACACTGATGCTAACCACAGCATTTTCCGCAGAGCGATTGATTTCTCCAGGTTTTGAGCTTCAAAATGAGCTGCAGCATGTCCATATTTACTGACGTTTAGTCAGTAAATCTTGTGTTTGCTTTTTTCCGACTGATATTTATTGTGATGTTTCTCAGTACCATTGAGACCTAAGAGGGTGTTGTTGAGCTCATATTGAAACTTTGACTCAATGGGAAGTCTATCATTCTCGGTTACGGAGATATCGGCAATATCGGCCGATAGCCGATATTGAACATTTCCCAAATATCGGCCAGATATATCGGTATAGATGGCCAAAATGACTTTGGCACCCCTGAGTGACAACATTGAAATACCTTTATAGTATGCAATCAGGCACAGTGCAAGTTCCAAGTCTAGCTTCTTCCCTCAAAGCTTATATCGAGCGCTTTTAAAAGATGAACCTCAGCACTGTTGAGCACTCTTAAGGATGAAACAAGCCAATTGACAAGCATTTATTTAACTGTTTGAGGGTTGCTATTTAGTCTCTTATCCATCACGTCCTTTTTACATTGTATGGTCTATCTAGAATTAGTAGGATTTACATACAGCACTTTGGTCAACTGTATCGTTTTTAAAGAGCTTCTTAAAATAAATGTCCCGATGAGCACTTTTTGAAAAACATCACTATGGAAAATCTACAGAGGGAAAAAAATGTCAAGTACTACCTAACTGGAGCCGAAACGGGCAATAAGGAATGGTTTATTTACTTAGTGAACTTGTCAAAGAGCAGTAGTTTCCACTCTTTACAAGAACAAGGGAGAACAATTCCTTTGTGTCTCATCGTTTACCGAGGGGTCAAAACTATACATCCCAAATCCATAATCGATCAATAGGACACTGCATTTATCCTAATTAACCACAGACGTCAACAGCACTCTCCACACAGCCTGAGCCGAGCCCGTCTTCAATGAAAAACATATCACAGTGCAGCTCAGCTTTGAACAGAGGCATTTGAAGCAAACAGCCTTCAGGGGCCGTCAGTAACTTTCACATCAAGAGCTTCACTGCAGACAAATCTTAAATGACAGATTGTTCAAAGTGCCTCATAACAGCGGCTGACATACACTATGCAGATAGCGGGATTTAATAGAGGAGAGCGATATAAATATGTAAAATTACACTGTACTCATCAAAAGGAGATTTTTAAGGTTACGGGTGTATTCAGATCTGCACTGTTTGGTCCACTTTAAACGGACCAGGGTTCGTTTTGAACGCTGGTCCGGACCTTTTATGCAGGTGTGAATACAAGAAACAAATCTTGGTGCGGATCAAAGAACTTGACCAAGACCCACTTTTTCAGGCGGTCTCGGTCCGCTCTGGTGCAGTTCGCTTCAGGTGTGAATATAAACCACTGTTGATCTGAAACAACTCCAGGATACATGCGACTTTTTGGGCTTAACAAGCCACCGTAGCAAGGCCCCGTGGGAAAAATTAGCCCTTTGCTGCTGCTAACGCTAATACTGGATGAATGCTACAAACAATGAGCCGTGGACAGCCCTGGAGCAACGAGGAGACACTGTGCCTCCTGGATATTTGGGCAGATGCGCACTAACCCAACTGCTAGAAAAGACACACAAAAACGCGTTCGTGTTCAGCATGTTTAGCGAGAAAATGGAGAGGGGCTTCGAGCGGTTTCCCCAAACAGCCGCGTCAAAGTGGAAAAAACTTTGCCAAACTTCAATGAAAGTACAAGTCACATTAAAGAAGAGTGGAGGAACGAGACCAACAGTTTGTCCCGTGGACATAATAAAAACAGCTCAGCAGACAACCCTTCATCCGCACAAAACACCTCTTCCTCCAGCTACTCCGGTGAAGCTGAGGTTGATGGTAAGTGGTTTAGTCTCTTACGTTTATTTTATTATCATAGTAAGCATCAAATATCCATATTTATTTTATTTGTTGTGGTCATTGCTGTCCAATGGGAGCATCGATCGTCACACACGTGTATGTGTTTACAAAATATAGTTCACTTGCAAAAAGTACAGTCTGAACTGCACCCAACAACAACAAAAAAAGTCAGCTTTTGGTCCGGAATATGCGGACCAATGGACTTTTCTGGTCTGAATACACCCTAAGATTTTAACACTAAAAATTGTATGTGTTGTCTCGGCAACCATCCGTGGAGTAGGGCATTCAATATAATCTATGAAATGTGGTTTTACCTTGTGCTTGACTGGTTTTGTCCCAAAGGAGCTCTCTGACTTCAGTGTCTTCAACCACCTCCTTCCAGAACTGCAGCACAAAAAGAAATAATAATTGTTTTCAATATAACAGTTTGTCATTGAAACTATGGCGGCATGGTTTTAGGAAAAAATCCAGTCTGATTGTAATTGGATTCACAATTTTTTATACAAAGTGTCTATGCATTTCAGAGCATATTTGTCTAAGTCTAAGCTACACGATTTTATACTGTACATGGTAAGGCCACACAGAGGTTGGATGTTAGTTCTTTGCAAAGAAAGTTGTTCTGTCTCAATGATTGAACACAGCGAGCTTTACAATACTGTATTAATCTGCTGCGGTGGTTTTCAAAAAAGGACTTAAAATGCTGAAATATAATGAAAACTTGTATGTTTATCCCAAAAATATGACTACAAATATTGCATATCAATATTGAACTAATGCCATTCCAGTTGGACCTGCACGGTAATAAATGTGATCTGTGTCTCCTCCATTTTAAGAGGGGCAGGATAGAGGATGACAGTGGCGCAGTTAGAAGAGCGGCGGGGGCGTCTTGTGACCGGAGGGTGGGCGGTTTGAGTCCAGCTTCACCCGCCCTGCCTCCAGTGTCTGAATGAGAGTGTGAACGGGTGAGTGGTTTCTTGATGTAAAGCGCTTTGAGTGCATAATGAAGGTAGGTTTCTTGATGTAAAATGAAGGTAGAAAAGCGCTATATAAATGTGACCATTTACCATTTTGTAGATTTTTTGTGTGTGTGGAAAAAGAGCATTTTGCCGACGAGTCCAGTTTATACAATACAAAAGTCATGCTAAAGCAGATTTACCCTGACAAAGTCCCGGGAGGTTTTCGCCTTCCAGTCGGTCCCAAAAACCCCAGAAAAGCTGCCGAGCGCTGAAAACACACAATAAGACCATACATTCGCATAGTTTACACACACTCCAAATACATATTCATATGAACATGGTTCTTTACTTTGATTTTCCTAAAAGTCCTGAAAATTATGGCCACACAATTAACAATTCCCATAACTAAATCCTATCCAAGGCCTTTTGAAATATATAGCGCTTTGAGAAACTTGGTAACACAGGCTTGTGAGGCATTATACAAGCATACAACCATTATCATCAATATTAATAATAATATTGTTATTGTTAATAAACTAAACCAGCTTATTTACATCTTCGCTATCTAAGCTGGTATTTCATCTGTTTCGGAGTATGGTGATCTTACAGTCATCAAAAACCCCGGTGTGGGCGAGCAGTAGCGTGACCAGTTTGGGGTCCTTGTCCAGCTGCATGGCGTGCTTGCTCTCGTTGGAAAGCAGAGTGCAAACGTTGACCGCAAAGTCCACTTCATTTGGGAGCCCCGACAGGAGAGACAGCACCAGTTTGTTGTAGTCGCACGGCGGGGCGAAGTCTGTGGAGAGGCCGTAGCTTTGGCGCAGATAGTCTGGGAGAGGAAAGAAAAGAACACCGTGTTATAACGCCTTTGAGGTCAATGAAAAGAACTTTAGCCACCAAAATAATCACTCATTGTACACACGGTCACAGCTGAACATTAACATACAGAACAACAGAGAAAATAACAGATTGCAACACTGGCTGCTAACATAATAGATGAGCGTCCCACACCTGAATACTGCCCATGACCCATTTGGCCCTTTGCATCAGTGCATCCTTATTCCCTCTGGAACTGAATACATCAAATTTGAGCCTACTGTTTAGAGATATAGGACACCGAGCTGTCTCAATGAGAAACATCAGAGTCCCGCATAACTTTCAATAGCAATTGTGATTGGCTTTTTAAAATTAAAAGACCACTCATCCCAAAATGGACAAATAATCAGGCATTAAATTATATTACTCAGCGACTCAGGTTGTCCAAATCTAGCATTTCCCGCTTTCAACTACAGTAGGGCTGCGTGTTGCTAGGTAGGCAAAAAAAAGAAAAAAAAAAAGAAAAAAAAAGAATGCAGAAACAAATAAAAAAGTCCAACCCATTTGATTTCTAAGTAGTATGAAAAATATTGATTCCAATAAATGATGCTGCCCTAGTGGGGTTGATCACAGAGAAAAGCTGTGTGAAAAGGTAATTAACAAAAAATATATACATCAAAAGGAGAGGCGCTAATAGATCGTTTTAGGATTGTACAGACCAACTGTGAAATGATAAACCAGTGACTGCCAAAACAACAGACTATGTCCCCCCGCCGCAGCCTGCAACCGATAAAAAATAAATAAATAAATCGAATGCTTAAAGTACTTTCGTATTGTGTTAGTCATAAGATATACCATGCTATCCATTTCAAGACCAAACTGGGGCAGTTTTTTTTTTTTTTAAAGCAAGGGAATGTTGATCACAGCAGATTTGATAGTTTGTTGCTGGAAGTTTGTCGTAAGGGGGAAAAAAAGGTACAAAGCAATTTTCACCATAAGAAATGTGTTATGTGCAAAATTCGGTCCAATTATAGTTTCCTTTTAACTCCCCAAAAGAAAGATTAAAGTTTCACATCAACTAAGTTTGGATACTTTAGTAATATTAGTTTGCGTAATAACATTTGCAATAATTAGGCCATCGGCTAGCTCACAGAAAGTGCTTAGAAACTGACTTTTGTTCTCCAAATATTTCAAAAAGTATAAAGGCTACAGACTTCAAATTTTACAATAATAAAGACGATACTAAAAATATGTGGAAAAATAAGGTGGATAGGAGTGCTAGTTTTTAAGAAATAACTTTTGAAAATTTGCCTTTTTTTGATTGACCTATTGAAACAAGCACACTATGGGACCTACTATTTCCACATATAACATTTTCACATTAGATTTTATGAACATAAATAAATTGCTCCAGATAAATTTCAAACATTTTTATTTTTTGTGATTTTGGGGTTTATAGGCGTCGGATGCAGATCAAGTGTCTTGGCATATGGACGAAAGCTTCACTTCAGTCTTGCCTGTTAGACCTTGCAATTCATTTAATGCAAGACCTTCTAATGCAGTGGTTCCCAATCTTTTTTCTTGAAGCCCCTCCTGCGCATGCTGTAGTCCTCTGTCCAATAAAAAAATAACAATAATCAAAACATGAAAATATTTACCAATAATCTAATTTCAGAAAATGTGTTAAACACCTGTACTCCGTTCTCCGTCATGATAATTAACCATTTCATTTGTGCAAATTAATGACCTGACAAAGCTTTGGTGTCCCAGGAGCCCCCGGTGGGAAGGCCCGCCCCCCAGGTTGGGAACCACTGTTCTAATGCACCCTCTAGCCAGGCACGGAGGCTGAAAAGTTCTTGTAGTTATGGTCCTGTGAAGACTCTTTCTGATGTAGAGTGTAACTCCTGAACTACAGTCCTTGTTCCAAGTGTTTCAGCGAAATAAGTTCACTATTATTTCTCAGATTAGACGGTGACAGGTGATTGGAGGTAAATGAGCTTGAATCCTTGACGTAAGACGGTCGGACCTGAAATGAAAAAGCACCGTTAAGTTTCATTTACAACTAGTTCATTGTATGTTGGTGGTAAATACTTCATATTCCAATTTGTTTTACATTTTTATGACATTGCATGTACAGCTTTGGGGCCCATATGAGTAGATTATTAATTAAAAAATAAAGTCTAGTATCTGGGATGATAATGGATGATTGTGGAACTGTGGAAGATGTTATAGTTGTGCCTTTTCTGAATCCACATCCTCCTTCCTTTTCCTACGCACCAACACTTGAAATGCGCGTTCCCTCGAAGGAACATTCCTAAACAGACCACGCAGCAGGAGAAGTGGCTTATAAGCATCGATGCAGACTCACAGGTGTGTGTTACACCAGAGAGCAGCAGAAGAGTACAATTTTACAGTCATATAGATATTTGTTAATGAAAAAGAAAGCAGAAATGAGACCCAATATAATTTCATTGGCAAATTTGAAGAGGCTAAAATATAATCTAAATATGAAAAATCTGAAACTAAGTGGAAATTTCCAGTTCAAAGTATTGTATTGTGATTGTTGTAACATTAGTGGACAGTGATGTCACTGTAAAGGGACGTGTCCGTTCTGTGGGATGAGGGAAAGTCCGTCTGAAAGCCACAGCTCCAAGTCTCTACTGAAGGACCTTCAGTAGGAGCCTGTACTAAGGAATTAGCGGAAGTGGGAAGCAAAAGGAAGGAGGAAGCAGTTTCGGAAAGGGCCTCAGTCAGATGCCACAGACAATTTTTTTTCTATAAAAAAAATAAATAAAATCTTACTTCTCTGACATTCATTCAGGCCAACTCAATAAATCTCTGTACATCTGAATACTTGACTTGATTATAAGACGGTGATAAACAGAAACATACCTGTAATCTGAGGCGTCTGGCATCTCTGCAGTTTTACTTTACTTCTCTTTAGAAGAGTGCTCAACAGAGTCAGAGTTCTCTGTTGTCCAAAGTCCTTTAGAGAATAACTGAAGATCTTGTATGTAGCCACAAACGGCAGGTTCTCCCACTGTAAAAATACAAACAAAGCACATTGTAAGTTTTTAACAAAAAGTACACAGTCAAGAATCAAAGCAATATCTGAGAAGCCAAAAGGACAGAAACTGAGAATTTAGAGCTTAGATTAATACAATATTTATTAGCATTTTCAGTCCGATAGTCTTCAAAATGTGTTAAGAATATTGCTACAAAAAAGACCTCTAGATAAGTGTTGGATAGCAGTTTGCAATGTGAATCCAGTTGTTCCGAGCCCTGGAGGATTCATTCTGATTTTTTCATGAATACATACCTCACTCTTTCATGTTGCGTCTTTAAATGAAGCGAGTCTATGCTTTACAGCACCAGGCCTCCACCACATTATCGTTTCATAGTAGTTGTAGTTGTCCTAGAAATGAAATAAGCAGACTCAACAGAAATAAAATAACTACAGTAGTAGGCCTATGTATCATGTAAAAGTAACTGTACTGATATTCTCCATTTTATGGATCATGGACTTCTGAGTGAAATAAGAGACTGAAAAGGCCAGTGATCAA
The DNA here is from genome assembly GCA_021464625.1 of Proterorhinus semilunaris. Lineage (NCBI taxonomy): Eukaryota > Metazoa > Chordata > Actinopteri > Gobiiformes > Gobiidae > Proterorhinus > Proterorhinus semilunaris. The sequence continues at coordinate 14,050,356 of CM038343.1, forward strand.
CTCACACCGAAGATACTTATTCCACCAATAATAAAATATAAACCACAGACTGTAATAAAAATAACAGCCGTTCACCAGCGGCGCTCTTATATTTACTGTTATGATTGATTTGTGCTTTATTATAGCAACGACATTTGATAACTTTTGATACATATAAATGTCTTCATGCTTAAACCCATTGTTGGTGTGGCTAACTGGTTAGTTTGTTAAACTAAGTTAGTTTGACATCATCATTCCTAAAGCAAATCTGACAAATGGGAACTACCCCAGAATCAGAACAAACTACGAATTTTCTTCGAGTCAAACGTGCAACATGACACAAAAACACTGTAAGCACAACACGTGTGTAGCTCCCTCTCTGAGCTTTATCATTATTTGTATTGACATTTGGCTACACAATAAATAAGAATGTACTCACGAGTAGGACAACCACCTGGCTGCCATTTTAGGAGTCATTGCTTGGCAAAGATCTGTCGATGTCTTTGAGGAGTTTGCGGGAAGTTTCCAGTTCATTGTACTCGCTATCCAGGGATTATAACAGGTCTATGGGCGATATCCACTCATTTGCGATCTTCGTGAATGTTGGCTACGCTGCTCGAGTCGTTCTCGCTGCAGAAATCTAAAGTTTACCTTCAGAAAGCAGGATTGTCATTACAATAGTTGCCAACAGCTGCACTGTCTGTGAAGGCTCTCGTCTAGGCTGCGCCTTTAACTTCCGGGTTCCGGTGTAAACGCGATCTGCCGATTGGTCAGAATGAGGTCAGGTGATCCTAAAATCATACGCACCAGAAGAAAATAGTTCCCATTTCACGCTCAAATTTCTCAAAAACTGCAGGGTTTCTGCGTGTGGAAACTTTATTTGACCCCTTTGGTTTTTTATAGTTTCAGAATATGTAAAGAAATTGTATTTCTGATTTCCTGGAATGAAACTTCACGCTAGAAAAGCTAGCCAATGGCCTAAATATCTAAGTGAAATAATGTCTAAACCCATCAGCCGGAGAAGAAGAAACAGCCAGAGTGAACAGGATTTCTAAGACCTGCATGAATTAAGTGAAATACTACGTTAGGTATGTTTTTGATGTGAACGACGTTATTTATGCAACACTTTGATTTTGCTGTGATACTACAGTTTTAAGCACTTGGACCAAACACTGTCACACAAATAAATTACTTTTAATTAGGTTGAATAATATGTAGTATGTAAAATAAAGGTTAAAAGTTTTTTTTTAATCAAGATGTTATTTTTGTGCAATATATCAATTATCGCAGTATCGGCGTATCGTGAGATAATCGTTATTTTAAGCCATGTATCGCGTATTGTATCAAATCGTGAGGTACCCAGAGGTTCCTACCCCTAGTAGTGACTCAGCAGCTGAATGAGTGGTCAGCATGGCGCCGTTACTCTCCATCACAGTGCTCTCTAGGACGCTCCAGGACCAATTGTTTGGAAGGTTTCCGCTGCTGACTGACGCTCTCACCAGAAAACCTACAAAACAAGTGATCCTGGAGCGTTGTAGAGACCACTGTGATCGAAAGTGAAGGCGCCATGCTCATAAGAAGGTTACCAATTCAAACAAAAGCATTCATTGAACTCGACTGAGAATATAAAAGCTTCCATTGAATTGCTGTTTCTACACTTTGCTGTGGGTTGGAAGGCAACATAATAATGGTTCCACACACTTCGTAGCCTTGGATCAAATAAATCTTTGCTCAGCACAAATGGAATGAAATGAGACACAGAGTCCAAAAGGTCCTGTGGAAAAGGTAGTGGTTTATAAAGGCTTGTGTGAGAACAACTGTAATATGTTTTTACTGAAAATGGTCAGAAAATGACTTAACGGTTGCAACATCAGGTGCGACTGTGTACTGCACTAAAATGTATAGGTGTTCAGTTTAGTTTTGGATAGACCAAACACAGCAGATGAAAAACAGAGGCAAGTAATTAAACAAAACATAATACACAGAGCAAGTCAGTGCTGCAGCGTGTACCTGAAACCACGTGTTGCTGGTAGTTATAGGAGCTTGGGATTGCACCGAGTGGAAGGGCGTTTTTGGGATTCCCCGGCTGTGATTCATCGTCGTCTTCGCCAAAATGATGGACCTTCTCATATTTTTCCAAATATCTGCAAAACAAAAAAAATCAGGCACACAATCGGTCAGTCAGTGAGTGGGCTCATGATTACCTCTGAGCGGAGCGTAGTGCCAACAAATGGATGTTTTTATAAAAAGGCAGTAGTTTACAGCAGAGTGAGATCATGCCATTGATGATTTTGTAACGCGATTAAAATCAGTTGGTTTTCAGGTTTAGGTTACACCCAGATTAGCCATGATTTAGCCCACTTAAGATCAATTTAAGCCCCCTTTGAACAACTAACATTATCCGTTTGGTGTAAGAGTATAATACGTAAAATGTAATGTATCAACTTTGTGCTGTTCTAGAAACTCTATAGAGCTGGTTTATACAATAAGCTTTGGAAAGTCCACCTTTTGTACAATAATGTCCTCCAGTAAACAACTGAAACGCCACTTGTAGGGGAACCGTATTCATTCAACTCTAACAAGAACATAGACGTCTAATTTGAACTATTTATGTAGCACATTTAAGCATAGAGCCAATAGTCAAGAAAAACAACTCTCAAATTCTGCACTATTGTCACTTGAAGATTTTTTTTTCCCCCAGCCTGATAAAACTGGGCCAGACTAAACAAATGCAGGTCGGACTGAACCTCCTCGCACTCCCTCACGCCGACGGGGCGAGCCCTGAGCTGTGAGTCATTTGCACGCCGTTTTCTGAATGAGGATCCACTGACGACGAGGTAATCCCCGCTCTGCTGCTACTGCCTGGGACAACCTCTGTCATCAGCCACCCGCGCTAAAAATACTCCACCAACTGCTTCGCACTGTATAGAGAAGAGACGAGGGGTGGCCGCGAGAATGTGTCGCAGGATATGTCAGAAACCGACGGAAATCACAACGTCAGCAAGACTGCAAAAAAAAAACATAACACAACAAGTGTTATAGTCTCGCTGCGCTTTACTGTGTGAAATGAGCGGATGTGAAATGTAGTTCCTATGTCTATCTTACTATATTTTATTTTACTTTTTATTTTGTATCTTATTAATATTCCGTATGCATGCCCCCTAAAGCCTTATAGTTTAAAGTTTTATAGCTTAATTTGATCTAAATTCTGTGTTATACGTTTTATGTTGCATGTCCGCATCAAGAAAAATTCCTACCTGTTCTCAATCAATGGCGAATAAAATCTATTCTGATTCTATGGAGAACAAGACAAATTGCGGGCGTATTTTACAAGACCATTTCAACACGATATGTTTAAATTTTTATTAATTTTAAGTGTAAGCAACTATTTATTTATTATTATTTTTATTTATTTTTACAAAAGACCCACCTTAAATCGAGTGCATTTTCTCCAGCTCAGCTTGACTTTTTTTGTTGTGTTGTCGCCGCGTTTGTGTCACATTTCAGTTTTTTTTTTGTCTTGTTTTTTGTAATTTTGTCTTGTTGTGTGGGTTTTTTTTGTCTTAAATTTACTTAAAAACACTGCATCAGGACCAAAACAAGGGTAAAATTCAACTAAATTAGGACATGTTCAACTAAAACTGAACTTTTACACATTTATAAGTTCATTGCAATGTTTGTTTTGGCTGAATAAAAAAAAAAGTTTATCTCAGTCAGATGAAGACTTCAATGATGTCACGATATATATTGTGGCTTTTGGCGATACGGATATTGCGTCACCTAATATCGCGATACAGTTAATATTTTTTCCCGATACATTGTGCAGCCCTAGTTCACAGCTGGCACATTTTAATCGTTGCATTTGTTAAACCGCAGACAGCAATTATTCAGGGGATGTAAACTAAAACCCATCTCCATAAGGATTTATCATGTGTAACAATTTTCTGTCAGATTAAATAAAAGTAAGAAAATGCCCCTGCGACGACATACTAAAAAAGGTATCCTTATCAACACAGCACTACAACTTAAAAGTTAGAACGACAAGAAGACAACTCCATATATCAAAAAACAATTTCAATTTACAGTTGACAAATGAAGATAAACTGCACAGCTATAGCCAAAGAGTGCAGCTGTGTGGTGGTGTATCCCCCCCCCCCCATCCCCACAGCTGCACTTCCTCATTTTCATATAGCCTCGACAAAACCACCAGCCGCCGCCTCCTCCTCCTCCCGTTCTGGGGCAGCCGACGACACGCGCGCAAATAAAAGCGAACCACAACAGGCTTCCCCTGCTCCATATGTTACAACAAGTGCACAGGGGGAGAGAGAGCGGGAAGGGGGGAGGAAGCAAGAGAGGCGGGCAGCGCGAGCGAGACAGAGGGAGGATGGGTAAGAGACACAGCTGCAAACGGCCAAACTCGTGACACGTGTGGAGGTCGGATACACAAGACTCTCACACACACAAGACTCGGAGCACATGGGAAGAAATTAGACTTTGCAGAGAGAGAGAGAGAGAGAGAGAAAGAGGGGCCTTATCTTTTTTTTTTTTTCTTTTTACTTCAAAAGTCGTAATAAAAAATCCATATCCTAATCCAACTTCATCTCTCAAACTCTCAGGGTGCGTTGTCGTTTTTCGGTTCGCTTCAAAAACGGACCCTGCTGCACCTCCAGGGGAAGCGTTGCGTGGTAATATAATAATCTGCAGGAGAGATGGCCCATAATGTAGCCTTAGGTTTTCTATGTTCAATGTCATTTGATATTATGGTTATTTAAACATGGATTGGAAAACGCAAAGTGTTTGGAAGCTTTAGGGTGGCCGAAATTATGTAGCGATGCACCCAATACAAAATGAGTACTTTATGAGTATAGTTTAGGAAGAACTGTCCTGGGCCATGCCTTATTCATTTGTCTCTTGTACCCGGACTGTGGGTGATCGTTGCCCCCTGCTGGACGAGGACAAGCACATGGAAGTCCTCCTGCTGTTCACTGACAAAGCCAGGGGTAAGTGTTAGTGCGGTTTAACAGAGCAACCGCCACCACTGACATGGCGCTAGTTATTGGCACCCACTGGTACTAAAAACTTTTGGTCACTGCCCAAATGCTACCAGACTTTCTGCCTTTTAAAAACATGTTTCATTGTGGCGGTGTATCCGACTCGTGTATGAGCATGCTTCCCTGCCAAGATTTGAGCGTGGTTTCTCCTTGTATTTGTTTTTTTAAATTTGCAACACAAAGGTTCAAACCTACCAGCTGCCTGGGGATTTGGGAAATTCAAGTGGAAAGATGGTAAACATTTCTAACGTACAATTGTTTAGTAATCTATTAGGTGACACCTTTGGGAGGAAGATGGATCCACTGACCAATGGACCTACAGGAAGAAGGTCGTGAGGTCAGAAAGCCTCCCAAGCAACGCATAAAGTTACTTAGGATTTGGTAATTTCGATAGCTGCAAGTTACTGTGCAGAAAGACACAAGTCCAGTGACCTTAACGTGACCCACTGAAAGTACATGGAGAATAATAATTACCTGATACTCAGTACAGTGGAGCCATGCCAGGGACTTTTACTCATTACTTGACGTACAGAGACAGAGGGAAAGGTCAGAGGAATGCCATGTACAATTCATAATACCACACTCATTCTCCCCTGAACACGAGTGCTGAAACAGGATTTTGTTCTCTAATAGGATGATGTCGTGAATAAGCAACGATTCGCAACAGGTTTGGGTTGCCAGATGTTTGCAGCAGAATCATGATCGCAATTGTAATAATATCATGCAGCAACGGTTGGACTTATTCCAATAAAACTATGCAATTATTTAATATTTTTGGCAAAATGACTCACCCCAGTACCTAATATAGGTATTTGTCAAGCGAGTGTGGATATTTATTTCTCATGTTTGTGCGTAGTAGTCAACGCGAGACAATTAGTGGAAATGAAAAACATTATCATTATATGTTAAAGGCAACTCCATGAGCTTATCTTACAAACTACACTACAAGCGCTGGTCCATGTTTCCATTATAGCCATCAAGCCAAACCATTTCGGCCCACATTTGCCACGGCCTGAGTGTTTCTTCAATTTACTTCCCCATTGTTACCGTCTTTCATGGAAAAAACATCGTTTTAGCATTTCTATCAAACGCTACAAAAACAGTACCACACGAGTGTAGCCCACGCAGCGACAGGCCGGGGCTGATCTGAGGGAGGGAGATTAGGCGATCAGCAGTGGCCAATGCTCCTCTCAGACTGGTTACGTTACACATAAAATCACTTCTAATGGACTCGAATAATTGCACTTAAGGCATTATTTACTAAATACATTTGCGCAAAAGCTATAGGGGATACAGTGACAAGCTTGTACCATGTGTCAAAAAGGTAGCATTAGTTCAAGCGTAATAAAGAAGTTGTTGTTTTCCTCCCCATTTTAGTTTCTCATGTCTGATTGTAGGTACTGTTTTTCCGTTTACCCTCAGTGGTTTTAGGCATAAAGTAAAATGTGTCCGAAATGAAATGGTTTGATAAATGTACAACGGGACAGTGGTGGATCGTGGATAGATGAAGGCTGCAGCTGGAGGCCAAAAGGAAGAGCAAAAAATGAGGAGATTTATGGATACAAGAGCAAAGTCTTTTAGGTTCAAATGGGTGAAACAGACTTCAGGGCACTCCGCTGTTAGTCAAATAGAATGGCTAACGGTGTGCTTTGGCCTAGCGTGGGCTTCCTCGACGTGCAAACCAGGAGATTTATGGATGTAGTGTGAAATACGAGATGAAATTAACTGGTGACTGTGAAATAAGATGATGTAACCTTGTACTCGATTATCAGTCGCTCGCTCTCAAAATAAATAAATACATTTTGAAAGGCTTGCGCTGATGGGTTGAGCTCAAATCCACTGTTGGATCAGAACCAATTGTGTTTAAGTGGGCACTGGGCAGGTTGTACCTTTGAGGGCAACAATAAGCACTTTTATAGATACCAATTAACAAGAAAAACACAGGGACTTGATTTGCAAACAAATGTATATACTGTACATCTTGCTTCACCACTGTTCTGTTTGCTGTGGTTGGCTAAAGACGAGGTGTTTGAGCCAGAGTTTCAAAACGCAGCTAATCAGCAGCAAACGTCCCAATAAAAATCTGTTTCCTTCTCAAACGATTTAGACTTGAGCCTTATCAATATGGCTTTTGACAGGTTTAGGATGATGCTGAGGACAACAAGAGCAGAGAAACCTTGAAATAATAGCCAAAAGGACAAATAGGTTAACTATTAGTTTACCCAAACAAACTGGGTTAGTTAAGAACTCAAGTTGGCTCGATTATTGCCCCAGCAAACAGACCTTTACTGTTTGCCAGCAGCAAAATTACGAGGACAGGGAGTCATTTTACCAAGATCCGATACGTAGTGAGACACTCGGGCTGATCGGATACGTGTCAGAAGTTTATAAACTAAATGCCATCTGACATTTATTGAAGTGTTAAGCAGAGGTTGAAGATATATCAGACGGATATTTGGGGATTTTACAATATAAGCTATTGGCCAATCTAGCACCGATATCTCCGGGACCTACAGTCATAGAGACATCCTGTTTTTTGCATTGGAAAGAGCCAAGTCAGGGCTTTAAAATCGAGTCATCCTAGGCCTCAGGGGAACAGAAACATCGCAATGAAAATTGGTTAACTACAAGTTTGACTGAAGTTAGTTTCACTAACCTAAGTGAATATGGACATGCTGCAGGTCATTTTGAAGCTCAGGACAATTGCTAAGTTAGTTTTAGCCTCTGTAATTGTATTTTTGATCGCTGCGCAAAATGCTACGACTAGCAACAGTATGCTAATGCTAATGGGAGCATGCTAATGGAAACTAATCAAAGCTAGGACAGAAACCGATGAATTCAACCAAAGTAATACACATTTACCTCTGCCGAGGGCTGTTTCATAAAGCTGGCTTACTCTGCAAGCTAGGCTTTTTTGGCCAAGTCTGGCTTATTTTGTTGTCTTTTCAATTTCATAAACCAGGCTCACTCGGAGTCTGGCTCAGTTACTATGGAAATATAGTCAAAGAACTTAGGTAGACTGAGCACAAGCTATGTTTCTTCTTCGTGAAATCCAACACAAATGGGCATTGTGAATGACACAAGCAGGGTATTAGCGCCATCTGGCCAAAATGTATGTTGGCCTCAAAAATTTGAAAAAGAAAACAAAATCAATTACTTATAAATATACACCAACATTGTCTTTGTCTCTCATCTGTGAATTACAAAGTTGTGCGACACATTATTGACATGCGTCATCAAAAAGCTTGTCCAATTAAAAGGAACCTTAGTTTTAGTCTTTATTGAAGGGACAGTGCACAGAGACATTAAGCTCAAAGACAGATATGTTCTGCACCAGATTATAGTCTTAGCCCACAGGACCCCCCCTCATGACCTGTGTCAACACTGTTCCCTTTTTTTTTCCATCATGTGTTTAAATTCCTGGGAAAAAAGAAAAGTGTTTAAATTCATAGGCGCCGATTTATGTTCTTCCCAGTGGGTGCCCAGTAGCCGGTAGACTCACTGCTGTACCAGCGGGTGAGGTCTGGTCACCGCTGCGTCGATTCCATTTCCCACAGCGGTACATACGCAAGCAAACAGGAAGTGGAGTAAACCAATCAGCGAAGGGCGGGCGTCTGCCGTTGATGTGGTGTTTTTAGTATTTGCGCAGGATTATGAATCATGAGACTCCCCTACTGTCGATGTGTTTTTGTTCATTTACAGTCAATTGGAGACACGCTCTCTCTCTCTCCCTCGTGGGCCGTTCGTAGATTGGTATTAAGGGACTTCCGCGTCCCGTGAGTGACGCTGCTCGTGAACAACACGTGATGCAAATAAATGAATCGGATTGCACGGGAACGGTTTGATTTTGTGGATACCGCCAACGGGGGCAGGTTGTTGAGACTGATCCCCCCTGTATAAAAAAAATATAGAGGGGAATCATTCTGGTCTCACCAGGCTAGGTGCCCAGTCCAAAAAAAATAAAAAATAAAAAGTCTTTGAGGCTGGGATCGAAGTAGCGGCTTCGTGGATGGGAGCCCTGCGCTCTACCTATAGAGCCAACGTAGTGGAACAAAGTTGGCGTCCTGTGACGTATGCTGCGCGTTCACGCTTGGTCATGATTTCTCGATGAACTCTGATCGTTAGTGTGGTCTGCTTATGTACCAGCAAGTGCTAATTAGTTGAACCTGTCTTGAACTAGTGAGATTAGCCATGCTCAGTGTCTCTTTAGTGAAACCCAGTAATCGCAGCTTGAATTGTTGTGCCTAACATAAGACAGGATTTGGAGCCTAAGCCTAGCTTTACGGAGCGAGTTTTATGAAAAGTATTTGAAAGTATTTGTTTTTACAGGATTATAGACCAGACATTTGGAAAAATCAGCCAAAACTATCGGCAGAGCATATCAGCATCAGCCTTAGCAAACCCTTATCAACCTCTAGTGTTAAGATTGTAAAGTGCAACAGAATAAACACAAAATGTAAAAATGTGCAGTTACTGGAAAACAAGTGCTTGAAAAAAATGCCTTCAAAACAAGTATTGAAATTTAAAGTGGAAAACATTTGCGCTGCTGCGGGTCCCAAAAGTGTGTATACAAAAACTTGTATACGAAGGGTGCTCTTCCAAGAAGTCGGCAATAAAGAAAATCAGAAGGGTGACTGGCTGGTATCCGAGGCACTCCGTGGTATCAAAAGTTAAAAGTCCTTTATTATAACATGGACAAAGGCTTTAAAAAACATGCCTTCATCAATACTACAATTTTGTAGTATTGAAATTATTGCGATGCGTGATAATCTTTTGTCCCAGGCCCTAACAATTAACAATATTTCTTGTCTTTGCGACTGTCGAGGGCACACTCATTTTCTAACTTTATTCATGGACAGTGACGCAGCTCCTGCTTCACAGCTAGAAGGTCCTGGGTTCGATTCCCACCAGGACGGGGCCTTTCTGTGTGGAGTTTTCTTGTTCTCCTCGTGTCTGCATAGGTTTTCTCCAGTTACTTTGGTTTCCCCAACATGTACAATAGGCCAGGATGATGTGTTTGAGAGAGCGTGTCGGGGACTGCGGATGGAAATTAGCCCATCCGCATTCCGGTGTAGCGTGTTTACAGGCATGAGACCCATGTGCGTTCATCAACATGCTCTGTCCCAACCTAATAAATACACATGTTTAGGATTTCAGGGCATTTGGAATACTGTATATGCTGGAACAGAACAATGTCAAAGTAGCAAAATACTTCTTTTTTTTTTACTTGAATGCGATTCAATTTCCATAACAAAAACTGCACTAGATGATGTGGGAAAAACTGCACTAGATGATGTGGGAAAAACTGCACTAGATGATGTGGGTATTGTAGTATTGTTCCTAAACCAAAATGTACAACTTTCAGCGGAACATTTAAATTGTGAGATTAGAATTGAAAACCTTTTTGTTCGTGTATTAATGAACCACACGAGTGTATTAAAAAGTAGAAAGTAGGAAAACGGTGCTTAAAATTCCCATGTGACTGTCCAAGGTTCACTCAAATTCTAGTGGCAAAATGATGGTGAGGTGTAAGGACTAAACATGGGCTGAGAAGTTGCACTAAATTAACACAATCAAGAGCTGTGCGGAAAACGGGCGTTGAGCTTCTAAGGCCGTTACGCGCGGCTCACATTAACCTCGCAACCAGCACTACCTCAGAGCAAAACACAGGACAATACAAGCAGGAGAAAGAGCTGTGAAGCCTATTTTAACCTAAAACCCCTGATCATCCAAGTAAATCCTTTGTAGTTATACGTTCTCCATGTGTCTGAGGCGGGTTGCTCTGGGTACCCCCCATTTGACCCGCTGACCCAATGTACAATAGCGGACAGATACTTGCTGCACAGTATCCCCAAATTATTGTTATTGCCGAGGGAACATCCACAGCGTCACAAAATCACTGAGGTCTTCCAGCACACTGAGATAATACATTTCTTGCTAAACAACAACTGCAAAAGTTCTGTGTTGTTCACATTTTCTTAATTTACTTCCATTTTAGCCTACATTGTTTACATCCTGGCAGTATCTAAAATCTATTTTTGACACAACGCTCACGATTTGTTAAATTCTAAAAAGGAAATCACAGTGCTGAAATGGTTTCGTAACATATCGCAGTAGTCAAAACTGTTATTGAATATAATTTGCTATTTTTATTCATATCCTGCAGCTCTAAACAAGTGCCTGGCACAGGGCCAGCATACTGCACGTCGCAGATCACTCCTGGCAGGTGGCGTGTCAGGAAATCACCAAATACTTTAGAACAGGTAAAACTGAAAAGGGTGGGGGGCTTTTCACCATGTTACAATATTGTTGAAGCTAGTGCATCTTTGAGGAATTTTTGGATCTTCACTGGCTATTTGTAGCATTGCGGCGGCCTCACCTAAACAACTCCTCCCGAGGTTCTACGTGTCCAGGAAACGCTTTCTTCATGGTTCGATATTTTGCTACTGCCAAGCTACTGTTGCTCAGAGGACTAGGTTATTTTGTTTCAGTTGCTTTAGATCAATATTGCATTTCCTAACCAACACTTTAAAATTAGAGCTGGTAAACACAATCCCTACTTTGGTCATTCTCAATCATCACCGTGAGACTTTATAAATCGACAGGTTTACAGTTTTGACGAGACAACGGAAGATTCGCGTGTATTAACGAGTCTGGAGGAAAGCATTTGTCGTTTGAGCTGAGGTTTGTGTAAAAGATCTGTCTAAGTTCATGTGTTATTATGAAAAATGAATAACGAGATCGATCAATGTGAAATTTATGCAAATCATGCTGCGAATCTCCATCCACTAAACAAACATTTTGATGGTCAAGTTTCCATACATCGTCACTCGCATCATGTACATTTTGAAATGCAGGAGGAAAAGTCACAAGAAAGTCCAAGTAAGCGCCATTAACTCTGTTCGACACTTCACATAGTTCTGTGCAAATGCTAAAAGATCATATGTGAACTGTGTGAACTGCTTGGCTCATTACTTATATTACTTATATTTATAAACTTCCTTGATTTCTAGCAGTTAAACACTCACCTTTGTTCTATTTTGGTTCAATCCCTTAGGTGAACTAAAAACACAAATCTCTCAATATCAAACCCGAGTGGGAGAGGCGCTGCTAAACTTTTGACCTCCCCACAGTATGTCATGCTCAAATTCACAAGTCGACATCTCCAGAGCACGCCAATATTTGAGGTCAAGCCAATTTTAAATCTTTAAATGGGAGTCACGAGCGGAAACTGTAGAGGCGTGCAGTAACCCAATTTGCGCCCTGAGAGGATACCTGTGCATGTGATAAAAACAGTAATAGAAATAGAGCCCCGAGTTTGATTCTTTTGCAATCTATTTGAAATCGCAATTTGGATGGCTTAACCAACTGCGAATGTTGCAAATACTTGCGCAAGACGCAGAGTCCGCCATGTTTAAAAAAATAAAAACTACCACAACAACAGTTATAACCACTGGTTTAGACCTCTACACTCCAGCGTCGTCGTCTTATGGGGGCACAGGAGTTGTGCGTTTGAACAGCAGAAGGCAGTGCAGACCAAACTGAATTCTTTGTGCTGAAAAATACAGATCACTATGTGGTGCTTGCCTTTCTAAACGCGCTGTTAGAGCTGCAGTACATCCAGAACGCTGCTGCTCGAGTCCTGACAAGAACCAGGAAATACGATCATATTAGTCCAGTGCTCCGGTCTCTGCAATGGCTTCCTGTCACTCAGAGAATAGAATTTAAAACAGCTCTGCTTGTGTACAAGTCTTTTCATGGTTTAGCACCAAAGTAGATCTCTGACATGTTAGAGCTGTATGAACCATCTCGGGCCCTGAGAACTTCAGGGAGGGGACTCCTGGTGGTTCCCAGAGTCAATAATAAACACGGTGAAGCTGCGTTTCAGTTTCATGCAGCTAAAATCTGGAACAGTCTTCATGAGGATGTGAGACAGGCCTCAACTCTGACAATGTTCAAATCCAGGCTGAAAACAGCTCTTTTTACCCGAACATATGAAAACTGAAAGTATTTTATCTGCACTCTTGCCTTTTACTGTAATTGATTTATTTTTATGTTGATGTTTTATTGATTGATTTGATCCGTTTTCTTGTAATTTTATGCAACTGTGAAAGCACTTTGAATTGCCTTGTGTATGAATTGTGCTCTACAAATAAACTTGCCTTGGCTGTGCGTGTAATGGCTCATTTGCTTATAAAGGCAGCAAAGGTCACATGAGAGCTTGGTTTTGACACCTGCAGCGAAAGCAGGACAATGATCATTCAAATATCACCAACAGATATTTGCTCAATAGACAAACAATATAGACGAGACATTTAGCAGACGTTTACCGCTCATGCTCTGCATTTCATTATGCAGCGTCTATAAAGAAGGGTGTGAAGTGAGAAAGATTGTAAAAAATAAAATAAAGGCAACAGCCAAGTCTGAAATCCTTGACAATACTTTATTCAGCACTTCTCTACTCGTTAAAAGCCATTTCTATGATTTTATTTCAGTGTTTGTACCATTTGTCTGCCTCCCACTCATCGCTCTATACCTCAAAATCATCTCCACACAACAGCACATCACCCTTTTGTATGTCTGCGACTTTAAATGACTCGTGCTCTGACACAGAAGTGGGTTCTTTCTTTGCTTGGACAATAGTCAAGTTCGTATTAAGAGAAGAAATGACTACTAAAGTTATAATGTAAAATGGATTTTGGGAAATAAGTAGCATATTCTTAATATATTATCTACAAAGTGTTGACAAATCATGAAAAATAATATTTTAATGCACAATAACATCTCTACAAGCAACTAGCAGCAGACACCACGGGAAGTTATTATTTTGTTCATTGTTAGATTAATTGCAAATCTAATCGAGATCACAATCTTTCTGTACTAATTTAGGACTAAGGATAAAACATACAATACAAAACTTGTTAATCCAGCTGCATAAGGAAATAAACAGTCATGTGTTCATTTTTTTCCCCTCTAGCCACTTTGCTAGTTCAATTATTCCATAAGACTAAACCATTAGTTTCTATTGAGACAGTGTGTCAAAGCCTTTTGTGTTGGTCTGACCTCTGGTGCTAAAATCCTGCCAGTGAACGTCGCCTGTACAATTGCGTTTGAAAATACTGTCCGAATTGCAAATTGACACTTAAAAACACTGAGAATATCAAACGCTAGTGACTTAAAAATATTGGAAAAGGTGGCGTCAGGATATCCAAACTAGTGACACCTTCTTGCCAGGAAAAACCCCAAACATAAAAGTACTTAATGACACAAAAACCTAGTAAAAATTGAACAAAAAACAAGCTACAAATGAAACATCTTGATAATATCAAGGCTGAAGTCTGACCTTTGAACATGTGGAAGAAGGTATAATCTTGAAGACTTAAACCATGCACTTTTGTGAGGTTCACTTAATGTGGTGTGAATTAATTGCATGAGATTCTGTGGACTAAAACATTTTTTTTGTTGGTTCAAAAAGGCTTTCAAATTAGTTGCAAAGAAAATAACACCGTTCCAAATTACTTTCAATATCCAGCTCTAGCCTTTAACACATTGCATTCAGAGTCCCAAAAGCTCTCTCTATAAAATCAGAAGGTCATTCACCTGCAAGACAACATTGCTAACTCCTGCTATGAGTCACTACTACTTCAAAAACAAACACCAAGTGAAGAGCATTCGCTTTTCACCAAGAGATAAACAGCAATGCCATAAACAGACAACTCGACAGAATGAAAAAAATAATCAGAATGAGAAGCAGTCTCCTACTTATTTCAATAAAGTGTCTCAGAGGGCACAGAGAAGCAGTGTTTCTTATTATTAGAGGAAATGATGGCACCACACGCTTCATGTCTTGCAAACATATAAATAAACCTGAGAAAAAATGTCCACCGGCAGTGACATTTTGCTGCAATACTAAATAATACAAAATACATGAGCTCAACCGGCAGCGGCACTGTAATAATACTGTAAAACATTTTGCTTTGGGGAATACTCAAACATCTGTGCTATAGTGAGTGAGAGTTTCATACAGCTTAGACAGACACTTGTCAGCTGATTTGTAATGCATGACCAAATTGCAAGAATACAAGATCATTATAAAAAAAAAAGTGTAATGAGATTTAATGACTTGTTAGCGTCAAACGATGTGCTTTTGTTCACAGGCAGGTGTCAGTGATGGGACAGCTGGAGACACAGGCTGCTCATTATACTCGCCACTGACAAAGTTTTTTTATGTGCTACCCATGAAATTAGCAGCAAACCATCGCAGTGAGGGTCAGTAGTTCCAATAGATCCGATGGTGACAAATTGGAAAAGTGTCCATAAAGAAATCTGCTAACCCTGTGGTTTAAGATGTCAACAAACATACCGAATGTTCTGAAATGCATGTGAATCTTGTGTTTGTTAAGCAAATGTTGTATTTGTTTCTCCAATGTTAACGCGCCTACGATCTTTTTAAACATGTGTGCTGTCAATTAGTTCTTAAACACATAACTTTAATGTTGCAATCACAATAAAGAGGGCGGAATAAGGAAGGAAAAATGTGATAACTCCTGCAAAATATGTTCAGCCGTAGCCCGTGCTATGCAATTTCTAGGAAAATTTCTCCACGGCAATGGTACAGAAAAACAAAAACAAATGAGCCACGCAAAGAAAAACAATGACAGCATAAATCCACAATCCTTCCTTGGGTAACGTGAAGCTGGTCAGATGCAGAGTGCAGGCTAGCGCCAACAGCCTGCTACACATTTGTAAACACTGCCCACATGCTTCCACCTGCCGGAGGAGAGACCAGAAAGCTGTTACTTCTACTCACCGAAGGTAGTACTGTTTTAAAGCAAATGCTGCGTTTGAACAACTCCGGGGAAAATTAAACTCCTCTCCCAGTTCACCCCATTGATTCTTCTCAG
Source organism: Proterorhinus semilunaris (assembly GCA_021464625.1). Lineage (NCBI taxonomy): Eukaryota > Metazoa > Chordata > Actinopteri > Gobiiformes > Gobiidae > Proterorhinus > Proterorhinus semilunaris. Next base: position 14,066,290 of record CM038343.1, read on the forward strand.
AGACCTGGAGGGCAGAAAAAAAAACACACGTGGGTGTTAATATTTTACAAAGTAGCAAAACAGGGCCGCACAATCAAACTGTTGCTACTGCCGCTATCTGCTTCTGACTCGACTCAAATAGCTGCACACAGCGTCTTATCAATGACTTCCTCCAACCGCCGTTAAAGGGATAGTTTGGTGTTCCGTTCATTAAATAAGGTTGTAGAAGATACACACAAGGCACCATTAGTGATGCGAATTAGACTAGAGATGCTATTATTTAGGCAAAATACAGGTAATGTCCCCTAATAATCAAATATAGAAATATTCTGTGGCTAAGACCGCTCTAACGTGTAATGAAATGCATGTGATTCTTAGTTTCCTTCCAGTCCAGTTTTCGGTAAAAAAAAGTTAATGTTCCTGAAATTGGAGTTTGGAGTAGCAGACAGTAACACATTCTAAAAACTAAAACTTTATACTGCTAACTAAGAAATTACCGTTATTATTTATACTTGTGAGTGATCATCCACAGGTTTCCAAAAGCTCCTATATATAAAATCAATACAACAAAAAGGGTGCAGTCGTGCAAGTACAACAATTAAAAGTTTGACAAACAAAGTTCTTAATAAATATAATTTGTAATGTCAAGTGTAAAAAATAAAAAAGCAATATTTGTATCCCACAATGATCGTCTGACGTCTATAGATGTAAATGGAGCTTGTTATCCAAAACTGAAAGTGCCAAAGGTCAGGCGGTTCTGTTTAGGAGAAGGATGAGGATAATTCATCAAGTGTTTGCTGAATCAATGGCTGAATAAAAATGGTTTCCTTTTGTAGTAATATTAGTGAAAAGTGCAAGATTTTATGAACAGGACTGAAAAGACTAATTGTTTGAGATATTTGGTTTCTAGGGAGTTAGGCTTTGAACTTTAGACAATGGATACATTGATGCATTTGTTCTAAGTGAGGAGTAAACTGTATCTCTTGCGCTGATAATAGTTTCTGAAGATATTCTTCTGAGACCTTATTTTACAGCCCTACAAGACAGAGTTTGTATCACTGATCTTTCCTGCTTCATACAAAAGAGTGTTAGAAAACGTTGTGCATAGTTGCCTTGCCACATTACAAAAAGGAATGCTTTAAGTAAGCTAACATTACAAAATAATGACTTGAATTTGGTGCAGCCCGCCCGTTTAGTGGTTTATGATACATACATTGAGGTCTGGACTCTAGTCCCTGACAAAAAAAATTGTGATATGCTTGGGAGTGTATACAGGTGGAAGCAGAGCAGTAGTTGATTTTTACCCCAATGCAATGCACATTCCTCATCAACTTTCACTGAAACATTTTACAATCATCTAAATCTTAAAACCACAAAATTACATATGGATTGCATTAAAAAAAAAACTGCAAATCTGCACCTTATACGGTGAGAGTACTTGAGTTTTGGCAAATTGTTCCCATCACGTAGAAAATGTGAACATACTACTTTAAAATGAGACAAGTACAATTACACTCTCCTCGTCAGGGATGGGTGCCAAATGGTCTTCAGTAGATTACCAAACTTCACATGTATAATAACAAATCTATTATTGAGGCTAAATTAAGCAGTTCTTAAAGAGAACAAAAGTAATAGACTTCTGTTAGTATAATGAAGAGAAATCTTAAAAGATAAAACGGTGTGAATGTACTTTAAAATGGCAATTTGTGATATTAAACAGGAATTATGTTAAATGGTTTTACTGGAGCAATTGACAGATATTGGGCAGGAATAGTTTAAAAAAATTATTTAAAAAAGAGATACAAACACTTGGACTTGTAAAGGAAAGAACCGCGTTAAAAATCCACTGCCACTTGTCCCATTGAAAGGAGAGCGTGGTTTTGTTTATAAATGCTCCAGACTGCAACCTGTGAACACACCATCAACTCTCCACTTACTGCCTACAATAAGGAGCTCATATGCCCATTATGGAAAACAAAGCTAACCCCTAAATAGTTTAGACAGTTATAGCATTACTGTAAATATACTTGTTTGCATCCGTACACCACCAACTGCGAATACGTTTGACATTTGGGCACATTTCGATCTGACACTGTACAAGTGGCTGACTCCCTTTAGGATACTATCATTACTGTTGAGGCTAGTTAGCAACGCAGCTAACAAGCTAACTTTTCAGTTGGGCTCCAAATTGCAAAGCGAGCGACCAGGAGCTAATTATGTCAACAAAAGTACACATGTTTCAGCTGGCCGCGACTGCCTCTGCGTTTCGGAGCAGGTTAAAGTGACATTTACGGGGTTCACTATATGGGCCCGATGCGAGGCCTACATTTTGTAGCAAGCCACGAAGCCGAGGGAAGACGGCTAAAACGAGAAAGAACGTACGAGCGTTTTTCTGTTAAAAACAAGTCGCGTGGGGTCCGGCGGCGTTTCCACCGTCAGTATAATCGATGTGAAATGTGCCCGCTCATTTTGAGTCGCTCCAACTACGCTCTGCCCGACTCCCGAGGAGAGCTCGCTCTCAATTAAGCACACACAACAACACAAGCCACCACATTGCATAGAGATACACTGCAAACTACTAGCACAAGGCCATGCACCCTGCTACTAAGGCTTTCCAAGAGGCTTACACTTGTCCTGGGATGTCTTTACCGAGTTGGTGCACAGTGCAGGGGAGTCCAAACCCTGCAAAGTGTTGAGAAAACCCCACTTTTAGTTCTCACTCACCTTCGCGAAGCCACCTAAAGATACGACTCTAACATAGAGAGCACCGAGGTCCAGCTCTTTCCCACCCACGATAGGAATCTTTTTAAACGCCGATCTGCAACGATAACACAAGAAATGATCACGCACACGTTTAGGCGACACGTCAAACTAACTTATAATGACAGGCGATGTTGATTTAAACTTGAATCTCTTGGTTAAAAAGCCGTCCAAATCTCACCCTCTGCCTTGGTGAAATTGCCGCAGCTCGTCCAGGAAAGCCTGTTTTTTCCTCCGCTGATCTAGTAGATTTTTCCCCGTCGAATTTGCCATTGTTTTTGCACGCCAAAACGCTCAAACTCCACTTCGGTCGCTTCCTAAGACACCAAGGATCCCATACTCCGCCGGCGCTCAGTCATTCGCGAAGCCGAGTGTTTAAAAAGTTAAAGAAATAGCTGGTAGCGCTGAGAGCGGCAGCTGAAGCTCGCTAATAAAGACTGATGCACAGAGAGGCACAAACCGACTCTGGGCGAATTCACACTTACGGACAAACGCACGGGCGGTCTACCATGGCAAATTGTGAGAGATTAAAGCTTTTGGTCGCGGGTATATCGGTTTTGGAGTGGTTTGACAGTGTGCTCGGAGGCTATCGCACACACTGTAGAGAGGGATCAGTGTTCAGACAAAAAGAGCAGAAGGCCGCGGAGGAGCCCGGCCTGCCATGCGTGCAGCGCCCCCCGCGCACACAGGTGGTACTGCAGCGTGTGTCCCGAGCAAAAATGAACAATGGACTGTTTTCTTTTTTAGGGACCGTCTGACAATCGACCCTCTCCGTTCAGAAACGGGTCAAGGGGCGCTGGGAAGTGTCCCGTGGGGGAGGGGATAGCACCAATTACCATAGGGCTCGTGTTATCCCAATCAGGCGCGTAATAGAGGGCAACCACAGTTACTTCATAAAATATTTAATTCTGACTATATCGATTGTCAATACAACATGACATTGAAGATGTATAGCTCATGTATAGCTATAGATCTATGACCTTGGTTGATGAGAATAATACTTAACAGTGGGTAAATGTATTTTCTTTTCACAAATGAACACATTTTGACAGTAGTTAAAGATACAATTAAAACAATTGAGGCCGTTGTAGCATATATTGTGCAAAATGTAATTAAAATGCTATCCCCGAAATCATATAAATGTTTGTTTTTCTCACAATACTTTTTAGAGACTGTCATTGGAAATATATATGTAGCAGACCCCTATTCACTGTCACTTAAGTCAGCTGGAAGTGCTCCACTGACCCACAAGAGGTTGGTCAAGTGAGAGAAAGAAAAGTCAATTGAGAGCGAGTTTATGTCCAGTCATTCAAACCTAAACCTTTATGTATAATGAAATATATTTGCAAGCAAAAAACTACACTCCGCAAGATACTACAACATACAATAATAACAAAACAATTTTACGCTTATGAATTATTATGGAGAATGATATTCCCGAACAACAGATGTAGGTCATATCATGCTTTCCCAACAGATGTGGGTCATAATCATGCTTTCCCATACTACACATATTATTTTCTTTTAATCTAATAACGATGTCATGCTGATGTCAGAAGTATGGAAGTTGATTGACAACATTGCTTTAACTAACTATCACCATGATTCTTGTAGTATTAGTATTGATAGCATTCATCCCTCCTGTTGCATCCTCTTCACTCAAACATGCGAGATTGCTTGTGCATTACAGCTGCCGAAAGTGTGAACAGGGGGGAGGGTAAGTTGCGCCTGTCCCTTGCAGGATGCCTCAAAATTACTTTTATCTCACGGGATGGTGAGAATTACCCCCGATCCCTTTTTTCTTTGTAACTGCCAGGCGCTCGGATACATCTTCGCCTTGATGGGGTTACATTCAACCATTACACGTACCCCTTTGCTCAATGAAAAACCTGTCACAAAATGGCGGAGACGTACGTTAGCAGACCCCATTTTGAGGAATTGACACAAGACAGCGCAAAAATGTGTGTATTTGCGTGATTCGTGGGGAAATTGTTCCGTTTTTTCGCGAACAAAGCTGCGGAGGACCTCGCAGGCTCACCACCGCGCGCCGGGTTGGACTCCTGAATTGTGGGCTCACGAGGCGCTCGCTCTGGCGCTCACTCGTTATCGCCGCTAAAATGTATCGCACATGTTTCAACTTTCTTTCGTTTAACCTGTACCCTTATTTTATTTCGAAGACGCGCGTGGCGACATCGAGATGATATCGCGCGATGTCAGCTAAGTTATAGTTGGAGATATCGGTTCAATGGCTGGAAAATGGACTTATCGGTGCCGGCTAGTTTGACATAGCGAGGCTGAGCGTCCCTAGTGTTTGCACTGGTAACTGTCACTTCAGGATATGTTGACATAGAGCCTCTTTTAGCAAACCATCCGCTAATTCTTTATTTCATTAATATGTCAGCATTTACCTCGCAGTGCCTCAAATAGTTATTCCGCTGGTGCGAGCGGAAAGCAATCGTTTGGCACAGGTTGCTATTATCGCTAACGTCAGCCACTGCGCGTTTCATCTGGGACATAATGCATGTTGCAATGTGGCCAATGCTTATGTGTAAACGGTCGCATGTGAGATTTGTGCGATTCATAATACGTTATGTTTTTGCTATTATACACTAGTTGTGCTTGTACAGTGCTGTTACTTGTCCATTATTGAATAGTACGTGTGTATGTTTTAGAGCGTGGCTGATAATCCAAAAATACAACTTGCTTGTTAGGGTTATTTTACTTGACTATTGCCTACTATTATTCCACTTTTCTTTGCAATTAAACCCATAGTGTTTGAATAAATCTTTAATGTTGCATGGTGTCAGTTTTGTGTCTCGCTTTCTTATATAAGCTTTGGATGGATTTGCGCTATCAACATATTAAATAGATTGTATATAGAGATTTAACTAAGTGACATTGGTTGTTTAGGTTTTTTATTAGTATTTATCACTGGCCTAATAACTTTATTAATGAATTAGACTAAAGCAAACTAAATTCAAAGCAACCACACAACTGTTCAAAGTGTCTCACAATTGACTGCGGCCTATTGATTATCTTGGTATGTTCTTTCTAATAACATTGTCACTGAAGCCATCACACGGAGGTCTTCATCCGTTAGGACAGCCCGTCCTCCTGCAGCATATGGCGCAAATAGGGCCAGAGTGAACCCAAGCTCCTACAGACAAAGGCCCCCAGTGGGACACCAACAGAATGTAACGTCCTTACACCGCTGTCAAAGCTGCTGTGGCCAATATAAAAGTCAAAGTACAGGCAATTTATTGTTACACACTGCCCTCTGCTGGACAAATGTGAGTCTGTTACGAGTTAGCTCATTATTTTAGGAACATATTGTACTTCGTGTAGATCTGTAGCAAGTTTTAAAGAGGCAGCGCAGTAGTTTTGGGGAGGTTATCCTTTATTGTCAGCACACTCCTAGTTTAGAGAGGTAGACATGCGCAATGGCGTTAATGTTTTGGGCCTTATACATCTAGTGGCTACCTGATAGGCTTAGCTGGTTGTGTGGCAAAATGTATTTAAGTAGCCTATCAACTGTGACGTAGATTACAATTAGACAGTATGCAGTGCACCTTATCTCAAACATTACAGTGTGAACTTTGTACATGGGTAAAGATAGGCGTTAATTGCCTACAATACAGTATATATAGGCCTATAATTACATAGTTTTTATAGAGTATGGTTTTGGGGCACTGCTGACTGCTCATATCCAGATGTCCGTGCTGTGACAAAAGTGCACTATTAGGTGAATATAAAAGACAGTCATCCTGGAATAAGAGATATTCAAGAAATCATCCGAGTCAATCATTCAAGAAATCACCATTCAAGGAGTCAACTGGCTTTCCAGTTCATTCACCATGATCAGCCAACATCATTGCCTGTTGCAAAGATTAAAAATGTTGGCTATGAATAGGCTATTATGACTCATCCATGCATTTGTCTCCAGCAGGTTAGATTACTGTAACGGCTGCTCACTGGCCTTTCTAAACGAGCTGTTAGACAGCTGCAGAACATCCAGAACGCTGAAGAACCAGGAAATACGACCATATTAGTCCAGTGCTCCAGTCTCTGCACTGGCTTCCTGTCACTCAGAGAATAGAATTTAAAACAGCTCCGCTTGTGTACAAGTCTTTTCATGGTTTAGCACCAAAGTACATCTCTGACATGTTAGAGCCATATGAACCATCTCGGGCCCTGAGAACTTCAGGGAGGGGCCTCCTGGTGGTTCCCAGAGTCAGGACTAAACACGGTGAGGCTGCGTTTCAGTTTCATGCAGCTAAAATCTGGAACAGTCTTCATGAGGATGTGAGACAGGCCTCAACTCTGACAATGTTCAAATCCAGGCTGAAAACAGCTCTTTTTACCCGAGCATATGAAAACTGAAAGTATTTTATCTGCACTCTTGCCTTTTACTGTAATTGATTAACTTTATGTTGTTGTTTTATTGATTGATTTTATCCGTTCTCTTGTCATTTTATGCAACTGTGAAGCACTTTGAATGGCCATGTGTATGAATTGTGCTCTACAAATAAACTTGCCTTGCCTTGCCTTGCCTATTAGCTGTCCATATGTTATACTTTGATAATCTATGTTTAAAACAACTCGTACTGGCTGTAGATTGAGTAGATTGAGGCTTAATCATATATGAAGATATGATTGCAGAGTTAAGGCAAAGGCACACAGGTCGGTTGAAAATAGCTAAACTGTATATTTAGAATCGGCCTATATAGATAAATACAACATTTAATGAACAATGACGAATGGATTGTTCAATGACTTTGACCTATTTTTATGTTACGTGTTCTTTGTAATAAACTTTGTCAACCACTAGATGTCAGTAAAGTTAAAGGTTTGAAGGTTCTGTGGCCCTATCTGCTCTTATGTGTTATATTTTGTGACATTATCACACCACTCAACTTAGCCTGTTGGTATATCTTGGAAAGATAACACTGTATTTTGTCAGTTGGAGTACAAAGGCTACAATTCACCAAGACATGTTTTCAAGAAATCAAACCCAATACTTTTTGTGGCAACTCGGTATAAAATACAGTGCTAAGAACTCTGGCACTGTGCACCTCAGGTCAATAAAACTCGAGTGAGTAAAAAACTATACAAAAAAGTCAGTAGGTAGTTTTGGTCTGTTTGTTTGTTATTCAATTAGTTCATTTTACCCTCTCTTTGAAGTTTCTTATAGCTCTCTCAGAAGAGCAGTATCCACTTTCAGGCTACAAGGAGGGCCAGCTGGTGCAGAGGCACTGGCAGTTGGACACGGGCTCTTTCTTAAGCAAAAAGTTTGAAGTGGACGCTGATGGTGCCTCTGGACAAAGACTCAGTGTGGGGCCGAAAGTGACATGTTCTTCCCCCATAAAGGACACTTCAGATTGGACAATGGTTTAAAGGGATTTCGTAACATGGTTGAAAATTCATATTTGTAAAGTTCATACACAGGTCTGCTCTATTCAAGTCACAGACAATGCTATTGATTTGAGAAATATTCCGTCATTTTGAAAGAAGAAGAAGAAACATTATTTATATAGCACCTTTCATAAAATCACAAAGTGCTTCACAAAGAACAAGAGGATCACAAAGCACATGGAAAACCAGCTAGGAATATAGCTTACTGACAGCTTTAGCATTAAAAAAAAAAAAAAAAAAAATATGTGCAGCCTAACGTGAGGATGACACAAAAGGAAATGGCTGGGGTGAGATTGGACACTTTAACATTGTCGTTGATTAACTTGCCCATGAAGTCTATATAAGCAGAACACTGTGCCTCTCAGAGGCCATTTACTCTGGCCATTGCACTTACAAAGCCCTTGCACTGGGTGATCCCAGTTTTTCAGTGTGCTGTATTCAGAGAAGAGACCATGGAATATCCGGCCAGGTCCAGCTGACTGAAAGACAGCTTCATCCATGAGGCTGTCAGAAAGCTGAAGCTCTTCCGAGTCTGCCTCCACCCACTCATCAATCAATCAATCAATCAATCAATCAATCAATCAATCGTATAGCCCAATATCAAAACAGGAATTGCATCACAGGGCTGCACTCAATAACTTGGAAGAACACTGAACCTTTGTGTGTGCATTTTGATATTGCTGAATGTAATCTATAGTCTTAATTTACTGTTTACGTCAATGGGACACCATTTCAACATATAATGTGCACATTTTTTATTTTATTTTCACAAATCATTCTTGTTGGAAAAGTTCATAGTTTTACATAGCTTTAGTGGCACTTGCTTAAAGAAAAGTTGTTGGGAAAGTTGAGCAAAGAGTCAAATGTTTGTAAGATCAAATGCGAACAGATGTTTAATTAAGATACTGATATATTGGTGTATACTGCTTCGGGGACCCAAGTAACTATTGTCAGTCTATCTAGTGCACAAATGCATCACACTTCATACCCTTTACATTAGTGGAAGGCAAGTTTGCTTGATGGAAGGATGATTTTCTTCATCGTCTAAGGGCCGTGCCCTCCAATTCTAGGCCAGAGTAAAGCGTCACAGTCTACAAATGCCAGTGTTGTACATCATATGTGACCTAAATGGGTGTTCTGCTCAGAAATTTTAAAGGAATCAACTGTATTTTTTACATTTATTGAGTACTTTAACAGGCATTTGCTTACTGATTTATGCAATAATATTCCTCAAAATCATCTTGAGGCCCAGAGGTTCTATGATAGGGCCGCTTTTGGCCCCCGGACCTGACAGTGCCAAGCTCTCTAAGGCCCAACTCAGTTTAGTTTTATAGCCATTTGCAGTACCAAAACCACATTGGAAGAAAATGGGAAACTTTGTCCCATAGGTTGCGTTCACATGACGTCATAACATTCTAAAGAGCCCATAGTTTAACATTGAGGTGGAAGGCAGCTGAAAATTCTATGGTGGTAACTATGGTTCTGTCAAAAATTCCTGGGCCATATTGCATTAAATGGTCTAATTCTTTCCTCATAACGGTGTCCAAAAGTGGTGACAATATTCAAAAACATGTTCATGTTGTTGGTCAGTAGAAAGGACTTTCAGGCTTAAGAATAATATGACAGGTTTGTAAATCCAGTCACTATAATATAATGATCAGGGGAAACATTCTATTATGGAAATTCTATCTCAAATTAATTATTTCATGTAGCCTTTTCTCTTTTTCTTTTTATTACGTATGGTCTGATAAAAATGTGTCTAAAATGTCATATGCACTTTAAACTCTTAAGCTCTTGCAGTAATTATGCAGCAGGCGTTTATGCGACGCTCAGGTTTTGCGTCTGACGTTTGGTCCCGCCCCTTTCCCCCCAAATGCCACGCTCTGATTGGCGGGTTCGAACAGCGCTTCCTACAAAACACCACGAGCGGAAAACATGAGTTGAAAATCCCAACTGAGCAACGGCAAAACTAAGAGACGTTTGCGAAGGATAAACGCGATCGATACGAGTAGACTTCACAGACTGGTTCTCCAAACAGCATCACCCCCATCGAGCGGCCTGGTGAGTCTGTAAGCTTGACTGAAACGACCTATCGGGAAAGTGAAAGTTGTAATGCGTTTTTTCTTCCCAAATCCATCAGCGTGCAACGTGGATGCGTGAGCAGCAGCAGCAGCAGCAGCTTCAGCAACCGTGCGCCCGCCAGGGACATTATTGAGACGAATGCTTGATCCGATAAAAGGTGCGTTTTATTGTCAAACGAAACACATGTGTGAAAGGGTGAGACGTGTGGTCTGCAAGTGTTAGACCACACAATCCCGACTTGCAAGTATGGACTGCAACAGGTTGTTCTGGGAGAGCGTGTTAGCTCCTTTGGTATTCTAGAAATTTGAATGATGATGTTAAAGACTACTGAGAACAAACATATAAGAAAATGTATGTATGCCTAAGTGTAAGTTATGAGGCATCGTGAGACTTTATTGGTGTTCGATTTATCATGCTACAGTGAGCATTGACAATGGAGAATGAGTTGGCAATGAGCAGTAACTTCCGTTTCCATTATGACAGAGAAGTGAATCTGAACAGTTTTTGACTTGGATTCATGCCCAAGATGCACGAAGATGCATTTAACCATTTGACACGCTTGCCTGTTAGTATTTCACACGTGTGTAATGGCTTGTTATAGGATTTGACTGCTCTGCTCACGTAAAGCCTTCACTGTAGGTCATGTTCTATTCCATAATATGATTGGCGGAATAAGAGGATCAGGAGAGTTGAGTGGTATCAGAACATGGATCTGCTGGCATGTGTTTCCACCAGAGAAAATGCGTATAACAAAAGCGAATTTTCACACGTTTCCATCCAAGAGTTTTTGCGAATCGTGGCTTTGGTTACCTGGTCACAGCAGGCAGCTGCATGGCGCAATTGCAGCATTTACCCAGCAAAGGGCGCACTGCACGATTTTGATTTCACTTGCCTTACGAGCTTTTTAGTATAGTTTTTGGCCAAATTAATTTGACATGTCGGAATTTTACTCGTAATGCCATGAAAAAAATGTTTAATTTAGGCGACCTACACACTAAAGCTAAGCAAAAGTCTCTTATAGGGCTGACTAATCGTTTTCTAGTAAACACAGACTCAAATGGAGCAAAAATTACATGAAGATGTATTTTTGATGAAAACCGACGTTGTTTTTATAGTTTGGATCTGTAGTGTTTTGTACATTGTAAATTTCATGAATGTGTTAAATCCGATCAGAAAGCAGAATTGGCACCAAGAGCCTCCAACAACATTTACTTTAAGTTTACTCCATCAACACGTCCTCGAGTGACGCCACTTTAGCTTTGAGGTAAAAAAAATAAATGTTTCCTACACCATTCACAGCCAAGCGATTTAAACGTAAAAAGGAGAGCATGTGTGAGGTATAGAGACATGATTATCTGTATTGCAAAGCTTTATTTTATTTTTCTTACAGCAAAGTGCACAAACGTGTCGCATAAACAAAAAAATATATAAATATTTACGCTAAACTTCCTCCCTATCCTAATACAGTACAATATACACTAAAATTACACACACGATATTGAACTCTAAAACCAATACTAACAAATATCCTAAACTAAATTCAGCTGACCAATCTAGCAATAAAAGCAACTAATGACTAAAACTACAATATTCAACCACGCTATAACACTACACAATTATCTACAATACAAAAAGCTATGCTAAAAAATCTACCTAAATGTTATAACTAATCGCAAAACTGACAATCGATGAAAATACTCTCGCTATTCCTTCTCCAACTCGCTAGGGGGGCGAGAGCGAGACTGGGCCACTTTTATAGGCCAGAGCGGCAGGGCAACTGACGTCAGGCTTCAAGCCTGGGCAAATACTGGTGCCAAAATCAAATGCAGTAAAGACCGATTGGACCGAGCACTAAAGTGCCAAAATTATGACCAGGATATGTAGACACTATTGGACTAATTTATACAGTTTATCAGCAAAAAAAGTGGATTTGAGGGCGAGTTTTCTTTTTTTAAATCCAGTGGTGGAAACGCAGGGCTGCCGGAAGTGGGGGTGCCGCACCCCTGGTGGCGAAGCTTGAAAAATTGCAACGACAATAAAATAATATAATATCGTATGAATATATCTGGTAGCTGTTTTCATTCTGTTCCACAACATCGTAAGCCTAAAGCCTTGTTTGGGTGAAGGATGAAGAGAGGGATAATTTTAATGGTAATAAAAGTTTAATATTTTCAATGCATATTGGCCAATCAGATTTGTCTTGACAAGATCGTAATTCAGCCCGCGCATAGCATCTACTCGCCTCACGCCACAGGGAAACTGCTGCTGTGTTATCCACACACAGAGACTCTTTGTCCATGCACTATTGCACATATTTAATCTAGAAACTGTACACAAGTGTATTTGTGTAAGGAGAAATGTGCACACTTTAACTGCGACTCAAGTGCGCTCTCCCCCTCCCTCGCTCTGCATGAACCTTGCTTGCCCACTTTTAGGTCTCAAAGTGCTCCTCGGTGAAGTCTTCGGGATGATTAAAGGTGTGTGGTATTCATAAACATTTTTGCCATTGGTCAGTGACTGTATAAAACCTTTCTGTGGCCTGTTTTTGTACAACAGATCAAATGCTAACTTTAGCTTGACTTATAGCACTGATGCTCCAGACTAAACTGCTGCATTAGATGACTGCAGAATACAGAGCCTGGTCTGCCTTGTGTTGCATAATATCTATAGAATTCTATAACGCACCCCCTGCCGAAAACGTCTTCCGGCACGCCTGCGGAAACGCATCACTGGGAGGGGAGTGGCTCACTGGATTAAACAATGTTTACTAATAGTGAAAAGTTTCTGTCAAGAATATTCATGCTTATGGGCTAAAATGAGGCCCGCATACAATTTTTGATGGCCCTCCGCCTCTTTTGGCGTCCGAACATACAGCTGACTGTAGTCTAGGGCTGATCAGTTTTGAAGAAAAAGTGTAATTTATAATTGGCTGTTTTTTAAGTCTGGAAAAACAAGTGTCAAGCCAGAATGCACATTTTTGAATAATGATTACCTGGTGCAAATTCAGCAGTTTTTATTTTTCAATCATTTCTCATGTTTTCACACTGCGTAACATTTTGGACTAAACTGTTGCCATCGACACAAAACATGCTCCCAATGACCAGCTCATCACAGAAAATATTTTTTGCAGTGTGTAATCAAAGAATGGATTTGGATGAGGACCTAACCTATTTAAATCTCATATTCTGCTGACTTTAGTCGTCATCTCCATGGATGCGAGCTGGAGACGTACCTGCTCCCGGTAAAGTTGCAGTCATGTTTTAGGAGAGCTGAGCTGCTCACAGCAAAAGCACATGTTTGTACATTTATGAGGTATTTTTCTATGCTGAAAAATATGTCATAAAATAAATGCTTGGATTTTATTTATTGGGTAAAATCCTACGCGGTGTGGCTTTAATGCTCCACCGCTGATTGCATTTACAGCCCTAATTACGATCTTTCATTATAACTATTTAGGAGGTGCTTGAGATGGAAATGGACAACTCGGGTGAATTGCAGACTTGCAGTGCAAGATCAGTAAATAATATAAAAATGTAATTGTCTGGGAAAGGGTGCAGTCACCGGGAGGTTTGGATAAAATCATTGCAATAATTAAAATGGTTCTGTTTTTAAATAAAGCCTCAGTCATGATGTATCTACACATTATTCTGGCTTGTGTGCATTCTTGACAAAATGTTGAAAGCATTGGTAGTAAAGCTAAGAAATGTCATCTGTAACCCAACCCGTGCAGAAAGTTGAGGCATGATTCCAGGTTTATAAAATTAGTCAAGCTGATAAATAAAGTTGGGTGTCTACACAGTTAATGCTAGTTATGGTTTTATGTGTTAAAATTGAATCACAGTAAATGTGACAGTCCTTTGTGACAAAAAAAGATCTTTGACAGTAGAAGTGTTGCGAACTTGCGATTGTGCCAGTTCTAGTTTTCCTGTTAAAGGAAACTGGATGAGGTAAAGGCAGGTGCTTCCTGATATGGACAGCTCTGAAGAATTGCACATTATTTTGGGGCTTGCTTGCGTTGTTGTTGTTGAAGCGGTTCTTTACGTGGCCCAGGACTTCTGGATAAGTTCTGGAAGTAACATGGAAGGTAAAGTTATTAGCAGTTTGACTCATTTCCCATTGACTTAACATGGTTGCACAGCAACATTTTAAAATTGTTGCCCTTCATCTATGTCACTTCCTTTTGGAGTCCAATAAGGAAGTGAAAGTATAAACATCACAAAAATTGGTCAATCTAAAGAAATCTGGGTACAATCTTTAGCAAAATCTTAACTATAATTGTGTTCACTATGTTTCAGCAAAAATTGTCTAATGTGCCATATGCACCTTAAAGCGACAGAGCAGTTAAATTATTTATCCTAATTCCACCATCCTTCTTTAAAACAAATTTGGTAACTCTCTATAGTTTCCTGCTGTCCACTAACTTGTTGGATTTTGCTCATTGTGACATTAATTGTATTGCTTGTGATCCTGATAAAAATTGACTGAAACGCCTCATGTTTCTGATTTAATTTTTTTTATGCAGAGGTTACGACACAATCTGTTTTTTTTTGTTTTTGGGACGGTATTGCTGTGGAATCGATCACTGATGGGAATACGGATTCAGACTTAGTCCCTTTTATGGTACTGCTAGACATTCCCACTTAGTCACGGTTTAAAAGTTTATGACCGTGATGGTCCTCAAGCTTTGATTGTGGCCCCGTCTGTTCTGTTTGACTTCGGTCTACATTTCAAATTTAGAAACTAAGACCTCTGTGTGTAGTGCTTGTTTAGGTCAGTCCAACAGTAAGGGTTGCAAATGTTGAAACCCTTGGCAGTAAAGCTAAGTCTAATGTGACCCAACCTGTTAGGGAAATACTGGATGAGCCCGGAGAGGCACGAGTGGAAGGATGGAACGGAGTCTGGATGTCTTAAGTAGAGACAAGTTTATTAACACACACACACATAATAATACAGGCCTGGAGACAGCTGAACAGCCAACACTTGGTTAGGGCATTGGGCATTCAGAGTCTGGTGATCTATCCACATAGGAGTTAAATAGTTGTAGTGACACGTAGGCATTAACCTTCTACTCAGACAATGCGCCACGTTTACTAGGCCACATGTCATGTAGAGGGTCGAGGCCGCCGTGTCTTATTCTAACAGTACGATATGATGTGAGGGCCGAATGAATTCTATGATTCCCCATCACAACCTACCCCACTCTCCCATACAATTTGTTTAAGCTATTTATGAAAGCAAAGCTGTGTTTTAATCGTTTGAAAGTCTCTCTTTTAAAATATTGTGAATTAAATAATGCCCAAGTTGTTGTTGTTTTCCTCACGAAGCTGCCACTCGTTGGTTTGTAAATGAGTCCACATCCCAGTTTCTTCATAATGGACCATCTGCTGATCTCTGGCATCAGGTCTGTGTCGTGGGGTCTGCCAAAGCCCTGTAAAGTTAAGATACAGCACACGCTCCTGAGACAAAGAGGCTTAATGAGGTAGAATGCATATGGCACATATGGGCCACCACTCTGCCCAAACACAATGGACAAGATAATGAAATCGTGGATTAGCCCTCATTTATTTAGGATATAGCTCGCAACAGGCCAGGGAGGGGCTCAAGTGTGTCGGGTGTGGTGGTTATCTGACTGGGGACCACAGGATGAATTGTTAATACTGGTGGATTAGGGTTTCCTCTGGTTAAAAATTAAACTATGTTCATTTTTACCCATTAGAATTTTGACAATGAAAACCATGAGCGTGTAGTCCCTTATACAGAGACCTGAAAGACTACGAGAGATGCACTGCCTCCATGGATTATAAGAGACTTCATAAGTTAAATGGCTGAGTGACTACTAGAACGCCCTTTCTCCACTATCCCGTGTCTAGGAAAGTTTACCTTAGCCCATCTACCCAAAAACATAAACTAGGCTAATTCACTTTGCAATCCTCAAAATCTGCATTGCTATTATTGGTGTGTGAATGGGTGACTGGTTCCTTGCTGTAAAGCGCTTTGGGCTGAATTAAGGTAGAAAATTGCTATACAAGTTGAGACCATTTACCAACTAATCCAAAAATAGCGAAGGAAATCATTGTAAAAAAATATACTTCTGCTGCAAATTATTATTATTTTTAGTTTATTAGTGCTAGTGGTCGTCAGTCTGGCTCAAGTTTTTTTTTTTTACCGTGTAACTTGGTTTTCACAATCTGGGCAGGTGCAAAGAGCAACTTATTGCACTTTGATTTTGCCTTTCTCCCCTATTACTCAAACTGAATGTTGGGTTTGTTTTTTGCGCAAACCACCAGGGTGCTTGTTGTAGTGGAAAGTTGTGTTTTTGTTTTGATGACTAATAATTTCTAAAAAATCTTTTGTCAATCAATTTTCTACATTTTCACAAAGTTTGTGTATGTCAAGCCTTAGCTGTATGGCAATATGACAAAGATTAGCCATGTCCGCAAATTTAAAAAAGGATGCATGTTATGCTCCGCACTAGTATTAATCAAAAGTACTCGAATATATGCAGTTTTGACCTTTTTGTTTGTTCCATATCTAGGCGCTCATAATGGGAACGTGTCATGACTCCTGAACCCGCTGAACTACTCTTATCCAACTCCTTTTTGGACAAGTTCAAGCACCAGACTTTCAGAATAAAGCTCAATTGTGTGGAAATCAGTAAGATACTTTGGCCGATTTATTAAGCAAGTGTATTTACCTCACTATGGACCCTCAGAAACATTTGTTTCTCTGCTAAGGCTGATTAAGGTGAAAGGTGCCCCCCTCCCTGGTTTAAAGCTCCTCTGCGTTCGGGCACAATGAGCAGGAAGAGTATTGTAGACTACAATCCCTGATAATTCGGCTGAGCTGCAATGGCCCCCGTGACCTCTATCTCCTCAACACAACCTTTGGTCAGAGGGCCTGGTGAAAGATGCAGGTGTTTTTGGTAGATTTATTATTAATATTAAAATATATATATTTTATTTATTTATTTTAAATTATATTTTACAAATGCTGTGCTGTCAAAATGAGCCGTTTGGATGCGAGAAATAAAGCAAAATGGTGCAACTATCAAGAATTGACATATTTGAAAGGCCGGTATTCTTTTAAAACAGACTTGAGTTTTTAGTCCTTCTTAAGAACTGCCCCAACCAGCTGATGTAGTAGTCCTGCCAGCATTATCGATTCAATTTCAGTGCTCCCTTTGTCTCCACTACAAATCAGTCTTTTAATCAATTTTCATGCAGTGGTCAATGTTGTTTTTTGCTTCAAAGAATGGATTTGGATGAGAACCTAACCCGTTCAAATCTCATTCTGCTGACTTTAGTCGACATCACCATGGTAACGAGCTGTAGACTTACTCACTCCCGGTAAAGTTGGTCATGTCTTAGGAGAGCCGAGCCGCTCACAGCAAAGGTTTGTACATTTATGAGGTATTTTTCAATAACAAAATTTGCATTTTTACTAGCCTATTCAAAAATGCTTGCATGTATGTATTTTTGAATTGGCTGGTAAAAATGCTAATTTTGCCTTGTTTTTTGCAGTCAATCTCAGTAAATCAGTCTGCAAATTGGATATTATCAAATCCCTCTGAAAAAACCTTAAAAAAAATATCACGTGATTTCATTCATGCATGCATCACTAAAATAAAAACATGTGTAACACACCAGTCCCATGTGACCAAGGTTTTCAAACTAATCAAATGTGGTGGTAAACTATAGGCGGGGTCCTGGGTACTTTTTACTTTAAAATAAATAACTGGTAAACAGGAGATGCGAGAAAATAATTACTCCTAGAGCTACTAAATAAGTTATAAATGACGGTGCCTCCACTTAGCGAAAGAAATACAGGTAAATTACTTGCGTTTAGGTCTACTACCCTAACCTTTAAAAACACAAAAATTAATGGAAAACGCCCTTTCCCATCCTAGGAAGAAAAGAAATTGGCAGCCGGGCTAGGCGGAAGATGAGACGATGAGCTTTAAAATGGTGGGGATTGGCTCCTCTGGTCCTCACCAGAGCAGCAGGGCAGATCCAATGATCAACAGCAAAACTACTTTAAATCCCACAGTACGGTCCAAAGAGGGCATCTCTGGTCCACTGCATATCAAGAAATCTATACTTGGTCTTAAAGCAGTACCAAGTAACTTGTTTACCTTTTTTAATAAATCCTTTTCGTAGTCCCTTTGGGGCTAATACAAGTGTTTTTTTGTTTTTTTATGAAACTATTGGGGGGTCATCTCCCCCCCAATGTGTCTGGCCAGAAAACCACATTTGCAACTTGACTGCCACCGGACCGTAGCAACCAATACACACTAGTGGAATCACGAAGAAGAAGCTAACGGGCAAAGCTAACTGAGGGCTAGCACCACTTTAAACTGTATTTACAGCCAAGTTTGAGTGAAAAATAATTATTTCTATTGTGTAATTGAATGTACAATATCCCTCCTTTCACCTTTTCTGTTAGCGTAGTATTTACACTCGCGGACAATAAGTTGCGCTTAGTTACTTAGTACTAGGGCAAGAGTTACTTAATACTGCTTTAAACAAACTTGACATGTCCGCACGCTTCATGTAAACGGAGGGAAAAAAACCTAGCGTTAGCTACGCTTAGCAGGCTAAACTGAAAGTGTCTGACTCATCATTTACAGGTAAAAACAAATCCACCCAGAGCTTGTAGACTCTGCATCCACCGTGTTTACTGGGCTACACATGAATTTACACATTGGCTCTATCCATTATTTAGATTTTATTCCTGAAAATGTAGGCAAATTTGGAAAATATGTATGCATAAAATACAGTAATCTTGTATGAAACAAATGACAAACTTGCAATACATTCTCAATTTTTTTTTTTCCCCCACTCACAATTGGTCAGGTAGGATATAATCTAAGCATACGTTGAGCAGTTTGTGTACATATGAATCAAGGAAATTGCGTTGCCGACGGTTGTGGCCGATGACGCACACCTTTGGCTCCGATTAGTCCGTGGAAATGCTGACACTTGACAAGTAAAGGCAAGGCAAACATGTAACAGCTGATGGTTTGTGAGTTTGAAGCAGAGAGTTGTTTGATTTCAAGCTGCTCCAATGCGGTTCCTCTGTAACTGTCATTATTTCAGTGGGTCTCGGCGGAGAGAGTGAGGGGACCTACTGTACTGTATAACGGCTCCCTTTGGCACGGGGCCAGACTGCAGCAGGTTACAGGAGCACACAACATACTGACTGAAGGAAGGTGATAGTTCTCAAACTGTGGTACTCGGCGTCATCTACAATTTTTAGACTTTTAATATTAGAGACAATTTAATTCATGGTTTAGCAATGTTTTTTCTTATAGGTCTATTGTAGACTATTTTCAGACCCAGTTCAGTTTTGATTTGCATCAACTACTTTGAGGTGGCTCTTGGAAGAATCAATATTCTATGAAGTGGTACTTGATGTGAAAACTATGAGAACCAGTGACTTGCAACTTTGACTCCACACTTTCATGGCAGTAAACAGATCCTTGTTTTGAGCTGGTACACTATCGAGTCTCTTCTGTTTGAGAAGCGCCATTATCTCACTTTAGGTGTTACTGTAAGGTCACGATGATGCAGCTGGTCTTGAGTAAGCACTAAGCAGAGAGGGGCTTTGGTGCAAGCGCAGACCCGGAGTAGTGGAGCGAGCCCTGAATTAATGTCAACAAGCAGCTCCATCACAGCAAGGATAAGAGGTTAAAGACGGCAATATAATAAGCCTTCTTAAAATGTGACAATATTGAGAAACGCTGACATGTTTGTCCATTATTTAAACTTTCATTTTCCCTTATGCGCTGCTGAAAGTCATATGGAGTGTCGTACAAAACCAATCATTCATCTTGGGTCATTGTTGATGTTACTGAGGAGCTTCCCCATGGTAACCACAACAAATACCATAGCAACCCTTTTGAAAACAACAGTCTGCCGATGTGTGGAGGTGCCATACGTTAAGTGGATCAAGATGCATTTTTAATGAGCAGTTTGTTTGTCACCACCAACTGTGCCTGAAAGTGTTAAAGATGACAATTGATCCTTTGGGTTAGAGCTAGGCCAGTTTCTGGGTGTAAATTTGTGATTTTAATGGAGATCTGTATTGTTGTCAGAGGTATTTTGTTATATCGGGCCAATAGAGAGGTATTTATCCTTCTCCAGAACTAAAAGTGCTTTAGTATTTCCCTAACAATGGAGACCTTTCGGGTTTTTTGCATTGGAAAGCGCTCAGTAGCTTTAAAATAAGCCCTCCCTCAACATGGGCCTCAGGGAAACTGAGAAACATCCCGATACAAATTGGTTACAAATTTAAGTTTTTATGTTGTAGATGTTTGCATATAATTTTGGAACCATAAGAGATTGAGACTTACCGTTTAGTTTTGGAATCTGCTGATATTTGTCTTGAAAACTAGCTCCCTTTTTGAAGTACCTACTAAACGGGTATGTTTTTAATAAATCTGCCATAATATACCCCTAATAAAGCGTGTATATTACTTACACAGTTTAACCCCGACACATTTCACACTTTAGATGCACCGGATTATAGACAAGGCAATTGGCATCAGCCTCAGAAAAACCCATATTGGTCGACCTCTAGTTGTCATACTGAGTTCTCAGTTTGTGAAAGTTTACGCCAATGGAGATTTTAACATGTAAAATACTCCAAGTAGCATCCCTATTAAATTACTGATGCTATAGTGCAGTGGTCTTCAATGTGGGGGTCATGACTTGCTTTGGTTTATTTGATATATTTAATGAAATGATTTTATATTTTAAACCTATTTATAATTACATTTACATGAACCTGAAAAAACATTGTGTTACAGATGTTGTTGTTCCAGCAGACAGGGCTTGGCACAGTTAAACGATACAGGGGCGTGTTTTTTTTTTTTGTGTGTGCCCAGTGTCAAACAACCAACCCACCAACAAAAAACAATCGGCTCTCATTGAGCTCACCATTTCACCAATCCTTCAACCAGTGCCTCAGGGCAACCTTTCAGGAGCAGTGAGTGACTGCAGAGCTGCACCCCATTTCCAAATCTTGAGCCAGGAATCCGAAGGAGCACTCAGCTGGAGATTTTGGTCAACTGTGCAATATTTGGGCTGGTGGGGGGGAAACTGCGCTATTGGAGGAAACATACCCTGGCATTGGGAGGATGTGGAAACTCCACACAGTAAGGCTGCACCCGGCATGGGAATCAAACTTGGGGCCTGCTTGCCGTGAGGCGAGAGCACTAACTGCGCACACAACTGCAGGAAAAGTGCCTCGTTTTCATCCTTTTGGAGCAACGTTGCTCAGGAAATATTTTAATCCGACCTGAATTAGGTATGCAGTTTGCCTTTGGTACTATGATGAGTCGGCTTGTCCAGGCCCCAGGGGGAGGTGAACTGCTTTTGAACTACACTTTTATTAAAGACTTTCTCTGATGTATATTTACTGTTCCATTCTCCTCCGGTGAATGAGTTGGCCTCTGAAACACTGCGGCGGGCCCCATCTGTAGAGAGCAATGAGGCCTAGCTCTAAATGAAATGCCCCTCCAATAGAAAGTAATTAAGAGCAGACACAAAGGGCTCAGCAGGAAGTGGTTTAATCGAGAGAGAGTTAGTATTCTCCAGAGAGTCCAGAGCTGAGAGGTTTGGACTGCCGCAAAGGGGAAGGGCTGTTGGTGGTTTTGGCCAGAGTCCACTTCAACCTGAAAGATACAGCAATGAAGACAAAGTATCTAAAAATGTGCCTTTGCTATAAATGAGCCAAGTATTTTGAATATGTGCAAATTTGTATTCAAAGGGGATTATTTTTTTTGTATTCTAAGCTAAATAAAAGCAGAATACATAAACAACTGTCTGGTGGATGACCAACTTAACCAACAATATGGGTCTGGTTGTGAAGGGAAGTGTATTGGCGACAGTCCCTTATGCCGATCCCAAGCTCAGGTAATCAAGAGGTGGGGGCATGTCATCTGGACTTGCAAACTTTTTGGTAGCGCTTGTAGAGAGGTGTCTACACAGTTGCTGTAATGTGAAATAAGACGAGAAACATTGGGGTAATGCAAATTAAACGTGTCCTTAAATCTCCTCTCGCCTGCGTACGTGTTTTATTTCTCTGACGTGCCACACAACAAGGAACTCCAAAAGGGCATAACATTTCTACTTTTAACTCTGATTACATAACGTCTGTCCCATTTCTCTCTCTCCTTCTGCACGAGCGCCCGTCCCGTCTCCCGGGGCAAATCGGAGGATGGGTGCACGCTGCCCCCACGTGCCACCGCCGTAGTGTTTGTGATGACGGAGGCGTGGAGGTGGACGTGGCTCTGTCTGGAATAGACCTGATCCTCTTATACAATTTAGAGCTGCAGATACACAGGGAGAAGCGCTGGGGTCAAACGCTGCACACAAATGACCCACCCACAACAGCAGCAAAACGGATACAGATGTCGTCATGTCAAATGTTTTTGCTTTGCCCGCTTTATTAGTTATTTAATTGTATACAAACGGTCAGGATTCACATGTGACTTTCTAAACGAAAATAAGAATGTTTCAGAACATGCTGATTGAGGTAAAAAAAATAAAGATTGTTGCCCAAAAAATTAAAAAAAAAATTTTCACTTAGTTTCAAAATTGTATTCCAGAATATTTCACTCCTTGCTATTGCATACTGTACAGTGAGTCTTTATGAAAACTTAAGCCCAGTTTCTGTTGTTTCCATGTGCATATTTTTTGATGCCGAGAGATCCAAAAGTAGTACAATGCACTTAATGGCAATTTTGAGGGCTGGACTATATGGCAAAACAAGTTTTTATCACGAATTCATCATGTACTTAGACACACCTTTTTATTGAAACCCCAAACGAATGCTTTCCCCATTACCATTTAACACACACACATCTCCCATTGTCTCGCCCAAACACCAACATTTAGATGTTTCTACCAAAGAAATGGCTGCAACTCGGATGATTATAAAGTCCCATGACGATTATTGAGATTGACTGAAGTAGAGTGCCATTTTTATTTTTTTCCCAGCCCTATAGTTGCACATCTTTTTTTTTTTATCAGAGAAAAAAGTCACGTCAAGACTTGGCTGAAAGCTTCTCACTAGATTGGTTTGTTCAAATAGGTTCTCCTCCGTCTTTTAGTCTAGTGCAACGTGGCCTGTTCATTCACAAAAACATGGTATTGATTTTCATACAATGTTGATATACTGTAGGTGACATATAGATTACATAATTACTATTGGAATAATAATGTTTAACAATAGGCTATTTGAGGAATAAAGAAAATTAGGCTACAATTGGATCACTTAAGATATCAGCTATCGGCCACGCCAACCCCCTTATCGGTATCTAACCCAAAGTCCATAACGGTCGGGCCCTTGTCAATTCTTATTGAACATGCTTGTTTACCAGATCTAACCTGTTCTCATGCACTTCCTCCTCACTTGACCTTATTTCAAACATGGTCCTTTTTAGGCTTCTTAAAATCAATATAATTCATTCAAAACAATCATCACAGGGTAGACTTCCTGTTGGTCTCAATGCTGCGTTCCCGGTTTTTGTGTGTCAATAATCCTCTTTATGCAGCTTAGTAGATCAGTTGAAAATGCTTTTGTCACAGACAGGCGCTAACATTTTAAGTTGAATCAGGCTCGCTCGGTCGTTTCCCACACTTCTGTTTGAATGAGGATTTACGACAGGATCTCTCAAAATAGATTTGTTCTCAAATGTGCAGTGCCCCTTTCTCTGCGTTTATGAGCATAACAAAGGAGCGTGTAAGCCGACCCAAAAGGAGGCTCCACTGCTCAGGAAGAATGAAGATCCATTTTGAGGATGACAGGACAATGAATAACAGACTGGAACAATATGTAAAATTATGACACAATGGCAAATACAATATTGGTAGCACAAGAAACAGTCAACAATTGCTATTATGCATTGCCATTTTGCTTAATTTCACTGCATTTTGTCTAGTTTGCATTTATGCACAGACTTTCTTCAACTGAGCAGAATATTTGTACGCATTTTCTTAATTTATGGGCTGGCTGGCTTTCAATCTTCAAGTCTTCTAGTGTTGTTTTGCAGGTGTGCACAGGAGCCTGTTGTAACTTTTTGGGCCCTAAGTCAACCACTCAATCTACATAATTCAGTATGTGCCAACTATTACAACTTGCATTATATTGTTGTAACTAGAGATGCACTGATCCGATACAGATATCGTTGGCACAATATGATAAGTATCGGCTACAAAAATCCGATACTGAACTGATGCCAGTTTTGGCTCTCACCGCTTTAAAAACACAACTTTCACCAACTAAATCCAAGTTAATATGGGCATGCCGCAAGTTATTTTGAAGCCAAGAACTTGAAGAATTAAATCACTGCGTTAGTTTTAACAAACCTATTTATGATCACAGCGTGAAATACTGTGGCTAGCAAAAGTGGCAGCAAGCTAACGCTAACAGCAACTAATCAAGGCTGGGACAGAATCTATAATTTGGATTAGGGCTGCAACGATTAATTGATAAACTCGGATCAGTAAAATGCTTCGAACATTATTTTCCCTCTTCGATGATATGCTTAATTATATCTCACACAAACGGCGTGAAACGGGGCCGCTTAGGCGTCCGGAACTTTAGGGTTTACTCGTAGCCGGGTAGAACCAGGCAGCAGAGCGGAGAACCAGGCCGTAATCAAAACACGGCTCAAACAAGAAGAAACTCTGAAACGAGAGGCGAAGATGGGACGGACGCTAATGAGGCAAAAGGACACGGCTATCGTGCCACAACAATGCTAACAGCTGCCTCAATGATGATTTACCATCAGGACGGGCGATCTACACATTCATACACTGTTCAAAGTGTGACATAAGGTAAAGTATGATGGAGAAAAGGGGACCAACTTTTTCACTCACAGCAACTGCTTTTAAGAAGGTCTCTTTGTATCAATTTAATATCGGCAGATACTCAAACCCCCAGTATCGGTATCGGAAGCAAAAAAGCTGGGTCGTTGCATCTCTAGTGGTAACATAACATTCAACTAAGCTCGCATTGTCGAACCCTTTTCCTCCCATTGACCGTGTGGGAATGTGCGTGGTGCTGCTGAACTTTGAATGGCTCGTCCCAAGTTCAACTTCTCCATAGAAAGCGTATTGTGTCCCGTGCCCCTGTCCCGTTCTGAGGGGCCTCCATTTGACATTTGGATGTGTGTGGGAGCCTTTGGTCTCCTCGGGGGGGCTGTTCTCTGCAGCACAACTGGAGTCCGTGCTGCAAAAGATCTGGCCTTTGTTCCATCAATGTCACGCTGGGGGCTTAAAAGAAGCCGCTCTATTCTCGACTTTCTTCTTGTGACACTCTGTTATGCAGCTGTGGTGGTGAAGGAAGCGAGTGCGGGTAAAATGTCAAGTCGGAGCTAAATGCTGTGAGAAGCTCTTGTGTGGATCAAAACGTGTGGATCAAAACCATTTCAATGAGACGTGTTCCATTTTAATTAAACCCTAATTGTTTAGTTACTAGTTTTTCAAAAGAAGTTTTGTTCTTTGTTTGTGTTTAACACAGTTTTTGCAAACTCAGCCAATCTGTCAGATGAAGACTTAAAGGTTCTATATCATGCAAAATCGACTTTGAGTTTAACCACGTTATGCCATTTCCGTCTCAAACAACCCCAGAGTGTTTTTTGGCTTCATTCACGCAGTTCTAAGTAATCCTCCTGAATCCTGCTCTCTGAGCAGCTGCTCCGCCCTCTCCTAAAAAGTTGTGACACTGACGTATTTTACGTCAGTGTCAAACAGGAAGGGCCAGACCTCCTGTAATGTAATTCCTTGCGACTTGATTTTAATTTTATAAAACGGCTTTTTCATTATTTTTGTTGCAATAAAAAATGTAAGTCCCCGACGCATCTGTGCTGTCCCGGGAAAGAAAACAAACGCATCCCCAGAGGATCCGAACAGAAGTCATGTTTGTGAAGGCGGAGCTCTTTCTAACCTACTCTGGACACCGCCTGATTTTTTAGTTTTTTTTTTTTTTTACCCAACGATAATGTCACGGATGGGTGTTTGGCTACGAGAGGAACAGGACTATTCAACCTTCCTAAAGAAGAGTGCACTCGCCAGTAGTTGGAATTTCTTCCCGGGATTCAGCGACTAGATCAACCACCCTGATGGATGCTTGGTGAACCTTGGCCAGAATCAAAGTGGATCAACTTTTATAACTAACGCGAGTCCCATAACGCAAACACCCGATGATGGGGAGGCCAGGCATAACATTTTGCTATATACCGTGCAGCCCTAGTGCACGTTTTATCCAGGAGGTAGGAGAATACAAATTGGAGACAACTGCATTAACTGCTAAACTACCACAGGAATCACATGCAAAACATACTGACTAGAGAGAATTCTGCAATAAGACATGGAGGTGGAATATGTTGCTGATGCCAGAGGACACAAAATGTAGCTTTATGAATTCTTGCCACCTGCCTCATCATGTTTTTAGTTCGACAAAGCAACACTTTTTTTTGCCAGTCTTTTTTATTTTGTTGTGTGATCCCTGGTAACATTTGTGTTCATGCCTAATTTTCTGTTGTGGACATTTTTATCCCCAAGTCAAAAACCTTAGCCAGTATTTATTTGTTTGACTTGGACTTTTTCTCGTTGCATGGAGAAACTGGGGTTCTTCCGTCGTCAGAGCAGATCCAGTCATAACAGCTGTTGGCACATCTGGGACTGAAACATTAAAGTCATGTTTAGATCGTAGAACCTGCTCTGGCCCGTCAGACCAGGGCACCAATGGCTCACCGTCTCTCCTTTCTTCCCACACCAACTGTCTTAACCTCCTCTTCATTCGTATGCACAATAAAGGGTTGCTTAATTTAGAAGGGGTGGTGATAAACAAGAGCTTCATCACTTTATTCTGACACTGTGCTTGTTTTGAGAGACTTTTAGCAAAATTGTTAGAGCTGGCAATCTCACAACAGTACGGCACAGTGTCTAGCATATGAGAGCAGCCTAAACCCTTGACTATGGTGCAGTGCTGCGCAATAAAACATTCATTAAACTTGGAGCAATGTCAGTACAAGATTGTTTTGTCTAACCCAAATCTAAAAGCTTCTTGACTGGAGAGTTTACAGCTTATAGGCCAGAGTAACGCCTCATTTGAAAGCTAAGACCTACAAAACTAATCTAACCAGATCTCTTTCCCCGCTTTGTTGCTGTGTTGTCACTTTTGACATGTTTGTCATTGTGTTTTTTTGTTGCGTTATCTTATTGTGTTAATGCTTTTTTTTTTTCACGCTTTTTTTTAAAGAAGCTTTTAAGATTTGGTTATTGACAAACTAGAGAAAATATGCTCGGTTCAGGTGGGGGTTGAGAGGTTAATCATCTGTGTATCTTCTAATGCAGTCCAGCCACAAGGGGTCACAAGTGAGGGTTCACTTTGTCAGTCCCATGTTGGGATAATTCATTTGGGAATATACATTTCTGGAAGGGCATACAGCAAGTATAAGAGACTGCATAATATTAGGGTACAGACAATGTAGTTTGTATTTTTATACAGAAATTGCCACTTTCTGTTTACTGCAAGAACGCATCACACGTCAAATCATCCGTATATTGTCAAATTATCGTTATTGCAGATTCTCCTGAGATTTACACATTAACTAAAAGATGAGAAGTTAATTCATGATTTACCTTATTTTTGGTCGTGATTTAGTATGAAGTTGTGTATTGATTGACGCACTTTGCTGAAAGGTTTTTGTTTACTTTCAGTTGAAAGTACAGTATGTTGAAATGTGGTAAAATATCACAATGTTATCGCAGTATTCAAGAAGACCGTTATCAATAACATATTTTTTTTTGTTTCTTTTGTGCCTCGTATTGTTCAGCCCTAATCCCAGCACAGCTTGTTTTGAGACCTCCCCACTTCACTGTCCCGTCTCCTATCCATGCCGTTACACTCTGATTGGGGAGTTCCTCTTTCTTATCATCTGACCTGTGAAATGCCGCTTACTCCCGCAATATGTGTGTGTGTGTGTGTGTGTGTGGTTCACTTCTGAACAAAAGGGGCTTTGTGAGCGGGTCCCTCAGTGCGATCGGATTGTACTGAGGGGGCTGGTATAGAGGCAGGGGGGCCAGATAGGAGCTTAGCATAGCGTAGCCACTTCATTAGTCAAGGCACCTCCTCCTGCTTCTCCCCCCCCCCCCCCCCCCCCCTCTCCTCTCGCTGTCTCTTTGCACATCCATCCTGCCCTGTCACGGCTCACTCGTGGAGAGACGCACACAGGCAGGAGGACGTCCCGCCAAAGTATACCAGCAACACTGGAGGCTCGACAGCATTCGCAACGATCCCATCCAGTTTTGTGATGCAGTTGATAAAAGCCGTACGTGTGGATCTGCTCTTTAGGTAAGCAAGAAGCGTTGTCATCTGAAAGGCTTTGGTGGGTTGAGAATGTATCAGGACTGGGCTTGCTGCTGACTTGCCTCTTTAATGCGGTTGTGAAGACACTTCGAATTAAGCAATGTGTTGTGATTTTAAAAGTAAAGTGCTTTGGCTTTTTTTTTTTTTTACTTTGTTTTGATGGCAATAACAGATGATGATGCAAGGGAATTGTAGTAGTTGAAATATGCTGTAAGGAGTAAGTGCGAAACAAACAACTTATTATTTTTAGTAAGAAAAACTCTATTGCATAATACAAGGCTTGAGTCTCATCAGTCCAAGGACACCGTTTTTTGCATAGGAACCCCAGATATTGATTTTGATCAGTCTAGTGTTACTGGTTGAAAATCTATAGACTAAGGGGTGTTTCCAATGTCCTGAACCAAGCCTGCTATAAATGCTGTACTTAAACTACTCCTAACTCTATAATTGTAATAATAGCTTGTACAAAGTTGGTCAGAGTATTTATGGTTTAAACTATTGCTTACATTTTTTAACGATTGTTCTAATGAAGAGCGATGTGATGGGTTAGCCTGTATTTTCATTTCATACAAAAAGAAAGGCTTGGTACGATATTTGGATGAAACTTTCAGTTGTCAGTTTTGGGCCGAAGATTGTTATGTGGATTTTGAATGGTGATGCTGACATTGTAGCCGTGACACCAGACGTCTCCTCTGCGGAATAGTTTTGAGTCTTTTCTATTTGGATTTCAAAACCCAGATGAGCAAAACTAAATTTATATTTTGTACCTCTGACATGAAACAAAAGCCTAATTTCTTCATGTGCATTTGTAATGAGCTCTCTTGATTAAGATGCATTGGTTTTGGTGCTCGGGTGTCCCGGGACATCAGGTGCAGAGAGGTGATTATCTCCCAGTAGAGAGGGAGGGAGGGGGCGGGGGCTGGTGGCAGCAGCGGGGACTATTGCCTCAGCTGTGTTTGGTAAATTATCAGCGTTATTGGGATCACCCCCCCACCCCCCACCCACAGTGTACTCGCACTGTTCCCAGAATGAGCAGGGTGTTTGACAGTGAAGATTCGGGCCTATCCTCCACGTCCTGTGAGAGAGGCCACAGACCTAACCCCTCACTTCCTTCTCAGAGTCCCAGATCACAAAAGCAAACGGCCATCGGCTCTCACCCCGGGCATAATTCGGAGACTTCCACTGTGTTCAATGGAGCCGCTCTGTAATGAGATATTGTTGTAGTAGATTCAGTGAAATCAACTCATCCTTCAGAAGGATCGTGTGTGTGTTTGAATGTTTACTTTTTTTATTATCTTAAAAACAAATTTGGCTTTGACTAATGTGGCATGAGAGAATTTCAGAAAAATGGCTCAACATGTTGACGCTTTTATTCATATATTTTTTGTTTATGGCCCATAGGCTTTATTGAACAGAGAAACGGGTTGAAAAGAGAGGAAGACCAGGGAGAGACACTCAGCAAATTGTCAGTCTGAAGTTGAATCCACAATGCTGAGGCCGGAACATTTGTGTGCGGTCTTACCCACGAGGCTACAGGGTCCTAATTTAACGCCTTCTCCAGTACCAACGTTTTTTTTATTTTTCTCAAGTCCAAACTATTTAAACCATTGAACTGTAACTACCACAAGATTGCTTGTAGATGGGGGCTGGGTATTGCTGCATTTTTTTTCTTTTTTCGATACCAGTACTTTAATCATACTTGGTTTACGATGCTCATATATCTATACTTAAATCTCTATTCCTCTATTACTTGGCATCTAAAGAAAAAATGTTTTTTTCCAGACCAGGTTTCGATACCATATTTTCCATCGATGCCAGTAGTACCTAAACTTTTTTTTCTGATACCATACTGGTATTGTTAATGGTAACCAGCCCTGATTTAAAACTGAGATTATTAGCATCACGCTTTAGATCTAATCCAGTTTTACACTAATTAGATTAATAATTGCACAGTCCTACATTGCATATACCAACAAACAGTGGTCATTTAGTTGCAAGACTGAAGTCGATCATTCATTCTCTTGGCTTGAAGGTTGGTCTTACTGTAAATATTGCCTCTGTACAACCGTACAAAAGGTAGTATTTCATAGAAATGTGAAAACCAAGAAAATCTGTGATGCCTTTTATATGGCCAGATTAGAATCTATTCATGCCCAAAGCAGTTTCCCTACAAGGATGACTTTTCATATAATTTTAGACTTGAAACTAGAGGTCGACCAATATATCAGCAGGCCAATGTATTGGGCAGATATTTGGTATGCTAATGCTAACGGCAGTATGCTTATGCTAATGGTAACTAATCAAAGCTGGGACAGAAGCTATGATTGAATTGCCTTAAGTAATAAAATATCGGCCACTGCTGGAGTGGCCAAGTATTTGTTTTTACAGGATTATAGAAAAGACATTTGGAAAAATATAGGCAGAGCCACTTAATATTCCAAAAACTGACATTGGCCTTAGAAAAACCCATATTGGTTGACCTCTACTTGAAACGTTCATTAAAGGGGTACAAATATGAGTGCTACTTTCACTTGCAATTGAAAAGAAAATTGCTCACCTTGTTTCAGTGTACACAAGATGAAGCAAGACTGATGATTCAAGATGCGTTTTCTACTTGGAGCCCGACATGTTTGTCATTAGTTCAAAGTCCTGAATTAACTTAAGAGAATGGAGACGGTGTGGACCCTGTTAGACAGAGGTCAGGTTTTTCTCTTAAAGAGCTTCTGTTTGAAACAAGATGTGATTTATGGAGTCTGGTTCACACAATAACACAGCAGCCAATTGTACTAATGTGCGAACGTGGAGCAGGCTATCGGAACAGAGGTCACAACAATAAAGATTAGGGATAATTTATGTAGCCGACAAATTTGAAAGTTTGTCAAGATGGTGATAAAAAGATTAAAATTACAGAGTATTAGGCTAGGTCAATTGGATAATTACTTTAACCATAAAAAATATAACCACGAAGGGTTGCACAGTGCAGACTCTTTGCTGGTCCCAGTCCTAGAAGGAAGTTTTGCTGTGGCAGAAAGGAAGAAAATGAAATGTCAATAGTTTTTACCATTTTAATTTACTGCCTTTGTGTTTATGTCAAAATGAAAATACTGTAATTGGTTGTCCAAATGCATTATCCAGTTGTCCATTTGTGAAGTACTTGCTGTATCCAAAACTAATTTAATTCAGTCAAATTAAACTGTTCCAAATGGCACTGGGGTCCAAAGTGTGTCTCTGTCTCTCTGTGTGTCTCTGTCTCTCTGTGTGTCTCTGTCTCTCTGTGTGTCTCTGTCTCTCTGTGTGTCTCTGTCTCTCTGTGTGTCTCTGTCTCTCTGTGTGTCTCTGTGTGTCTCTGTGTGTCTCTGTGTGTCTCTGTGTGTCTCTGTGTGTCTCTGTGTGTCTCTGTGTCTGTCTGTGTGTGTCTGTCTGTCTGTCTGTCTGTGTGTGTCTCTGTCTGTGCGTGTCGGTCTAAATTATGCATGTCTTTTCTTTGCACAGAATGAAGAAGTGAGACTCCAGTGACTGCAATGATGGCCGTCCAGGCTGGCATCCAGGTAAGACAATATGCAAACTTGTCACACCAAAGTAGGGATGGGTGCTGACAAAAAAGCACATGTTACAAGAGCATTTCCCCATATTTTCAACAATTTAGTGTTTCCTTACTTGTAAAGTAGCCACGCGATTGTCTCTAGGTAGCACATGATTAGCCTGTGTCGTGCTTCTATTTTTTGAAAATGCTCATTATGAAAGTTTTGTTTTTTTACTTCTGGCACAAAGAACTGAAAGTAGGTGAAGACCGTTCACTGTGAGTGGTTAGATCTACCTGTCGCTCGTTGCATGGCAGGTGGCTGAACCAATCGGTGGAGGGGGTGGGAAAAGTTAATGGCAAGTGTACAGGTGAAACTCGGGAAAATTAGAATCTTAAGTGCATTCATTTCTGTTGTTCAACTTAAACTGTGAAACTTATATGTGATACTCATTACATGCAAAGTGAGATATTTATAGCCTTTATTTGTTATAATTTTATTAGCGCTCCGCTTGTAAAACCCCCAAAATTATAAAATTAGAATATTTTGAAAATGAACTGTAAACCATAATCATCAAAATGATAACCAATAAAGGCTTGACATGATGTCACTTTGCATGTAATGAGTCTATATCATATAGTGGTTTCACATTTTGAAGTTGAATTACATAAATAAATGAACTTTTCAACAATATTCTAATTTTCCGAGTTTCACCTGTATGTGGCAGACCACAAAATGGCTCAGAACCGATATGATGTTGGATTATGGGCTTTAATATTGAGGACAGTTCTGGGTTTACAAATGAGGCTATGGAGTGTGCAATATTCGATTGTGTACATATATATGCAAAATCATCCATCAAACTCGCACATTACGGTTCAACGCACCGCAGCTCAAGATTCCTTCTGTTCTGCGATATCAAAGAGTACAGACATGGGTGTCAGAGCGGCCTTGACTCTATGAAACTCGAGTGGGAGTTTGTACGATATTTCCTGTTGGAGAAAAGCAATTTCCTTTGGCCACAGTTGCATTATGTCAAATACTGAGCTTAGTCACCCCAATGTCAACACATGCTGCCTCCGAAAATTCATAATACATTTTTGGTGGAAAAAAAGTGGTCACTGGGACTGGGTTCACCTCACATTCAGTTACTGGTGTGATCCAAAATGTCCAGTTAACTAGAAGATTCTTAGTTCAAATTCCAGCTGGGACGTCTTCAGTGATTACAAGTAATGCACTTGTAAGTGATTTACAGTGAGGGAGTTGGTGCATATCCGAAAAGGTGCATTATGTAATTTTTTCACTGAGTGCGTGTCTGACCTTTCAGTAACCCAGCAGCTGTATGAGTGGTTACTATAGCGCCTTTACTTTCCATTACAGAGGCCCCCATGACATCCCAGTATCTATTGTTTTTTTTTAGGTTTCTGGAAGGTTTCCTGGATGGAATGTATTAATAACGGTAGCACAGCGGTTAGCGCTTGTGCTTCACAGCAAGACGGTCCCGGGTTCGATTCCAACGTGGACGGGGCCTTTCTGTGTGGAGTTTGCATGTTCTCCCTGTGTCAGTGTAGGTTTCCTCCGGGTACTCTGGTTTCCCCTACAACTAAAAACATGTACAATAGATTCCCTTCTGGGGCCAGGACTCCCCTGAAAAAGATTTTTAATCTCAGTGGGACTTTCCAGGTTTAAATAATTGTGGGAATTGTTCTTTCAGCAGTGAAAACCTACCAGAAACCTGAAAAATCTATTGATCCTGGCGCGTCATAGAGGCCACTGTTAAGTAAAGGCACCAGGTTATGCGTCACTGAAAGGTCAAGTACGCACCAAGTTCAACTTTTTTCCCCAGATAAACTGCATCATGCACCTTTTTAAAGTATGTGTACTGTACTACAAGGTCGGGTCCACACTCATCTGTACTAGAAATAACTTGGACTTGCATTTTAGACATCACTTTTATATAGCCCTACCATTAATTCCGTTATCATTGAGACATAGTTTTGGTTAAGTCTGATGCCAGTCCTGACCAAACTATCTCCCATTAGGTTTTTGAGTTCTTCTTGGGACTGGGATTTCATCTGACTGTTCACTTGGTCATTAGATTTGCTTGGAAATTAAGTCTGCGTTGCCATTTTGTTCGGACACTACCTTTTTTGTTTTTTCACTGAGGCAAACCCTGTTATCAAATCACAATGTTTTTGTATAGCCCAATTTCACATGATCTCAATTGGCTTGAGACTGGCACCCAACGTACTAGTAGCAGTATCAACCTTTCATCATACTTTTTGCATCAGTCCATTTGGCGCTCTTCATTCAAGCCCACTTAACGTTGAAATGGACAATGTGCATTATCTGAGAGGGAGTGGTCATGTTATAGCTGTAGACATCTTGTTGGCTCGTTTCTCTTGGCCGTCTCATAGGATGCCATAGTTATCATATTATATATATTTATAACACACGCTGGCTGGTGAACAACTGCATTAGCACCTGTGTTGCATTGTTTTGGGAATGTGTCTGACGTTCCTTTAGTCAGACCCATAGGATTTTCTCTTCACATTTTTGTGGAGCAAGGAGAAGAATGTGCAATATTTTCCAGTGTAACCCCTCCCAGCAACATCCAAAACCATTTAAATAACAAAAGTCTCATGTTACCAGAGCTGGGCAGTACAAGTGATGGGATGCACTTTGAAGTATTGCATGTACTACTTGGATCAACTTGCTTAGTGACAATTCTAAACTTTTGTTTTGGTCTAAACTAACTTAAGTATGTGCGTGAAAGAAAGTAAGTTGTGTTTTTTGGGGAAGTGCCAAAATGTGTACATAAATTATTACATTTGTGGCATTCTGGCGCAGCGCTTGGCACTCCACCTCACAGTAATTGAATGTCATAAGTTCAACCGGACCCAGTATGGCCTGAATGTCTTTGGGACTTTCCTGATTAAAGTCAATTGTTTTTTTTTTTTATGGAAACGTGACCCTTGTTTTGCGTTCCCCTTTGGTAATGACTGATCCACTATTTACTTTTGTCTACTCCTTGCACCTCTTGAGTATTTCAGACATATGTCTTTAGTTGCAGGGGACTTTTCTCCATCTGCCTGATTTGGAAAGCCACTTGTTACAGCGTGGAAATGTGAAATATGCGCAGTGTGCTGAACATGTGGGAACAGAGGTCTCTAAAGCCGAAGTGTTGAAATGAAGTTGTGAAGAGGCTGCAGTTGTTGATGAGCTGCGGTCGAGATGCTGCGGTTCGAAGCCACAACAAACCGGTTTGAGACAAGAGTTTTTACGGGAGCGTTCAGTGTGTTGGGGATTACAGAAGAGGGTTAGGGTAATTTGTAACTTAATCCTAAAGCCACTCCCAGAAAAATGTTTTTAGTGAAAGACAACAACGCAAGAATGAAAACAATCTCTGGTAACAGAGTCCACTTAGTAAGGGTTAATGTATAGAACGCCGGTCATTATCAGGGCGAACTGGACCCCGACGCGTAGTGTACTTATTATATCTACTTATTTTCACACTAATGACCGGCGTTCTATACATTATCCCGCTTATTATACAGCTATTTGCCAACTGTACACACACAAATAAACTTCATACACTTTTATGAAGGCAGGTTTATTTTATTTCCGCGGCAAATAGTTCCCAAAGGTTTGCGCGTTGCTTGGCAACGTTTGTTGATTCTAGGCAGTGTGGCTAGGCTAGTAGCAGCACGGCTAGCTACTTATTGCTAGCCTAGCTACTTATTTGAAGGTGCAGTTAGAGAGGAGGAATGGTGGTGGATCTCTGGGTGAGTTGAAAGTCAGACTCCCGTTAACTTAACGAGCGATTCCCCCAACTTCTCTCGCGGGGACGGAGATGGTGTCCGCTACTACTACTTGCGGAGTGATATGAAAGACCTGACAAGCATGAACTCTGTTGCCATTGGCACCGGTCATTATTTTTTTCAGAGGTCCTCTATCAGAAAATAATGACCGGTAGAACGTTGGGAAATCACATTCAAGTCAATGGAGCGTTCTACTTGCATTGTGAAGGGCTGTATAATAATACCATACAACTGATGAGATACAAACATAACATTTTAGTCACAGATGCTCATCTTCTCTTTGGCCTCATACAACAATTCTTGCCAGTTTAAAATGTATGAAAAACGTACTGGATGTGAAAAGCATGAATATCAATGATATGCAACATATCTTGTTCATCGACGGTATGTGACTCTTCTTAATTACCTATTGATCCACACTTCCAGTGAAGCTACACGTTAACGCTGCAGATCTCGTAGATCTCCCTCATAGCCCTCTCTCGTCTCCAGCCTCAGTGCTCATGTGGAGCACAGTCACATTCGATGAACACTCGACAACACACAGCACTGTTCACTCAACCTGAAAATTGTATGCACTCGTGTATCTGCTGTGAGGAACATACTGGAACTCGGGTTATTAACAGCTGCATAAATGTGAAGGCAATACACAGGGCGTTCCTCTAGTGGCTATGAGAAGGTTGCTGAAGGTATGAAATTCACAATAGAGATGAGAAACAGGCCAAATGGGTTGAGTGACATTCTAGAATTGAATCATATTCAATTGAATCCTATTCCCACCTCCATTTTAGTAACTCAAATGGAGGTGGGCCTATCCATTAACAGTTTCAAGGGAAGAAAAATTACAATGGTTCAAGATGCATATTTTATTACCTGTCACCTGACTTTCTATGGGAGATTTTCCAAACAAAGCACGCGCACAAATCGCCCTGCAAATATTCCTATAATTTACAGTTTTAACTATCCAAAGACTATGTTTTGCAGTGTTTTGTAAAGAGAAGACTTGCTTACATTGACAAATGATGATGTCAATAGACGTGATTTCAATTATTAAATTACCTCCTATAATCGATCAGTCCAAAGAACATATTAAACTTATGACTCAATTGGATGACGGAGGACATTGAATGGTCTGAAGTCTCAAGTCATGGGTCCAATCTAGACAATAGAGATGTCACACTGATGGTTCAACAGTATGCCAGGAAGTAATATTTAAATTAAAACTTTGGGACTTTACAGACATAAGTCTTGCTATAGTTGTAAATTAAACCTGACATATCCAGGTCTGTTGTGTGCAGCACTTCCATAGAAACACAAATGGAGTGTTGCTGTAGTGCTGGAAATCAGGATTCGCTCTCATGACTGTTTGTTTGTAAATGCTCTCATGATCTGCTGCCGGCTTAATTATGACTCATTATTTATGTACGCGCTTTGCTAAGGAATGAACCACTGAAGCAGCATACAAGAGGATGATCCAATTCAGATGTGATCATTCCCTTTGTACATTTGCTTTATAGTTTTTGGCTGTTACTTTGGATTGCTATTGACTTCAAATACTGTAAATTTTGGCTTCCTCCTCTTGTATCTTGAGTTTGGCTTATTGTGTGGCAGCAGTGACGGCTGGATGTGGATTAGATTTATTGAATTTGCTTTAAAGTGAACAAGTCCATTTGGTGTGTCGAGCATAAGCATAAACAATGTTGGGCTGGTGTTGGGAGTACCTTGTCCACAATAGATGGAGAACCAGCCTGTTGTGCATGTTTCAGGTTTATTGGGAAACCACCTTAGCGCAGGGAGAATCTGCAAAATCCTTAGTCCAGGAATGGAAGTCACTGATGGGGGGAAATTGGCGAATAATTGGCCAGTTTTGGTATCTCCTTTTTGGATAAGCGCTTGACTTAATTCAGTGTTTTAAAAAAAACAAATAATAATAAAAAAATAGCAGAATTTGATTACTCCCACCATTCTGAGAAATGATACAGCCACAACTTGCCCTGGTGTCCAGTATTGCATGTGGTCACATTCCTTCTTTAATGCGGATATTTCATGCAGACTAAGCCTGTTGTATGTACACATTGTTTACCAGCTTTAGATTACCACATAAATGAGCTTTGCACCGGAGTCCATCAGGTGATGCATTACTCACAGGATTATCACCTCACTGCATGTTCCAATTAGCTGCATATTGAGGATAGCTGAACCTGCTCATTCCCAAAGGTCGTATACGCTTATGTCCCTTGATGTGGGCACAGCATTTATGGTTGCATGCTCACTCAAAAATTCAAACTACCACCTTGTTCTGCACAGTGGCCAAGTAGATGAAGCTGCTGCTGATTGGATGACCTTGTGAGTTTTTACTCCAGGTTCCAAAATGTTTCTGAATTATTTCACTAATTTTAATACTGTGGCTTTTCATGACCAATTTAGCACATACTAGTGGTTTATTTTCAAGCAGATTTTTGGTTAAAACATTTTCACTTCAATAAAGTTATGTCACAAGTTCTTATCAATGTCATT
Source organism: Proterorhinus semilunaris (assembly GCA_021464625.1). Taxonomy (NCBI): domain Eukaryota; kingdom Metazoa; phylum Chordata; class Actinopteri; order Gobiiformes; family Gobiidae; genus Proterorhinus; species Proterorhinus semilunaris. Next base: position 14,104,760 of record CM038343.1, read on the forward strand.
GCTAAGGCTGGTGCCTCAAATATTCACATTACATTCATCCTATTAAGCAGTTTTTAAAAATGAATAAAAGTAAATTTCCTAAATTCACTATGGTCCTATTGTCTCAACTGTTGCATTGGTGTGATGAAGACTGTTTTCTAAAGCGCACGTCGTAACTGAGTCATTTGCATCATCTAAACCAGAGGTCTCCAGCCTGAACTTTCTGAACTACCAGTAGATCTCCGCTCTAGTAATTTCTAAATGAAATGGAAAATTGCCAAAAACTGTGTGTATTCAGTAATATTTCATAGTTTTTTGTGTGTTCACCACCAGATTAAGGACTATGGATTATAGATCACTGTCCTGAATGTACCTATGCCCAAACGTTCGTGTCCCGTCTCATGTGACTGCAGACGGGAACAAGCTAAATATAAAAAAATTAAAAGTTGCGCATCTATCCCGAGCAGCTCTTTTTCTTTTTGAAGAGAAATAGGGTTGAAGACCGCTCTTTTAAACCAAGTGATTATTGACACACCCTGAACCTGCTCCTTTCCAAAGGCCTTCTCTTACATAACGCACTGTTGGCTCATTGAAGCGAGGTGTTGACAGCTTTCTCCTGCCGTGTGTTTGTTCTTAAGCTCCGCCCCCCCTCTCGCAAAGTTCGGAGGTCACTGAGCCGGGGGTGAGAAAGGGAGAGCCCAAACTGCCCTCTTAGCCCCAGGAATGTGAGAAACACCGAAAACTGCTGCTTCACGGAGATTTGAGACAAAGTGCAACATCCACATCACTGCGTTTGTATGTTCCCATTAGAGACGAGCATGTCTGGGGGCACTGGGGGGGGGGGCAGATTCACCAGCTATTTTGCTTAATTTCATTTGACTAGAGCAGCACTAGTTCTCGAACTTTCACTTCAACTATGACTGTAAATGTTTTTTTTTTTTAGTGCAGTACGATCTAAAACAAGTCTTCAAAAGGACTAAACCATGACCTAAGTAGTTTTAAAGATGGACTGACCAAAAAGAGGACAAAATTAGATTAAAGAGACAGCTTTTTTGCTTCCGGTACCGATACTGGGGGCTTAAGTATCTGCTGATATTAACCGATACCAAGAGATTTTCTCTTTAAGTGAAAAAGTGACCTCTTATCTCCATAGTTTCTGACCAGCCTTGATTAGTTGCCACTAGCAAAAGTAATGCTCCCGCTAGTCTTAGCATACTGTTGCTAGCCGCGGCATTTTGTGCGGCGATGAAAAATACGTTTGTGGAGGTTGAAACTCAGCGATTTAAATTAATCCGGTTCATGGCTTCAAAATGACATGCCACATGCCCATATTCACAGATTTAGTTGGTGAAAGTTGTATTTATCAAAGCGGTGAGAGCCTAAACTGGTATCGGTTCATTATCAGATATTTGTTGCCGATACTCAATATCATATTTTTACTAGTATCGCTCTGATATCCGATAGGCGTCCCTAATGATATCAAACTGCAGAGGACCTTGCATATCTCAAAGCGGCCAGCACCACAGTTTGAGAATGACTGCGCAGCCCTAATATATAAACTGTACATTTATTGTAAGAATTTGAATGGTAGTGATTAATTTTTCGAGTTAACGGTAACTTTCCACTCTCTTCACGTCGATTTTTGGGGCTTGAACAAAAACAGTTTGCCAGATAAAAGGCAAAATAACATGATGAGAAATGACTGGACAATTGAGAATAATGATCGGTTTGTGCTCTACAAGTGAGCCACAACACACCTTTTCTATAGCAAACCAGCGATTGCCTTAAAGTATTATATGCGGTTGGAACTCCAAATTCCATTGTGGCTCAAAAGTGCACTGATTTATAACTGCAGTGAGTACATGTTACAAGCCGTGTGTGCCATAATAAAACCATAGTTCCATGTTTTTGTGATATTGCATAATCCTACATTCCTCTTTTTTTCCAGTTCTTTTCTCGCTCTTCCTAACTTCTCGACCCCAGCTGGAGTAAACCCTATTGGAGTTTTTTAACAGATACGTGACACCACAATGCTCCCTTTCTGTATGTCGAGTCCTCTCTCTCTCTGTCTCTCTCTCTCTGTCTCTCTCTCTCTGTCTCTCTCTGTCTCTCTCTGTCTCTGTCTGTCTGTCTCTCTCTGTCTCTCTCTGTCTCTCTCTGTCTCTCTCTGTCTCTCTCTGTCTCTCTCTGTCTCTCTCTGTCTCTCTCTGTCTCTCTCTGTCTCTCTCTGTCTCTCTCTGTCTCTCTGTCTCTCTGTCTCTCTGTCTCAGCCAGCACAATAACCCCTTCACTAATCGATTTGAATAGGGCCTTTTTGCTCATTGACAGTGCACTGACGTGAAGATTATAGGCTGTAGCTCAAACAGATGTTGACAATCATGAAGGCGAACACACAAAGGACTTATGTAATGTCTGGAACCAAACGCAACACATCTGCTTTGGGTTTCCTATGAGACGACATCCGTAAACAACAGGGATGGACAAACAGCATTGCTATAAGACACAACGTGACGCCTTTGAGAGGATGAGAGCAGAGGCTACTTGAAGAACTTTTTCAAGTAACTACATTGCAGGGACACCGTATTGCAATCCAGGCCATGCGGTTGAAAAATGCAGTGAGTTGGGGCACACACAAATCTCTCTAGTGAAGCGAACATCAAACCAAAGTGTGCAATGACATCATCTGAATCTCTGCATGACTGGCTCCCTCTATATAATGCTCTTTGTATCTGGCAGTGTGTTCGACTAAGTAGGGTTACTAGGGTATGATAATGCTGTATTTGCTGCTGTGAGATTAATGTTGCTAATATAAATGTTACTACTCAGCAGAGAGCGTCTTTCCTGTGTCTGTGGTGTAGTGGCTCTGACTCGCTCGACTTTATGGTCGAGGTGGAATGTTTACTGATTATAAGTTAACAGAGGCGTGCTTCTACGTTTTTCTTTTAATTCGCAAATACAAAATTTGTGTCATTGAAATGTACCACTGAAAGTCCATAACACGTTTAATTATTTTGATATTTTGCAATGTCAGCTATTGGCCGTTATCTCCAGAACTGAAAGTGATGGGTTTCTGCATTGAAAGAGCTCTATTATATCTTCAAAAGGAGTTCTTCCACAACTTCCAAGGCCTCAGGGGAAAGGAGAAATATTTCAATGAAAATCAGTCACAAGTTTGTACACCTTGAATCGTATTGTATGTTGAAGACTATCTCTTAGAGTTCCAAAATTATGAGCAAGAGGCTTACAGCTTGTTTTGGAGGCTGCTGGTTTTTGTTTTTTGAAGTACCTACTAAACATGAATGTCCTGAGTAAATCAGCCCTACTATGCCCCTCATACGGCGCACCCTGCTGTCGCAGTTCAACAGACATTTTACAGTTTACAAGCGTCATACACAGAATTATAGACGAGACATTTAAAAAACTTAACTCACTCATATCATTAGTAAAAAAAGCATGAAATGTTTGTTGCCAGACTAAACCGTCCGTTTTTCCTCCAGGTGTGTGAGAAGTTCGTGGCCCCGTTGCTGAGTCCGAAGAGCCCCCGCGGCCCTCTGTCCCAGCGACATGGCCCCGGTCTGGCCGATGTGTTCCAGTACGACCAGTGGCTCGCGGTCCGACATGAGGCCACACTGTTCCCCATGCAGGAGGACCTGGCCATCTGGCTCACAGGGATCCTGGGTAAGGAGTCTGAGTGACTGACACACTAGGGACTAGTAGCACTGAACACTACAATAAATAAGGCTCCATTGTACCTGGATTTTGAAATGTTGTGATGCGAATAGTGCAGGGTTCTGTAGAATTAAAAAAATCCATGAACTCTTACTTCATTATAGCATATTACCAAAAGTAAAGATGTTTGTTCGTTTGGATAAAAAGTTAAATAAAATAAAAAATCAGTTAACCATTAAAGAAATTCCGAATTTGTTTAAAGGTAAAGCACAGTGTGCAGCTGATAGTCGAGTGGAGAGCTCGTCCGTGCCGTCCCCACTGGGCTGTGCATAGGAGTGTAATGATACCTTTTGACTGCAAGTTCAAAAATATGGAGGCGCAATCACTTTCAATCATCTCCACCTGGTTCTGCAGGTGGAGATGATTGAGAAGAGGATTGAAGGGAGGGGTGGGGAGAACGTTCAGTTGCTCTAAAAATCTCGGGCTCATGTAAAACCCGGAGTTTTAGATTCTCAGATTTCCGAAGTGAATATAAAGCATCAGATCTTCTTATTGGGTTATCTGATTTTTCTGGCCATGAAAACGTAGCCACTGTGATCAACGTTGGTAAATTTTCCTCTTTGAATGAAACGACAAACATTAGCAGCCAATAGATGGTTGATTTAGCATCTGAAAAATCCAGGTGTAGAACCAGAAGCATGTCTACACTTGGCGCTTTACATTATTTTTGGTTTACCTTTTCGTCTTACCACAAGTCTGAAACCCAGTGTACGACATGTGCGTGTGCGTGTAATCCACTCTTCATCTGCCACACAGTAGTCAGTCTGGTCCCCGAGGCAAGGAACATACCAGCACACCATTGACACAGGGCTCTATGTGATTGAATTGAGTAGCTGTTATTTCCAACAGCGGCACCAGATCTCTCTTCCCACCTTCCCTCAGTCATTATTCCAGCGTCTATTCTGCGTTCAGACACAATGGAGCAGGGAGGAAACTAAAACTGTCTCTGTTGTGGTCTCTGCAACTGCTGCTTTTTGAGGTGGGGGCTAAGTTTTGCCTTTTCCGGTTAAAATGTTTACAAGTACAATGTTTCAGCGCGAGTTTTTGATGCTGCGACCGCACTGACCCACAGGCAGCACATCATTAAAAAAATTATAATAATAATTCAACTGTTCCACTGCAAAAACATCAAGGCTAAGGTGTCCTAAAGCATAATAAGGAACTATTACAATTCAAACACATCACACTTTTTTATTTCCTGATCTTTAAGCGACCACACTTCACATGGACAGAAATTTGACTATTTTAGTGATTTGCTTTCTTGAAATAGTTTTTTAAATAGTCGTACTTTCAATTTGTAAGTACTTTTTTATTACATGGAGTAAAAATTAAATGTATTTGTCCTTAATGTAATTTGTCTACTCATGAACTTTACTTTTTTAACACTAAACGGTGTGATTCGGTAATTGATCAACATTTTATTTTAGTTTCAGCTCTAATTTTGTGTAAATTCACCTGTGTTCTGTGGTCCCTCGCTCCTCTCAGGGTGCCTCACACACAGGTGGCGTCGGGTTTCGAGGCTCTGGGCCAAACTTTTGTGCTGGAAATATGCTTTTGTTCGTCAGTCTTTGTCACTTAGTGGAATTGCTTTTGTGACGGTGAATGAATCTTCTCTCGTCTTTTGACTCTGACCTGTCGGTTTACATTGAGATGGTCATGGGACAGGATATGGCCTTTGTGAGGTGATGAAAGAGGGATACTTCAAACAATGTACAAAAACAAGTTGAAGTTCATAATGGAGGAGAGTGAAACTTGGAGTTAAAACTGTGTCTCAAAAGTATGCACAATGAGAACGGCCCAAGAAGAAATGTGTCCTTCAAAGATAAACAGTAATAAAAATGTTGGTCTGAAAATCAAGGATAAAATGGGAACTGCTGTACAGGTAGGAAGGAAGGATTGATGAAGGGTTGATTGAAGTATCGAAAGCAGGAACTAAAAATATAAAATAAAATCTTTCGATTCAAGTTTTGCAGCTGTTCGTTATATAAAAAAAAAAGAATTGGAAGAATTGGTGAAAAAGAAAATTGGGGGATAAAGTGGAAAAATTAAAAAAAATTGGAGAAATGTGGGTTGTTTTTTGTCAAAGGAATTTTCTTGGCTGTATCATCTCAAATAAATGATACAAATGCAAAAGAAATTAAATGGAAGGAAAATGACTAAATTAACAATCTGTTTTATGGTCCCATATGACAAATATTTTAGTATCGGAAAAAGTATAATTTAGGTATCTGTATCAAAAACAAAGTATCGTTAAATCGGTACAATGTAACTTTACGTTTACCTTTTTTAATAAATCCTTTTCGTAGGCCCTCTGGGGGTAGTACAAGTGTTGATGAGATGATTCGTCTCCCCCCGATGGCTCTGGCCAGAAAACCACAATTGCAACTAAACTAATGTTTAAAGTATTGGTATTGAAAAAATTTAACGGTACCTATTAATGACTGAGCGCCACGAAGGGTAAGCGGGTCTAAACTGAGATCCTGGTGCACAGTGAGAAAAGCATGATCAGGTTTTCTTCGCTCTGACCAACCTTTTGCCGCTGATCTCTGTGATGCCTTCAGGGGGACACGTGAGAGCGGAGTTTTTCATGGAGGAGCTGAACAACGGGGTGAAGCTGTGTGAGCTGATCAGAGTGCTGCAGACCAAAGTGGCCCAGAGCTGCCCCTCTGCGGTCGACAAGGTGAGTCAGGCACAACAAAAAATCTGAAAATATCTTTAGCTCTAAAAGCACTAACGGGCAAACACGGCACTCAAAATACTCTAAGGATGAACACTTGAAAAATGTATAAGATGAAAATATTAATTGAAAGTGAAACAATCTTAATTGGAATTTGAATGGCTGCGATTGGCTCATTGCGCGATGTAGCGGCGCTACTTCCACTACACTGAAGTTGTGAGCTCCAGTACTTCACGTTCTCTTAATTTCTTAGGATTTATTTGAAATGCCCCAAGCTGATCTCCATATTTTCTAAAGTGTCTAAACTGTTTTCATTGAGGGCCACAGATCAGTGGTCAATGCAGGGGAAATTTCAAGTGTGTTAAGCAAATTTTTAACAAGTGCTTAACACACCTTTATTTAACCCTACAACCTTAAAACCACCTCTTTCCCAAAATAATTGTAGTTTTTGATGATAAAATTGTGTATAATTACGAAACTGTAATGTACCATCTCTGGCGATGTGCGCCAATTCAGCAGCAATATATCCCTGAGGGGTAAAAAAAAAACCTGAGTACCACCTAAAATTGGTCTCAGGGCTGCATTTGGCCCCTGGGCCGCACTTTGGACACTTGATGTCGGATGTAAATACTTCAGCAGAGGAGACATAATGTATCTGGTTAGAAATGTTGTCTTGAAGCTAAAACGTGCAATGAAAATTAAATACAAAAATTAACTAAAAACAATCCAATGTATAGACGAGATCGTGTTTTTTGTAGAAGAACAATAACTTTATAAAGCGCCTTTCACAGACACACATTCATAATTGTGGCACCATGTAAAACATTTTCTGGGGAGGGAAATATTCTATTTGAACAGATCTAAGATCATTTTAAAGGGATAGGAAGTGTTGGCGCGCACGACTTCAGTCAACTAAAGTTAACTAAAACGCAAAAGATTGTTACCGTATTCTGTCGTCCAAGTTGTATTCGTCATAGTGAAGCTCTTAGGCCAGTACCTGATTTTGTTATTACAAACAAGAAGAAAAAAATATAATTTCTAATATCCCAATTCTTCTCGGGGTGAATTTATATGTGCATTACACAACTTTCAGGGTCACTGTCACAAAAATGTTAACTAGAATTTAATTATAATTTTAGATGCATAGTTTTTTCAAGTGTAGGACTTTAATATCGTCAGTTCAGTCCAGTCGGCGAGTTAAGCTTCACTTTGCAAAAGCTTGAAGTTATTTAGTCTGCAAACAAAATATCCTGTCTTCGTGATGGCTTATGTTTGGAACACTGTTTGTCACTGCAAAATATCACTTTTTAAAATTTCTTTTTTTTTTTTTTTTTTTTACAGCTTTTTCCCAGGAAAGTGGCCTATAAACACAATGCGTCTCCCGGCTCCTTCTTTGCTCGAGACAACACTGCCAACTTCCTGTCCTGGTGCCGGACCATCGGAGTTGAAGAGACCTACCTGTTTGAGTCGGAGGGACTGGGTAAGAGGAGTGTTCAAAAGGCAATTTGGAAGCATAAACTTTACTGGTAAATGTACAGGGTAACGGTAGTGATGGTGGTCAAAGCAATTTTACTAAGGGAATAGGAATGTTTATGATAAATGAGCTTGATCAATGAAAAAAAGAAGTAATAATCGAGTAATTCTTGGGTGGTACAACATGAAGGAAAGGTATCAGTAGGCAGTATCTTTCCTGGGCCCCCCATTGCTGCTGCTCTTCCTTAAACTCTGCGTGAACTATTTATCCTGTTTCTTCTAGACCTCCTCCTAGCTAATACAAGATGATTCCTTTTAAATCTTTTCCAGGGTATTTCGCCTCAGCTTTACCTGTAACAAATGTCTGCACAGTTAATTTTATATATTGTCTCTGAAGTCTGGCTCCGTCTTAAGTGTTTTAACAAAGTCTCGATCTGTTTCGTAATCTTCTAATATCCAAGTATTAGGCCCTAACTCCCTAATGGTTTAATGGGATGTGCCTGTGGAGGTAATCGGGCTGAGTACACAGTATCAGGATCACTTCATTAAAGGTTACAGACCTCCCAAAACGCCAGAGAGAGCTTTTATGTTGAAAGGGCATTAATGCTTTATGCGCAAACTAATGAGACCTTGCCCCCAAATGTTTGTTTCCTTTTTTTTTCTGTATGAATTAAACTTGCATCCTCCAAGGGAATAATGAACTTTCTCTGCGCACGAGGTCACGTTTCAAAAACATTTTAATTCAACCTCATTACAGCATATTTTGGGTGGATTTATGAGGAACCTTTTAATATTCTATGCATTAGTGTCTCTAACCTATAGCAATTGTTTTTCTTTTCAGTGCTGCACAAAGAACCTCGACAGGTTTGCCTTTGCCTGCTCGAAATTGGACGGATCCTCTTAAAGTGAGTGCGGGAAGAAAATAGCCTTATGTCAATTTGTTGAGCCGAGGATAAAACTAACAGTGATCTACGTCTGAAGTAGAGCTTTAGCACTTTAGAGCTTCGATACAGTTTGGTTGGTTGATGGATATTTTCAAACCATCAAAACTTTATTCATAGAGCGGTTTTCATACAAGGCTGTAGTGCAAAGTGCTTTACAGATTAAAAACGATTCCTGCCAACCCAACACCCACCCTTGCAAATAGAAAACAATATGCAAAGCTTCACTCTGGTGGTGGTGGTGGAAAAGTGTTAAAATCAGTCAAGCAAATATTCAAGATGAAGTGTGTGTGTGTGTGTGTGTTTCAAGACCCTTCGAATTCTTCAAACCCCAGTCTTGTGTCGCTCAGGTATGGAGTGGAGCCTCCTGTGTTGGTGAAGCTGGAGAAAGAGATCGAGTTGGAAGAGACGTTACTTTTGGCTGAAGAGCCGCCTCCCGCCGTGAAAACCTTCAGCGTGTGCTGCCAACATGGAGGCCTGTTCCAGCCCGAGGTTAGGGTTGCATCCACTTCTGTTGTGATCGTGTCTGTGCTGTTTCTGGGGAGCATTTTTCCTTCAGGGCTCCTTGTAAAACAGTCTGTACTAAAATCTGGATGCTGAATTAAAAAAAAAAGTTCCTTTTAACTTCGCTGCACTCCAAACAAACTCTGATCATGTGTTTTCATTACTGTTCCACTCGCCTGCACCTCGAATATAGACACAGCTGATCACGTTAGCGTCACGACGCTGGTGCATGTGCGACCCAGTTCAGGCAGAGCCAAGATGGCCAACCGTGCGCTTCGTTGTTGGCCCCCGGGGGTCCGTGACACACCGTAGCCGACCATGTGCTGTCTGCTATAAGACTCGTACTGACACGGGCACCTAAGGCCATGCACATATTACATCGTATACATCTCAAAGTCCATGCACTTTTAAAAAGCTTCACGATTAATATTTAAGGTCGCATGAATTTATGAGTGTTTTAAATGATTAAATTTGGTCATATTCCCAGATTAGATAACTCGGGCGTCACCACTGTGAGCTGGCGGTTTGGTCTCAGAGGAGAGGGTCTGGCTAAAAATAACTCTGGACACGTTGAAGCAGAAAATGTTTCATTAAAGCAAGTCATACATGTGTTCCCAAGAGTTTACTCATTTGAATAAGCGGCTTATGTCACCATCTAACGGCTGTGGTCTTGTGCGTTTGAGTGACATCTTTAAAAAGATGCCAACATGGACTGACAAGGTTGAGCTAGGACTATTTGGAAATGGATGCAGTGTCAAAGTGCATGGTCAGGAAATGTGGCAGTCAAAAGGGAACTTAAAATAAAAAGATCAAATACTGCAATTACATTTAATAAATGTTCCAAGTTAAATGTGCTACATGGATTTGTTGAGAATGTTTTTCCTCTTCAAACCATTTATTTACCTTTTACTTCTACGTGATATGTTCAATGTTTTTCTGTAGGAGGCTGGCGGTATGGATGAACCTCCGTGTAACTGCGCCAATAGAGTGTCTATCGAGTACCTGTCTGAGGGACGCTACAGACTGGGAGACAAGACCATCTTCATCCGAGTGAGTGGTGTTTTATCAAATACTTACTAAGTATCTGTATCATGCTATTTTAGCCATTGAAAAGTAAACTAGAGGCATTTATATGATATATTGTACCTCTACCACAATGGAGCACTAATTTTTGGAGGTATTTTTCTAACCCTGAAGACAAAATGCTTGGATTCAGTTAACTCCGCCCCCTCTGTCTGCTCAATCAATTTTAACAGTAGGAGAAATTTGAAAGTTACTTCATGATGCAGATAAGGAGTTAAATGGCTAACACTTGTTTTAATTGACTCGCCACTCTGGTCCATCGGGTGTTTCTATTGTGAGACTCGCGTTGGTTATAAAAGTTAATCCACTTTGATTCTGGCCAAGGTTCACCAAACATCCATCAGTGACGGTCACAGACAAACACTATTTTGGCTGATAGTCGCTGAATCCCGGAGAGAAATTCCAACTTCTGGCGAGTGGCCTCTTTTTTAGGAAGGTTGAATAAAGTCCTGCACCTCTCGCAGCCCAACATGCTTTTCTCCGTGACATTATCGTTGGGTAAGAAGAAAGAACAGGCGTCCAGAGTAGGTTAGAAAGAGCTCCTTCAAAACTTTTGGTGCAAACATGACATTACAGACGTTGAGCACTTCCGTTCCGCTCCGACGACACACCAGAACAAGTCAGTCGTTTTCCAGGAGAGGGCGGAGCAGCTGCTCAGAGCAGGATTCAGGAGGATTGCAGAGAACTGCGTGGATGAAGCCAAAACCACTCTGGGGGTGTTTATGACAAGGAAATGGCATTCCATGGTTAAAAGTTGATTTTGCATGATATAGGACCTTTAACATGATATAGGACCTTTAACATGATATAGGACCTTTTAACATAGACAACAAACCTTTCTTTGGTAAATTTATCCTTCACGCTCCAAGATTTTGTGATATATTCAGATATCGATACTTTATCGTTATCGGAAGCCATGTATCGTATCAAACCGTGAGGTACCCAGAGGTTCCCACCCCGATCACGCTCACAAGACCGCAAGACACTGATTGTTTCTCAGTACAACTCTGTTGGAGAAATGGTTAATTTCTGTCCCTTTCCAAAATTATCTAAAATTCTCAGGTCTAGAAAAAGGTTTAATATGACACTGGCATAAAATTGAAAACAAAATTAAGAACGTATTTCTTCACAGCTCCCCATACAAACACTTTGTTAGTTCAATAATGATGCTCATATTGACAAACTTTCGAAAGCTTTTTCTTGTTTTGCATTTTGCATCAGTGAGCTATTTTAGACTACTTAAAACATATTGAATATTTAGTCATGAGCTTGAGAAGTTCATACAGACTTCAAAATCCTATTATCTGTGCACAAATATACACCGTATTTTAGGAATTCAAATTATTTGCTCCTTATGCATCACAGGATGAACTGACATCACGTTGCAACAAATCCTAGAGGCCGAGTTAAGTTTGAGTGCGTTGGTGACGGCGCAAAAGCTGGCAGCAATGTCCTGTCGCCATAATCTCATTAGCGTGTTTCTCTGAAGCTTGTTAGTGTCGTACGGCTCTTTAGTTGCATCATAAAGTGGTCTGTGCCAAGCCTACGGACAAACACACATTTATAGATCTACGCCAGCTATTTTAAGCTATTTCTCAAGAAGATGTACAGAGTTTCTTTACATTTGGTACACAAACAATACTATTGAGTGTGAAGGTTCAAGGTGCCATACCATGTTTTGTGATTTTGAAGGATCCATATTAAAATATTTAAAGGCATAAGCAATTGCCTTATTGATGAATAATACATTTCATTGTAATATTGCTAATTGCAACATATTTTTATTTCTTTTTTATAGAGAAACAAATGTTCTTAGTTCTCTTGATTGATGTCCAAGAGAGACAACATTACTCTCTTGGATTGACTGACGATCTCTTATTTTGCAAATTCTGTATTTGTCACATGACCTTTTCTAGTTTGGGTTGCCATTTTGAGGACTTTTAGGATTTAAAAGATGGAACACAGATTTTTTGCATACAGTATTACACACCGTCTCCTGTAGTGCACTGCTGTGAACGCAATGTTTTTTTTCTCCAGATGCTACATGGTAAACACGTGATGGTGCGAGTGGGCGGTGGCTGGGACACTCTGCGAGGGTTCCTGATGAAGTATGACCCTCAACGCGTGCTCCAGTTCACTACTCTAGAGCAGAAGATACTGGCGTTTCAGAAGGGCCCTCCTGGTTTGGGACACAACCACCACGGCGGGACTCCAGCGCCTCCGCCACCCCCGCCCGAAATGGACCCTCTCGCGGCTGTCGACGACCTCATGTCCTCCACGTCTTCCTCCTCATCATCCTCTTCCTCCTCCACAGGCCCCTGTAGGGCTCCGCAAACATGCAGATCATACGCCAACTCCCCAGTATGTACACCGACTCTCCCCAGGAAAAACGCAGCCCCCGTGCCCAAAAACATCCTTCAAATGCCCCCTAAAAAACCAACTCAGCTCCCCCTTTTGATCACCAAAAATGCGTCATCCTCTTTGCCGTCTACTCCAAAGCAGACCCCCAGCCCGTGTGGTCAAAGGGGTATGGTCCAGCGTAGAGCCGCGACGCCATCTCCTGTGCTTTCTAACCCCGCATCCAGGCTAAAGCTTAGAGCTAATCCACGCAACAAGGCGCAACCGCGGAGTCCTGTTTGCCCCGAACCGTCTTCCAAATGTCCCAAACCGTCCAGCCCTCTCACCTCTCCCACAGGCATCCCCTTACCCCGCCCTGCCACAGCCCCGGCCCGAGCTAAAGCTGACACGGCTAATAACTTGGCTAAACCCCCCACGGGCGCTAACCAACGTTCGCGTTTAGCCCAGCGGCGTCCCGGATCGCCAGCCTCTCGCCTTCGTTTAGAAGCGGCGAGGAGAGTTCACGCCGGTCAGAATTGCACACCAAGCTCCAGCTCCAGAGCGGCGTCCCCTGCATTAAGTACCTCCAGCAAAGCGAGCGATGTCCAGGCTAAAGCTAAAACGCCCGTGCAGAGTAAGCTAACGGCTAATGCTCCACAAGCTAAACCTGCTACTTCGCACATCCTGATGCCAGGCCACGGGCGGGTCCCCAGAGCTGGCAACGCAAATCCCAAATCAAGTCAAAAAAGCGCTACCGAGTTCAAGTCGATACCGAAAGCACAAGCTAACGCTAACAACGCTAAGTCAGAGCAAGCGATCTCACAAAAATCCGGCATTCCTAAAGCCACCAAGATGGACGCAAGTGGCTGCAAAAAAAACACCCAGAGTAAATCTAAAACCGAGGAGCCATATTTCGAAATGAACTTGAAAAGAAAACAAAGAAACGTTTAACCTAAAAGCCAGCCGGCTGGTCCTTCTCTGGTCAATCCCTCTAAACCCAGCACTTCTCGATTTAACACTGTCTCTAAACCTGATCTAGATTCATAATAATAATAATGATAATAATCGCTGTTTGTTTTGGATTTTCTGTATGTTATTTAATTGTCGTTTGTAGTTTTTTAATAGGAAGTGATCATTTGGTGGCGTGTGGTATTTTTCCAGAGCTCATATTACAAGGTTAACACTAATCATCTTTGTTTACATTTTTTTACTTTTGTTACAGCCATTAATTGCATTTTAAGACACTAACCTCGATGATGACTTGGGGCATTTTCACACGTGACACAAAACTGACCTTGTTTAAATGTATTGTAGTTAGTTGAAATCAAACTTAACTAAAAGCTTCCAATGATTAGATTTTATGTTTGTTTTTTTTTCCATCCTGAGAAGAAAAAAATGCCATAACATTTTGCTATAAGTTACTGTATTCACTGTGTGAAAGTGCCCTTTTAATAACATTGCCACGATTTAACATATCTAAAGGAAACCAAAGTCAATGAAGTATGGAGATCTTTTAATGGTCACACGTTCGTATTTGTGTTTATCAATTAGCCTGGTCAGCAAAACGCATTCATGAAGTAGTTACTTCAACCAATCATAATGGTTTATCTGATAAGGGGCTTTATGCAGTGCCTTGTGTTACGAGATGAATCCCCATTGGTTGATAGTAGCTCCCTATGATCCAATTTTAATCTAAAAATGTTTTACTTTTCTTTCTATGAATTTAAAGATTGTTTTTAGTCTTAAATCATACTATTTTTTTTTTAGCACATTTACTAATCCTATCTGGTTATTTAGGTGGGTGCAGGTTTTGTGCAGAGCCTTGCCTCTTTCATTGGCGGTTGCGCTTTTTTGTTTCCGGGCAGTAGTTTCTTCTCATTAGCTTCATGCTGTCAATTTAACCCTCTTCTTGGTTTAAAAATAATAATTGCTGGCCAGGTTGATTTATAAACATTTTCTGGTGGAAGGGTTTTCCTCAGTGGTACCAGACAGTGCCATGAGAAACCATTTTGTCGTTGTGCCTTTGACAGAATATGATTATGAGAATGTAAAGGACTTGCAATGGGATTGATGGGGAGGGGGGTTAATGGCTTTTTGGGATCGGTTTTGCACACTGTAAACTGGCACTCTCTCTAAAGAAAGGAACTACTGAACTCAAGAACTCGCTCTGCCCTCTAGTGGCTGCAATAACGTTACTGCATAATCTACTTTTCAAAGTTTTCTATGTTTGTCGATAAAGTCTCTAGTTTTCTATGTACGTAGTGTTGGTGTATGTGAGTGAATATATATATATATATATATATATATATATATATATATATATATATATATATATATATATATATATATATATATATATATATATATATATATATATATATATATATATATATATATATAAACATAAAGCAGCAAATGAAATATATTGTGAGGCTTTTTCTTGGCACTTTATAGGAACTGGTGTTCGTCACAGCTGAATGTTTTTATTTTATTTTTTCCATGTCTTTTTGTCCAGTTTTAAATGTTAAATAAATGGACACGTGTTTTTAAAGCAAATATGGTTTGGGTTTTCTTTTTCATTGTATGAAAGGGCACAACAGATTCAGTAGTTAGACCTTAAAAGTGCAATTTGGAACTCTGTGGAGAAGGAAAAACAAGATTTGTTCATAATTTACCTTTTTGTGGCCTAATGGCTATATGAAAACCTACCAGAAATTCCAAACAATTTATCCTGAAGCATCATAGTGACCTTTTGTGTAACCACCGATACACCAAATATGCACTAATATCACCTTAAGTCAATTTTAAATGTTTTACAAATGTAATGGATTGCTAATCATTTACCAGCTGGGCCTGCAATTCAATGTAATATTATATAATAATAATAATAATAATAAAGGCCCTCCCTTTGCTGATCTCGGCAACTGATGAGAATCCCGGGTGCCATCACTTTGACCAATGAGACGATCTTTCCTGTGAACTGGAGGGGGCTCGACAGTTTACTTTTGAAATTTGTTCTTGCTCTTTATTTTGCAAACTAGGTGTGGCTTTCTGGTCCAATCATAAGAAAGGGGTTCTTGCAAATTTCATTCTCGCCTCATTTTGCAGGTGCTTACAGACTATCACTTTGATCCAGAGAAACCTTTTGAGTGTGTACCTGTTTAGATTGTTGTGATCCAGACTCATTGTAATTTATAAATTTGAAAAAGGCTTTGAGCTTCTTCTGGCCCATCTCCTGGTTTTCCTCCAATTCTATTCTGGATTTTATTGGAGTTTATGCCCCCCATTTAATCCTGGTTTAGATTCTTTTTGCCTCCAGTGTTGTATCTGGTTTGCAATGGTGTGTCCAGACTCTAGACTTTAACTGGGGCGACTCAAGTGCTCAATTTTCAGCATTCTAGTAACATAAACTTGTATGAGCCCGTAAATTTTTTTTTATACAGAATCCTTGTTGCTATGCAGCCTTTTACTTGAACCAACAATGCAACGTTTCACCCAATAAACAGAACACAAGTACTGCATTTATTTTATTATAGATATTTTTATGTTCGAAAAAAAAAATCAACGTGCGTCTTTGCTGTGAGCGGCTCAGCTCTCCTCAGACCTGACAGTAACTTTACAGGGAGCGGGACGTCTCCAGCTCGTCTCCATGGAGATGTTGAAAAGGCAGCCATAAATTAGACTTAAATGGGTTAGGTTATATTTACTTCAATGGTTCTCATCCAAATCCATTCTTTCATAACCCACTGCAAAAATAGAATTTTCTGAGTCTGGCTGATCATTAGGAGCATGTTTTGCTTTACTGGCCACAGCATAATCCAAAATGTTATGCATCGTGCCTTTAAGAATAATTTATAATGATTTTAATTGTTTACCCTTGTGTATATATATATATATTTTTTGTACAAGAAACAATGAAACGCCTAAGGTATAACCAGCGTTTCACTTCTATTGAAAACTTGGTTAAACACAGCCCCCTAGTGGTCAAGATCAAATTGACTAAACGTTCATGGCCAGCTTAGTTACTCGTTACCTAAAACACAGGTTTGTCATTATTGAATTGAGACCCTTTTTAAAATTCATTGTGGTCAGTAACACACTGTCATTCTGAATGTTCTTCTACAGTTTCTTTTTAATTAAAAATAAAAACGAATAACATTTTTACAGAGGTTGAATTTCCATCGTGACCCAAACGACGTATGACATTATAAACTTATATCCAATGCGTTTCTAAAATCAGCATGAGAAGAACAGTGTAGAACGCTCGGAGAGAAATGGGGGAGGAATAAACACCATAACGGCATCAAAAGTGCAGTGCAAAATACAGTGAAGGCACTTGTGGCAAAGGATCAGTGTTCTCAAACTGGTACCGGTACAGCATTGCTGACGGTTACAGAATCAGGATTACTCCGGAGTCTTCTGGAAAGTTTATACATAGCCCGTACCTCTTAGTTAGGCCTGGTCAAGTCCCATTATAGTCATGATTCAGGTGCACTGATATAAAATCATTCCAATTACAAAAAGTCTCTATAAGAGTTAAATCACTGAATATGAATTCCAAATACAGTGCTTGGCAATTACCATCTACGGTACCGGTACATATTTTAACGCTATTTTTATTTCTTACAAGATTGTCATTTTTTTCTTATAATTTTGGAAGTGTTCCAAATTATATTGATTGACACGGGGAATTTTAGAGGATGAAAATGTCCACTGAAAAGGTACTAAGGCAGTATTTTACATATTTAAAACGTTTTAGTCCCATAACATGTTCCACTTTTACTTCTTCCTGAGGTCCCTCTCGACTCTACAGCAGCAGTGGGGTGTGCTCACCGGCCGGCTCACTCCTTCGGGTCAGCTGCCTGAGTCGGGACAGGAAGCGGTTGGGCAGAGGGGGGAAGTGGTGGCTGGGGTCCAGAACGTTGGTTTTTCGCCGCTCTCTCTCCTGGAGCCACATTAAATATGGGCTCGGAGGGAAAAATGGCCGCTGTCTCTCCCTCAACAACTGCAGGACGATCCCAGAGACGCCGAGCACCACCCACACGGCCAGCAAGATGTAGTCTGAGGAGAGAAGGTGGGCGGAGGATGAGTTTATATATGGTTGATTAAAAATAAAAAAAATAAAGCTCTGTCAAGCTCCTCCACTGGACACAGACTCTTCACAAAGAGGACATCTCCTCCGCAGAGACTGAATGCGGGTCTAAATGGTAGATAAAACGGCCCAGTGTGCCAGGCTCCAGGGCTTACAGCCATACTACCCTGAGCACGCCCGATCTCGTCTGATCTCGGAAGCTAAGCCGTGTCAGGCCTGGTTAGTACTTGGATGGGAGACCGCCTGGGAATACCAGGTGCTGTAAGCTTTTTCTTTTCTTTTTTTTACCTCCAGCCCAGGCCGGGTCTAAGACCTACAGCCCAGTCAGGGAAGCTCCAAGCCGGGTCTACCACCTCCAGCACCTAACCAACAGCTCGACTACTACAGCCCCCAGTCATGACAGCTCCAGGCCTGGTCTAACACCTCCAGCCCGCTTCCAAGACGCCTTCGTCCGGGTCTAACACCTCCAGCCCGCTTCCAAGACGCCTTCGTCCGGGTCTAACAACTCCAGCCAGGCCCCCCAAAACCTTCAACCCAGTCCCAACACCTACAGGCCCATACACACAACCACAGCACCGGAACAACACCCGCCACCGCTCTCATCCACTAAACCTACCCCGCTAAGGGCACTCCCACCCCGGGCCCGAGTGTAAAAAACTTAAAACTAACTACAGCATAATGATGACTGAACCCACCTATCCCTTGGAAAGGCACGTCGGTGAAAGCAGAGCTGAAGTTGGAGTTGAGAAATCGTTTGAGGACGTTGAGCGTGATGTAGGACAGACTGGTGTAGATATATGCGTTCACTCCTAACACCACGGCATAGGCCCCCACCACTCCACAGGTCAGGATGTTTCCCTGAGCGGACACACGAACAAAAGAAAACCTCAAAATGTTGGTGTTACAATAAATTGGCATTAGGTTTGAAAAAGGGGTGGGGTCTGACCTCTCTTGGCCACCGTACGAAGACAAGTGGTACAGTGATCATGATGGAGCAGAATGTCACCCAGAAAACGGCGTCTGAGCGTCTGAAGATGTCCAGGTCTCCTGCAGAACACAATGACACTTTTAATTTTACACACTCTGTAAAGTGTCTTTAAGTAGATGTGGCCATACTATGAAAATCAAGATTGTTTAATTCTAAAACCATCATCCAATCAAAAAGCAGTAAAAAGGCCAGGGTTGCCAGGTCCATATAAAGAGACTCTCTCCTTCTTCCACGATCTCGGCACCAACTACTGTATGTCCTAATTAGTGCTAGTGCAGACTCCAGTGGTTAAAGCTCAGCGCCTGAACTCTCGGGGGCTTAGCTTTCAAATAGAGAATGACTTGCTCACATGTGACTGCGCTTTCATATACAGCTTAATAAGGCAACTCTGGTTCAGGTGTAGTGCCTTTTTTCACCACTAGGAGCACATCCTGAGCCACTACATTTAAATAAGGTCACCATTTGTTTATTATTATTGTGAGAAAGTTCGTTTTAGTTTTTTGTGGATAGACCCAGCATTTAAGGATTCACACCATAACCAGGTAACATCTGCAAAAGGATAAAGGGTAACAAAAAACCAGAACATCTACCGTTAATGATTTACCCGTCCTTATATTATGAGCAAATTAGCAGATCAAAACTGCTACACTCTTAACCTTTTAACCCCCACCTGAATCGAGGACGTAAAAGCTTAAAAAAACAACAACAATAGCGATGGAAACGCAGCAAAAATGTGAAAAAAACAAAACAAAACACGTGCAGGAATAGCAACAAAAAAAGCAATGGAAAAAAGCGATGAGAAAGCCATAGTTAAAGTTACAAAAACGTGACAAAAACACGGCAAAAAAGCAATGAAAAGTATTAACTAAAAAGCGATTAAACCATGACAAAAAAAGGGCCAAAAAATGACAAAAAAAGAGTTGAAAACACGACAAAAAAAAGAGACAAAAACGGGACGAAAACGCAGCGACCATTTGACAAAAAGTTATGATCACTTTTGTAGCTCTTAGCTTTCAAATGAGGCATTACACCGTTGCGCTACAGTTGAGAAGCTTTTAGAGTTGGATAAAGCTGAACGGGAGAAAATGGCCATTCAGGCGTGAGGTAGGAGGTTAAGTACCACCGGATGTGACGGTAAAGATTTAGATGCTATGCCACGACGCTGACACAGGCTACAATGAAAAGTCACTACTGGGATTTTATCGTGTTACCCAGAGGAGTGAAGAGGACGATGGACGCGATGAGGAAACCCATCGTCAATCCAACCACGACGACACAGGCCATAACAGAACCGAACCTCCACCAACTCATGACCAGGGCGACTCCCCCCATCACGCCGATCAGAGCACAGAGGGCCAACCGCACTGAGGAGAGAGAGGGGTGATGCGGTTACAATGCAGGATGTTTGTCATAATTCGGTACCTAAAGGGACTCTCCCCTGCCTGACAATTGTAACTCTTGCAGCTGAGGAAATCACAGCAGTAGTAGTAGTTTTCAGTAGCACACTTAAAATTCCAATCCAGCTGAAGGTACTGCATGTCCGTATAAACGTTCATACTTTGATACATTTCCTCGCTTGGCTAACAGTACATGACAGTGTAAAAGAAACATATAATAATTATCAGTTGTATCCTTAGACAAGACATCTCACAAAACTGTGTAAATGTCTCGGTGACTCTGGCCCATGGCAGGTCTGGCTGCAGAAGGAGATCCTCCTAGAGCAGTGGTTCCCAACCATTTTTCTCCCGCATACCCCTGAGTCCTTCATTTCTACTCAAAGTGCCAGATAAACTGTAAGAGAAAAGTATCTGCTGAACTCAGATGCATTGGTATTTAGTTGCGTATTATAACACAATGAAATTCAAACCTTTAACTGAAAAGTATCATTAAAAATAAATAACTCCTCCCCGTTGGTCTATATATTCAGCTGCGTCCAGAGTGGGACCTTTGTCGCTGACAAAGCCTTTTGGATGAGAGGTGAAACGTTCGAGGACTTCAACTACTGAGTACAGAAGATAATCAAGTACCTTTATTGAAGATGGACAACTCCTGTACGACTTACACACATTAAAAATAAATGTTCTTTAAAAATAATATTGAAATACTGTTCAGTTTCGCCTTCTTTTTAGATCTGAAATATTATCAAAGTAACCATTGATTAATTAAAATTGTAATGAAAATAAAATAAAAATTTGCAGAAAAAAATCAGCGCACATTTAATTTCTTAAAGGGACTAGACGGAGTTTAAAAATGTTTAAAATTAAGTATTTTCCTGCCACTACTTGCTCCAGCCATGTCCTAAATGAGTCCAGACCTGTTCACCACAACTGCCTCTAAAATCCTGCACTGTCGCTCAAAAAGATGTTAATTCGGGTCCGAAGTGCCGTCATGCACGAGCTTAATATAGACCCTGCAGTTACGCGTACGACCTGAGGTGGCAGTAGCGAGTATAACAATGGCCAACTTCCATCTAGTCCCTTTAATATTTGCATGTTTGGTATTTTTGATTAATCGATTGAGTCGATTTTCTCAGCAAAATGTAGATTTAATGCCAGATTTAAAGCCCTGTGGAAACCACGCTTGTAAAAAACCCAAAGATACTCACGGTCGTAGTCTAGGTCAGTCGTCCGCGAGATCAGCACAAAGAAGAAAAACGCAGAAAAACTGAACCCCATACAAAACAGCTCTGGAAAACAAGCACAAGATGAACATGCTTTAAATACAGTTATTGTATCAGTGCTGTGTCTGATAACGTTCATTATCATGTGATCGATAAAAGTGAGGAAATCCATCGCTCGCGGACAGCAGTTAATAATTAAATACATTTGAGCAACAAAATAGATGAATTAATGTTATTTTTCAATCACAATGAATCCACTGCAGTGTAGACAATTATCTTTTTGGACACTTTCTCATTCATCCACGGCGCAGTCACGAGTTGCCCCGGGAACAAATACATCGGAAATCACATGCAAAACCGATGAGACCAACCCGTCAGCGATTGGGAAAGTTCATTCGTTCTCAGATTCGAGTGAAGTTGTGAAGTGTGTGTAACTTATTTACTTTGTGACATTTCATTGGATGACAAACTTTAAACTCTTTGAGCATGACAAAGGGAATCAGGAAGTGTTGAATGAATGAATATACAGTGTGGGACATAACGTTGCTTAGTGTAATAATGTATTCACACACACACATATGCAGTATACGCACCACATTTAAAGAACCTGTGACCCAGGAAGCAGATAAACAGACCGGCCAAACCACTGATGGTGAAGAAGACTTTGGTGGAGATTTTACCTACAGAACAACAAAAGAAAAAAGACAAAATGCTCACAGTGCATGAGTAAAAGCCTCAGGGGGCGACTCACACGGCTTCTATTAGACTGGTGGTGTGTGGGATTGATAACGTAATAACGATTTACCGGCCGATGTCCTAATTATAACATCATTGGCCTACATCGATCTGACTTTATTTCATTCAAATTAAACATTGTTTTTGTGCACCAGCGTCATACATAGGCCAAGTGGGTGAGGTGCCTTGCCCAAAGACACAGCGACGTCTTGTTGTCCGTGTGAGCAGAATCAATTCAGTTCAGTCAATGTATTTATCCCACACGGGGCAATTCCTTTAGAGCAGAAAACGTACAGTATAAAACAGCCACACAAACCGCATACAGACAAAACAAGCGAGCGATTCGAACTCGCAACCTTTCCATCATAAGACGAACCGCTTCACCATCCCTACAGGGATTTCAGCCATCTTAGAGGTACATGCTATTCAAGCTCTCCTACAGTAAAACAGGGGTCAATTAATCCAGTGTGGTTGTTTTTTTTAAGACTACAATGACCCCTGTTGGTCTCATCATGTTCCAAAGCTATTCAGCGAAAACATTTAATCGTTAGCATAATTGGATCCTTTTGATATTACAATATAAAGGATTTTGTGTATGATCAACAGTTTGTATATATTTGATCTGTTTCGGTGGCCCGATAATAGCACTGTAGCTGCATTCACGGATCAAACTGCAATGACTTCCTAAACACACACAGGACCCACTGGACCCAGAGTCTGACCGAGTGTGTAGCAGCCGTCGAGGCTGGAGGAGAAGCTGCAGGCGTAGGTGTGCACTGGGACGTACGAGGCGGAGGTGTTCAACAGAGGGTCCCTCACAATCACAGAGTAAATTACGCCCTGTCCTGGGATAGAGCTGAACACCGCTACGGTCTGGTCTGTAGAGGACAGAGTCTGCAGCTGAGAGAGGGGAAACATGTTAACAGATGCAAAAAAAAAAAAAAAGATCATATTGTCAGTTCTTCACCATTATCGCACCATTTCTTTTTATGCACGATGATGGACCTGTTTCACCTTCTCAGCCCGACACACTTCAAGCTAAACTAAAAAGACATTTGGCAGATTTGGCTCACCTTGTTGCCGTTGGAGACCATGCCCTCAGTGTCGGCCACAGCCTGCAGAGCCCTGAACAGACTGCGCTCCGAGAGGTCGTTTTCTGGGAGGAAAAACTGAAACACGTCGTATTCAAGTCTCCAATGAGAGTCTTGAGCAGAAGAGGCGCTACAGGCCGGTGGGAGCTCACCCCTAAGAGACAGATAGATTCAGTGAGATTTCATTTAGACCTTGTTTACTGCCAGTCTAGTTCTGGTATAGTTCTACAGTAGTCCAGAGGAGCCCAACCCTTTTTTTTCCCCAAGGAGTGTAAAAAAACACACGGAAAAAGCAGTTGATTGATGTATTCAACTATACAACATAGTACTGCACAAATCAATTACGGTCCATTACCATGAAGCAAGTCAAACACTATAGGGATTTGATTGCTGCTTTTGGTTAGGACTTGGAAGTGAAGAAAAACAAATTTCTGAAATTGGTAATTTGATAACTGCTGTCTGGTCTGATGCAGTGTTAATTAATTTTGACAAGATATTTTAATTTAGTTTTAGTCTTAGTCTTTTGACAAAAATGCAATTCAATTTTAGTCGAGATTTAGTCAAAAAAATACCTTAAATTTTATTCGAGTTTTAGTCGACTAAAATTGCAAGTCAATTTAGTCGCCTAAATTTAGGACAAATTTAATCAACTTTGTATTTATAATATCCATTATAATCATATTTAATCAAGGTCCTCTGCTTCATGGAGCTGCTCCTCATGAACAAAGCTCAGAGCTGTTCCTTTGGCAGAGAATTTACATGATATGAGGCTCTTTCAGACGGTCAATAGAAGTTTGGATGATTTTAGTCTCTCCTTTCCATTTTTATTTAATCTCATTTTAGTCGAATAAAATATCTGGACATTTTAGTCATAGTTTTAGTCTCATGAAAAACTTTAAATTTAGTTTTAGTCCAATTTTAGTCGTCAAAAATATCACTTTGACTAAAATTAAGACTAAATATTTTAGTCGACGAAATTAACACTGGTCTGATGCACTTTAAGTATCTAATCTCAAGGCATTAAATGTGTCTTCCCTCACCGCCCGTATCCTAAGTTGGCCAGGGCAAAGCGTATGGTGGTCTCGTAGAGGTTGTAGTGAATGTAAATGTTGGGGTCGATGTCCAGGTCAAAATTCATGTTACAAGCTCCGGGCACAGGGTCTGAAACAGACAAACACATACATTTATTACGATTTATTTGATCAGATCTCGTGGCTCCGTTCAGATTGATGGCCCTAATTCAGATTCCCTTCAGTGATTCAAAATGTGACCAGATTCGGGTTTCTCTTTGTCCCGGTTTGACCCAAAGACTCAAAAGGGCAACAAGCAAATCTAATGCAATAATCGTGTGGCAATGCAATAAACAAGAGACAAGAGAGAAAAACATCCTTGTACCTAATGTTAATAATCGTTTTTTTTTTAAAGACTATTTCAGGTCATGGGAACTTGAAGCAAAACATTTTGATCTCCAGATAATAATTTGAAATAAACGTGGGCTTACATATAAAGAACATTCAACTAGGGATGTTTAAACTATCGTCTTCGCAATTTCAGGTGTCACATCATATTCATAAGAAGCCACAATATATCACAAAATCACTTTGCTATCACAGTTGAGAACAAAATGCACGGTAAATGTGCTTTTACAGTCATGATGGATCTAATTTAGTCCCCTTGTAGCCCGGTGTGGTTTATTTATCAATTTAGCATTTTTTTTTTTTCAACCTTGTTTTGACACGATTTGATGAGGGAGAAAAAAACCCACTAATTGTTTAAATTCAGTTAGTAAACGTGGCTATAATATTGGAATTACAGCACAATGTTTTCTCACATCGTGCAGCTCTACGCGAAACAGTTTTATAGCATAGTAGCCGCAAAGGAGTCACAGATATGTTGATATTACAAAACCCAACAGTTCAGTCAGGGGGATGACTCGCTGAGCACTAACACATTTCATTGTCGTCATTTTGATAATTGCAACTCTACCCATTTTGTGCATCGTCTAGACCAGTGGGATGACTAGTCGTGACCAAATGATGACTTTCATATAATGTAAAATATTGTCTTTTTCCTAAAAAAATATTGTTGAATTAGCATATGGCATGTTTTAATGCTTTTGAATGTATGACTTTTTTTAGACGGATAACATCAGCTGCATAATTATCATTGTATTCAGTGAAGCAGCAATTTTAATGGGTTATGTTTAAATGTTGGGCAGAAAAGTAATTGTATTTACATTTTTAAGCTGCTGACAGGAAGTGACATAGATAAAGGTCCGTAGCAGTTTGACCCATTGACTTAACATGGTTGCACGGCAACAGTTTAAAATTGTTAACCTTCTTTTATGTCACTTCCTGTCAGTGTCCAACAAGGAAGTGAAGCTATAAACATCACAAAAATGGTCAAACTAAAGTAAGCTGGGTACAATCTCTAGTAAATAAATATACTATGTTTCAGCAAAAGTTGTGTCGAATGCATCATATGCACTTTAAATAAGCCAAAAAGATGACATTATGATCAAAACAACCCGATAACTGTCATTTCAATAGACTCAAATAGTGATTTTATACTTTTTCTGTACATAAATATAAACCAAAAAGATTCTGTGAAAAGCTCGCGGCCCACTGAAAATAGTGGGCCATGTATTGTTACAAGGGGTCACATGAGTAACCTGAAGCTTTGAACAAGTATCAACAATTGCATCTGCAGGTAACACTTGGCAGAGCTGTAGGCGTTTTTGCAATCACAGCTTTCTGCATCTGACGTCACAAAACATTTGCAACTTCCGGTGCGATATCTGCGATAAGTGGCACCGAGTAAGCAGAAGAACTTTCAGAGTTACAAATGCAACATGTGGGGAATCCTGCAATGTAAAGTCTCGATTTAATTTAATTTAAAATATTCAGTCGACTATTTTGAATATATGATGCCCTAGAAATTGCCTTTATTATCTTATCGAGCTGTAGTTCTCCACTAGGTAATGTCAGGGCCATATTGTGAACACTACACACAACGAATGACGGTGATTTGCATCCTCTCCAGTCACACCTCAGCCAGACTGTGCCCTTTCATGTTGCATGGCTCTGCAGTTTGTGAGTGCTGCGTTATATAAATACCAGAGCTGGAGTAGGGCAAGATGACGCCGGTGCCCGACACAGGCTCAGAGGTCGAGAGGAACAGAGCCATTGCCGTCTGCCCTGGGTCCAGACGGGAGAGCAGCCCCGGGTCAACTGCCGAGGAAGACCCACCAGAACCTGGGAACTGACAGCGGAGGGAACAGTTTGTTACTGTGCACGGCTGAACTACGAGTGGGTGATACTAGATCAAATATTGATAGTTATGTGTAGGTTGATAATACAACAAAAACATTGTTCTAGGCCTAGAGTCTAGACTTTTTAATTTTGACACCGTTTACATAATCAGATCAGACGTAGGAATTATCAAACTCAACGGGCCAAAGTGACAGCACAAAATACTATTATAACACACTAATACAATGTCAAATTGCAAACTGTAAGTTGAAATGTATACTTTTAGCTTATAGTTTATTCAACCATACAATATACATATCAATAACAAGAGGTACTCAGCATTCTGGGCAGAGCTGCGTAAAGGGAGTAGGAAGAAGTTAATCATAATTTATGAGGCCCTACCCCTCTAACCCAGTAAACATCAAGTATTTCCTTTGGTCAGTGAAGTGATTTCATCTTTGTGTTGAGCTTTTAATCTCAAGAAAAGAGCTACAAACTGGATTAGGTGCAGTTTACCATGTTGTGTCTGTGAAAGCTCTCGGTCGTCCAGGAGTTTTCCATTGTCAAACTGTTGCCACAGTTTAAAATGTTATGTACAACAGACTTTTCAACCATCAGGCACAAATAGATTATTGAAATTTATTTGGGCATTCTGAGGTTTGAGTGAGAGCTTAAAAGACTGTGTTACTGAAAGAGGAACTTGAAGAGAGATAAGACTATAACGGAAAACAAATTAGACAGTAACAAGATGCACTGATAACCATGTAGCTATAATCCACATTATTGCCTTAAATAACTGCATTTAAAGCTTGAATGATTTTAAGAGGTCAATTATACTAAATTTGATATTTTTGTTTTAAAAGTAGATTATAATTTTAAACACTACAGATCAAATGCAATTCAGAACATGTTTGAAAGAGGTTTAAACTACAGGGTTGTTTTTTTTAAATAACCATTTTTTAAACATACTCAGAGCTCAGGGCCATGAGGCCATGATTAACTCAGGTATTAATGATGTAATGTGAAATTTCATGAACACGAGATGCTGCTAGTACCACTATTATTATCACCCCTATTAGGGACTGCCTGCAGCTGGAAAGTAAATCAATCTTGAATATGGGGTTGGCACCTATATTGCTTCGGCCTACTCCCTTTGACTTTTCGGTTGTTTTTCTGTGGCAATGTAATGTAAATAATGTAAATAATAACTCAAATAAATAATAAATCAATCAAAAATAATGTTCAGTTTCACCTTCTTTTTCAATCTGAAATAGTTGCGAGTACCTCCTGCTAAGTCCTCGAGTACCCCTGGTTGGGAAATACTGGTCTACACTATCATTTGCCATCTGCACGTGGTCTCCTCTGTCTCAACCTTTAGCCTACAGTGACGTCAACCACCCTCCCCTTTAGACCTCAACACAGATCCACAAATATTCATCTTCACCAATATTTATCTCCACCACCAACCCACCCCCCCCAAAAATAAACTGCCCTTTTCTGACCAAGCGCACCCATAGTTGTCATAACCTTAGAGGGATATTCTTCAGCTGTGTTTTCCCTTCACCCTGTTCTGTCTAAACTGTATGTGAATCAGCTGACCGCCTCTACCAGCGGGTCAGGCGAACAAAGAGCTCTTTTACAGATCAGAGAGCGATCTGCTCAGTCACACACCATCAGCACGTCTCAAATTTCACACAACTTTCTGCTGCTTCATGAACATTTTTTAGGCAATATCTGTGATTTAAAAGGACCATCGGTAGAAAATGCATGTGATAAAATAGTCAAGCAGCGTTCGAGCAAAGAAAATATAGCTAGACAGAAGCAGTGTTAATCTTGACAACATATTTTAGTTTAGTTTTAGTCTTAGTCTTTTGACGAAAATGTAATTCAATTTTAGTCGAGTTTTAGTCAAAAAAATATCTTCAATTTTAGTCGAGTTTTAGTCGACTAAAATTGCAAGTCAATTTAGTCGACTAAATTTAAGACAAATTTAGTCGACTTTGTATTTATAATATCCATTATAATCATATTTAATCGAGGTCCTCTGCTTCATGGAGCTGCTCCCTCATGAACAAAGCTCAGAGCTGTTCCTTTGGCAGTGAATTTACATGATATGAGGCTCTTTCAGACTGTCAATAGAAGTTTGGATGATTTTAGTCTCTCCTTTTCATTTTTATTTAGTCTAATTTTAGTCGAATAAAATATCTGAACATTTTAGTCATAGTTTTAGTCGCATGAAAAACGTTTAATTTAGTTTCAGTCCAATTTCAGTCGCCAGAAATATCACTTTGACTAAAATTAAGACTAAATATTTTAGTCGACGAAATTAACACTGGACAGAAGATCTACCATTTTCATTGCAATTGGGTTGAGAAAGGCATAAATTCAGTGTTCTCTCAAATGCTAATGCTCCTGACTTAGACAGGTTTAAAATGTGCGAAATAACCTAAACTTTTACCTGAATTTTGAGTGTTTGATTGACTGTTCTCACTCTTTATACTATGGTATACATTCAGTGGTGCTTTCTTCTCACCCTGGTGTTGGCAAGAGTGGCGTTCTGGTGCTGCGTGTGGAACTGCAGCGTGATGTAGGCAGTGTCGCTCTGGATTCGGGACACTTCCACCTGCACGGTCTCATTCTGGGACAGGGACAAGTTCTGAAACGCCCCGGGAAGAAACACCACTCGATCTGAAACGGGAGAGAGAAACAGTAGTGAGACGGTAAGAGGGGAAGATGGATAACACGAACTTGACAGGTTTCTCAAAGTGCAACATTGTGGTCATTACAGTGTAGCCACAGCTGCCCTGGGATAGACTGACAGGAGCGATGCTGCCAATCTGCGCCTATGGGCCCTCGTACCACCACCAACCACTCCTTCTGTGTGTCTTGGTTTGCCAAGACACACAGAATCCAATTTGTGATGATGAGGGCCTTCCCTGTGACTGAGAAGCCTCTACAAGCGAGCAGCGGTGAGTCACTACTCAATTTAGTCCATTCATTTTTGGCTCGAAGCCTAGGTAACGTCATTTCAGGTCAGAGTAAGTGCTTATGTAAAAGAAAGACGTTTATGTCAATGAACTGAATCAATAGGCTGCGTTCATGTGACATCAAAGCATTCTATTCTAATGAGCCCATGGGTTTAATGTAGGGCATTCAAGAACAGCACGACTCCGCCATGTCTTATCCTAGGCAAAATAGGCCAATGATAAGCCAATATTCAATCCTAACTAGTTGAAAGAGATTGACTTTCGACCCCTCCAATATTTTACCGTTAACGCCCTTGTGTCTTTTCGAGGATTTATTTCATACAGATTTATGCTCAATATCTCAATAGTAACTGCCACTGGAGCAGCAAAGTGCATTAGTTAGCAATACTTTAGGTCAAAGATCGCAGCCCTTAAGCCTTTCTTAATCCTTTCTACATTTGCTTGAGTCACATTTCAAGACTTATTTTTGTTCGGAACATACATATACGCATGAGGAAAGGCAGGTCACTTTATTGAATCGTGTAGAAATATGACTTTAACTACTAACTCCAGAGTGAACACACACGTAGCTCTATAAAAGTACCTTACAGGGCCAACATGCCTCTGCTTTGTTTTGATGGGAAACAGGAGGAAAACAAAACAAAGTCACGGACAACATGCAAACGCTGCAGAAATGGCCCACCCAGTTTGAAAATAGACCCCAGCCAGGACCTTGTTGCTGAGACGAAAGCACTGACCATTTTAGCCTCCATCCCATGTATTGTTGTGTCTAATTACGTTTTATCTTACAATCTTTCTATCAGTGAAATACACTGATCAGGTTTGTCTGCTGACATCAATGATTTATTTCATCATGTGATTTCATGGATTGAAAATTGATTGATTGAATGAATGAAGCCTTTCCATCTTGTGCGAAGTCCACAATTCAACATGACCTGACCTCAACAAGCACAAGGTTTGATGCAAATAAACAGTAACAAAGCATAGTATCACAGTCAATAGGAATACAAAGAGCATAGAAAATAGTTTTGAAGGATCAGTCTTAATGTGTAATTGTGCTAATCTGATTTTACTGTTAAAACTCTCTGAAAATCCAGGTTAATTTATATTTGAACAAGGATGATTGCAACACAAGACAATCTTTAACTTAATAAAATGAGTTACTGATTTACAGCGTTTTGCCTGAAGCATAAACCGTTGAAGTACAAACAAAGTATCATGCAGTATCTTTACAATTAAAGAAGAAAGGCAGTTTGTCACCCATCAAGTTTTCCCACATAAATAAAGCCATCCACCGAAGACCTGTCCAACAGACTGCCTACCGCCAAAACTACTCAAAGAGGTATTTGTGCCGAGTTATGCGACTGACTCACTCTCTGGTTGTATGTCATTTGTTTTTAGGCCAGCTATTGTGCAGTGACCCCTTTCTTAAAAGACACCAAGACTCAAAAAGAAGTTGTCTACATATACGCTGATTTCTAAGCTTCCATCCTGTCTTAGGGTTTAGTCCACACTCCAGCCTTCAATTGGTTGACCACAAACCTTTATTATCTCGTCTGGAGTGATCGGTTAGTGTTAAAGATGTAAAGTCTGGATTGGTTCTGATCGTATCTTTTCTGGTCACCCTTGCACCCAATCTCAGTCTGCCCCTATTAGTTCTGGTGTACCACAGGGTTACATTTTGGGCCCAGTTATATTTGCCTTTTTTTTTCACCCTTGGGATTCATTTTAAGACAGTACTAGCGTTGCATTTCATTGTTTTGCTGATGATGTGCATGACAACGTGCCATTAAAGCCCATCATGTCATCCCTCAACCCTCTGCTACACAGAATTTCTTGAAAATTCCTAACTTCCAAAGTACTTGCTTGGTCAATGGTGAGTCCAGTTGCACATGCGCAAACAAGAGAGAACGACAGCTACTTGGGACATTAACATGAAGTGTTTTACAGCTTTTTAAACTCCACAGCAGCGGCAGCAGAGTATCAGAACCCCATAGTGACAAACGCATGCTATCTAAGTCTTATAGGCATATAAAAGGCATTCCCAGTTCTATTGGATTACTCTGAAGGACTGAGATGCACCCGGAGCACATGGCTACTTAATATGTGAAAAAACAACAGGAAGTTCTCGTTTAGCGCTACCGATTACAGCTGTTGGACTCGATTCTACCCGACTCTACTCTAAAGGCTACATGGAAGCAGTGCAAAGGTAGGTTTTTCCCTTGGAATCATTTCATTTTTAGCAGGCGCAGAACCTCCTCAGTGAGTGCATTTATAAGCCATTGTGGACAGAAGCACTAGCCGCGTTAGCATTAGCAAGTTTGTAGCGATGAGCTTATTTACTGTATTTATTAATTTTGGAATCATGATTATGACTGCACTACAGAGATGACCGTACAAATTATGATGCCCCTGTATCGCATATTCGTTTTGGCTCATTTACCCTGATGTTTTACCGAGCAAGTATTTGAAAACAAGTGAGAAATTAGAAAAACACCCTCACCACCGACAACAACAAAAAACATCATTTTAGGTGATCCAGCATCAGTGGATTCTAGACCTTATAAAGAGATAACAAAATAAAGTGCTCAGTTTAAGATTAACTTTTTTAAACATCAGCTTGATATTACCTGTTTCTTTTTGTAAACTTAATAGCAATTCAGATAAGCTGAATATATGCGATATGGTCGAATTCCATATCTCATAAAAAAATATATCAATATATCTTAAATATTGATATATCACCCAGCCCTACAAACAGGTCGATGCAGTTGGAGGGATGAGATGCAGGAGAAGTATGGGACATGGGCAGAGTGATCACAGAAATGTGGCCACAGTCTGAGGCATTAAATTGTGTGAAGTCTAGTGTGTGGAAAAAAATGTGGAACTTGTAAAGAACAAAGCATGGGCTATGACAGTGGTTCCCAAAGTGGGGGGTTGCGAGGCCTAGAGTGGGGGTCCCCAGATGATTTCAAGATATAAATAATGGATTCTGTTTTTAGTATATGTTTGAGTGTAAAGCAGCATATAACTTATATAACATTAAAATACTTGAAAACTCTTAACCCCCACCGTAACCAAGTGCATTTTATCCAGTTCAGCTTTACCCAAATCTACAAAACTCATCTAAACGGATCACTGTCCTCGCTTTGTGTCACTTTTTCCCCCACTTTTTTTTCATTGTTTTCTTTAATGTGTCACATTTTACTCACTTTTCTGTTGCATGTTCCTCGCTTTGTGTCACTTTTTTGTCACTCTTTAGTTGCATTTTTATCCTTCTTTTTGTCTCATCTTCATCGCTATTTTGACACTTTTTTCAAGAGGCTTTTAGATTTGGGTAAAGCCAAACTGGAGAAAAATGTGCTCAGTTCAGGTGGGGGTCCCAGCCAAAAAGGTTTGGGAACCCCTGGGCTAAGGGATATGTGCTGCCCTTTGCTGTAAATAGATTGTAATAACAACAAAACAAGAACGTCTATACTACTTACAGGCAAGTCAAATGAGCGAGCAATGAGCATACATTTGTTTTATATGAATGGCATTTGTTTCTACACAGTTCTCCTTGACCAACAACACAACAAACCTCTGAACTGAGCGACTGCCATGCACTGTTGCAATCGTCTCATCTGTCATCTCTTGACAAATTGTTCTTGCGCAACTTACTTGTTGTATTGACAAATAAACCTCGAAACGTAGGGAAATTGTAATAACATTGAATTGATTAAGATACACCAACTTTAGCAAATCGGTCAATTAAGTGAATGGAGAAATGAGTTAAGCTACGCGTATTCAACTTGAGTTCAGTTTACAGAAATGCGTAATTACTTACTTTCTACTTGCGTATGAACGCCATACGCCAAGATAAGTAGAAGAAAACCTCTCCACGTCCAGCGGGACATTGTCCTCCACCGCGCAGTCTCGTAGCGGTACAAGTCTTCACTGATTTTGTTAGAAAGTCATTATTATTAATATTTGGCATGCATTATTCCTTATTTGAGACAGGGGAGCGCCTGAGCATGATGGTTTCGAAAGGGGACTTTTGGCAGTGCGCGCGTTCCTCCTCCTGCAGCCGCTGCCGCGCGGACAGACCATAGCAGCAGTGACTGATGGCTCTGATGGCTGAATGCACGAGAGCCGTCACTCCAATTCTCGCGATAGCTCAACTTCGTGAGATATAATAATAAATACACTTGTATTTGTAATATAGTTCAGTGATTATAACATGATGATCTCTTATGACCAAATCCTTATTCAGTTGCTTTCACAGCAATTTTCCGTTTATGGGTCAGAAGTGTATTCTTCTTAACCCCTTAAAGCACATTTTCTCCAGTTTTACCCAAAGCTTCTCGGCTGGGCAGTGTAACTCATTTGAAAGCTAAGACCTACAAAAGTCATCAAAACTTTTTTCCTTGTTCGTGTTATGTTTTCGTTTTGTAGCGGGTTTTTTATTACGTTTTCGTTGCTTTTCTGTTGCATTTCTGCCACATTTATGTCAATTTTTCTGGCATTTCTGCCACATTTATGTCAATTTTTCTTGCATTTTTGTCACATTTTTGTTGGGTTTTTGCCGCATTTCTGACGCAATTCGTTTTTTTGTGTAATATAACTGGGATCAAGCCCTAAATACGTGACCAAAACATAAAAAAGCAACAAAAACGTGATGAAAACACAACCAAAAAGGACGAAAACGTGACAATCATAACAAGGAAAAATCTTAGATTGCAGCAGTTTTGTTGGCCTTAGCTTTCAAATGGATCGCTGTTATTGTTTATGTAAAACACAGAGCTTGTACAGTCCGATCTTTTCACAGAAGCAATGCTCTGTTTGTGAACGATGTTTTGACCCACCATAGAACCATTATTATCTATTATCCATTACATTTGCGTTGTCCACCAGTGCCTCGGATATGACGACTTAAGCTCCAGTCAAGAAGCTTTAAATTTGGGTAAAGCTGAACTCGAGAAAATGCACTCGGTTAAGGCGGGGGTTAAGGGGTTAACAAGAACTGGCTTTTGCAAGATGAAGAGAGACCTTTTGAAATACAATTTGTAACAGCATTTTAAAGTTAATAAATATGGCGTTACCGTGGTACTGAAGTTTATTTTGCAATCAATGCTTTTTTGTTTACTCTTAAAGCCGGGTCCAAATTTGGAAGGGAAAAAAACCCTCAACAATAGCACCTGGACACGTATAGTGAGTCGAAGATAATGCACACACGTTAGGCCAAAAGATACACTTCAGGCACTTTATCAGAAATAAACCAGGGCCAATATTGAAGGATTCAATTTGTACTTAACCACGATTAAATGTATCGCATCCTTAAAAAAGAATTCAAACTGGAGATCATAATTGGAAAAAGTATCCAAAGCTGGTACTCTAGAAAAAGCTTTATCCAAACCCTCTTATCATCGTCGTGCGGATTCTGGCGAGATCTGGTGGACTAAACGAATACAAAAAAAATCTTTGATTGTTGCCCATAATTGAGCTGCAGAGCCCACATTGAACATGTTTTCAATTTATTTTATCTCAAGCATTGTCTTGTTTTTTTTACATTCTCTCAGTCACACATACAAAAATTATATACACACCACAGATTCCCACATGCAATCAACGGGTGGACAACAAAAAATCCCCGTAAAACAAAAGTGTGTATGTGAGCTGTAGCAGTTATTGATCGATTTAAAAAGAAATGATGCAGCACTGAATTCTCATGCTGGAATGAAATCAGAAAATATGGGTCTCGATCTAGAGTCCGTAGGTCAAAGGCAGGCATAATAGGTTGTGCTCACATATTTTAAAGAGCCAATATTTTTAAATTGAGATGGGGGCAGTATTGAGTTTTGTGGTAAATTTAAGATGATGATTTTTATATATATCTTTAATTACTGGGCCTATACACATAAAACAAAATCTATCCAAAGGTCGATGTCTTTTTTTCTATCACAAGTAATTACTGTGGTAGAATTGTTTTACTCAAATGTGTAAAAAAGCGGAGGCATAACTACATACATGCGTCATTGCGTTCATAACAAGGAGCACTATGAGCCAAAAGATTTGTATAAAGTTTTTTTGTTTTAGTTTGGCCCATAGAGTAATATCACTGCCCTCCGTCTGAGATTTTGACATAATCTGTAACTGTGAACACAACCTATAGCAGGATCAGCAGATAGGGGGCGCCGTGAAGTTAACTCTTTCGTAGACTGATGTCGGCGCTGGTCAACAGGGGAGAGAGGGAGGTGCTGTCGGAAGCGTCTTCTCCCTTCAAAATCAAAAACGCTTCACGACTGATGCCCAGTAGCTCCCGCAGGCCTTTGTTCTCCAGCTGAAATAGATCAAAACAAACATACATCGTATTCACAGCTGTAGTTTTAGGTAACATCCTGGGAGGCAGTACAATGTATGGTGCATTGTGGGACTTGGAAATGACCCTATTTTCTGAGGTATGAAAAGTTCAATATAAAATCAACAAAGCGGCTACTGTTGTATTTTGGAGTCAATTTACTATGCTAAGTTTTTGTCAAGACAAATCTTGGATCTAATCTGCGTAAACAGTGCTGCAGACAATGCATTGATTTCCGTGAGCTTTGCCCTCCGATGAAGTCAATGAGAATAGCTTTTCTTTTAAAATAGTTTAGATGACAAGGGGAAATTTTAGAGTTGGAGTAACAGCTCAGGGGAATAAAACGGTGCGAAAGACAAAAAAGTTGGGGAATCAGGTCTCAGATTGAAATAATGTAGTTTGTGTGCATTGTGTGCTGTTAAGCAGACAGAAAGTTGCAACAAAGCTGGCCCTACAAACACAAGCATGGAGTATCAATAATGACCAATGACAAATGAGTGAAGGCGTCTATTGATCGCCCAAGGGTCTTGGGCCCGATCTTCTGCCTGGCGCAACACCAGCATTGCTGAAGACAAGGCCGGTATCAATACCAATGTGCGGCTGTGTCTGCAAAAAAGCTTGGGGAGGGAGTCTGTCCAGCCTTACGGCATCCAGTATGAAGCTGAAGATTTCATAGACCCGCCGTCTGCGCAGAAGTCTAGTCTACAGCCAGCTTTGAGTAACACACAAGATCGAGGCGCCTCTCGAAGGTACTAATACACCTTGAACTTTTGCACATTTTGTCACGTTTACAACCATAAACATAAAGATTTTATTTTGAATTTTTTACTGAAAGTTCACACACAAGTAACAGAAAACTGTGAAGTGAAAGAAAACTTATACATGTTTCTGTTATTTTTCAAAAAAATAGAAAAGTGAAAAGTGGGGCGTGCATAAGTATTCATACAGCATTTTTCGGAGTGCATTAAATTGCCTTTATAACATTCCTAATGACTGCAGAAAGTTCACACCTTGCCTAACCATTAAATAGAGGCTACCTGTGCGTAATCTACTCTCAGTATAATTCCAGCTGTTCTGTGAGGGCCTCAGAGCTATGGTCAGAGTGTATTGGTCACTAACAACATCATTAAGGCCAAGGAGCTCACCAGAGAAGTCAGGGATAAAGCTGTGGAGAAGTTTAAAGCAGCGTTGAGTTATACAAAGATTTCCCAAGATTTGAACATCTCACGGAGCACTGTTCAAACCATCAGTCAGAAATGGAAAGAGTATAGCACCACTGCGAACTTACCAAGACACGGCCGTCCACCTAAACTAACAGACCGAACAAGGAGAGCACTGGTAAGAAATGTAACCATGTGCCCCAAGAGAACTCTGGAGGAGCTGCGATGTACTGCCGCTGAGCTGGGGAAATCTGTACATGGGACAACTATAAGTCGTACTCTACACAAATCTGGCCTTCATGGACGAGTGGCAAGAAGAAAGCCATTATTGAAAGGAGGCCATAAGAAATCCCGTTTGAAGTTTGCTAGAAGTCATACGGAGGACACAGCTACCATGTGGAAGAAGGTGCTTTGGTCAGATGAGACAAAAATTAAACTTTTTGGCCCAAATGCAAAACGTTATGTATGGAGCAAACCTAACACTGATCATCGTCCTGAGTGCACCATCCCCAGTGTCAAATATGGGGGGGAGCATCATGCTATGGGGCTGCTTTTCCTCAGCGGGGACTGAAGATTATAAGAATAGTTGGGAAGATGGATGGAGCCAAATACAGAAACATTTTGGAGGAAAACCTTCTGGAGTCAGCAAGAGAATTGAGGCTGGGGCGGAGATTCACCTTCCAGCAGGACAATGACCCTAAACACAAAG
This sequence comes from Proterorhinus semilunaris, assembly GCA_021464625.1. Classification (NCBI taxonomy): domain Eukaryota; kingdom Metazoa; phylum Chordata; class Actinopteri; order Gobiiformes; family Gobiidae; genus Proterorhinus; species Proterorhinus semilunaris. The sequence goes on from CM038343.1 coordinate 14,142,453, forward strand.
CTAAATCTACAATGGAATGGTTTAAAAACAAATCCTATTGAAAATCTGTGGAAAGACCTGAAAACTGCTGTTCACAAACGCTCTCCTTCTAATTTGACAGAGCTTTAGTTGTTTTGTAAAGAGGAATGGACTAAAATGTCAGTCTCTAGATGTGCAAACCTTGTAAAGTCATACACCATAAGACTTGCTGCTGTTATTGCAACAAAAGGGGGTTCCACAAAGTATTAATTCATGCTGTATGAATACTTGTGCACGCCCGACTTTTCGGTTTTCTATTTTTTGAAAAATAACAGAATCATGTATCATTTTGCTTTCACTTCACAGTTGTCTGTTACTTGTGTCTGAACTTTAAGTAAATAATTCAAATATAAAATCGTTATGTTTATGGTTGTAAACATGACAAAATGTGCAAAGGTTCAAGGTGTATTAGTACTTTCGACAGGTACTGTATTCTGGCTAAGTAAACACTCTTTTACCTCGAGCTGTTTGATTCGCTCCTCATCTTCACAGATTCGTCCTTCATCCATCTCTATGGCCTTCCTCATCACTGACGCCATCTCGTTTATCTTGTCTATATGAGCCTGCATTTCCTACAAACACATTAACAAGATATAAACAAACTGAACTTGTTGAAACCTTGTCTTCTCACAGTGTAACACTGAATCAACCAGAAATTCTGTTTGAAAGACTTACCTACAATGATTTGTATTTGTCCCTCTTATTTAACTTTGAATATGTTTTCTGTAGAATTGAAGTTCACATCCACATCTCTGTAGTATTTGCCAACATTGTAGTATTCTTTGAATCACACATTTGAAGGTAACTCTCCAACTCAATGCTCCTAAGCCTTTTTTGGACTGATTTGTGGGTTTGCTTTGATTCATCTTATGTGAATCACTCACTGACTAAGTTTGCTATGAGATCAGTGTTTGTTCAATATTTCTACAGAATACTACTGTATGGCAATTCCTCAATCCTCATATCACGATTCATTATAATCTACTTTAGTATCAATGATTGTATATCATCTGATGTAGTTTGAGAAAAAGTCCAAGGGTCACAGACACCCTGTGTGGTTCGCCTGGGACAGTTTTGATAAAGGATTAGCTATATGCAGCTAAGCATTAATTGGATAAGGGAGAATGCAGAATAAAACATTTGTCATACTTGATTACTAAATAATAACAAATAATAACTTATTTTTTAATTCACTGTATTTTTTACATTACAATGTAACCCTATTTCACCATCTAATCCCGAGCTCTATAAAGGCAGTGGTTCAGTATTTTGATTTTTTTATAGGATTTTTAAGACCCAGTACTTTTGTCTTGTGACCACCAAGCTTTATACATATATTTAAAAAAAATATATGTAGGCTATAATGTAAGGAGTAAACCCACTGTAGTGTGTTGTTCTTGGAGCTGTGTGACTATAGCAGGGTCGTCTCTTTTACTGGCCATGAGCAGCCGGAACACCTGCTCTCTGTATTTGGTCATGATCAGCTCCAGGGCCGATTGATGCTCCTCCAAAGATGTCCGCAACTCTGTGATGAAAATAAAAAATATGCTCAAATCAAGCAAAAAATAATCAGTTGGAAATAATTGCAAAGGTAATCGTTTTGAAAAGAGAAGACGTAACACAATGTGGCGCACAGGGCAAGTTTGTGTCTGAGGGAAATAGTAGTTACAATTATGGTTACAAAAATATTTTTATTTCCAGAATAATACAGCTTCAATGAGCCAACTCAATGTGTAAGATGACTACAAAGAGGTAGGTAAACATAACATGCAGTATTATAACATCTATGGAAATCACAGATACAATTTAATTCCACACAAGATTAACACACAAATAAATGTAATGTATAAGAGAAACACTGCACACACCTTTGTTTTCCTGCTGTAGCTCTCGGATTTGACGGTTTTCTTGTTGAATTCCCAAAACCAAACTGGACCGAGGTCTGTGTCTTGCGACTTGGTTCAGTGAATCAATCTCTTCTTGGTACTGTCAAAATCATCATTATTAGGCATTAGATTTTCATTGATGACTTTCTAACTAGCACTTGATGTATTGTCATATAAATGCTGTTTTTGACAGGTGTTATTAAAATCAAATATTTCTCTGGAACTCCCTTTTTAAACAACTCCATTGTCACTATATAACTTGGTACATGCTTAACAATCATGCAGTGCATCGGGCATAGTTTTGGGCGGTTTACTAATTAAGAGTATCTCCTGACATTCATCAAAAGACATGCTCTTGAAGATGTGTGAAAAGAACAACAGTATTACCACTCTGGGTTTTATCTATGGTATGGTGCATGTGGTAAATCTGAATAAGTCATGTTACAATGTCTCACTTCTACCTGTTTCATGGCCTCTACTCTTTTGTTCAAAGACGTTGTTTGTTCGATGAGCATCTCTGCGGCGTTGTCATGGTTACGGAGTCTCTCCACCAGACACTTAGCATCGGACAAAACCTTCTCTAGGGAGCAGTTCATGACTGTAATGCAAAAAGAAAATGTTATCATCAGCATTTCCAACAGATGTTTAGTTTGGTTTATTTTCACAATTTCACACATACAATCAGAAAATCAACTTATCATATTACATATTTACATCATTATGTAAATATATGGCCTCACAGTTATAAGGTCTCAGGTTTGATTCCCACCTGTACAAGGCTTTTCTGTTCGTAGTTTGCATGTTCTCCCCTTGTCTGAGTAGGTTTCCTCCAAGCACTCCGGTTTCCCCTGTGTGTGTGTTTAAGAGTCATAACTCTCAAACTCCTGATGGATATAAAGTGTGTTTGGCTATTTTTTTATTAGCTTTTTTCCTGATGCTTATTAGAGACATTAAAGTCTACTTTAAACGGTGTTATGTGAATTATAACATATACTGAAGTCGAATGTGAAGGATTGTTCACTTTCAGCCGCATATAATTTGAATAAATAAACAATTTGAGAAGAAGAGCAGAAGTGACCGCAGCTCAGTTAAACCACCTCAGGAAAAACGAAACAAAAACGCCACAGTCCTTGACCAATAGTGAAATCGTTCCCAAGATTTAAATTATTTTTTTATTTAATGTTTTGATTATATATAATACATTTTACATATAAATTATATACATACCGCAATTACCTAATTCAACATTCATTAGATATTATGCTATTAACAAGCCAGTTATACTAAATTGACCAAGTTAGCCCCCACAATGTTGACATTGCACTATTATTATGCACTCAGACGTAAGATTTTAGGATATAAATAAAAATGACCTTACCTGGTGATCCCACAGCGCAAGACATTTGGAAATAGTATATAATACAATAGCTTATCCGTGACTTCCTGTTGACGTTTGACAGTTAACGTTAGCATCAGGCTAACCTAATAGGTAAAAACATCGGTAAAACAAGAATGGACTGCGTTTTTGTTTGTATGATCCTATCTAAAAATCAACAACTATCAAACAAATCAGTAAAGCGGCCAAATATGTTGAAATGCGATTGTATAAATTCGTCAATATCTAGTAATACCCAAAGCAAAAAGTGCAGAGCTGTTAAATGTGCAAAGCTCTGTCGTGTAATCTCGAGAGACTGTGGAAACCTCGCGAGGACATCAAATACAGAAAACATGGCGGACAGACTAACGCAGCTTCAGGACGCGGTCAATTCGGTAAATATTTGTCATTTTCTGTGCTGTTTTACATGTTAATTAGTTTCACATGTTGAACGATAAACGTTGTTAATACTTTTAAAATTGATTTCATTAATTTCAAAGGAAGGTGTTGCTCATTTTGTCGCTAACACGGCCTGAGAGTGTTCATCATTCATTGTATCATTAATGTACGAATTGTCCCTCCCTCATTACACTAAGTTTTATTTGGTGGTGTTTCCAGCTTGCAGATCAGTTTTGTAACGCCATCGGAGTCTTGCAACAATGTGCTCCTCCAGCCTCCTTCAGTAACATCCAGACTGCCATCAACAAGGACCAGCCTGCCAATCCCACTGAAGGTAAATTGATTTGTGCTTGCTTATCCTTGCGTACTAGGTTTTGTTTTATGGCCTTTATGCAAATGTTGTGTGTAATCTCCTTTCCCAGACATAACTTTAAGAAAACCATACCCTACTCTGTTGAGGAATAGTGGCAACGTATTGATCGTTGTGTTAGTTGGACTACTAGTATTTAGAAGTAATTCTACTAGTTGCTTGCTTGCCATTAATTACAGTTACGCTGACCTATCTTCCTATCTATTTTATCTATTCAGGTATAGTGCACTGTACCATACACTGGACTAATAAGCAATGTCCCCACTTTATTACATTTTTTAAACCATCTTTTTTGTTCTTTATTGTTCAGAATACGCCCAGCTTTTTGCTGCTCTTATCGCCAGAACAGCCAAAGACGTGGATGTACTAATCGACTCTTTACCCAGTGAAGAGTCCACGGCAGCTTTACAGGTCAGTGGATACAAAGCATAAACGGGAACAAACCTTGTAAATTGTATCTGAAAGATGGACCATGTATAACTTCCTTGTATGGTCACCAAAGGGAACTATTGTGGCATTAAAAAACCCTGTGTACAGACCAACAACTGCATTAATGGTTCAAGCTGATTTTTTTTTTTTTAAAGGTTTGTCATAGCTGGGGTCCCCAAGCTTTTGCCTGCAACCCCCAAAACCAACTAATTTAGAGAGCCCCACTATCAATCGAAATGAGCTCTTTTCTAATAATTTCAGATGGAAACATTTAAAATCTTTTTTGTTTGGTTTATTTGATTAAGATGTGCTGTGTTCAATAAAAAATATATTGAATACAATGTTATAGTTTGAAATCATCTTATGTGCACTGTCTGCACATAAGAGTCTAGCACTTGCCATCACCTAAAACAAACGGTACATGTCAACTGGATCTGTCTGTGTGTTCAGGCAGCGAGTTTACGTCAGTTGGAGGAGGAGAACCACGATGCGGCGGCGCGTCTGGAGGAAGTGGTTTACAGAGGGGACGTCCTGCTAGAGAAGATTCAGAGCGCTTTGGCCGATATCGCACAGTCACAGCTCCGCACCAGAAACGCTGCCCCAACACAGGCCTCACCCAACGAGGCCTCCTGACTGTGACAGTGTGCTAAAATTGACAATGTGGACATTCACGTTACGGGTTTAATGCTATATTAAGGTTAACAACAGATCAGAAAAAAAGATTTTTGCATGTACTTTTTTTTTTTTTTTTTACCAGAATTTATACAAGAATTGCACATGCTTTTCAGAACATGCTTTTGGAGGTCTGAATTTCAGGGTTAACAGGTTTTTGTGCATCATGGACACGGGATATTTTGTTTGCAGACGGCATTATTACCATGATATAAGCCACTTTTGAGTCTTTGAGGACTACTTTACAGTGATGTTGAGGAAATACTTGTTTAATCATGTATCCTTTTGGAATGAGCGCACGTATGGCACTGGCACACAAAACTGTGATTTATTTTCACTCATCTGCTGAAGATAACCGCTCATGTTACCCAATGGACTACTGTGAATAAGGTTTTGAAATCTGAACTCTCACCTCTTTCATTTGCAAGGGCCTGTACAATCCTATCTGTGTTCGTTACCTAGAAAGCTCAAACCCAGCAAAAACATCCTCAGCTGTATCTTGTGTGTGTGTTATTTTAAAAGAACATGTCTATGCTGTACAGGTGCATCAGTAAAGCTAATATTTACAGACATTTTATGGTTATATGGGTATATTTTGACAATGTCTCCTGATTGCATGTTTTTTGTTGCATGTGTTGCGCTTTTCCAACCCCAAAATCTCAATGTTGAGATGTTTCTCTTTGTTCACGATGAAACTGAATTTATGGACTAGGGAAGAGAATAGGTTGTGACTCATGCTAGATGCTATGTCTAAATTAAGCTGCTCTGGACATACAGAGGAGGGATAGTGAATACATGGGTGTCTGCTGATGATGGGGGCAGGAGAGTAGAGCAGTGGTTCTCAAAACCAAAACAGACTTACACCAACTTAAATATGTTATTAAATCATAAATGAAACTACAGTGCATCAAATCAAAATGAATACATTATAAATACAGTAAAACCAAACCACATTCTGAGAGGGTCAATCAACATTTGCTCTTCAATATAAATCGAATCCAAACTGGGAGATGTGTATAATTTTCCCACAAAAGTCTGGTTTTGTTTCCAAATATAACTTTCCATTACCTCATCATCACTCCAACCACACTTCCTCTTTGTACCAAATATCACTGACTTTTCTTTTTCATATTAGAAGTAATGCTTATGATGTTGCAACAGACAGAACTGACATTTTAAGAACGTTAACTCCCATGACAAGTTTAACAACAAGCCACATTTTTACAATACAACAGTTTATACAAAGAAGAAAATTGTGGTCAATAAATAGAAAAGGTGTGGGTCATAAATATGTTTTTAGTCTACAATGTAAATACCCTTTTTGTGCTGCTCGGTAGCATAGTGCGTTAGATCAAGTGGCATACCTCAGCATGAGTTAAAGTCAGACAATTTGAGAGCAATCTGATGCACTTTGACACGTAATTTCCAATTAGCAGGGCTTGGGTCACTGACAGAAAGTAGAAAAATCCTTCAGCTTCGTCTGAGGTGGATTCTCAAATCACAAGTACCTCTTTAAGGGCAAAGAGTATACCTACTGATATCAGTTTTTACTATTGTAAGTTGTACTGTACATTTAATTTCCACATTTATACTGATATCTGTGTATTTTCATTCAATTGATAGACCACACGTGTTCCTGCTGTATTTTAAAAAGTAAAAGGAACACGGTCAGCCATTGTTTGCAATGGACCTCCGTGCGTATGCCATGTTAGACAAAAATGTCACCAAAACATACGATTATATTTATGGTTTGGCAAAAAACTAATTTCACATATGGTTTGAATTTTTTGTGACGTTTATCATTTCAGTTTATTATTAGACAAGGAGAGGTAGATGTTCTGTTGTTGGGATATGGAACTCTTCCTATTAGGGTTGAGGAAGTACAGTGGGTTGCATAAGTATCTGCCATTTAACTTTTTGACATTTTGCCAAACAAATTGTATGTGAAAGACATACACTAAGTGACACACAACCGTGAAGTGAAATTAAAATTATACATGATTTTGAACTTTTTTTTATAAATAAACTGATCAGATGTTGCCCTAATCACTAAATAGAGTCTACCTGACATTAGTCAGTTCAAATACAGCTGCTCTGTGATGGTCTCAGAGGTCTGTTAAGAGACTATTGGGGAGCAAAGAGCATTTAAAAGTCCAAAACACACCAAACAGGTCCAGGATCAAGTTATTGAGAAGTATAAAGCTGGGTTAGGTTGTAAAAAGATTTCCCCAGCTTTGAACATCTCTCAAAGTATAGTTAAATACACCATCCAGGTGTATCCGGGTTTTATACACTGGATACACCATGGAAAGAGTAATGCCACAGTCTTTCGATGCTTTGAGGATGGAACGAAGCATCTTTAAAGACACGGAGCACCCTTTGCATTTGGAGTTTTGTTTGCTTCCTTCTGGGCGTAGGTTTTTAATGCCCAAGCCTACGAACCGTTTTTTCCTGCTGCCATTTCCTTGATGAATAATCATCCCTGACACTGCTTTTTCTCGTTATTGTCCAAGTGGCTTAAATTTGTGTGGTATCTTTAACAAAGGCACATCCTGTTAGTATTTGGAGCACTTTATATTTAAATGTGTGTGATGTTTATCTTTGTATATTGTGTTTGACTAGTTTTTCTCGGAATTGTAAGATAAATTTACCTACAGGTACAAATAAAGCAACCTAACCTAACCTAGTTTATTAAGAAAGTATTGCGCTCCCTTGAGCCTCTGCACCTTTGGCTCCATGCCCCTGAAGTGCCCTTTTCCCTCCATTTATTTCTTTATAATATATTTTGTGTAGCCCCTGCCCCTCTGTTGCTCTCTGCACGGCCCTGGCGGTGAATATAAAAACAGCCCTGTCTTCAGTGCACCCATGGATCTGTAATAGTGCACCACACCCAGAGTCACAGGCGAATGAGGCAGGGCACACCCATCAAGAGGGTGAGCTGATGTCATCACGGATTAGAAACACGGGAGTTCTCCAAATTAGAAAGATTTAGGGCCAACAGAGGTGAGCCACAGACATCTGCACTTTGTTGTAGACTTTGAAAGTTGTTTATGTTTTGCTTCTGGTCATACAGTGGAAGATTTTTAACTGGTACAATATCTAAAGATGGCTGTACTAGAAAGAAGACAAGGGATGACTGAGAGATGATCTTCTGACACATGTGGTCTCAGATTTATAAGAAAGAGAAAAGGGGCTACAATTGCTGTCAAATTGCCAAAATGAGTAAAAAGTTCTTGAAGTAAAACCCAGTTTCCATTGTTTTATACAAGTAGTTGTAAAATGTGTGTCATTATACTTGTAGAGATAGCTAAACTTGTTTATGGAGTTATATCAGTGGTACTAATAAAATATGGATATCTTGATTGTAAAAGTTAGAAGCAGTAATAGGAGTGGTATTTTATAAACATGCTACATTAATATATGATACACACACACACACCTCCAAACACAAAAACAAATAATTATACCAAGTATTTATCTTATTATTCTATAAATCAATACCACGGAGCACATCAGCATATCATAAACTGATAAGGCATAGGCCCGTATTAGGACAACGTATACGTCTGATAGCTTGACGGTTGTTTTTATATAAATACACAGTGCACAGTGATAATGATTTTATAGTTCTACTTTATCTGCGGCTGGTGTCTAGATAAAAGCAACGCTATAAACCTTTATGGTTACTGGTTTTCTGATTATGTACTTTCCTTTTCAAAGTGAACAGGGAAAAAAAGGACATTTTATTGACCTCTTGAATCTCATTTTCCTATGCAATGATTATATGTATATCATATTTAAAATGATATGCACGCGCAAGGAAAAAGGTTGTGAACCACTGGTGTAGTGATTATTTGTCAACAAAAAGAAAACTAAAAACTGCGACATAAGCAAACTTAGGATTTAACTCAAATAAACACTTCAACGCACCATGGGTTTTTGGTTTACGCAGCAGCATTCAAAAAGAGTGCAATGTCCAAACAAATTTACAGTTTCCAAAAAAGGTTTATTTCCAAGTATACCTGCTCTACTGGTAAAAAACCATTAGCCCACCCAGGTGCGTGCTGAACTGTGTGCGTCACTCCCCTATATAGGTGCGCAATGAGAATTACCAAACCAAATAAACAAAAAGGTAAACGAATTAGAATTAACTTAGCATATCAAAGAATATATTATAAGAAACCAAAAATAATGAACTATAAACTACACAACTCAAAATGTGTAACTAATAACTTGATTTTAACTTTAAACCAAAAAATTGACAAATAGCTCCTACAACTGGTCTATAGCGCGGGTTTATATAGTTAGGGTGGTACTTTTATTTTATTTTTTATTTTTTTTACTCATAAACTCAGAACATCAAATGCGGAGACTAGCCGAGCCGGGTTACTGTCAGTAAATGATATAATAGTCAACATATAGACAAAAATAACTGTCTCTTTTATATATGCCCAGAAGCCCTTTTCAGGAACGTGATGATTAGAGCGATCTGACTGGTTAAGGGGCGTGTGTGGCTTTCTGATTGGTCTACACAAGTGTCACTCAAATCCTTTCCCCGCTGCGTCGCCAGAGCGTCAGATGAAACCGACGGGTCTCGGGAAGCAGCAACATCATTTAGCCAAAGACGCGACCGACGCGGGGGCTCGAGGGTCGATGTTTTTTCATTTTTTAACGATAAAACATCTAGAGTTTCATTTCAAGTTGGCGCTCGTCTAAAGCCAGTCCCGGCGCGTGGATTTTGCGTCGATGCCAGCGATGTTTACTGTGCAGCCCTAGTAGGAGCATCTAAAAAGAGATTGCACTGCCTGAACTATTGGGCAAAAAAAAAATTGGAGACAAAAGACCAAATTGTTCCCCCGATTTCACCTGTTTTGTGCGCTGGCCACGAGCCAATCAGTGACTCTGGAGCAGGACACGGAGGTAAGCGTGATTTTTTTGGTGCTGTGTTGTTGTATTCGTCTGTTTAACCTGCCCGAGTCAGAGCTCGTGATGTTAGCTAAATGTAAAGTAAACTTAGCTTTAACTCGTTAATGTGCGATGATGCTTGACCCTGTGTTAATACAAGGGAGTTCATTGTGACGTCCCGTGAACGAAAAGACCGAGGTTAGAGCGAGATGATGACAGATTATGAGCTCTGCGTGGCTTTGAACCATCAACCGCGTTCGCTTCCAGCATCACTGGTGTTTACGTATTTACTATAATTTGTAAAATGTTATATTACACCTTTAACCTCTTAACCGAGCACATTTTCCCCAGTTCAGCTTTACCCAAATCTAAAAGCTTCTCGACTGGAGTCTATTGGCCAAGTGTAACACCTCATTTGAAAGCTAAGACCAGCAAATCTCCTTTCCCCCGTTGTTGCCGTCACTTTTTAAAAAGGTTTTTTTTTTTTTTTTTCATCGCATTTTTTTTTACTTTTTCGTCAAATTTTTGTCTGTTTTTCGTCTCGTTTTTGTCGCTATTTATGATGCTTGTTTTTCTAGAAATTCTAGATTTGGGTAAAGCCAAACTGGAGAAAATGTGCTCTGTTCAGGTGACAAAAACACGAAAAAAAGCCGCATCAACAATAGAGAAGGGACAAAAACGCGACGAAAATGCAACACAATGGAGGCAAAAGAGTGACAGCAAAGTGACGAAAAAGTGTGATGAAAACGCAACAAAAAAAAAAACACAAAATGGAAATAGAAAAGTGACAAAAAAGCAACTAAAGAGTGACAGAAAAAGGATGAAAAATGTGACAAAAATGTGACGGAAAAGTGACAAAAAGCGATGAAAATGTGGCAAAAATGCGAGGACAAAGATCAGTTTAGATGAGTTTTGTATGTTTTAGCTTTCAAATGAGGCGTTACACTGGCCTATAACCTTTTAGATTTGGGTAAAGCTGAACTGGAGAAAACACACTTGGTTAAGGTGGGGGTTAAGAGGTTAAACGCCTACACAGCAGGCGTGAGTAAAAAGAAGGAACTTTTAAGTAAGTGCTTTATTGTCATTGTACAAAAGTACAACGAAATAGTGTTCAGGTGTTGGTCCTGAGCTGCTGCGGCTGAGCCGCGCTGCCACTGTGTCAACCTGACCCGCATGACCTTGGAGGTCGGGGAAACTGTAGCACTCGGAAGAAACCTGGCTGGCTGCCCTCTGTCTCCTCTGAAATGGTGCAGCGCCTCCTGGGTTTGTCGCAGTTTCAGAGCGTGGTGTCCTGCACTGGTCAGCTCCACCTCCTCCTTCCTCTTCCTCCCTCCGCTTCACAACAGTCTTTCACCGTCTCTTGTTTGTCCTTTTTTGTTTTCTGTAGCTCCTCTTGTGACTCCTCCTCTGCTAGCATCTTGTTTACCTTTAAAAAACTGCTTTCTTCAGGGCCATTTGGGACTCTCAAAGTAAACAAATCCACCAAACCTCCACAAAAACACGGCAAAGACGTACAAAACTATCCAGAAAAACCATGTGAAACACAGAAACCACAAATGCAGTTCGCAGAAAAAGGCAAAAAACTCAGCTGCACAAGGAGAGAGCGAGGTCGCCTCCTGTTTTCACGTCACCATGACAACACCCAGAGTGTAGGAAGGATCACCCATGTTTGTAATGTACAGCCTATGAATCATCTTTTTCTCCAGACACGGGTACTACTTATTTAGACCAAAAAAAGCACGATCCATTTTCGTTGTACCAATGTTGTGATGAAAGATTCTTTATTTGCATGGCAGATAAGAATCAGGCTACTGTCTTGATTTGGGAGAGAGTGAGGGACAGGCTAACTCAACATTAGGGAGAATGTTATTGAGTTTCATAGTGTTAATTTAAAACTGATACTGAAATTACAAGAAAACAATACTTTCCTGCCTCAATATATCGAACTTCAAATTTGTTATGGTGACAGGCCTAGGTGCACCATTTTGTTGATTCAAAATGATTCATTATGTTGTTGCAGTCAAAACATTTTAGTTGATATTACTAAAACCTTTGTAATTGCAATTTAGCGTGTCAGATCCTTATTTCCTTCCTTGTTTTTACTTTTATTTACATGTCTGCATTTGTTAAAGTAACGCTCCTCTTAGTCAGCCCATGGAAACTCTGTCTAAGGTCTGTGTGACTGGGCTCTTTCATTGAAACGGAAAGAGCTTCCTGTGCGCTCACTCCTTACTGTATCGAGGGTGGAGTGAGTCTGGCATTCACTCACAAACTCAAGAATTTAACACCAAACTGAGAGCCCAACTAAAACGGGCAATTCTTTCAGAGTCTAGATCTGGTGGTAACTGCGGGGTATTTAAGAATCTAAATGACGTTTAGCAAGCGCTCCAGATCGATCCTTTATTGGTTAAAGGCAACAATGTCCACTTTAACCTAACAATATTAATAAGTAAAGAAAAATGTATTTCTTGATCGGTTTAAATTTACTCCAACAGAATTTGATGCAGGTGTGACAACATAACCCCAGTTATTGTGTTTTATTTATTTATTTAATTTTTGAACTAGAAGTGGTATTTACCTGCTATTACAATATATTATAGTATTTATGATGACAACACACCTACAAGATAAGCATATTTAGTTCAAGTTAAATTATTGTCCCTCCTGCCTTGTTTCCACTGGAACATTAGCACACTGGACTTTCCAATAAGGAAAGAAGCTACACCGTCTCACATCAAATTATTTTTGTATTATTTTCCTCATTTATTTGGTGAAATAAATACAAGGTTTGAGAAAATTATTTTGACTTTCCATTCATCCAGTCACATAGGGCTACTGATCATCAGTTTGTATCTGCTAACAAATAACTGGGTATTGTTTTAATTGTTGTTCATTAACTCTGCACTGGTTTGGTTGGTGTCTTCCTAAGAACACACATGGTTGGCAAATTTGTTTAGTCGATGCAAATTTGACATTTCTTCAAACTAAACATGGAGCTGGGAGAGAGAAAGAGAGACTGTCTTTGGCTGAGACAAACACACAGAACTCAAGGCTTGATTCTGATGTTGAGCTGAAGGCACATATGTCTCACAGCACAGGAGATATTTAAACTTTGGAGTCATGTAGTTGAAGTTGGATGACTGCTCCTTCCAATTTAGTATTGTTCCTTACTACAAGACAAATCATCTTTAGAAAACAACACATATATTCTTGGTTTGTTAGATCAAAGATAAAAAAATCAAGACAATCAAACAACACACACTTCAGAACCTGCCGTACTAGTCCTAACGGGACCTCACATACATGGCCTTAAATGTATTTAATTGTATTGATTTTTAAATACAGATTTTAAAATTGGTGTATTAAATCTGTGTTCTGTTGTTGCTGTGAGGCACATTGACTAGTCTTTAATATCAAAAGTGCCATACAAGTAAAATTATCTACTATATTCGTGACAATAATGTCTATGTACATAAGTCGTTTTCTTCTAAGTTAAATTAAGAATTGCTAGCATACTGCTATTCCTGCAACAAGCCAGCACTGTGAGGAACAAAAATAAAAAAGGAATAGGTTTCCAACTAAAGAATATATGTTACCTCTGGCATTTAACCTCCAGTGTTTGACTTATGAGTTGGCACTATGAGAAGCAGTAGCTGGTTAGGTGACATAAAGTGTGCTATAAAAGTGATCTCTGACATGAAGTTTGCTCTGGTGCCAGTAGAGGATGTATGGCCTCTTCATTTGGCCTCAGATCCTAGTTTAGAGTCAACTCAGTCTAAAAGTAAATGTGCTGAAGTTGGACCAGTTAAGCACAGCCTGAAGCAGCACTGTTTATGTGGAGACTTGGACTGTTTGAGGAATGAGTACATTATATTTTGTGACATTCTTCAAGATGCACTGATCAATAGGGCTGGGACGATACACTGTTGTCAGGATCCGATACGTATCACGATACTCGGGGGCAGATCGTATTGCGATACAGTAAGTAATTTTACCTTTCAATGTGTAATAAGAAAACAGTCGTGTCTAAAGTTTATTACCAAATGCCCTTTGACATTTATTTAAGTGTTAACATTGAAAAGTACATGTAACAAAGTGCTGTGTATCTGTCACTGGAAAACAAAGGAGTGATGATAAAAATGCCTTCAAACATAAGTATTGAAAGTATTTCTACTTGGTATGACAGATAAAAGTATTGCGATACGATATTTTGTCCCAGCCCTACTGATCAAGATATTTGAGAGCGATTGATCATCCCAGTAGAAACTTGTTATCCGACAATCAATACCAACTCCTCTTCAATGACTGTGGCACTGTCATTAAGAGTTCACTTTCATTGTGTGCTTTCAGAACTCCTGTCACAACAAGTAATGTGGCCTGTTTCAACAGAAAGGGCACCTGGCTTGGTTCACCCTGGAGACCCCTTTTTTATGTAGAAAAGGACAGTAGTTTTCTCTCACAATTTGGGGCGAGGTTTAAAAAAAAAAAAAAAAGGTTAACCTTTTAAATTTGATCAGTTTATCTAATCAGCCCATGTTGTGATCACCCTATTTTCAGCTGATGTTGAAGCAATGCTCATAAGTGATACGTCAGACTTGCCCAGCTGTCTCTTTGTGTCACCTCTGTGTTTCCCACTGACAGGAGCCTCCAACAAAGCCTTGTTTTCTGAGGCTCTTTAATGATTTTCTCAGAAGTCGTGAGGAAGTTTGTTGTTTTTGGATGATTGTTGCAGATTGTTGGAGCGCCGATGCCGGGAAACTGGCCCGAGTCTAGACCAAACAGGGTCCAATCAGAGTCCAGCACTTTATCTCTGTGTGTGAGCTAACGATACGACAAGAACCGACAACATTCTCCTCATAATTCTACACATGCCTTCAGCCAGATCACCATTAAAACTAGTGTGCTATTAGCAACATGACTTAAAATAATCAACTAATGAATGATGCGAGTTTTGAATTACAGACTGGACAAGGCGATGCAGAGGGCACAATGACATTATGTATTCAATCATCATCAGCCTTTCTTTTTCTTAAATGAGGTGTGTTATTTACAACGGATGTTCAATTCTTGTACTTTCGTTCAGGAAAGTATGGCCATGACGGGAGGGACTGCGCCGGCCCTTCCCATGAGCAACCATACGAGAGAGCGAGTGACCGTGGCCAAACTGACGCTGGAGAACTTTTACAGCACCTTGCTCACTCAGCACGAAGAGCGGGAGATGAGGTACTGAAAACCCTCTCAGCGAGAGAAGTATGAGGGGTTTGATTCCTGGTATTTATGAGATCTCTCTGTGCAGTATCAGGACTGACATGAGAGCACAGTAAGATATGAAATGCAGAACAGATACAAGAATCGTAGATGTTTCAGAGTGCTGGTATTTGTATTTGTATTTATTTTGATCTCCATTAGCTGTAACAAGTACAGCTATTCTTCCTGGAGTCAATCCAGCATGCTGCTCACAGAACAGTATTTACACCAGTTTTCACCACCAAGTGATAATGTTAATTTTACCCCCCCCCCCCCACACACAGGTTGGTAGTTGTTGGTAAATGTTTAAATTACAGCGATATGACTGCTTTTATGTACAATTAGTTTGAAATAATTGCAGCATTTGCAAATTGTGATTGTGATTTGACTGCATTTAATCTGGCTTCCATAGATGGCATGTTATGTAATAATGAAAATAAAGCCTTTATAGTCTAATTGATTTTGAGCTTCAGGGTTGTGCCTAGAAACCGCTTCAACCACTATCAAAAACAAAGGTTTATGAAGTGCCTTGGTCAAGTCAATGTAGTGATGAAAGGATCACTGCTCTGTCTTCTGGAAATCTATTAACATTCCAGCCTGGATTGACTCAGAGACGCAAGCAGCAATTAAAAAGATTTATTGACATAAATATTTTGGCGATCTGACCCTGGCCGTAGACATCGATATATGGATTAAAGGTAGTATGGATGGGTTGGTTAGAGTGGGGGATGTCTCCCCCCGGAACATGGACACTGGTGGTGGAATGTGAGACCGGGGAAGGATGTAGCAGGGTGAAGCCACAGACGGAAGAGGCGGTGAAGGGGTGGAGGTGGGTCGCAGCATAGCTGGGAAGCTGATAAGTCGTGAACGCTGTAGCTTAAACGCAGGACCACGAGCAATGATTGGCCGCAATGAAGGTGTGGCTCTGCGCTGATCGCAATCATTAGCTGGAGGTAGGTGATGCTGAAATTAGTCTTCCAGGCTAAATTTAAGGAATTGATTTATCCATCCATCCATCCATCCATTTTCTTCCACTTGTCCGTTGCCGGGTCATGGGAGCAGCTGTTGGAGCTGCCCAAATCACATTGCACCAGCCCCTATGGCTCCTCCTGCAGGTGATGGGTCCACAGAAGGACGGCCTCATGGTTCTAACCGGGCCTGTTGGTCTCTCATAAGGGGCTTCTGAACCGCTCTTAGTCTGACCCGTCACCTAGGACCCGTTTGCCATGGGAGACCCTACCAGGGGAACGAAGCCCCCGACAACAGAGCTCCAGGATCATTCAGGCGCTCAAACCCCTCCACCACGTTAAGGTGGCGGTTCCTGGAGGGGAGGAATTGATTAATTTTTTTGCAATTAATTAACTATACAAAATCCGTTATGTTTCTTTCTCATATTGAATCTTTTAAACTTTTCTTAATTAATCTATCCTGCAACAGTTATGAGCCACAAGCTAAAAAGCCTTCGAGGTTATCCATTTTAAAATTGTATTGTAAAACTTAAAGGTTTGAGGCCTCCGTGCCTTTTCTAACTTGATGCGCCACATTCTCCTTTTCCGGCTGCTTCAACCTTATATTCACCAAACCCTATCGTGTCTTGCCCTTTACTCATGGGAACAGTTTAGCCTCACGATTGTTCAGCCGTAAACTTGGCTCCTGTTTGAAGCATCAGGTGTCTCTCCTCTGTGTTTTCTCACTAAACACACAAAGCCCAGTGGATAGACGACTTGTCTGATCTCAGGTTTCAGGGACCTGATCCATGTTCCCTGTTGTCCAGCGATCACGGTTTCACCAATTAACACTGGCTTTGTTTACGTGTCCTGGCTGAGTTGGGATATCTAATACTTCCCATTACACTTGTACACAGATGTTATCTCTCTTTGTTTTCACTTTGGTATTTTCATGTTTTAAAACTTAAAATCATGTACTGTGTGTGGAAAACAAAAATCAAATGTCTGTAGGATTGTAGCATCTTATATGCGGAACTACTGTGTATTAAGAGTTGTGGCTGAAGGAGGTCCACAGTCCATCTATATGCAGCTTCATTGTCCACCAAAGTGGGCAAGAAAAGAGATCTAACAGTCTCTGAAAACATGTAAAGGGATTTCAGAACAGAAGGATGCTCTTAAAAGTACAGGGGGTTCAATGCTAATCATAGCACAGATATGGAAGGCTAGCCAGGCCGCGAAATGTCATCAACCAATCAAAGATGTATTAAGATTAGGCACCCGCCCACTATCCTTCAGGTTAGTGGCTAGGGCAGGGTCAGGGTTTTGGTTGATATATGTATGATGTCTCACTCTCATGACTTGGTTGATGTACCAACTATCCTACGCAAAATAAAATGTGCAGCCAGGCCAGCCAGACTACATACTTTTCCTAAGCTTTACAAAGACCTGTTTTTGAACAGAAAGCCGGAGTAGCAGGCTGACCAGTCTAATATAAGGCGGAAACCTGTCCACCGATAAACAATATCCCTACGTTTAAATGCTTGGACTGGGCCAAAGATCCCGAATGTCAAGATTGATTAAACAAAACCTTGCATGGACTAAGGAGATGACTGGATTAACCAGAAGGGGTCTGTGGTTGGATCGGTATTGGGCATGAAGCTCTGATATCAACTAAGACACCAGCGAGGTGGAGGTGGGGCGCTGCTGTGGACTGGGATTGTTACAGATCAAGAAAACCATGATTTTATCCAGTACAATGCTCCATCTCATACACCAAAGTCCTCCATTGTATGTCTATACAGTCAAAGCCGTAATATTTTGATTTAGTAGAACATTAGCGGTTTAAACATACCTTTTATTATATATATATTTTTCTCCAGGCAGAAGAAGCTTGAAAAGGCCATGGATGAGGAGGGTTTGCCCGATGAAGAGGTAAATGCCTTTTGTAGCTTTTATGTAAGGCTTTTGTGGTTTATAAACGTCTAATTTTTGTTTTATTTGTTGCAGAAAGTAATGCGTCGCTCACAACACGCCCGTAAAGAGACCGAGTTCTTGCGGTTGAAAAGGACTCGACTGGGGCTGGACGACTTTGAGTCTCTGAAAGTGATCGGACGAGGAGCTTTTGGAGAAGTGTGTTTTTAGTATACATCGGTCCAACTATAAAAGTCACAATTATTTTGTCTCATTATGGATGTATTCAGTGTTGGGCAACTCTTCACACAGTTCGGAAGAAGCAGGAACTATCGCTTTAGTCTCTGCAGATATTTACAACCTTTTTTTCTTTTACAAGGTTTCTTTACAACCACAGACTGACTCCACAAGGGCCTTATTGTTGTCCTTGTCCAACAAAAATGCAGAAAGTATAAGAAATATAGTGTAGGTTTACTGTGATTATTGTATTGTATTTTAAAAAAGTTTTAAAAGTTTCATACACACAACCCTTGAGTGCATCACTGCCTCATACAAGCGCTTCATTTGTAGCCTTTTAAACAATTCTTGGTAAATTTCCTTTACAACTATTTTTTTAGTACAACAAAAATGACACATGCTCTAATTTATCGTTGGATCGTCTTTAGCATTGATTAGCTGTGTTCGTTGTGGCATTGTTTTATAAGCTTCTACAATGTCATTATTCATTTTTCATCAAGATCTCAAAGCCTTCTCCAGCACCAGTGTTATTGTTGTCGACAAAAATATTTCGTCGTCATTTTATTTGTGCTGACTAAATTAGACTAGAACAAAGTTAAAAGTTGTTTATGAGACTAAAACTATGATTAAAAATACCAGATATTTTCGTCAACTAAAATACGACGTCAGTAAAAATTCAAAGAGGAGACTAAAATCATCAAAACTATCCAATGACGGTTTAAAAAAAGCCTCATATCAATTAAATCTGCTACCAAAGGAACAGGCCTGTGCTTTGTCCATGTGGGAGAATGGGGGAAACATGAAGCAGAGAACCGAATATTATAAATGCAAAGTTGACTAAATTAATCTGAAACACACTTGGTATTGTCATTTTGGAATATGGCCATGTAGGATGTTCAGGTAGTCAGCTGATCTCATACTTTGGGCGCATAGTGTTCTTGATCCTGGTTTTTTATATATATATAATGATACAGTATCATATTTAACATTAAGAATCAATGGACTGAAGGCCAAATACTCACTGTGCTCCTCCTCAGGTCCGCTTGGTTCAGAAGAAAGACACAGGGCACATCTATGCCATGAAGATCTTAAGAAAGGCTGACATGCTGGAGAAGGAACAGGTAAGGACTCCTGTACATTACACTTTGTCATTCAACACTATGAGAGTGAATGCATTAAAGGCATTTTCTGCTCGTAGGTGGCCCACATCCGAGCGGAGAGGGACATTCTGGTGGAAGCAGACGGGGCGTGGGTCGTTAAAATGTTTTACAGTTTTCAGGACAAAAGAAACCTCTACCTCATCATGGAGTTTCTACCTGGAGGTAAACACCGAGCAGCATCATCACCTGACCAGACATTACACTAAAAGATGTTGATTTTTAACCAGAGGCTACTGTTGTTGAATATTGTCACCACTTTTGTACACCTTTATGTGTAAAATAATGGGGCCTCAGTCGATACGTACTGACAGAGAAGACACTGAACTTTGTGACCGTTTTTGTTTCATGTGGATTGTCCCAGTAAGTCCTAAGATATTATTAGCCGGAAACCAAGACAAAACCTTTTTTGCATTTTTAAATAGATAACAAGTTAAACTTTGGCGTTCTAATGACTGTTTTGTGCCCCTGCAGGAGACATGATGACGCTGCTGATGAAGAAGGACACGCTGTCTGAAGAGGCCACTCAGTTTTACATCGCAGAGACTGTCCTGGCCATAGACTCCATTCATCAACTCGGCTTCATCCACCGAGATATCAAACCAGACAACCTGCTGCTCGACTCCAGGGTACTAAATCAGTCATGTGTTACTGAACCTTCTATTTAATGTCTATAGAGTTCGGGAAAATCCACTTGTTACCATGGAAATCCGCCATGTGTTTGCAAACATGTTCCATAGACAAATTATCTAAAAACAGTGTAAAAAGTGGAGAAAAAAGCCACGGTGTAGTGTCAAAGTGTTTTAATGTGAACAGTAACTCCAGTATTTTACCTTTTAAAATCTCTTTATTATTGCTGCAGAACCCAAGATGCTTAGCGATACGAAATCACAATTCTGAACTCTATTTCTAATGACACAAAAACCTTTGGATAACTCAGTGTTGATTTTCTATTTTTTATTATTTAAAATAAAACGAAGGCAGGTAAAGGTAATTGTTGTCCTATAACTTGATGACAAGAAGCACAACACTTTTCTTCACAAGTTGCCTTGTGCATGAAATGTGCTGTATAAACAAATTTTATTGGAGGAGGAACATCTACTTCTGAAGTAAATTTACGCATTTTCACCGCGCTGTTACGCGGGACCAGGGAGGGGTCGTTTGAAAGCTTGAAATTTCTAGTTTCCAACACAAAAGAACACAAGTCTCTTTCTGTTTTAAAGTTATTTTCGGAAGTCAGCGATGTAGATGGCGGGAGCGTGGGGTTAAAAAATTAAAGCGCAATTTGGCGCCGCCCCCCAGGAGAAGGCACCCTAGGCGGCTGCCTTTGTCGCCTATGCCCAGGGCCTGGGTGACGCAGAAATAGAATTAGTGACCCATGTGTGTGAAGTGGATGGATAGAACATATTTCATCAGCCCATTTGAAAGCAAAAGTGTTTGATTAAAGAAAATTGGAAAATTATTAGGATTGAAAACGTGTTATTGGTAAGTTAGTTGCAGGGAATGAGCTAAAAAAGACTACATGTGGATTGTGTCAGCGTTTTATTTTATTGTGTCTTTCTTGCAGGGCCACGTGAAGCTGTCCGATTTTGGTTTGTGTACTGGACTGAAAAAGGCTCATCGAACAGAGTTTTACAGAAATTTGACGCACAATCCGCCCAGCGACTTCTGTGAGTTCAATATCCAGCAAACAAGAACATTTATTTATGTATTTGACAGGGGCAATGCACATTTCTTAACTCCTTTTACAAAAGGACATTTCAATAATATTACAGGAATACAAAGAGAATAATACTTTACACAAAACTCATGAGCTCCCACTGCCTTTTTGTAGCGTTTCAGAATATGAACTCCAAAAGGAAAGCAGAGACATGGAAGAAGAACAGAAGGCAACTGGTAATGAAATAACAAGCAACAAACAACAAAAGCTGCTAATGTTCAATGTTTCTCTTCTGTTTTAGGCATACTCCACGGTGGGGACCCCAGACTACATCGCCCCCGAGGTCTTTATGCAAACGGGATACAACAAACTGTGCGACTGGTGGAGTCTGGGGGTCATTATGTACGAAATGCTCATCGGTGAGTGGAAATGCAACTTACTCACACAGTTACTTAAGTATGGCGGCAGTAGAAATGGAAATATCGTCGACTGGGATGATTATCTTCAGAAGCGTCTTGTCTTCAGGCAGAGACTTCCTGTTATATTACTTAACCTCTTAACCCCCGCCTGGACCAAGCACTTTTCTCCAGTTTGGCTTTACCCAAATCTAAAAGCTGCTTGAAAAAGGTGTCAATAACGTGTGACGAAAAGGCAACAAAAGGGCGACTAATACGTGACGATAAAAGCGACGAAAAAGTGACAAAAATGCTACAAAAAAAGGGATATACAGTGATGAAAATTATCCATTTAGATGAGTTTTGTAGGTCTTAGCTCTCAAATGAGGTATTGTGGATTGTATGGATTTGGGTAAAGCTGAACTGGAGCATTTACACTTGGTTAATAGGTTAAATTACATGGGATTTACTGTGCACTGCAGAGAATAGAAAATGGCGAGCCAGTTTCCTCAGTAAACAACCCTGAAGTGTTTCTCACTGTTTGGCTGCAGGTTACCCTCCGTTCTGCTCAGAGACACCGCAGGAAACTTACAGGAAAGTTATGAACTGGAAAGAGACGTTGGTCTTTCCTCCTGAAGTCCCCATCTCAGAACGGGCCAAGGACCTAATATTAAAGTTTGTACTATTACCATGACGATGATGTAAATGATTATTATTACATAGTAAATAACAAATTGCAGCTTGTTTTCTCCCCCCTCGACAGTACTGAGGTTCATTCATTTACTGTATAAAGGGGTCTTTGAAATGAGAGTTGAATGCATATTAGGACATCATTTTGGCTGACTTACTTAAAGCTGAAATATGTGTAATGCCTTTTTTTTTCAGGTACTGTACAGATGCTGAAAACAGGATCGGGGCTGTCAGCGTTGATGAGATAAAAAGCCAAACGTTTTTTGAACCGGTCGACTGGGAACACATTAGGTAACTCAAAAATATCATACGAATGAACATAAGATTATGACCATCTGTTTAAAGGTGCAGGTGGAGAAAAAGTCGATATTTGTTACTATTTGACCTTGTAGTGACCCAACGGCTGTATGAGTGGTCAGCATGGCGCCTTTACTCTCCATCATAGTGGTCTCTACAACGCTCCAGGATCAATTGTTTGGAAGGATTTCACCACTGACGGACTCTCTCACCAGAAAACCTACAAAAGCGGAGCATTGTAGAGACCACCATGATCGACCACAACCACACAATTCATATGGTCTAAAGAATTGGCACGTGAACTGTAACGGGTAACGATATGTGTGGCTACGTAACTCGTGCTCAAATGACTGTTTTTGCTGCCTCTGATCGGGTGCAAAGCAGGCAGGTGGTCATAATGTGTTGTTACTGCAGTATCTTGAAGGACAGTATGTCCTATATGGTCCTGTCTGTAGGGAGCGACCAGCAGCCATCTCAATTGAAATCAAGAGCATCGATGACACTTCGAACTTTGACGACTTCCCTGAGTCGGACATTCTGCAGCCAGGTATGACTAGTAAGTCTGCGAATTTTTTTCTCTTTATTCTCTTAAATGTATTAAAAAAACATCTTTTTACTGTGGTAGTTAAGACTACTATTAATACTGTTCATTGATTAAATATACAGCATAATATTGGGAAAATACAGCCGCCAGCGCTTAGTATGTTTGTTGTTTACATGGATAAGATTAGGAGAGGGTCCATTAGCAGTGCTTCTCTGCTTGTGCAGATATAGGGATAGTTTCAAGACTAATAGCGTCGTCGGGATCTCGAATTTGTCGTCACCAATGATCTTTGCCCAAATACCAGTAGGAGATGTTTATGGCTGTGTAAGCGCTCAGTAAAACCAACCTCCTGGACCGTTATATATGACGATCATTGAGTTTTTCTTTTGGTCCAATAATTAAACAAACTACCAAGTACGGATATCAGATTAAGAGCCTTTTTCGACATACTTCAAATAGACCAATATTAAATTATGTCTAAACTGGGTGTAAACCATGTCAAAAGCATAAAACACCCAACTTGCGTACACTACATATCCTTTTTATTTTTTTCAAAATTTCTAAATCTAAACTTTGAGGCAAATATGTCTTTAAAAAACGTTAACCTCCTAACACCCGCATTAACAGAATGCATTTCCTACAGTTCAGCTTTACCCAAATCCATTAGGTCAATGCCTCATTTGAAAGCTAAGATCTACAAAACTTTTTTTTTTGGTCACTTTTTTTGTCTGGTTTGAGTCACATTTTTTGCCACATTTTTGTAGTATCTTTTGTTGCATTTTCATCCTCATTTTTGTCGCTATTTTAACCATTTTTTTTTTTTTTACGAGAAGCTTTTGGATTTGGGTAAAGCCAAACTGGGGAAAACGTGCTCGGTTCAAGTGGGGGTTAAATAAAGACATCAATCTAAAAAAAAAGAAAAAAGTCTAAAATTGCAGATGACACCAGGTACCGCCAGTAATGAAATGGACCACAGTGTGAGAACCACTGGCTGAATGAAGTTAAATGGGGAATAGAGGTGTAATCGTTCTCCCTTTCCCCCCCCTTTTTTTTTTAAACAGCCAATTCAACGGAACCAGACTTCAAATCCAAGGACTGGGTGTTCCTCAACTACACGTACAAGCGCTTCGAGGGGTTAACACAGCGAGGCACTATCCCCACGTACATGAAGGCGGGGAAGGCTTGACACCTCTTCACCGACGTGTAACAACAGGGATATCGTGTGGACTTATCACGGACACAGGGTCATCGGGCCACAGAGCCACACTGGATCTGGGGGGCTGCAAACCCCCAGTCTAAATTCATCACATCTATCAAGTCGCTTTCCGGGAGTGAAGAAAAAAAAAAAAAACGCGTTACCGACCACTGCAATACCTCTGATGCTGTAATGTTTAGTCATAGCTGTAAATCCACCTCACAAAGTAGGACTAAATGTGCATATAATATGTGCATGGTCAGCGCCGCACTGCTTCTGGAAATTCACTGCCTAAAGGAAAGACCTGCTTCATATAGTTCAAACACTGTGTAGCTCTGAGCAAACGTCATGAAGGATGAAGACGGTGCTAACTATTACTTGACCTGCTATATCACGAACACAGATGTAAAAGTGTCCAATACGACACAAAGAAACCTTATAAAAAAAAACATTAACATTACCAGTCAATACAAGTTTGATCACATTAATCACACACGTTTAATTACATTTGCAATTGATGTATGTTAAACACATCCTGGGACGTTCATATAACACATTTAGGAACATGTGTGTCGTGCAGGTTTTGTACGCGAGCTCAAATGGACATTAGGCAGGGGTGAAAAACTTTATTAGAGATAATATATAATCAAATAGTTGCATTTAAATATGCTCAATATTTAGTATGTATGTATGCTAAATAATCTTGAGCATTTGCCACTATGTTTTTAGAAACTTTAGATGCCCCCTTTTATGTATTGCCTTCCACAACAAAGGCTGTTGCTTTTATTTCGTAAGGCCAATAGGTCAGCTCTCCCCTCCTACGTTGCGGTCGCAGTTAAGTTAATAACTTTCAGCGTGTTTGAGCCCACGGTCTAATATAGGGGGTCGTCCGTTAAGTGTGCAAGGTCAGAGCGAACTCCTCTTCTCCCTCCTGGTACTTTCACCCCTGACATTAGGTCTGTAATTGCCAACCATTATGCCACATCTGTGATCAGTCTAGCTGGCATACTGGTAGACTGATATGAGGCATTTTACAATATTTTGTGTATGATTTCGGAACCATAAGAGAGAGAGACTTACCCTTTTTTGTTTTGGAATCTACAGATTGTTGTCCTCCAAACAAGCTCCCTCTGACGTACCTACAGCGCCCCCTGTTGGCGGAGTTTAACACTGACACGTTTAGAAGCTTCATGCACGGGATTATAAACAGAACGTGTTTAAAAATGTCAGCGGTGCATATCGGCATCAAACATTATCAATCAACCTCTATATATTTCTATGATTGAAACCTTTACTATATTAATAATTGTGTAACTATAGGCTATTTGAGAGATTACAAAAATCAAATTAAATTACTTAAAATGTCGACCTATAAACCGGTTATTAGCCATGTCAACCCCCTTCGTATCGGACGCCAACAATCCATATCAGTCGGGCCCTACTGGCAACTATTTAACAAAAAAGCTCAATTACTTTTATGTATACTACAAATTAAACTGAAGAATTCACATAGTCCTCTTTAGCTCAGTAAACACTGAGAAACCCTGATCACAACCTCCCTGAGTTAATACAAATCTGACATGGACCTCCATCATAAAGCGGTCCACTTCACATCCATTACAGTGTGATTTGGAAAGTTGGTTAACTTTACAGGATAAGCCATTGTTGAAGGGTCTGTTTGAGGTCAAGCAAAGTTTTGCTGGACGCCAAATGTGGGAGAAGAGGCAGGAGGTAAATAACAAGGCACTTTATAGGTTTGGAGATAAAACCGAAGGCTCATAAAAATATATTGCTTGAGGTGAACAATAGAACGTCTGTTTGTTTCCCCCTATAGCTAGAACAGGGGTCACCAATGACAAGTTGTTTCTGTTTCTTTTGACTCACTGTTTGTTTAAATCAGAAATTTGTGACATGACATGGTTAATTTCCTTCAAATAAATAGTGTAACTTCAAGTCATTTTCGATACTTTTTTTCTCACTGAAATTAACTGTTAAACTAATACTAGAACTTTCATTCCCTAGTTTTACCACCCTTCAAGGGCTTTGGTTACTTTTCCTACAAGCTTACCAAAAAAGTCACCAGTCACCAACATTTCTTCTCATGTTATTCTTTGCTCAGAGCTAACTAAATCGCTCAAGTCAGTAACCAAAGATCACGTGTCAAGATGTAGCAATCGCCTAAAAACTGCACTAAACATTAAACTACCTTAAAGTACATGGTCCTATATCTGCTGTGTTTGGACAATAACGCTCGGCTTTTTAACTGGTTAGCAAAGGGAGGAGAGGTGGACTTTGCCATCAGACATATAAGAGCAATATAGCAGCTCTAAATCTTTAATGCAAAATACATGTGGCACTGATACAATGTAACGGGGGAAGCTTTTCCTGCGGGTGATCTGTTTACGGATGGACGAAGATGAGGAAAAGAGAATAAAACTTTAGGCAACGGAAACTGGATTGTAAAGTGTGAGCCAGATACGATTGTGACTCCAAAAGCTCGGAGAGATGTCGGTCACTGTTTTCATCTGCCGCAGGTGTTGAAAAGTGTATTGGGCTCAACAGAAGATTCACACTTTAAGTCCCAAATGTAAAATTCCCATTTATTCTTCCAACTGACGACTCAAGAAATAAAGAGTTCAAAGTTGGATAAACGGTAATAAACTCATGACCGCACAACACGTCCTTTTACTTTATGTTGTAGCAAAGCTTTTTAAAACACCTGGATTGAGATGTTTGGAGTGAAGGGTCTTTCACCTTTTTATGTAGGGTGAATATGGGTAAAGTGGGGCACTTTTTGGAATTAAATGCCAACGTCTTTAATGTTATATTTTAGAAGCTTTAGATGTCTATTTTACATCAGTGGAGGAAAAAAAGGCAAATGTTTAACACAGAAGTTATAATAACCTGTCAAACACAGGTTGGTCTCATGACAAATTTTTTCGAGGTGCTATTGGTAAAGTGCGACACTTGTAATTGGTAAAGTAGGACACTATTAACATTGTAATTGTTATTCAAAATCATTATTATTGTAGCAACTACATTTATGAGAATGTGAAGAAGTTATGAATACTAATGATAACCATTCTAATTGTTATTCTAACTGTTGTGTGAGACATAGGCCCATGATGGACCTGTGTCTGATGTGCAGCCTGTGCTTTTGGTGCAGAAGGAGCTGTCAGACATGTTTCAGTGTGGAACATCTAACCAGGAGCTTTGGTATACAAGAAAAACAAGAGTGACAGAACAATGGAAGAATAATATTGTAAAGTGCCTTCATCAGATTTATTTTTAGGAATAATATGAAGGACATGCCCAAAAAACACATGTTAATCTGTGAACTCAGGCCACCTTTAATTGGTGAAGTAGGAACAAACATGTTTTAAAGATTTGAAAAGAAATATTATATATATATATATAGCCTATATTTAAAAAATCTACAATTAAAGAACTTAGAAACCTCAAAGAACTTAATGTTGAAATGTTGCTAAATGGTGATTAAGACTTCATAGTAAATAAGAGTTGGAGTTAAAACTTCAATCAGAAAACTTAACTAGAAATATATAGTTAAATTGATCTAATTTGAAGATGTGTGAATAAACAACAAATGCCCAGGATTTTCCACAAAAATACACGGTCCCACTTTGCCAATGTGAAGCTGTCCCACTTTAAAATCTCTTATAAAAATATAAAGAATACACATGTGATTGAGATGTTTTGTTTGCAGATGCATCCCCTTATATAATTTATCAACACAAATCTGCAAAAACTAAAAACTTTTTTAAACTTTTTAGTTTTAAAAGGTTATAACCTTTAGATCATCCCCGAATGCCATGTCCTTGGACATACCTCCGCTTTTTTACTACTTGGTAGTAGATTATGGTTTGCCACGCCATATGAAGTGAAGTCATATTCACAGAACCATTATTTTCTTATCCTGCACATTCTAATTATTGGGGGTGTTTGTATTTTAAAAAAATGATTAAAGTTAAGTGTCCCACTTTACCCATATTCACCCCAAGTGGTTTCTATCTGTGCTTAGGTTTTTGAAAACTATTCTGACAAATCTCCTGGGAACTCTTTTAATACGTTTGAAACACCTTAATATAAATGGGAAATGTTCTTCCATTTAAAAATGGATAAAAGATCCTCACAGCTCTTTTATCCATTTTCATTTGTCTCCCTTGGATCCAGCACGTCTGTCTGCATCTTGGATTTAGGACTTGAATTTAATGCCACATCACTTGACCAACAGAGATTATTATACTAAGAAATATCCCTTTCATTCGATTTATCCCCATAATACCAAACTAGTGCAACGATCCTAATGTGTCTGAGAGCTAAATACGGCAGTTGAGCCTCTGCTGTCCTTCACTCCATCTGTAATTCGACAAAAAACATTTTTTATCGCACTCCAAGGCCCAGTATAAATCATAATATACACTTTTGACATCACTGTGAAAGTTATTTTAAATTTCTACAGCGTGCAGGGTGTTTTATTTTAATATTATCTTAGTATGTATTAGAAAATGTATATGCCTTATACTACCGGACCACAACGTTCATTCTTCACAAAACTATCAAATACAAGACCCCGTGGAAGTAACACCATTTTATACACACAATTATATTAAGACTTTTGCACCTAAAACGCTTTCCCCTGGTTTTACATGTTTATTGTTTCACTTTCTTTTTGGAAATGGGCTCAGAATGTAACAAAAGAAGAGGTAAACATAAGTGTCGCCGTGCAACCATACTGTAAACAAGGGTCATGTGTGAGTTCAGTCAAATATGGACCAGCTCTATCCAGAGTCTTCACTATTGTTCAAAACACAAACGTGGCTAAAGCAGTACTTCTTAACGCGTGAGTATTTTTGGTATCGACAAAATATTTACTCAACAGTAACGTTTCTGTAAAGTAATTTTACTCGAGTAGAAGTGAAATGTTGTGACCCAAATAATTACTCAAGTAAAAGTAAAAAGTACTTGTGGTGTGAGTACTGGAGGCGGGTAGTACTCAGTTACATTTACCTATGAGAAACATATGAAATAATGTCTGTGTGGGCTCTCAGTCGTACAGGAGTTGTCCTTCCATTAAGGTTCTTCAGAAGATGACTCAAGAACCTCCATTGTATACGAAATAATGTTACAATATGAAAAAGTACCATATAATAAAACTACTCAAAGTACAATTACTTAAAAAAGTAACTATAAGTTTAGGTTTTCTCAGGAAATATTACTTCCTACATTTATCAAAGTACAAACATGCCTGATAAGTTGTTTGTTAAAATGGCTGATGCTCAGTTGTTGTGATCATGGTTTCAACTTTTTGGGCTTAAAGTAAAACTAACATAAAGGGAAATGATTTATTTTCACGTTGTTTATTCTGGGTCATGGCCTGAGAAACATAATACACATCTCACTTTTTCAAATGCTTTAGGATTTGTATCACATAATTCCCTCAAGCCAGTTCAGATACATGTGATAGTTTCCTTTACTACATTGAGCACGTTGTTTTTCCAGCCATACAATTTTATTTGTGATTCAATAGTTTTGAGTTTATACACATAGCAACTAACTATGAAGCTTAACAGAGGGTCAGCTACTAATCACTGCTGTAATGTAACTAATAAAGCATTTAATACTTCCTCTTTAACAAAAGGAATTGGAACTTAATGTGATTGATGAAGGACTAACCCTGAACTGGACCTGAATGGTCTTTGAATTTTGTGCAAGGAAGTGTACATATTGCTGTAGAAGCTCAAAAAGACGAACATTAAGTGAATGAGAAAAGCTGTTAATATATTAATTCACATAAGTTTTATGTTGATAAAACCTTAAAATAATAAAGTCTTAAATGAGGCTGTGTGGGTTTGTTTCAATGATAGTGGCCCATATCAATTGTATGTCAGGGGGTCCCAAAATATACATAATAAATATGGTTTAATTTGGCATATTTTAGTTGTTTACATTATTTTGTATAATTTACAAAGACATAACAACTGGACCTTGAAATAATCCGGGACCCTCAGCTCAGTGGTTTAGAAACAGGCAAATTACTGGAGAAAAATATATATGAAAAAATCCCTCATGAAAAACAATTTGTTGCAATAAGCCATTACAGCCACTAGAGGGAACTTATCTTCTTTACAAACTCGCAAAGGAAACATTTACGGTGTGAAATTACAAGTATGTGAAATGTTTTAAAGGCTTTTGAGGATTTCTACAAGAATATTTTGTACATATCTGATAAAATAGCAACGATCTTGTAAATTACGTTGAACTACATTTGTTTGTTGGTCTGCTTCGCCTATTAAAGTCACAGCATGTAACATAAAATAAAATAAAAGGGTCATTCTTTAAATGCGGTGCCTTTTGGGTGTCATAAAATTCCCCCCAAAAAAATTGAAAAAAAAAAGATTCACTCCTAAAAACAAGACTGTATACTTTATGAAAAACTTAATGGTCACGCTCAATATGCAACATTTTATATTTTGTCAAACTTGTCAGTGTCGCTAGGAAGATGTCCACTGTGTTAACCACAGAAGTATGTGACATTCCTTTTAAAAAAAGACAAGAATGACTCAAATGTGTTCATATATGGATTGTTTTCATATTTATGTACATTATTAATTACACAAACTTAAATAATCAATTCATTAATCAGTCCATTGATTGTATACATATGTCCACTATTTTAAATAGGACTCCACTATGTTGACCTTATTTGAATAACATAGTGGACACTAACACGGTGGACATTTTACAATTAAAATTGCTATTACTCTAGCTTGTATTAGCATTATAGCAAACAAGATGTTGATAGTTGATGAGAAATGTACATTTTTACCCAAGAACATTTAAAATATATATAGTTTGATTGTTTTCTGAACAAAACAGGGTCAACACAGTGGACGCCATATGATTGACCACACTACATCTGCTTCATAAAACGGCTAAAATTACATTTTTAAACACATAAAAAGTAAGAACCTTTACCACAATCGAATTTCCCTCCACTGGTTTGACATCACATCAGAAGCTAGAGTCAAGGAGAAGTGGGTGGAGCTGAAGGGACATTCACTTAGGTTAACATAGTGGACAGTGAACCCAGGGACAAACATTAAAACAACATTTTAAACAATTAAAACAAAAATAACAATTCAGTATTTAAAATATTGTTTTGTTTTGATACAAGACATCAACAAGCAGATATACCATTTAGCGTGGGAAAAACAGTCAATAAATGGCTCCCTGGCTGCCCAAATAGTGTCCCAGTTTTTTTAGTCAGACAATCTGGTTGGTAGCTTAGTACGCACGCTGAAAAAAGAAAAAAAAGTGTAATATTACTTTATTTCTTTATGTCGCTGGTTTTCTGTTGTTACCATTATTATAAATATATTTATAATATTGGTAATAGTTTGGTTAATATATGAAGTAAGGTGCTCAAAATAGTGTAGTTTCCTGACAAATTGGTAAACACTCGACTCGAGCGATCTTTCTCATCATATCTACAGTGACTAGAGATTGTCCATCATGGAAAATCCCCACCACCCGCTGCATGCCACCTTCACCAGACAGAGGAGCAGCTTCAGCGAGCGGCTGTTGTCTCTGCCCTGCTCCAAGGACCGGCTCTGAAAGTCATTTGTCCCTAAGGTCTTGTGATAAGTGACCGAATGGACTCATTTTTTACAGTTGCTTACTTGTGTGTGCTTTTATTTTAATGGTGCATTTTGGTACATTTTCATGCCTTTTAACAGACCAATAGTATATTTTTTTCCCCCAGTGTCAACGCAATGAAAATGACTCAGACCTTGTTTAGAACTAGTTTAGACCCAGATTAGTCTTGGTTTAGTCTCGGGTAAAAAGTCATCTGATAAAGCCTTACATGTGAGGGAGTATGCAGAGAGAGAGGGAACTAATTTGACAGCCCGCTCTGAGCACACATTTTTGTCCTTATGCCCACGGGCCCTTCAACCTGCTGGGCCCCTGTAAGCCCCTGCATAAATCTGGCCTTGACTGCAGTGTGTAACCAGTTGGGTTAGGGGTAAGCAAGTTTGACTGGTGGAGGGACGATTTTCAACATCGTCAAAACATGTTCCAGCATTGTACATCAGATGAGGTGTTTAGGAAACCTCTCAACCCCTTCCTGAACCAAGCACACTTTCTTTGGCTTTTGGCTTTACCCAAATCTAAAAGCTTCTTGAACAAAGCATCAAAGCAGCGACGAAAACGAGGATGAAAATACACCGAAAAAAGTGACAAAAACACAATGAACGAGCAACAACAACCCCATTAAAAAGTGTTGAAAAAGCACAAACCGAGCCACAAAAGAAGCGACAAAAACGTGCCGGAAAAGCAACAATAACACAATAAAACAGCGACAAAAACACAGTTAAAAAGTGACGAAAACGTAACAAGAAAGCAACAAAAACACGTAAAAAAAAAAAAAAAAAATACAAAGTTAAGACAAAAACGCGGCGACAATGCGACAGAAAATCTACAATCAGTTTTGTAGATCTTAGCTTTCAAATGTTACACAGTCTGGCCTATATGCAGTAAGGGGTATAGTATAGGCCGCTTTATTTGGGTAAAGCCGAACTGGAGAAAATGTGCTTGATTGAGGCGAGGGTTTGATACTGATTTGTGCAATAACACTTCTCAAAATCATCCAGGGGCCAGGCTCTGTGCTGGAGGGCCCCATTTGGCACTTGGGCCTGACGTTGCCTTTCCCTGGTCCAAATGAATGATAACTCAAGTATTTTTAATCTCCATTGGTTTATTATCTTTATTCTTTATTATCGTATTTCAACTAAATTACAAGCTTTGGCACAGCACCCAAGTTTCTCGGGGTTTAAAGCAGAAACTCAACACCACATTTGAATGGAATTATGACAAAAATGTAAATTATTTGAAACATTTTAGACACTGAATAAATTGCTGTCAGTCTGTTGGTTACACAAGTTGACAGCCAAAAAATGGTCAGGGGTTTCTCAACTGATTTAGACTAATTTTGGTGTTCTGAGTCCGAGTATCACATGCATTTTGCTCTATCAGGTCAACTTTTTGAGATACAGCCATAGTGTTACGGATCAAATTTGATGGAGTAAATAAAAACTGAATGACTTTGGATACGTTGACTTTATTTCTTGAGGAAAACGGAAAAAACGTCAAGGGTTTCTCAGCTGATGATCCGCAGAAATTTGTTTTTGCCGCAAAATCGATTTTTAAAGCATTTCTGTAGCAAAAAATCCTGACCTGATTGAGCAAAACCGAGGTCATTTTCGGACTCAGAGCATCAAAATTAGTCTAATTCAGCTGGAAAACCCTGGACTATTTTCAAAAAAATTGTTTTTGTTACCCAGTGTTATAGGACCAGAGAAGATTGTTTTGGTTATGCTTGAAAAGGATTCAAACCAGATATAGAAGTAAAATATTGAACATAATTCAGAGGCTGAGAAACCAACCATTATTTTCATTTCTAAGTCTCATAAATAGTGTATTCAAAAACATACAGTAGATATAACCTATCATAGCCCATTTTTTTGTGAATGTTTGCCAGTTTCTTGGTTTAATAATTGGCTGCTGTTGAAGAAATATATTGCACAATTTCTTTGCGCGTGTGTACGCACATTTTAAACATGTGCAGAAGCGTTCACATTTGAAACTGGAATGTGGACTGCCAAACTAATAAGAATTACATGCCCATTAGAACATATTTGTCGAGCTACAGGGCTAGCAGGTTTTATACAAAGAAACAAACCGGCGAAGACAGGATATTTTGTTGTTTTCAAAGCACATTGGGATTAACTGCGCAATAACAACAACGCCCACTAAGAAATTATTATTTTTGAGTATTTTTTGGCAACTCAACACAGCTCTGGTAATAAGGAACAATACGGATCAGTGCAAATGAATTATTATCACGGTATTCCTGCCCATAACCTCTTAACCCCCACCTGAACAGAGCACTTTTTCTCCAGTATGGCTTTACCCAAATCTAAAAGCTTCTCGAAAAGGAAAAGCATCAAAACAGCAATAAAAACAAGACAAAAATGATGATGAAAATTGCCTATATTGTGCTTCTTCTTTGTCTCCGATGTTTCCGGGTTGGTCTATTTGCGCGTCACACAGACTTTCTCTGAAAAAAAAACAACAACAACTAAGTGCTTGAAATAGGTTAGGAAATCACGTGACCCAAAAAATTATATAATATATAGGTCAACACGTTTTTCTCTGGCACGTGCAGCCGTCCGTCTTACGTAAAGTCTCGTGCAAAGGTCTCAAATTTCACTATGTAGGTGAGACACAAAGATTGTTTATGGGTGAGGTGATGCGCCACTATGTTATAACGCCAAAGGAAATGGGGACAGCTCGGTGCCACTTTCTGCTCGTTGGAACAGTGTAGGGGAGTAACTAAATACATGTATTTAGAATACTAATTTTAAGAGTATTCTGATAAAGATACACTTTCATTTGAGAGTATTTAGAATACAGTTACTTTCCAAATATCAAGGGAAAACATCCCAGTACTCCATCGTTTTAGCTCCATATTGCACAGCATTATTAAGAATGAACTTTTAATGTTGACCTGTTTGTCCTCCTAAAATAAAACAAAGATTTAAAACGCTTTCTGCCACAGTTCATGCAAACACTGCACATGTGTCGCGCGATCCTGTGATCTGCTGCTCCATTTGCCAAGAGAGTTTTTGAGTTCCTAAATAATGGTGAGTTTATAACAAAGTATTCAGAATACAGTACTCTGATTAGATAAAGTAGCGGTATACATTACGATATACATTTTAAGGCAAGTATTCAGTATTCAGTAACTAAATACAACTTCAAAGTATTCTCCCCAAGTAGGAGTAGGAAAGTTAAGTTTTATAAATAGTGCCTTTTATAACCTTTGTTTTACTTTAATGAGCACGGTATTACACATATGAAAATGCAGTCTTAGTAACTTCAACTCTGAAGAACCTAAAACCCCGAAAGTCTTTCATTATTTCTTCACATAAAGGCTGTATAGGCAGTTGTTTTATTACAGGGGTATTATAAACGTATTACATTATTGCATGCAATAAACGTATTATTATAACAAAAGGTATTGTTACCATGTAATGTCAGAAATGTAGTTCTGCCATTTACCACGCATTGATTAACAGAATGACTATGCAGTGCTATGACCTGAGTAGTGTGCTCAGGTCATCTCACAGACCGGAACGGCTGGCGTCCTGGTGCAGCCACAACAACCTGGAGCTGAACGCCCAGAAGACAGTGGAGATGATCGTGGACTTTAGGAAAGACACAGCCCCACCGTCCCCCATCGCCCTGACAGACTCTCTCACCCCCATCTCCATCGCAGACTTCTTCCGTTTCCTGGGCACCACCATCACCCAGGACCTCAAATGGGAGCCGACTATCAGCTCCCTCATCAAGAAGCCCAGCAGAGGATGTTCTTCCTGCGGCAGCTGAGGAAACTTAAGCTGCCAACCAAGATGCTGGTGCAGTTCTACACGGCCATCATCGAGTCCATCCTCACCTCCTCCATCACCGTGTGGTTCCCCAGCGCTACAGAACGGGATAGGCACCGACTGCAGCGCATTGTGCGTGCTGCTGAGAAGGTGCTGTGGGTCGGATCACAGCTGACCCTTCTCACCCTGGACACGGACTATTCACCCCTCTCCCCTCAGGCAGGAGGCTACGGTCTATCCAGACCCATACCTCCCGCCACTTGAACAGTTTTTTCCCCTCCGCCATCAGACTCATGAATAAAAACAAGTCTCTGTAGCTCAGTTACAGAGTCATGGATGTATCTGCACTTGCAGTGTGCGGTGTGTCCACACTTAGACCGGCTGCTGTCACTTATCACTTTATAACACTTAATATCACTTTATACGCCTACACGTCTGTAAATACAATCCCGCGGTTGTTCACTGTCAAATTGTTGTTGTCTTGGGATAGCACGTATGCAGGGATACAACAAATACAGTATGTTGGCGCCAGGGTATGATCTCTTGTCAATCGGATATGTACAATTGCTGAACAAATATTCCACTAAGTGGGTTAGGGGGCAGAGCACTCTGTGTTAGGGGGCAGAGCACTCTGAGCACTCTGTGAGCACGCTGTGTTCTCCCTGTGGTGTTCTCCTCTGTGGTGATTATTATTATTATTATTATTCCATTTCTTCACCACCAAACTATGTTTATTTGTAGGCTATTCTTTGAAGACTTTATCAACCTGAATATGAATTTACCCTCTACATTTGCCCCATCCTTCATCCAGTGCAGTTGGTTGGGATTACCTCTGGAAGATAAGCCTGCTGTCACCGTCAAACCTACAGTTATCCTTTGTGTTGGCCGTAAAGCAGTGCACATTTTATTAAGAGTTAAATAAGTGGCTGTGATAAAGTTTTAGACAACAATAAGAGCCTAAAAGTAGCCTACAATAAGTCAGACCACATCAGTTCACAGGCTAGAGACAGAGACCTATAACCTATGCACACAATAGACTCCCCATGTAAAGAAGGGGGTGGGGGGTAGACCTGTTACATGCTTCCAGGTGTGCCTGCCCTCTAGCCCCAATAGGCGTTTGACTGATTTCCAACAACACACATAACACACAGAGTGAGACCTCTCACCCTCTAGGACTCGTTTTTACAGAAAAAAAGACGGGAGTGTAGAAGTCAGATCCATGACGTACATAAAGCCTTTTCGGGTCACGGAGATGCTGACATAGCACTGTGAACATGGAGAAGATGTTAGAGGCGTTTACTGCAGTGATACGAGAGGCAAATTGTAGTTAGTGATATGGTTCATCTATATAACGCTGCAATCCGTGTGTGCAACGTGTGGTTTGCACGTACCATCAATGAATGACGATTCACCCAAACGGAAATGTAATGAATTAAAGCCAGGCACTGCTGACTGAT
This sequence comes from Proterorhinus semilunaris, assembly GCA_021464625.1. Classification (NCBI taxonomy): domain Eukaryota; kingdom Metazoa; phylum Chordata; class Actinopteri; order Gobiiformes; family Gobiidae; genus Proterorhinus; species Proterorhinus semilunaris. The sequence goes on from CM038343.1 coordinate 14,179,712, forward strand.
GTTTCTGCATAAACGAATAGGCGGTAGCAGATGACCTAGTAAAAATGGCTCTAAAACTCTTGGCATGGATGCATGAATGAAGCAATGGTGCTTGGGTGCTGTCTGTTCTCACCACACTCATGATCTGGCCCCTCCCACTGGCTCTTTATGAGGGGAAAAAAATACAGGCGAGGGTAGGAGGAGGGTAATGGGGAAAAAAATGTCAATTGTTCAATAGGCCGGGCTCCGTAACGCTCCCTCCCCCTATTTATCTATCGCCGCTCGGCACTACTACAGCTGCCGGCCGGGCGCCTCGCAGCTTTCAGTGGCCACGCGGCATGTCGTCCGCCGACGGCTCCACGGACAAGCCGGCAGGTAAGTTTCATCCTGTTTCCGCAACTTTCTATGGGAAAAGTTTTACGGATGGCTGGGGGTCGATTTGAGAAAAAAGTGGTCTTACTTATTACGGTGAGACTATAAGAGGGATGCAGGAAGTTAATGTAAATTCCTTGGAAGGATCAGGTTGAACGTGTATGGTCATGGACACTTAGGAATACAGTAGCAGCAAGGCAATTTTAAATGCCCTTTAAAGCCCTAATACTATATTTAATGGCCCAAAAATTTGCATATTGATTTTCCTAAGATTTGCAAACATTACATCAAATAAAGACATGAGGGGAGAATTCAATGTTCAAAAGCAAATCGGATGGACTGGGCACAAACTACATTTAAAACTGCAGCTGAAAATTCCTTTAATGATTTAAGGCTTTTTATACCTCACAAGCCTTGATTTTAAAATGTTGTGTATACCTTGCAGTGGCAAATAACTTTTGGACTATACTTTTCAATATCATTTTACTGTAGTAAAGACAGCTGTTAGTCCGCCCCTCTGGCATTGTACCTGTGTAGCTACAACTACAGACAGGTTTCTAATCCAATCCACCGTTATGTGTATATCACATTTTACCAACACAAAGTGCTGCACAGTGTACAAATTAGCCAGAATTACAAAAAAAAAAAAAAAAAAATACAGGCAAATGTAAACATCACAAATAACTTGCTTAATAAAATACTATAACAATAAATGAATGAATGAAAGTGTGTTTTTAAACCAGATTGAAAAGCATCAACAGAGGGCGCTGAAGGAGCGTTCCAAAGTTTGGGGCCAACAACTGAAATTGTCCATTCACCCCAACTATTAAGCCTGGTTTTGGGGACAATGGGCTGGAGCTGGCTCTAGACCTCAGCGAGCGCATGGGGATGTAGGGAACCATGAGGTCTGAGATGTTGGCGGGTGCCGATTAAAAGACGTGCAGCAGAATTTAGATAAAAGCCAAAGATGATAAAAGATTTAACCACGGCATTTCGATCTGCTTGTCAAGCTCACCATCGACTATGACGCTGAGGCTGTAGGTTTGATCAAATTGCTGGAGAGAAGGTGTGCAATCATGTTTATGCCGTGACTTTTGTGAATGGAGATGCTGCCAAAATAGTCAATGAAACTTGATTTATAAATACCCCACAGACAGCTGGCACCATCTGGCTACTACAGAGTGGATCCTATTTACCTGCTGCCGTTTTCACCTGTTGCACTATTGTGGGAATGTTGTGAATGAACAGACTGCCTGACAAATTACTTGATTGGATTAAAACTTTAGCTTTTCACCACTGGCTTTCCACAGAGGGACTTGGACTGCTTCCTTGAACGTGGAGCTATTAATAACACAAAATACAATTAGTCAATCAATCGTAATCGTGAGTAGTGAGTGTTTGACGATGGTGAAAGTTTGTGTCCTTGTCATTCTAACAACACTGCATGTAAGCTCTATCACAGCGATAAAGAAAACAAAAAGCTCAGATGTTTAAACTCGAGTGATGGGGTCACAGATCTGTGGATGGAGATTAACTTCTTAGCCCCCACCTGAGCCGAGCACATTTTCTCCAGTTTGGCTTTACCTAAATCTAAAAGCTTCTTGAAAAAAAGTGTTGAAATAGCTGATGAAATCACAGCAAAAAAGCATCATAAGAGTGTCAAAACAGCGATGAAAAAGCTACACAAAAAGCCTCAAAAGAGCTTCAGAAACGTGACAAAAAAAGCATCAAACAAATTAAAAAAAATAAAATAAAAACGGGTAATAAAAGCATTCAAAAGTGTCAAAAATTGTACAAAAAATCTAAAAAATAAAACAAATTGTTAAAAAAAATGTCCCCAAAGGGTTAAAAACATGAAAAAGCGTAAAAAAGGGGTAAAAGAAAGCGTCAATTAAAAAAAAAAAAAAAACAGCAAAAAGGGTAAAGAAAAAAAAGCATTATACACGAGTCAAAAGAGGTCAAAAAAGTGCCAAAAAATATGTCTAAAAAGTGACGAAAACGCGTCAACAGCGAGAGGTAAAGCTGAACTGGGGAAAATGTGCTCGGTTAAGGCGGGGGTTAAGAGGTTAAACCTAGCGTAGCCTACAGTTGCACAGCTAGCTAGTAGTAGCCGGATGCTAAAGCAGTTCGCCTCAGAACTACACAGCTTTCTGATCCGGGGAGGAACAGACGGACGCGAGCTGCCCCCCGAACTGCCCACAAATCCCGGTGAATTTTCTCATCGTGACGGGAACATAGCTTGCTTTACAGTCAGAGCAGTAACGGTATCACCGGGCACTTTCCATTCATTCACACAGTGCCACCCGGAGTCGTGTGAGTGACGTGCCCGGTGAAACGCGCACGCAGCAAAAAAGGACGGTAACTATGACGACAATTTTCTTTGTATTTATTTACCAATGTATTCGGTAAAACAACAAATGAGTAAACAAAGTAAAATATCATCACAACAAATAATAACAAATACAATGCCGTCCACAAATATGTTCTTGCTTGTTGAGTTTTTACATCAAGTCATGTAGAACAATAAAGTTAAAATTGTATCATTGTATCATGTGTCAGTGAAGTCAGAAGAGTACATTTAAAAACCAATGGTACATGTTCAGCAACTATTATCGATATAATTTTAACTAATGTGGCAGAGTTATGCTCTGAGGCAGTATCTATTCCAGTTGGCTGCAGTGACCACAATTTAATTGCAGTTATGAGGAAGACAAAGGTGCCTAAACAAGGACACACATTTATTTATAAAAGGACTTTTAAACATTTTAAAGGGAATGATTTAATAGCAGAAGTAAGCAACATAGATTGGTCAGAAGTAACAAGAACAAGATCCAAAGGGACATGGGGACATGGACAAGATCCAAAAAAGGCAGTGGTGGTCTTTAACAATTTGATAACAAAGGTGATTGATAAACATGCTCCAACAAGCAGTGAGAAATGTCTCTGCTCCTTGGCTGGACAAAGACCAGTGACCCATTTAGATAGTTTATCAGCAAAAAAAAGTTGATTTGGTGTTTAGTTGTTCTTTAAGCAATACATGAAGCACAGGGATAAAGTCAGAACAGATGCAATAAAAACAAACCAATTGGCAAAATGGAATGAATATCGAAAATTTCGAGAAAAAGCAAACAAAACAAAAAACACCTGTATTATCATAAAAAGATTAATGAGGTTAAATCAAAAGTACTTAAGTATGGAGTACATTAAATTAACTTATGGGAAAGAAAACAAGATTTGGAGGGAGACGGAATATATCTCACTAAACCAAGGGAAATTGCTAATTACCTGAGCCAGTCTTTCACTATCTATCCATCCATCCATCCAGCCATCCATTTTCTTCCGCTTTATCCGGGGCCGGGTCGCGGGGGCAGCAGTCTCAGCAGAGATGCACAGACTTCCCGATCCACACCCACCTCCTCCAGCTGTTCTGGGGGGACCCCGAGGCGACACCAGGCCACCTCGGAGACATAGTCCCACCAGCGTGTCCTGGGCCTCCTCCCAATAGGACATGCCTGGAGCACTTCCCGAGGGAGACGACCAGGAGGCATCCGGAACAGATGCCCTAGCCACCTCAGCTGGCTCCTTTCGACGTGAAGGAGTAGCGACTCGACTCCGAGCTCCTCCCGGGTAACTGAGCTCCTCACCCGATCTCGGAGGGTGCGCCCAGCCACCCTGCGAAGGAAACTCATTTCGGCCGCCTGTATTTGCGATTTTTGTCCTTTCGGTCATTACCCAAATCTCATGACCATAGGTGAGGGTGGGGACGTAGATCGATCGGTAAATCGAGAGCTTTGCCCCCTGACTCAGCTCCCTCTTCACCACAACATTCCGATACAGCGACCGCATCACTGCTGACGCCGCACCGATCCGTCTATCGATCTCACGCTCCATCCGTCCCTCACTCGTGAACAGGACCCCAAGATACTTGAACTCCTCTACTTGGGGCAAGGGCTCCCCACCACCCTGAAGCGGGGAAGCCACCTTCACCATGGCCTCAGTTTTGGAGGTGCTGATCCTCATCCCGGCCGCTTCACACTCGGCTGCAAACCGCCCCAGTGCGCGCTGGAGGTCCTGATTTGATGAAGCCAACAGAACAACATCATCTGCAAAAAGCAGAGATGAGATCCTGAGGTCCCCAAACCGGCCCCCCTCCGGCCCCTGGCTGCGCCTAGAATTTCTGTCCATACAGATAATGAACAGAACCGGTGACATAGGGCAGCCCTGGCGGAACCAACACGCACTGGGAACAGGTCTGACTTACTGCCGGCAATGCGAACCAAGCTCCTGCTGCGGTCATACAGGGAACGGACAGCCCTTAATAGAGGGCCCCGGACTCCATATTCCCGGAGTATCCCCCACAGGGCACCACGAGGGACACGGTCGAACGCTTTCTCCAGATCCACAAAACGCATGTGGACTGGTTGGGCGAACTCCCACAAACCCTCGAGCACCCGATGAAGGGTGTAGAGCTGGTCCAGTGTTTCACGACCACATTGTCCCTCCTGGATCCAGGGTTTGACAATCGGCCGGATCCTCCTCTCCAGCACCCTGGAGTAGAACTTACTAGGGAGGCTGAGAAGTGTGATCCCTCTGTAATTGGAGCACACTCTCCGATCCCCCTACTTGAAGAGACGGACCACCACCCCGGTCTGCCAATCCAGGGGCACTGTTCCCAACCGCCACGCGATTTTGCAGAGGCGTGTCAGCCAAGACAGCCCTACAACATCCAGAGACTTAAGGTACTCGGGACGAATCTCAGTCACCCCCGGGGCCCCGGAGCTTCCTAACCACCTCGGTGACTTCAGCCTGGGTGATGGGCGAGCCCCCCTCTGAGTCCCCAGCCTCTGCCTCCTCATCGGAAGACGTGACAGTGGGATTGAGGAGATCCTCGAAGTACTCCTTCCACCGCCCGACCACATCCCCAGTTGAGGTCAGCAGCTCCCCACCCGCACTGTAAACAGTGTTGGTGAAGCACTGCTTCCCCCTCCTGAGGCGCCGGATGGTTTGCCAGAATCTCTTCGAGGCCGCCCGATAGTCCTCTGCCATGGCTTCTCCGAACTCCTCCCGGACCTAAGTTTTTGCCTCTGCGACTGCACGAGCTGCAGCACGCTTGGCCTGCCGGTACCTCTCAGCTGCCTCCGGAGTCCCACAAGGCCAAGTAGCCAGAGACCATACGGCCACAACTACGAGTAGCCGCATCGACAATGGAGGAGGAGAACATGGTCCACTCGGACTGAATATCCACAGCCTCCCTCGGAATCTGGGTGAAGCTCTTCCGGAGGTGGGAGTTAAAGACCCTACTGACAGAGGGATCCACCAGACGTTCCCAACAGACCCTCACAACACGTTTGGGCCTGCCAGGTCTGACCAGCTTCCTCCTGTGCCAGCGGATCCAGCTCACCACCAGGTGGCGATAAGTTGACAGCTCAGCCTCTCTCTTCACCCGAGACACGCGGCCGGAGATCAGATGACACAACTACAAAGTCGATCATCGACCTCCTGCCTAGGGTGTCCTGGTGCCACGTGCACTTATGGGATACCCTTGTGCTCGAACATGGTGTTCGTTATGGACAAACCGTAACTAGCACAGAAGTCCAATAACAGAACACCACTCGGGTTCATATCAGGGAGGCTGTTCTTCCCAATCACCCCCACCCACGTCGAGGCACCTGCCTTTGACTGCCACCACCCAGTCCACTCTGCACCCGAACCCTACGGCTCCTTCTGCGGGTGGTGGGTCCACAGTCTTTCACTAATACATTTTTTTTTTTTTTTTAAATGACATGGAGGTGAGATAGGAAGATAATATTACTTACCAATTAAAGGTGCTATGCGCAACATTAATAAGAAAATATATAATGCAGACATTGTACTTTAAAATTTCCTGAAGTGACAGAGGATGATGTCAAAAAACTGTTGAAAGACAGAAAAACCCTCTGGTACTGACAATATTGAGGTCAGACTATTCATACAATTTATCAGCATGCATATAAAATGGGTCACTCCACAACTACTGCACTTATCCAGATTACTGATCATTGGTTACAGGAAATTGATAATAAAAAGATAGTTGGCACAATATTTTTAGATTTAAGTGCGGCTTTTGATCTTTTAGATCATACAATTTGACTAAATAAGTTGAAATGTTATGGATTTCAGTGGCCTGCCTTAAAGTGGTTAGAAAGTTATCTAAGTAATCGGAATATAACGTTTATGGGAAGTTGTTTGGAACCCCTTTTGTTTTCGATTTTTACAAATGATCTTCCCCTGGTATTAAAACATGCAACCATGGCTATATATGCAGATGACACAACATTGTTTGCGTCTGCACAAACAGACTGCCAACTTAATAACCGTCTACATGAGGAACTGGCTTTAGTAACTCAATGGATCAGAGCGAACAAATTAGTAGTTAATGTCGAAAAAACTAAATGCATGGTAGTTGGTTCAAAACCCCTATTGAAAACAACACTGATGTTACATCTGACCTCAGGAGATATGAGAATTGAACAAGTAGATCAAGCAATATTGTTGGGAGTGATAGTAGATTCTGGACTGTCGTGGACCAGTCAAATTAATTATGTATTGCAGAAAATAGGGAGGAGTATGGGCATAATTAAATATTGTAGAAAGTGTATTCGTAGTTCAATCCCTTGTACTTTCATACTTAGACTATACATCAGTTGTTTGGTCAAACACAAGTGAAAATAATTTACACAAGTTACAAGTAGCTCAAAATAAAGCAGCATGGATTGTTTTAGGTTGCCCATACAGAACCAATGTGAGGACAATGCATGATAGTTCGGCGTGGTTAATGGTCAAATGTAGATTAAAGTATTTCCTAATAACATTTATTAGGAACATTAATATGTCAAAAATACCTAAAGTCATACATAATAAATTGTAATTTTGATCAAATAATCATAGTTATGGAACACGTCAGACCAGTGTAACAAGGTGTGCTCTACCCTGAGATGCAGCGAACTGTTTGTTACAGAGCCATGGTTGCCTGGAATGCTTTACCAGGATTTTGTGTTGTCAGAGAACAGCAAAAGATGTTTTCAAAAGAAGTTAAAGGTGTTTTTGTTTACACAAGAATGAATTCGGATTAATACGCTAACTATGTGATAGGCAAGTTACAAGTTGGTGCTATGGGTAATGGGATCTGTTAGGACTTGGGTTTTTTTGTATCACGCGAGAACAGTTATTTGGATAAGGCCAAAGCATACACTGGAGATGGACGTTGTCTCAGAGAAAAGGCTTTTATTGCCGTTGTTCCTAGTTACAAAGCAGTATAACCATCTGGTGATTTTAGAGAAAGAGAAGAAGTGAAGTCCAGACCTCAGTTGACAGTTGCCTTTTATCCTAGTCTTGCACTTCTCTACACAGAGCGGGAGACTGCCTACCAGTGAATCAGTTGTTTGTGTCTATGTGTTTGTTCTGTATCTGTACTTCACGTTATGTTCAGAATGATTATGGTGTTGACCGTTGTTTATCAGCTAATCTCACTGACATGGTCTTCTTGTTCTGTAGCGTGTAAGCAAAGCATGAGTCAGGAGCTTGTTCAGATTTCGTTACAATCCTTACAATCCCCCTGTTACTTACTCACTAAGAGTAAGTATAATTTCTAAAACTAAAACTAAGTTCTAAAACTAAGCAATCTAAATTAGCCCTTAATTCTAAACTAACTAAATTTCAGCTTTTGTGGTGTGTGGATCTATGTGTAGTGACATTCCACCTTCACCTCCATAGCTAGGCGTGGTTTTAACGTGATGCTGACCACCTCCAAATCAGCTCTGCCTCCCTTTCAGTTCCAGTCAGTGTTTTTGTTTTGTCTTGCAATGCACATAGCGTATTATTTTTATTACTAAACATTGTGTACCTGTCAATAATCTAGATAAGCAAACCTACAACTATTTATAGCAAAACACAGCGTTAACATGTGTCATTAACTTTAGCAACATTGTGTATCAGAAATGTAGACCCTAAACTATCATGCCCGAGGTTTCCAACAACCGGGGAAGTTACCCTTCTCTACCCCTTAGCATTCTTATGTATTCAGTTTTTTATTGGTGTTGCTTTTTCAACAACATTGTTTTGGCGCTTGGCCCTACAGTCAGAGGACATGACATTTTTGACCTGTGAGAACCTCATGGGCCATTAATCCATGGGCCTCATCAGGGTGAGATCTTATTCCAAATAGCACTATAGTGCAGTTAGCCATTTAAGTTTAGTTTGTGCACATACCCCCTGTTGATTTACACCGTCCCCCTGTTCAGATTTCATATCATTATATATCATTATTTTTTGTAATTTTATTTTCCTTTTATTATATTGTTTTTCTTAATTGATTTTTTGCACGCTTACTTAGTTTTCTCGACGTGTTTATGCACAGAACAAACATTTAATTTAATTGTTTGTATTTTTGTATCTTTTTTTGTCTTTTTAGTTTACTTAGTTTTCTCGACGTGTTTGCGCACGGAACTTAAATACAACCCTAACTGTTATCTAAAGGAATCCTTGTAAGAAGGAACGGCAATCTTTTGTCACTTTTCTCTTGCCTTTAATCAGTGTATGTCAGAATTTTAAATAGGGAAGTACCAAACCTTAAGAGCGAGGCCACTCAAATATAAGGAAATAACACGCTTTCCCCTTTGAGTGGTCTCGTCCTCAGGCTGCGGCTCCCACGTCTGCAAATGTTTGGTCTGTCCAATTAGGGGATCGCCCTGTGGTCTCATCCGAGGCTCTGATGAATTACAATAAATATTTAAACAATAATAACAGCGATCATCCCTATTCTTCTAGCAGTTCTTCTCGCGAAGATATCCTGGTCTCGGCACCAATTGTAAGGACTTGGTTCTTTTGTATCACGTGAGAAGAGATATTTGGATATGGCCAAAGCATTCACTGGAGATAGAAGTTGTCTCAAAGAAAAGGCTTTTATTGCAGTTGTTCCTAGTTACAAAGCAGTATAACCAGCTGGTGACTTCAGAGAAAGAGAAGGAGTGAAGTCCAGACCTCCGTTGACAGTTGCCTTTTATCCTAGTCTTGCACTTCTCTACGCAGAGAGGGAGACTGCCTACCAGCACATCAGTTGTTTGTGTCTATGTGTTTGTACTTTATCTGTACGTTATGTTCAGAATGATTATGGTGTTGACCGGTTTTTATCAGCAAATCTCACTGACATGGTCTTCTTGTTCTGTAGCGTGTAAGCAAAGCATAAGTCAGGAGGAGCATGTTCAGATTTTGTTACAATCCTTACAGATCCGTGGGCTTAGCTCGGGACTGCAGCTGCCAATTAAGTTTATCTTGATATCTTGTTTGATTATAGAGTGAATAACATGACAAATGATAAAGGAAACTATTTATCAGCTGATGGTGATTGTTAGTTGCGGCCCTGTGTGAGAGCGATGACTATAGAGTCGAGTTGTTAGGTTGAGATTCAGGCTTCATACAAAACTCCAAACTGTGTCAGATGGAAATGGTGATAATAATGATAAAAATGCTGTTATTGCTGTTTTAGGTCGACTCTACATATCTGCTGACAGTTCTTTTTGGTTTTATGTGATTTCGTTGGCCGCATGGCATAATTGCCTTTGTATTGTTGGAATGGCAATGAGGAAAAACAATGTGTTTCCTACAAAACATCTTTTTACATGTTTTCCAAAAGCAAGGCCAAGAGGAGTTGCGCGGTTGTGCTGTGTGGCTAGCAACATGTTTTTATTTGGTTTCACATTGAGCTCCCATGGTTGGTTTTGTGTGTGTGTGTGTTGTTGTTTTGTTTATTTTTTGTTATGTAATATTGTAAACATTTGTAATGAAAATGACCCCAGGTAGAATAGCTCCTGCAATGAGTCAGGTGCTAATGGGGCTCTCAATAAAATGAAATGAAATGTATTGGCTAATGATGTCCTAGCCTAGGTTAAAATGATGTCCAAGGAGCTGTCACGTGCTGGTTTCCGTGTATTTTCTCCATTTCAGCTCTCCTTCAGTTCCTCTGGTGGGAAAAGTGGGTTAGTGGATCAGTGGAGCAGCGGGACCTCTGGTGGGCAGCAGGGGGAGCCTGTGCACCGTGCCGCCTGTCCATAAAACCACGTCATTCTTTCACACATCTGGGAACACCACATACATCTATAATCATAAAATATTGCTTCCTGCTTTGGATTTGTAGATGTTTTCATACAGATATGCATTAGTTTAATATACACTACACCGAAAATTGATCGTCTATATGCTAGAGTTAATTTTAGACCTTTATTTTTTGTACTGGACTTGTACTGTCATGGTTTTTTGTATATATAATAACGTAATAAAACATGGAGAAGAGAGTTGAAGTCTGAATCAAGTGGTCATTTATTGTCTTAAACACAGGGAGAACACAGCGTGCTCACAGAGTGCTCTGCCCCCTAACCCACTTAGTGGCATACTTGTACAGCAATTGTACATATCAGACTGACACCTTGGCGCCAACATATTTGTTGTATTTCTGCATACGTGCTATCCCAAGGCCTAGCCCTTATCTGTGAGATGACCTGAGATGACTAGGTCATAGCACTGCATATTCCCTTCAGCTGTTAAACAATGAATGTAAATGACAGAACTATATTTCTGACATTACAGTACCTTATTTATGTGAACTGCTCGTGGCACATCAGCCCTGTAGAGCGCTTTGGTCTGCAGGACAAGGTAAATGTTCTTTTATTGGCTGGTCCTCAGCTCTGGAACACTCTGCCTGTTGAGTTACGAGTTACGAGCCATTACTGACCTGACACTGTTTAAAGCTTGATTAAAAAACGTGCCTGTTTATATCTGCTTTTGTTTGCTAATTGCACATAATATGTATTTAATATTTTCTATTTTTCTCCTTTGTGTTCAAATTGTTTTTAGCACTTCACTTATGGAATCAAATCAAATTCACTTTATTTATCCGTTAGGAACTTCATTTGTAGAGGAAGTGCCAGTACGGGCCCGATAAAAACAGTACATCCACAGACATACAACACAATCAACATGTGCAATAATAAATACATTAAAACAAAAACAATATAGTGGCCTGTGATCGACCAGGTCCACACAGTCATTTGTTCAGCAGGCGGATGGAGGTAGGGAGGAAAGTGGAGGTCGCCCTCTTTGTCCTCAGAGGGGGGACCTGAACCTGCGCCCTGATGGCAACAGGGCGTAGTGAGAGTGCAGAGTGTGTGAGGGGTCTGTGGAGATCTGGGTTCCTTTCTTCAGAACTCTGGAGTTATAGATGCTACCAAGTGATTCCTGCGCCTGACCAATGATTTTAATGCTGACTTTGATAATTTTATTGAGCATGTTGCGGTGGGTGAGAGTGAGTGAACCAAACCAGACAGTGATGTTGAATGTGAGGATGGATTCAATGAAACATCTGTAGAAAGAGGCGAGAATGGATTGGTGGACTTGGAGTTTGCGGAGCTTACGGAGGAAAAAGAATGCACTTTGGTTCAGTAGCTTATTATGTCACAATTTTTATATTCCTTTCTAATGGAAAGTAATATTTTATTTAAAGAGGGGGTATTATGCTTTTTTCAATCACATAGCTCTCTCAAAATGGCTGTACTGAACGTTTTGAAATAGGCCTCTGTCTCTTTAAGAAGCTTTCCGATACGCCCCCTTCAGCACACTACTGTGGCATTTAAACAACAACACTGTGCGGGGAGGGGGCTCTGCTGAGCTGAGGAGCAGTGGTTGGTGGCTTGGCTGGTGACGAAAGGTCCAGAGGCGTCTCCAGGAGGTGGGGGCGTTCCTAGGAGGACTGAGGCATAGCTACACCTAAAATGGCTGCCGTCTAAGTTTTTACTGATTACTCAAAAATATGTGAATGAGCCGAAGCAACACTCCAGGGATGTGTTTAATGAGGGAATGACATAATAACATAATATAAAGCTTGAAAAAGTCGATTTTACATAATACCCCCCCCCCTTTAAGACTTTAAAAAAAGGCAAGTTTGTTTCATTGTCAAAAGATCAAGGACTGGACCGTCCAGTTGTAGGATGAAGTAAAGCGTCAGATTCTACAAAATCAAGTGTTGTACTTATGGCCTAAATGGGTGTTCTGCTCAGACATTTTAAAGGAATTGACAGTGTTTTTCCACATTTCTAGAGTACTTTAACAGGCATTTGAGTGCAGGTTTCTATGATGGAGGGCCAGTTTTGGCCTCTGGGCCTGACGTTGCTTACCCTTGATTTGGAGTTTAAAGCATGACGGAAACGAATCAGCTAAGAGCTAACTACTACAAGAAAGAAAATATTAAATACTTGAAAATGCTTTTGAATTTTTTAACTTCTAATATAAGTTATAATATAATATAAATATAAGAAGACTTGCTGCTGTTAGTGCAGCAAAAGGGGGTTCCACAAAGTATTAATTCATGCTGTATGAATGAAGCTTATGCGCAAATTCAACAAGGAAGACTCAACAGCTGTTTAAACCACCGCTCATCACCAGCAGCTGCTTCCACTCATCAATCACAGTCCAGCCATTCAGCTTCTCCACATCAACCAATCATCGCTCCAAGATTCCTTCATAAGCACCATGGCCCATCACTCAGAGTTTCCCAGCCGTGCTGCAACCCTCCTCCACCCCTATTCTCCACCTGGGCTCTCTCGGCGCTGCTCGAACGTCTGGTCACCCCGGGTCTTCTACCACCACCAGTGTCCAGGCTCCGGGGGAAGATCCTGGCTATCGTTCTACGCCGTGCGGATTTATCGTTCATCCAATCCTCCGCCGGGGTCTGAGCCCCAAATTATGTTTTGCATTCATTCAATAAAACGTCTAAAACGCTTTTCTGTCTGTGTGAGTCTTATCAGGTTGAAATACTTGTGCACGCCCGACTTTTCAGATTTCTATTTAAAAAAAACAAAACAGAATCATGTATCATTTTGCTTTCACTTCACAGTTGTCTGTTACTCGTGTGTGAACTTTCAGTACAAAATTCAAAATAAAATATTTATGTTTATGGTAAACATGACAAAATGTGCAAAAGTTCAAGGCTTATTAGTACTTTCGAGAGGCACTGTATGTCAGTGTAACTTGTGTAAGACAAGAGTGCAAACCTCATTACTCTCACGTGCCTCTGCACTGCCCGAGGGGAGGAGAGTAAACTGTGCAATGGCCGTGCAGAGAGCTACAGAAGGGCAGGGACTATTGAAATGAAAGCTTGTATATTATGATATTTATCTCATACAGTGTGGCCTTAGTGCTTAGTGTATGTGAATGTTTACAGTGTCATTGACATTTCTTCCCACTTGTGTTTCAGAGGCAGGCGCTGATAACCCAGAGGCGGGGGGCCCGAGCCATGGAGATTCTTCTGGGGCATCTGCATCCGTGGAGCTACCCCGAAAGAGGAAAGGAAATGTGGACATGAGATCTGAGCCACGGTAAGAGATAGGGGATTTAGGGACTGCATTGCGAGATGCTCGCAATGGGACATATGGAACGCAACAGAGACAAATGGTAAATGGTCTCAACCTATAGCACTTTCCCACCTACATTGGGTGACTGGTAAGGAACCAGTCACCCATTCACACTCTCATTCATAAACAGACACCGGAGGCAAGGAGGGTGAAGTGTCTTCCCCAAGGACACAACGACAGTGTGCACTTTCAGGAGGCGGGATTCGAACCCCTGCCCTTTCGACCATGAGACGTCCTGCTCTACTATCTGCGCCACTGTTGCTCCACATAGTGCTGTATCACCCGTGTGCGTTGATGGGTTAATGGCGACTTTCAGTAATCCCGTGGTTTCATTTGACCAATCGGATTTTAAAACATACTGCTATGGAACAGATTTGTACATCTGACCGCTTACACAAACTTGGAGCAAAGTAGTTAAGTTGCTTTAAAAACCTCAAACATCCAGGTAGATGACTATTATCTGATACACACCAGTGTGATTTACAGAAAAGTGCATAATAACATCACATGCCCCATTTTTCAACAAAATTATTAAGTGAAAAACACATAAAGTATTTGACCTTGCCAGTACCACCAGATTAAATCAGGACTAAACCTGGTCTAAAAAGGGTCTAATTTATGTCTAAACTGGTTGCAAACAATTTCTAATTAAAAAAAGGCAAATTTTTCATTTGCTGAATGTCTCTCTCTCTGCTCTTTCACCCTGTCCTGTCCTATCCAGTAAAGAGCTAATGTTTTATTCTAACCCACAGGGACAGTGATGACCTCCTTATGGACGAGGAGCTCAGCAGGTAATATATAATTTTGATTCACACGATTGATTTATATAAAGGTAATTTCCAATAAAAGTCGTTTCAATTTTCAGGTCGGAGGGAGAGGACCAGCAGGTGAAGATGCAATGCTTCAGGTTTGACGTATTTTCACATTTACAGTTTTATGATATTTAAGGGGAGACACAGCATGCAGGCAAAATGAATGTTATTCCATTTTCAGGTTTTGGACCAGGTTGCTTTCTTAACCCCTTAACCCCCGCTTTAACCGAGCGCATTTTCTCCCCAAATCTAAAAGCTTCTCGACTGGAGCATCTAGGCCAGTGTAACGCCTCATTTGAAAGCAAAGTCCTACAAAACCGATTTAAATGGATCGTGCTTTTTCATCACATTTTCATCACTTTTTTCTCACTTTTTCATTACACTTTCGTCACTTTTTTGTTGCGTTTTCATCCTTGTTTACCTATCATTTCCGTCACTAAATGATAGGCTTTTTTCATGAGGCTTTTGTAGATTTGGGTCAAGCCAAACTGGAGAAAATGTCCTCGGTTACGGTGGGGGTGAAGTCGTTAACATAATATGTTTGTTAAAGTGTATATTATACACTTTAACAAACATATAAATTGCCTCGTCTTCACAGTAAGGTGTTTGAGTCATTGCACAGCTTCAAAGTTACGGTATTGATAGGTATGGCAAATTGTAAATTCACGGGCCATTTTCTAAAAATCAATTTGTCCGACTATTGTTGGAACTTGAATATTCTTATATATTCTTCTTCTACTTCTTCTTCAAAAATGTGTAAATAATATGGCAGCAAAATATAACCATCCTTTTAAATCTGTGTTAATCTGTTATTACAATTTGGCCAGTGAAGACATTTTGGGCATTTTTACATATATAATGCCTTATATTATTATTATATTAACCTCATAAGCTCCACCCCGACGAGCTCCTAAACTGATCTCTAAATGTGTATATTTTTCCTCTCCTTGAAAGTCTTGACGACAGCAGCTGCAGTATTGAAATGGTGGATGTTTTTCCGCAGGGAGCCACACAGCCAGATCGAAAAGCGACGCAGGGATAAAATGAACAACCTGATCGACGAGCTGTCCACCATGATCCCGTCCTGTCAGCCCCTGCCGCGGAAACTCGACAAACTCACTGTGCTCAGGAAGGCCGTGCAGCACCTCAAAACGCTCAGAGGTAAACGTGCCATCACATTTACCTCCGATGGACCCTGGCACAACAGTTTGTACCAACATTTGGATGTGTATTTCATAAGATCATAGCTTAAGTTATTTCCAATTTGCAAAACCTCTTTCCCAGCTCTGAGGACTAATGGAAGGTTGCATAATTCATCAACTATTGTATTGCATATCGAGTTCATTATGTTGATTCAAAAAGGAAGATCAACTGTCTTATAGGTACGCTACAGAAAATATCATATTAACTTCTTTACCCCCGCCTTAACCGAGCCCATTAAATCCATTTCAGCTTTACCCAAATCTAAAAGCTCACAGCCTATAGGCCAGTTTAACGCCCCATTTGAAAGCGAAGACCTACAAAACAATTTAATGGATCTTGCGTTGTTGCCGCATTTCTTTTCATAGCCTTTTTGCCACTTTTTTGTTACTCTTCTGTTGCTCTTTTTTGACTTTTTTGTCACGTTTTTGTCGCTCCTTTGTTTTTGTTGGTGTACTAATTGATCAATTAATTTGCTCTTAATTGGTATTTATAAAGCACTTATTAGTCCTGATTTTGCAGGCCTTAGTCAACATCTTACTAGCTACACTTTCCCATTTAATAATTTTTAATTACTGTTTATCAGCCAGAAATGAGAACGTTGTTGGACATTAATGATGGTGTTAATACAATTCTGGTTATACGGCCTTACTAGGTGTTAACCTGTGATCTGCATTCTTAGGGTTAGCAATAATTTGTGTCCAAATCCCAAAGCATATTGACTGGAGAGCTTACAGCCTATATGCCAGTGTGATACCTCATTTGAAAGCCAAGACCTTATAAAAACTGTTGTTACCCATTCACTAACTCTCGATAAACAGAGACAAATCATTTTTAGTTTTAATTAAGTATTTGTATCTGAGCATATGTTCCCCAGTCTGAAGTGATGTGGGAAAGTGTTGCAAAATAAGGACTAATAAATGCTTTATATATACCAATTAACCATCAATTGGTACACTCATTAGCACTTAGCTAGCTGTTAATAAGTGAGTACTTGCATAATGCACCATTTAATAAATAAACTGCATTATAATCTAAATGAACTTGTGACTTGTGTTTGCAGTTGGAACGAGCAGTGCCTTGAGGCAGAGCACCTCAAAGCCTCCCATCCTGCCTCATGACGACCTGAGACGCCTCCTGCTCAGGGTACCGCTGCTTAACACTCTTTTACTGTACTGCACATTGTTGGTTCCCTAAAGTGAGGTTCGGGGCCTCAGAGACATTACAGGGGATCAATTACTGTATATAAAGCAAATTGGAATTTGATATTGACCATTGAATATAGTACTAGTTTGAGTCGGTGTTATGCATATACTATACTTTTTATATCTAAATATAAAAAAGTTAAAAAGTTCTGAATTTTGGGGGGCCCCAGTGGTGTGTTCGGTTCTTAATAATAATAATAATGCATTTTATTTCTTAGGCGTCTTTCTAGATACTCAAGGTCGCTTCACACCCACAAGTAAATTAACATCAACAATTGTCTCGCCTGAACCAAGTGCATTTTCTCCAGTTCGGTTTTACCCAAATCTGAAAGCTTCTCAACTGGAGAGCAACAATGTAATGCCTCATTTTAAAGCTAAGACCTTGTTTGTCATGTTTTTGTTGTTTTTTGTTGCTTTCTCATTGCTGCTTTTTGTTGCTGCTTTCCTGGCACGTCTTTTGAAGCTCGTTTTCGTCACATTGTCACTTTTGTGTCACTTCTTTGTTGCATCTTTTTGTCGCCCTTTTTTTTTTCCTACGAAATGTGGTCGGTTCAGGTGGGGGTTAAGAGGTTAAAAGGGGTTACAATGCAGCTAAAATCTGACGAGCTACTGGTTGGAGAGACAAGACCTACGCTACACTTGTATTTTTGTGTACCTTTGACTGCTTCAATCTCTCTTCCATAGTCTCCTTTCTATCTCCTCAGGCCGCAGATGGGTTTTTGTTGGTGGTGACGTGTGATCGTGCTAAAATCCTCTTCATCTCAGAGTCTGTTTCCAAAGTGCTCAACTTCAGTCAAGTTAGTAATGTTTTTTCATGGTGGTTTCACACCGGGGCACACCGGGACATACAGAAAACTGTATGTCAGAACAGTTTTCTGACATACAGCATGTGCAGCAGCCTTACCTCTAGTCTGGGGAGGTCTGAGTCAGGATTGCCAGGTATCTGTGGCTAATCCTGCTCAAGTGCTTCTAAAAGAAATGGCCCAAAACCCACAAAACATATGACTTTCTTTCATTTCTATTACATTCTTCAAATGTATTGTACCTCTGTGGTGCACCAATGACCAGGGTATGTCCCTTTCTCACAAAGTGCATACTGTGATTTTGTTTTACCATCAAAATAAAATCAGACCTAAACTGGGTCTGAAAAGAGTCTCAATACAACTACATTGGACTTAATCATGTCTAAACCAGAATAAAACACTTACCTTGAATGTATTACTAAATCAAAGTCTAGAAATGCAGGTGCCAGGAACCACAGAAACCCCCCAAACCTGGTTAGAGTAGCTATTTTGGAATCAATAGTGTGAAGAAATACACACATTCAATTTACGTTGGCCTTTTCCTTTAAAAAAAATACTATTCAGATCATTGTATTTCTGTATGCCACAGTTGGAGCTGACGGGGCAGAGCCTGTTCGACCTCATCCACCACAAAGACATCCAGAAGGTGAAGGAGCAGCTGGCCTCCTCCGAAACCTTTCCGCGCCAAAGCCTCATAGATTCTGCAAGTAAATCTTTCTCCATTACTCATTATCTCAGAGCGTGTTGGCTGTCGTGTTCGTGGATATAACTCCTGTGTGAATATTGTACTGGTGTCCCTTCGCAGCCCCCGTTTCACCACAGCCCGAAGCGTCTCCCAAAGCGTCCCTCATGTCGACAGGTGCACGCAGGTCCTTCTTCTGTCGAATGAAGCACAGCAGAGTTTCAGCCCCACAGAGCGACAAACTCCCAATACTCACGTCCAAGAAGAAAGGTGAGCTCCTTTACTTTACATTAAAATAGAATAGAAAATACAGTAGAAAGTTGTGCGTAGTTGCCTTTGCTTCAAAAAGTAGCCACCATCTTATAAATTACTCAAGTTTGTTGTTTCGTGAACAACAAACCTGATTTTGTAATTATGGGGCTATACAAAAATCAATTAGGTAAAACGACCACAACTATTATCATTGCTACTACTAATGGCCAACTAATTGTCACACTTGAATTAGGAGGACCCAAAAGCAGACTTAGACCAACTGCGTTTTAGAAGATTTATTAGAGAATTTCAGTGCAAGACCATAAATTGCAGGTGAGTTGGGGACGAGGCAGGACCGTGGATTACACGTGAGTTGGAGCAGAAGAAGGCT
This sequence comes from Proterorhinus semilunaris, assembly GCA_021464625.1. Classification (NCBI taxonomy): domain Eukaryota; kingdom Metazoa; phylum Chordata; class Actinopteri; order Gobiiformes; family Gobiidae; genus Proterorhinus; species Proterorhinus semilunaris. Next base: position 14,198,847 of record CM038343.1, read on the forward strand.
GAAGCACGAGGACACTGACATTTGTTTGCATCTCCATCTACTTAATAATAATATCAACCCAAACCTATTGACCTACCAATGCAGCCGCAATTACATTTAGTCTTTATTGCCCAGAGTCAAACAGAAGGAAATGAGGGGGACGGTCCCAGTTAATGTCACATGAAAGTGTGGGGACAAAGAACAAGAGTGCCACCCACTGACACAGTGTAGGCCGCCCACAGCACAGTGTAAAGTACTGAGTACTTTACAGAAACCTGGGACAGAAAAGACCCTCAGTACGTTATGTGTTAAATTAAGAGTGCTTTTTCATTTTTTTTCCATTGTGAACTTTTTGCTCACTTATGTTTGTGCAGGATTAAAATTGGGCATTATTACATTATTTAATAAATGATTTAAATGACAGGATTAGTATATGAACATTATTTGATGGCATGTGCAAGTTTCCACTTATATAATGGGATTCCATTGTAAGATATGATTTTAGAGAGCAAGGATATGCTTATTTCTTTTTAGGTGATTAAAAGTTCAGACTCATTGCAAAGGACGTTCTAAATCTCAAAGGGGTATTTCTGGTTATGTAAAGGTTTAATAAATAAACGAATGCACTTATTTGTTTCCCTTGTGTCCGCAGACGCGTACAGATACTGCACGCTGCACTGCACTGGTTACATGGGCAGCTGGCCTGGCTCAGACTTGGACTTGGACTTGGACTCAAACTCGGAGCGCAGCCCTCTGTCCTGTTTAGTCACTGTCTGTAGACTCCACCCGCACACTTCCACACAGACCAGCAAGGACCAGGTGAACACTAAATCCATTGAGTTCATCACACGCTGCTCCATCGACGGGAAGTTCATCTTCGTCGACCAACAGTGAGTTTCCTTTAACAGTAGACTGCTCAGTCCAACGAAAGAGTCCGTGTTTACCTATACATGCGCAGTAGAGCACTGTACATACTTGTCTACTTTTTTTGTTTTTATGTTTATTAGTTTATTTGAGCAGTAAAAATTCTGCTCAAAAGGAGTGGGCTGAAGCAAGAGCTTATAAGCACCAAAATCAATACAAAAAACAAAGGAACAAAACAATGAAAGAGCAACAAAAAAAAGATTAAATACACCTGCAGTTTCTGATCATGGCTGAAATGACCATTTTATAGAAAGCATTTACATAAAGACATTACTTGACAGAAACTCATGTACTGTATACATTCCCCAAGAAGGAGTAATACTGATTACAAAACAACAATGATAATGCTACATAAGGAACCGTGTCAGTCACGTGCACGACCTCTGCAGCTGCACACCCGTTCATAAAATATCTTTATCCTATTGCAGTTACATTATCAATCATACAATTAGCAGCATCATATTTTGATTTGCCTCATTGGCAAAAAGAGAACCAGGCACACCTCAAAACGGCTTCTTTAACACAGACCAAATTACAAAGCATTGTTTGAGATGTTCATATAGATAACAGAAACGAAGCACGTTTCATGTACGATGTTTAGTAAAAAGCAAGTGACAAAAGGCAACCCTTAATATATGAATATAATATATTTCAGCATGTTACCAATGCCAAACTTTGGTAACATGCTGAAAGTCACTATTTTTATGTTATAAAGGCTCTCGTGATCTTGATACTTCCCAGTTGTCATTACCATCCTCAGTATAATATTAATTTTCCTCTTTAAAAAATATTTTTTTTTGTATGTATAATGTTATGAAAGCCGAGACATTTTTACAAATGTCGTTTAGATACATATTAAACAGTTGTGGACCCAGAATGGAACCTTGAGGTAAACCACACACAATTTCTTGACAACTCGACTGATAATCACCAATTTTCACACATTGTTTTCTATTTTATTAAGCAACTGGTAACCCACTGTAGAGCTACCCCCCTAATCCCATAATGTTCTAGCTTATTGATTAATATATCATAATTTATTGTGTCAAATGCTTTACTCAGGTCAATAAATAACCCCACTCGTTATTTACAGCATTAGTTATTTCTTCAATTATATCAAAGAGCGCGTGTGAAGTTCAGTGATTATTCCTAAAACCAAACTGATTATCAGAGAGTAAGTTATTTCTTTCGATAAAGCTGTCAAGTCTAGAGTTAAAAACCTTCTCTAAGATTTTTGAGAATTGCGGTAAAAGGGAAACCGGCCGGTAGTTTGTAAAGAGATGTTTATCTCCTGCCTTGAAAAGAGGAATCACTTTTGCTACTTTCATACTGTCAGGAAATTGTCCAGTTTGCAACGATAAGTTACAGATGTAAGTTAACGGCTTAGAGACACTTTCAATTACACTTTTTAAAGTTTTCAGATCCATGTCATGGTAATCTGTCGGTTTATTTTTACACCCTCTAACAATGTCCAGTACCTCCTCTTCCTCCACGGGTTTGAGGAACATGGACATAGGATTTGTGTCTATGAACTCACAATTATAGTTTTTGCAGCAAGTTTCAGGCCAACATCTACAAATAATTAATTAAATGTGTTTTACTACCTCGTTCATATTAATTAGGATTTTATCCTCATCTTTGAAATATTGTGGGTAGTTGATCATTCTTGGTTTTTTTCTGATTAAACAATTTAAGATGTTCCATAAGCCTTTAGTATTATTCTTATTGTTATCTAACAACTTATTATAGTAATCCTGTTTACATTTTCTAATGATAGTTGTTAATGTATTTTTATATTTTTTATATTTAGCCTCCGCTTCTTTTGTTCTGTTTATACATTTTTTGTAAAGTGATTTCTTTTTTTTCTTGCAAGCATTTAACAATCCCTAAGACATCCATGGATTTTCTTTCTGTTTTTACTGTATTTTTTAATTGGGCAATTTTTATCATATACTTTTTGAAATATTTGTACAAACTCATCATATGCCTTATTAGTGTCATTCTCTCTGTGTACAAGACTCCAATCTTGCGTTAATGGCTCCTTTTTAAATGCATCAATGGTTTTCTCTGTTTTTACCCTTCTAAACCAATACATGTTTTCATCTTCAGTTTTTTTATATTAATTTAATTCAAAAACTGGAAGGTGATCACTAATATCATTTATCATTAGTCCGCTGACTGTATTACTTTATATTTCATTGGAAAAAATATTATCAATCAAAGTAGCACTATGGGTTGTGATTCTACTCGGTTTAGTTATTAAAGGAAACAAACTTATACTGAATAGAGTATTTATAAATTTGTTAGTCTTTCTGTGCTTATTTGGGTTTAGCAGATCGATGTTAAAGTCTCCCCCCACAAACATGAGCTTCTGATTTGAGCCTGAAAAGTGCTCCCCCATCCAATTAGAAAAAACATCTATATTAGACCCAGGTGTTAATACAACTTACAATAATATTTTTCATTTTAGTCTTTCAATTGACATTCAAGCATGTCGTCCACCACCATAGTCATATTTCCAATCATTGTATAACCTAAATTTGAGTCTACGAACATAGCTACGTCCCCACCATGCTTATTTCTTCTGTTCTGACTTATAAACTCAAAACCTTCGATACTAAAATCCCTTTCTCTAAGTAGCTCTTGGTAAGGTCAAAATTTGCATAGAGGCTTCGACTATTGAAGTGGATTACAGAGAATGAATTAACGTTCTTGAATTTACTATTTTAAAAGATCCTCAGCATAATATTGACAGTCATTGATAGGTCTCGCAAATAATACATTTTCAGGGTCGATGTCGATCTCAGTGTTCTGTAAATCATATTGTGAGTACGTAAAATCCAGGTCGTTTGTTTCCATAATTCTCCTTAATATTAGATGAAAATCGGAATGTCCAATAGAAGATGTATTGCAGGCCATGTAAAAAGATGTGCTTCAACATACCAGAATCAAGCCGTTTGTCCCGATGTTTACACTGGTTTTGGTGCTGGTGTGCGGATGTACAATAAGTTTATCATAGCGCAAGAAAGCAATATCACCCCTTTCTCTTGCAGCTTTCATTTCCGGCATCAGATCTCTTTGCTTTCTCTTGACACTGTCCGTGTAGTCCTCGTACGTACGTGGCATATTTCTCAGGCATCAGTTGTTGACGATCAGTGTCAGAATAATGCATTTTTCTATAATGTTTTGTTTCTCTCTCTGTCAGAGCTACCACTATCACCGGGTATCTGCCTCAGGAAGTACTGGGTACTTCCTGGTATGAATATTTCCATCATGACGACCTACAGCACCTGGCAGAGAAACACAGGGAGGGTAAGTGTGGATGACCCCCTTCTCATGACATCTAGGATACAGTGCCTTGCGAAAGTATTCGGCCCCCTTGAACTTTTCGACCTTTTGCCACATTTCAGGCTTCAAACATAAAGATATAAAACTGTAATTTTTTGTGAAGAACCAACAACAAGCGGGACACAATCATGAAGTGAAACGAAATTTATTGGATATTTCAAACATTTTTAACAAATAAACAACAGAAAAATTGGGCGTGCAAAATTATTCAGCCCCCTTGAGTTAATACTTTGTAGCGCCACCTTTTGCTGCGATTACTGCTGTAAGTCATTTGGGGTTTGTCTCTATCAGTTTTGCACATTGAGAGACTGAAATATTTGCCCATTCCTCCTTGCAAAACAGCTCGAGCTCAGTGAAGTTGGATGGACAGCGTTTGTGAACAGCAGTTTTCAGTTCTTTCCACAGATTCTCGATTGTCTTCTTAGGCCTATCCTTTTTTTTAATATTTCTTCATTTTTAATAACAAATATTTTCTGGATTTTTGCATTATTCCTGTTATCAGTTATCATAAAACACGAGAAGCACATCTTACTGAATAACATAAGGTAAAAATAAATAAAATCCCCCGCCTCCCCCTCTTCGTGGCCAGATCCCCCCACCCCACTCCCTTGTCCCAGGTGTCAGCACTATTAGATACAGGGTGCCTTCTGATGGAATTCCAATGCCCAAATTGGAAACTTCAATGTTACAAATGCAAAAAAACATTATCTTGGAATAAAACAGAGAATGGAGGGGAGATTTTGGCACCTCTAAGAAAAAGATTGTCTAAAATTTCAAAATTGCTCTAGCCCTTAGTCCACATACTTCTGACGACTGGACACAGCAAAAATAGTTGAACATGTCACTAATAATAATATTTTCTAGAAATGTACACTTAATACCAGTTTGAATCTAATTTAATGCCTCCCACTGCCATTCAATGACCTCCAATGCCCCGCGAAAAACCCCCGATATATATTAGTGTGCAGTAGTAAAGTCAAAATCACTTTTAGAAGAGTACCACCGAAGATTTGAGACAATTACAATACGCTTGTAGCTATCTTTCACACCAAATCATTATTTGAACAGAAAGAGAGCGTAACAGTGTAAATGTATGTGTTTTACGCTGTTGTATTTCTTCACCTCTGGAAGCCCATTGGTCAACAGTACTTGTGTTTAAATGTGCTGTATGAATAAAGTTGAATTGAATTGATATAAAAACGTTGTACTATGTCTTATGTTCTGCCTCTGTTCAGTTCTCCGGAGCAAAGAGAAGATACAAACACAGTGTTACAAGTTCAGGACGAAATACGGCCTCTACATGTCTCTGCAGAGTGAATGGTTCAATTTCACCAATCCTTGGACCAAAGAAATCGAGTTTATAGTCTCTTTAAATCGAGTTGTTACGTAAGTCACCAATCAGAAATATCCTAAATCCACAACGGAACAACAGGTGATAAGTTCCTTCTTTTGGCCAGGAGGGGGAGCAGTCACAGTAGAGAAGAGGAGGCAGGCAGCTCTAACGCACTTCCTGGTGAGAGGAGAAAAAGCTTGTGCAGTATTTCGCTTTATTCCGTTAAATTTGTGTTGTTTGTCAGAAGTGTCAAAGGAATTACCCATAATCCCCGGCCTCTCGTCAGGAGTCGGAACAATGATCTACGCCGGCAGCATTGGGACACAAATTGCCAATGAGCTGATTGACGCTTATAGGTGAGTTTTTTTTTGTTTTTTTTCACAGGAAATGTATTCAACCAATTGCGGGTTTCATTCATGGCCTTTTCTTGTTATGGACTGGGGGATAACAGGTCTGTGATGAGCAAAGGGAGGAGATGGATAGGCTAAAGTGGCTGTGGTTTCAGCTGCTGCAGAGGGATAGTCTGAGAGAGATTGTGATGAGGGAAGAGAGACTTACCTCCAAAGCCCTTTTTCTGTTTTCGTTTTAATTAAGGATAAACTCTTCTCCGTCAAGTGGGGCTCCCAGTCCGTTCGGTCTCCTTCAGGATAAACTGCCCCTCATCTCTCCAAACACAAGCAAGACCGTGAGTGTTGTCTACGCCGGCCTAACCATTTCCAAGATTGTATCCATCCTTCGCAAACTCTCGTCTTATTCATTTTTATTTTTTTTCATGCCAGGCATCGAGTCGAGAAGAAGCGAGAGGCAGCTTTGAATCTAGAACGACGGCAGGAACCAGCAGTGGGTCGTCTGAGAGCACAGGTATTGTACTGTTTTACTAAAAAAAACATGAAGGTCTGAGGGCCCCCGTCCCAGCTCGAGGTTCCTAAAGGTGCGCACACACTACACGATTTTTCTAGTCTTACACGATTTTATATAGAATGGGGGGTCCAAAGGTCCAGAGGTCGCAAAGTTGGGCCGTGTTTGTGAGCGTGCGAAAACATGTGCGTGTCCCAGTTTGGTCAGGGGTGTCAAAAGTGTCACAACATCGCAGTGCAAGGCTCCTACTGCCACGAAGCCTTCAACTTCGCTATAGTTCTGTCAAATGGAGATAAAAGTCGGCGACACAAAGAAGCGGGACGTATTCCAGTGGATTTAATAAGAAAAGGGGGGGTGCAAGTTCTCCTTTGTCAACCTTAAACTGTGGAACGCTCTGCCCCTACTCGTCCGAACAGCACCCACAGTGGAGTTTTATTTATATCCACTGTTTCGTGAGTTTATTTCCATGTATTGTTTTTTGTTATGTATTGTTTTATACTTATCGTGGTGGAGCTAAGTTGCTATATTGTTTATTATGACCTTCTATGCAGCACTTTGGAAGCGTTCTTGTTGTTTAAATAAAGCGGATTTGATTTGAAAAATTATCCGTCAAACAAATACTGGGAAATTTCAACTTTGGACATTATTCAAGGGAATTAACGGGAATATATTGGAATTAATGGGAATACACAGGGGAATTAACAAACTAAAGGTTACTTTACAGACAGATATAACCTAAAGCAAATTGTATATGATAGTCATGTACTGAAATCTATCACAGCAGAGATGAAAAGAAATAATCTTCGCCGCCTGAGTACCAGGGTTTGAAGAGGACCGTGTTTTAGGCTGTGGCCGATACAAAGAAGAGCTCATAGACTCATTCCATGTTTGTGTCCAATCTCCATCTTACGTATATTCAACAAGTGTTTGCAGTATTACAATATTATATTGTTTAAAAAGTCTATAATGTAGGTCTGTTCAGTTTAATGCAGCTGCTCAGACACAGGCCCCGCCCACTCCTCATACAGTAATGATCAGCGTCTGTCATGATCTGAGTTCGAGTCGGATGAATTTAACCAATATTAGTGTGATAAAAGTCATTAGAAAGAGTATTACCCCTCGCCTAAACCAAGGGCATTAAATACTTTTTCTCCAGTTCATCTTTACCTAAATCTAAAAGGTTACAAAGGCCAGTGTCACGCCTTATTTGAAAGCTAAGTCCGACTAAAATAATTTAAACTGATCTTTTTTCTTGTGTTGTTGCCGCGTTGTAGTCACCTTTTGGACATTTCTTTTCAATGCGTTTTTGTCACTTTTTCCATCGCTTTTTATTCTTTGATTGCTTTTTTGTTGCGTTTTTAATCCTCGTTTTCGTCTAATTTTTGTCACTAGTTTGGCTTTACCCAAATCTAAATGCTTCTTGGAAAAAGTGCCAAACTGGAGAAAATGTGCTCGGTTCAGGTGGGGGTTAAGAGGTTAAGCCAAATATAGGTTTGTGTTATGTTTTGCCCTGACAATATGGTCCTCACACTTCCTGTCAAATACAGTTTCAGTTCAAATACAGTTTCAGTTCAAAAACATAATTAATGGGTAGCTAATAGTTCACCAATGGAAGGATATCATATTTATTTTGACAGTTTTATATTATTTTTAACTCCCCCAATTTCCGAGCCAAAGTTCCCATTGAAAGTTACCGTAAAATGTCCTGAAATGTATCGTGAATCAGGAGAATTTCCTTCATACTGTACATGTACTGATGTTTAGGTCAAAACTTCAGAAGACTGTGAAGGCCATGACAAAACCTTCTGCTGACCTAAACATCATTGAACATCTGTGCATGAAACTCCAAAGAGCAGTGTGTTCAAGACAGCCCATAAATCTCTTAGTTTTGGAAGACTTTTGTAAGAAAGAAAGTGCAACAATTCCTAAAACTTGAATTGAAAGACTCCTAGCTGCCTTGAAAATTGTTTAAAGCTGTGATTAGGGATGGGACGATAATGAAATTTGGGGTCACGATTATCTTGGCCAAAATAATTGCGATTAACGATATTATCACGATATTTGCCTAAGGTTTAAAAAATTCCCTGAAACTGCAGAAATGATGGGGATTGGGCAAATAAATATTCTGCTGTAAATGTCACATGACTGAGACATAAAGTAAGTATTTAAGATTTTGGACTATACTGTTGTCATCAATACAAAACATGAAGCTAATGACCAGCTTGACACAGAAAAGGCTATTTCTGCAGTGAGTAATCAAAGAATGGAGTAGGATGAGGAAGTAACCTATGTAAAGCAGTACTAAGTAACTCTTGCCCCTAGAGGCCATAAGCGCAACTGCAGGTGTCGTAGCATGTTGCGATTTTTTTAACATATTAATTGTCCGTGAGAGTAAATACTACGCTGACAGAAAAAGCGAAGGGAGAGAGAGGGATATAGTACATCCAATTACGCAATGGAAATATTTTTTTTCACTCAAACTTGGCTGTAAATACTGTTTAAAGTGGCGCTAGCCCGCAGTTAGCTTTGCACGTTAGCCTGTTAGCTTCTTCTTCGTGATTCTGTTAGTGTGTATTTGTTGCTCCGGTCGAGTTGCAGTCGAGTTGCAAATGTGGTTTTCTGGCCAGAGACACCAGGGGGAGATGAAAGACCCCCCAATCATCCCATTAACACTTTGTATTACCCCCAGGGGGACTACAGAAAGGATTTTATTAAGGTAAACAAGTTACTTAGTACTGCTTTAAATCTCAAATTCTTCTGAATTTAGTCACAGCTCCATGGAAACATACCCACTCCCGTTAAAGTCGGCACTGGTTGTCTGATGGATTTAGCGATTATCTTCTAGCACAATAATCACGATAATCAAAAAAATGATATTATTGTTTATCGTCCCATCCCTAGTTGTGATACATGCCATATTTAATGCCTTTGCGAGATCATTTCATCTTCCACTTGCTTCATTGTTCACATTCAAAGGAATTTTGACCCCGAGTTCCTAAACTTCCATACCCTGGTATACAACAAACGATTTCGGTCTTTTCAAGGCAGTCAGCACATTTTACCTCTGAAAATAAATCCTTCCTTCCAATAAAGCCATAAGATGCTGTATACCCAATCAGTAAAACAAATGGTAAGGGGAAACATTTATGAATTTTCAGTCTGGAGATTTATTTCCGAGACTCTGGCTTACTCTTTCACTTTGCAATTCCATTTGCCTGTATGTCCCAGGCGAGCCCTCTCACCTGGATGACGTGGCGGTGCCCGGTCTGAGCTCCTTCAGCAGTGATGACGCGGCGATGGCGGTCATCATGAGTTTACTCGAGACCGACGCCACCTTGGGAGAGAGCGGAGACTTCACGGATCTACACTGGCCTTTTTAAACTCAAATCCTGATTGTGAGCTGCACCAAACGTGGCTACGAGGAGGAGCCGTTCACAGCTACAGGGAATGTGACTTGGACGTCTCGTTCTGGGGGGACATTTCCCAATCATTTTTTCACATAGATTTTTTTTTTTTAATATAAATCAATTGTTAGGACATGTTTTTTTTTATTCTTTATTAAGTTATATTCATGACTAACATTTAAAGTCTTATTGTTACATAATTTCGGAAAATCTATGGGTTGAATTAATGGAAAATGTACTCCTGTCCAGCATCATATGTTTTACTTTTTATTGTAAAAGTACAAAACGCCTCCAAAGTGTCTTGCTCTGAAACATTTGCTGGAGACAGAGGCCAAGATACTGCATCAGAGGAGAGAGAGCTTTGTGCATTGCTGCTAAAAGACAATATAATCACAACAGGGGAAATCTTTGATATTGTTTTGAGTAGAAATGTCAGTGTTCCAAATGCAATGTTTCTTTTTTGTCTTTGAAAGTCTTGGAATTTGAACATGTCACGCACACATTTGCAAAAAGAGGTCCAGTCACCGTCTATTCATTTCCCAGTGAATAAATAGGCTAAGGCTAACCTAAATACAACACACCGGGCTATAGCTAACCTAAGTGAGTATTAGCTGTGAAAGCCAGGTCAGCCTATCACAAAGAAACTTGACTTTTTGGATATATTTGAGATAAACTTGCATTTTTATGTTCAGAATAGACCCTTTATTTGCATATAGATGCAGAAGTTGCATATTTGTCTGTGTTAAAAATATGTGGGAATTTAAATATTCTTAGCGAGGCCTGTACCCATCGTTCACAAACTCATATTTATTGGTTAATTAATGTATTTCTGAGAACTAAAATGGCCCTCAAAAGACCAATCAAGTATCAATCCAGGATTTTAAAGGCTGACTCAGGATACCCATGAATTAAAGGCGATGGAAGTCTAAACTTGGTGTACCAAATAAGGTCATGAAACTTTCAGGAAATCAGGTCTACTTAATAAATGCCACGTGCCATTTTGTCGTGGTCACACTTTGTGAACCACATTGTAGCTTTTAAACCCGTAAGCGTTTGTTTTGTTTTTTCTTTTTCTTTTCTTGGATATGTAAAATGAATCTACATATCTATCCCTTTTTTGGACTCTATTGGGATCACACGCATCTATGATCTGCCCCTCTTGTACTTTAAGCTGAATGTGTAATTACAGATTGTATTAAATCAGTGCACAGTCACTGATTTCGAGCTAATGTTGAAACCTAATGTGACATTTAGTTGCCTTGGACCTGTTTTTTTTAAATTTGTATTATTATTAGTATGTGGCTAACCACCAGTATGTGGCTTTAAAAGCAATAGGTGTATAGGTGCTGTTTGAAATGGACACTGAAGCAAAATGTCTAAAAGACACTTGTATTTATATGATGGAGGATCTGCTGTAGAGGAATAAATGTCTCTGGAATAAAGGCACATTTTCAGAAAACGTAGCCTTTTCTTGTTAATCTGTGGATGATGCCTCACATCAATAAAAGTAGGCTCAATATGGTGTGTTATTGTTAAACAATAGGCAAGGCAACTTTATACCGCGCATTTCGTACACAAGGCAACTCAATGCTCCTTACAAAAGAAGATATGCGAAATTACAATCAGGTTAAGTTAAGGCAAAGCACATATAGAAACATCAAGACATGGGAAATACACAGCACACAAGGTCACGTGCCGAATTTTTTCTTGGGGAGAGGAACATTGAAGTAAGGATGACCGGCCATTGACCGGGGGGCGGGGCTGAGGAAACATGTTGAGGCAGATGCAGAACAATGGGGGCGTGGTTAGGGAGGGGGTATGTGTGTGCAGTTATTTACAGTGAAAGTCAGTGTTTTGCTAAATATGACCCAGGGAGCTCATTTCTTATCAGGTTTAGCTCCGTGGCTTGGCCTTGAAGGGAAGCGTTGAATATACAAAATTAAAGATGCTTTACCTACTGTATGGTACTGTGGTATACTAGCATACAGTACACAGAAGTTTCTATGTATCTAATCCTTAACATTATTAGTAATTCACTTTTTATGTCAGACATTAGAACTGAACACATCTTATATTTATTTGACCTTTATTTAACCAGGAAGGTCCCACTGAGATAAAGAATCTATTGTAGAGGGGAGTCCTGGCCCAAGAGGTATATATGATAATCATAACAAAATTAAACACATACGCAAATGTATCATAAACACTCACACAATCTAAACAAAAAACAAAGTTATGTTACAACAAGCTGTAGAATGAGTGGAACCAAATGTGCCGTTTGGTGGGACATGGAGTGACGCATGTTTGTGAAGGCTCTCCTTCGTCCAGGAAGTATTCACTGTAGTGAAGCTTTAATCGTCGGTTTGGAAACCCAGTCTAGCCGACAATTAAAGCTTCACTATACGATGGAGTGACGTACTTGTGAGACATAAAGCTATAATGTGTTACTTAAAGTCATCAACATTTTTAGACTACTGATTTTAATTCGAGATTCTTGAAAGCAATTTATGAGGTGTTGTGTGAAAAGTTGTGTATATTTATATCTAATTGATATATTATTAGTGGCATTAGAAGTAATTGTGCCACACATTCATGCTACGCATTCATTTGCAGAGCAATACGTTGCAAAGTACAGTATTATGCAACATATTGCTACAAAGAACTACAACGAAATTGTGTTTCTGCATTTGCACTTTTGTGTGACCTAACTCACAGACCAGAAACAGCTCTGGTGACCCTTTGCAATGTTTGGTGCCCCCTCTGGTTGGGAGGCTATGGTGTTACATACCTGAATCATCAGCTGTTTGCCGTCATAAACTTAAATATTTGCTTTGCTTTGGAGAAGAAGAACAAGGGCCCTATGAGAACTCCAAAACAAGGAAACAGCGAAGCGCACTCAAACACATTACACACCGCTCCCTTAGGAAAGGGCAGCTCTTTGTTGTAGAATATGTACAGCACAAAAGGGAACAGGACTAACACAGGGACATAGACCGAGATGGCGGACACGACTACGATGAGCAAACTCTGGACCGCTTGACGTTTCTGAGGTGAATGATTGAACGCTGTTACCGTGGAGAGCTGGAGACGGTTGCCACTAGGGCTGTAACGGTTCAGCGATCTCACGGTTCGGTACAGTTTTCGGTGCATCACGGTGCAAATGCGATATACAGTAATTGGCTAATAAGTCAGTTTTGAAATAAAATAGCCTAAATGTTCATTATTAGGCAGTTTTTGTAATTTCAGAAATACATTGAAAATGCTTTCTAATTGTTCAAAGCTGCTTTACAGTAACATGTGCCCCTGGGCTCACAATACAAAACAATATAAAAAAAACACAGTGCTCTGAAGTTAAAGAAAATAAAAAAGCAGCGCGGTGTGCTCGTTAAGTAGCTAATAAGTTTCAGTTTCGCTTTCCACACGGCGGCTGAAACAACGCCCTTCGAATGGGCGAATACAAATGTGTCTGGTCATATTTGTATTCGTGTCGGTTTTATTTCCACTGATAACATCTGCAACAGAAAGCAGAAGAGACAAGAGTCAACATTTTCTTGTCACAATCTCGTGGCTTTAAGTCCTTTCAACTGACAGCAATTGAGCCTGCATGATTTATTTATTTTTCTTTACCAAATCCGCTGTTCCTCGGACCCATTCTGCCGATTATAGTCACTGGAATAATGGTCAGATACGTCAGGTTCATAATCACCAGGTTCATCCCCAAAACCTGAAAACATTAGCATTATATATATACAGTATTTATGACCAACAAAGACAGTACCTGTACATTGTAATACCATAATGCATGTAAGAATAGTGCACCTGTGAAGCAGACAGGGACTTCCTCTGCCTCAGAAACGGCAAAAGCAGGACAGCATTAGCCAAAACTCCAGTCGTAGGTATAAAGCTGTCAGCCACAAACCACACTTCAGCCCATCTTCTCATGCAGAAGTCATAGATACCCTCAATAATCATCATCTGACTGGGGCATATCCCTCACCATCCTGTGAAAAGATCATTTCTATTCATCAAGTAGATGAATGTTTTCGTGCTGTTTTTTTATTTGTATGCACATAATCCACATTAAGAGTTAAACACTTTTTCTTCCCAGGTTGCGATGATGGGTGTGTAGACCAGGTGCGAGATGATTTCAAGACCATTTTTTTTTAAATAACTTATAACACTGAATTAGTGAAATTACGCCACATATCAAAATACACCAGAGTTCGAAAGTTTTGCTATTGACTTGGGGGCCCAAAGAGATTGGAAACTCCTGGTGTAGACCGTTGAAGCCAATATCTCAAAAGTGCACATGTGATTTCAAAAACTTCATGTAAGAGCAATTTTAGAGGCCTTTTATGTATCTGTTCCAGCCACTATGCGGCGCTACACTTCCCGCTTGTGTGACCAGGTGAGCCTATTTAAGGGCTCAGGGGAGTGGCCTCAGGGCGGCAGAGTGAAGGCATACAGTTTTTGACCGTGGTTGTTAAATTGTTGAGATAAGGAAATAAAAGGATTCTTCATTTAACACAAGAGTATTGGGCTCTTTCCACGCGTGCTTAACATCTTTTAACTTTGCTAGCCATAGTAGCCCGTGGTACAGGGCCGCTGGCCGCTACACTAATACAATACATTTAAATAAATAAACATAAAAGTCTGATTAAGATCAATGGTGTTGCTCAGTGACTTTAAAACTTTGTACCCAATCTTCCACCCAGAAAAAAAATAAAGCTCTGATCTAAACCCATGAAGTTTAAATAAAACTAGTCATTAGCATAGCTTGACATTAACTTTTTTGATCACCTTCCTTCCTTCCTTCCTTCCTTCCTTCCTTTCTTTCTTTCTTTCTTTCTTTCTTGAAAGAAAACGTGGATGAAAGAGTGACAAAAAGAAAGAAACCCAAAAGTGGCAAAAATGCAATGGAGAAAAAAAAAAACACAGCAACAAAGCGAGCATAAATATCAGTTTAGATCCGTTTTGTTGGTCTTAGCTTTCAAATGAGTCGCCACACTGGCCTATAGGCTAAAAGCTTCTCTGAAAGTTGAGAAGCTTTTAGATCCGGATAATACTGAACTGGAGAAAATGCACTCGGTTAGGGTGGGTGTTAAGAGGTTAAAGTTCAAGCTTGTTCTATCGTATATGTCATCCCCACTGCTTCCTGTAGAAGGCGCTCCAGGTACATTTTAAATGCCGTCCAGCCCGGTCTTTCTTTCTTTCTGTCTGTCTGTCTGTCTCTCTGTCTGTCTTTCTTTCTTTCTTTCTTTCTTTCTTTCTTTCTTTCTTTCTTTCTTTCCTTCCTTTCTTTCTGTCTGTCTGTCTGTCTGTCTGTCTGTCTGTCTGTCTGTCTGTCTTTCTTTCTGTCTGTCTGTCTGTCTCTCTGTCTGTCTGTCTTTCTTTCTGTCTGTCTGTCTGTCTCTCTGTCTGTCTGTCTTTCTTTCTTTCTGTCTGTCTGTCTCTCTGTCTGTCTGTCTTTCTTTCTTTCCTTCATTTCTGTCTTTCTTTCTGTCTTTCTGTCTGTCTGTCTGTCTCTCTGTCTTTCTTTCCTTCCTTTCTGTCTGTCTGTCTGTCTGTCTGTCTCTCTCTCCCTCTCTATTAGCCCACTGGCCACTGAACCTAATCGAAACAGATAATACAGATACTTTGTTTCGCTGCAGTGTTATAACAACAGCAGAAAACCTGTCATCGATGTCGCCAATCATCGTGAAGGAAAGCGCTGATCGACGTGCAGCTCAGCCAATGGGATTCCAGAGTCCAATCTGTTTACACCCGCCCCCTCTCCCCGTACAAGGCGACTGTTTTGGTGAGTGAAAGAAACTTCATTGAATCGATGTATTCCTTTTAAAATAAATTTAAATTAAAACAACACCTCCCATTCGACGTGTCAATAGGTAATGTATCCAGACGAGTTGTATTTTGGAGCTGACATCGCGCGTTTCGTTGTAAAAAGCCCGTTTGTGTCGTCGCTCGCCCAGTGAAGCTTTCATTGTTGACGTTACTTGTTTTGTTGAGAGAGGCTTTACGCAATCGCCCTGCCAGCTTTAAAACCAGCCTCTTTACTGAAGAAAGAACTAAACTAAATGTGAGTTAGCGAGTGTTGACATCCCCCCCGGATTTATTCGAAGTGAAATATGAATAATTGTCGCGAATTAATTGTTTCCTTGTTCTGATAATGCCGTTTATTCGACGTTTTGGCCCCAGAATGTGACTGAAAAGATGTAACCTAGTGTTTAAAAGTAGCATAATAACCAGGTATAAATGGACCGTTCTTGGGCCGTTTACTTTATTTTCGGCTAATTTAACAGCCACTCTTTTTTTGTCGTCGTAACGTTGAATGAATGGGTCCCTGAATGCGCACGCGCAGAGTCACAGAAAGTTTATAAACAGGAGTGTCACATGACGATAAGATTGCACAATAGATGAAGCTCGAGGCGCTACTGCGGTTTTACTCATTGTTGTGGTGTAATATTATCACACGTTTTAAACGACTGAATTAAATGAATTATTTAGGTTACTTCTGAGCCTAGTATGATGGTATAGAGTCTCCTCACTTCACCCTAAATCCATTTATAGCTTCTGTACATTGAGCTGAGCAGCGTTGGGTTTGCACGTTGAGAGGGTTATGGACCCACACGTGGAATGTCAATGTACAACTTTTTTTATTACCATGAATGAAGACAATTAGTCTAAAGGATTATTACATTTTAATAATGATAATAATGGCTCACACTTGTACTGCGCTTTACAAGCCTGTGTTACCAAGTTTCTCAAAGCGCTACGCTACACTCATTCACTCCATACTCTGGGGTGGTGAGCTACTATTGAAGCCACAGCTGCCTTTTGGGGTAGATGACAGAAGTGTGGTCACCAATCTGTGCCATCGGCTGCTCCGACAACCATCAATCACTCACTCACACACTATGTTCATTCTGGCCTATTGCACATGTTTTTAGTGGTAGGGAAACCAGATTACACGGGGAGAACATGCAAACTCTACACAGAAAGGCCGGGACCTTCTAGCTGTGAAGCATGAGCACTAACCACTGCGCCACCCAATTTTAGAAACGCTTCAGTTTATTCATTTATTCTAAAAAATTGCATTCAGCATAAATTATTTAATGTTGTCATTTTGCTTTCATGTCATTTTGCTCAGTGCTCACTACAGAATTACGTGACTATGTTTCAGTGACTGGACACAATGATGTGGGAGGTGGTGACTCCGAAGACCAGTGTCTTAAAACACTCAGCAAGTGACTCAGAAACTCAATGTGAACAAACAGGTAAATCAAACAAAATACTGAACGACATGGTGTAGTGCACTGACTCACAGTAATTCAAATGACAAATTATCCATTTCAAGTGTGCTGCGTTTTTTTCTTTGCAAATAAAATAATTTTTCACAACCAGTTCAACAACAGTACACTATTTGATTTTCAGAGTAAAGCCAAATAAATACATCTATTACAGGACTAAACCCTGTCCAAACTAGAGCTTGAGTAAAAGTAGGACGATAAATGCTGTTACCTAAAGGAAGCCAGAAAAATAAAAAAGTGTTAACAACCACCAGTGTTAGGTGCAGTGATGGTTCTTGAGAATCATATGACATATGACAGATGTAATAAACCAAGTAATTAAAATGCATTTTTATGTTCTTGTTCAGAGATCATGGCTGTAGACAGTGACCATTCCAATGACCTGCTTCACTGTGAGGAGCACATCTTCTCCTGCCCAGCGTTACCCACCAGTGACAGCGTCATAGAATATGGTGAGACTAAAATTGTATTTTCTTGTTAATTTTTCTTGATACAATTTATAGTTTGGGAAATTATGGTATACTTCTCCAATCTGGCAATTCCCTCCATCTTTTCTTGTCTGACGCTGAAGTCACTGACAATGTCAAACAAATAGTACGTTGAAATTGGATATAATAGGTCCCAATGGGAGTTTTTGTCCTCTCAATATTTGGATCCAACAATACAAAAATATAACTGTTATATGTAAAGTTCTTCCACCCCTGAACCATTAAGCCCCCGCACGTCCTGTTGCAGATGACCTGCCTGAGCTGCAGCAGGTCCCGGAAGAGACGCCCCTCATGTTTGAAATTGAAGCCGGACTGTCCCACCAGGAAATGCCCACTGACCCCGGTACACAGAGACTGACCCAACTCGCCCTGATCGCTACAGGACCACAGAGCCCACTGCTGCGCCAGGACGCTCACAGCAGGTAACAGAGGTTTTACACTCACTACGCTTACATTTTGGTCCTACTCCATCTATAATAGAGAGAGATTTAAACTACATAAAACATAGGACTTCCAATGTTGTAGTGACCGTTCCACTGACTATAATGAATGCCCCGGTTTCACAGCTTTTATCCACTATGACTCTAGCCTCTTTTCTCTCCCATCTGAGAATCGCACACTATGGTTCGTTAAGTAGGTTCTGATTGGGTTTAGAGAAATGTTTCCATGGCCTGAATACTATAGTTTGATGGTTCTGCTGCTAAATACGAGATAAGGATCGTAGTTGAAACAACAGGAAGTTAAAAGTGAGAGAAAAATGTATATTCATGCAATTCATTCAATTCTTAACCATATTAACTTGTTTTTCACCACTTATTTTTTTTTTCAGCTCATCTTCTGTCTTCAGATGCAGTGACCTCCATTCATACTCGCGGCCTCCTCCTCCTGAGCCCAACTGCAGTCTGTCTCCCTCTAGAGGCCATGGCAGGGAGCGCAGACACAGCAGGGTACTTTTCTGCATTTAATTATGACGTCTGTTTAATCTCCGTTAAACTCATATGCATTTCTTGTATCCCACAGACGAGT
This sequence comes from Proterorhinus semilunaris, assembly GCA_021464625.1. Lineage (NCBI taxonomy): Eukaryota > Metazoa > Chordata > Actinopteri > Gobiiformes > Gobiidae > Proterorhinus > Proterorhinus semilunaris. The sequence continues at coordinate 14,217,514 of CM038343.1, forward strand.
AGCGAGTGTGGCTCCGCGGTTTCCACCCAGTCTTCTCTGTCTGACGATGAAGAAATGGGCTGGAGCTTCTCCTGGCCCTCCACCGTCTGGCACTGTTTTATGAAAGGTACCATTGAGGATTAGCATCTTTTGTTTTGTTTTTTTAGGTATGTTTGCTTTGTTGTTTGCTTAAGTTGGAGTCCGCTTCCAAGCAGTAGCTCTAGTAGCATGATGAGCCAAATTTGATGACGGCCTGGGAAAAACAACTCGTGTATCTTGACACTCTTACAGATGTCTTTTTTTTTTTTACACTTCTATCACGCTTTAAAAGCCTCTGTAGTCATTCATCTTTAGCGCTAGATGCGCATTATTTTTGTACACCAAATAATTGACCTTTTGAATGCAGTCTGTAAATTAACATGAATGAAGAACAGCATTAGGAGGAAATAACATTCATCTTCCACTTTGTCTTGAAATGTCACCTTGGCTATTGATTATTAGTAGTTGGTACTAGTAGTGCTAGTCGATTAATTGTAGTTACTCCAGTATCCTCAATTCACAGGCGCCCTCTGTCTCTGGCTCACAGAGGGACAAAAGGTTGCTATAGTTAATCCACTCACCCATCCACACATACATACTCATACATTACCAATGTAAGCAAACTCAGGAGGTAAGGAGGGTGAAGAGGCTTTCCCATGGACACAACGGAAACATTAGTTTGCATACATCAAATAACTTAATTTCCTATTTCACTAAATCTATGGAGATCTCCTATTTCCGCATTCACTGGGCCAGTTATTAAACGTTTTTAGTTGCAACTCCTCAATAGAAGAACTGCCGCTGTTCATGACACCCAAACGGCATGTTATCTATTTATACTAAATCGATTATATGCCTGTCATTATGATCATTATGACCCCTGAAATGATCTCCCGACTGCTGTGGTGCTTTAGGCCACCTGTTTCCTGGTAGCTTTGGGCTCAGCTTCCCCATAAATTCACTATCCCTCATCAGTACATGTACAAAACCATCTCAGTCTGAACACGACTGACATACAACATTTAACATGAGCTGTCCTCCTGACACGCAAAGAGAAAAAAACATTCTTTGTGTTCCTTCCATCTTTAAACCACACGCCCAAACTCATTGCTTTGCTGAACTCGTACAAAATCGTTTACATTTATCATAGGGACGCAGTTACGCTTCCACGTCAGCGGTAAAAATGAGTGGCGGGACATTGAGAACTTGGATTCTGCAGAATGCTCTGGAGATGAGGAACAGACTGGTTTTTACAAGGTAAGCCACAGCATAAGTACGATGCACCTTTATCAACGATAAAACATCTATGGTTTGATTTTTTTATTTGTTTAAATTACTTACCAATATGTCATTCACATTTCAAAAGCATATTTACCAAGAAAGAAGTTGTCGAGTCCTATACTTACTTACTGCAAGTGCATTGAATTTTGCCCGTCTCTACAGAGTTATGGCTCCGAGGGGCTACAGCTGATGGAGCATTCAGAGAGAGCGTCATGTGATCAGCCTGTACTCCAGTTGACCTTTAACCCTGGAGCCTTTGGACGCAGCTTCTTGACCGCGCGGTGCCAACTGGACCACCCGTTCTACGTCAAAAGCAAAGGTGGGTCAATATGTGGTTTAGTTAGACACAAGCTCATTGACAAATCTGCCACATGTGACTCAAGACTGTGCCCATCTAAAAACAACAGGTTGGTCGTCATTCCACCCGAGCCTGACCGTGGTGCATTATGGGATACCGTGTTACGAGATGGAGGCGGGAGACGTGTGTTTACCTCCGGGACACAGAGACGCTAAACACACAGACGACTCCCCGGTACTGGACGCTTTCAGGAGGTAACGAGGCACAGGCTTGACCCGCGGATGTAAAGCAGTTTCTGACCCGCTGTGTTCTCTCCTTTCAGTTACTCGTTCACTCCTCTGGACTCGTCTGCGGTGTACGTGCTGAGCAGTATGGCCCGGCGCAGAAGAGAGTCTCAGTCAAACTCTGACGCTGTGTCTCCGGACAGAAACACAGCGCACAGTACGTAACTGTAATGGTTTAAGAATAGCTCTTACTATAGAGCACCACCAGATCTAGATCAAGATTAAATCAGGATGGGCCTAAATCTGGGTGTCCAAAGTGTGGCACGAATAGGCACACATGGCCAGAGATGGTATTATCGCTGTAATCTTTACACAATTATAACCTCAAATGTAACATTATTGTTCGACAGAGCTGCCAGGATAAAGGTGCGGGACATGGTCTACTCTAAAGTATAAACCTCTGCTAAATACTCCCAGTTAAATGTTTCACTGCATCTGTGGCCCTCTGTGCTATATACACAATTCACCATGTTTGAACACCCCTGGCCCAAATGGCAGCACAGTGGCTGAGCTCTTTCCTCACAGCAAGGTCCTGGGTTCGATTCCTGGACCGTGCGGGCCTTTCTGTGTGGAGTTTGCATTTTTCTCTCCATGTGTCTGGATGGGTTTCCTCTGGGTGCTCCGGTTTCTGCTTTCAACAGAAAACATGCACAATAGATTGATCCTCCAGCGAGGAGTTTCTGACGGCCCACTGCTCCTGACGGGTTGCCCCAGTGGCAAATGCAGAGGACAAATTTCCCTATGGGGACAATGAAGACACCTTAACCTTAAATAGACCAAAATTTGACAGAATTTTGTCCGTCCTGGGTGTAAACCAATGTTCATACCTTCAATTGTCTTGTTCATCACGCTCTATTTTCATTCTAATATTATTCATTCAATGTTTATTCTGGCTGATCCACCTTCTGGGGCAATTCCAAAAGTGACCTCACAAACCACCGTGAAATAAGCACAGCCAAAATAGTTTTTTTCTGTGGACTTTTAGTTTTTGTTAATGTAAATGTCTGTGGTGCTATAGGCTCGCATGGACCTGGTTCCACCCACTCCCCTCATCACAAGCCAGTCAGCAGCCAGAACAAAGAATCGCCAGGAAGTAGCTGTGACGCTTCCTCCAAGTCCAAACGACCGATGAACGCCTTCATGTTGTTCGCTAAAAAGTACCGAGTCCAGTACACACAGATGCACCCGGGCAAAGACAACAGGTGCAGTACACTTACCTGTGAATACAGTATGCAACCTCCACATATTTATCATGTCTTTCATATTTTCATGATCAAATCTGTTTTTCAGAGCGATCAGTGTGTTATTGGGCGAGCGGTGGAAGAAGCTGCGCACTGAGGAGCGCCGAGTGTTCACGGCTCAGGCCAAAGCTTTGGCCGACGAACAGAAAAGAATCAACCCCGACTGCTGGAAACGCAAGCGCACCAACTCTGTGAGCACACATCTGACGGGACCTGCGTTTAAACTGGAGAACGCAGTCAGGGAGTTAGTGCAGATACTGATGCTATAGCTTCTTTTTAAGTAGAGGCCAATGCATTTCTAGCCTCCCAATTCGTCCCAGAGACAGATGAGTTCACAGCTTTTAGGGAGAAGCTCTGTCACGGTAATGTAAATGGGAAAAACAATTAGCCTATAATATACTCATGGATGTGGCAAATTTCAGTCCTGTACTGGAAAAAAAAAGTGTTATAGGGCCAGTAAGAGAAGAGTTGCATGCATATAACTAATCAATAACTACAAATCCTATCCGCTGACTTTTACTTCAAAATATCAGGAAGATGTGGGTACACGCACCATTACAAATAGTTTACTTGTTTGCCGTTGTTACTCATCTTTCCCAGAGTTTAATTCATGTTTTTCTTTTTATCTAACAGGGCTCTCAAGCAAAGTGAGCCACGACGACCATCACGAGGTGACCCAAGCTCCTAACACAGTAACCCACTTCTCGTCCCATGAGGCGTTTTCTGCACCAATTCTCATCGCAATGCTCGTCCTTCATTCGCGTCCGTGTGTGATCACTTAGGTGCTTTTACCGTAGTTCGCAATTATCAGGTAAACCTCATGTAAATATTGGTGCTATAGCTTTTGAAACGGCTTGGTTTTATGCAATACACACAGAGATATTAATAATCATTCGACCAGTATTTGCACTCATGCACGTGCCATTGCATTGCCTTTCATTTTATTTATTGCACAGTACTGACATCCTTTCACCAAATGGTACAAGTGTTACTTTTACCACATACTTAACGTTCACTTTTTCCCCTAGACTTTTTTTCTCACATTTACTCTACTTTTTTATGGCTTGATATAGAATCGGCCACAGTCTTACACGATACATGGTCCGCTTGTATTAATGCCAAATTATTTTATGCGAAGTCATCCAGGTTCAAATCTCCCAACTTCAAGCAGGTATTTTTAAATTTCTCTAAATAAGGGCAGACAAGGCGTTTGTTGTTGTTGTGTGAAAGCAGTAAATTGTGCTTTTTTTTTTTTAACGCTGTTTTTGTTTTAAATTGTCAGGACATTACAGTGCCTTCGTAACTGGACTTCATCCTACCACAGTATAATAATGATAATAATGTAATGTGATGATGAGCCGCCAGTCGTCTCATCGAGTCAACATTCCTTTCTCAGATCCATGAAAGGCAAAGTTATATAGAATTACACGCACACTACACGTTAAACAAGTGCCAAAGTTCAAAGTGCCTGAAAAATGCAAAACATAACTTAAAGGAGAATGGGTTTAACTTGAGTTTACCTTCAATTTTGTAGTTAAGTTTGGACTGGTGTCACTTGTCTAAGGTGTGATTTAAAAAAAAAAAAAAAAAGAGTCCCAATGAAACAGGAATTAAAAAGGACAACATAAACAAAAATAAAGATGGTGACATTTCCTGCAATTACTATCATGTGATTCTCATTGATAATAGAAGATGTTGCATAGTTTTCTTTGTGTTTATTGTATGTTATGAAAAAAAGATTCAAGGCTATGTTCACGTTGCAATTATTAGTGGTTCAGTTTTCACATCAGTGCAGGCTATATGCCATGTGCATGCAAAACAATAAGGGGTTAAACCAACCTTTTGGTTTGTAGGCAAATGCTTTCGCCACCGACATTGATAAATACAGACTAATAGAAAATCTGAGTTAAGCAGCTAAATAACGATTTTAGAGAGATTTAGAGATGACCATCTTTTTTGTGAACGTCGCCTTGTGCTTATTTCTATTGTGTGGTAAAACATAGCTTTCTTAAGGTAATGGACCGCAACAGTGAGCGAGGGACGTCTTTAAAAACAACAAATATTATAAAGACACTATGTTGTGCAATTATATGGAGACACCAAACATTTAAAGCTGCATTATGTAACTTTTTATCAAGAAAAAAAAGTTTATATTTGATTGTGTTTTACCTTTGTGACACAGAGGCTGTATCAGTGGTTAGCATTGTGCCTTTACGTTCTATCACAGTGGCCCCGGACGCTCTAGGACCAAGTGTTTTTAGGGTTCCTGGTTCCTATGGAGCCATCTCCAAGGTTACACATTCATTCCATCCAGAAAATCTACCAATAAACCTAAAAATACAATTTGTCCTTGAGCGTCCTCGAGGCTACCGTGATAGAAAATAAAGGCGCCATGCTAACCACCCATACAGCCGCTGGGCGATTAAAAGTTTAAATATGCACTAATGTGAAAAATGTTTCCGTATAAAAAGTTACATAATGCATCTTTAAAAAAATGGCAACACACATTTTATAACTTTGGTCTCAGTTAAAATTCGCTTTGTTGAATACTTTTGGTATTTCGGTAAAAAGAATGGAAAATGTACATTTAGACCCAGAAGTCCCCACCCACTGCTGCACTCCATACCCTTATTTAATTACTAAACATATAGTTCTATCCATTGTGAGAGTTTTGAAAACTTGTATGCGTAGCAATTTATTCGTATGCACTATATTCACTTTATCTTACAAGATATTGCAGTGTATTGACACAGTGTGATATGTTAAAAAGATATATATTTTTGAACATTTCTTCTTCTTGACACACTGATGACTAAATATATATATTTTTTTGTTTTCCTGCCATTATGTAATGTACAGGTCAAATATGGGACAATGCAATACAATGTATGACTTTAGAATAAAAGCATGATGCACCCAAGTTTGTTCATTCTCCCAAGACTTTTATTTGGAAACAGGTTTATACTCTTTCCTTGTACACAATGTGCAACATCAACCCAGGAAAAAAGCGTTTGTTGTTTTGTAAACATCTAAATTACCAAATAGAGATTCGTAGTTATATATCTGTGTAAATTTCTAAAAACAACAACAAAACAAAGCAGTCTTGTAGTAAAATAGACATTTTTAAAGTTACAGTATAAACAGTAGACAGTAGTTTGGCTTTTAGAGCTAAATTGTTATATTTACATAAGAATACAAAGGATGATTGAATTCTGGCAGTGTCATGTGACAAGGGATGCAACAATAACCGGCTTAAGGTACATTTAAAAAAATAATAATAATAATATTGTGTTACAAGTTTCTGAACATTGTCAATATCATGACACAAAAAAATAAACAAATCTCTTATGTTCGCAGTCTGATTTGATCTTCAATTTCTAAAGAATTATTGTTTTTTGACATTTACATAAAATTTCCAGTAATTTCAAAAACACTTTTCCTTTAAGCGATATATTTTCAGGGTGTAACGTCAAACCAGGCAGCGGTGGTCAAAGTACTTTATTTCATTACTTGAGTAAAAGTACAGATACTACTAGTCAAATAGTTTCCCAATAACAGTAAAAGTTGCTCAGTCAAATTATTACTGAAGTATTAAAAGTAAAAAAGAAAAAAATATTTTAAATAAGACTTTGAGACTTAAAACACAACGCGACAGGGCAAATCCTCTTACTTATTTCTGAGTTGTACAGCGCCACCTACTGTTCTGAAGTGTGCATAATAAGATTTATAATATGTGGCCAATTTTTACTTTGGAGCTTTCGTAAAAATGTAGTGGAGTAAACATGTCTTTACACGAATACTGATCAAGTACAGTTCAGCTCCTTAGGTTTAGTACTTCCATCGTTCCATCCCCACTCCCTACTGTACATTTAACTTAGTTTTTCATGTAACTGGATACGAGGTTTTACATTAAAGGAAAGTAGTGGTGATTCTTGGCTTTGTTCACAGCATTTTGACATGGAGAGAATATAGGCTTTTTCGACAAAGGTTTTTCAAGTGTACTGCATTTAAAAGGACGTAAAGCAGAGGGGAGGGCAGGGGGATTATGCTTTACACTCTTGCAGCTTCTGTTTAGACTATATCTTTTCCATATTAGTAGTTCGACTCTTCTCAGAGCAGAGTCGGCAACAGTCCATTCACATTACTTTTAATTCAGTACTTTTTGAGTACTGACATTTCAAAGCAGTACATTGTTTAAGAAAACAATGTCTAATAAAAAGTTCATTTTGGCATTAATCACAGTCATTGTGCCAAACAACTATGGCATTACACGTCACAAAAGGCACATTGTAGTATCATAAGGGTTAATATTTTTTAAATAGAAATCAGCTACTTTTTAAAAGTCTAATATCATAGCATAAAAAGTCTAAAATAGCTTTGTAAATGTAAAAAATAAACACAATAACAAACAAAACAACATTTGAAATATTTCACTAATCTCTCATTTAGGAAGTGTGTGTTGTTGGGATGGCTGTTCACATATCATTGACATTATAGCTCAAAAATCAACCTGCTGGTGGCGCTCTCTGTGACCTTAGATTAGACATTAGACAGTAGGCTCTGCATATCAATCAGCAATATTAATGAAACAATGACAGAAACATTTGAAAAAGTGATTTTGGCATACCACGGTTCACAGCATTAGTCTATAGTTTAATTGTGTAACTAAAAGAAAAAGAAAAATGACCCCATTTTGAAAGCCTTTTCACAATAAAGTTAGGTAATGATTTATTTACTGTTCCAGTGTGCCAACCTGTGCTGGAGAAAGATCGTCTCAGGAGTTCGTAGCAAGACAGAGTTGAGAGCTAACACTGTGCGAATTTAGCCTTTGACTTCCTGGTTCGCACTGGAGGAAAATGCGTAATTTTTTAATAATAATTTTGGCTTACACTTGTACAGAGTTCGGGAATGTGATGTCATATCACTAAGCATTGTGGGATTAGCAGCAATTGTAAACTAATGGAAATTTAAAAGGTTAAAATACTGGAGTTATTGTGCACATCAAAACACCTGGACACCAGTGTGTTAGATGTTGTTCCACGGCTTTTTTCTCCACTTTTTATAGTGTTTTAAGCTAATGTTAGTCAATGGAAATGTATGCTAACAGCTGCAAAGATGGCGGATCTCCATGGTAACTGGAATTTCCCAAACTCTATAGTGCTTTACAAGCCTGTATTACCAAGTTTCTCAAAGCGCTACACTGTAGTCATTATTCATTCTGTCCATACTCGGTGGTGGCAAGCTATTGTTGTTGCCAAAGCTGCCCTGGGGTAGACTGACAGAAGTGAGGCCACCAGTCTGTGCCATCGGCCCCTCCGACCCCCACCAACCACTCACTCACTCACTCATTACATTCACCCAGGCTTCCTGGTGTTCACAAACCGGTCTCCCATCCCAGTGCCAGCCAGGCCGTTCTCTGCTTAGTTTCCGAGGTCTGACGGGATCGGGCAGAGCAAAGGCGGTTTATGCAGCGGAGATGGTCTGTTTTTCTGTTGCGTTTAGAATTGTGGATCTATGGCCAAATGACATTTACTTTACTATACGATAACAATTTGATCACCACACCACTTTAAGTGATGTAAAACTATGACAATAGCCCTTTGTGATTTTAAAGCAAAATTATCCATCTTTTGAACGGCTAAAAGTTCTACAAATGGCAGCTGAAGCAGGAAAAAAAAGGTAATGTTACTGAAACCCATGGAAAGGATTTTAGAAGGGGATCATTTTTTGTCCGAAGAATGACAGTGTCTGTAGTTTTACTGACTACATAAGTGACTCGAGGCTCTCGGCGGTGCTGGTCTGCCCTAGTGGGACGGTCCCGTTGGTCTCTGGACTCTGTAGCACCTGCTGATCCTCCTGGCTGCTCACCAGACTCAGCATCGAGCGGTACAGGAACTGGAACTGCTCCTGAAGGGGGCGCACAAAATAGACATTTGACTGTAAGAGGAATATTGAACTAGGCACGACTCAAAAGAGGAAATGCGAATGTTTAGTCAAGTATAGTATATAACTGCAGCTAGACCAATACAAGCATCACATGAGTAGGTTTCAAACATAAAAACCCCACCGAGTCATTATAATGTGTTGCTTGCAAAGGATTTTGTACTGTCCAAAAAGGCCAGTCTTTGCAATTTTTAAATTGTGACCATGTAAAGTGCAGTTGCGATTCATTTTCAATTAATTTTGCAGACAAAAACAAGGTAAATCTGCTATGCTATTACGGCAACAATCAACAGTGAATAAATAAAAAACAGCCCTGGAGCAGCAGTGAGTTCTGACCATATCGTTAAAGACTCCCGGCCTCATGAGGTTCGTCATCCGAGCTACAAGATACACGTCCACAGCGCCCTCTTCCTGCACATGACTGTACAGCGTGGTGAGAGCGCAGAACACACCGGACACTGGGCCCCCCAACCTGTAAAATAGGGTTATGATAAAAGGAACTGTCACCAAGTACATTTGGGATTAACTAAGATTGACAGATTGATAGAAAATAAGAAAATGTCATACTCACAGGTCGTGCACTAGTGTGGGTCCCTCTGAGAGCCTGCTGTGTTCTCTGACCATGTTTATCAAATCAAAGCTGTTCCTGATTGGACTGTCATGGTTGGGCCAGCAGGCGGTGCTGTACTGCCGCACCTCTAGCTTATGATTACTCTGGGAAGAAGAAAATAAAACCCGGATGAGCGAGAGGAGTTTGGGGAAAATGGAAGTGCGTTTTACCTGTGGACAGTGTAGTTCAAAATCTTGCACTAAAAGCGTCTCGTTGCCAGACAAACAAATACGTTCCTCTCCTGAAAACGCCACTGTGAGATCCTTGAAGATGATTGGTCGTTCGCTGCTCGGACAGTAGACGACACTCGAGTCCTGTTCAGTGTATTAGGGACACAAATAAGAAAGAGGGAACGTTCGCGTGGAATTACAGACACAAAGCATTTTCAGTGTGGACGGCCATAGACGGTGGTCAATGGTGTAAAATATTCAGCTTAGTGCATTTAGCAAAGGTGTTAACCATGCACCCACAACTTCATTTAGGCTGGGAACCTACATGGCAGCTAAATCTCACTCTAAAATGTTAATTATTACGGTTACATTTGTGTAGAATTATCAAAAATGCCGCATTACTGACAGACAGTGACTAGCATCTTATTAAAAACACTGATTAAAATAGCACCAACGAGCCTGCTCAAAAATGTCTGTCTTTAGTATAAATACTTTTTAGTTTAATTTCTGTGGCGTCTTTTTTTGATACTGGCCGTTAGCTCTGAGATAAAAAGTCCTCTTCAATAAACACAGGCGTTTCCTGCGGTCAAGAATTTACATCCAACGTAATGTTGCTTCTCATCAGTATCTCACTCCATCTGTCCGTGTTGAAATATTCGGTGAATTGTGCAGGACATCGCTAAACCTTATTGGGAAAATAGCGAGAGAGGAAGAACAGCGGTATCCGGAAATTGCACTCTGAAGTCATGTATTGGTCCGAACGCTTCACTTTAGGTATTTATTTATGGCTTTACTCTCTCACCCATAATTTCACCAATCTCAGTGAAGTGTGAACTTTCTCTCGACAGATGCAGATGGTTCTTGTTAGGTCATAAAAACATGTACATGAGTGGTAATGAAATAGAAATCCTGACTAGAATTGTTACTATAGGGAAATTTGTCAGAGCTAGGAGTGATCAGTGCAGCTATCAGTGCAGTCCAGATATCGACTATTGTGCATGTTGTGTCGGGGAATGACAGACCTGAGAGTGAGTGTCCGAAAGGGAGACCACAGTGTGAATCTTGTTTTCTAAAACCATCCTCCAGAAATCCTCCACTGTGGAGCTGAGAGGAGTCTGAGTCACAATGAACGCTCTGCAGTGGTGATGGCCCTGGGAAAAGGCGCGCACGTATAGCAGTATAGTACAAGTAAATGGCATGTGCAATATTGAATCGATTTTTGGCAAACTCTCATATTTGTCGTACCATGACGTATGAAGCGTTGATGTAGCCCGTGGAGTTTGTGTCTGAGGCCGTGAGACAAACTCTGGATCTTTCCACTGAAAAGAAAAAACAAAGTCTTACCACTCAAAAATATTTTCACTATTGCTCTGTTGATTTTGTTGTTGTTGTTGAAATGGAATTAGCCATAGATTATTATTATTTTACAAATATTTACATCTGCCAGGAAAAACAGATTTGACATTACTTTTACACAACACAACCATTAGAGAGACACTTTTGCTTTGAAAACACTAACTTTTAGGGACCGATCCGATACGGGTATCGGATATCTGAGCTGATACTGGAAAAAATACGATATTGGGTATCGGCTACAAATATCCGATACTGAACCAATACCAGTTTTGGCTCTCAACATTTTAAAAACACAACTTTCACCAACTAAATCTAAGTGAATATGAGCATGCTGTATCAACTTGAAGCTTCAAACCTGAAGAATTCAATAGTTTTAACCTCCACAAACTTTTTTTTTTAATCACCGTGCACATGACGTGTCCAGCAACAGTATGCTATTGCTAGTGACAGCTTGCTAATGCTAACGTCAACCAATTAAAGCTAGGAAATAAATTATATGAATGGTTCACCTAGTAAAGTGGGCAAGTGTTTGTATTGTAGTTTATGAAATGCGGTTAAAGAATAACTGATCCAACACATTTGTAATGATCAGATCATTTTATGTGAGTTGTTTATATCTATGCAACCTAAAATCCTGTCATAATACCTACGGATATTTAGTGTAGACAAGTCCAGTGATCTTTGTCATTTTTTCCATTTGTTTACTCATAGACATAATTGTCGTTAGCAAGAAAATACGAAATATCAGATATCGGTGACATTTCAACAAAATTATAAATGACCTGAATTTTTACTTCACTTTATTTTCCAAATTGGTTTGCAGATTCTGTTCAAATGTTCTGAACAAAAAGAAAATACATCTAAAATGTGACTTATCGAGCGTAGAAAGCCTTTGTCGAGCTGCCAAGAAAGGGCTGGAGAGCGACATCCCTGCTGTAGGTACATGACACGCTTGGAACATATTGAAATACAGCTCTCACCGGGCATGAGCGCTTTGGCCCGGTTCCTCTCGGCGTTGCCGTCTTTCAGAGCTGTGCTGTAGTCCGCGTGCTTGGCCTGACGTTGACTGATCAGCTACACAACAAGTAAGAAGATAATTAGTTGCTGAAAATGTGACAAGCAAAAACAAAAGAAAAAGCAAAATCCATCGAAACAAGTCAGCACTACTTAAAGATGACCTGCCCTCCAAATCCCGTTTTTACATATAGACTTGTGATTTCACGTTAACACAACCTACTCAAGTCATTTCATTATGTGTCCATCACTCTTTGTGCAGTAGGTTGATATGTACGTGAACGTGAGCGCCACCTTGAACTGTTTGTCCATGCGCGTGCGTCCAGTGAGCCCCGGAGTCAGCAGCTCGGACACGTAACTGTGCAGGAGACCACAGGCGACGGACGTCACCCGACTCAAAATGGCCTCCACGAGAGCGTCATGGGTGAACACGTACTGCTCCTGTACCGAATGGAGAAGCATAGTGAAAACTTGGCAACATTAAGCAGGTCATAGGTTCTCATTTTGGACTGTGCATAGAATATATAGATAAAGTAAGGTATAAGTCTCCCTCGGTATGGATGGGTTTTTTACGTTTTCGACTTTCTCCTAAAAACAATTACGGTAGGTTGAATACACTTGAAAATAATATGGTAAAAGTCACAATTCAAATCTATTTACGTATACCTCATCTCACCATCCCAACATGGCATAGGCACAGTATTCTGGAAAAAAACAACACTGAAAATCTCTTGCCAGAACATGGAAGAGTACACGAGCCAGTGACTGTTCATGTTTACAGTGCCTTGCGAAAGTACTAATACACCTTGAACTTTTGAACATTTTGTCATGTTTACAACCATAAACATAAAGATTTTATTTTGAATGTTTTACTGAAAGTTCACACACAAGTAACAGACAACTGTGAAGTGAAAGCAAAATGATACATGATTCTGTTATTTTTCAAAAAATAGAAAAGTGAAAATTGGGGCGTGCATAAGTATTTATACAGCATGAATTAATACTTTGTGGAACCCCCTTTTTCTGCAATAACAGCAGCAAGTCTTCTGGGGTTTGACTCTACAAGGTTTGCACATCTAGAGTCTGACATTTTAGCCCATTCTTCTTTACAAAACAACTCAAGCTCTGTCAAATTAGAAGGAGAGCGTTTGTGAACAGCAGTTTTCAGGTCTTTCCACAGATTTTCAATGGGATTCAGGTCAGGACTTTGACTGGGCCATTCTAACACATTAATATGTTTGTTTTTAAACCATTCCATTGTAGATTTAGCTTTGTGTTTAGGGTCATTGTCCTGCTGGAAGGTGAATCTCCGCCCCAGCCTCAATTCTCTCGCTGACTCCAGAAGGTTTTCCTCCAAAATTCTTACAATCTTCAGTCCCCGCTGAGGAAAAGCAGCCCCATAGCATGATGCTCCCCCCACCATATTTGACACTGGGGATGGTGCACTTAGGACGATGAGCAATGTCAGGTTTGCTCCATACATAACGTTTTGCATTTGGGCCAAAAGGTTCAATTTTTGTCTCATCTGACCAAAGCACCTTCTTCCACATGGTAGCTGTGTCCTCCATATGACTTCTAGCAAACTTCAAACGGGATTTCTTATGGCCTCCTTTCAATAATGGCTTTCTTCTTGCCACTCGTCCATGAAGGCCAGATTTGTGTAGAGTACGACTTATAGTTGTCCCATGTACAGATTCCCCCAGCTCAGCGGCAGTACGTCGCAGCTCCTCCAGAGTTATCTTGGGGCACTTCTGGTGGCATTTCTGACCAGTGCTCTCCTTGTTCGGTCTGTTAGTTTAGGTGGACGGCCGTGTCTTGGTAAGTTTGCAGTGGTGCTATACTCTTTCCATTTCCGAATGATGGATTGAACAGTGCTCCGTGAGATGTTCAAATCTTGGGAAATCTTTGTATAACTCAACGCTGCTTTAAACCTCTCCACAGCTTTATCCCTGACTTCTCTAGTGAGCTCCTTGGCCTTCATGATGTTGCTTAGTGACCAATACACTCTGACCATAGCTCTGAGGCCCTCACAGAACAGCTGGAATTATACTGAGAGTAGATTACGTACAGGTAGACTCTATTTAATGGTTAGGGCAAGGTGTAAACTTTCTGCAGTCATTTGGAATGTTATAAAGGCAATTTAATGGACTCCGATAATGCTGTATGAATACTTATGCACGCCCCACTTTTCACTTTTCTATTTTTTGAAAAATAACAGAATCATGTATCATTTTGCTTTCACTTCACAGTTGTCTGTTACTTGTGTGTGAACTTTCAGTAAAACATTCAAAAAAAAATCAATATGTTTATGGTTGTAAACGTGACAAAATGTGCAAAAGTTTAAGGAGTATTAATACTTTCGAGAGGCATTTTATGTCTGAGAATGAATGGGGAGGTCATCGACATATTCCTCACATCAGACAAAAAGTTTGCTGAGTGTTTTTTTTTTTTTTAAGTCAAACAATGGAGAATTGTGTAGACCTAAGTGGTGTCATAAACATTTCAGTATTTTTGCATAACTTTAACAAGTGTGAAAGTCACTATTGGGTGTATATATCGGTATATATCGGTAAAAAATCTAGGGGGCCAGAAGATTTAAGGCTAAGGGTCAGATTTGGCTCCCGGGTTGGAGGTTGTCTACACCTGCCGTACACCAAATGTAGATAAGTGTGTGTGATCTGGAATTTGGTAGCAGGACCACACCCCATGTACAGCCTTTCCGGTCTCCATCCTATATACAGTGGGAGGAAAATGTATGCGAACGCTTTGAAATTTCTCAAATTTGTGCCTCAACTGGTCATGAAATGTGGTCTGATCTTCATCAAAATCATAGGAATAAGTAAAATGCGTCTGCGCACCAACATAAAAACCCTATCCTCGCTGTGAAGTATGGTGCATGGAGAATCATGGTGTGGGGCTGTTTTGCTTCCTCGGGGCCTGGACAACCTGCTATCATCTATGGAAAAATGAATTCATAAGTTTATCAAGATATTTTGCAGAAAAACCTCAGACTTTCACAACAGCGTGGAATAAGTAAGTGAACCCTTGTATTAAATAGCTGGCTGATTCTTCTTTTGCAGCAATAACTGCTTTTCTGTAGTTACAGATTAGACGCTCACAACAATCAGGATGAATCTCGGACCATTCCTCTTCACAAAACTTCTGCCGTTTAACGAGAATCCTGGGTTCACTTACTATTTCCTCCCTGTCCTGTGAATGTTTACATGTTATGGCCTTTAAAAATATGATAACATGTAATTGTATTGTTATTAGTTTAAGCAGACACTGTTTATTAATTCTTATGATTTTGATGAAGATCAGACCACATTTTATGACAAATTTCGGCAGAAATTTGAGAAATTCCAAAGCGTTCACATGCATTTTCCTCCCACTGTATAATCTCCCGGTCCCTCTCCTCAGTCTCTCCTTAATGTTCCTGTTTACCTGCCCCTCCCTCCCACCCTTATTTCACTACTGTTCATTCCTTCTATCTTTTAGGTCAGTGGAGATGAAAGCCCGAGAGCTTTTCTCCTATGAAGCCCCAAAACGACAACATAACATTATTAGCCTAGGTTATCTTGCTTGCACAATAAAGTTGTTTCACTTAATTTGAGGTTATGGTTGTGTGTGAAACTTTGCTACAACATGAAACCCCTTGGTATCAATAGTTACCAAGCTATTTCCATTCTGTTACCATGTTTTTAATGCGCTGTAATGTAAAGTGCAGATGGATAAACAAAGTTCATAGGAAACAAATGGCACAAGAGTCTGAATGAATGTTTGTTTTTACCTCGGTCTGAACCAGGAAGTTCCTCTGAGTGCGCACGTGTTTAAGGAATCCCAGGATGTTGACTGTGCCTTGGTCCTGGATCTGCTGCAGCATGCTGTCGATCACAATGTACGTCCCCGTCCTTCCCACGCCAGCACTGCAAAGATAATACATCAAAATCTGGGGAAAACAAGCCTCTAGACATAAATTCATAGCATTTGAACAGTGCATGAAATAATGATGATTCAAAACGAACGGAATTAAAGGGGTCTGACGCCTCTGTATCTGAAGAAAAAAATAATGTAAACTGCTGAAAACAAAGGTTTACCTGCAGTGTACAAGCACAGGTCCCATGTCCTGTGTGCGAGCCTGAGAGGACGTCCTGATGAAGGACAGCACTGGGAGAGTGTACTCTGGGACCCCCATGTCGGGCCACTGAGTGTAGTGATAATGTAGCACCGTGTGGTCCTCGCTCCTCTGGGATGACTGAGAGCCAGACAGGGGGAGTGTTAAAACAGTTTGGCAGAAGCTGGATTCTAGTGTCGATTTGTTCATTATCGACTTAAATATTTATTCACGATCAATTTGGTTGTGACACGTATGTCATAGATATGAACACATGAGAAAAAGGGGAGCAACGCACACCAAAAATAGTCTTTGAGGTGCAGATGTAGGGAAAAAGCTTCATACATCAAAAAACAACATCGCACACTCATGAGCCGATGTCCAAATTTTTAATATAGGTGATCACGTTTCGGCATTAGCCTTCATCAGATCTCTCTTTTTTTCTTCTTTGAACCAAAGTGTAGATATGAACACAACCAGAACTAATGTGCAAACATTTAAAACAGCAGCATATATTTACAGTAACAAATAATGTATTATAGTTGAATATATGTAGTTGTGGTGCTTGACTTTCAAACATGCGGTTTTATATTAGACATTGAAGGCAAAACAAAATGTTTCCCCTTTAAAGTTTTTAGCTTTTTAATATAGCCTTTCACCTGAAAAGAAAGGAATCACCCATTCGACACGAGGCATTTCATTATTCCAAAAAAACAAATTTACTTCAAAGCTTAGAACTTCAAACTTTAAAAAGCATTATCTTAAAATGCATTTTTATAATGCACGTTTCTCAGAGGTATTTGTTTTTATACAGTTCCCACCCGGATTGTGCTTTGGACCCCAAAAAAACAATTGGAATTTGTTTTACATATTTTTCCAGAAATAACTGGTTTATTCGGAGGCTAAATCAAATATCCAGAATCCTCTGTGAAAAAAAAATATAAATCTTTGAACAAAATACAATATTAAACCTGCCGTTATTCAGAATTTATCATCACAAAAATAGCCAATTTTGGTTATTTTTTGGCACTACTTAAATAAAAAAAGTCTTATATTTATCTGATCTACAGGAAAAGCCTCAAAGCGATATCTATACATTTATTTGTGGCTTTTAAAATCTGTCCCAGTCTAGTTTTAGCTGAGGAGGAGGTCAGCGCCCTGGATAAAAAAGGCTGATTGCCTGAATTATCTTTTTCGCTGTTTTTTCCTCAATTTTCAGACATTGATGTACCCATACAATGCTACTCTACAATGAACCACAAAACAAAACTATAAGACCATCAACCCAAGACCTTCCTATCTATTATCACATCGAACAGTAATGTGTTGTACCTTTGAAGTGTCTCTCACAGTCAGCGTCCTCAGAGTGTAGTAGGCCAGAGCCTTGGTGCTTTTCAGGGAAACCTGGTACGGCCCATAATCCTCCTCTGAGCCGTCCGGCCAGTATTGGTCACATTTGGTCTGGACATGAACGTGAATAGTTAATACTGTGCAGAGCAGCGATTCTCAAACGGTCGCAGGGGCACCGCTGAGGCCTTTGTCAAATTTTAGAGTTTTTGTCCTCCTTTGGGCGAGTGCTTGAGTGGAACTCCCTTATTCATAGTTCAGTCATATTTTAGTTTAGACCTGGTATAGTCCTTTTATATCTGGCGGTGTTCAGAAAGCTAAACATATGTGGTGCTTGGTGTGGACATGCATACAGTATGTTTAGTGTCTTCATTACTTTAGCATCAGACTGCTACCAAATATATTTAGTTTTATTTTCTTTCTAATAGAGACATACCCTTCCCTTCTCCTTGAGGTTGGTGATCATAACAATAACGCCCACGTTTTGTTGCCAGATCATTCTCCAGAAATCCTCCCGACTCGCTCTGAGCGGGCCCTGGGCTGCGATGTACGCCCTGCTCCTTTCATAGCCCTGGAAATACATAGGAATAATGAAATTATTAGCCAGGCTATAAGAGGGGAAAAAACCCACACAAGGGGGAACATCACTGTTTGGAACTTAAATCCAGGTAATAGTGTTAACCATTTGCCCAGTCATGTCTACGTAAAATGCTTAAATTGGACAACTTTATACCTGTCAAGTATTTGTTTCTTTCAGTGATACTCAAACCACATTTTTGACAAGATTATTAGTAACAGCCCTATATCTGTTTTGTTTGCTTTTCCTTTTTTCTTTTAAAGAAGGTGTTTGAGAAAAAGTGCGCTGTGCATCTCGCTCAGGCGGCCAGTTGTTGTTTTTTGCGTCACCGTGACAGTATTGCACCCTGAAACTTGTAAAGAATTGAGATGTTACAAAAGAGTTTCTAACATCCTTTAACAGAAGTTAGACTTTCACTTTTTATCTGCGAAAGGCAGAATATAAAAAGTTCACTTATTTTTGACAAATAACATTTGCTACTGTGGAACACACCTGGATGACTGAGAGTTTACACAGACAAGTTAACATGAAAATATTGATGTAAGATGTAAATGACTAAATTACTATGTAGGCCACTCACATCAATAAAGTTGGCATTGATGTAGTCTCCACAGCCATCGCTGTCCAGGCTGTTGGAGAGCTTCACTCGGCTGTGGTCGTCTGAAGAAAGAAGGCCTTGAAGTTAATATGTTTCAAAACAAATACGTGAACTGTATGACGATAATAAAGACAGTGTTACAGGCGAGGATGTTGATGTAGCGGTTCTTGCTCTTGTTGTCTGGATGATTGGAGCTTTCTGAGGTGATGCCCATGTCCACAGTACACGCCTGCACCTCCTGAAATTACACAAATCAATCAATCAAACTTTATTTATAAAGCGCTTTTCATACCGAAAGGTATCACGAAGTGCTTTACAGATAACATTTAAAACAATACGCCCCGCATCATATATTTTTATATATACACACACACACACACACACATATATACATATACACGTATATATATATATACATATATATATATATATACATATATATATATATATATATATATATATATAATTAGGACTACTTAAATAGATAGATAGATAAAAGCTAAGCTAAAAAAAAAACACACTAGCAATTTATAAATAAAGCTTTTATCTCCCCAAAGCAGCTTCAAGGACAAATATATAAAAATATATTTCAAGGTAAAATAGTTGAAATGCCACAGTGGAACTGCGCTTCCAAAGATAGTGCTTTTATTCTCATCATACAATTGTACAATGAAATTGTGCAGATCAAGTTTAGAGTCATTCCTGAGCCACTGCTCTGCTCGGTGTTCACCACAATATGAAATGATGAGCACATTTGGAGGTTGGGGACTCCAGAGCATTCGGAGGAAACCACAGATACGAGGAGACAGGCAAACTCTACACAGGATTAGAAACTTGGTCTTTCTTGCTGTGAGGTAAGAGAGCGGAAAGAGAGAGAGACATTATCTAGTACATTTACAGATTATAATTTACAGAACAGTACGAATGCACTATATAAACATTATAAAACATGTTCCCGTTACTGTGGTAGAACAAATGTGATTGAGAAAGCAGTAGCTGCACAAATAATGGATTATTTGGAAGCCAATTCGCTCTACCACCCACAGCACTTTGGTTTAGATCCAGTTATTCAATCAAAATAGCAAACAGCAGCTTTGTTGACAATGTGAAGTCCCTGTATTGGGGTCAGGTGGTAGGAGCAGTATACTTTTATTAAAAACAGCCTGCTTTTATCTAAAATGTCATCTCTCAACATCTGTAAACTGTGGACTGTTTGCATAAATCTTTATTCTGAAATATTTGAAGGGGCATACCACAGGGCTCTTTGCTCGGACCCTTGCTCTTTAGTCTTTAAAATAACTTACCTTTAACCTGTCCCAGAGTCAGTTGCCAACTTGAGGCAGATAATGCAGTATTTTAAGCACGGTTTGGTGAAGCAGTAGGATGTGAAACCCTATAGGTTCATGGGTTTTTATTATTCTTGTCAAAGGTTAGATTAGTCATTAGAGTAAAAATAAACAAACGACAACATGATGTTGTGTATGGACAAAAAAAAGTAATCGTACACACCGAGGTGGGTGACACATTGTTCATTTACAGATAAGATAACAAATAAGTAATACAATAAGTAATAAATATAGTATACTTAAAACATAATAAAAATGGGCAGGTGGGTCTTACCTCGGAGAACTCAGTGAGAATCTAATGAGGGAGTGAGATGTAGACGATGAGGTGGAGGTGGCGGGGGAGAGGGAAGGCATGTGACACACAAACACAGGTCAGTACTTTAGGAGAAACAAGAGCATCACAAAAACAGACAGACTGGATACACGGATGTATGATCAGACTATCCTATAAAGACAATGTAGTTTTGATAGTGTAAGGGTTATTGAGAAAAGAGCACTATCCCATGAATGTAATTAGGCTTTTCTACCAGCAATTAAACGGGGTATTGACATTTCTAGAGATTTAAAGGGTCAGTGTGTTGGACTGGTATAAAAGAAGAATACATATAGTAGCGAAGTACCTTGTTGTTAGAATAAACTTTTAACAAGCTGTAACACTTAACCAACCAGCCACTACCAAATCAAGAGGTTTGTGGACATAGAGTCATATTCGTGATGGTGAAGGTTTGGTTTTGGTTTCCTTCAGCCACGTGTTTATCCTTTGAGTTGGTCTTTATTTAGAACTATCTGGTTTAGTTGTAGTTCAGCCCAACCATAGCTTTGTTATAGGCCTGGTATAGATCTGGAGTCATTCAGAGAGCCAAATCTTTTCTTAGGCGGAGTGAACAACTGTTATCAATCAATACAAACATTGACTCAAAATCAATGGCCGCTGGCTGCTCTGCTTTACGACCACGACACTAGGGGCCACCATTGGGCCGCCATTGCTGACCTTAAAGCCTGGTTTCTAATTTTCGTAAACTTTCTACAGCTAGATATTCCTCCTGTGATGACGCTGGGTTATTTACAATTGAAGGAACCAGGTTTTCGTAGGGTACATTTTAGAAATCTTGCATAATTAATGAGGGCCGGACTTTGATTGACAAGCCGTTAGCATTAGAGCTAATGGCGCGGCTAGGACCGAGTCTACAGTGACGATCCCGCCCTTAAGCAGGGGAGGAGAAGTCTGTAAATCCGCCATGATTTCCCCCTCGAACGTGGTCATTGTGGTAAACGGGAAGGAGTGAGGAATGACAGTCTATTTATGATATGTCTATGCTCAAAATGCTCAATGTGCATAAAATCTTAATTTACTTCTCACCTCAAACTCTTTGGAGAAACTATTTGTGGCGTGGAGCTCCAAGACGTGTTTCACAAACTGCTTCACTGTCAGTGGCTCATGTCCGTCTGTAACAATAACAAAGTGGAGGTTACAATATGAACTGAGTCACACTGTAAAAGTTCATTTTAACGTCACATTGTGTCAAAATAAGACTTAAAAACTATGGATTCAGGATAAAAACAAGACTAAGGAGAATTCAATTAGAAAAGTCACGACTAAATGTATTTTTGTTTCTGGAAGTCAAACACGCAAAGAGATTTTTCCGTACAGAGATTTCGTCACATAATATTAGAGATCATTGAGAGATATTGCGGTTTTATACCTGTGGCCAGCAGGAGAGGAGTCGAGGGAGCTGACACCACTTTAGGAGAAGCACTGTCGTCGGGATAGAAGTCTGCCGTCTGGAAACAGTTTCTGAGGGGGAGAGACATCGGGAGGTGAGTGAGGAGAGCAGGTATATTTGATTAGATTAGGTAAGCCTTTGCAATGTCTCCAAAAGCAAAAACATACCATCAAGGATATATGTATCGGACAATCAATACATCAAAAAGGTCACACGCTCTACTATGTGGTTGTAGCGCCTACACTGAAGATCCCGCCCTTATGCCCTTTTTAGGAACATGCTCCCTCACAGCAGGGTAGGAGGAGCCTGTAAATGGGGAGGAGTGAGGAGAAGCTGTCTATTAATTCTACTGTCTATGGCTACGACGCTGATTGATAAACACCTAGCAACAACAGTGTTTCCTTAACTTTGCAGGAAGAGCAAAACAGCGCCCCCAATTTGATGCTGGTGGCCAAAAAGTGAACTGCAGCCATACTGTAAGGGCTTACCATTGAGAAGAATGGAAAAAGTTAAGAGAGTATTAACCATACCCGGCCACAAAGTAGGTCACCCTCTGGCGGGCCAACCAAAGTCGAAATGCGATTGCTAAGACTTTTATAAACCACTACATTCACTGTTGTTGTTGCACTTGTTTGCTCATGTCTGTGAGAGTAAATACCTCCAGTAGATGAGAATCCCCAGCAGCACCAGCAGACACAGGACGGTGAGCGTGGAGACCACGGCTAAAGGCACCACAGTCCTCTTCTCTGACCCCACTCCAACCAGACCCACCCGGGACTCGTGACTGCTGTTACTGCCCTCTGGAAGAGAGAGACAGGCGTGAGAAAATAGAAGTACACATTTACCTGACAGACTCTGCAAACTGAGAGACTTGAATTTCAGACATGTGTAAAATGTGCATAGAAATAACGCAATAGCAGGGATGGACCAGATCATTTTCAAAGATCAGAAATTCTTACATAGAAATTCTTCTATGTAAGCTTGAATTGCAGGGGGTCCCACGAAGAGCTACTTTTAAGAAATGAAAATGACAGAGTTGCATTTTTAACCTCTTAACCCCCGCCTTAACTGAGTGCATTTTCTTCAGTTCAGTTTTACCTAAATCTAAACGTTTACAGCCTATAGACCAGAGTAACGCCTCATTTGAAAGCTAAGACCTACAAAACTCATCTAGAAGGATCTTTTATATTGCATTGTTGCAGCGTTGTCGTCACATTTTCTGTTATTTTTTCTTGACATTTTTGTTGCTTTTCTGTTGCTATTTGGAGGCTTTTTTGTCGCATTTTCAATGCCTTTTTGTGACTTTTTTGTGACTTTTTCATTCTCGTTTTCATTCACTTTTTTCAAGAAGCTTTTAGATTTGGTTAAAGTCAAACTGGAGAAAATGTCCTCGGTTCAGGTGGGGGTTAAGAGGTTAGAGGGATTATAGAGCAGTCAAGATGAGAATTCAACAAAAAGAAACAGAAATAATTTTGTTTCCACTTGACTTTGTGGTATTTAATTAATTGTTTGGAGATTATGTTTAGTGTTTAGTGCGTAAAAAGAATTTAGGCATCTATAAATGTGAGTAAACAAAATGTGCCACATCAAGTTAATGTAGCTGTAGAAAGCCGACTGAAACCCATCACATCAAAAACACATAAACACGCCTTTATCATTTCCATACCTGTATGTGTGGCCGCTCTCTCCTCTGAGGCCTTTGTGAATTTGAGCACAAAACGCTCAGAAAGCTGTGGGTCCAAACCAGAGAGAAGCCGTGCTGGACCCTCAGCCCCCCCGGCACCTCCTACCACACGCCCCTGAACCTCCGTATCCCCATTTAAACCGCTATTCCAAACATCCGTTGCAAAGTTTTCGGCATTCTCCTCCAAAGCTTTCACAGCGCTGCCTGCCACTGGCGTCTCATTGCTCACATTTGCGCTTTTCGTAACAACTGTGATATCTCCCGATCTGCGCGCCTCCTCAGGCCAAGTCGAGATCCCACTTCCAGATCCTTCAGCATAATCAGAAACCACCGCAGTTCTGTTTGTATTTGCACTACCTTCTCCCATTGTCCTGGCATTATTCAGCATCTTCAAAGTTGACCACAAAATACCAACAGGTTTACTCTCAAGCGTCTCTACTGCATTAAAATGTTCCCTTAAGCTGCCTCCAGACCCGCTGCCTTGCAAAGATGACCCAATTTCTTCTAAATTGTCATGCAACTGCTTAGAACTGAGCAATGACTTCAGTGCATTCAGGCTCTGGTTTCTTCTGTGCCCTTCCACACTGGTTATGTCTTCATGGGTCACGCTTGCATTTAGGAAAGCGCTCTCGTCGATATAGCCCGTGTGCTTGTGAGAAGAAGGTGCAGTTGATTCTTGTGGAGGTAATGTCAGATATATAGGAGCACGCATGGCTGTTGCAAAATTTCCTTCAGATGTAGTGTTATTATTGTATACAGTAGAGCTTTCAATGTCTTCATAGAAGCCAGATGAAGAGAGGAGGCCGCTGCCGTATTCGTCAACAGGTGGAGTGACCCGACTGGGAGCCATGTTGTCTTGTTCCGGCGTCTTCAGGTTCTGAGGGACTGATACACCCGAGGTTGGTTTTTGGGACACAGTGGAGGAGTCAGTAGTGTGTTCCTTTAATGCTGAACCGACTGAAAGACAAGTCAGGGGTTTAAGGCAGTTTCTTGATGCAACAGGAAAGCAGAAAGAAGAAATTCGAAGAGAGTTTGAATGAAAAAGAAAAGGCTATATTTCTCGACTAACCTGCATTAAAGCATGTAGTGTATGAAGATTGTAAGATTTAAGAGGCAGAGGACACCAGTACTTTGACAGGCACAAGCGGATTGAATTTAAAATCGCACTCATTTTAACACATTTAGTAAGTAAATTAAAAAATGGCAATGATCAGTTCTTCTTTAATGCCATATTGCAGAACATTCCGGGTCATTTGCCACGTCACAGCCTGTAAGAAATGGCAATGCCGCGTTTATGTGGTGCACTGGAGGAATCGTTTTCCCCGAGTAAATCAAAACAACACTCCCAACTTCCTCTGCGGAAATCAGCTGAAATTAGCTTTTTAGTTAAACGCTATGACTGAGTGTAGGAAAAAACATTTTAATTTTATTTGTTTGTTTATTTGGTCGCGACAGTACAGTGATTATACGGAGTTTTCAAATGTTAAAATTAAGAATTTTCCTCCCCCTACATGTTCCAGCCATGTGTAGAATGAGCCCAGACCTGTTCACCACAACTGCCTCTAAAATCCTGCACTGTCTCTCAAAAGTTGTTAATTCGGGTCCGAAGTGCCGTCATGCACAAGCTTAATATGGAGACTGCAGTTACGCGTAAGACCTGAGGTGGCAGTAGTGAGTATAAAATGACCTACTTGCATCGAGTCCCTTTAATGACCATACATGGATGACTCATGCATGTAAACATGCCACACCAAAATGTAGCTGTTGTGTTTTTAGTGGTAGGGGAAACCTACGCATTCCAGGAATATAGCTGAGGGCAGCTTTAAAATATTATTATGAAATTCACAAGCAATTTTTTTTTAAGCTTTTGAGACGCTAACACCTAATTCAAATGGCTTGCTTAGTGAAAAGTTCACATTTAATGTTAATCAGCGATAAAGTAAATTTTTATAATTCATCAAAACCCTCACTTTCCGACATAAAAAGCACATGAACACAAGCCTACTGGGGACAATGACGTCGCATCTAGGGAAAACGAGCCCTCCAGTTCACATGAACACAGTATAATACACGTAAACCCCCGCTGATACCAAAAATGCTCCTGTTGCTTGGCTACACACTGACAATTTGCAGTGGGTTATTAACATAAAGCATTTGAAAGAGGAGCTGATGCATTTGAACCTCATGTTTGGCCTAGAGTCTTACAGCCAAGCAGCATCATCTCCATGGAGACGAGAGAGCTGGTGATGTTAAGAGTCAGGTCAAAGAGGAAGTGAGCATGCTCACAGTAAAACAGTGTGGCTTTAACTGTAGTTCAATGTGCAAATTGGCTGTAACATATCAAAATGTTGCACTGAATTAATCCCGTCAACTACTGAGTACTTTCCATCACTTTGCATCACAAGAAAAGTCTAGACACACCCACCACCAGAGGGCGCTCCGCACACAGTGAAAACAGCCCCGTGGACAAACGAAGAGCGAAACCACAGTGTGAGAGGGTTTAAGTGGATCCTGCAGGGCCCAAGAATGACCCCATTCAGGGAAGCAGAAGACTGAAGCATTTTCTCTCTCTCTTTTGTTAAAAATCTCAGAAGGGTCTCCCATTATTAAAAGCCAGCACCATCAGAACCAACAGAGCAGATGCTTAAGCGCAGACAGGCACAGAGGAGAGAGCAGCCCAAGACGATTATGTCACACTGTTTAGACTCCACCTGCAGCGGCTGAGTGAAGACTTTATGAAGAGCTCGTACACAATGCAGTGTTGGGCAAGTTAAATTCTATATTAGTAGTTAAAGCTGCAAATACGTAATATGTTTATATAGCATATTACGGTTTCAAAAATGTAGCTGAGTTACACTATTTTGAGTTACTTTTGGAAAAAATATACACTGAAAATAGTCAAACATTTCCTTCCTTTGTTTCCCCATTCTCTCGTGTTTTGTATTGACGACGTTAGCTACATGCAACTACAACTGGATATTTCAATACAAACCATTTGAATGCACTAAATTGCAATGATTTATATATTACCGTATTTCATGTAAGAAATATGTTATATTCCTTAGTTACTGAGCAAAGTAAAATATAACTTTTGTAATACGTTACACTAGTTGTTCCATTTTAGCCTCGTTTTGATCCTGAATAGTTTTTTGACACAATTTGATGAAGAAACAAATTTGTCACAATAATAATGTTATTGAATTATTCAAAGCAGTTATCTATAGAACTCTATTGTGGTGCCATAGGTTTAATACAAAAGCAGTGTTTTCTACAGCAGCCCTACAGGGGGGAAGGTTAGTAGTTGTATGGAAATTGTTGTATATCGCAAGAGCATTTGTGAACAAAAGACCTTTTTGTGCTATGTATCTAATCAAAAAGGCCTTTTAATCAATTGTGAAACAGCAGTATTGCTCCCTGAAAGTTGAGAAATGTGCTTATAAATTTAAGGGAACAAGTTTAGACCACAACTATCAATTACAAATGTGCACAATCACTTTTTCTTCGTAAACAAAACATTGAAACATTGAAAGAAATGTATTTAAAATAATGGCGGTATTTTTCCAACTGGGCTCTCATGGCATAAAATAGAGAAATTATTAATCATTTTGAGGTTTTGCCGCAGTAGGCCTATTGGAAGTATAAAACATTCAAGATATTGAACTTTTTTTTCTTTCCAAACACAGAGCTATCCCTTTGTCAAGAGTGTTAGTGTACTTTCCAAAGATGTTATGAAATGCTGCCAGTAAAGCTAACACTGTGTAGGAGCCCTGTTTGAAAGCGCAGCCCCGCCACCACAGGACAAAGCCGATGTTGTTGCAGAGAGATGGTACACGTCTTACCGGTGAACATGGGCTGCGTGGTGTGCATGAGGACTCGCAGCAGAGGCGAGTGAGTGAAGGGTTTGTAGACAGAGTGAACCAGGGAGTGACTGACTGGGCGCTCTCTGTCGGGGACCCACTCCAAACCAGCACTGTCTGCAAAGCACGAGAAGCAGAACACACATTTAAGCTCGCCAATTCTGTTCTATACAAAAAACTATGCCCTTTTATCGCAATTCGTTCATAATTGCTGCCGAGTCTGACGTCTAAAAACAACATCTCAGTTTGACAGATAGACGATCATGTGAAGTGACAATGTGATGCACTGTGACAGATGCCAGACCAATTTGTCATTGTCACCATCCAAAATGAATCATTGGTATGAAACAAGCATAACTATACAGTATATCATGTTGTTCTTCACTGAAGGTACTTGAGTCATCTTCTGTACTCAGTAGTTGAAGTCTCGAACGTTTCGCCTCTCATCCAAAAGGCTTCGTCCGTCCATCCCTTTTGGATGAGAGGCTAAACGTTCGAGACTTCAACTACTGAGTACAGAAGATGACTCAAGTACCTTCATTGAAGATGGACAACTCCTGTACGACTGAGAGCTTACAGATATATTATGTAGTATAAAATGAATCATAAATATAGTTTACTCCTAAGCTTGACAAAAACCGATAAGATTACCTCAGCATTTGGCCTTGAAGTGATGTCTTAATTACGGTAAAGTGTGTACTTTACAGTGAAAATGTTTAAAGGCTCAACCATTAGCGAAAAGAGCAATATAATAACCCATTTACACAGTTTTTTAACGACCTGGACAAAGTAGTACGGTCAAGCGATAGTGGATAGTTACAGTTAACAATACTGGTCTCGGAGTGTCGCTGAAATGGAGTTTTAGAAAGATGCAATTGACACAAATTAAGTTTTAGAGTTTGCTGTGCATGATTCCCGTCGTTCGAAGTAGAGAATTGAGATGAAAATTGACCAAAGGAAGTGCGAGGTTTATGTAACTATAGCTAAGAGAGAGGCAAGGTATGGGGGGAGTTGTTGGCTCTACGGATTGAGTAAAAACACAACACAGAACATAAAAAAATACATGTTCATGAATACACATCTTAGTGAAATTGATAGAATATTTTCCCCATTCAAACAAAAGACTCAGGGGGTTATTTACCAAGTGTTTTGCTTATGCGTCAAGCAAGTAGCACGTGCGAAAGTGGATCAGCGGCAGAGCCTAAAACTGTAAAACACGCGCTTTCACATAGTAAATTCGGTGCAACATTCCCAGCTGTATGCTACTTTCCAACTTGCACTTGCTATATTGTCTTGACTAATGAAAGCCTCATTTGTCTGCACAGCTTATCAGCGCAAGACATGAAAAAATATGCTACTGAGTGGGGACTTTTTGGCTCTCTGATCTCACTGGTCATCTGTGAGATTTAGAAATTCTTGGCGCACGACACCATTATCCAGTGTTAAACATAGATTAAAGAGTACATTGTCTCCCATAACATTGGCAATGTATTGGTGTAATAGATGTTTTGCCTCTTTGGTCAACAGCAAACAAAAGCAGACAAACATCTGACCTGGAGCGGCCGTGACGGGAGCAGAGGTGGTTTGTGGCTTGGGGAAGTGCGGAGAGTCTTCATAAAACGCGTCTGTGACTTGGGCGTCCTCTGAGAGTGGAGTGAACAAACCCAAGTCCTCAGCCGCCGAGTCCACGTCCGAGGGCTGGAGACGGGAAGCAAATAGCAGCTGCTTTTTTAAATAGTCCACAGAGTAAGCCACATATAGAAACAGTCTTCAGGAGACTTAACAACAAAACAAAATCATGTGTGAACAAACTGCACTGACCTTTACACCTGGTTTAGTCCTAAAGGTCAAACATTTTATGAGGTCCTACGTGGAGTGAAAGGTTCGAGAATCACTGCTGGTTGAATATCACAAAGCTTTTTAACGAGTGCCTTTTCAAGTCACAGCATTTGAAACAGAGATCCCGAAGAGTAAAAAATAAAGATGTCCCCGTAGAAAAATCTGTTCTCCCTTTGTATTTGGGGCAACCTGTTGGAGCAGTGCAGCTCCCGGGGGCCATCTCTAGATCTTTTTATAATTGTTTTTGGCACGTGGGCTTTATTAGAAAAGACAGCTAAAGGTTAAAGGGGTGGAACCTTTTCATATAGTTGAACCATTAGATTTAAAGGTGAAATTGACGTAATAAATTCTTATTTCTTACATTTTGGTGTTTCCCATTAGCAATTTTATGCAAAAAAATCATCATATTATATAGTTTTCTTTTCATCTGCAGATAATGCAAAGTTGTTTCTAAAAAAAAAACACACACATTTTTTTTTCCAATTTTTTGTCAGGCAATAAAATCTATAATCTGACATAAAAAATAAAAAATAATTCAAAATATAATGGGTGGTTCAACTTACCTACTGGCTCCACTTACCCCACCTACTGTAAAAATGTGGAATATACTGTCTTTGAAAAAAAAAATCAAGAAACGCACAACGTTTGGCCTTTGCAGACAATTATTCTTTACTTTGGGCTTCGATGGTGATGTTCGGCCCTTAGTGATTTGGTGATGAAGAAAATCGTTCCTCCACGACACAAACCTGCCGACCCCTGATGTAGAGTGAGGCATTTCAGCTGTTTCTGTTTGTTACATGTTATTCACCTGAGACACAGCCAGCGACGCCTCCTCTGTGATCCGCCTCCTGCCCGTGGACTGAGCTGTAGTTCGGGCCACAGGGAACAGAAACCCCGGCTGCTCTGTGGGCTCCTGGATCCAGATGGCCCCGTTCCCCTCAAAGCCTGGCCCAAAGCCCGGACCAACCCCCCCAGGGACCCTCTCGGGCTCCTCTATGGAGTTGAGGTCTTGGTCTCTGGACTTGGATTTGCTTGGTTTGGACTTCTTCACCACGCTCTGGTTCAGTCGGGTCTTGGGTAACACGGCTGGACCAGGTCTGGGCAGGTTCTGGTAGACCTTGGTTTGCTCCACGGGGACCTCCTCCACCTGACTGTGGTCTTCTGGGGGCAAATTCAACTGGTTTTGCGTGTTTGGTTTCTCCCAGTTTGGCCTGGGTGAGTCCTAAAGAGAGCAAATCAGATGTGTGAATTGGTAGTTACAGGAGACAACATTTAATCACGTTTTTGCCTTAGCAAAGTTGCAGTAGTGGCGAGGTAGGAGTAAAATGGTTAGTCTCATGTTCTTATACTGCATAAGGTAGTTTAAAAAAAGTGACCCTAACCCTAGCCCCCTGATCAGTGGGGATGGCAGGTAACAGGTTAAATAGGCCTCCTGCTTGTTCGTTTGAGCAGCCTTACTCAGCCAACCCAGTCCAGTCAACGATGTTTCAATATCCCCACTGTGCAAGATAGATATAGTCACTAATCTGAGACTTGACAAAATGCACTTTGAACTGAGACCCGATTGGACTTGAACACCACAGACTTGGGGCACGCGTTGACTTGAGAAGACTTGATTCTACTCCTACAAAAGCCTTAATACTATACTTAATACATATTAAATGGAAACCAGCACTAGTTTCCACCTCTGGATATGTGATGGCCTATCCAGAGGGGGTGAGTTATGTAGCAATGGTAACAGTATAAAAGAGAGTGTCAATAGGACTGATCAACAGGACTCATGCTGCCTTCATGTGCTCTGCTTTTGTGTCGTAACAAAGTGAAACGTTATAAAACACAAATGAATCCAACCAAGTAAATTTACGCGAGAAAGTCGTCTCCAAACTGCTGACCTGTTGCTGTGATTGGTTGGACATATCAAGATATAATTTTTACTTTAAATGACGCTAAATGGAAAAAGAGATTACAATAAAATTGCGTTGCTAAATAAATAGTGCAGGCTTCATGACAATCAGATAAAGGCATGAAAATATCATGTAGCTGCTCTCTGCAAAGTAAAGGTAAAGATTTCAACATCTCTAACCCGTGTGTCTGACAAAATGAACCCTGAAGGTTATACTGTAACACAAGTTAACACAATGAACGTTACGAAATTTAAGACATTTGTAGTTCTCAAATGTCTTTAGCTCATAAGCTAGCTAGGTAGTATTTTCCATGATTACGGGACCACATGAAGGCAGCATTAAAAGGCAGTATGTTTGTAAGAACTTTTTACTTTATCTGTTTCTTCTTGAGTAATTAATCTTGAACAGTAATACAGGCTGCTCAAAATTCACTGCGCCAGTGGAGGAAATTATAATAGTCGACAAAAGGGACATTTTCTGCTTTTAGTAAAAATGCTCCTTTTGTAAAATCCCTTTCATTCCGAGCACCTTGAAAAGCAAGTTCTGTTATTTCCCGTGATTTGCATCTCGTTATTTGGTAAAGTTACTTCTCATACAGCTTTTGTGTGAAACAGACTGACGCACAAATGGAACAGTCTTCCTTTGTGGAGATTGAACATGTTTGTCTCACCCAAAAACAATTTTAAATTGAAGATATAAAATGTAAGTTTTACTGTACATACATGTATTAGTCATGTTTATAGCATGAATGACTATCTTGTGAAACCTGCACTTTCACTTGCAAAAAACAATTATTTGCAAATTCAAGGCCAATCTACCATTGTCCAAACTGTAGTGCTTACTTGGGCTTTTTCAGGTGGTGGTGTCATCTGCGATTTTGGAATTTAATTTAATTGGAGACAATTTAATTTGTGGTAATCTATTTAAGTTAGCTGTTTTTCTGGTATAGACTCGCAGTTTAGACAAAGCTTACTCCACTTCAAATTAGACCTATTTTAGGCTCATTTGGACCCAGTCTGGACCTGATTTGATCTTGGTCCAGGACTGGTGGTACTTTGAAAGGTCAACTAGTTTATGAAGTGCCATTTGCCGAGAAAGGTTTTAGAGCAAAAATGTAATACAAATGACGACTGTACCTCTTTGTCGAAGGCTGTGTCTGAATCCGAATCAGTTTCTAAAATACGAAGAAAAGAAATAGTGATTCAAAACATTGCCTCTTTTCAAACGTAGAAGCGATTCATACGTTTTGCCCAAGGACACAATTGCAGTAGCAGGGACTAAAATCTAACGTAGGGCTGCACAATTAATCACAGTAGAAATGCTAAAATATATTTAAAAAAATCATTTTGATTTAATATTATTATACTCTTACATCGCTGACATGAGATCATGGAACATACCTGGCTCCTCTTGAGGCATGTCCACAATAATCTGGTCGCTCCACCTCCCTCTGAGACCGTTAGTGCAGACAGACACCACCTGCACCACATAGCTGCAGTTGGACAGGAGGCCGGAGATGATGGCTCCCTGAGAAATTCATATAAAGCTGTTCATTTAATCAATGTGAATTAGAAAATTTATACACTTAACACATACACATTTGTGGAAAACAGTCTTTTCTCTGCTATGTTCACTTAAAGGAACAGGCCACCATTTTTAAATACTGAGATTATGTTCTTACCCGAGCT
This sequence comes from Proterorhinus semilunaris, assembly GCA_021464625.1. Taxonomy (NCBI): domain Eukaryota; kingdom Metazoa; phylum Chordata; class Actinopteri; order Gobiiformes; family Gobiidae; genus Proterorhinus; species Proterorhinus semilunaris. The sequence goes on from CM038343.1 coordinate 14,250,407, forward strand.
TAGACGAGTTGATGCGTACCTGTCTGGTCTTTGTGCGTGCGCTCGGTCACGCAAAACGACCAAAGCAACCAAGCTCTTCCACGGGCACAAAGACCAGACAGGTACGTATCAACTCATCTAAGCTCAGGTAAGAACATATCTCAGTATGGAAAAACTGTGGCCTGTTGGGAGTTGATATTAGTGCGTATTTGACCTTTCAGGGACCCAGCGGCTGCTTGGGTGGTTAGCATAGCGCCTTTACTTACCGTCCCAAAAGCTCAACACACACCAGAACCCAGCGTGCCATGTGGGATTTCAACACATACCGGAGCACGCCGCGTCACGGCACTTCAGAGGCTTCACGATCAACTGTTTTTAATGTTACTGGAAGGTTTTCACTGCTGATTGAATGGTCTCCATAGTTACACATACATTCATGTCAGAAAACCTGCCAGAAACCCTAACCCGGAATGGAGAGTAAAGGCGCTAAGCTAACCACTCATGCAGCCACTGACACGGGGGCCACATCGCCTGCGAGTGAAGCAACGCATTGCTTGCGTCCGTGAACAAAGTGGGGCGATGACGCAAGAGCGGCCACACCAGCCACAAAGGAGAACAGGCAGTCAAATCAATGCACATTCATGAAAGATGGCGTAATATTGCAATTCTCACTTTCTCCCTGAATTAAAATTGTTTGAGTAACTATTGAACAGTGATTTAGTAACTAAATGTAATTACAACATAGTTTGGGAATTTGGTTTACTGTTGCCATGGAAATCCACCTTTTTTACAGACGCAACATTGACCATATGCGTACTATCATCATAGACTGTGTAAAAAGTTTCAAAAAGAGATGGATTGATTCTAGAAGTCTTTCTTTCGGGAGACTAGACCAAAGCTTGACGCACGCCCCCAAAATAGGATTGATTCTATCTTCTAAACGTGTGGCGCCACTAGTGCGCTGTGCTTCGTGCGTGATACGCGCAGACAGTGTGGCCACTTCCAATCCGCTTCAATGAAAGCTAAGTAAAAACTCAGCTGACCCTGAGTCACTGTAAGGTCAAATACTAATGAAGGTAGAAATGCGTTATACGAGTTGATTTACCATAAATTGAATAGTTAACATAAATAAACAGAAACATAGCCTGCTTTCTAAAGCCTTCATAGGACTCTTGGCTGTTCTAGGGGGTACTTCAATTGGGCCAGTTTCAGTACATTTTTCACATGTATTGTCCTTTAGATCGCGTCTTCTTGGATAGAACCGTCGTCCTTTACTAGAACTCCCCAGCAGCTGTGTCTCCTCACCACGTCCTGGTCGCCGTCGGTCCTGTACTCCTGCCGCCTCTGCTCAGGCCCCTGCAGCCTCTGATACGTGACCAGGTACCAGTCGATAGAGGTGTCGTAGACCGCTCGCGGCCTCTCCCACGTCACCACCAGAGTCGTGTCGTTCTGAGCGTCCGCTTGCACGTTCTGAGGCTCTGAACTGCAGGCTAGGACAAGGAGAGAGTGAATTTGATCAGCACAAGGCACAAGCCTCGTATTCAAGGATCCTCACACACAGAGAATAGAAAACAGGATGGTATTTCTAAGACCGCATGTTATAAGCAAAATCCACCCTGTTCTGGCAAGAAGGCAACCACGTCCACAGATTTACATCAACAAAATGAAGAAAAATGGGCTACAAACATAAAATGAGTCTGTGCAGAATGTACCAATGCGTTTGTACAAATGCCAGGATGCAGAGGACAGATTCATATTCAGATTAGCAGATAATATATTCAGCTGCTGCAGATAATATAATACCAAATGTTTTCATACTTGGCGTCAGGACCTCTTCGACTCCGGTGTAGGAAGCAAACACTTGTCCCACGAACTGCTGCGGCTGCGCTCTAAAGTTGTTCTGGAGGTAATCCGTGAGAATGACGTATCCGCTCTGCTCCAAAGTCAGCACCTCACAGAACACCTCCAACTGAACAAGACATGAAAACGGACGATGACTTGAGATTATTCACAAAATATTATTATTTCATTAGCAGTGTCACATACTAAGTTAAGACAATGGCGTCCAAAACATCATCATGGGCTTAACTAAATTAAATAGCTGTTCGCTGTGGTTAAAGTGGACTTTGGAAGTTGGTGGAGTCGAGAATAGTCAGAGCGCTACATTAGGGCAATAAAGGTTTTGCGCAGTTGCACGGGGTGTAGGCTGCATGTAACAGAAGGTGTTTTATATCGCTTTTGCTTTTATAGCCAGGTTTATGGACTTTTGTGTTGCTTTTATACTGGGCGGATTCAGAGGATCAGATCAGAGGATATATAAAAAAGGCTGAGTGTGTGATCGTTATGCTACTTATGCATCCCAAATTAATCTCTAAAACTGTAAATATAATGCTGATTGTTTTCAAATAAAAACTGGACAAAAGGAAGAGTAGACAAATTTCATGATAAATGCTGCATTAAACCTACAGCTTCATCCGTCTTTTCCTCCGTCTATTCCTCCAGTCTGGCTTGCTGTAAAGTAGACTTCTGTCCAGAGCAGCTTCAGCAAATTCACAATATTCTCCGTGTGCTCCTCTTCCCTGTTTATTTGGTATTGGGGACACATTTTTTGTGTGTGCCACTACTGAAGGTGGTGAAACCCAGTTCGGGTGGTTCGGGCCCACTTTAACCCCTGGCTGTTCGACATCTTATGCTTTTTTAGCGATAAACAAGACACAAAATTCCATTCAGAAATGTTGTGTCTTGTCTATCACGAAAGACCCCAACTAATTACACACTTTCTCAAACACAACACTCTACTGTCAGTCCACAATTCATGGTTTGCACACAGTTCCCAAAACTCTCGTGTTTGCTCATTTTCTCATTAAAACACACTAATCACTCAAAGCACGCACGACCCAAGAAGTGAACACTACGAGGGAAAATTAGCCCACTTCTCTGACACATCCAACCAGGGGCAGGAGCTGTATGCATCACATCAGCAGCAAACTGGCTTTGAAACTATGTTTGATGATTGTTATTTAATTTGAATAAAATCTAAAATTGCAAATAACCCTGAGTACAGCTGGAAGAAGCCCAAGTACCACCGGTAGTATATGTACTAGAACCACTGTACTACATTACAGTACCGCCACTTGCTATACGCTCATAACGTACTGTGCATCAAGTGTTCCGAGGGACCCACATTGAGGCTATTGGGATTGAATTACATTGTGAAATATTTGCGCCGCTTTTTTATTAATGCAGTTGAAAAAAGGAGCCTCATGTTCAATGACAGTGATGAGGAATAAGATTAAAAGAAACGTGTGCCAATGCGGCCATGGAGCGATGTGTCTGAAATCTTCCCGTTCATTCAGCTGAAAAAATGTCAAAGAATCATCAGCAAATATAAGCTGGGGTACTATATTGTAAGGCGTAATAATACCTTAGGAGCACTTCAACGTTCGCCCAGTAAAGTGAGATATTACTGCGCGGACGTCGAAGTGCTCCTAACGCATCAACTCGTCTAAGCTAAGGTAAGAACATAATAGGCCACCGTTTTTCTTTTAACACATGACTTCTTGTTTACTGGTCTTCTCTGCCCCCCTTTTGTTCTGTACGTAATGTGGCAAATCTGAAATATGCGGCCATTATTAGCTTAAAGTGAACACACTTGAAAAGGTCAAGAAAAGAGGCCCTGAGAAACCTGTAGAGATCGTGACCTTTGAAGATGTTATCTAACTAATGTAGCTTTTTGACTGGGAGAGAGAGCTTTGAAGTTATTTTGAAGTTTGAAGTCAAAAGGCAAAAGAGATTTTCCACAGCTGGCGTTACAAACCTTGTTTATACCCAATGCATGTCAAACAGGCAAACATCTTTCAAATACAACCACCATTAAAATGTATATTTTCTTATTTTCAAGTTCCATTATGATAAGCCAAAACCTCACAAAGGCTAAACTAGCACCACATTATGCAACGCACCAATCTAATCCATATTATGTTAATACAATTACACTTGACTGGCGAACAATCCAAAAAGAACACGTGCTATTCGGTCAAGTAAAGCTTTTAATCAACAGACAAACTGATGCAGCAGCAATTTCACGAAAGGATTCACCAAATATACAGTTGTGCTCAAAAGGTTACATACCCTGGCAGATTTTTTTTCCTTTTTCAGAGAATATGAAAGATAACACAAAAAGTTTTTATTAACTCATAGTTAGTGTAAAAAATAAACTAAATCCTTCTCACAACTCAACGTTTTTGAATTGGTAGTATATAAAGATGAGTAATATTGAAGCCTTTTCCTTCCCTTATTTGTGCAACATAGCTTCCCATTTTTGTCTTTAATGTTTTGTTTTATTCCTTATTGTTAATGAGATTTGCAAGATATTTCCCTGTTCTAGTATAGATACAGACGGCATCCACAGAAAGGGGTGTAGCTTTGCCGAGGGGGAAAAGAGAATCTTTTGGGAAACACAATTTTCCACTCTTTTTAACAATTTTCTGGTGGAATATGAACTTATTTCTCACACATAAATACAGTTAAGTCTAAATCGGGTCCATACATATTTTTTCACAGCAGATTGTTCAGTAGAAGCAAAAAAACGGCTGTCGTAGCTAGCTTTAGCATGTAGCATGATGCTATTATGGTAGAATTCTCTTTTATTTATGAAATTATGGGCTGTTGAACCACTTTGCTCCTCTCCATTTCTTTGTATCTTTATTGGGTACAAAATCATCAATAATGGTCATATCAATAATTCTGCATTTGTTGAGGTAGTTTTTGAATAATTGGAGAAAGATTTTTCTCTTCTTTGTTTTCCCCTTAACTGTTTCATCCTTCTGCAGTGAGGTGAAATCAATAAATGAAACCAAAAATAAAACAGATACACATAATGAAACTGGTAAACAATGGTTTGTTGTGGAAGCAATAACCTTTTTTCTCCCTCCTGTGCTTTACTGCTTTGAGGGGGAGCTTGACAGGGGGTGTGGCTTATTCAAATGAGATGTAAATGAGCCCTATTGTCCCTCCCAACAGCAGAGAGGTGAGAATGGCCCAAAACTTCAGAGGCCGTTTAATCCCCTTTGGCCTTTTGGGAATTGCCAACTTCAAATCACCGCTACACCTCCAAATATTATAGATTTCCATGTGTTACACACGGTGGCGCAGATGGTAGAGCGGGTTGTCTCATGATCGGAAGGTCGGGGGTTCGAATCCCGCCTCTTGAAGGTGCATGCTGTCGTTGTGTCCTTGGGCAAGACACTTCACCCACCTTGCCTCCAGTGTCTGCGTACATTGGTGTATGAATGTGTGAGGGTTCCTTGCTGTAAAGCGCTTTGAGTGCCTAATGTAGGTGGAAAAGCGCTATATAAGTTGAGACCATTTACCATTGGAAAGCTTGGAGACTACACTTTACCGATCTGTGAAAATCTCATAATGCCCCAAAACCGACTTGTGTCTTTGGTTCCTGACTGGTCACATATAGACTGATTACAATTCCATTCACGGAAGAGTCGTTTCTAGATTAAACTTTTGATCAGGGTCATTTTGGAAGTTTTTTTTTTAAATTATGATTTAAAAAGAACAAACTCAGTTGTTTGGCCATAAATGGCTTCACACAACCGCTAGCAATAAGTGAAAAAAAAAACTTTTGTGTTTCTTTCATATTCATATTCTTTGAAAAATAGTGTACCAGAGTATGTAAACTTTTGAGCACAAATGTATATCATCTTATTTCACTGAATCATTTCCCATGACTGACCTGTGTCTCAGAGATGGGCACAGTGTGTTTGAAAATGACCCACTCCACGGTCTCGGAGCAGGGAGGAGCCGTCAGAGAGCCATTGTAGATGTAGTATTTGTCCGTGTTGTTCGGCAGCAGAGTGCGCAGGGCAAACGGCTCAATCGGCTCTGTCTTACCTGGAAATACAAACAACAAATGGCTAAACGATGGACAAAACACATCTGACCAAGCCCTGTGTGCAATCTGTTGTGACAATGTTGATGTAATACTGAGGGAGACACTGCAAAAGTACTTTATCCCGAGGCTGTTTGCTTCACGCGTAAGCTATGGCCTGGAAACAAAGAAACTGACTTTTGATATGACTCCACTTGTGACTCCGAAGGTCTTTATTTCCTCACTTAACGGAGCATCCCCATACATTGAATTTTCTACTCAACAACGCTCTAAATTCGTTTTTTCCTGAGAAGGATTCGTTTTTAACATTGTTGTTACCATCTATTTCCTACCCTGACTGAATGAGCTTTTAACATCAAACGCTTCGCAGGGACGTACCAAATCGAGTGACGGCGTTCACTGCGTTGACCACGGAAGTCAGATTTTCATTTTCGTCCAGGCTCGTCTGAGGAGATGACATAACTTTACATTACACCGTGCAAGAAGATACGTTTAGACAATGAATGGCAACAGAATTTTCCATTTTAAACTCAAATCCGGGTGCCTGAGAGCTTAGCGTAAAAATAACATGCTGTTGTCGGGTTTTAAAACACAGACCTCGAACAGCACAGCCAAAGCAGCGATTCTCCCTTCCGAGTTAATGGCTTCATCGATATTTTCAAAAGTGTCCGCGTCATAACCGTAGATCTGCATCTGAGCGAGGCAAACACACCAGAGACGTTAACGTAGTGTACCTTCAACATGTGCATTGATATTTAGAAGTTATTCCTACCTCCAGCGGGTACTTCATCCCATTGAGGCTGTGTTCGGAGCCCGCGGACGTAGCGTTACAGCGCCCCCAGTGGAAGGTGATCCTGCCGACTCTGAACCTTTGACTCAGCCCCCCTCCGGTCACGAAGAACTCTCCTCCGACGTCTATCACCACTGAAACAGACACGAGGTAACGTAAAGACCCCCTGTTTAAATGTATCTTAATTCACCCGGATGTGACTTATTGATGTTTATGGAATGAACATCAATAACAAAAATAAATCAGCCTGTTACAGCAGATCCTACTGACTGTCAGCGGAGTATAGTGACACAAGATCAGCATCCTTTTTAAGTATATGAATAATGGTAGCTTAAAAACCTGCTTTCTGACACCTCAGCACCGATATTCCCCATTGTGTAGTTTAAATTTGAATCGTTTTTTCTTTAGAAGATGAGGTATTATGCTTTTAGCAGGTATTTGGTAATAATCTCTAGCACATTTTTACCACTGTCTCATAAAAAGAATTTCAATAATGATCTAATACAGCTAAAACAAGCATCCACTTCCTGATTGTCCAAACAATCTCACCATAAGCCCCACCCACCCTTATTCATCAGAATCAGAATCAGAATAGATTTTATTTGCCATTGTTTGAGAACAGGTTCACAAACTAGGAATTTTTCTTGATGCGGACGTGCAACATAAAACATATAACACAGAATTTAGATGAAATTAAGCTATAAAACTTTAAACTATAAGGCTTTAGGGGGCATGCATAAGGAATATTAATAAATAAGATACAAAATAAAAAGTAAAAAGTAAAATAAAAATATCGAACAACAGCGGGATTATATTTACAGATGAGTATGAGTAAAAAGTAAAGTGATGCTCCCCTTCGCTGCACAGCTGTTTCAATAAAGAGAAATTCAAAAAGATGAAAGATTAAGACAATAGACAGGCGGTCTCGTGTTGCGGTTGTGAAGCTATGACGAGTGTTTTTATATCGAGACGTGAGGAAAGCATTTCAGATTCAGAATCAGGATAGACTTATTGCCATTATCAGTGAACAGGTTCACAAACTTCAGTGCAAACGTGCAACATGAAACATGCAACATAAAACTTGGTAGTAAACTATAATAGCTTCAAAACTATACAACTATAAGGGCATGCATACAAATAGATGAATATACACATTTTGTCTTCCATCTTTTCAATATTAACACCCTCAATGTTGAATAATACAAGACAGTGCCGTCGTAATATTACCAGCCTTATCCATCTGACATTACCCATGACTCCACACTGTCCCTGTTCCTCTGCAGTTTATTGTCTCCTTTCTCCAGTGTAATTTGTCTTTTCTTGTTTATTCCTCCTAAATAATATCTTTTTCTCTGACTATGTCCCCATTTTAGACATGCAGCTCAGTCCAGAGTCCAGAATCACGTCTTTTTATGAAGATAAGCTCCTTTCTCCTAAGGGCGGATTACGCTCATGGAACAATCATGCAACATTTTCATATCTTCCATCTAATATCCCATTTATTTCAGAAAGTGGGGTCATGTGTTTTGGAGAGAGAAACAGAACACTATGTGTTTTAATACATTGACAATCAATGTTATGCCAATGTTGTCTATAAGCCACTGGTGCCCACGTTGTAACATGAGGTATTTACACAGAAAATATCAGAACAGCGGTAAAATGGCAGTAACATGCCTGGTCAAAGAAAGAAAGAAAGAATCCTTCCTTCTTCCTCCTGCGCATTATGATCATGCATTTCTTCATGTGTTTTCCATGATAAGGGTGTGTGCATGATGCGCAAAATGACTGTTCAAAACACAATCAAACTAGCGTCTTCCTCGGCATTCTGAAGTTTCGCATAAGTAACAAGTGACGGAAACACCAAATAAAAAGTACAAATATATAAATTAGCTGCATCGTTGCATAGGCTGCAGGGTTTGAAGCAGGTGAAAAAAGTAGCGACTTATAGTCTGAAAATTACAGTAATACTCCACCAGTAGTATCTGTACTTTGACCACCACCGCAGCCTGTAAGATTGAATTACATCACAACTTGTTGAACTTTAAGTAAAGAAATTATTTAATTTTCAATATTTTCTTGCAGACCGAGATGACTTTTCGCTTAGTTGAAGTTTTTGTTTCATGTGGATGGGTCCAATATTTGCAGACATAAAACAATTGTTTAACACGGTCTTCAATAGAAAAATGGCCCGTAGTCTTTTTCCAAAGTGGTGACGTCAGTGAAGTCAATCTTTTCCATAAGCGACTCATACCTGTGGTGCCATTGTTGCGCGCGGTGCTGTTTTCCGCTATGAGGCGCTCCCAGCCCTCTAGCTTCAGGTTCTGGTACTGCTGTCGGACCGGCGTGAACGTCTCATCGATGTCGACCGGAGACTGACGCACGCTGTTACAGGACGGGTACTGCTGCCCCCAAAGCCTCTGGTTCAACGTGCCTGTGTGGAGAGAGCGCCCAAGCATAGTCAGACAAGAGGAGCTTTCAGAGCACTTGATGCAACAATCCAGCTGTTAATGTCCGACTTTTTGTGTTTTGTGTGATTCTAGTGTAGCCGTTACCAGGTGTTTTGGAAAGGCACTCAACCCCATGTTCTATAGTATTGTATAGTGGTATAGTAAACTCGTACAGTATGATATTGTAGCAGTGTAATTCAGATGATTAGTGCATGTTCATGGAAGTGAAGTGAGCTGCCACGGGATTAGATTAAAGAAAGCAGATGGTCAAACTGTCAATTACCACAGGGTCAATACATTACCCATAATCCATCATTGTCTCTAAAGTGCAAATGTTGTATTTAGTCAGTCTTCAATATGAGCAAATCATCAACTACATATTTCTGAAGTCCAAGGGAGTTACTGTGATGTAAATAATGCAAAATCGGGTCGAAAACATGTGATAGTTTGGAATAAAGATGCCAGGTTTGACAATAATCGAAATAAAGATGGAAAAAACAAAGATAACGTGATGGAAAAATAGCATATTGTGCTGAATATTGCCATTAATTTGGTGTTTACAAACCCTTGTGCATAGACCATTTTCGTGGGTGAGACACAAAACCAAAACTCTTCCGCATTGACATGGGCGTCGAGTGTTAAATAGACTACAATCTGCTTCGTACATTTATAGACATTTGATCCGTAATCTCTGTGGATTACATGAGGCATTTTATCACAAAATAATCTTTATTGATGGATCATTGCTGGCTAAAAAGGATTCCCCCTTATATAATCTACCACACAAAGCGCATACCCGCACACATAAATCTACAACTCAGAGAGTCACTGCAAGACAACAATGAAGTCTGGTTTACAGAAACCAGGCCACGTCTCTTTAATTCCAATCAGTTTTGAGCAGCTGCTGTAACTGTCCACTGTCACACATGAGTGGACAGTATTGGTGTCTATTGGCGTTTCCACATGAGGTCACAGCGGGGGACAGTGACACTTCATCTGACCTGCTTTGATTCAACACACAACTTCACCAGCCACAGGCCAGGCAGAACAAAACCACTGCACAACAACTGTCCGTGACACGGGTTCAAGTATTACAGTAAGAATGCGTTAAATGCCTAAAAGAGAACCTCCCACCCCCCGCCATAACCGAGGGCATTTTCTCTAGTCCGGCTTTACCCAAATTTAAAAGCTTCTTGAATGGAGCTTACAGCTTATAGGCCAGTGCAACGCCCCATATGAAAGACCCACAAAACTCATCTAAATTGATCTTTTTCCTTTTCCACTTTAAAAAAAAATGTTTCCATCGCTTTTTTATTGTTTTTTTGTCACATTTTCATCACTTTTTTGTCACTTTTCTTGCTGCATTTTCATTCTTGTTTTTTATGTCTAATTTATTGATGTCTTTTTTCAAGAAGCTTTTAGATTTGGGTCATGCCAAACTGGAGAAAATGTGCTCGGTTCAGGTGGGGATTAAGAGGTTAAGCCTTTATTTTTAGTTCACAAAGTCGAAATGTAGTTCAGAGGACAAAAACACAACGGAGTAGAATCCAGCCAACGTTTGCGGAGCAAAAAAAAAAACAGTCATGATGGGATTCATGGCTCTTTACTGGGAGCCGAGTCTTTGGGGTCCATTCATTTCAAAGCGCCGTTCAAAAGACTGTCTCTTTTTAACCACTTAACTGCCACCCTAGGGTTAGGGTTAGGGTTAACAATTATTTACATCCAAGTCTCAAAGCATATTGACTGGAGAGCTTACATATTATGCCAGTGTGATACCTAATTTGAAAGCCAAGACCTTCTAGTTTCTAAAAATATGTGTGAGATCTGTGTGAGTGAAACACAACTTACGCTACATTTGTCGTTCTTAACCCTAATTATATCCTGATTAGGGTTAACTAACTGTAACCCTAGCCCTAGCCCACTTGTCAGGGCAGTTAAGGGGTTGATATATCATTTTAAAATCGCCAGCCAGATAACTCTAAGAATATCTAAGACGCAAATGATTAAAGGCACACTTTTTTATTTAAATAATCTAAAATTACAATGGGACTGATATTTACGCTTTGAAAAACCTGTTTGTGAATAAAATCTTGTGCCACAACTAATAAAAGACTGCAGCGACAAATCCTTCTTAGTGCGTTTAGCTTTGACTTTAGTACAAAGAGCTTTCACTTGTGTGGCCTGCTCCATCGTTGGGCTGATTCTTTTGTTTGTTTGGGGAGTTCTGGGTAAAATTTACTGGGAAAAAGATCACAACTGAGATCCGGTTTGAACCGTTCACCTTAAAGAGCCGTTCAAAAGAGCCGGTTGGTCATGAAGGTCACATCACTAGCAACCAGAGATGCATAGGACAAATACATTTGAACAGTATCGGTGCAAAAAAAAATCGTTTGCAGCCAGATGCTCCCTCACACACAATATACAGTATTACTAAAAACCCTACGATTAAACCCGTTATTCAGTCAGCCCAGAAGTGTTCTTGTGCTGTTATTGTAATTATATAAAACACTTTTTGCTCAAAACATGTTTGCCTCACTATTGGGGAAGAAACAACGATTTACCACATGAAATTGAACAGGAATACAATTAAGTTAATACGGGCCTTGTATTTATGACTTTGACCTAATCATTAGCATTTGCCTCAATGTCTGTAAACTTTCCAAACTGACAACTGGAACAAATAATAAACAACAAAACAAAACACAAACACATTTCCCTAGGATAAATAGAACGCAGCAGGAGTCTTTCCTCCTCCATTAAAATGAAAGACGGCGAAGTGAAAATGGCAAATGAGTTTTGAGACAGGCCGTTACCATGGGAACCAGGAGCTCAAAGATTTGAGGGGAAAATAATCCCAAAGCTTCACCCTGCTTTATTTAATGTGGAGACAAACGTGCTTCTGCTGTAGTAAAAAAATAAATAAAATGTGGTAGTTGAACAGTAATCAGTCACATTTAACTTCGAGTACTTTCATCACACACTTCATTTATTCAGTAAAAGGAGTTATGATTTGGAGTCACTATAATCTGCGAAACGTCCAAGCTATCGCCAAAGAATAGACCACAATAGAAAAACAATATATAACTGAAAGTAACGGTGACTGGTAAATTTCCCACCCCACACTTGGAAAAATGCCCTGGAACACCCCTCAAAGTGGTAATTACAACTTGTAAACTCGGAGACCTAGACTACGAGTTCAGATACGAGATGAAGGCAGTAATGGCGGCCCGCAGTGGAGGAGCAGCTAATGATAAAACAGTAACAAAACCACTGCATCGGTGACGTGAACCTTACTTTTGGTCACAGCTTTCAATAAAACGGTATGTCGCATTTTTTTAAATTATATCTGGTTTGGAGAAACGTTCATCTAATGTTAGCATCGTATCAGCTAACCGTTGTAGCATTAGCCGTTTTGTTTACATAGAATCACCTGGATGCCTTGACGTCATAAATTGTAATTTTCAAGTGGGAAAGATACCAATTACCATTATTCCAAAAATGTCCCATTGAGTAGGGGTTAAAAGATAAAATTAGGCTCTGGCAAGAGTCCACTGACCTTAAGGTTAGGGCCAATGGTTGTGGCTCTCTAATCCACAACACAACTGGATTAGAGACTGCTCAAATTTTTGAAATAATGAGATGCCGGACCAATGGCGTGGCACCAACTGAGCTAGGTTTGGGTTTAAAAGCAGCTAACTGACTGAGTAATATTGCTCATATTGTTTCAAGATTAACATATAAACGAGAACTTACTCGGTGTACCAAAAGCATGTCTCGTCCACACAACTGTGTCGGTTGCATTTAAGGCTTGAGTTTATAATTGTATTTTACAAGAGACTGGACCTGTAGCTTTGATAGTTGTAGCGTCCCCCTTGTTGCTTATTTTAAATCCTCCACTGCATTGAGATTGCATTGACATTGCAACCCATTTCTCTTTGATCTGAAGGTTATCGCTCTGGTATTGCACCAAATAGAGTCACCAACACACCCTTTTCCCTCGTTATGACATGTGTTACTTCTTAGCTAGCAGTTGCTAAAGGGGCGGAGCTTTTGCAAGTGGTTTATTCCCTTATAACGCCATACTCTTTCGGATGGTCAAGACATTTATTCCTTTTTTCTTTTAGACGCTCACACAGTATTTGAACAGACAGGAAAGATACAGCTCTCTGTGACATTCTATTTAAGTTCACCTTGTCTAAACGGCACCACTTTACAACCTCCTTGCAGACTCTGGGTAAGAGCCGGTCCTTAGCAACGGAGGAGAAAGAAACACCTGTCACCGCACACATTCGGAAAATATTTCTTCGAATGGAGTAAAGCTGCTTTAACATAAAAGACTTCAATCCCTGCTTTAATACTGAAGCAGCATTCAGATAGGGCTCTCTCCTACAGCATCTCTTCAAAGGTCTTAGCCAAGTCCTCTGTTGTGTTCATTACATTTTGTTTATTTATTCTAATATTTAAAGTAAGCATGGTGAACTAAAAAGAAGAAAAGACAGAAGAGAAGCCATTTATCTTTCACTTTATATGCATAATGGGACACCTGGGCTGGGCTATCTACTTGTCAGTCAAGGGTTGCAAATGCAAATAAATAAATGGTTCTGGTGAGGAAATCATTCATTTTGATTAATATAGTGTTTTTTGTTAGTTTGTTCCGGTAAAACCCTCATAAAATCACAAAATTCTGGCCCATGCAGCACATCGACCCCATTAAACTGTACTTGCTGAGGGTTATGATGTATTTTTAACTTTCTTTAATGGCCTGGTTTACATAGATGATACTTCCAATACATTTTTTTGTTTTTTTGTTTCAACATAAATCCATGCTCTTGCTTTGATATCCATAAAAGCTTCATAACGCTTGTCATTTCCTTTTGATGTAATAAGAGTTTGAGGAAGAGGAGAGAACGAACTTGTACTCATAGAGAGAAAGGGACAAAGCTGAGGGGAGATATGGCGGAGAACACAAAGGCTGATGTTAAATCAGGGAGCTTTACATGAGACTGAACCAGGGGGAGATTGACAGCACAGTACAGACATTTGCATTCGAGAACATGGTCAGGCTTCATATATGAGGAGGTGAGAGAATGACTGACAGCTATAATTGGAAGGACCGTTCAATAACAATGGCACGAAAAGGGTGTCTCTACATTCAATCAACTGTCACTATGCTTTGATCAAAAAAACACCATTACCCTTGATAAAAAATGTCTGTCAGTCAGAACAGAATGGACAAGTGGGAATATTGGTTTCTGTTTTTTAAAGACTGATCTCAACTGAATAGATGGGAGTGATCATTGTTGTTAACTTCCGCAATTTTCACAGGATGTTTCGGCGAATGGCAGGCAAACAGCTGATGCACTGTACATTTACGCCACAGATCTTTTGCAGCACAAAGGGGAGCAAAGGTGTACCAGTGTGATAGCTCATTTGAAAGCCAAGACCTTCTAGTTTCTAAAACTATGGCCCCGACCCTGTAACACAGTTACAGCTGAGCGAGTGCCGACCCATGCCGCAGTGGAACAGGCTGTACACCGGACACAGTGTTAAACTGAAGTACTTAATTTGACCAATAGAGCTGATAAAAGGCAGAGCAATGTAAATGAGGAAAATAATGTGAGGCCGCTATAGGAGAGCAGCGCTCAGTGCTGTGTGGTTTATTACAACCCTCAGTAGATGTCTGTTTTTAATAGCCTAAGCAACGCCCTCTCGCCAGTGGCGCAGTCAAATAGTGCAAGAGCACGATGACGCATTGATGCCTGTCTAATGTTGCGTTTGGAGGGCTGTCCTTGCGCCAGGCACAATATCTGGTCCAATGTGAAAGATCTGTGTGAGTGAAACATAGCTTCAATCACATTTGCCATTCCTAACCCTGTCCCTAAACCTAACCCTAACCTAACTCCCTGATCGGAAGGAACAGGTTAGTGCATTCATGCATGTGACCACATCGCAATAACTGATAGAATTTAGGAGATATAATTAAATGTGTCTGTGTATCCCTGAGGTCAGTATGAAACCTTTAAAACTGGATTTTAGACCACAACAAAAGTTTGTTCATATCTATTTATAACTTTTTATACCATGGTCTGGGTGAATACTCGATTCTGATTGGCTGGAAGGTGTCCGTTAAAAAGTGATAATGTACACCTAGTCCGACAACAGTTAAATCATGTTATATATCCCTGCACTGCAGCTGTTTCCATAGTAACGATAAACAATTGAGCTGGAACTAGCTTCAGGTAAAACATATTAAAAAGTAAAATAACTCCTGCCCAGGACTTAAAAAAAGAAAAGCAAACAGGCCACAATGAACAGTTTTAGTTCGCGGGACCATGGTATAAGCGGGATAATACATTCCGAGGTGGCCATTATAATAATAACTGGACTCCGCGTCATCCAGTTATTTCTGATAATGGACACCTTAGATTCACCACCATTCCTCCTCTCTAACTGCACCTTAAAGGAATAGGCCACCGTTTTTACATACCAAGATATTTACTAAAGCACAAAGGGCAAGAAGACCCAAAGAACAAGAAAGACAGACTACAGAGCCAAGAAGAAAGGGAGTTGTAGTGCCGTATGTAGCCGGGGTCTCAGAGAAACTCCAGAGAATCTTTAGGCAGCACAGGATTCCAGTGAACCACAAACCTGTGAACACACTGAGACAAAAATGTGTTCATCCCAAAGACAAAACTCCGAGCCACAAACAAAGTGTGATAGTTTGACTGTTTTGGTAGAATAGTTCTCCAACTGTCCACTGGGGGCACTGGACTTTTTACTATAAAGAGGTCCAGTTCTGCAGTGCTCTTCCTCTAGCCCTTGCACTTCCTGCTTTAGTCTTACTGGGAGCAGTGCTTTACGAGAGCAGGTAAAATATGGGCACGCTTTAATTCATCCTTAAATGTTAAGCGCATGCTGACAGCAGCTGTGAATTGGGTGTGTGTGACCCCCAACTGTCCAGTGTTGCCCAGAGCATTTGCCCTTTAAACGGACGGAGGAAGCGGTCCTGTATTTTTTGAGGCCGTTCCCAGTAGGCCCACCACGGCTGCCTTGCATCACATCGTTCTCTCCATCTTCTTGGTTTTCATGTGCAGGTGTTGTGTGCAGCTAAATGGACATCCATTGTGTTTTGTTATGATCACTTTGGAAATAACCCTTTTTTTAATTTGGGGGAAAAGAAAGAAAATACAAACCAAAAATATATAAACTAAAACTAAGTATCCCTATGAATAAATCATAAGTAATTGAACTGTTGCCTTCTTTATTTTTCAACCTACTGCCTGTGTCTTAATCTCGGATCACTACACAAATGTAGTGATCCGAGTTTTACCTCACATTTACAGTAGCAGATTAAGACACAGGTAAGTAGGTTGAAAAATAAAGAGGAAGGCAACAGTTCAATTACTTATGATTTATTCATAGGAATACTTGGTATATTGTAAGGCGTAATAATACCAGGAGTAATTCGGAATCCGCACAGTAAA
The DNA here is from genome assembly GCA_021464625.1 of Proterorhinus semilunaris. Lineage (NCBI taxonomy): Eukaryota > Metazoa > Chordata > Actinopteri > Gobiiformes > Gobiidae > Proterorhinus > Proterorhinus semilunaris. The sequence goes on from CM038343.1 coordinate 14,267,009, forward strand.
GTGAAGCTATCACTGCGCGGAAAAGGGAAAACATTAAAGAGTTTGGGAACTATTTTCCGCGGAAATCATTAAATAAACCTTTCTGCCTTCATAAAAGTGAATGAAGTTTATTTGTGTGTGTTCAGTTGGCAAATAGCAATATAATAAGTGGGATAATGTATAGAATGCCTGTAATTATCGGTCATTCAGACCAGTTCGCCCTTATTTTCCCGATAATGACCGGCGTTCTATACAATATCCCTTACATATGTTAGAAGGACATTCCTTCCTGCAGTTGGCTGGAGTCATCATCAGGTGTATTTCACAGACTGCTCAAATGCTTAATATGAATGTAACAAAAACAAAAATATGTTGATGAGGGAGACCATTTATGAGAGCTCAGTGCGATGCAGAGAACTCAAGTTCCAGCTGTCACACATGGGACATATAGCCGTTTCATCAGGGGGATTTCATTGGACATCACTGGAATTTCACCATCCAAGCCAACGTCTTTTGTATACAGTATCTGGTAGCTGTGACGATCACCAAAAACTACCATAAGGATGCTCTAAGTCCAGTGATCATGTTTTAAAGCAGTACTAAGTAACTTGTTTACCTTAATAAATCCTTTCCGTAGCCCCTCTGGGAGTAATACAAGTGTTAATGGGATGATTGGGGGGTGTCTTTGGCCAGAAAACCACAACTTGACTGTCACCGGGTTGGAGGCACAATACACACTCATGGAATCACGAAGAAGCTAACAGGCTAACGGGCAAAGCTAAGTGCAGGCTAGCACCACTTTAACAGTATTTACAGCCAAGTTTGAGTGAAATTTTTTTTTTTCCGTTGTGTTCCATTGGAAGTACAATATCCCTCTCTCCCTTTGTCTTTTCTGTCAGCATAATATTTACTCTCACGGACAATTAATGAGTAAAAAAACACAACATGCTACGACACCTGCAGTGGCGCTTATGGCCTCTAGGGTACACAAGTTAGTACTGCTTTAACGTCACACGATTGAATTAACCAACTGGACGACGGAGAATTTACACCTTATTACCCAATAGTGATATAAACAAAATGTTAAAATATTATCAATTCCTTTTAAAATTCCCCAATAATTTAGGTCAAAGTAAAGTAAAAGTGTGCACTGACTCTTGATCAACGCACATTTAACCAGAAATGGCGATACTTGTCTGGGAAAATCGCAGTTTGGTCCTTTCCCCCTCTTGCGCAGGATTATTTTTTATACTTTTACCAAATAGACGCCAACTTCGTAATAATCAAGCCATGATGAGTGAATGAAATGACTGACAGCATCCTCTTTTAGCACACTGTATAGACGCTATGAATGCGGCTCCAAATCACACTCTGTCAGACACCCCTTCATTCGCTTCTTGTCATCTTTCGGCGCTAAAAACAATCCACAAGATTTCACTGAATAATGTAGCCGTGGAGTTTTTTGGTCCCTGTCTGCTCCTGTTTGCAGAAATAGCTGAATATGTATCAAATATTAAACTCCCAGAAGCTCCATGCGCGGAGCTGTAAGCAGATCTACATTATCTCCAGCAGCGGCTAAATATTTCAGCTTCTCGCCCCCTGCACCTCACCAACCTTTCAGATTTCAATAACGTAACAAGGCCATCACTGTTCAAGATGTTGGACTATTTTTAATTGATGAGTCATGACTGTTTAAAGACATGCTGCTATGTAATGATTGAAAACACCACTGACCTTTATTGGGTCAAAAGTTTCCAGAAAAATAAAACAACCAGAAGGCATGTTACAAAAAACATCTTCTATCAAAGTCATCTCAATGAGGATCCTATTTTGTTTTTTACTATGACTTTTCCATAAACCCCAACATCTGACTTATGCAATCATGCTGGGAGGCAGACAGAATTAAGTACAATAGGGAATAACTCAAATGTCACACAAGCCTTCATGACGATAGACTTTTGTCTATTCACGTTTTGCATTCAAAGCGGGTCTACCCCAGTCTCTCAACATCAAATCAAAGGGTTTTTAAAGCACATTTGATATTAGAGGTTTCAAGACCTTCCTATCGTTTATCTGTGCCACAAACAGCTAACAGCGAACCATGATCCACATATGTATCCTAAAAGCACCACCATGTTAAATTTGAGATGTTCCTTTCATCGAGCACTAAAAACATTGCATCAGGCTTTTAAGATTATTACTAATGTGCTAACTGTCAATTTCCGCCCACACACTCGGGGCAGATTATGATGTAAAAAAAGGAAGAGCGCATGCAACTGACACAAATCAGGTTTTCCGTCTTTGAAACACTTAGCTCAGAAGTGTTCCTTTGTCTGAAAACTTCAATCTTTTTTTTTTTTGTCCAGAAAGGCCTGGTTTATGAATGAATGCATGAGACGTGCAGACAAAGAGAGTCTCGAGCCGACAAGACCTGAGCCGATGTATTATGAATGACAGAGGGAAATATTGTACAGAGATGCATGTAAATGGTGTTTCTGCTTTGGCGTGGCCGTCTACACTGTCGTTTACCTTGATGCAAATGGCTCTATGAACAAACAGGACAAGCAGGATTTTTTGTTGCCTCATAAAATATTCACTAACCGTGGCAATTGGACAATGTACAATGTATTGATGTATTGGAATTTGGATGCCTCAGACTCTAAAGAGACTATCTGCTCAGAGGAACATATTGTAACCGTGTAAAAAGTTAAAAACATTTTACAGCTATATGTTCCTAGCCACGTACTGCATTCATTTTGAATTGTGATCTCCTCTTTGTTTTGGGTGTTTTCTTGTATATAAATAAGGCCTAAAGTTTCATTTTTTTTAACAAAATATTGTACATGGAAACCAAGTACAAAGTAGCTGAGTTTGCTGCAAAGTTAAAGGTGCATTATGCAACTTTTTATGTGAAAAAAAGTTGAGTGTCTGACCTTGTACTAGTGACCCAGCGGCTGTATGGGTGGTCAGCATGACGCCTTTACTTTCCATCACAGTGGTCCTTAGGACTCTCCAGGATCAATTGTTTGGAAGGCTTTAATCGAGCTCACCATGAAACCTACACAACCTGGAGCATTGTAGAGGTGACGGGTAAACAAGTAGCAACTTCCCTCTGCCTTGGTACACCTGAGTTGTTTGCCTTTTTCTGTGAACTGCATTTGTGGTTTCTGTGTTCCACACTGTTTTACTGGATGTTTTTGTACGTCTTTGCTGTGTTTTTATGGGGTTCAGACGATTTTATTAATTTTTTTACAGCAGAGAGTCCATAATGGTCCTAAAGAAAGCAGCTTTTTAAAAGTAAATAAACAGCTTACTTATCAGCTAAAGACATTTGAGACCCACAGATTTCTTCTTCTGAAACACCGAAGAGGCACCAAGAGGCCCCCACACCTGCAGCACAGTGGAGGCGTCACAAAAGGCGCTACAGGAAGCAAAAAAAGGACAAATAGACGGTATCCGGGCAAGACTCGCAGCTAAGCCACACATGCCTTCTATTGTACTGGATAATGGACGTTCACTGGAGAATGAGATAGATTAACTGCTAAGCTCTTCCCGGAAGATGGTAAAAGACTGTAGTGGAGCTGCACAGGAGGAAGAGGAAGGAGGAGGTAGAGGAGCTGCTCTGAGACAGGGACAAACCCAGGAGGCGCTGCACTGTTTCAGGATCAGAGGAACACTGAAGGCAGCCTAATTTCCTCCGGGCGCTCCGGTTTCCCCAACCTCCAAAAACAAGCTGCTCAGGCTGATCCAGCGCAGCGGCTCAGGACTAACACCTGAACACAATTTTGTTGTACGGTTGTACAATGACAAATAAAGCACTTACATAATTAAATATGAGTCACACTTAAAGGGACTATACAGAGTTTAAAAATGTTCAAATTAAGTATTTTCCTCCCCCTACATGTTCCAGCTACGTCCTAATGTGTAGAATGAGCCCAGACCTGTTCACCACAACTGCCTCTAAAATCCTGCACTGTCACTCAAACAGGTGTTAATTCAGGTCCGAAGTGCCGTCATGCACGAGCTTAATATAGAGAATTACGCGCAAGACCTGAGGTGGCAGTAGTGTGTATAAAATGACCAACTTGCATAGTCCCTTTAATTAATATTTCATGATTAATTAAGTGTTAGTACATGATTAAATGAGGCTAAATAAGGTGTAGTTATTATAAAGTGTTCCCCCAGATGCAAATAAATGAACTGCGTTTTGCAACATCTTCAGATAGGCTATACGAGCGGAGACCAAACTCGGGGACGGACGGAGCAGACAATCAGTTAACAGCAGCAGTGATTGTGTTGTGTTTTTGCGACTTTGAACGCCTCACGTCTCCGGAGGCGCAAGGGGCAGACCAACTGGAGCAGAACTGAACAAGCCTGCGGTCTGGTGAGTCAGAGGGAAGCGGAGGCCAAGTGAACGCGACACGACCCCAAAAACAAGGGACAGAAGGAAGAGGAGCAACATGTCTGAGGGTGTTCTGCTTGTCTGGATACTACAGCCACAAGTGTTTGTTTCTGACCCAGTGTACGTCTGGCTACATGTTCACACAGAATAATTGTGGCAACCAAGAATTTTTGAGGCAAGTGGGCTTTGATTCTAAAAAGATCAAGAACAAGTCAAGTTTATTGGACAGACGGGACACTTAAAACCGATTAGATTAGCCAAAAATATTTACTTACAGTAGTGTAACGTTGAAGTAGTTTTACTCGAAAGGAAGTAAAATATGCTGAAGGCAAGTAAAGGAGAAGTATTTGGTGAAAAAAATACTGAATGCAAAAGTCGGATTTTTGTCAGTGGCGACATAATGTGTGAGAATGTGAAATATACCATCAGAGAACATTGATTGATTGATATGGAAATATTCTTTTGTATAATACAATAACACTAGGGATGTAACGATTCATCGAAAATCGATTTAAAATGCGCAAAATGTGAATGATGTAAAAAATAAAAGAATCGATTTTAAAGCCGCCCTCAGCTAATCCATTTTGCGCGACCAAAACAGACCGGAACATAGATCGTTGTTTCGAACGACGTTAACTTTTTCTCAAAACAAGCTCCACACCTTCCCCGCCTCACCCCCAACACACGCCACACCATGTAAACACATACACGTGCAGGCATCAAGAAACAGACGCAGCTAAAGTTAGCAGCTACGAGATTAGCGTTAGCAGCTACGAGATTAGCGTTAGTTTAGCATTTTGACAGAAGTTTACCAAAGATCGTAAACTGACAAACATCTGACCAACCTGCTCTGATTCTGCTGAAATCCTCATCAAATGTCCGTTTGTCAAATAACCCAATACCTACAGGAGCTGTCATGTCTTTTTCCTCCTTATGTTTACAAAGGCTGCACCAGTGAGGCGTTCAAGTGTGAAAAAACTGCACTGTACAATAAGTTCTAAAATGGTAGTATTATGTTCAAACTGCAAAAAGATTTTTTTTTTTTTAAATAAATAAGGTTTGGTAAAATAAATATAATCTCAAAATGTTTGCTTTGCTACATAGTTTATTTATGCTGAAAACATGTAAATTTACAAGCACTCAAAAATGATTATAGTTCATTTTCATGTCTTGTAATTTTTTGTAATGTAAAGTTCTCTTACTGAGACAGTTGCAATTTGTTACAAGGACAAAAATACAGATGTTAAAACAAAAGAAACATTGGTATGAAGGAGACATTCTTTTCTAAAAAAAAGGTTTAAATCGGGAAAAATCGAAATCGGGAACTTCAAATCAGAAATCGAATCGAATCGGGGCTTGAGTGAATCGTTACATCCCTAAATAACACAATTACAAAATATTATCAATTATAAAACACTCAATTACTTTAAAAAGTAACCCAGATAAATGTACTTGAGTAAATAGAACTGATACTATTGGCCACTGACCTAGACCATGTGGCTAAACGAGGTTAATGGAGACCTAAACCCAAGGCAGAACTTGAACTGAACTTAAGGCTTGAAAAATACAAAAATCCTGCATATATATTTCAAGCATGAATTGGTTAAAATACCCTGATGGTTTCAAACTTAAACCGTTTTCCATAAACCTGATGGTACAATAATGTTAAATGTGCAAACAAGTAGTGACCTTGAAATCACGAGAGACAAACTGTGAGATCTTCCAGCTCCGGACCTGCCACATTATGTTTGCCTGGATATTTGATTCACCGGAACTTTACACTGTCTTATTTACTGCTCTGTTTTATTGCCTTAATGTTTGTTGCAGTCCTATGAGGCAACTCCTGTTGTGATATTGGGCTATACAAAACCATTGATTGATTGATTGACTACAGTGTTGGCTTCTCGTGGCCTGGACAGACACCCATGACCAATGGCGATGTTATGTAGAACAACCTTTATCCTCCAACCAGACTGTTTCCGTGGCCGGGAAGGGGCAAGGGAGAGGGGTGTTGGGGGTGAACATGTGCTTGGGACACTGGACCAGGACAGTGTTTACCTTACGGTGAGATAAATAAAGTTTTTAGTTTTCGACCTGTGAGAGCTTAGAAAAGCCTATAACGCTAAAGGATGAACATGAGGCAGCGCGATGTAAAAGAGGAAAAGATGTGAGCCCACAAAAAGACCGCAGTGCTGTGGCTGCATGTAATAAACCACGCCTCTGTCGACCTCTTTTTTTATAATAAGTCAAGTGCTAGTGGCGCATCACATAGGGCAACAGCTGCACACATCCAAGAGGACCACCTCGTTTGGAGAAACGCTGTCCTTGCGCCAGGTGGAAGATCAGGCCCAATCATTTTTAAGTGAGATTCTGGTGTTTTCTTTTTGTGGCAGTATTCTGAACACCGCATGAGCTGGGAACACTGTGAAACAGCTCTCCAAAAGTCAGGCAAACCAGGTCAGTATCCGTCTCTCAGCCTCCATTAGATTTCTGCATTAAATTACCAGCTGCAGTCGGAACAAGGGTCTCTGCTTGATGTTTTCTGGAAAACCTCAAAGCTCCATTTTAAAAATGAGCATGACCTGGTTTAAATGATCATTCCATCTGAGCATGTAACTAAATGAGCTAAGGGAGGCACGCATTAGCACCAAGGCTTAGAAGGGGTTGTAACATTTTGACTCAAGTAATGTGTTCCCTATGCAAATGTTTTATTTATTAATTTTTTTTTTTACTACTGGGCAAATCAGTGTTAATTTCGTCGACTAACATATTTAGTCAAAGTGATTTTTTTGACGACTAAAATTGGACTAAAACTAAAGTAACAGTTTTTCATGCGACTAAAACTATGACTAAAATGTCCAGATATTTTAGTCGACTAAAATGAGACTAAATAAAAATGGAAAGGAGAGACTAAAATCATCCAAACTTCTATTGATAGTCTGAAAGAGCCTCATATCATGTAAATTCACTGCCAAAGGAACAGCTCTGAGCTTTGTTCATGAGGGAGCAGCTCCATGAAGCAGAGGACCTTGAATAAATATGATTATAATGAATATTATTAATACAAAGTCGATTAAATTTGTCCTAAATTTAGTCGACTAAATTGACTTGCAATTTTAGTCGACTAAAACTCGACTAAAATGTAATTACATTTTCGTCAAAAGACTAAGACTAAAACTAAATTAAAATATCTTTTTAACACTGTAGCAAATGAAGCTCAGAAGGTTGCAAACATTTTCTTAAGGGGGAAAAATATAACTTGAGTGCATGGTGTTCTGTATCGTTGGTGCATACTACACTCGAAACAAAAGACCACACTCCAGTTCACATCATAGGAAAGAATCAATCAATTAAACAACCAACTACAGTGGGTTACGTCTTGGATAAAGCAAAAGGCGTTTATTGTAAAGTAGCCAGTTTATGATTGTTGATGTTTTGCAGTAGCTCCTCATTGAAAATCTGCCCCTGCTGTCTGATCGTGTGGAGTCTGTTATACAAAGCTCAGGGGAGAGAAAGAGCCGAGTTGCCCAGGGCTGTGAATGGATCCGAATAAAACAATGAAGACGTGAAAGATTTAGAGACTCACAGACAATGCGGCGAGAATGAGGCAAAATTCACAGCTAATAAAAAAGCACTGCAGTTTATGTTGGCCTGTAAAAGGGTTAGTTTTAGGGGTGTGTATTGGTTCAAGCTTTATTGCTATGTAACTTTAACTTTTTCTACAGAGCCTATAATATACTACAGCCAGATGTGCAAGAGCCAATAGAAGACCAAAATGCATTTCGTGAGATGAAGACCTATTTCCACAGATCACATTTAGTGGCAACCAGCATGTTAAAATATCACATTAAAAACAGTGTTGCCTTTTGTTATTCTATCAGTATACATTTTTTTTTATACAATAACCATATTTTTTACTGTTACTGATCGCACATTTTCTGCAAGCTGTATTTGAGGTTTCTGTGTTCCACACTGTTTTACTGGACGCTTTAGTTTGTCTTTGCCATGTTTTTGTGGGGTTAGGTGGCCATACCGCCTTTGCTCTACCCGATCCCGTCAGAACTGGGAAGCTAAGCAGGGAAGGGCCTGGTCGGTACTTGGATGGGAGACTGTTTGGGAACACCAGGAAGCCTAGCGAATGGAGTGAGTGAGTGAGTGGTTGGTGGTGGTCGGAGGGGCCGATGGCACAGACTGGTTGCCTCGCTTCCGTCAGTCTACCCCAGGGCAGCTGTGGCCAATAGTAGCTTACCACCACCAAGTATGGAGTGAATGAATAGTGCAATGTAAAGCGTCTTTGAGTGTCCAGAAAAGCGCTATATAAAAATCGATGCATTATTATTATTTTATTTTATTTTATTATTTTTTGTATTTTTTTTTTTTTTACTGCAGAGAGTCCATAATGGTCCCGAAAATGTAAGACCTACACACATTTCTGAAGAGGCACCAAGAGCCCCCCACACCTGCAGCACAGTGGAGGCGCTACAGGAAACAAAAAAGGGACAAACGAGGAGGTATCCGGGCAAGACTCACAGCTAAGTCACAAATGCCTTCTATCCCACTATTGTTCTGGCTAATGGACGTTCACTGGAGAAGAAAATAAGTGAAAGGCTGTTGTGGTGTGGAGGGAGCTGCACAGAAGGAGGAAGAAGGAGGGGGAGGAGCTGACCAGTGCTGGACACCATGCTCTGAAATAGGGACAAACCCAGGACAAACCCGTTTCAGGGGATCAGAGGAGCACTAAAGGCAACCAGCCAGGTTTCCTCCTCTACCTCCAAAAACATGCTGGTCAGATTGACCCACAGCGGCTCAGTTGCAGCGGCTCAGGACTAACACCTGAACACAAATTCTTTGCGCTTGTACAATGACATATGAAGCACTTACTTACTTACTTACATTTTTCTTGCTATCTGCACCTTACTGTGTTTCAAGAGCTGCTGTGACGAGGGGAATTTCTCCTCTGTGAGGTCAATAAAGTTCCATCTATTCTTAAGTCGGTGCAAACAATCACATGCTCTCTTTCTCTCCCCTCCACCACCACCGCCTTTAGCACCTTAACTCTTCTCCTATCTCCATCTCAGCAGCACCCAACCTCTCAATCTCCTCCACCTTGTCACCTAAAACACCCGTCCCTAGTGTCCCTATAAGCGAAGATACAGTATGTCCCGATAAACTTCCTCGATAAATCATCCCTCTTCTTCAAGTCCCAAAGTTTAACCAGAAATAAACTATTCATAGCAAAACCCATTTGTCTAAGTCTCTCCTTGTTGAAGTATACATATTTGATAAATGTCTTGAATTTTGCTATGAGGGACAAAAATACTGGATCAGGACCAGACCAAGGCTAAAATGAAACTAAATTGGGAACAAAAACTGTACTTTTGCAAATTCACCCCTAGCTCCCCATTTAGTATAAAAGTGCCGCACTATATACAGGTAGTTTCTCATCACTGCAGATTATGTTTGGTTTGTCACATGTACCACATCATGGAGATACCGGTGAACGCCGAATCGCCAACAAAATGAGTATAACTGACTACTATAAGCTTGCAACGAAGGCCAAAAACAAGTATCATGTGTCAAGTATTTATGAATGAATATTATGCAGATCAGCTTTGTTTAACATGGATTTTATATGAATGAAGAAAACGGCTTGCATTATTGCCTTTTCTACAGTACGTATATTGACCCATCCAATGACTATTGCAGCTCACTACTTTTCAGAATGCATTGTTTCGGTCCTGAGACCTTCATCAGGCAAATTGCTGACGCTGAAACTTGCCTGACGAAGGTCTCGGGACTGAAATGTTCATTGTATCCAAATAAACTCTATTGGCAAGGTTGGCAGTGTGCAGGAATTATTATTTGTATTCATGAATGCTGGGAGCTTCCCTCATCTCCTACGCACCTGCCTTAAGTGCAAAGTTTTTCTTCTGTCTTCCAGAATCCATTGTGGGGAATTTTTAGCGCACTATTTTTTCTCCCTGGACATTCGAACTCCTCTACAAAATGGCGGGACCTCTTTAAATGATACTGCACTATACTAAAGGTGCGCACGCGGGTCAGATAACAACGTACCGCCATTTCCCAGTGATGTCTATCCATGGCTTACACTTTTACAAGCCTGTGTTACGAAGTTTCTCAAAGCACCAAGCGGTATTGTACATGTTTTTAGTGGTTAGGGGAAACTGGAGCACTCCCCGAGAACATCCACACAGAAAGGCCCGTCCGGCTGACGATCAAACCCGCTGCACCACCAGGCCGCTCAGACTCTCTTCGATCAGATCAGCCGTCTCTCATTAACACGTGTGAGTGCCTTCTACAGTGACGTTAAACTTTTACAACAAGTTTATTCTCTTCCAGCGTTTTGTTTCCATTACTCCTGTGTGTGTCCCCTCCACCTCCTTCTACTCCTGACCGTGCATCGCACCTCGCAATGAAGTCCGCCTCTTTCACATGTTAATGCCGTTACTCACGGCTCAGAGCACCACACAGGAGTGGAGCGGAGGAGAAAAGATCACTTTGGAAAACCAGTCTATAGGCACTGAGCCCCCCGAGGATCGAGAATGAGAGGAGCGCGAGAAAAATACTGGATAAGACACCGAGGACGTACTCAGAGCGGATCATTGTTTGGTTTCAAAGTGACAGGTCCCTATGGGGAGGAGAGGAAATGTGAGTCAAAGTTCAGACGAGGATGAAGCAAAGATACAAGCAATGGATATGGCTACAGTGTGATCTTTCGTCGGTCGTAACAGATACAGAAGGTTATTTCACATTGTTTTGTCGACAAAAAAACAACGAGTGGTTCCGTAAATGATGCATCTCAGTTCACACGAGACCCTCACTTTTAAACTGAGTAGCGGTTTACCCAAGTTGATGTTGAATATATTAAGAACAGTCAATCTTTTAGGTCAGTGAATATTTGAGAGTGTGAGTGAGTGGTTGGTGGTGGTGGCTGATGTGCGCAGACTGGTATGGAGTGAATGAATAATGCACGAAATTGTAAAGCGACTTTGAGCGTCTGGAAAAGTGCTATAAGACGAATGCATTATTACTATTATTATTATTATATTTAACAGTCGTGTACAGAGGATTGTTGTGATCCGACAGCTTTAGACCTGGTAAAAACTACATTTGAAAGATTTTTCTACATACATTACTTAAACATTTTCCAACAATAAATACCAAGGCTATTGGCTTCTTTTGAAAGTTGCCTCTCCTTGTGTCCAAAGTAGTTCAAATGCCAAAATATATCATAATAGAATGTTTCTGTGTAGGCTCTCAGTCGTACACGAGTTGTCCATCTGTACTGCGTGTAGACGTTCAGATCAGGATGAGACAGAGTACAGAAGATGACTCAAGAACCTTCAATGAAGATCATAATGGAACATTTCAAACATGGAACCAAACACTACTCCAGATATGTTTTTCTTAAGAAACCAAATGGTCAACTGTCCCTCGGTATGTCATTGTAAATTCACTTTAGGCAGCTCGCAGTTGTTTGCTTGTGGCATTGAATGAATGAGAGTGACCCCTGTGCTCTGCAGACAGCTCTACCATTTGAGCCACTCTGACAAACTAAACAGTGACAGAGGTTTGACAGAAACAAGGACAGAGAAGAAAACACAAGAGATATAGTATAGTATAGTATATCTATAGTAATAGACCTGTACAATAATGCTCCACTCATGTTTATCTCAGTGAGGTGAGTATAGTTAACATTGCATCAAGAATATTTCACCGCAGTATAGCCATGTCTGAAGATGGTTCAAATTAAACTTATTTTAATGTTTTTGCCTGGCAAACCATGAGGATAAACATTTAAGAGAGAAGCCGAGAATATACACTTAAAGCTGACTTTTTGTTAAATTTGGGAAATTTATTTTGGGGGTGGTCTCCCCTTCTTCACTTTTCCACCACTCAAAGCTGCACACGGACTTGAAATGTGCATATAAAACAATTTCCTGGCAATTTACAATTCGAACATGCAGGAAGGATTGTGAGAGCTAGAAGCGAGTTTGGGCCAAATTAAAAAAAAGTCATAATTTGTGCAGAAAAAAATCAGCTTTAAAAAGAGCATGTGGTCTAAACTATACAAGTTCAGCAGGTTTTAGGGCCTGATCCTCCGCATGGTGCTGGTCCAGACGAGACCGGTATGTTGGGTGCACACACCTGCTGCGTCTTAAAGCCCCCTCCAACATGCAGTATATCCTTGTGTGGGTTAACTGGGAGGAATGATAGTCATACTGCACTGCCCTATTTATTGACTATTTCCCTATTGACTAGATGCATTGAGGCACCCAGTGTATGAAATGCGTAGTAGAAATAAACATGCCTTACCTTGCCTATTTATAAGTTTTTAATCTGTTGCTTTTATGCGTGACCGATGTGCACAGCTGATGAACTGAATTTCCTTTAGGATTAATAAAGTATATCGTATCACACCGTAAAGAACGACAATGAAAAGCATAAAGCCTCCCCGACAAAGAGTAGAATCAGCACCAACCCGAGTAGGACCACGTGATCTCATCGGGGGGTCTCCGTAATCCCTGGACCAAGGGCTCTGCTGCGGACACCACTGCAAAGAAGAGGAAGACATTTTCAGCATCACGCCAGTTACACGCAGTCACACTTCTGCACCTGTACAACACTTTTATCCTGGCAGTCGAGGTGACGAAGGAGCGAGAGGTTCAGCGCGTAACAGGCGAGAGATTTCGGCAAACACCTTTCTTTTCTTGCGGGGCTGAGCTGCAGATTGCCGTAGAGCTCGGGATTATGTTGTCAAACCTCTAAGAGTTCTACAATTCCAGGCATATTCTATAATAATAATAATCATCATAATCATCCTCATCAAGCTATAAGGGCTAAGGGAAGCATATATGCCTGTTGCTTTATTCTTACTGCCACATTTGAAGGTCTTGAATATGCCACAAATTGCACTTCCCATTATTCTGAGCCCGGGCTGGTTGAGATACTGTTAATGCGCAGTAATTACGCTATAGAACAGATAAGTGCGTGAGCCCATGCAGCACGTCCCATAATGCATGTGACGGCGCACACTGTGATTTATGGAGCTGATGGAAAAAGGCTGTGCTTGTTAATGGTTTTACACTGAATGAACGCACATCTTAGCGGTCCTTTGTACAGCCGATGTAATTATGAGCACTGTGGCCGACTCTTTTTCTCACAGATGGAGAGGGAGGCTGGAGCAGTTTAAATACAACTTGCTGATGTTTTGCAGCGTATCTTCGGGGGTTAGCCACAATAACTGCTACTGTTCTCTTTGTTGTAGGATCTTAGCCCAGAGAATCCCAATGAGGCAAGAAAAAAAACTGTTTGACGGAGAATAATCAGGGATCCGTTGTCCACCTTCCATTTTCTTTCCAAGTAAGTAAGTAAGTAAGTGCTTTATTTGTCATCTTAGAATTGTACAACAAAAAGGTGTTCAGGTGTTAGTCCTGAGTCGCTTTGACTGAGCCGCGATGCCACTGTGGGCCAACCTGACCCGGCATGTTTTTGGAGGTCGGGGGAAACCGGAGCACCCGGAGGAATCCTGGCTGGCTGCCTTCAGTCTCCTCTGATCCTCTGATACAGTACAGTGGCTCCTGGGTTTGTCCCTGTCTCAGAGCGTGGTGTCCTGCACTGGTCCTCTACCTCCTCTTTCCTCTTCCTTCTGCGCAGCTCCCTCCGCACCACAACAGTTTTCCACCCTCTTCTCCTCGTTTGTTCCTTTTTGTTTCCTGTAGCGCCTCTTGTGACGCCTCGGCTGTGCTGCAGCTGTGAGGGGGCTCAAGAAGAAATGTGTAGGTCTCAAATGTCTTTAGCTCGTAAGCTAGCTGCTAGTTTACTTTAAAAAAACAAAAAAAAAACAATCTTCATGGCTAGTATACGGACTCTCTGCAGTGAAAAAAAAATCCAATGGAAAGATGTACAAAGGTATCCAGTAAAACAATGTGGAACAGAGGAAATAATCCGCCGCAGTACAACAAGAGATAAAGTTGTTTTTGAGCATTTAGTGGGACAATGGTGATTCTTTTGAGCAGCAATTTAGGAATGCTTCTAGTTCTACCTTGTACTACTGCCACATACAGCCACTACTGGAAATAACAGTGAAGAGTGCAGATGAATGACTTTCAGTTTTCAAACGCACGGCCTTGGAGCATGGATTTGAACACCATCAGAGCCTCACATCCTCAGTAAGGCTGTTTTGGCAACATAAAACTGAAAAACGCTGCATCACTGCACTTTACCCCAGACACCAGATAACCTCAGTAAACACAACTAGGAGTGACTAAATCCTGTTGTTTTTCTGTTCTCAGGCATACAAAAAATGAAAAGAAAAAGATGTTCAGCAACACAAAGACCAAAGCCTGACTCACATTTAGGTCATTCAGATCCCTCTTTGCACCACATTAATTCAGCCCCTGTGGCGTTTCCGACATGAGTCTATGGCGAAGTCAGCAGTTCGGATAACTCCCAGCATTAATGTATAAAAATAACACGCAATCTCTCACTTTTAAGCTGCTGAGTAAGTAACGGTTTGTCTAAGCTGATGTTGAATAGATTAAGACAGAGAACGTCGCTCTCGCAAGATAAATGTAAATCTTTTGCTCCAGTGAATATTCAACAGCCGGGTACAGAGGAGGCCACAGGGGACAGGCTGCAGAACAGAGCAGAAGTGACGCTGCAGTTCGCTCAGCTGTGGGCTCAGTGACACGGCTAAAAAACATTTGCAATTATTGTTTGCGAAGCAGGAAAGAGACGGAGCGCCTGATCTTGTGTTTCTAGTGTAGACTTTGTAGAACAACGTTTTTCCTCGTTTGGAGCAACGTTGTCCTTGCACCAGGCGGAAGATCTGGTCCTGACTTAGATTTCTAAAAGCCAAACCAAAGCAAACACACTTCAGTGCAAGTTAAGGTAGGGTGACCAGATTTTCCAACAAAAAACTGGGACAATATTCGGCCACAGGGGTTCCAAATCGAAACAGTCTTTGCCCACGATGAATGTCAAAACTGTCAACGACTTAAGACACGGACCAATCCGCATCCTGAATTGAGATTTTGATTTGGTTTACACTCTGTAATTGATATTCACATGGGCCAAAGACATTAATTTTCAAGCGAAGTATGCGATTTTGGGGACTACATTGGCCAAAACCAGGACAAGTGGGAGGCACGAGTAAAACTGGGACAAATCAATGGTTTTGGAGAAATCTATTGGGACATGGGACAAAGGACTAAAAACTGGGACTGTCCCGGGTAAACTGGGACATCTGGTCACCCTAAGTTAAGGGGAAGTTTAGTATTATGGGCCACAATCTTTAAGAATTGTTATTATGCAGTGCAGACATTAAAGGAACAGGCCACCGTTTTTCAATACTGAGATAATGTTCTTACCTGAGCTTAGAGGAGTTGATGCGTACCTGTCTGGTCTTTGTGCGTGCGCTCCAGTGTTAATTTTGACAACATATTTCAATTTAGTTTTAGTCTTAGTCTTTTGACGAAAATGTAATTCAATTTTAGTCGAGTTTTAGTCAAAAAAATAAATCTCGACTAAAATTGCAAGTCAATTTAGTCGACTTTGTATTTATAATATTCATTATAATCATATTTAATCGAGGTCCTCTGCTTCATGGAGCTGCTCCCTCATGAACAAAGCTCAGAGCTGTTCCTTTGGCAGAGAATTTACATGATATGAGGCTCTTTCAGACTGTCAATACAAGTTTGGATGATTTTAGTCTCTCCTTTTAATTTAGTTTTAGTCCAATTTTAGTCGTCAAAAAAATCACTTTGACTAAAATTAAGACTAAATATTTTAGTCGACGAAATTAACACTGGTGCACTCAGTCACGCAAAAAGACCAAAAATGTTGTTAGCGTTTAGCCTCTCCTCCTCTGCTTGTTTTGGAATATACGGATTTTCGTCTTTCAAACAACCTTCGTCTAAACATATACAGCGCCCCCTGCTGTCACAGTTCAACACTGACACATTTAGAAGCTTCATACACGGGCTTATAAACCAGACATTTTCCAAAAATATCAATCCCCAATAACCAGTATCGACCTCAGAAAAAAAAAACATTATCGGTCTCTGTTAGTTATATTTGTATATGATGATTGAAACCTTTGCTATATAATAAATGTTTAGCAATTGAGCGATTAAAAGAAAAATAACATAAAAAAATTAAATTACTTAAAATAACGGCCTATATATGTCGGCTATCGGCCAGGTCAACCCCCTTCATATCGGTACCAGTTTCGGACCCGACCCAGAAGTTGGACTGTCTTTTGTTATCGTTTATAACTGTACCACTGTAATTGCAATCATGGCCTTTGGTTCGGATTTGTTGATGTAATTTTACACGATTGGGTTAAAAATGGATGATTGGATGTTTATTTGGATGGATGGACACATTTTATATTGTGCTGATTCGCCTGCTCAGAGCCACAGAGCATCTTTAAATAATGCGATTGCACATTGTCCCCGTAGAGTGAGTTTCTGTAATAGATAACAGAGACTTCCTGAATGTTATGACACTGACAGCCAAGTGCCCGCAGACCTGTGAAATCACTCAGCTTTGACCACGTCCGACTGTGCGAGCACACTATCGATTTCCCGCCACAGGGTTACAACTCACCGTTTAGCGGCTCGAGGCCAGTGCTGTGCGAATGGGTCGACTGGCTCTTGTCCGTCGATGCTAACCCAACAATTATTTGGGAAAAGAATCTCAGTAGGCAATAGACTATTTCCCACAACGAGCAATGTGAAGCCGTCCCGACTGGTCAGACCTCAATTCAAATCAAACTGAGAAAGCCACAACATTAGGTGTCATGCGTAAACATTTAAATCGCTATGGCAAGAAAAATTTTATTATGTAATGCCCAACGTCTAACACTTTGGGAGCAGCACCCGGATTTACGGTACAGGCCACGACCCTCCACTTTATTGTTTCAACAGATCAGACTTAGGATCAGGTTTAAAATGCTTGGTTTTGGTGACTCTCAAGACCTCAACCTCAGCACATATAAAAGTCTGAAGGGTGACTCATGTGTCAACCTTTAGACATAAGTTACCGCTCTCTCAGATCACCGTAGGACGACCAGGCAGACAAAAACAATCAACTTTCAATCAACTCCATGTGTAGGCGACCGGTATTTTATTTGATTACCGTTTTTTTTAAGACATTACGCACATGAGTAATAGAATCCAACCCACTTTAAGCAGCAAAACATTTCTGCAAGTGCTGTACATAAGATCATACAAAAAACAAATGCGCTACTTAGCTTAACCACTAAATGAGTATACAATTCTGAATCGACCAAATATTTGAATGACTAGATTTATCAAAAGGCGCTAAATAGCGAGTGCAATCAGAATTAGGGCCCCAAATCTGAGATAAGACTAAGAGAAGGCTACGTGTGGAAAAAAAACACACACAAAAACTGCAGAAATGGCTCTGCTGCTGATCCACTTTTGCGCTTGTTTTGCACATGAGTAAACGCTTGTGCACCGCTTACTGTCTAACCTACATCACTGCTAAAACAAACTGCTCACATTACTACAACAAGCACGTCGCATTTTCTTGCTACCGCTATACAGTTTTACAACAGTAATAAGCGAGTTCGGGCGGATCACTAATGAAGTGTGTATTAGTCTCCATGGGCTGGATTAAGTCAAATCTTCAAAGGAAGGGAACAGAGATTTGCCTGCACCAAAACTGTGATTGGAATATATAATGTTTTCCACTGTGCTTGATTTGAGGATGTGAGGAAAAAGAAGGTAATGTAAATGTATGCAGATGGGAGAAAGTAAAAGAGAAGCACTGAACTGCTTTAGGGGCGAGCGGGGTGGGTTAGGTCACTGGGATCGTCGGGTCACCAGATGCGGGTAGTTACATTTACTCAAGTACGTTAAGTAACTTTTTGAATTAATTGTACTTTTGCAAGTATATTCAGCTGCGTGCAGATTGTGACCTTTGTCGCTGACGAAGCCTTTTGGATGAGAGGCGAAACGTTCGAAGACTTCAACTACTGAGTACAGAAGATGAATCAAGTACCTTCATCTAAGATGGACAACTCCTGTACGACTGAGAACTTACACAGACACTTTTGCAAGTAGTTTTTTCTTACAGTGCTTTATACTTTTACTTGAGTAATGAAGTTTATTTGAGCAGTACACATAGTGCTCAAAAGGAGTGGGCTGAAGCAAAAGCTTATGATTGCCCACCCCCAAGTGCAATAAAATAAATAAAAAAAGAACATTTCAAGCAGCTACATTCATACAGACCAACTTACAAACTTACCAAAAAAAATAATAATATATGAACTGTTTATACAATTAATTGAAGCAACGCACAGCTACAACAACAATCCCGTTTCATGTACGATGTCTAGAACAAAGCAGTCAAAAAAAAAGAAAAAAAATGTGATCCTTAATATATTTCTTCCAGATTTTTACCCTTGATAACCGAGAGTTACTTTTATGTTATGAAGGTACATTAATAGTATCTGTACTTTTACTTGAGTAAAAATAAACTCATCCCAATCCAAATTCTGATGCATAACATAGATGTATTTTGTGTTTCCTTTACTTAATTTTTCATAATGATTTCTTTACATAGGTTTTTATGGTATTTTCTTTAAAACATATTAAAATGTTCATATCATTTCATGTTTTGTTCCTCATAATTTATGCCACGACTGAAACATGAATCAGACTAAACAGTTACTCAGTACTCAAGTAGTATTTTTCTTTACTCTTATTTGTTTGGGCCACTACTTTTTACTTCTACTTGGGTAAAATTATTTTAAAGTAACGTTATTCTTACTTGAGTGAATATTTTGACTACTCTACCCCCCTCTGCGGGTAATTCAGTGTAAACTAATTTCGTTTTTCAAAGTAAGAGAAAAAGTAATTTCAAAACAATACTTTGAGCTCCTTTTGCCTAAAATAATTAAGTTAAGATCACTGCGACTGTCTATTGAATGTATTTATTTTATTTTTGCACACTCCCTTTGCTGCAAATGAAGGACAATAAAGTAATTCAATTCGATTGTAACAACTGACTCACTGGTTTAAAGGCGGTCTAATCCTTAGCGCTGCACGCCTGGATTCAACATAACATCCAGTGAATATTGTTCGCATTAGTCTGAATCACCAATGGATTTGAGTCCAATCGTGTCAGTGTAGGGATGGATTTCTTTTTTTTTACGGGACTGCAAATTCCTGCTTCTCAAGAATTCTTCCTGAAACCAAACGATACATGTTGTGACAAAGCTCCGTCACGTGTGGTCTACAATCAGACCTTTTTGAGACCGGTGACCTGAAACCCATCATCACGCAGAAGACCATAACAATTAAACTGAAGGGTCTTTGTTTCCACGCAGCAAACCCGGATGACAACTGCTCACGCCGCTTTAACACTGGAGTCATACGCGTCATGCTACAGTCATACATGTGCCACTCTATCCTCTCACTGATATAGCCCTCAGCTGTGGTCCCTCGGTCAGCTGCTCTGATTAGGACACACTCCCTCCACACATTCGACCCTAAACCTCGATCATATTTCCTTACACCCGACCTTCACTGGCACCAGAAAGAGCCCGGGCACCTTGGCTAGACTGTCGCCAAATCGTTATATACGCAATTGCTATTATGGTACCATGAGTCATCATTTGTGGGCGGCAAATGGAAAGGTTATTGGTATTTTTCTCTGTTACTGACGTCTATAGGGCAGCACCATTGATCGCTGTAGTGGCCGTAACAACCGCAGAGATGGCATTCAACTTTGTGTCCGTTTTTGTTTATCTTGGACAATTTGAGCAGTAAAAAGGTCATTCTAAGTGCTAAATGTGAAACTGAAATAATGGGCACTCAGCGTTGCTATTTTGCATTTGAAATTTTGGAATAGATCTATGTATCAACACTTAAAAATATCTTTAAAAATGGAATAGGCCACCGTTTTTTGCATCTGTCTGGTATCTGGCATTTAGCCTCTCCTCCTCTCCTCTATGGACTATGTGTTAATTTCGTCGACTAAAATATTTAGTCTTAATTTTAGTCAAAGTGATATTTCTGACGACTAAAATTGGACTAAAACTAAATTTAAAGTTTTTCATGAGACTAAAACTATGACTAAAATGTCCAGATATTTTAGTCGACTAAAATGAGACTAAATAAAAATGGAAAGGAGAGACTAAAATCATCCAAACGTCTATTGACAGTCTGAAAGAGCCTCATATCATGTAAATTCACTGCCAAAGGAACAGCTCTGAGCTTTGTTCATGAGGGAGCAGCTCCATGAAGCAGAGGACCTTGATTAAATATGATTATATAGTTACACAAAATTAAACATGTTGATTTTCTAAGCGGATAAAAAGGGGAACTATATTGTGAGGCGTAATAATACCTTAAGAGCACTTCGACGTCCACGCAGTTAAGTGAAGATATTAATGCTAACAAAAGGTACGCATCAACTCGTCTAAGCTCAGGTCAGAACATATCTCAGTATGGAAAAACTGTGTCCTGTTCTTTTAAGGAGCGAGGAGAGTGATGGTCTGTGTTTTAAATTGGCCTGGCCTGCCCTCTGCAGGCAGCAGTGGGAATGACACGTCATAAGAAGGTCCTGGGTTCGATTCCCACCTGGACGGGGCCTTTCTGTGTGATGTACAATAGGCCAGGTGAGTGAGATGGCGTTTGTCTGTGTGAGTTGGTGGTGGTGGTTGGAGGAGCCGTGAGTGCGAGTGTAGGACAATGGATGCAAATTAGCCCATTGATACAATCCGTCGTGGCGTATTTACATGCATGAGTACCATGTGTGCTCATTAAAATGCACTGACCTGACCGAATAAAATCAATACGAATAAAATGCTAATAAATTGATTGCACTGTGATAAACACTTTCAGCAGAACTGCTCAGACTCTGTCCAGTGATGGATTATGGACTTTAAAAATGAGAAATATGTGGAGCAGTATGTTCTATGCAACAAAATACAGGAACTTTATGTCATAGAAGAGACTGCCTCAATAAACAGGAATATTCCTTCTATCAGTGAAGTGAAATATTATTCCAGGTATGTTTCATTCCATCCATCAATCCATCTTCTTTCACTTTTCCATTGCAGGGTAAATCACACTGCACCAGTCCCCTATGGCTCCTCCTGCAGGTGGTGGGTCCACAGAAGGACGGCCTCATGGTTCTAACCGGGCCTGTTGGTCTCTCATAAGGGGCTTCTGAACCGCACTTTGTCTGACCCGTCACCTAGGACCTGTTTGCCATGGGAGACCCTACCAGGGGCACGAAGCCCCCGACAACAGAGCCCCCAGGATCACTCGGGTGCTTAAACTTATTTTACATTTGCAGGAAGCTGAATAAGGATTGTGCGATACAAACTGCGGCGCCTTTTCAAACACGTTTCTTTGAGAGTGATAAAGACATCATTGTTTGTGTGCTCTAATGCACCATGACACTGCTCTCATCTCCAGTGTCGGCTCCGCAGGTTCTAACTTTATCAGATTAGGCCCATATTAAACAGATACTGAGGCTCCGTGTTAAACAAACCAGACATTGTTCCTCTGGGATCCACGGCATTAGAGCTGCAACAGAACACCGCACCACACTGGCCAGCTTCAAGTAACAAGTGTGGTACGAGGAGCTGAGGGAGTCTGTGGCCGTATGAGGCTAAAAGTACATGTCAATTACAGAAATATTCATGGCAGTGTTTCAAACAGTTAGTGCAGATCTTTACAGTGGACACATAATGCATAGCTGAGGCTTAAAGCGCTTAACCCCCACCTGAACCGAGCGCATTATCTCCAGTTGGCCTGACCTCACCCAAATCTAAAAGTTTCTTGACTGGGCCAGAGTAACATCTAATTTGAAAGCTAAGACCAACAAAACTGATCTTAACGGATCTTTTACCTTGCACTTTTGTACTTTTCCCATGCTCTTTTGTGGCTTTTTTTGGGTCATTTTTTTGTTGAGTTTTTGCAATTTGTCCCATAACTTCTTTTTCCTTGCTATTTTGATGCTTTTTTTCAAGAGATTAGATTTGGGTTATGACGTGTTCCGCTATAGAATCCGAGAAATAGCGATCTGAACGCTTCAAAGAGCACAGGATTAAAACTGTGCAAATGAAGCAAAGTATAAGTCCAAGTATGTTTTTGACGAGGGAGCGGTGTCTGACTTTGGATGGTAATGTTGCATTAAACCTAAAAACCTACACAATAGGCTGATCCACTGGCTTGTAGCCTGACCTAATCTAAATTAAGATCTAGATTGTACCCAGCTTTATGGATCTATTTATTTTTATTCTGTGTGTGTGTGAGTTAGTGAGTGAGGGTGTGTGTGTGTAGACGGCTGAGTAAATGTTTGAGTGTGTGTAATGTTTGTGTATGTTCTGGGGATGGGAAGGGGTGCCGAGTGTATTGTTTTAAATGTTGTAATCTGTAAAGCACCTTTCGGTATGAAAAGTGCTTTATACATAAAGTTTGATTGATTGATCTAAAGGGCTCCTACTGGGTGCTGCACTCTGTCCCTCTGAAGTAAGGCTGTACATTATCCTTATTGGCTTTGATTAAGTGTCTGTTTTTACACAAAATAAAATGTTTGAACTGCAAATTATTGTAAGTCACTTGGAGCTTTAAAACCTTTATTTCACAATTCTGCTTTGAAGACTACGTGTTGGTTAAATGAGCGGTTGCACAGTAAAAATAAAAGCTCTCAGCATCTCCCACTGTTGTGTCTGAAGATTTGGATCCCAAGGGAAAAGTGGAACCTCCCAGCTTTTCAAACAACAACCTCTGGCATTGTATCTCAGTTCTGTTCATGGCAGATCAAAAGCAAAAGCAGCAAATTTTGCCTGCACCGTATGTCAAGAGCAAAACCAGGCAAACGGCTCTGCTTCAAAATGCTTTCGCTCTTACTTAATTTTCAGCGGGACAAAAGCAAAAAGTGGTGCAACCAAACCCATTGCCCAGTTGTTGTGCGGCGGGACGGGGGCAGCTCGTGAGAAAATGGGGCCCTCTTTTTCAGAGGTGGTAATACAGAGGAACAGCTGGAGGCTCTGAGGGAACCCAAGACACGTCCAGATACAGTGTCAGGTAACGCCAGGGAGATGGAAATCACACTTATTCCGACAAAAAGCCATCAAACTGTACTCAACTCTTTCACATGAAGAACAAAGGTGCAGGGAATGAGTGCCTCTCGCTTCTGTCTAACACCCCAATACGTCTCCAGGGTCATGTTCCTTGATATAATAAATTAGAGACGGTGTAAAGTATATAATAATAAACTATGTGCAATAAAAACTGTGGTTATAATGGGAGAGGTCTGTCGGCTGCAGTGTTCTCATCACATTCATTAAAGCTGCATGCCGTCCTTTCACCGTAATTCTGAACTTTTGTTTAAAGACTGATGTGCAGCCGTAACACGCTCCACTACATCAACACACAAGTGACCCGGGATGCACAATGACCCAACAAATTTGCTAATTTGTGCTGAACAGCTGACAATTAGTTATCTGAACATTATGCCTATTAATGTGCTATATCAATGTAGTGGATTGGATTTAGTCTAAATAAAGGTCCCACATTATGCTTCATTCTATTCATATAGAACAACTTGGTCATGTAAGGTCTAGAAAATACCCATTCAATGTAAAATGTTGTAACGTGAAATATGGAAATACACTGCCAGACCAAAAAATAATAATAATGATAAAAGCGTCCACCTGGATTTCACTTACTCTTCCATTCCTAGGTCTATGTGCCCAAAGCGTGAGATCAGATGACTTCCTGAATGACCAGGTTTTATTTGGTCTTTTAATCTGTTGTATTCTCATTCATTTGGTGGTGGAGCAAATTTGTATTGCATTTATTTTATTGCTTTTTTTATTGATAAAAAATGTGCCGCATAAATAAAGTGGATTGGATTGGATCGGCCACCACAGGGTCCAGATCTCAACCCCAATGACATTCTTTGGGATGTGCTGGAGAAGGCTGTGCACAGTGGTCACACTCTGCCATCGTCCAAACAAGATCTTGGTGAAACATTAACCTCTAAAGCACATTTTCTCCAGTTCGGCTTTACCCCAAACTAAAAGCTTCTTGAAAAAAAAAAAAAAAAAAAGGGTCAAAATTGCAACAAAAACAATTGAGCGTAAATGAGGATGAGAACGCAGCAAATCAGGCAACAAAAAAGAAGCTACAAAAAAGTACAAAAAAATAAGAAAGAAAGGTGATGACAACGCTAGGGAAAATCTTAGATAAATTTTGTAGGTCTTAGCTTTCAAATGAGGCGTTTTTAGACTTGGGTGAAGCCAAACTGGAGAAAATGTGCTCTGCCCACGCCGGGGTTAGAGGGGTTAACGCAAAACTGGATCCTTTGACTCTGTAGAAGCTTATCGGAACAATGCCACAACGAATGCGGTCCAACCAAATGTCTTTTTTAATAAAAGTTTTTGGGGTCAGACAGTGTAATATCAAATTAAACTTACAATAATGATCGTCAGACATTCATTTGGATGGAGATGAATCAAATATGTGTGGATTCCTGAACCAAGCACTCCACTCAAGGTACTTTGAAAATGAAAATAGCAAAAGAGCATCCATTCGCTCCACATAATACAGTACGTCTCAAACTGATTGTCGCAGACCTAAAGCGATTAGCGCAGGCAGGCTAAAGGCAGGTGTTATGGGATTGAGCGGCGCGCCGGCGGATTGCCTCCGGCGATCTGGCTTCAAATCTCCGCCTCGAGCAAAAAAACAAAAAAAAAAGAATTATACCAGGGAGCGGAGAGAGAAAAAGAAAAGCCAGGACACCATGAATAAATGACGCGCGCAGATAGGGAAACATATGCTTACATGTTAATTGTATGACAGGTCTGTGGGGGGAGGGAGGGGAAATTCCACTGGAAATGGTTATGGGCGAGAGGAATTAGACCGGGATGCCTGTGTCAGCTGGAAAGTGGGTTATGAAATGTAGGGCAGTCATGTTTGCAGAAGATCAGAAACACACACTGTACTTTACACGCTCTGAAGAGGGAACGTATACATGATGTCGCAGCGTAGCAACAGCATGGCAACCGAAGCCAAATGAGCGACATTTGGCCGAACGAAATGTTGAGTGATCAATTCAGAATGATGGAGATGATGCGCGTGGCCCTGCAGGCACCACACGTGGGTTTGTTTGCTCTCTCGTCATATATTTTCTCCAGTTCGGCAATCCCCGAATCTAAAAGGCTTCTGGAAGGAAAGAGTCAGAGTAGTGGCGAAAACGAAACGTAAACAGGGATGACGGCGCAACGGAAAAGCAACAAGAAAGTGAAAAAAATGTGGCAAGAAAAAGAAAAAGAAAACAAAAGCGACAATAAAAGCGTCAAAAAGAGACACAACAAAAGTTATGGAAAAGCAACAAAAAGGGACCAAAACACAACAAGTGGGGGTTAAGAGGTTAAACATATAAATGGCCTAATATTCAACTAAGCTGTTTTATCCAATACACAGAAAATACAAGCTTTATTTGTTGTGTGTGTGTTTGCTGTGGGGACCTCTCCTCAGACCTGACTGTAACCTTACTGGGAGCGGGACGTCTCCAGCTCGTCTCCATGGTGATGTTGGCAAAAAAAGAAGCCAAATATGAGATGCAAATATTTCCCACAGCAAGCTGGTCGTTAGGAGCATGTTTTGTAGAATCCCAAATCTTGTGCCGTTTAAATATCTCGGGGATCCACCACTTGTCCATAGATTTGTGATGGACAATGTATCTTCAGAGGCTATTTTCTCAAAATGCCGTTTTCTTACAGTAGGTCGACATCATCTCCCCTTTCCTGTATTGAATCTGTTTTCAGTCTCCCCTTCCAGTCAGGATGGCCTGGCTTGATACGCGCCTTTGTGAAATAGAAGCTATGCATTCTTTTGTCAAATGGTAATGGTAATGGTAATGGTCTCAACTTATATAGCGCTTTTCCACCTACATTAGGCACTCAAAGCGCTTTACAGCAAGGAACCGCTCACCCATTCATACACCAATGTACACAGACACTGAAGGCAAGGTGGGTGAAGTGTCTTGCCCAAGGACACAACGACAGCGTACACCTTCAGGAGGCGGGATTCGAACCCCCGACCTTCCGATCATGAGACGACCCGCTCTACCATCTGCGCCACCGTCGCCCCTGCCTGCCTGACTGCAGTACACGCACACAGGCATTGAGTTAAAAGAGGTTTTTCAAAAGAAGTGTGACTTTTATCATGTATCGTTCACCCGGGCGCCTTCATGATCTCCAGAGTCTGATGCTGCGGAGATCAGAGAGTGTCTGTGTCACATCTAACGGGAGTCTCTCTCTGAGGCTGCGGTGATGCTTCTGTGGACTCCCCATTCAGCCGCACACACAGGACCATAATGGCAAATGCTAATGGGGAGTTAGCAAAATCATGGCACCGTAATGAACACACTTTGAGCATGGATGGGTCTGGATTATGGGGAAAATAAATATTTGAAACTTGCTGTAGATTATTGATGTAAATGTGGGGGGAATAATGAAAGAAAGTTTTCTGTCCTTGTATGTTTTCATATAAAAAATGAGGCACTTTATGCATAAAATGGGGCAACAAATATTTTATAGACAAAATCTAAATAGCCTGAGCCAGGTTAGTTAGAGTTGATGGTTTTATTTTGTTAATATATTGGTTACAAAGATTTTCGGATGGGATTTTGGATCTTGATAAGTTTTTGAATAAGATCGTTTTTAGGGGTTAAGTAAATTAGGAATTAGATGTTGAAAAATCCTGAAAATATGATTAAGTTTAATCTTGGAAGGAGGCTGGAGGTGCAATTAAAATTGCCATGTTGTGAAAAAAGGAAATCCTCATTTTTAACGCCTGCACATGTGCATGTGGATCACTGCCCTTTTTGCCGCTATGGGTTCCCACAAAGGAAATGACCATATTTAGAATGCAGCGTCACTTTTTGTACTAAAAGTTGTAACAAAAACCAAGATGTTAAAAGGGTAAAGTTGTAATTTAATAAAAGATGTAACAAAATAACCAAACAAAGGCTATTTACATATTTATAAAATGTAACCTAACTAAAACAAAAGAGAGTGCAAAACAAATACTAAAACAGGAAATTGTCTGAGTGATCCCACACTTTTGAACGGTAATGAATATTTTTTTTTAAAGTAAAGGAAATGTGAGATTGTTGTGATTTTAATATAATTCCAAAGTCCAGGAGGGAGTCCAAAACAAAAGCTTCTCATTTAGGGTTGCTATGGCAAAACATCTGCCCTCTTTAACGCAGCGATTTACACACTGTTTTAGCATTACCTTAAGAATCAAACGCTCTTCCTGGGAAAGTCCACCATGGGCTGATGTTTGGACCAGCACAAGTCATATCCGAGCTTCACGCCCATGTGGCGAAGTGATTGATAACACGAGCAGAGATTCGCTATTGCCGATTGTGCGTATTTGTGAATGACAGCGTCCATTGACAAAATCCACTCGCAGCCGTTACCATGACCGCGGTTCAGGCCGCCATGACAACAGAGAGAGCACCGATGGCGTGTGCAGCGCTTTCTTTTTCACTCGCCTTCCTGCTCTGACTCTGCCATCGCCGTGGAGACCCCTCAGCTCCACTTTGTATCAATAGGGTTAACAACGCCCCCATTCAAAACACAAGTCATTTTCTCTCGTCTCACATTCAGGAAACAAATACAATAGGACGCAAAAATGTGTCCTGAAAAATCTTGGGAAGTTCGATCTTTATTTGTTTAAGACCAAGAATCAGGGGAAACGGACACGCTGCAAAACTTTGTAAACATAATGCAAACCCATGGAATCGGGATATATCCGACATCTAGGCGGATGATTATAGGCCAGGTGTAATAAAGGACTTTCTTGACCTTCTCACAAGATTGCGAAGTGGGCGGAGGAGAAGAGATTTGGTTAATCACGACTCATTGTGCGGCTGTATTCTGAAATGTGCCGCTGTCTTGATTGGCTTTGTTTAGAATGTTTTGTTGTTTGCAGTGGCTGTTGTATTGCCTAAACATTTTCAGCATTTGCAATTTGCATAAAGTCAAACCATTTGGTTTTGATTGTGATGTCTTGCACAATTTAGGAGCATTAGAGAAGACTGACAACATTATCTACCAAACAAAGACAAGAATCATGTGAATTTCAAGACAAATCTGCAGATCATTCAAACAGTGTTTTCTTTTTGGTTTTTGAGTCAGTGTTTGAAGCTGTCTTGGATGTTTCACTTCGGTTTCCCTCCATCAACAACACTAACCTCGAAGTTAAGTAATCCCCTGACCTTAGGAGTCTCGTTTTTATCATAATATGTGGGTGATGATTTCATACCAAAGTTCTTATTTCCTCTACGCATTACAACATATCCCTTTTCAAAGACAAACTCCAATGTGTCTCGTAATTATAAAGGCTGTCATTCACCCATTCTAAAACACGCAAGCTCAATTAAGTCTATTCTCTGTGCTCGTCCAAACTTACAAACCCCGTGGCTGATTGACGGGTGAGCTGCGGGAGGAAGGTCGCACTTTTTAAGAAACCAATTGGTCACAGCCACAGCCTCCTAACTAGGTTTTCTGTCCCCAAAAGAGCGATGGTCTATGGTCCAATTCAGCTCACTTCCGCCGAATGATACGGCTGACAAGGCAATAGACAAGCATCTACTTTCATCAATTAAGTTTTTTTTCCCCTTCTCAACAGACCCTATTATATGCGATATCAAATAGTAAGTAGTTATCAGTCTTAGTATAAGTAGTTTTAGAAGTTAGGTTTAATGATAATACAAAATGCAGTTTTACTAAATGCCAGCATAGGGCACACTTCCTCTTATTGACCAGGAACCCAGTGCAGAGACAAAACCTACACAAGAGATAACCGCGGACAGGAAAACACTGACATCATTTTATTTTCCATGACGCCATAAACTGTGTTACGCAAAACTTAAAGTCATGTGGAAATCGTGATGTTTCCAAAGAAAATGGCATGAAAATACAGACAACCACGAACAGTCTTGTCCATTTTGCAATCCATCCACAATGAAGCATTTGCCACGATTTCTTTTAAAAAGTTTCTCGCGAGAATGTAACTAGGCACTACCCGCCTCTGCGTATAACAGGGTGTGGGCAGGCGTTTTTGGCATGGCAAGACGGTGACGGACTGCAGGATTACAGAAACATGTGAGATTGAAACCTAGCACAACCCCAGGTATGATAAATGTGGTTAAGCAGATATATTTTGCAAGGTATGGGCCCTTTAAAAAAAATAAAAAACTATTGGGAGCCATTTCTGAAAAAAGAGGGCACCACCTCATGATTATCATTGAGCTCCTGAGGAAATATCGTTATAAAAGGTAAACATTTAATTTAAGTATGAAAAAGACCCTCTTTTTTAAACTACTGGTTGACCTCATCCACTTCAACATACTTTACATCCATTATTTTCCACTGGTGGCAGACAATCCAGAAAGCCTTTGACGGCCTGAATGAAGGACCTTTACCAGTGTCTATAGGCCATGGCCTTGGACTCTGCGCGCCGTGATTCAGGTACATTAGTGAAAGTCTAATCCTTCCATTAATTGTTGTATCAAGTTCATTTTGTCCCTGGCAAAGCAGCGCTGAGTTTCCTTAAGCCTTAAAAATGGTGCCTTGTGTTCGTGGGCAACGGCAGAGACAGGCGCCCATTGTCCGCTGTACTGTAACTTCAGAAATGGCTGGACACGGGTGAGACTGGTATTTCAGACGCGCTCTTCCGATCTCTGTCACACTATGTCGTCCATGATCCGGTCCCTTTTTTTAAAACACAAAACTGTTGTCCTCAATTCACCCCCATTGGCACCTTATTATTTAGTCTAGAATTTCTCCACCGTAAGGTTTAAGGTAACTGAGTCATAGGGAAATAAAGGCTTGCAAGTATCACGATATCGATTCCAGGTCTTAAACTACGGTATAGGGTCAGTTCAGGTAATTTGGGACCGTTTTTGATATTTTTCATCTGCGACTTCGCTCTTGTCCACAGTGAAGACATCTCTTTCTGTAAAAAGTTTGTGTGATGTTTTTTTCTAAATGTGACTCCCAGTTTTGTTGGGGTTGATAGAGAACACGTTTTTAGGGTTGTGTTTGGTAACTTGGGACACTGTTGTCTCCTATGGGATTTGATAGACAAAACAATGCGTTACTTTTTTATGCAGTCCAGTTCCACTATATTGCTGTTTTAGAGTCTCCAAAAAAATGAACCAGAACTGAAGTGGACATAAACCTAGTCCATAACTTTACAATTAACCAAATATAGCCTATTAATCAGAACGAAAATCATTCTGAATAAGAATTGAATTAGGACAAAATATATTATTGCACACTGCACCAAATTACCTGAAATATGCATTAAAATGTGTTACAAGAAAGATATACACATAATTTTGAAATAATTAATTGCTGACCTATGATTGTATATAGGTCAGATTTACAGTGTTTTAATCAGTGTAATGTCATACTCTTATGATTAAATCAGGCAAATGCCATTTCTCAGACTCCGTGCATTTTGGGGTAAACTTCCTTTTTGATGCTGGCCACACCTCACACTTCATGTCGCAGGGTCAAACTTTTTTTTAAATCCGTATAATAGACCCCCAGAGCAAGAATTCAAGGCTATTGACTATTTGCTTATGCTGTCCCACATGATCTGAATTCACCTATACCTTAGAGATAATAGATTCAAGTAAAATCAAGATTAATATGTTTAGTCTGAGCATATAGCACCTACAGCAAATGCATAGTTTTGAGCCATAACGCTTATTTTTTCTTTCTTCAACACACAACTCTTCCAATATAGTATTGTTTTATATTCTTACTGCTTGTATTAGTCCTGTGTCTTTACATACTCTCCACTGTAGCACCTGTTACTCCGATGCCACTAAAGCTTCGTTACACTATATTTGCGTGGTGTTGCACACAAACATCATGAATCATAGCAGTCCTGCTGACAGTACCCAGTATCCTGTTATGTGTCCAGAGCGCTCAGCATCAAAGCAGAAGTGATGTCCTGGTGGCAGTTCCAAAATAGCCAGCACCGCTACGGGAAGAGCAGAGCGCAGCTAAGTGGATTAGGCAGAAAAGAGAAGCACTTGTGGGGGAAATGGCTCGGATTGAGGCGAAATGAAAAGGCCCGAGACAGTCGGAGAGAAGGAGAGGCTAAATACCACAGAGGGTAAAGCCGATAAATTATTCAATATCAAATTTGGGTCTGCTGCAAAAGGCCCAAGCAATGTATGTGCAGAGAGAAAGTTGCAAAAGTTCAAATGAATGGAGATTCCCCGGTCTGGTGATCAGCTACTCGCACTTTCTTTCAAACACGAAGAAGACGGTTTGTTTGGACATGAACAGACCCTATGGTTTTTTTTTTCCTGATTGGTTCGTCCACTATAGTCTATCGTGCTCATCAGAAATCACTAAGAGGTCCGAATGCCAAAAAACTGTCACAGGGAATCACAATTGTTCACTCTTTTTAGCCGTTTTCTGGAAGACTATAAACATATTTATCACACACCGAAAAAGTCAAGTAAAAAAAAATCGGGTCTTTTCACAGCAAATTGTTCAGTAGAAGCGAAAAACGGCACTCGTTAGCATCGCTTTGCTAACGTTAGCATACTTCCTGGTTAGCATTATCTGTTTAAAAACAATTTATGAGCTGTTGAACCACTTTACTCCTCTACATGTCTCTGTAGCTTTATTTAGTAGACAAATATCTTCATAATTCAGCATTTGTTAAAGTAATGGTGGAGAAATGGGAGAAAGTTCTGTTTTTTTTTCTCTTCTTTGTTTCCCCTCTAGCTGCTTCGAACATGACCATATATATATAGGCATTTGCAAATATGCCGTCTGCATCTATTGGTGCGTTCCAGGCAAGCGGTAAATTTCCCACGTCCCACTTGGAAAAAATGCCTTGGAACACGTACTCGAACTGGTAATTACAACTTGTAAAGTCGGAGACCTCCAGACTGCTACAAGTTCGTATACGAGATGAAGACAGTAATGGCGGCCCCCAGTGGAGAAGCAGCTAATGTATCAGTGTCATGAACGTTTCAACATAACGTTAAGTTGCATGTATTTAATTATATCTGGTTTGGAGAAACTTTCGTATAAGCTAACTGTTGTAGCATTGGCCGTTTTGTTTAGTTTATTCACCTGGATGCTCTGAGGTCGTAAGTCGTAACTTTCAAGTGGGAAAGATACCGGTTGTTGCCTGGAACGCACCAAATGAACATTTGTATAATGACAAATAAAGAGCTTTACTTACTAAAGCACTTTGTCTTGACTGGCCAGCCCTTCATCTCTTAACCCTCACCTGAACCGACCACATTTTCTCCAGTTTGGCGTTACCCAAATCTAAAAGCTTCTTGAAAAAAAGCGTAAAAATAGCGACAAAAACATGAACATAAGCGATGAAAAATGTGATGAAAGCGCAACAAAAAAAAGTGATAGAAGAGTGATGATAGACAGTCAAAAAAGTGACAACAACAATGCGAGGAGAAAGATCTGTTTAGATCAGTTTTGTAGCTTTCAAATGAGGCGTTAACTCTGGCCTATGGACTGTAAGCTTTTCGATTTGGGTAAAGCCCAGGAAAATGCACCCGGGGGTAAAATCCCAGCACAGGATACACTGCTCGGTTTGGCTTCTCTAAACTGGAAGTATGGAGGTATAAATGTTTAGGTACAGGCTTTAGTCCCTTTGCTTTTTGACTCATTCTTTATGGGTTTACTCTGAAACACATCGGAATCCTGGTCCAGAGCTGGACTTGTACTAACAGGCCTCACACAAGCTCTATCCTTTTACAGACCACCACTAAAAACATGTACAATAGGCCAGGATGAATGATGTGTGTGAGTGTATGGAGGTGATCCGAGTTGGTGCAGATGTGTGGAGTCGTGAGAGCGCTTCTGTCAGTCTCCCCCACGGGAAACTGAAGCTACTAAGCTAGCTTACCCCCACCGAGTATGGAGTCAAAACGTGTCATTGGTCCTTTAGTTTTACTTTGCCATAAAACGAGATTATTTGTGTTGTAAATTGAACACACTCACACACTTGATCCTTCTGCACTAGAGCTCTAAGCACCAGCCAAAGAAATCTCCACTCAGAGGGATAAATCTTGTTAAAGAGATTTCCCAAAACTCTAGATTTAAGGAATAAGAAAAGTACAGTAAATTTTGTTTTTTTCTGCATGAGTTTGTTGGCAAATGCCTAATTCTTCATTAAAAGGAGGATTTGTTTAACTTCTTCTTCTTCAATGATGTAATTATGAACATCAAGTAAGTATAAATCATACAAAGATTGTTAGTTTAGGCGATAAAAAGCATGCACCCAGCAGTATTTGCAGCCTCGCCACTGGTTATTTTATCACACTATATGGAACTGCATTTGTTTCCTGAAAGTGCTGAGTGTCCAGATGGTATCTCCCTGTGAACATATGATCTCTATTCCGTAACTGATCGTTGTCGCCGCAATTGTCACATTTTTGAAGTGTTTTTGTTGTGTTTTCGCCTTTTTTGTTTCACGCGTTTGACGTTTTTCGTTGCTTCTTTCCCCGTTGCTTTTGTGTTGTGTCATTGCCACGTTTTTTTATCCCATCTTGTCGCTTTTTTGTTGCTTTTTTGTTGTTGCTTTTTTGCAGTGTTTTCGTCATGTTTTTGACGCTTTTTTTTGTTGTCACGTTTTTGTTGCTCTGATGCTTTTTTCTAGAAGCTTTTAGATTTGGATAAAGCCAAACCGGGGAGAATGAGCGTGGTTAAAGTGGATGTTAAGAAATTAGATATAATACACTGCAATACGCATCGTGGCCACTGACACTGGCAAATAAAGGCTGTATACTCTTTTGAAATAAATTAGCCGGGCGAAAGTAATATTTATTTTAGAGGAGTAACGAGGTAACAAGTTACTTTTAAAAGTGATGGCTTCACACATTTATATTTTGTCAAACAACAGTCTATAAATCATAGTGACTTTTAGTTACCACCACCACCAAAATCTAAAAAAGTTATTTTAGTCAAATTATGTTGCGGGATGTTGGCAAACTCCAACATTGACAGGATTGAACACAGGTTTTTGACACTTTGCATTTTACTGGCTTGTTTCTTTACCACAAAGACCACACTCTTGTACTTTTTTTACTCGTCTAAACAGGTGTATTAAACCGTTCTTGTGCTTTGGACATCAAGTGCAACAATGATCGCTGGTTAGTTTGGGACAACAATAGACAATCAGCAACACAATATCAAATTATTAAAGATTTTCAAAACAGATTTTTTTTTATTTTTCAAAGACAGGACTGCCATAACCTTGAACACAACTCAAAACACTCCTTTTTTTTTAGATAACTGGGTCATTTTTAACCCCAAAGGCTAACATAACATTAACTTTTTGTCGTTGTTGCAGTTGCTTTGCATGAAAAAGTCAGTGTATTACTGTGCAGAGTGTGATATCTGTTCTTCGTGTGCAGGTTTTAACGACGAGTACAGCGCTGTCACCTAATAAAGTGTGCTATGTAGTGTGTCAGAGCTTGTATATGCAGCGGATCAGCGGGCAGGATTTGTTTGTGCTGATTTGGAGGTGGCGTAGGGGGAGGCATATGTTCCAGTGCAGTCCCGTGGTGAGGACTGTGTGCCCTCCACGGTGCAGGGCTCCGAGGGAGAAACGCCACTGTAGTGATCCGTGCTTCAGAGATCAGCCAAGCAGTGGGGGGGGGGGGGGACTGGTGTTCGAACATATTGTGGCACAGATGGCATTGGGATGTTCCGTCAGAAATGAGCATCTCTCTGGGAGTAAACTGAGTTATCGATAATAGATGCATCGTCGCGACATAATGGGGTAATGCCATGTAGTTATTTTGTATTATTGATGATTTAAGAGAAAGTAGGGCTATGCAACTGTATGAATGGCGATAGTGACATGAGCAATGGTATGACATAGTGAAATAGAATTTTAGGTTGGGTATGTAAGATTTCATAAACACGTCAGATAAAACCTGTTTAAATCAAAATGCCACTGATGACAATAGTTTATGTTGATTTATTCACAAAAAACATTGTACATGATTTAATGTGGTTTATGATACATCTTTTCTGTTGTGTCTCTCAAGGTGAGTACTCAATCGGAAGGCATGATGAGCTGCACCTAAGGCTAAAATCAGTTTGGAAAACCACATAAAGGGGCTCTCTGCTCTTTACAGTCCCAGTACCTCCCTTCACCTCTTAACCCCTGCCTTAAACAAGCACATTTTTTCCCAGTTCGGCATTACCCAAATCTAAGAGCTTCTCGACTGGAGAGCTTAACACCTAATTTGACAGCTAAGACCTACCAAACAGATCTAAACTTTTTTTCAGGTTCTCGCTGCGTTTGTCAACTTTTTTTTGGCGCTTTTGATGCTTTTTTTTTCGGTTTATTTGTTTTCATGGCTTTTTTTTTTGTTGGTCTTTATTTTGTTTACAGCCCAGAGACCAGTGCAACGCCTAATTTGAAAGCTAAGAACTTGTAGTTGTATTAGTGCCAGTACAGGACCCCAGTTGTTAAAGATCAGTGAGAAACCAGAGAGTTTCTTAGCTTTCAAATAAGGAATTACCTATACAATTACCTGTACACACAAAGTGAAACTTAAGCGCTTGTGTCCTTGTGTCCTGCAGCTGAGCCTATTTTTTTCTTTTCTTCAAACCACCAGGAGCGCATCCTCCAAGCTTTGAGCGATGAAACAGATTGGACTCTACAATATGTGTCAACATTTTCAATTCAAAAGCGACTTTGGTTTGATATGAAAGTTACATAATATTTGACAGAGATTACAAACAAGGGATACCTATTCTAAAGGGGCGAAGTGAAATGATAATGCTTTGGACAAACAGTGCCGACATTTACTCTCATGACCAACACTAATCGCTCAATCACACGCCACTCTCATAAAGTGGCCAACATGTAGGCAAGGTGAGGAGTCTTGCTCAAAGACACAATAACAGCACTGGATGTAGCTACAATAAAACCACCGACATTCCACTTATAGGTATCTGCTTAGCCGCTCAGTGTAATTAGAAACATGTTATATAACTGTACATTTTCAGCCAGTCATTGACTAATCTTGTTGGACCTCCATCCTTATCTAGATGAAAGCTTTTTCTTTATTATTCTGGCTTAGCTCAACCCATGTCACGGCCTCATTTGGGTTTTTTCCTGCTCTGGTCTTTTTTTAATATATATAGTATATGACCACGGTTTGCATTTGCCAGTTAAAACCTTTAAACCACAGAGCACATTTTGTCCATTAATTTACTAATAACAAAGCAGTCGACAAACAAGTGAGGAAAAAAGGAAAAAAAAAAATGAAAAAAATGAAAAAAAATGAAAAAAAAATGAAAAAGAGAAAAAGTTCGATACGTTTTGTAGTTCTTAGCTTTCAAATGAGGCGTTGCCCTGGCCTACAGGCTGTAAACTCCAGTCGAGAAGCTTTTAGATTTGGGTAAAATGAGCAAATTAAAGTAAAACCTGGCGAGGGTCATAATGGCTATTCGGACTTGGGGTTAAAACGCAGACTCTGAGCAAAAGCAACAGGTCTGAGTCAAATGTTCACCCCATGCAACATAGTAGGCTGCTATGGCGTGATTAAAAACGGAACCACAATTTATGAACAACTCACTTAGACTGCTGGAAAAGCAATTACTTGATTGGCTACATTACTTCATTGGCAACAGACACCAGCTTAATCCGATTAGACAAGCGCACCCCTGAGAAGATCCATAGTCGGGAGTCTCAGCTCAGGTCTAGACGAGGGAAGACGCAAACCTATGCAGAAGAGCACGAACTATGCAGCCAGGTATTTCAATTACGCAAATGTAGGCATTAGCCTGCACAGCCTAATAGCCAGCGAACATCTGGAGCATTGGAGATCACCAGCCCCCCCCCGGAAAAAAATCCGCTCGGATCCAGAAGCGAAGCCAAAATCCAGCTTTTACGCGCGCACCGTGCTCTGCTCAAGTGCAGTGGACGTGGACGCTCATCTCTCTTCAGCGCGCGTGGAGAGACATGTCCAGTTTATCTACCTCTTAGCTGCAGAAAGTGGTTCTCCAAATGGTCACTGTCGATACATTTTGGAGCAAAACGCGCACACGGGGCTGTATTTTAAACGGGGCCATCTCCACTGCTGCGCGCTCATTCAGGCTGTTCTTACCTGCTATATGACTTAACAGGAGCAGCCGGGAAGCCAACGTCCTCGCTCCACGCGCAGTCGTGTACATAGCCATCAAGACGGAACAGATCGTTATAATAACACTCTTTTTTTTTTTAATAAAGCCTCAATGATGGCAGAAGACGGAGCGCGAGCGGTGCCCTACTCGCAGCTCATCGCTCCTCCGCAGGCTGCGCTTTGCGATGACGGGAGGCAGGAGGGAGAGAGCTTTGGTGGGTCGCGACTGTGGGGGCTGAGATTTCGGACGCAGATTGGCGCGGAGTGTGGCGTAGTCGAGTCTTTACGCGCGCCGCCCACTGCCCTGAATGAAAACGGCTGCTTTAGTATTCCTATAGCGGACTCCCACGGGGGCATAGCGTGTGTGTGTGGCTCAAAGCATGCAGTGTTACAACGTGCTTATGATATATTGTACTGAATGCAGAGGCGGGTACTGCTCACTTACATTTACTCAAGTACATGTAGCCTGCTTGATAACTTTGTACTTTTTACTTCTACTCGAGTAAAATTATGAGGTATGTTTACTCTTGAGTATGTTTTCCCACTGTGAGTAAATATTTAAGCAGCAAATGCTTCATTTTGATCGATAAAATAGATGTAGTCAGTTTCGTGCACCTTATTCTTTAGAATTATTTTGTTTTTCTGACCAGTGCAGGACACCACACTCTGAAACAGGGACAAACCCGGGAAGTGGTGCACCGTTTCCGTTTATGTTTTGTTTGTTCCACGCAATTTATGGCGTCATTGAAAATAAATCTGTCTTTGTCGCTGTGCACTCCCCTTTTCCTCCCACTGTATAAGGCCCTACCCCTCTATTCAATACACTTACAGGAATTTACACTATACTGCTCACTTAAAAATCACATTTATAGTCTTAAAGTGATTGTAGAATATTTTGAACAGTCTGATCAAGTAAATTAATTGATTGATTTATTTATTCTGCCACTCTAAAAGTGGCGCTCATTTACTTGATGAGAGCCTACACTGGTCAAAAGAAAATAAAGGAGCAACTATAACATAATGAAACAAATCAGTAACAGCATCTTGCCTGCGTAACATGTATTTCTAAAAGCAACATATTTTGGAATTTGTAAAAAAACAACAATAAAACCAAATAACTCAGGTACAATATGGATTTTTATGACGAAAAAGCAGAAGCACTTTTCATATACAGTGAGGAAAATAAGTATTTGAACACCCTGCTATTTTGTAAGTTCTCCCACTTAGAAATCATGGAGGGGTCTGAAATTGTCATCGTAGGTTCATGTCCACTGTGAGAGACATAATCTAAAAAAATAATAATCCAGAAATCACAATGTATGATTTTTTAACTATTTATTTGTATGATACAGCTGCAAATAAGTATTTCAACACCTGAGAAAATCAATGTTAATATTTGGTACAGTAGCCTTTGTTTGCAATTACAGAGGTCAAACGTTTCCTGTAGTTTTTCACCAGGTTTGCACACA
The DNA here is from genome assembly GCA_021464625.1 of Proterorhinus semilunaris. NCBI lineage: Eukaryota > Metazoa > Chordata > Actinopteri > Gobiiformes > Gobiidae > Proterorhinus > Proterorhinus semilunaris. Next base: position 14,306,093 of record CM038343.1, read on the forward strand.
CTGCAGGAGGGATTTTGGCCAACTCCTCCACACAGATCTTCTCTAGATCAGTCAGGTTTCTGGGCTGTCGCTGAGAAACACGGAGTTTGAGCTCCCTCCAAAGATTCTCTATTGGGTTTAGGTCTGGAGACTGGCTAGGCCACGGCAGAACCTTGATATGCTTCTTACAGAGCCACTCCTTGGATATCCTGGCTGTGTGCTTCGGGTCATTGTCATGTTGGAAGACCCAGCCTCGACCCATCTTCAATGCTCTAACTGAGGGAAGGAGGTTGTTCCCCAAAATCTCGCAATACATGGCCCCGGTCATCCTCTCCTTAATACAGTGCAGTCGCCCTGTCCCATGTGCAGAAAAACACCCCCAAAGCATGATGCTACCACCCCCATGCTTCACAGTAGGGATGGTGTTCTCGGGATGGTACTCATCATTCTTCTTCCTCCAAACACGTTTAGTGGAATTATCTGACCACATGACTTTCTCCCATGACTCCTCTGCATCATCCAAATGGTCATTGGCAAACTTAAGACGGGCCTTGACATGTGCTGGTTTAAGCAGGGGAACCTTCCGTGCTATGCATGATTTCGAACCATGACATCTTAGTGTATTACCAGTAACCTTGGAAACGGTGGTCCCAGCTCTTTTCAGGTCATTGACCAGCTCCTCCCGTGTAGTTCTGGGCTGATTTCTCACCTTTCTTAGGATCATTGAGACCCCACGAGGTGAGATCTTGCATGGAGCCCCAGTCCGAGGGAGATTGACAGTCATGTTTAGCTTTTTCCATTTTCTAATTGTAGCGGCCAGAATGCCTGCCTGGCCTCTAGGTGTCGCTGTGGCTGTTTCCTCCTCATGCTACCCGCCCTGACCCTATTTAAGCCTGGCAATTAGTGGTGCCAGGTGTTGCAAAGTGAGGAGGAACAGTCTTTTGACCGTGCTGAGCTCATGTGAATAAAGTACCATTTTGAAGATTACTGGGCTTATTCTTTTGGAACACGCGTCTGAAACCCTTCAAACTTTGCATCCTAGTGGTTTTGTGTGGCACAGATATATTAGTCAAAAGACTCCTCGTTAGGTTAAAACAGACAACAAGGTGGAGAGCTGGAGCTGTCCATCGCCCCCGTGTTTGGGTTGCTACAGGAAAAGTGGCCTTGATTTGGACCACGCGCGGCGCTGGATCTTTTGAGTTGCTGCAGTGGACAAGCCGTGCAGAAGGTTGGGACGAGGACTACCATTTCGAGTCATTCTCCGCTGGATTTGGACACTGATTGCTGTAAGCTGTTATTGCACGGTTAAATGCAAGGAAGTGCAAATGTGTTCGTGTTAAAACTGTTGGACTTTCAAAGGAGCTCTTGCAAACACAAAGCGTGCTGCATATTTCAGTTTAAATGTACAAATGTCTGCGATGAACAAATTCCAAAGGGAAAGTGGTTTAAAATCAACTATCGCTGCTCAGTTACAAGTTGAAAGTGAAATAGCAGCGCTTTTGGTCCGAAAGTCTGCGTTTGAAGAGAAATATGCATTGGAAGAACAATTGGCAAAAATCAGAAGAAGAAAGGAACAACTTGATCTTGAAATAAAAATTGCATATGCTAAACTTGCCTTATTAAATGCTACAAAAAAGAGTAAGAGGCCCAAGTCCAGTTCAAAGGAATTAAAGAAACCAACTGTGGAGCTACCTGATCAACATGCCCCTGTGGTATGTGAAGATACAGGCGCTGGGACAGGTGACCCCTCTACTGTTGCAGAGACAATGCTACACACATCAATTACATCTGAGCAGACATCTCATGTAACTTCTCCATATCAAGAGGAACAAAGGACCATCTCAATCTCCAGTGAAGCTCAACCCTCTGATTTGTTGGATTCCCCAGATGTGGTCAACAGCGCAGGCACAGGGCCGAATGCAGTTAACACCCTATAGGAAAAGGGTTTAGGAGGCCCTCTGGGGAAAGAGCAGGGAAGGATAAGTCTCCCTGTGTTAGCTTTGGTGGACAGAGGGATGAGGAAGAGACTGGTGATGGCTGATGGAGGACCATTGTACATGGACATGATGAGAGCTGCTTGTGAGTTATCTGACATGGATGATACTTTGTGGTTGTTGCAAGGTCTGGACAAAGTAGAAGGCCTTTTCTATTTAAGACGACCAAAGGCATTCAAGAGGAAACGGTGGAAAGCATAATGTTTTTACCTTTTGGAATGTATGCATCTATAAGTGACTGAATTTTACATTGCCATCACTGGGCGGAAGCACTAAAATGTTTGAAATTGTTGTTCTAGATAGTTACACACAAAAAAATGGAAACAAATTCTGAAATGTTTTAATGATGATTTATTGTTTGTAATTGTTCTGGCTTGAGCAGACAATAAAAGGGGCCGGTGTGTAGCGGCCAGAATGCCTGCCTGGCCTCTAGGTGTTGCTGTGGCTGTTTCCTCCTCATGCTACCCGCCCTGACCCCATTTAAGCCTGGCAATTAGTGGTGCCAGGTGTTGCAAAGTGAGAAGGAACAGTCTTTTGACCGTGCTGAGCTCACGTGAATAAAGTACCATTTTGAAGATTACTGGGTTTATTCTTTTGGAACACGCGTCTGAAACCCTTCAAACTTTGCATCCTAGTGGGTTTGTGTGGCACAGGCCACACGGCCTCTACACTAATGATTGCTCCAACAGTGGACCTTTTTTCACCAAGCTGCTTGGCAATGTCCCCGTAGTCCTTTCCAACCTTGTGGAGGTGTACAATTTTGTCTCTAGTGTCTTTGGACAGCTCTTTGGTCTTGGCCATGTTAGTAGTTGGATTCTTACTGATTGTATGGGGTGGACAGGTGTCTTTATGCAGCTAACCACCTCAAACAGGTGCATCTAAATTTAGGATAATAAATGGAGTGGAGGTGGACATTTTAAAGGCAGACTAACAGGTCTTTGATTTATTTTCCTCATATATACTACTTCCAAAGATAAAATATCTGTTTTTGCATTTGTGTTTGTAAGCCTTACTTTGCCCTCTGCATCTGTCCTATCCTTCGAACAGTTTCTCATTGGGACATGTCATAAGGACTGGGTTGAACAAAGAGCCCTTCACAGGTCAGAAGTTGGGGGAATGGTCTACGGTGAGAGTTTTGGGTAGATGGGAAAACTGCAGAGTAAACAACTACAGGGGGGACATCCATCCTCCACCCCGGGAATCAAACCCGGGTCCTGTTTTCAAATAATGTTCTGGGACTTAAATGTTGCAGAATTCTGCAATTGAAACAGTACTCAATCCCCCTGGCTTCCACAATGGTCCCGTCCTGTGTGTGAAGGAGAATTCGCTGTTTGTGAGACAGACTTCAGTCACAGAAAAACACCCTGTTCTTGTTCCCGTGCATTCATTATCATATATTAAACGCATAATCCTCTTCAGACCCCAGTTACACTGTTGCACAAGCTTTTTTGGGGGCAGACTACTGATACAATATCTTTAGTCTCAGAGTTTCCGTGCAGATCAGTGGTTACAGGTTGAAGAAAAGTAGTCAATTTAGTGCATAATCTAATCTCACGAGGGCTGTAAATCGCAATTATTGAATACCAAAGACTGCAAAGACCTGCATTTATAAATATTAATGTCTCCTCCTCTAAAGCACATACTTCCCTCATAAACTGTAGTGAAGCTTAAATCCTTGACTGGACTGGGTTTGGTTGAGTTGAGGACATTTTGCGAATAGAAGCTTTACCACAGCGATTTATTTATTCTCCCTATGCGGCCCCTCCCCTCAATGCTGTGCTCAAGAGAATAAAGTGTTGTTAAGCAATTCATTCTCCAAGCCTAAAGTACCCACATCTGAGTAAAGTCTTAGTGAAAAATCAACGAGAAGATATCCCCATGGGCTATAGTGGGTACAACTTGACCAACCTGAAATGTTACGCCCATCGGTCAGAAAACCTTGCAACGGTACGATTGTGAGCAGCTAATTGCAGCTTTTAATTTAGTTTCAGCAGTGACCGCTATGTCCCCACATACAGCAGCTTTATGTCTCTAAAGTTAATAAAAAGTGAATTAGAACAAACGGTTTACATGAGAACTAACGGCGGTTCTGGGTCTTAAACACTGCCATAATTCATGCAAGAGCTCATGGGGCGTGGGAAAAGGGTGGATACTTTTTCAGGAACTAACTGCACACTTCTATTCACTGTCCCTCCTCGGTCCAAACCATCTAAATCTGTTCATCTATAAAACATTTAACATGGATTGTGTTATGGCACGCTTGATTCTGGCTTTTTTTCTCGGCCGCTCCCTTGTCTCTGTCTCCTCTGTGTGCGCGCTCTCTCTCTCTCTCATCCAGCACCGCGCTGCTCATCGGCACTTCTGCCGTATGCCCCCCCCCCCCCCCCCCCTGCGTGCGCACGCTGCCCTGTCGTGGGTTTGTTGACATCGTGAGCGCGCTATTCGGACTGTACTTCTAGCGATCACTGCGAAATACAACAGTTTCTCTCATTATTAATGTAAAGAGCCTTCATTGGTGCTTAATGAGCGCCACAGCGAGAGTGAAGGAAAAAGGAGTTTGAGCAGCTGCATAAGTTGTAGCTACTCAGTAAAGTGATTAGTGATCAAATCATTACCATTACGAGGCTACCGTTTATTTAGGGAATATTGTGTCAAAGACCAAAAGCTGGCAGTGGATATAGCAGGTCCTGTAGCTACAGTGGATATAGCAGGTCCTGTAGCTACAGTGGATATAGCAGGTCCTGTAGCTACAGTGGATATAGCAGGTCCTGTAGCTACAGTGGATATAGCAGGTCCTGTAGCTACAGTGGATATAGCAGGTCCTGTAGCTACAGTGGATATAGCAGGTCCTGTAGCTACAGTGGATATAGCAGGTCCTGTAGCTACAGGCTGAAGATACAACACTCATGTCAACAGTCTGTAAGGCTTCAAGGTAAGACTGGAAGTATTATCCACAGTGGAGTTTTACTGTATGATGAAGGGCTCTTCAGTAACATTCTGAAGCTAATTCTGCAGACATGTTTGTGACAGAGTACAGCTGTGATAACTATACTGATGTTACTTTTAGAAAACTGAAGTGGTGTGGGAGGGCTAGTTGAATGAATGACACGGGGCCTGCCTTTGGCCACAGAACTAGTTCATATTATTTTTTTCCTAACTTACCATTACATTGGAATTGACTTTGAATATGGTTCATAGAAATATTGTGATGTTGATTATTTGTGTGTGGAAGGCCTGGCTCGTATTTGTCTGATAGTTGTTTTTAATTTACAGGTGTTTATTGATTTTAAAATAGTTTTATTGTACTGTGATTTGAATTAGGGTAAAACATAGAAACCATGGGACTTGGACTTGACTTGGACTTGCAGGGTCAGAGACTTGGACCTAGACTGGGACTTGCGGTCAGAGACTTGGACTTGACTTGGACTTGTGGGTCACAGACTTGGACTTGACTTGGACTTGTGGGTTAGGGACTTGGACTTGACTTGGACTTGCAGGTGAGGGACTTATGTGCATCTCTGCAAACCTATACTGCTGACCTTTTACTGAGATTTCTTCCAGTTTCAGAGGACGTATTTTCAGCACAGAGCATCAGATCTATGGATTATGGATTATGGATTATGTGTCTTCTCTTTGACTCTGATTATTCTCTAGGAAAACGAGGTCACGCACAAATCAGGAACTCATTTTGGTCTCCATCCACGTTCTGCCCATAAAAGAATTTGCACTACATTTTTTCCCTGCATAATTTAACTTAAAGGTCAACTCTTTTTAACTGAAAGCAATTTCTTTCTGAAGGTTCCAGTTTTCTCACTTCTGATGGATAAAAACTGTCTACACAAGATAGAGACGGACGGACAGAGTCAGTCAGTCAGTCAGTTAATCAATTTACATTACCTAAAATAAATCTTTTGTCCAGGAAGCAGCGACGTAAACACAACCACCATAGAAATGGACCAAACTGTTCTGCAATATTCTATTGTATTTTTTATTTTTCTATGTATTTTTCTATTAGGCCTGTTTGTATTGTCTATAGTCTTGTGTTTTGATGTGTTGGTGAGCAAAGATGAATTTCTACCTCGGTTGAAAATAAATCACAATGCTGTGAACACTATTTGTTGTTCTCAACCTGTGAGGCGTTTCTGTGAGGTCCCTACAATGTCTGAGACCTGTCGGATATCAATCTCAAAGGGTCGTATCTCTTTGAGCTCTCCGTGGTAGGTCTAGGAGATACAGTGCCTCTCGAAAGTACTAATACACCTTGAACTTTTAACATTTTGCCATGTTTACAACCATAAACGTAAAGATTTTATTTAGAATTTTTTACTGAAAGTTCACACACAAGTAACAGACAACTGTGAAGTGAAAGTAAAATGATACATGATTCTGTTATTTTACAAAAAATAGAAAAGTGAAAAGTGGGGCGTGCATAAGTATTAATACATTTCATAAGTATTTCTGAGTGCATTAAATTGCCTTTATAACATTCCTAATGACTGCAGAATGTTCACACCTTGCCCTAACCATTAAATAGAGGCCACCTGTGTGTAATTTGCTCTCAATATAATTCCAGCTGTTCTGTGAGGGCATCATGCTAGGGGGCTGCTTTTCCTCAGCGGGGACTGAAGATTGTAAGAATAGTTGGGAAGATGGATGGAGCCAAATACGGAGACATTTTGGAGGAAAACCTGCTGGAGTCAGCAAGAGAATTGAGGCTGGGGCGGAGATTCTCCTTCCAGCAGGACCATGACCCTAAACACAAAGCTAAATCTACAATGGAATGGTTTAAAAACAAACATATTAATGTGTTAGAATGGCCCAGTCAAAGTCCTGACCTGAATCCTATTGAAAATCTGTGGAAAGACCTGAAAACTGCTGTTTACAAACGCTCTCCGTCTAATTTGACAGAGCTTGAGTTGTTTTGTAAAGAAGAATGGGCTAAAATGTCAGTTTCTAGATGTGCAAACCTTGTAGAGTCAAACCCCAGAAGATGTGCTGCTGTTATTGCAGAAAAAGGGGGTTCCACAAAGTATTAATTCATGCTGTATGAATACTTATGCACGCCCCAATTTTCACTTTTCTATTTTTTGTAAAATAACAGAATCATGTATCATTTTACTTTCACTTCACAGTTGTCTGTTACTTGTGTGTGAACTTTCAGTAAAAAAATCAAAATAAAATCTTTGTTTATGGTTGTAAACATGACAAAATGTGCAAAAGTTCAAGGTGTATTAGTACTTTCGAGAGGCACTGTATATATAAGATATATATGGTCTTGACTGAAATCGAACCTGTTCGTTTTCACCGAGACTACCTGGAGACTCGCTTAATCTCCAGGGGACATCTCGGAGACATATCCGTGACCAGCGGTAATACGAGTCTCCAACTAGTCTCTAGGCCACTGAGATAAGTCTTTTCACCATTTATTTTATGTTGAAAGCAAGACAAATCATACAATTTAGCGCCAGATGTGTGATTTAGGACACAGTTACGTTAATAAAGTGGGTTTAAGGCACTGAAAAGCGAGTTATACCCTAAAAATGCTCCAACGCCCAAACACACACATGTTCCTGCAATTATAAGTCGATTTTTCCATTTCCCTGTATTATTTGTGGCATCTTCGTGACTGCAAGCTGGTAAAGGATGCTCCTCAGGTTCACTGACAGAGTGGTCAGTGCCTGAACTGTCTTGATTCAGACTTTGTGGCATATGGCGTACTAATGTTTCCGTTAAGCCTGCATCTGTTGTCTTGCATACATAAATACATGTCTCCTTTTTCTTCTTCTTGTCAGATAACATGTTTACTGTAGCAGATAACTGGCTGTTCGGGGCTTGAAGTTGGATCTCATTTTGCAGATCCTCCATTTCTGTAGACTGCAGGCACCCGTTGTTCTCCGCTCTTGACTCCTGGTTCTGAAATTGGGGCTTGTGGCCGGTGTCTCCTGTTTCTTGTTTCTCTTCAGACCTTGCGACAGATAAATCAGAGATTGTTTTTAGATGCTCTTTCTCCCTAGACTGCAGAGCTACGATAGTCTCACTTTGCTCATGGTTCTTTGATTGGAGACTGTTAATTCTGTCTTCTAATTCTCCCTTCTCTGTAGACAACAGGTTTACTCTCATAGACAGTTGACCATTTTCAAATGTGAGCGACTCAATTTTGTTAACTTGAGCTTGAAGTCGGATCTCGTTTTGCACTGAACTCCTTTTCAAGTCAGAGATGGATGTTAGATGCTTGTTCTCTACGAGCTGCAGAGCTACAATACTCTCGTTTGGCTCCTGATTCTGTGATTGGAGACTGTCCATTTTGTCTTCTGCGTCATTCTTTTTAGATAACAGCTTTACTTTTCTCAATTGTTTATCACTTTCAGTTTGGAGTGACTTGAGCTGTGCACTCATTGCTTTTTGTTCAGGCGCATTAAGCCTTCTGTGGTCATTTTCTTCTGAGCTCCTCTCAGTCTCTCCCAGTTTAGACTGAAACTCTGTTGTGATACCCCTGAGCTGCTGGATCTCTGCATCTTTCTCAATCTCTTCAGTCCTCCTAGGTTGGGCTGCTTTGAACGTTTCACTGGCAAGTGTTGTCTGTGCTAATGATAACCACACCCTTTCAATTTCCTCCTCGGGCACCAGGGCAACTTCTGGGTCATTCAAATTTAGTTCGTAAGCAAACCTTGGCTTGCTTTCCTCATGTAGAGCCACCACCATTTCTTCATAGGTCGGTAAACATGCATATGTCTCAAACAGGTTGTTGACTGCAATCAGGACCTTTTCATCTTGTGACTCAGCCTCTTGCAACGTTTTCTTCTTCATAATGAGCGGAGGTCTATTGGTCTCACTTAGATTTTCAGCTTGGGCCTGGTTTTCACTCAAGCTTTGGCGACTGTCTTGACTAGCCATTGTTTCAGAAACTTGAATTGTCAATGTAAAAATAGCTGGACTAAGAGAATTAGTTCATATTCTATGCTGTTCTGATAGCACTGCTTAACGTATGACCTCTGGTCAAATCTGAACGAATCTGAATGTCACCAGCTGGACCGATTCTATGCACTGCACTGTTTCGTAGTTCAGAAAAGGATCATGTGAATTAACATTAGATTAGGAGTCCAGGATGGAATGTTCTTAATTTAACGTTACCATGGAGATTCTTCATGTTATTGGTTGCTTTATGTGACATCACCACATTTGAGGGCAGCTGAAAATTCCACGGCGGTAACTATGGTAACTGTCAAAATGCAGATTTCTGGTCTTAGTTTATCGCTAATTTCTCTCTTTGTAATTTAAGTAATCTCTTCCAGCACACATGAACTATGGTCTAATTATTTCCTCATAAAGGCGTCCAAAAGTGGTGACAATATTAAAGCTCATGTTCGTGTTGTTGGTCAGGAGAAAGGTCTTTCAGCCATAAGAATAATGTGGCGGGTTTGTGAATTAAATCACAGTCAAATAATGATCAGGGAAAACATTTGGACATTTTCTCTATGGATAATTGCCCTCCAGCTGAAATAGAATTCTATAACAAGAACGCAACCTATTAACTAAAGATTCAAAGATTGTTTTATTTGTCAAACCATTTGTCAAACCAATGATTTGAAATCATATTTCTCTCTTCTTCTATCCTTGATTGTAAAGCAGGGGTGGGGGGGGGGGAAGCACAGGGAGGGCAGTGAGTTCAGCTTCTCCTGATGGCCTGGTGTAGGAAACTGTTCTTCAGTCGACTGGAGTGGATTCCGCAGCCTCCTCCCTGAAGGCATTACCTTGAAGAGACTGTGTGATGGGTGCGTAGGGTCCCTGGTGATTCTGACGGCTTTGCGGGTGAGACGGGTGGAGTACATGTCCTTAATGGAGGGGAGAGGAGCTCCGCAGATCTTCTCCGCTGCTCTCACGATGCGCTGGAGGCTCCTGCGCAGTGCAGGCGCTGTGCCACACAGTGATGGAGCTGGTCAGGATGCTCTCTACAGTCCCTCTGTAGAAGTTGCACATAACAGAGGCTGGGACTCTGGCTCTTCTCAACTTGCGGAGAAAGTAGAGACGCTGATTACTTTTCTTGACCAGTAATGTAGTGTGCATGGTCCAGGAGAGGTTCTCTGTGATGTGCACACCCAGGAATTAAGTGCTGGTCACCCTCTCCACTGCAGCACCGTTGATTGTTAGAGGAACATGCTGGACCCGCACTCTTCGAAAGTCCACAACAATCTCTTTTGTCTTCTCCACATTTAGAGAGAGAGATTGTTGCTCAAATTTACAAATGGAGAATTAGGGTTGGCAAGTTATGGATCTGTTGAGAGGAATCCTCCCAACGGGCTCTAAATCTTTAATGCACCACTCAGCATAGGAACATCATCTACAAAATCAACTGTTAGGGCAGCTGGGTGGGGGTTTGTTGATGGGGAGCTACTGCTCTCCTCAACTGGCCCGCTCTACACTCTGGCTTTTTAATGCACCACACTGTGCAGGGATACGTCATACTTCACATATAACTCAATTAAATAAATATATAATAATAATAATAATAGTCCTTCTGTGGAACCACCACCTGCAGGAGGAGCCATAAGGGGCTGGTGCAATGTGATTTGGGCAGCTCCAACAGCTGCCCCCACAACGGACAAGTGGAAGATGGATGGATGGGTAATAATAATAATAATAATGATGATAATTAAACCCAAATTAAAACTATACTGAGGATGGTAATGACAACTGGGAAGTAGCAAGATCTCGGAGTATAATACCTATTAATGTACCTTTATAACATAAATGTAACTCTCGGTAATCACGGGTAACAATCTGAAAGAAATATATTAATGATCACATTTTCTTTTACTTGCTTTGTACTAGACATTGTACACGAAACAAGATTGTTGTTGTAGTTGTGCTTTGTTTCAATTAATTATGTAAACAGTTCAAATATTGTTTTGTAAGGTCTGTGCTAATATAGCTGCTGAAATGTATCAAATTCTCTTTGGATGAGGTCTTGTTGTTTTGTTCCTTCTGTACCATTGTGTGAAATTGACTTTTTTTTGCACTGAACTTGGGGGTGGGCGCTCCTAAGCTTCTTGCTTCAGCCCACTCCTTTTGAGCAGAATGCATCAAACAAATAAACAAATAAACTAAACTAAACTAATTGTTCTGTGTGCACCACATGGCCAGACTGCTCACCTCACTCCTGTAGTTTGACTTATCTCTGTTGCTGCTGTCTGCAAACTTGATGAAGAGGTTTGAGTCGTATGTTGGAGTGCAGTCATAGGTAGCAAGTAGCATCTAAATATATATAAATATATACATATATATATATATATATATATATATATATATTTATTATTATTATTATTATTATAACTGGGTTCATGATCTCTCTGTACAACACCAAAAGTCTACTCAAAAACAAAATAATTTGACCTGCCCTCCACCTGTATAAATATCATAGGCCTTTAGAACGGTGTGATGTCACCTGAAACACAGAAATGTGGTTCTAGCAAACAAAGTAGCCTAGCTTTCGCTGTTTTATTGAGAAGGGTCTAACCGCAGCCGATAGAGCCCCAGATTTCCACAATCTGACGTCACCTCTACAGGACAACACTCTGTACTAATCCTAACCCTGGACCAAGATGGCTGCCACGAGCGTTTGGCGTGCGTGCTGAAACCACCATGTGCAGAAAGCTATAAGCCAGTTTATCTTTCTTTAACCCACAAGGATGACAGACAACACCTTTTATGAACTTTTCGAAAGCAAATGCGGAGGACTCTTTGGCTTTTGTATTTGTATTTATTTGTATTTATTTATTTAGAGAAACAAGGACAGTGTACAATAAACATTAACCCCAAGGGGAGAGATGCATCATACCAGGTTTTAGCTCAGAGCTAATTTCCACCCGTAGTCCCTGGGCAGGCTGATGTTATAGTAAAATACATAAAAACATCATGCACACATGGATAATGGCATTTACATTGACCAAGTTCATAATAGTAAAAGCAAATCTTCACATGCACAACAAACTTCAGCTTCTCAACTGTAAGCAACTAAACCTCAAACGAGCCTGCTCACGCGAGGATATAGACTCTGTTTTGAGGCGTCATCGCAGGCGTCTCCATATGAGAGAGAAAAGGAGGCGAAGTAGCCGAGGCAAAGGCAAGCGCGTGAACCAACAGAGAGCCCAGAGATGGAAAGCCAGGGTGCGGTGGAGGTATTCCACTCCTACGCTGCTTCAGCTGCGAGTGCAGCGGAAACCCCACTCAACGTATCCCTGACTTCTACACCTGAGGCTAAAAAAGGCAAAATGGCTCTCTCACTTGAAGAGGTTCACGCAGACATAATAAAGACTCTTAATGCATGTACAGACAGCATGCTCTCTAAAATCGAAAACAACGCAAAATCTATTAGAGATGTGTTTATTCACTGACATGGATGAAATGAAAGAAACTGTCCAAGCCGTTAAACAGGACAAGCTAATAAAAGCCTTGGAATTTTTGTTCTTCTTTTATGATCCCATGTTATACCATCTGTAATCAGTCAAGACCTATCTCCACTTCTAAAGCGGGGATTTCAGTTAGCCTTCAAATGTTACTAATTTTCCTTCCCTTTCTCAGTTTTCCTTTCAGACCACACACATATCCACATATAATTTGTATATTCAATCTATCCAATCATCTGTCAAGGTATGCTGTATCATCAATCAATGTTGCTGTACCAATCATTTGCAGTTCTGAAGTAAATGTTAATTGAAGCCACAATCCAGTGTCACCTCTTACTCACGCCAAGCTGCTCTGCCAGCAACTGCCCCCTATCCTGGTCTACAGGCACAACTCGGAGCAGACATGCTAATTGCAGCTGCCTTTGGTATCCCTAAGCCCACGCTGCCAGTGTTCGAGAACGGCTGTGAGAGTGACTTTGCCATTCTGAAGATGGCATTAGATAGTTTGTTGAATAGCCATAGCCACCTCAGTGAGCAGTACAAATACCAGGTGCTGCTTAGCCACTAAAGGCTGCCCAGTGCTCTCCAACTTGCCAAGGCATATATGCACCATCCAAGTCCATACACTGCTGCCTTCAATGCACTTCAAGGTAAGTACGGTCAACCTAGGCAACCTATCCAGTCTGAGCTTGGGATCATTCTGAATTCCCCTTCTATCCGGATGGGTGATGCCGACAGCTTTGACACCTTTTCTCTGTCCATCCAATCACTTGTGGGCATGCCTACTGCAATGGCCTCCTCTACGGACTTCCCACCACTCATCTCCAAAAACTGCAATACGTCCAGAACTCTGTTGCCCGCCTCCTCACCCACACCCGGTCCAGAGAACACATCACCCTGTCCTCCAACAGCTCCACTGGCTACCCGTACAATATCGCATTCAATATAAGCTCCTCCTCCTCACCTACACATCCCTCCATAACCTGGCCCCGCCCAACCTCACCGAGCTCCTGCAACACCACCGACCAACACGCCGCCTCCGCTCAGCCGGCACCAACCGCCTCACCCCCATCATCCGCACTAACCGCCAAACTTTGGGGGACCGAGCCTTTGCCATCGCCGCCCCCAACCTCTGGAACTCACTCCCACCGCCCATTAGAAACTCTGACTCACTACCAACCTTCAAATCAGTACTCAAAACCCACCTGTTCAAACTAGCTTTTCCTTAAACCCCTGTTTTGTTTTATTCCCCATGTAAAGCGTCCTTGAGTGCCCAAAAAAGCACCTTTCAAGTTTGATGTATTATTATTATTATTTGTATTATTATTATTATTATTATTATTATTATTATTTGTCAGACAGTTAAAGCCTCATTTTATTAGTTGTGGCCATGTGCAAGACTTTATTCGCAAACTCGGTTTTCTATGCGCAAGTATCAGTCCCATTGTAATTTTAGATTATTTAAATACAAAACTGTGCCTTTTATTGCCTTTTAACACGTCCGTCTCTGTCGAGTGTGGACATGTTTTCTCACTTCTCCTGGCTTTCGTGCTTTTTTCCTTCCTCTGCAAGTGTCTTGTCTGACTTTTATTTTTCCTCTTGGACCACCTGCTCGCTGTCCTGCCGAACCGCTAAACTATGGAATTGATTAACTGGAATCTCAGCACAATTGATACGTTTTTTCACAAAGGGAGACCACGGAGGAGGTCGTCTTCCCTGACTGGATTGTCAGCTCGGTTTGTGATGGATGTCGTTTGCCTAGCGGTCCTGTCAGTCGGAGACATCAAAGATATTTACTTTTTCGGCCTCTTGATAACATTTATTGGATGGACTGCCCTGGATTATCAGAAATTTGGAATGACAACAGTTTGCAATCGGTGCTCACTGCTGTCGATTGAAATTAACAAGCACTTTGGAGCAGGGAGGGACCGAGTGATGGAATTACACCGGACAACAACGATGAACTGTTATGTACGACCTGGCAGCTCGCTGTGGAGACGGACAATAGATGGACTATATTTTGGGAGGAAAAGGGTTGAACTGTGAATGGAACTACCTGCTCTGGAGAACGGAACTAATGCTGAGACGAAGTAAATGAAACGAATTAATGAAACATTTATGAACTATTCTGGAATAATTCTCTTCCTCCTGAGAGAGGATGTGTGAACCAGCTGGACCGCTTATCTCTCCTACACTGTCAACACTTCCCTTCAAGGCCAAGCCACGGAGGTAAACCTGAGAAGGACTGAACTCTCTGGGTCATATTTTGCAAAACACTGACTTTCAGACGGTTGGTAAAAATGCACCTGGAATAAATGTAAACAGATTTTTACCACGAGTATAACGAACAGAGAAAGTCAGAGAAAAACAGAGAAGTCAAACAAAGCTAGAGAGAAAAACTGTGCCAAGTGTCAAGGCCAGAGATATCCTGGTGCTTGGAGACGGAGCCATATCCGGATGTATCAACAAGAAATTTGCTTACAACGGGACAAGATTTCTTAGAGACGGAAAAAGGACTTAATGACACGCTCCCTGTGGAACCCGGTAAGAAGACTGGAAAAACTGATAATTGCAACCTAAAGCTAAACGATACAGTAATGTTCCCAAAACTTGACAACTTGGTGCCAGGCCAAAGCAAAGACAACATGCAAATAACCGCACACACATACCCCCTCCCTAACCACGCCCCCATCGTTCTGCGTCTGCCTCAACACGTTTTCATCAGTCCGGCCCCCCAGTCAATGGCCGGTCGTCCTTCCCCTCCCCTGGAAAAAATTCCGCACGTGACCTGGTGTGCCGTGTATTTCCCATGTCTTGATGTTGCTATATGTTGCTAACTTTACCTCGTTGTAATTTCGCATATCTTCTTTTGTAAGGCACATTGAGTTGCCTTGTGTACGAAATGCGCGGTATAAATAAAGTTGCCTTGCCTTATTGATCACATCTTAGATCTTGTTAGTTATCTGGCTGGCGATATATTAATAAGAGCCAGTCTGAACGGCTCTTGAACGACATGAACGGATCCCAAAGACTCGGGGTCCATCCGAAATCCTCAAATACTTAGCTCCCATGTCCTAATCCTAGCTCCTAACCCTGGATCACTGGATCACTGTTACACTACAATACGCAACGCATACCACGCTGTCCCCCGCGCTGCACTCGGACTTTCAGATCACGTGATGGTCCACTTAATCCCCTCATACAGACAAAGACTGAAACTCGCTAAACCGGTAGTGAGCACAATAAAGAAGTTCACCACTGAGGCTGTGGAGGAGCTGCGCTCATGTTTGGAGACTACAGACTGGGAAGCGTTAAAGGCTGGCAACAACCTGGATGAATATACGGACACTGTGACCTCATACATCCAATTCAATGAGGAGCGCATCATACCAACGCGCACTAGGGTTTGTTTTAATAATGATAAACCCTGGTTCACCCCCAAACTCCGACACCTACGAAAGGAGAAAGAGACGGCCCACAAAAATGGCGACAGAGATCATTACAGGGAGGCAAGGTACAGCTTTAGCAGGGAGGTGGAGAAAGCTAAAGCTGCATACTCTGCCCGTCTCCAACATCAGTTCTCCTCCAATGACTCTGGAGCAGTGTGGCGGGGTCTTAGGGCGATCACCAATTACAAGCCCAAGGCCCCCCGGGCTCTGAACGACCTGTGCCTCGCCCAGAGTCTGAACACACATTACTGCCGCCACGAACGCCCATCAGCCTTTGACACCTCTCTAGACACTCCAGCTGCCCCTGCTCCCCCCATCATCACCTCTACCATCAACGACCCCAGCACTTCATCAAAGGTCTCCACAAACCCTCCCCCCCCCCCCCCCCCCCCTGCTCTCTCCATCCAAGAAGAGGAAGTGCGTCGGCAATTCCTGAAGCTGAACCCGCGGAAGGCCCCTGGGCCGGATGGTGTCTCCCCCTCCACCCTGAGACACTGCGCGGATCAGCTGGCTCCCGTCTTCACAGACATTTTCAACACCTCCCTGGAGTCATGCCGCGTGCCGTCCTGCTTCAAATCGTCCACCATCGTCCCTGTCCCTAAGAAACCACGGATCACAGGACATAATGACTACAGGCCGGTGGCACTGACGTCTGTGGTCATGAAGACTTTTGAGCGCTTGGTCCTGCCCCACCTCAAGGACATCACCGCCCCCCTCCTGGACCCGCTGCAGTTCGCCTACAGAGCCAACAGGTCTGTGGACGACGCAGTCAATCTGGCTTTCCACTTCACCCTGGAGCATCTGGACTCCCCAGGAACCTACGCCAGGATCCTGTTTGTGGACTTCAGCTCTGCCTTCAACACCATCCTCCCTGAACTGCTACGAGACAAGCTCTACCAGCTCAGCGTGCCCGACTCCCTCTGCAGGTGGATCACCGTGTGGTTCCCCGGCGCTACAGAACGGGACAAGCACCGTCTGCAGCGCATTGTGCGTGCTGCAGAGAAGGTGATTGGCTGTGAGCTCCCATCTCTCCAGGACCTGGAGGCGTGTGGGTCGGATCACAGCTGACCCTTCTCACCCTGGACACGGACTATTCACCCCTCTCCCCTCAGGCAGGAGGCTACGGTCTATCCAGACCCACACCTCCCGCCACTTGAACAGTTTTTTCCCCTCCGCCATCAGACTCATGAACAAAAACAAGTCTCTGTAGCTCAGTCACAGAGTCATGGATGTATCTGCACTTGCAGTGTGCGGTGTGTCCACACTTAGACCCGCTGCTATCACTTTATCACTTTAAACACTTAATACCACTTTAAATGCCAAAACATCTGTATATTCAATCCCGCTGTTGTTCATTGTCAAATTGTTGTTGTCTTAACATATGTCACTTTATTTTATCTTATTTATTTAATATTTTTTATTTTATGCATTCCCTTATAGCCTTATAGTTTAACGTTCTTAGCTTATTTTTTATCTTAATTCTGTGTTATATGTTTTATGTTGCACGTTTGCACCAAGTAAAATTCCTAGTTTGTAAACCTTGTTCACAAACCTTGGCAATAAAACGAATTCTGATTCTGATTCTTACGATGTGTTAGATCCCATATGCAGTTATAGGAACTAGAGCTTCAGCTGCGTTTGCACAATCCAGCTGTCCTTAGCCAGGGCGGAAAACACAGGGGAAGTGACATCATCAACAGCTGTTTCATGAAAAACTACATCACCCATATAGTATTGAACTACAAAAACATTCCTACTGCTGCCACTGACTTTAATGTCTCAAACATGAACCACAATAACGACATGAAGCCACACAGAAAACAGATGATGATAAAAAGCAGTTTCAGATTTACCTTCAGTTACAGCTTCATCACAGAAATAAAAAAAAATGCTCTGGTCCAATATTCCACTAAATCCTTTCCTTTGGTTCATCCTCAAAGAGAACCAGCCGCATTAACACGAGGTCTGCTCCTCCATTGCGCAATGTATTCAAATTAGCCATGAGACTTTAAGTTTCTACTAAATGAAAACAAAAGCACATACTGTCTTCATTTAGGCCATTTACTGAGGTGGCTCTTTAAAACACTGACATGTGACTGTGCTGATGTATTTTGTCCCTTTTATAAAGTTTGGCTTGTTCAGAATTTCCCCCCTTTTTTCATTAAATGTGCGCTTGTCAATCAACACTGGTTGCGCATGAAGAATTGCTAAAGGGTGGGGGCGAGGGGGGTGGGGGGATTGGCGGCGCGGTGGCTTATGGGATGGCACATAGCTCCTAATCGCCGGTGAGGGACCACTAGAGGTCCCTATGCTAAAGTAGCTATAGCTTCTTAACATGGCGGATGCACATCTGGTTTGGCGATAGACCTTGCTGATTTCGGCTCCCAGTAAAGAGCCGTAAATCCCATCACTATTAATGAGGATCTTAAGCCATATTTGTTGAGAATATTTTTATTTGAAAGATAAATATAATTACCTCCACAATACATTTCTATTTAAAGGCTCCAAGGTAATAAGAATAAAGCCGTATAATGCAAACTCCAGAGCAGTAGGGGGCGCAGTTATAGCCTACTGTCAATGCCACAGAAGACACTCATGGCAAGAAAGGCGGCCTGTCGTGTTTCCCATAGAAATAAAAATGAGAAGCGACGTTCGATCCTAACCGACAGTTAGCAAGTCGGCAAGTCCGGGAAACTACTCAGCGTCCGTTAGCGTTAGCCTGCTCAATGTATTTTTCCCATAGCCGTTAGCATTATCCACCAACCATCGCAAAAAAATTACGATCCCAGATGTTTTCAGTTGTTGTAAACCCATCAACGGTTAGGTCAAAGTCTAGTTAGAGATCGATAATGAATGTACAAACATTTTGAGATTTTACTTT
Source organism: Proterorhinus semilunaris (assembly GCA_021464625.1). Taxonomy (NCBI): domain Eukaryota; kingdom Metazoa; phylum Chordata; class Actinopteri; order Gobiiformes; family Gobiidae; genus Proterorhinus; species Proterorhinus semilunaris. Next base: position 14,324,799 of record CM038343.1, read on the forward strand.
ATGCTAGATACAAATTACTGTATTAAAGTGTCCTCTGAGCTAAATGCTAACTCAAGTTCAGTCAAGTTTCTGCTATTTGTGAGGTCGGATACACCTGCAGTGGCCTCCAAACATCATCTTATAATATGCTGATGGGCAAACCGTAGAAATGCCATGAAAAGTAATTTCTGCACAGACATACATTTACTCAAGTTATGAAATCGAGTACTACCGCTGAGGAAACTAACACTGGCCAACGTGCTCCAGAGCTGGAGTTTGTCTCTTTCTCTTTCTGTTACACAGAGTCAATGTCCAAGGCTTCAGGTTAAGTCAACAAAAGCTTTTATTTAGAATAATTTAACATGTATAAATATCTTTGACATTATAAATATTGATATAAAACAATGTTCACCCGAGACAATTATATTATATAACACAGAGCTGGGCCAGATCCAAAACACCTCAACATCTCTTCAACCTGCTGGATCCAACACTGGAGGCACTGCTGTGCTCTGCTGATCTCGTGGTACTGAACATCTGCTTGTGGCGTTTGAGTTTTGGTAGAGTTGCATTGGAGTCCCGGGTTACTTCCCTGAACACACCACAAAGAGAAAGGTCAGTGAAGGGATCACAGTAACATAACCAGGACAAATCTGAGTGGGAAGGTGGGATTGTACTAATGTAGGCTAAAGATATTTCATACACATTTTCAGAAGTTAAATGTGCACATTATTATTTTATATATATAATGAATGATGCTGTTGTTATTCGGACTTTATTATTCGTACTTTACTGCAGCTTTTCCGTTTTACTGCAACATGTTTCCGTTCCAAAAACAAGGTTTTGCAAGTATTTACTCTACATGATGCCAGTAATGATTATTTGTAGTCCTGTTATGCTCACGCTCATTCTAAACTATCCATTAAGAATTCTGTCTCATTTACTAGGATTTGCCAGTATTGAATAATATAGGCTTAACATTGGCTTTACTTGCTTTTCTCTTTACCAGTACATGGTTTTAGTAACTCTCACTAACCTCCCCAGTGTCCTCTACTGCCTCCCTGTAACGGGAACTTGACTGTCTAGTAACCGTAACTGACAAAGCTAAGCTATAACTTATGTTGCCCGGGATTGGTTCAGGTCATATGTCACATGTGCAGAATAAGCCAATCAGATTGCTCTGAACTGTTTTGAATTCAAAAGTGTTCAACAGCCCTCAGTGTATCATCGAGCAGAAACAGCAGAAAACAGGACCTTTCCTTTTTTATTTCTCATTAATCACTTTAAGGTGAGTGTGTCTTTGGATATATTTGTGCTTGCTTTAAGAGTTTGATGTATTGTTACTATTATCAATAATATTTTATATTTGAAAAGTACACTCTTGCTCTACCTTATTATAACACATTTGTTATTTAATTTAGTTACCGCACAGTGGTATATCAAAGATTTGTGATACAAATGACTATAATACTCATCATTTCAAATGTGCAGCACGCTCAAAAAATAACATTTTATATTTTTCAGTTTGCACTCACCATTTAACAACTCACTATATTAAATGAATGTATATCTAATACTATTGGTTATGATTAAAGTTTTTTTGTTTTCCCATACAGTGACTACTGTAAAGATTTAGAGACTGACTCAGCATCAGTGCTGAAGGTAAGACTGCACTGATCAGTTTAAAAAAAATGTCCTTTAGTAAAATAATCTTTTAAATGGTTTGTGTGCGTCCGGTGTCAGACTGAGGAGTGCAGCTGTAGAAAGACCTGATGAGACGGAGCTGAACACACTGAGGTGAGACACACTCAAATGTACAGAACTGGTTTAGTCTATGATATAATTTACCTATCATAAAACTCTGAAGACGTCCGTAATCTTTACTTTTTACATAATTGTAATCCTGTGTGGATTTGGCTGTAGTGTGCTTTCTGATTGTATTTCTTTGTTTTACAGAAATCTGCACTATTGTGAAAACTTTGAGACTTTGCATCCAGGGAGTAGGTAGGACAGAACTAATTGTTATATTCAGACAAACTGGCCTGAAGTTGGATGTGAAATAACTTTTTGTGAATGGTTTTGTGTGTGTCCAGTGTCAGACTGGAGCTGAACACACTGACCGTGACAGAGTCAGAGCTGAGATGTTTGGATGAGACAAAGCAACATTTAATCTGTAGGTTTTGGGTTGGTCTTGCCATAGGGACTCACGACCAAAGTATTTTTGTTCTTTATATGTCTTACAGAAATCTGACCGCGCTGATTAAGCCTTTGTAAATCACTGTCAAAGCTCACTCCTCAAAGAACCCCTTCCTCCTGCTGTGAGTCTGCAGAACCTGCTGCATACAGAGTACAGAGTCTGTGTGGAACCTTCTGAGACACTTAAGGCTCTTTTCCACATGCAGGCCGAATGGCTCTTTCACCCGCTTTGTCGAGCTTTTCCATAACAAAGGTCAGTGCCAAACCGGTCTGACCAGGTATAGGTTTTGGGACCGACCTCTGGCTGTGGCCAAAGCGCGCTAATCATACTAGCGTTATTAGTAATCATTGCTTAACATTGGGCTTAATAATTATGCATCGGGTTTACAACTTATTACAAGTAAGCGCGATGAGTTGGAAGTTACAATGTACTGCACGTCTACAAAGAGGTTAGTGCAACAACAAATTGGTTTGAATCAAAATTACAAGTACAAGTTCCTAAAATGTAGATTTCAGTACAGTACATTTACTTTTGTACTGGTGAGGCTGTATGGCCCTGGAGTACGGTTATTATCTTTGTAAATCACCACAAAGGTAAAGTTTGTGCAGGGAGGCTCTCAGTCGATCGGGATGTTAGATGATGTTATTTGGTGTTATTTACCTGAAACAGACGCCGCTGCACGTCTTGGTTCAGGGTCACACTGTGAGAGAAGTCAGGGTAGTGTGACGCCAGAGGCTCCGAGCAGCAACGGAGTTGTGAGAGGGATTGGGACAGCTTGTCACAGCTCTGAAATCAGTCATAGTTTTATTTTATAGTGCCATCCATGTTATGAACAAAAACAAATAACAAAACAAACATTGTATTAATTGATCGCAATTATGTTGAAAGTGCATTATTGCGCAATACCAAAAGGCACAGTCGTGATTGGTCAGAAAGAATGACTGATGGGTGCCTTACCTGATTAGCTTGAATGATTTGATCAGAGCAGTTAAATACAGGAAACCCCTGTAACAGAGTCTTAAAAAAAACAAAAAAAAAACAAATCAGATCTAAACCTGGAGGAAATCAGATAAATAAAACGACTAAACCAGGACAAAACAAAGTTTAAAACAGGACTTCCACAGGTAGCATTAAAGCAGGTCTAAAACAGGACTCAAAAAGATCCGCACAGCGATCCCAGTCAACACCACTTTGGTGTGCGAAATAAACATTTACTGGGAGTATTGAAGCTGTGCGGATCTTTTAGTCTTCTTCAACCAGTTTTTTAGATCCTGCACGCTTTTCAGTTCTCCACGATTTGTGTGTCTGCTTAACCTTCACTAAAACAGGACTCAGCCAGGACTTAACCTGGATCACATTAAACAAGGACTCTCACCTTATTTAGCAAGGAGGTTTGCATCATGTTTAAAGTCTCATTTAGATTCTCAAGGTTAGACCCAAAAGAGTCTCGTTTGTCGTTTAAGCTTTCTCGTTTGTGAAGAGTTGCTGCGGCAACAAGCTCCACTCCGAACAACAGAACACTCCAAATCCCACAATGCACTGCAGAAAGAAGACAGAAGAGAGGGTCAGGAGGGTGAGTCAGAGGATACAGACAGGCTCCCACTCTTTACTTTGAATTACTTTCAAGGTAATTTTCAAGGGTTTTCCTGGACATTTCAAAATGCTGCCCCGTGTATGGATAAAGATAAATGGGTCTCCTTCCCAAAAAATGTCTGTGTTTTTTAGCATAAGTAATTACCACTTTAATCATATGAATTTATTGTTTTGATAACTGACACACATGTTCCTGGATAATGTATCTATTTCTAATTAGTCACATACATCACTCACACACACGCTACACTCACACAGGCGGTGAGGGTCTTGTCCAAAGACCAGTCTGTCTGGATGTGATGAATTTGCTGTACATACATTTTGTTCTATGTTTTGAAACCGAAAAAACCTGCTCCACCATCTGATAAATAATTATAAGCGCTGTATCATGCTCGTTTGAAATATCAGGCTGAGAAGAAACCATTTCAAATAAATATCAAAGCAACAAAGTCAACCATGTGCAAACCTGAATTCAAAGCTTCCGTCTCTGTTAATTAATCCTCTTGGAAGGTGATTGTAAATGGATATTGGGTGGGTACATTGGCAATCTTTTTTGTGTTTGTAAATTGGTATTTTTGTATCATGTTGATGCATAATTTAAGTTTTACGCTTCTAGGGATTCCCTTTTTACAAAATACATTTTGTAATTAATTAAATAAATCCAAAAGAATGAAGGTCAGATTGAGCGGAGAATTCAGAGGGCAGGGTCCGCTTTTCCCTACCACTGAAACATGTACAAAAGACCAGTACAATAAAATAAACAAACACAAATAAATCAATAAAACTAAATAGATGGAGGCATACTCACTTGTGAATGTGATGAGGATGTTCTGGATTGCTGCAGTAATAGTAGTAGAAGTAGTAGTAGCAGTAGTGATAGTCGCATGTGCTGTATGTACTCCATTCTTGTTTTCATTCATATATACACATGTGCAGGCTCATTATTCATGTTTCTTTTGAAGTGAGGAAGTGGAAGTGACACATGCAACGATCGCGCCACTCTGAGGTGCTCCTAGGCATTTTTCTCCGAATCCAAACAAAATAATTACATCATCATAACTTCTTAAACTGTCATATGGCATTCATAAGAAAATATGCCAGCATGATTGCGTTTAATGGGAAATTCCAGGACTAAACCTACATCCTAACTAGACCCGGGCGAAACCAAGACCCGGGCGAAACCAAGACCAGGGCTAAAACAAGACATCCAGTCTCAGTGACATGGGGTTTGTAGTTGAAAACGGCCCTTCATCCATCTCTGAGTGCACTCATCTGGGTGCAAAATATTCAGTGGACTGATGGGCCCACAGTTCAATGACAACGTCATGTGTGGAGGACAAATGGAACAGCACACCAACATCAAAACCCAATCCTCACTGTGAAGTATGGTGCATGGAGAATCATGGTGTGGGGCTGTTTTGTTGCCTCAGGGCCTGGACAACCTGCTATCATCAATGGAAAAATTAATTCACACGTTTATCAAGATATTTTGCAGAAAAACCTGATACTTTCACAACAGCGTGGAATAAGTAAGTGATCCACTGTATGAAATAGCCGGCTGATTCTTCTTTTGCAGCAATAACTGCTTTTGTGTACTTGCAAATTAGACGCTCACAACGATCAGGATGAATCTCGGACCATTCCTCTTCACAGAACTGTTGGAGTTCAGTGAGATTCTGGCGGTGTACTCACTTATTCCACACCCTCCATGTTGTGGCCAATACAAATATGATAAAATGTAAATGTTTGGGTGGTATTAGTTCAAGCAGATACTGTTTATTCATTCGTGTTATTTTAATAAAGATCAGACCACATTTTATGCCCAATTTAGGTGTGTACTTACTTTTTCCTCCTACTGTATGTGCAGAGTGGTATGATTTCAACCAAAAACATGCACAATGGGTTAATCCTCCAGCCTGTCTCAGCATCTGGAGATGATTTAGTCCTGGCCTATGGGGTTTATGCCTGCAAACTTCAGACATCTTGATTCAAATCGGCATACCAATGTCTGAAATTTAAACACCCCTAAGCAGTGCTGGGTAGTAACGGAATACATCTATTTAGAATAGGTATTTAGAATCTCATTTTGAGTAACTGTATTCAGGTAAAGTTACTCTTTCATTTGAGAGTATTTAGGATACAGTTCCGTCAGTTCGTTTTCTTCCACTTGTCCGATGCCGGGTCGTGGGGGCAGCTGTTGGAGCTGCCCAAGTCACATTGCACCAGCCCCTATGGCTCCTCCTGCAGGTGGTGGGTCCACGGGAGGACGGCCTCATGGTTCTAACCGGGCCTGTTGGTCTCTCATAAGGGGCTTCTGAAGGAATGATACAGTTGCTTTCTTTAAATCAAGGGAATACAATTTGGTACTTATGGTACATAAAGATAATGCAAATGAATTCATGTTTTTCATAATATGTACGCTACATTTGTGCATAGATATGAAACAAATACATGTGGAAGTATTCAGAATACAGTACCCTGATTGGACAAAGCAACATTCCAAAGAGTATCCAAAAAATGTTCAGCAATGGAGACTGCAAATATAATCTGCGAGGAGCAATGAACTTTAGGAAACAAATTATAAGTACTACCCTAAAAAGCATGTTGAATGAAGAACTGTAAATTAATACTAAAAAATCTGATTTGGCTCTGCAAGACATTTGTATTTATCTTTTACTTTTTTTCTCTCATTAACATTAACATTGTCAAGATGTGTATTTAATTTGTACTTTACCAATGTCTGTAACAAAGCAATTGTTGTCAAGGAAAGAATGAACGTGAGAAAGGGTTAAGCGTTAACAAGTGTTATACTTCAGCTTACTCCTTTTGAGCTTTTGTAATCATTGTATACGGCGCAAATTATGCCTGTTTATTTTATTTGCACATATAGCTCAAATAAATGAAATGAAAAAAATAATACGTAACACATTTTTAGGCATGTATTCAGTATTCTGTAACTAAATACAATTTCAAAGTGTTCTCCCCAACACCGGTCATACGTCTAAAATTCTGATTACGTCCTAATTCATACCAGCTCAGTTTATTATCCATTTGCAGCATAACACCACACAAATGTGCAGATTGCTCAAAGTGCATGATTATGACGATTATTATCAATTCTAACAAATCTGTCTTAACAAATTTGCGTCAAAAAAACGGCCTGGAGTGACTCAACCCAGACTTCCTTCTGCTTTTTTGTTTCCTCGTCACAGACTTCACACGAGTTCAGCTTTTGATGAATCTCATGAAAAGCTGCACACAAAATCTCAACGGCTCTCACGGGACCCCTACCCGTATTCTGTTAATGGAGTTTGAGTGGCTGCCGTCTCGATGCAAGCTCCTGCACCCAGGCAGTCGGACACAGAGGATGAAGACCAACTTTGTGCACAGGGTTATCCAGCGCCTAACTGTGCAGTAACAGCCAATAATACTTCTGCACTTGATAACTCATGTATTATTTTTGTCCTATTGTTGAATGAGTGTCAAGCTAGCGCTGTTCTTTAAAATGTGCCTGCGACCACCTCCGTAAATGCACGCCTTTGTAATCCAATACAAAATTGTACACAGATTACATTACTTAAAAGAGAAAAATCAATCAAATGTATCCGGATAGTTCACCTATGTGTGAGAAATGTACGGTAGAACTAGGCCCGTTGCTGCATAGTTATGCACATTGTCCTAATCTTCAAGGTTTTTGGAACATTTTTGATTGTTTATCCAATGTCCTAAAGGTGAAAATAACGTTGGAATATTTCAAAAGGCAGCAACTCTTGGTCATGCAGCACGGAGCCTCATATCATATGCGTTAATTACTGCTAAGAAACAAAAAGACACCCCTTCTTTAAAAAGGTGGGCCACAGAACTCACTCCATTTAGAGAAAATAAGGAATACCATAACTGACAAAATGATTGAATTTGAAAAAATCTGGCAACCTTTGATATCCTTTCTTAGAGATAGCCGATAAGTGCAGTCTATGGGAGGGCGTGGGAGGGCATTTATTTTATTTTTAATTTGGGTTTTTTACAAGCCGAGCCATAATCATCAAAATTATAACAAATTATTTCTATACATATCTCACTTTGCATGTAATGAGTCTATCATATATTAGTTTCACAGTTTAAGTTGAATAATAGAAATGAATGCACTTTTTAACAATATTCTAATTTTCCGAGTTTCACCTGCATGTATTATTCAAAAAAGAATGAAAAACAGAAACAAAGTGTCACAACTCCGACCATCTATTTTCTTCCACTTTATCCGGGGCAGCAGCAGTCTCAGCAGAGATGCCAAGACATCCCGGTCCACGCAGACCTCCTCCAGCTGTTCTGGGGAGACCCTGAGGCCTCCTCCCAATAGGACATGCCTCCCAAGGGAGACGAGCAGGAGGCATCCGAAACAGGCCTGTATCCGTGATCTTGTCCTTTTGGTCATAGGTGAGGGTGGGAACGTAGATCGACCGGTAAATCAAGAGCTTTGACTCAGCTCCCTCTTCACCACAACAGTCTGATACAGCGACCGCATCACTGCCAACGCCGCACCGATCCGTCTATCGATCTCACGCTCCACACAGTATTTTTAACAGTGACGTGCCGTGAGGTTTGTTGCTGGTGAGGCACATGCTATTGACTCCAATATAAAGTAAACAAAACTGCAGGAAGAAAGGCAACTTGCTGTCTCTGGTATTCTCTTACTTTGAAATAGCATTCAATAGCAACACATTTAAACATAAAATACACTCACGATATTGCAAATAAACATTAAATAGCAGTGAACGTGACCGGGACTCGTACCCCGCTCGGCCAAGTGAAGTTAATGACAATCCTGATGCGCCACATCGTCGCGTTGACATTAAATGTTTATGCTGAAAATGTTTCAGCATAAAGACTCCTTTACGTTTAAATTGCCTCTCCTAAACCGTGCAGAATAATAAAACAGACTGTTTTTCACTTGTAGTCCACATGTTTTGTAGATTTTTTTTTTTAATGTGTATTTTACTTTTAGGGGGCGAAAAAAGCCCCGAATAGGACAGAGCGCTGAGAGAATGAGCCGAGCTCAAGTGTGTGCGGGACGCTGGAGGCTCGCCGCACCTCCGCCCTCTTTACACGATATCGACACTAGGGCGCCGTAAAGGGGTGGAAGGTTAGGACGATTCTAAGGGCCCAGGCTGATGAAGGGCCCAGAAGAGCTGACCCTCTTTTTCTTTTCTTATTTCTTTTCTCTTTTTTATACATACGTGTAATGTGCTAGGGCCCCTCATACACTTAATGTGTATTTGTCCGTTTTGACCATAGATTTAATATTTAACAAACAAATAATGTATTTACTGTTTAAGTCACACCCCTCCCCCTCACAATGGTTCATTCCACCTGCGCTGTCCGAGCTACGCTCGTTAGCCTAGCGTTTGTTATGATGCAGTGCAGATAGTGACACACGCAGGCATGTCACATCAAAAGTCAGGGCATCAAAACGGAAAGAAAAGAAGGAAAGAGAAGACTGAGAACGCCAAAGTCGACAGTATGTCACACAGTTTTTCTAAAACAAAGGTAGCTTGCCCTATTCCTGTATTCCAAAACTTTCACTTACTTATTTTTGTTGCTACATGACCTGCTTTTATCTAGCTAGCTTAGTAAAATAATTACTGAATTATGATTTACATCCAACAATAACAACATCTCTGCTGTCTCCGGGTTATCACGTCTCGTAGACACAGATTCAGCGGCCGCTGCACACCCACGTCTTCCTTCCCCCGCGCCCCCCGTCTCAGCCAAACAAGGTGAGCCTGAGCGCAAAACTTCACGAAGATTGAAAGCTCTAAGCACGTCTTATCTACTGTGTTCTCCACATGATGATAACTTTACTAAACAAAAAGTAATCTACACGCTTCAAAAATTACAAAAAACAGTTTGTCGTGTGTTCTGTGAAGTGAGGGCCAGTTACGTGATGATCAAATCCATTCTGTATGCCAGCCATTGAATTCAAAATACAACACTGATCTGACTTGTGAATTTGAAGATGAAGTCAGACACCTCAACTCTGTATATAGGGCCACTTTCCCAGGGTGTCTGTCACCAATTGATCTGCTCAACAGCATTTACAAGATGCAGCTGCAGAGTATTTTTGGGCAGGTCTGCATAGTTTTGCGAATATTTTGCACATTGCCTGTGACCGTTGCTGGTGGCGAGAGAGCATTCAGTAAGCTGAAGCTGATTAAAAATTATCTTAGGTCTGCTATGTTGCAGGACAGACTTTGTCACCTTGCCATACTATCCATTGAAAGCAAACTGGCAAGAAAGCTGAACTTTGATGATTTGATACATGATTTTGCCAGCAGAAAGGCACGCCGCTGGGCCATTATAAAGTGATGTTGAACATAACTTTGTTATACCTGGATAACAAACAGTTTATGTCTGGTTCAGTACTTGTTTAGTCCTGGACTGGTTTAGGCCTGGCATTACTCCTGGTGTGTCTTGATTTTGAGCCCTTGGCCTAGTTTTAGTCTTGGACTGATTTAATTATGGGTTAGTTGTAGCTGATGTTTCCTGATTGAGCAGTTGGACCCAGTTAAAGCTTGTTCACGTAAAGTATATGTCAATGTGTACATTATGTTCTGTTGTGTTTGCAATTGAGATAAATATTCTCCTTTTATGTAAACAAGTACATATTTCCATAGCTTTTTCTTGTTTTTGTAGGCTTTTACTCATCAGACATTTTAACTATGCAATGTGCTAAGTATCTTTTTTAAAGTATACAGGGCATGTTTATTGGGTTACATTTTATCTGTAAAAAATGTAGGGGGCCCAGAAATTTTTGTTTCCATAGGGCCCAGAATTTCTGGCGGCACCCCTGTATCGACAACTGATAAAACATTTGGGCATTTTTTAACCACGAGATTGATTAAAATCATAGGAAATCCCTATCATCCAGTTTATTGTAATTTTTTATTTTTGCTTTTTTTCCATGACTGGTGAGCCTCACCTGCCTCCTCTGACCGCACATCACTGAGTATTAATTCTAAATGTATTCAATATATGCTAATGTTGTTTATTATTATATTCAATATAAAAAAATATATAGTTTCCACCATTATGATTCATGCTGATCCCAGTTTAAACAAAAAAGGCTTTCCTCTCCAGGACCATTTAACAGTCAACTCTCAATATCTCAATACCGACACCGGAAATGTTCAAAAGGTTCAAAAGGGAGTCCAGTAAAGAGCTTGATCCAAAGATAAAAACACTAAAGTAAGGAACACTTGTTGAGGGTGAACTGCACAGATCTGAAGAGGGGTGAGTAAAAAGACAACAGGCATAGACAGTGAATGGGAGTGGGACACTCTAGTCCGATCTAAAAATTCTGAGAAACAAGCACTTACTTTAGAGGACAGAGAGAGTAGAGGGCTAGACCTGTATTCAAAATCATTCAGGCACACATGGGAGTGAGGGGGATTTCTCCACAGCTCCATGGAAACCCATTCAGCTATTTAGAAGCACCGTGGAAAAGATAGAGTTAATAAAGAACATGCATTTTACTGGTGCTCAAGGGAAAACATTAAACATGACCTAACTTGAGGCATTATGACCTTATAATTGCGTAGGTTAATGCTTTGTAAATGTGGTTCTATTGGATTTGAAGAGCTAATTTTTGCTTCCTTTCAGTATTCAGCTGTCAGCAGCTTTGCCAGTTTAGAGGCCGACAAGAGCACTGATAAAAAGATTGAACCTTCACAGTTTTAGGGTTGTTTTAAATCACAAACCTTTTGTTGAGGATAAAAAAAAGTCTAAATAATGTTTGGAAGATCAGAAAAAGTAAACAGCAGCATTCAATAAAAATGTTGTTAACGCCTACTGCAAATTAACTGTTGCATATTTGGTTACCTACAGTATGTGGGCTGGGTTGTAAAATCTTGGGCACCATTGTGGACCTATATGGAAAATACGTTATTGAACACCTGTTGCCATGAACGTTTGTTAGTCACACAGTGACTAGAGTTAGAAACTCCCGTTTCTAACTCTACACATTAAACGACTATTTGCAAACCAAGCTCTTCACTTATGCGCAAAGTGCGCCATCAAGTGGTAGACAGTGTAAATGTTCATCCGTGAGATTTGGCTAGTGTTTTATATTCACCTGTTACTGAATGTTAAGAAATACGATAATAAGATAAGATTATCGATAAAATAGACTTGAAGTACTATAATATAAGGTGTGCGTTTTAAAAACACATTTAAGCAGTATTCCAATAGACTGAAAGAAACCGACCACCACCACCAACCAACCACTCACTCACCTCGCCTCACTCACTCGCTTCGCCTCACTCACCTCGCCTCACTCACTCACCTCGCCTCACTCACCTCGCCTCACTCACCTCGCCTCACTCACTCGCTTCGCCTCACTCGCCTCGCCCCACTCACCTCACTCACTCACCTCGCCGCACTCACTCACTCGCTTCGCCCCACTCACCTCACTCACTCACCTCGCCTCACTCACTCACCTCACTCACTCACCTCACCCCACTCACCTCACCTCACTCACTCGCTTCGCCTCACTCGCCTCGCCCCACTCACCTCACTCACTCACCTCGCCGCACTCACTCACTCGCTTCGCCCCACTCACCTCACTCACTCACCTCGCCTCACTCACTCACCTCACTCACTCACCTCACCCCACTCACCTCACCTCACTCACTCGCTTCGCCTCACTCGCCTCGCCCCACTCACCTCGCCTCACTCACCTCGCCTCACTCACTCGCCTCACCCCACTCGCCTCGTCTCACTCGCCCCACTCACCTCGCCTCACTCACTCACTCGCCTCACCCCACTCACCTCACCTCACTCACTCGCTTCGCCTCACTCGCCTCGCCCCACTCACCTCGCCTCACTCACCTCGCCTCACTCACTCACCTCACCCCACTCGCCTCGTCTCACTCGCCCCACTCACCTCGCCTCACTCACTCACTCGCCTCACCCCACTCGCCTCGCCTCACTCACTCACTCACCTCGCCTCACTCACCTTACTCACTCACCTCACCCCACTCGCCTCACTCCCCTCACTCACCTCACTCACTCACCTTGCCCCACTCACCTCACTCACTCGCCTTGCCCCACTCACCTCACTCACTCGCCTCACTCACCTTGCCCCACTCACCTCACTCACTCACCTTACTCACTCACCTCACCCCACTCGCCTCACTCCCCTCACTCACCTCACTCACTCACCTTGCCCCACTCACCTCACTCACTCGCCTTGCCCCACTCACCTCACTCACTCGCCTCACTCACCTTGCCCCACTCACCTCACTCACTCACCTTGCCCCACTCACCTCACTCACTCGCCTCACTCACCTCACCTCACTCACCTCGCTTCACTCACTCGCCTCACCCCACTCACTCGCCTCACCCCACTCGCCTCGCCTCACCCCACTCACTCACCACCCCAGGCTTCCTGGTGTTTCCAAACGGTCTCCCATCCAAGTAGCGACCAGGCCCTTCCCTGCTTAGCTTCCCAGATCTGACGGGATTGGGCAGAGCAAAGGCGGTACGGTTAATGTTCAACTTACTTTTTCTTTTTCTCCTGTTCTTTCCATTGACCCTTTCATCTTCAGTTCTCTTCCGAGTCCTCTCCCTGTTGTCACTGAGCTACAGTGAAGAATATTAAGAAAATAATGTCACATTCTTCACTGTCATCACTATTCTTAACCTCTTAATACCCACCGAGCACATTTCTCCAGTTTGGCTTTACCCAAAACTAAAAGCGTTGTTAAAAAAAAAAGAGCACAAAATAGCGCAGAAAACGAGACAAAAAAGTGACAAAACTTAAGTGTGCTTTTTAAAAACACATTTAAGCAGTAGTCCAATAGACTGAAAGAAATAACACACACTTAAAATGTGTTATTAACATGATACAAAATAGCACTGTACTGTTAGACGTACCGCACTGCTACAGCACAAATAACTCCAAAGACGTCATTTATCAAAACAGGTGCTAAATAGCAAGTGCAAGCTGGAAAATAAAATATAGCTTTATGTAGGCACGGTGCATCTAATTGACCATTTATGCTGTAAAATCTGATATATAAATGAGTCATAAGTACGTAAACAACTGCCTGCCTCTGCTATCCAAGCACATGCTCCTCATTTTGCCCATGAGCTTTGGGTATGACCTCTTAAGTAGAAGTCTGTGGATTGTGTATAAAATAAATACATGACAGTTAAAAACGTGCTCTACACACATACCTCTGAGTCTTTCAAAGCAACAATTTTGAGATTATAGTACATAATAAAATGCCCTAAAATACCACAATAATTATGGCATGATAACTGCCGAGTATCACAGCAACTGAACAATTAAAAAAATCCCTTCTAAGACAGCGACTGTAGTTGTCATCATAAAGTTTATGAGTTCAATATTTACAATACACACAAATATGTAATATAATGGTACAATGCACTTCAGTAGTTTACTAATCGATCATCACAACGTATTAGTTACAGTATGCACGGGCCAAGCGGGGACTCGGGTCATTGACTTCCTGCATACTTTCGTCCCTAATCTTTCTGTGTATTTGGATTTTAACCTCTGAATTGTATTTTGTGTCAGTGTTGAAGTCGTAAAAGCTCTTGCTCTTTTTGCTTCCATTTGCAGCGGGCTCTCATTCTCGCTGTTGCTGAATGGTGTGAGGTCTTCCAACAAGTTATTGAGTTTTCCAGAAAGTTCCTCCAGTTTGTCTCGGTCATTAATAAAATAGAGTTTGTCCAGGAGCCGTTTGGTGAGTTTGAAGCACTTTTTCTTCAGATATGCTTTTCTGGCTCTTTTCTGAGTTGGTGATTCGCAGACTGTTGTTCCATGATCCTCTGCAACGAAAGGAAAGGACACACATTGAAAACAAAAATGTACACTGCCGCGCCAAACAAGTCCCCACCACTAATTAACCAGCAAATGGCCAAACAAACGGACTCTTTGCTCGGTGCATGTTCAGCAGGGTTACAAAAGTATAATACATTCTTTTTATGCATGATTCCAGTATTATTTATTTATTTGTTATGTATTTATTTACTTTGGCCAGTTTGAGCTTTGAGAGGTTTTGGACAGTAAAACAAAGAAGAAGAAAAAAATAAATAAAATAATAATAATCATAATAATAATGATACAACAGGGTTTGTACAGATTTTCTCTTGAGGTTTTCCATGACTTTTCCATGACCCTTAACAACATTTCCAGGACCCCAATGCCATAATTTTATTAGCCACATTTATTATTCGGCGTACGTATTTATCAGCACTACATTTTCAGTTTAGGATTTTTAAGATTAGGCCTACTGTAGTCGAGACCAGAATACTAGAGAAAGACTAATGAGTAATGAGACCACGACCAGGGCGCCTCCTGACTGGGCTGCAAACTCGGGCATTTTGAAAAAGGTGACAGTCAACCGGCAAGACGCTCGCAGACTCACGCCCCTGTGCACGTGCCATAGTGTCTCACTGAGCAAAAGGAACTGGTGAATCACAGGGAATTGATAACAGTGTCACACACATTGCAGTCTGATATATCATTATGAATCACGTTCTATAATGTGCTTCTCTAGAATTGTGTGTCTGACAGATGTGACAAGGTCAGATACATTAAAGTGGGGGTTAGTATAAGGGTTGGGGTCCCACCAACAACTTTAGACCTCATCATCCTTATTTTCCTGCATTCTAGTGCAATTCAAAAGGGGAAAATGGTCCTAAGAATTTTGCCACTTTAAAAGGAAGATTTTATAGTTTTACCTTTGAAACAACTTTAGCTCACACAATGTCACTCACTAAACATCTCACTCTTTTAGCTCTAATGATGTTTCTGAGCATCACAGGCTCCGTATCGGGGGCAATAGTAACATTTAGGCTCAGTCATTGAACTTTTGAATAAATTGTACAATAAATGGTACTTCTGTGAGATGTTCTGTCATTGACTTGTACTTGAGTAATAAATAAGAAATGCAGGCTTTCTGCTAAATATTATGGTACACGTGGTAGTACTTTTGTGGCAATAGTTTCTCACTGGAGTGAGCAGTAACTGCAAAAGACACAGCCAGGATAAGATACACATCCTATCGCACACCTGACGTTATGTCTTTGTTACTTTTATAATTTTTATAATACTGTTGTGAAGTTACATGGCAAACCTCCGGAGATGCGTCTTTAACCTACTCTAACCACGGAGACGATAGAGCTGCAAGTTTTATTTCACTAACGTAACGTTGCTCAACACACAACGCAACTGTGATGAGTTTTGTTCGCTGTGAGTTTGCTCGTCTAATCCGTGCATAATCTGGAGTGGCCTGAAGTGCTGCTCTGGTTGTGGGAAACAAACGCGCGCGGGGAGCGGCTCGGACGGACAGGTAGAAGCCTATGTTTCAAATCAGGCTCATGGTCGGATGCTCTGAGAGCGTCCGTACACTAAACACTGTGCAGCGCACGCGGTGTTGCCATAGTCCTGTTGTTACGCTATAGCCAAAGAACATGCAAGTGTAAAGCACCGGAGTCCTCATGGTCTAATGTAGCCTATTTAAACACTTGCATGCAAGAGCGTAGAAACAAGATCCTTGATTCTTTACCCGCCTGAGGAAAAGTCAATCTCCAAATTAACGTTGTCTGCATTTCCACGGTTACGCGTGGTAGTAGCTAAACTTTCACTACTCCTCTTTGCCTCCTCTAGTCTTGTGTTCGTGTAATTATGAAGCCAGCTCCAATAATTTCCTCCATATGCGCATTATTGTCATAATTTTAGCTTATTTACTTTTAAATTACCATTATTTTTTCTACTACAAGTTTCTCAAAATTCCAAAACGTTTCCAGGGCCTGGAAATTTGATTCTAAAATTACATGACTTTTCCAGGATTTCCATGACTGTACGAACCCTGTAATAATGCCTTACACTTGTATTGCGCTTTACAAGCCTGTAGTACCAAGTTTCTCAAAGCGCTACACTGTCGTCATTATTTATTCACTCCATACTCTGTAGTGGTAAGCTACTGTTGTAGCCACAGCTGCCCTGGAGTAGACTGACGGAAGGCAACCAGTATGTGCCATCAGCCCCTCCGACCACCACCAACCACTCACTCACTCACCACCCCAGGCTTCCTGGTGTTCCCAAACGGTCTCCGATCCAAGGAGCGACCAGGCCCTTCCCTGCTTAGCTTCCAAGATCTGACGGGATTGGGCAGAGCAAAGGCGGTACGGTTAACGTTCAACTTACTTTTTCTTTTTCTCCTCTTGTTCTTTCCATTGACCCTTTCATCTCTCTCATGTCCACTGTGCTCACTGTGGTGTGTGACGACGAAGCCGCTCTCCCAAACCACTGGGTCTTTTTGTAAAGCCAGTCTCAGTGCCTTTGAAGTTCTCTTCCGAGTCCTCTCCCTGTTGTCACTGAGCTACAGTGAAGAATATTAAGAAAATAACGTCACTTTTTTCACTGTCATCACTATTCTTAACCTCTTAATACCCACCGAGCACATTTCTCCAGTTTGGCTTTTCCCAAAATCTAAAAGCTTTGTAAAAAAAAAAAAAAAACATCACAAAATAGCGCAGAAAACGAGACAAAAAAGTGACAAAACTTTAGCCACAATAACACAATCAAAACGTGACAAAAACACGACAAAAAAGAGACGAAAACACGACAATATCGCGACAGTGTGACAAATGTCATCAGGTTTTTGCTTTGTTTTTTACCCTGAGATAAAAAATATATTTTTCTATTTTCAGTTTTGTAAGTCTTAGCTTTCAAATGACACTGGCCTACAGGCTGCAAGTCCAGTCGCAAAGCTTTTATATTTGGGTAAAGCTGAACTGAAATGTGCTCGGTTAAGGTGGGGATAAGAGGCTAAATTTATTTTTTCTTATTGTCCTTATATTTGTAATATATGCGCACTTTGGAAACGCTTTGTTTGTAAAATGTGCTATAGAAATAAAGCAGCGCATGACAAAAAAGTGATTCCCTAGAGAAGTCAATCAGTTCTTTTATTTATTTAAGTAATGTCACTCTTACTTAAATATTTCAAAATGTTGGAATACAATTTTTTTTATTGATTTCCAGAGAAATGGAGAGACATACCTTGAATTTTGGAAACATTGCAATCTTGCTGATGGATATTGTGGCGGGACATCCCACTTTTTTAGTATGTTGTGAACGAGACATGTGGCTTAAAGTGCTGTAGTCTTCCACCTGTAAAATAACCAGATCCAGATCAACAATTTACATGATGATGACGATGACGATGATGATGATTTGTGCTCAAAACCCCCACCTGAACCAAGTGCATTTTCTCCAGTTCAGCTTTACCCAAATCCTAAAGGTTACAGCGTACAGGCCAGTGTAATGCCTCATTTGAAAGCCAAGACCTACAAAACTCATGTAAACTGGTCTTTTTATAGCGTTCTCCGATTTGCCACTTTGATGCCACTTTTCTCTTGCTCTTTTGTGGCGTTTTTGTAACTTTTTCGCCATATTTTCCTCATATTTTTGTCACATTTTCGTCATATTTGTGTCACTTTTTCATCACACTTTTGCCATATCGCCTGAGCTCTGCCCAATCCCGTCAGACCTTGGAAGCTAAGCAGGGAAGGGCCTGGTCGGTACTTGGATGGGAGACCGTTTCGTAACACCAGGAAGCCTAGCGAATGCAGTGAGCGGTTGGTGGTGGTCGGAGGGGCCGATGGCGCAGACTGGTTGCCTCGCTTCCGTCAGTCTACCCCCGGGCAGCTGTGGCTACAATAGTAGCTTACCACCACCGAGTATGGAGTGAATAAGTAATGCAACTGTAAAGCGTCTTTGAGTGTTCAGAAAAGCGCTATATAAAATTAATGCATTATTATATTATTATTATATTTGTGTCAAATTTTTGGCACCTTTTTATCACATTTTCGTTACATTGTTGTCACTTTTTCCATCATATTTTCAGCCTATTTTGTCACTTTGTTGTCACTTTGTTGTCATATTATTTTTCATCACGTTTTTGGGACTGTTTTCATCCTCGTGTTTTTTTTTTCTCGGTCTAATTTTTTCTCTCTCGCTATGATGCTTCTAGTTTTTTCAAGAAGATTTTAGATTTGGGTAAAGCCAGACGGGAGAAAATGTGCTCTGTTCAGGCGGGGTTTAAGAGGTTCATGGCAAAGTGTGCTGCTCTGCAAACTCACCATCATCCTTTTGGCCTTCTCTTCTGCATATTTCTTCTTCTGGGCCACTGCGCGGTCTTTGCCTCGATAACACCCGAGTCTCTTTCCCCCAACAAACATAAAGGGGACCCCGGTGAATTCAATGGATGGCGTCCAACCTCCTCCCGACCACTGCCAGTACACTCTGTTAGTGGGCAAAGGCTGCCAATCTGTAACAAAACAATCATGTAGCAAGTGAGAGATTCAGTATTGTAGGCGTGTTTTTCTTATTTCCTCTATGTTGTATTTACCTTTGTCACTGAAGCCTCGGTCCACGGATATACAGACGAACTTGGAGTGTGACTCGTCTTCTGCTTGTTTTACATAAGAATCTATTTCGGTTTGACTGTTTATTACTTGCATTTTCTCCTTCATTCCTCGCTACTTTCCTCCATGAATTGGCGCGGCACATAAATAATACGTCATAGGTGTGTCTAGCCTTCGTCATTACCAAGCGACACGGAAGCCCACGTCGCCCTTCAAACATTTTATAATAGATCCACGCTTCAAACCTATGCTGCTAACGCGTGTTCACGAATGACAAAAGTTATTTAACATCAGAGTTGTATGATTTTTTTTTATTAAGTGGAATTTTTTATTTCGTTGCTGTCTGAGGGAGTTTAAATTTGGTGAGCAATGAACCTTTACGTCATAATAATCGTGCTAGACTTGCTTAATGATGACATGATCGTTGTTGCTGGTTTACACTATCGAGCTGCATATTCTTGACTATTTAGTGTCGATGTAAATGATTTTGTTATCAGGTCTTTGCCACATCGACCACCCCTAAATCATTATTTTTGTAGAAGCACCTCATTCATTTCTATAATAGAATATTGATATTTATTGTTACAAATCTTCTTCATGATCTGCCTTTACAGTTAACCTGTGTGAAACCATCACTAATCTGTGATGACTGCCCCAAACTCAGAAGAGAGAAGAGCCTGCTGGGGGGCCAGGGACCTGCTGTGGAAATGTATGGATGATCACAGTGACAATGCAGCATCATGTCAACGCTTTCAGTCGGAATTTGAAGACAAGTGTCCCGCTCAATGGGTAAAGATTTGTTTAGATTACAAAATGTAAAATATCAAAAGTTATATTATGTCTCCATTTTTTTAAACTTTTTATCCCTCATTGAAAAGCTTGTGGGCGACAATTACATATTGATTTGAGTTTGACACAGGCAAAAACAGCATATCTCATGAAGGGTTTGAGCCCCTCCTCTTGTTTTTCAGTATTTAGTCGGGCTGTACAACATACCCGATCAAAAAAAATTCACATTTTGCATGGTTGGATCTTAACAAAGTTCCAAGTTGAACTTCAATATGTAACGATAAGAAATGGGAATGAGACAAAAAAAAGTTTTTATTGAAAACAATAATTGAACTGAAATGGGCTGTTTAGAAGTTTAAAAAGTTTAGAACCACATGCCTTTAAAGGCCAAATCTGTGCAAAATGTGGATTCAGTGTCATTTTCTGTCAGTTATTCACACTGCCATGACGTCCTGCTGGCAATGGCAAAAAAACCTTTTTGTTTTGAACTTGGACGGTTGAGCTCCATAAGCAGGCAGCGTACCATCACTGCTGAGGTGGGACGCAGTAAGACAGTCATTTTTAATTTCTTAAAAGATCCTGAGGGTTATGGAACAAAAAACAAGCGGAAGACTCAAAAATAAAGCACTGAGCTGGAGGATCCGATTGGTTGACCGTCAAGACACTGGACGATGCTCGACCCAAAGGAAGGCCGTTACTGGAGCTGACTGCCCAATAACCAGTGGTTCCCACAGACGAGGGCCCTCAGTCTTAAGAGATGCTCTCTGCGGCGGTTTGATGCCCCTGGCCTGCACCACCTGAAGCTCTATTGTTCCACTGGAGGCAAAAGCACCCCAGATCTTTATGCTGTCCCCTCCACTGTGGCGCAGAGAAAACATCTCAGGTGGATCCACTTGTGATGTCAGTAACGTTGGAAACCATCAGGACAATCTAGGTCACTTTTTTCTCATCACACAATCCAACTTTCTTCCACCTTTCTCTCTTGCAAAGTCCAAACGGACCGTTCTGTGGTGCTCAAGGAGACGAGACCTTTGAAGACTTCTTTGTTTGTTTCTGAGGCCCTTCAGTCGCAGATGCCTCTGAGTTAATGAACTGATTTGATAACATGTAGAATTCTAGGTCACTCATTTGCATTTTTGTCGTTGTAGGTCAAGTATTTCACAAAAAGGAGGGACTTTCTCAAATACAAAGAGAAGATGCAGACTGAGGGATTCACACCCGCTGAGGGACCAAAAGAGGCTTCATAACCATTGAACTGAGGTTGACTAGTGGAGCAATTTTGACTGGATATTGACCAGTTTGTGAATAATGTATTTATTTATACAGAGTCAAAAACCTGAACTTGAACAAACTGTACATGGTAATACATCCTACAGCCTTGAAACTGAGCATTGGGCAGTATAACAAAATTACGTTTAAGCACAACATATTTAAAAGTTTCTGCAGATCTATGTTTAAACACAGACACGGGATGTCCTCATTTTCCCCAACCTCTCCTCCTGTCAGTCTTCTTCTGGTTGAAGAAGATTTTTGAATAAAACATACATTTTATGGGAAATTGTCTTGGACAATTTTTTGCAATTATTCAATAAAAGATTTCTTCCTACATGACTGGAAAGATTTAGAGCTCCTCCTCTTGTGTAAACACTCAGTCGCAAAGTCGGACATGAATGGGGTGTGGACAATGAATTAGTTTTTATTTTTTTTACATATACTGCATTGTTTATTCAGTGTTTTTGAATATAGTCACGTTAGTGTTTTTTTGAACATGTGCACTTCAATATTGGACAGTTACAAAAATCTATTGTCTTATCTGCTGCTTAGGTTTCATAATATCCCATTTTGTGTGGGTAGTAACTACAGGTCGGCCGATCGTCTATCAGCCGATATCATGCCGATTAAAGGTCGATATCTTCTGAACCGTACGTGATAGCGTCGAACAGTTTTTTGCATTGGAAAGAGTTCACAGTTCACAACTTCCTCGGCCTCAGGGGAGCTGAGAAACATCACAGTGAAAATCAGTCACAAGTTTGTAAACCTCGCGACATATTTCATATTGCAGACTTTTGCTTATCATTTCAGAACCATAAGCAGTGTTGGGGAAAATACTTTGAAATTGTATTTAGTTACTGAATACTTGCATTAAAATGTATTTTGTAACACATTCCGTTACTTTGTCTAATCAGAGTACTGTATTCTGAATACTTTCACATTGATTGTCATAAATTATGTATAAATAAGGCGTATATTTACAAAAATGAAGACTATGATTGTTGGAACATCTGTTATAAACTCACCATTAATTAGGAACTCTTTAACTCTCTTGACAAATGGAACAGCAGATACAGCATCATGTGACACGTGCAGTATTTGTATGAACTGTGGCATAAGGCGTTTTAATCTTTATTTTATTTTAGGAGGAAAAAACAGTCAACATTATACCTTCTTAATAATGTTGTGCAATATGGACCTAAAATGTAATGATTGATACTGGGATGTATTCCCTTGATATTTGGAAAGTAACTACTGTATTTTCCGGACTATAAGTCGCTCTGGAGAATAAGATGCACTAGCCAAAAAATGCGTAATGAAGAAAAAAAACATAGATACAGCACAGGTGAAACTCAGAAAATTTGAATATCGTGAAAAAGTTCATTTGTTTGTTTTAATGTGGAAAATCTTGCCTTACAGTTTGTAAAAAACCCACAATTAAAATTTCAGAAAATTAGAATATTACATGAAATCAATGCAAAAATTATTTTAAACAAATAAATGTGGGCCCTCTGAAAACTATAATCATGCATATGTACTTAGTACATATGGGCTCCTTTTACTTGAATGACTGCCTTAATGCCATGGATGCTCTCAGCCTGTGGCACTGCTGAGGTGTTATGGAAGACCAGGATGCTTCAACGAGAGGAATACGACATCTGAAGTCCATGTCCAGGATCCGTCTGTGTGTGGTGGCTCCTGATGCACCGACTCCAGCCTCAGTCCACTCCTTGTGAAGGTCCCACATACTTTTGAATGGCCATTTCCTGATAATCCGCTCCAGACTGCGCTCCTCCCTGCGGCTTGTGCACCTTTTTTCTCCACACTTTCCCTTCCATTTAACTTTCTGCTTTGATACAGCACTTTGAAAACATCGAACTTCTTTTGCTATTTCCTTTTGAGCCTTTCCCTCCTTATGGAGGGTGTCAATGATGGTTTTCTGCACAACTCTCAGGTCAGCAGTCTTTCCCATGAGGGTGAATTCTACTGAACCACTGAGAGACCATTTAAAGTCTCAGGGATCCTTTGCAGGTGTTTTGGATTCATTCGCTGAATATAGTAAGATATATCTTACTCATGCAAAGTAAGATATATCAAGCCTTTATTTGTTATAATTTTGATAATTATGGCTCACAGCTTGTATAAACCCCAAATAAAACATCTCAGCAACATCTCAGGATGAGTGCAGTCTGGAGCGGATTGTCAGGAAAAGGCCATTCAAAAGTGTGTGGGACCTTCACATGGAGTGGACTGGTGTCAGTGCATCAGGAGCCACCACACACAGACGGATCCTGGACATGGACTTTAAATGTCGTATTCCTCTGGTTGAAGCATCCTGGTCTTCCATAACACCTCAGCAGTGCCACAGGCTGAGAGCATCCATGCCAGCAACGGCATTAAGGCAGTCATTCAAGTAAAAGGCCCAAACCAAGTACTAAGTACATATGCATGATTATAGTTTTCAGAGGGCCCACATTTATTTGTTTAAAATAATTTTTGCATTGATTTCATGTAATCTAATTTTCTGAAATTTTCATTTTGGGGTTTTTACAAGCTGTATGCCAACATTTTCAAAATTATAACAAACAAAGGCTTGACATATGTCACTTGGCATGATGCCATAAGTATATCATACATATTAGTTGCACATTTTAAACTGAATTACAGAAATAAATGAACTTTTTCACAATATTCTAATTTTCTGAGTTTCACCTGTAAGTCGCTCTGAAGTATAAGACACACTAGTCAAACATTGCTAATGAAGAAAAAACAACAGGCTGAATAGGCGTACGGTTTGCTAACGTAACACATTGATGGTTAATAACATGAAGCATAAACAACGTACTAAATAGGTGTCTGGTATGTTAACGTCACATAAACAGTTCTGATAACTATAGCATAAAGAACATACCAAACTCTCGATCTCACTCCAAATCAATCGCCTTGGCAACTACCTGGACACGGAGATGTAACTGCAACCGTTGGCCAGCCTCTCCCAACAGCATGTTTTCAAGCTCTCATCTGCGAACTTGTTCCCTTACCTGTGCACATCATGGATCTATTATAATGGTGCACATGTAGCTTTTGGCCCGTGATTAGCTTGTCTTGTTTACTTCATTGCAGTAACCTCCACTCTCTCACTCACTCCAAACCTTCTTTCTGCTGCTAGATTAGCCTGCAGTGCCCCCTAGCGGCATGTGAAAGTATATATTTGAATACAAACTAATAATAACATTAGTGCACAGTGGCATAGGCCAATCAATATCACCAAAAATCACAAACAATTTAACGAGTTTAATTTACCTTGGAAAAAAGCTTAAATACAGCATGTTAAGCTTTTTTTTATAGTCATTAACATATCTGCTGTATATGAATAAGCTATTCAGACTTTAATTTACAGCTCATTTGAAAATAGGCATTTATATTATACATTTGTGAATATATTTACAATTAAAAAGGCAACACCACCAAGATGTGTGTAACTTTGGCACCACTAACACAAAACGGCTAAACCTTTCATGTTATTCGGTCCTATTTTCATCATGTAACATACTGTATAAAAAGTCACAAATTACATTGAAAAATATCCAGTCTATCGAGTACAGTGTCATGGTCAATGTCATGCACAAACGATTAATTGCAAGATTTGGTCCAACTAAAATACTAGTTAGAGTAATCGGTTATACGGTTCAACATTGCGCTGAAATACTAAAATCACTGGATCATTTATACAGTGATTTCATGCAGCTATTGATGCTTGGTACCTGAATTGTTCAGCCTGTACTGAGCAATGTAAAGTAAATATCAAAGAACTGTATTTCTGACAACCTGCATCCCATTGGTATTTCGCAGACTGCGCTTTACGGTGATTATCATAAGACAATATGACGCTTAATATAGTCGCTCAATTTTCAATTAAGACATTTCATCATTAAAGACACTTGAATCATTGATTGAAACTTTGGCACATTTATCAACGAGCACACAAGGAGTGGACTGGTGCTATGGGTTGAATTTGGTCTATAAAATGAAACAATTATTTTATGTTTACATTTTTAGATGACTTTATTTCTTGGACTTTAAAAAAAAATCCAGCAGCTGCTTCCCAAAGATTGAGAGCTTGCTTTTGGTCCAAGTAATGTTTAAAATAGTAGTAATGCTTGCTTGGAATCCCTAATGGATCTGCTGAACCAGTAGCAGCTGAAACAAAACTAAACTCGACTGGGAGTGTACAGTACTGTGTTAAAAATGAAACAGCAAACCAAAGTGTTCTTCTGTCTTCAATGGCCTCTATTTTCCTATATTTTAGCAGAAGGCACTGTTCCCCTCAACGGTCACTTTGATGCTGGCCTTTTGCATCCATTATAATCTATGTCGTCGGTTTGTGGAAAGTTCATCGTGTAGCTTCATGTTCACTGTCTCTGAGTATGAGTCCCCCTTTAGACCCGCGACAGTGGTGTTATAGGCCTGCGGTCTCGTTTCTGCCCATCGCCCACACTGGGAACTCTGTGAGGTTAAACAGAGGGACGCCCCACGTGGTGATGGCCAACATGACGACTGCCACACCGATCAAGTTCACACCGAATCCAGCTTTAACCTGAGGAGGGAGAACAATTCAGTAAAGGCAGAGGTGCGTAGTACTCAATTACATTTACTAAGTAACTTTTTGAAGTAATTGTAGTTTTTTCATACAGTACTTTTTACTTTTACTTAAAAAAAATACTTGTGACACTGTAAATATTTTAGTGACAAATCTTAATTTTAACGTGTAAACATATATATTTGTTGTTTTGTTACTTAATTCTTCATGATTTCTTTTTATAGGATTTTCTTTAAAAAGTAATCAGTTACCACTAAAAATGTCCTTAAAGTACTTCTTTACTCTTACTTGGACCACAACTTTTTACCTGTCTACAGTACTTGAGTATAATTATTTTAAAGTAAATATAAATATCTTAATAGAGTAAAGTTGTTCCGAATGTTGTTAGATCTCCATTTTGTTATGGCGCAGTCTTACACTGAAATCTTATAAAGTTTCTAGGTTCTTTAGGTATTGGTAAAAATATACACTAATTATTCTACAATAACACACATTCTATATATTAAAACAGGCATCTATCTGGTAAAAAAATACAAGATTTCATAATAAAATAATTATTCAGTTGAGTTGTGCTGTTTTTTTTTTGAGCATTCATAAAAGTTTGGGTCTGTAGTGAATTCCATTCATTGCCCACAACATGGAAATACCTCTGTAGTGGATAAATAGCCCTATGCTAATAGCCACTATTGGTAGAAGGTGTACAGAGGTTCTTTAAGCACGCGTGTCTTCCAAAACGCCAAGAGAGTCCAGTGGCGATATTACAAATTGGCCCTAGTCACGGTCAAAAATAATTTCGCCTCTGCATCTTCCGACCCCTGGTGCCAATTTCCTGTCCCTTATAACAGGTGTGTCTCCTTACAAGAAAAGGTAAACCACAATGCCCCATAGGGGCAGGAGGCACACATACAGAGGACAGTCAAAATGGCTCCTACACACTGGCCCCTTAATTGTTTGGGCCAGGAGCAAACAATTACATTACAAATAAAGGAAAGGAGCCATTAGTACACTTCTCACCATTAATATTTGATTCTATTAATAAAATTGCACTCATACAACAATAATCCGTGGTACATTCCACATTATATTTCAACACAACGCAAAACCCTTTGTTCTATGTCAGCTTCCACAATGTTTCACCAGACATTTACTGTACTTACACAAGCTCAGACAAACAAGTCTAGTTTCAGCCACACTAGTGTGCCTCTCTTCCACTACCCGTACATAACAGGGAAGCTTATCTTCCCATGTTTTTCTGGGTTATTCCATGAAGTGCCATCCTAAACCCACACCTATGGGGCTTCAGCATCTGGCCCTATGTCATAGCTGTTGACATTTTCAAGGAATTCCAACAAGTGTAAATTGTAAAATTGTAAAAAATTGTAAAAATTCTTTAGACCAAAAGGTGAGCAGTTCTCATTTCATTTCCACATAGATACATACATATATATATATATATATATATATATATATATATATATATATATATATGTATATAAAAGAGGGGAATCCTGATCCATTTTCTGCTTTATTCATAAGTATAACTGCTAAATGTAAATAAAGATACTTTAATGCTTTTATTCTGACAACAATAAACATGTGATCCTTAAAATGTGTATACTACTGTATATCCTATCCTTTTGCAAGTATAATTATATGAAACTGAAATGAACTGCTGGTGTGCTGCTTGCATACCATGTCTCTGATCTGCACGTGCCCATAGCTGAAGACGATGGCGTTGGGAGGGTTTCCCACTGGCAGCATAACTCCGAATGACACGCACATTGTGGCCGGGATCAGAGTGTGGAGGGGGTTAATGTGCAGCGTCTCCGACTGTGGAACAAGAGACGAAAGGGGATAAAGATATGAGAAAAACAATTACATTATTGTATTTAACATGATCGAATCTGTTTAAACTACGTGGATTGGCCAGACAAAAACTGAGCACTTTCGACAAGGCAGCAGCCTTCCTTGATTGGCTTTGCATTTGGTGGTAGGGGGCAGTGTTGTTCTGTTCGTTGTGTACCTGTGTTTATTCACTGCAATAATCATGCACATCTCGCACAACATAGGTCTGACCACGATTCTCAACAAAACCTATGCGCAATTTCATCAGACAAAGTGAAATGGCGTGTCCGCACCAGTGCACAGAGTATGGGCAGGAAGACAGTGAGAGTTGCGGGGTTGGAGGCGAACTCGGTGACCGCGGACACGAGCAGACAGGCCAGCAGGGTCACTGCCCACGGAGGGAGGCCACTCATGGGCTCCAGCTGCTGGCCGATCCACACGGACAGACCGGAGACCTGGAACAAGCAAAGAGGGTCATCTACACAATAACCAACGCCAATAAAAATGTATTTGTTTATTCAGAAAATAAATGTAAGCTATTATAATGGCCTGTACAGTAGGTTGTGTTGTTCACGTTTAAGGATTTAATGATTTCAGGCTTTGTTAGACAGACATTCATTCAGTGTTATTCTGGTTAATGCAGCTCTATTCTCAAGCATAGACACAGGCCAAATACTATTCCCACCCACTCACCCCATTGGTCATGCTCCATCATGACCATCAGGACCACCTATTGGTCCTGACGGTCATGCTCCCATCATGACCAATAGGCAGGTGTGTGACAGCCTGATTTAACCAATCAGGGAAGTGTGAGCAGAAAAGGAGATAGTGTTAGGATATTATGCTAAACAGTTTACATGAATTGTGGTAAAATAAAACATTGGATCTAGGCACTGAGAAAGTCATGATTTTATTTTTTTAAATATCAACCACTCATATTTATAATTATTAATAGGAGAACAATCCCAACTCCTGACATCTACAATGTAAAGAAATGACATCATACCTTGCAGCCAGCAGCCAGGGCATAGCCTCCTCCCACCAGGATCACGATCTCCCACGGCATCAGCCTCTGAAAGTCCTTCCAAGTGATCATGGGGGTCAGAGGGTCATCCTCTGAGTCTGTACAGAGGAAAGCAGAGGGCTATTGACAATTTCTCAGGATTTGAATGAACATTGGTTCAATGAGATTTAAATCACATCCCACCGTTTCTAGGTTAGGACAAACGACTAAGACAGTGTTGTTTGTCCTAACCTACACACCTCCTACAAGACTATGTAGAACTCAATGTTGTGATCAGAATCCCATTAAACACAGAATATTACATTAAGCAGATGCTCTGGTTTTCATACAGTAAAATATTTACCAATGTCTTTACATCCCACGGTGCAGGAGGACGAGAATGGCCTTTTAGCAGGAATGAGGAAGAGCAGAAACCCCAGCAGCACAGACACAGTGGCATCAGTCCTGTAGCCTTTCCTATGGGAGCAAGACACTCTTACATAATGTACAGTATGTACATCAGTGTATTTTATGAAGCGTTTTCTTACTTCTCAAACAGGGAAGTCCATCCTGGGACGAAGCCAGGCTCTCTGGTGAACCACAGCAGAGTCATCAGGATGAAGAACACCCCCGTCACCACCTCCGGGTAACTGCACACACAAACTATTATTACTCTACTGCTTTTTGCTGACAACTGCTTCAGAATTCAAACATGGTTGCCAATGCTGCGTGCCACTTGGGAAACCAGATTGTGGGGTGAGATGTTAGGATTAGTACTAGGGAGATTGTTGAATGAGGTTTTTCCTCCACTCATGCATCGGGTGAGCCCTTATAGTCGCTCCTACGGACTCCAAACTTAACAAGATTTTTAAGACTTTTCCAGAGGGATTTTTTTTTTTAAATATCTTATTCCAAGCCTGATTTATTCCGCTTTGAACCCAAAAAAACAAGGCGGAATTTGAGTTTCTACAGATTTCTTCACTTATGATTAGTTTATTAAAACCTAAACAGGATCCAAAATCCCCTCTGAAAAAATCTTTGTTACTAATATCACAATAAAATAAAACCATACATTTACATCTGAGTCGATCCTTTATTTAGATTGCGTCGCCGGAAATATAGGCAATTTTGATAATTTTCATGCACAAAATGCCTTATTTTGAAAACATGAAATGACAGAAAAAAGACATTTTTTTCTGATATATATATCAGTAATATTCAGTAAAAGTTTCAAATTGATATCTTTTTTTCCCCCCAATTCACCTGCAGTGTCTCGCCTTAATATTTTGTTTTTAGGGCTCTCAAAAAAATTGCCCGCATTTTTGAGAGGGGCATGAGGGCTACATTTTTCATGTACCCTCCATAGATGACAAATCCACTGAGAAACGAACCTCTGCTCTCCACGGTCACGGACGTGGCCGAGATGACCCAACTATTGGCCTGGTGACTGAGTGCACTTGTACCTGTCACTGCCCACTTCTACATCTTGTGGCAGATCCAGTCACCGACTTTGGCCCTGAAGAAGTGGTTTTGGTCAATCTTAAATCGTCCACTGTTTTCTACCAAGCAATGTCCAGCTGTTTTGATTTATTGGACCGTGAATGCTCATATCCAGTTCAAACCAGTTCAGACTGTCGTGTCCCTATACACGACGCGGTGCCCTCTTCATGTTTGCATGCATCAGTGCGTGTCTGTGCAGTGGCAGCCATGTATCAGTTTGTAATTTAACATCAGCACAACTGTGACAAAGGTGGAATAAACGAACCGAAGTGTAAAGCGACTTCAAGTATCTGATAAAGGTCTACAAAAGCGGTGCGTTTTTACCATTATGATAACAAACCTGATTGGCCCCAGCTTTGCGTACTCTTCGTGGATCCTTTGCTCGGACAGCATCTCTCGTCTGGTTTTGCGTTTCTTACTCAGAGAACATGTCTCCCTGTAACTGGGCACAAAATAAACACCATTACCTGGACCGCACGGTAATAACAGACAAAAGACCACAAGGTCGGACTCTGTTCAGTCTGAAGCCGCAAAGTTCAGCAAATGCCCATGGGACACGCCGCAGACAGAGGGATTACTTGTTTTACTGATGACATGTTGCAGATGTAATTATACACTCGTAGAGGATGCAACATTGGGGAATTGTGCTTATTGTCGTGTGAAAGACTACAAAGCCTGAGCACTGGACCTAGAGGAAGTGGGAATTCAAAGAAATGCATTAGGAAAGTTAGGACCACAACTAACAGTTTAACTTGACTTTCTCCCTCGTTCATTGTTAGAGTCCTGCATTCACACCTCAGACATACCTACAGGCACTTGATTCTTACATTAATAATGCTAAATTAATTTATTCAATCGGACAAACAACACAGAGCAGCAAAAAGTCCTGATTTAGGAATATGAGTCGTCCACGCTGAGTTTTTGAGTCACAGCCAATGTTGATTTTGTCGACCAAAATGCTTAATAATAATCATTTCAGTTAAAGTAATGTTATTGCTGAAGCACAATGACTGTAGACTAAAACTAAATTAAAGTAATTAATAAGACTAAGACGTGCTAAACCTCCAGATATTTTTGTAACTAAAAAATCTAATAAATTGAAGAGACTAAAGACAAAAAAACATCCACTGTCACAGTTTGACAGAGCCTAATTTCTTTTAACCTCTTAACCCCCAACTGAACAGAGCGCATTTTCTCCAGTTCAAGCAAAAAGCTTCTTGAAAAAAGCATCAAAATAGCAATGAAAACGAGGATGAAAATACAACCAAAAAAGTGACATTGAAACAAAAAAAAAGCCACAAAAGAGTAACACAAAGTGCCAAAAACACAACTAAGAAGTTACAGTAATGGGACGAAAACATGACCAAAAAAAGTGTCAAAGAGCAATGAAGAAAGCAACAAAAAAACCTACAAAAACAAGGCAAAAAAAAAACTTTTTTTTTTGTAAGTTTGTAAGTTGGTCTGTGTTAATGTAGCTGCTGAAATGTATCAAATTGTCTTTGGATGAGGTATTTTTGATGTTTTGTTCCTTCGGTACCATTGTGTGAAATGCACTTTTTTTATTGCACTGAATTTGGGGGTGGCCGCTCATAAGCTTTTTGCTTCAGCACACTCATTTTGAGCAGAATGTATACTGCTCAAATAAACAAATAAACTAAAAACTAACGAAAACAGACAAAATAAGAGACGAAAACACAACAAGAATGTGAGAAAAATGAGACAAAAACACAGCGACAACGCAAAAAAAAAAAACACGCCACAATCAGTTTTGTAGGTCTTAGCTTTCAAATGAGGCGTTACACTGGCCTTTAGGCTGTAAAATTCAGTTGAGAAGCTTTTACAGTAGATTTGGGTAAAGCTGAACTGGACAAAATGCACTCGGTAAGAGGTTAAATGTACTACCAAAGGAACAGGTCTGTGCAATGTTCATATGGGAAAAGAAGAGGTTATTATCAAATATGTTAGACTCTAAAATTGGATCTCTGAGTTGAGGTACGAATCTCAAAAATGGCTTGGAAAATGAGCCACAAGTCAGAGTCCAGAACAAGAGTACAACATCACTGGACATAAACCAAACGTCTCCGCCGACAAAAAAACTTACTTGCAGCCAAGGAAGAGGAAGTGCAGCCAGAGCCAGGTGAGGACCAGCATAATGATGGCGATGGGGAAAGAGAAGATAAACCATGTGCCGAAGTTTATGACTTTAGCATCTGGGTAGCGCCTGGAAAACATTGAGAGAATAAATTCACTATAACAACATTTTTAAGTAGCACCTCGACCAGGGCAAAATGTTTAGGGCTAAATGTTTTTTGGGAAAAACTATGGAGTTGTTCTAAATTCCCTTTAGAATTTGTTTTGATTAAATTTAAGAACATATTACATTCGGCATTCAATAAGATCACTCAGGGTGTGCAAAATAGACAGGAAATGTGCAAACAGTTAAATAGTAAAAAAAAAGAGAGGTATCTTATGTAAAGCAAAAATCTTAAGGGGTGGAATTATAGAAATAAGTAAATAAGAATAAATAAAAATAGAATACAAATTAGAACAGTCCTGCTCACTCCGAAGGACTTCAGTCTCCTCAGAAGGTGGAGGCGACTTCGGCCCTTCTTGTACAGGGCGTTGGTGTTGTGGGACCAGTCCAGTTTATTGTTGAGGTGAACACTCAGGTACTTGAAACTGTCCACCACCTCGATGTCCTCCCCCGGATGTTCAGCGGTGTGTGCGGTAGTGACTTCCTAGTCAGAGATCACCATCTCCTTCGTCTTACTGGTGTTCAGGCACAGGTGGCTGCGCTCACACCAGTCCACAAAGTCTATGATCACCGACCGGTACTCCAGTTCGTCCCCCTCAGACACACAGCCCACAATGGCGGAGTCATCGGAGAACTTCTGCAGATGACAGCTGTCTGTGTTGTGTGTGAAGTCCGATGTGTAGATGGTGAAGAGAAACGGTGAGAGGACGGTGCCCTGAGGGGCCCCAGTGCTGCAGACGACCACCTCAGACTCACAGCTATGCAGTCGCACGTACTGTGGTCGGTCTGTGAGGTAGTCAGTGGTCCATGCAGTGAGATGTTCATCCACTCCCGCGTCCTCCAGCTTCCCCCGCAGCAGCGCCGGACTGATGATGTTGGAGAAGTTAAAGAACATGACCCTCACAGCGTTCCCGGTGAGCTCCAGGTGAGTGAGCGCCCGCTCCAGAAGGTAGATGACAGCGTCCTCCACTCCGACGTTAGGCCTGTAGGCAAACTGCAGCGGGTCCAAGGTGGAGCTCACCACAGAGCGGAGGTGGGTGAGGATGAACCACTCCATGGTCTTCATCAGGTGGGAGGTCAAGGCGACTGGTCTGTAGTGGGCCGGTTCCCTGGCGTGCGCTCCTCACCTGGTCTGGTGTGATGGAGAGGGGGGAGTGAGGGGGGGGACTGCCGGGGTTGGGGCAGGTGCTGGAGGAAGTCTGTATGGTGGGGGCTGAAGACGTGGGTGCAGGGGGGCTGCTGTGATCAATGTTACAAACTCTAACAGTCATTTGCTGACCTCTCTATGGCCCCATTTCTTGTCAACCTTCAAAAATGAGCTGTCAGTTCGCTTTCTTGTGTCTTTGTAAGTCACAGGTACAAGTGATAAGATTTGTTAGTCAATATTGAGATATCGCTATGCTTTCGTAACATGTAACCTCTTAACCCCCACCTGAACCGAGCACATTTTCTCAAGTTTGGCTTTACCCAAAACGTGACAATAGGGCGGGAAAAAAGTGAAAACACGACTAAAAAGCAACAAAACAGGCGACGAAAAATACCTTCGAAAACGCAACAAAAACGCTTAAAAAATTTGACATAAATGTGACGAAAACACAACAAAAAGGTGGCAGTAGAGTGAAAAAAGCACTGACCTACAGGCAGTGAGCTTCAGTCGAGAAACGTTTAGATTTGGGTAAAGCTGAACTGGAGAAAATGAGCACGGTTAAGGCGCGGGGTAATGAGGTTAAAGGTAAGAGATTACGCTCTAGTTATCCATTTTACACACACTTGCCTACCACCTGCTGATGTCATGAGGTGGTGCTCCACATTTGTGTTTTCAGTGCTCAAACTGCTTCACTGCCCTAACCCTAACACGATTTTATTTAACATCAGAATTGAGTTGGTTTATTTCATTTCAAAATCTGGCTCTCTACACAGACCAAACACGTTTTTCCTGGATTTGTTTCTTTGAATGTTTTCTGCCTGTTCATTGGTGTAGAATATCAATTAGGAAAACTTGAAAAGTCTCTGAATGCGTCTCTAACCCACCTGGACTCCATACAGGGTGGCCGCATTGTCCTCTTTTTAAACCGGGTAAGTAATTGTCAATGGCAGAAAACAAAACAAGCCTTGGGAACGACAGGCTGTTTGAGTCTAAGGACCAAATGGAGCTTAGTGTTTCCTTCTTGGACTAGAGCGAGTACAAAAAAACAATCTACTCAGCAGCATAGGGCCTATACAGTATTTCCCCAATGCTTTTGAACGCTTCAGTACTTTGTCTAAGTCGAATATAACAGTAGGTACTGTCACAGAAGCACATTCTCAGTCACAGCTCGACCTTTGGAGCAGATTTGAGGCTTAAAGCAGCAACGGAAGGGAAGCGGGTTGGCACTGATTAGCTTTAATTCAGAGCTCTTCTATTTTGATTAAGACACGGCACAAATTGTGTTGAAAGGCCCAACCAGGGACAAGAGCACCAGCTTTGTCTTTGTGAATTGCTTTGGCCCTGTCAAATAAATAAATAAGATGAATCAATAAAGCCTTTTGGACAATAAAGTTCACCTATGAAAATCTTGCGATATAAATGATTGCGAATATGGTGATAACAGTGATATTTCAATATTTTACACTGTACATTCCCCAAAACATCCACAATTATTTGTTTTTTCTAGGGCTGGGACTTGTTTCGATTAATTCAGATTAATTAATTACATAATGAATCATACTTTACTTTAGCACCACATACAGTTTTCCAGTTTCCTTTTTCCTGCAGACGTTGCTTAGGGACAAATATCGCGTCAAGCCAAAAAAATATTTTACGGTCAAACTTGTCCATTCACACAGTTAAGCACCGACATAAACTAATTTAAAAAGATAATTCTCCAAAATAAATCAAGCTGCTATTGTCTTTGAAGTGTTTGAAATTATCATACATCTCCACTTCAAATAAGTTAAAATGTAGAAAAAAATACAAAGCATCTGAAATATATATCTCTAAAACACATGTGTCAAACACAAGGCAGGCCAGATGCAGCCCGCGAGATGATTTAATGTGGCCCTTTGTAGAGCATGAATTTCTGAGTATGACAAAAAATAAAGTAAGTCTAGCCTATGTGCTGAGTTATGGATTTTTAAAGAAATAGCCCGAATGCTCACTCCAGCCACTAGGAGGCAGCTTAAATTAAGAAAAGGAAATATTTCCACACGTGTCCAGCAGAGGGCACTGACATAATAAGAGATCAGGATATAAACAACACATTATAGCCATGTGGTAAATGGTCAGTCTGGCCCAGGGCGGCTAAGGCTACAATAGTAATTTACTGCCATTGAGTGGGGAGTGAATGAATAATGACTTTATGTCAAATGGAGTGATTTTGTGATATTGCAGTAACAATATACAAGTGAAACTCGGAAAGTTCATTTATTTATGTAATTCAACTTAAAATGTGAAACATATACGATATAGACTCATTACATGCACAGTGACATATGTCAAGCCTTTATTTGTAATCATTTTGTTTTTTATCATTTTAAGATTTTTAATTTGGAGTTTTTACAAGCTGAGCCATAATCATCAAAATTATAACAAATAAAGGCTATACCTATCTCACTTCGCATGTAATGAGTCTATCATATATAAGTTTCACGGTTGAATAACAGAAATGAATGCACTTTTTAACCATATTCACATTTTCTGAGTTTCACTTGAATTTATATAAAAATATTTGGTGTCTGTCATACTGGCTGTCAGATTTGACGTATGATTCTGATGGTTTGCTGGATCGAACTGTAGAACCGGTTCTCAATTTCCATCCCTCATGGCCAATGCAATACAAAATATATTTAAATATTTAACAAAGTAAACAAGAACACAACTCTAAAGTGCTTTGAACACAATATAGTACCAGATTATTATTTTTTGTTTTGTTTTTCTGGTTGATAAATGAAGTGGGGGGAAATTCATGGGGATTGGACGTCACACTTTGAAGCTTTTTAGTACAGCCTGGAGGATTTGCCTACAGTTGCTTTTTATGGGGTTTATAAGTTAAAACCCACCCGGGAATGCACAAAGAAATCCAGATCTGGTTTGATTCCCGGATTGTGGCGGGATTTGGACCTTCTTGCTCTGAGAGGCGAGAGTTCCCTTATCATTAATTGTCTTCCCGAACTCACGTGTTGAACTGCTCGGCGAAGATGAGGTTAGTGGAGGTGCCCGTGATGGTCATGAGTCCCCCGATGGTGGCGGCGTACGTGATGCTCAGAGTCAGACATTTGCAGATCATGTGGTCTCTATTGGTCGGGTACTGAGAGTCCCTCCTCATCTTCACTCGCTTCACATTTGGAATCTCCACCGCCACCTACAGACAGGGAGGTAAACAGCTATTTTGTTTGTTCGGGTGAGTATTCACTGCTCTCTATTTACTCCTGTGTTAGTCCTGTGCCAGGCCAGGTACCGTTACATCTTTTTTTTATACCAGTACTTTAACGATACTTGGTTTTCGATACCGATACCTGAAATATTTGTCATCTAGAACCAGAAAACAGAACGATAATGTGTGGAAGATCTGCAAATTTACAATATCGGGTTCATCCTTAATGTCAAGAAATGGGTGAAAAAAAAAAAAAAAAAAGGGGAATAAATTGGGTAAAATTAAATGGGAAAAAATGGGGCGAAATAGGGAATGTAGTAATGAAAAATGAGCAAAAATTAGGGGGGGGGGAAATAGAAAAAAAATAAGTGGGCAAATAGTGTGGGGAAAGAAAGGGGGAAAAAATGGGGGGGGGGAACTGTAAAAAGAAATCATGTATTTGCGCTGAAACAGCCAAGTCACCTTCTTTAATGCGGTCCCTGGACCAATAGCATCACCACATAGCTCTAAAGATTTGTTTCCTTTTGAAACTTTTATTTTTTCGACACCAGTGGTACCTAAACTTTTTTTCCGACACCATACTGGTATCGTTTAATGGTACCGGCCCTACTCCTATGTTTACTCCTGTTCGGGAGGCACATGTTTTTACTGGTAGGCAGACCGGAAAACCCGGAGTGAACCTACACAAACACAGGACGAGCATGCCTTACTGAAAGGCCAAACCTAAGGTTTTAACCAGGCACTTTCTTCTGTGAGGTGCTATTTGGGTGCTAATTGCTGAGTTGCTGTGCTAGCATTTGCTTTCTATTATTTCAGGCGACCACATAACAAAAAATAAACAATTTCTGAACCCATGTAACCTGATTTGAACTTGTTGTCAGCTCCCCTGCCTGTCGTCCTCTTTTTCACTATAAACAAACTAAAAGCCAAACTGACCTGTGGGAGATATCCATTGGTGTTTCTCGCGGCGCCTGATGTTAGGCACAGCCCTAAACCGTTCATCTCTCTCCCCTATAACAAAACACAGGCGAACCAGACTTTATTTGGCTACTATTTTTGATTCATAATACAGAAAAAAAAAAAAAAATGTTTTTGCACTCACCTTACTGACTGCGGAAAGCTCCTTTTTAGAGCAGCCATTGCTGTAAAAAAGACACATTGGATTTGCATTAAAATCTGCACAAAGGCTAAATGCAGTGACATTTGGAGATATTGCACCTGTCGTCTTGATAGAGCAGCTCTAGTTGGTTTTTGTCCAGGTTTTGTTCTTTTTCTGAAACGCATCAACGTTCGTACAGTGCATTCAGACATTTCCACATCTGCAAACTTAAAGGCACACCGCGTAATATTTTGGATTCTACTGTTGCCTGCCATACAAAATGTGCTCCTAGCTTGATATAGCATGAAGCTTGAAAATAGCATTTTCTCAAGCTGGTCATATTTAGTAGTAGTACTACTACTAAATATGTACTAAACTACTAAATACTAAACTACTGTTTAAGGCAAACTACTGCTTAAGGCAAAAGTGTATTTTAGTGTATTTTTTCTATTAATTGGGTGAAATGTTACACATTGAGGCTTTAAATTAATCAACTTGTAACAAAAAAAAAAGATGGCATACAATATCCATATACCAGTATATTTTCACACGGACAGATTTTTTTGTTAAGCATAGACAGAAAATTGTGTTTGTTTGCAAAAAAGAAGCTGTTTTAACAACGTTGTGCTTTCAATTTTGTACAGTTCATATGGGACATACATTAAGATAAAAATAACTCATGACAGATTAGTCTTGAAGCTGTCTGTCAAAATCTCAAGCAAAGCCTATGCTTCACATAATTTTACATATATAGATAATTGCAGCCTTTATGATTTGATCATTGTCACCATTCAAATTATGATTGGTAATTTTGATTTAATTACTAATCTTGCAGGGTTTATTTCAAAACATTTGAAAAAAAAAAAAAACAGGGAAAATAACAAAAGCCCCACAATAATGGCCTGCCCGTACCCCTGTCGTCCAGCTGCGGCTCCTCTGTCTCCTCGGTGCTGTTGGGGTTCTCCAGGCTGTCGGCGAGTCCGGTGCAGATGAGCTGCTGCAGCACAGCCTCCGCGATCGGCATCACCATCGCTGTGGTCGACGTGTTACTCAGCCACATGGACAGGAAGACTGTACAGCACATGAACCCCAGCACCAACCTGAGAGGGAATGTAACATGGTTAAGGGGTGAAAAGGGTTGATTTAGCAAAATGTGGGCTTAGAGGTGGACAAAATGTATGCTGACTACAAGATAATATCAAAACTGCTGTCTGGTAAAAAGGATGAAGAGATAATAATTCTACACTTTGGTCATTTTAGGTGCCCTTGTTGAGCAACACATTTACCTAAAGTAAGGCATTTTCTTGCACATTTCTGACGCTTGACTATTGTTACCGTGGTGTGGAAGTCCCTGAAAAAGTGGATCAATGCCCACTTCACTGCCCCTTGAATAATGCTTGTTGGATTAATTTATTTAACAGGCCCCACTTGATTTTCTGAAGCCAACTTCAAGAACCATGTGATACAAGTTTATTGAGTTTAAAGTTGCACATGCATAGAAAACTATCTAGCAAGCTAGTAAGCAAGTTACTATCAAGATCTTATCACAAATCAATATAACTTGCACAAACACCAACTTTATCAACAAAATATTGACATTTTTCCACATTGGATATTTTTAAACGCTGTTAAGTCTTGTGCGTGTGTAATGAATGTGCCCCCTAATGCATATTATTAACCGATAATAACCCTGTTCAGTAAATCACATTTTCGGTCATGTTTTCCAAACCAGTGAGAAGTAACTCTAAACATCTTGTGTTTAGAGTTTGAAGATATTTATCCATTTATCTTTATGTAACCTGGAAAGTCCTACTGAGATTAAGAATCTCTTTTTCAAGGGACGTGAGTGGTGAGGAAACGTTAAAGGATTAAAGGAACATTATAGGCGTTTATATGATATATTGTACTTCTACCACTAAGGAGTACTCATTTTTTTGAGAAATATAAATCGGAAGAGTAGATGCAGCCCATGCAACTTTAGCAGTAAAAGAAATATATATATATATATATAAAGTTACTTCACATTGCAGTTATAAGGAGTTTCCATGTGCACCACAGCTTCATAAATGGATAACACGCGTTTTGATTGACTCACCGCTCTGCCTCTGGCTTTAACGATTAGGTGTTTACATTATGAGACTCGCGTTGATTATAAAAGTTAATCCACTTTGATTCTGGCCAAGGTTCACCAAACATCCATCAGTGACGGTCACAGACAAACACTATTTTGGCTGATAGTCGCTGAATCCAGTCAAATACAGGATGCAATGTGGACCAATAGAATGTGTTCCTTACATGCCCGGCTTGGCCCCTGCCACCATCACCATCCTCAGAGCGATGCGTTTGTGCAGGTTCCACTTCTCGATGGAGGCTGCGAGACAAATCACTCCCATCAACAGCAGAGTGGTGTCCTTACAGTATTCCGCAGCCACCTGTTAAAAGAAAACCCAATCACATAATGGCACGGTGTAAAATAAAATTACACTATATGAAATGAAACAACAAGGGGGTTTGCATGAACACAATTTTCATTCTAAACAAAGCCAAACAACTACAATGTAGACATGCCACTGCTTGCCACTCATTTGGATTCTGTTGCCAACTATGCTGTTGCTGTGCTATGGCATCACATCACCTTTGCCATGTTCATTGATCTATCTACGAAGCAGGAAAGCTAATGGCGGCACAGTTGTACAGCGGTACTCCGGTCTCCCCTACCACTAAAAATAGGCCAGGATGAATGAGAGTGTGTTTGAGAGTGCGCATGGGGGACGACGGATGAAAATTAGCCCACAGCTACAATCCAGTGTGGCTTGTTCATTAACGTGCACTGTCCCAACCAAATAAACCAAACTCTGCCTCCGTACCGCTTCTAGCTGCTGGGGTTTTCTCCACCCCTTTCATGCAAAACAAATCTTGCTGCTGTATGTTGAAGGAAAAAGGAGCTTACACTGTGGTAACCACTGCTTTGTCACCGTGATTATGTCACAGGAAACACGCCTCACTTTTACATAGCAAAGATTAAAAGGCAGATCATTGTTTAGCAAATTGATGGAGTGTGTTGTTATGGTGCAAGCCAAAGGGACCAGGGCCTGGCTAATGGTCAGAATCACCTGGCTGGAGAATTTATCTATTTTGTGTGTTTCCCAGAGGAAACCCATCCGGACACGGGGAGAGAAACATGCAAACTCCACACAGAAAGACCCACATGTCCTTTTTTTTTTTACTACTTAACTGTTGCACAGTTCCTGTCTATTTTGCACACCCTGAGTGATCTTATTAAGTGCTGAATGTAACAAGTGAATGTCTCCATCGTGAGACCAATAAAGGATCATCTTATCTTATCTTACCTTAAAATCTGTTTTTGTCAGCAATGAGGAAGTACTGAAAGCTGTGCAGTAATAGACGTATTTGTATAATGAATGTATGTCGGTTTGCATGTCTAAAATGTAATGACTTACCTCACTGGACTTGAGCACCCCAAACAGTGGATAGAGGAAGGCTGGGACCAGGGCAGCAGCACCCAAAGGAACTGCCTCTGACACCCAGTAAATGGCTGTGACGATCAGGACATAGGCGCAGCTCGCCTCCTGGAAACACAAGATAAGAGTAGTGACTATTTGCTCGAAAAATAACACCAGGATAATACGAGTCTGAGCATTCTTGTTTGGTTGAACTACAGTTTGGCAGAGTTTGCCTGGTGACTGAGCGATTTTTAACACCTGTCCATTGTTGTGTCACCACCCAATTTGACGTCCTTTGACAACTGTTGGGCGAGAAGAGACTTGGTTAACCTTAAAACGCCAGCCGTTAAGTTAACATCAAATAATGCCCAGCTATCAGACTCTGATCGTTTGGAATATTGCATGAACAGAATGGTTATGTTAAAGAGACTAGATGCAAATTGGTCATTTTTATAGTCACTACTGCCACCTCTGGTCTTATGCGTAACTGCAGCTTCTATATTAAGCTCATGCATGACGGTACTTCGGACCTGAATTAACACCCTTTTGAGTGACAGTACAGGATTTTCTACACATTAGGACATTGGTGGAACATGTAGGGGGAGGAAAATAGTTTAGTTTAGTTTATTTGTTTATTTGAGCAATACACATTGTGCTCAAAAGGAGTGGGCTGAAGCAAAAAGCTTATGAGCCCCCACCCCCAAGTGCAATACATAAAAAAAGAACATTTCAAAACATTTCAAGCAGCTACATTCGTACAGACCAACTTACAACAAACAACAAAAATATATAAACTCTTTATATAATTAATTAAACCAACGCACAGCTACAACAACAATCTAGTTTCATATACGATGTCTAGAACAAAGTAAGTCAAAAAAATGTGTTACTTAATATATTGCTTGCATATTTTTACCCGTGATTACAGAGTTACTTTTATGGTATAAAGGTACATTAATAGATATTATAATTTGAGATCTTGATACTTTCCAGTTGTCATTACCATTCTCAGTATAATTTTAATTTGGGTTTAATTATCATCATCATTATTATATATTTATTTAATTGAGTTATATGTGAAGTATGCTGTAGCCCTGCATAGTGTGGTGCATTAAAATGCCAGAGAGTGAGCCAGTTG
This sequence comes from Proterorhinus semilunaris, assembly GCA_021464625.1. Taxonomy (NCBI): domain Eukaryota; kingdom Metazoa; phylum Chordata; class Actinopteri; order Gobiiformes; family Gobiidae; genus Proterorhinus; species Proterorhinus semilunaris. The sequence continues at coordinate 14,367,340 of CM038343.1, forward strand.
AAGAGAGCAGTAACTCCCCTTCAACAAACCCCCTAACAGCTGATTTGTAGATGATGTTCCTATGCTGAGTGGTGCATTAAAAGACAAGGTTTAGAGCCCGTTGGGAGGGTCCCTCTCAACAGATCCATAACCTGCCAACCCTAATTCTCCGTTTGTGAATTTGAGCAATAGAATGACAACCGTTCCAAGCAGCAACACTCTTCCAGATTATAGAGGAACAATACACATAATCCATCCTACTGCTCCCCTTAGTGGCAACGCATTTCTTCTTGTCTGTATATTTCAAAAGTCTTTTGTTTGTATTTAAATTTGAACAGGTTGATGTTTGGACATAGTTTCAATTCCATCTCCAGTTTATTCCACAATTGTACACCATTAACTGTTGGACTAAAACTTTTCAAAGTTGTGCTATGTTTCTGAATCCTAAAGTTTAATTCATCACGTAATTCATAACGACCAGTACGTTCTTGGAACCTTCTTTGTATTTGGTTTGGTAACAATTTATACCTTGCTTTGAATAACATTTGAACAGTTTGGAACTCAACAATGTCACAAAACTTCATGATCTTTGATTTTAAAAATAATGAGTTTGTGTGGTCCAAAAACCCAACTTTATGAATTACTCGGAGAGCTCTTTTTTGCAACAATATTATTGGTTTAACTGTGTTTTTATAAGTACTACCCCAAACCACAGTACAATAATATAAGTAGGGCAAAATCAGAGAACAGTATAAGGTATGTAGAGCTTTGATGTTTAAAATGTGCTTTGCTTTTGCTATTACTGAAATGCTTCTAGAAATTTTCGTAGATATATATTTAATGTGAGATTTCCAAGTAATTCTGTCATCTATAATCACACCAAGGAATTTGATTTCATGCACTTGCTCGATAACAACACCCTCTATCTGAATTGCTTCCTGAGCATTGGAGTTACAGTTGCCAAATATCATCATTTTGCTTTTACTCAGATTTAGAGATAATTTATTTTGTTTGAACCACTTATTGACACTTTTGAGTTCCAAGTTTACAATCCGACACAGCTGCTGTAAGTCGTCTCCTGATGCAAACATATTTGTATCGTCAGCAAACAAGATAAATTTAAGTACTTCAGATGTGTTACAAATATCATTAATATACATATTAAACAATTTTGGGCCCAGAATAGAACCTTGAGGTAAACCACAGACAATTTGTCGACAACTCGACTGATAATCACCGATTTTCACACATTGTTTTCTATTTTTTAAGTAACTGGTAACCCACTGTAGAGCTACCCCCCTAATCCCATAATGTTCTAGTTTATTAATTAATATATCATAGTTTATTGTATCAAACGCTTTACTCAGGTCAATAAATAACCCTATTGCATATTTCTTGTTATCTACAGCATTAGTTATTTCTTCAGTTATATCAAAGAGCGCGTGTGAGGTTGAGTGATTGTTCCTGAAACCAAACTGATTGTCCGAGAGTAAATTACACTTTTCGATAAAGCCGTCAAGTCTAGAGTTAAAAACTTTTTCTAAGATTTTAGAGAATTGCGGTAAAAGGGAAACAGGCCTATAGTTTGTAAAGAGATGTTTATCTCCTGCTTTGAACAGAGGAATCACCTTTGCTACTTTCATACTATCAGGAAATTGTCCAGTTTGCAACGATAAGTTACAGATGTAAGTTAACGGCTTAGAGATACTTTCAATAACAGTTTTTAAAGTTTTCATGTCCATGTCATGGTAATCGGTCGAGGTCTTATTTTTACACCCTTTAACAATGTCCAGTATCTCCTTTTCCTCCACAGGTTTGAGGAACAGGGACATAGGATTTGCTTCTATCAGATCACAATTATAATTCTCAACGTTTGCAATTTTTGCAGCAAGGTTCGGTCCAACATCTACAAAGAATTTATTAAATGTTTCGACTACTTCATTCATATTTTTTAACGTGTTATCCTCATCTTTGAAATGTTTTGGATAATTAATCGTTCTTGGTTTATTTCTAATTATACTATTTAAGATGTTCCATAAACCTTTAATATTATTCTTATTGCTATCTAACAATGTATTATAATAATCCTGTTTACATTTTCTAATGATACCTGTCAGTTTATTTTTATATTTCTTATATTTATCCTCAGCTTCTTTTGTTTTGTTATTTATAAAGTTTTTGTAAAGATTATTTTTTTTCTTGCAAGCATTTAGTAAACCCTTAGACATCCATGGTGTTTCTTTACACTTTCTGTTTTTACTGTATTTCTTAATTGGGCAGTTTTTGTCGTATACCTTTTGAAATACTTGCGTAAACTCATCATATGCCATATTCGTGTCATTCTCTCTGTACACAATACTCCAGTCTTGAGCTAAAAGCTCCTTTTTAAATGCATCAATAGTTTTCTCTGTTTTTATCCTTCTATACCAATACTTGTTTTCCTCTTCATCTTTTACATATCCATTTTTATACAAAACGAAAACTGGAAGGTGATCACTAATATCATTTATCATTAACCCGCTGACTGTATCACTTTCTATTTCATTTGAGAAAATGTTATCAATCAAGGTGGCACTATGGGTTGTAATTCTACTAGGTTTGGTTATTAGAGGAAACAGACCTATACTGAATAAAGTATTTATAAATTCGTCCGTCTTTTTATGTTTATATGGGTTTAACAGATCGATGTTGAGGTCTCCCCCCACAAACATGACTTTATGATTTAATCCTGAAAAGTGCTCCTCCATCCACTTAGAAAAAACATCTATATCAGAGCCAGGTGTTCTATAAATAGAACTCACAATAATATTTTTCTTTTTTTGTCTTGTAATCTCTACAGTAAGGCATTCAAGTGTATCATCCACCACCATTGTCTTATTTTCCATTACTTTATAACTATAGTTGAAGTCTATAAACATAGCTACGCCCCCTCCATGCTTGTTCCTTCTGTTCATACTTATAAATTCATAACCATCAATAGAAAACTCAAATTCTCTGTCATTATTGATCCATGTTTCTGTGATTAAAATGACACTGAATGGTGTGGAAAACTGTTTTAAGAAGCTTTTGATGTGGTCAAAGTTTGCATAGAGGCTTCGACTATTGAAGTGGATTACAGTGAATGCCTTAATGTTCTTAAGTTTACTATTGTACAGATCCTCTGTGTAGTATTGACAGTCATTGGTAGCTCTAGAAAAGAAGTTATTTTCCGGGTCGATGTCGATCTCAGTGTTCTGTAGGTCGTATTGAGAGAATGTAAAATCCTGGGAGTTTGCTTCAGCAATTCTCCTTATTGAAAAGTCCAAGTCGGTGCTTCCTATAGAACTGTATGTATTACTAGACATGTGAAATTATGTGCTTTTACATACCAAAATCCATACGTTTTTCTCGGTGTTTATACTGGATGTGGTGTACTGCTGCGTGGACGTATAATGAGTTTATCATATCTCAAGAAGGCGATCTCCCCCCTTTCTCGTGCAGCTCTCAGCTCCGGCATCAGTTCTTTACGTTTTCTTTTTATTGATTCGGTGTAGTCCTCGTTAATGAAGATTTTTGTGCCTTTGAGTCGTTTGGCGCGCTGCAAGATTTCCTCACGGTCCTTCCACCTCAGTAGTCTGGCGATGATGGGTCTCGGCCAGTCTCTCCCGCCGTCGTGTTTCCCTACGCGGTGAGCCCTCTCCACCTCCACCGCGTGCTGTAGCTGTAGCTTCTCCTTCAGTATCTCCTTAACTTTTACCTCGGCGTCGGCCCAGGTCTCCCCAGGCGACTCCAACACTCCCTCAAATACCAAGTTGTTTCTGCGGCTCTGCCCCTCCAGATACTCCAATTTGTCCGTGATGATGTGTAAATTGTCACATACTTTGTAAAAATCCGTCTGTAAAGTGTTTGTGCGCTCCGTGAGTTTCAGATTTTGTTCTTTTAAAGTGTCCACCTCACCTTGCGTGAACTGCAGGCTTGTTTTTAGTTCTTGAATGTCCTTAGTCTGTAAATCCATGCGGGTGTTTGTTGATTCCATGATGAGTTTTATAAATCCTTTGAAGTTTTCCTGCTGTTGTTGAATTAATTCCCTGAACATGACCCTCTGCTGCTCCATGAGCTCCGTGACTCGACTGAGGCTTACGTATTCCTCTTCCACCGCTGAATCTGCCTGTTGCTTCGCCTCTATTTTCGGCGGTTTTGGCATTTTGCTCCCTCTCAGCCTTAATTTTTAACATTTTTAAACTCCGTATAGTCCCTTTAAGACATGAGCTTCTTCTCTAAAAGTAAAAATGTTTCTAACTAAACATCATGTGACAGAGTAAAAATTGGTCTAGCAACTTTAAGATATTGTGTTACAACATTCAGGTACATTTAAAGATAAAACACAAAGACAAAAACAAAGACACCAGAAATAGGATTGTAGACCTGCACCAGGCTGGGACTGAATCTGCAATTGATAAGCAGCTTGGTGTGAAGAAATCAACTGTGGAAGCAATTATTAGAAAATGGAAGACATACAAGACCACTGATAATCTCCCTCGATCTGGGGCTCCACGCAAGATCTCACCCCGTGGGGTCAAAATTATCACAAGAACAGTGAGCAAAAATCCCAGAACCACGCAGGGGGACCTAGTGAATGACCTGCAGAGAGCTGTGCCCCCCTGCTTAAGCCAGTACATGTCCGGGCCCGTCTGAAGTTTGCGAGAGAGCATCTGGATGATCCAGAAGAGGACTGGGAGAATGTCATACGGTCAGATGAAACCAAAATGGAACTTTTTGGTAAAAACTCAACTCGTCGTGTTTGGAGGAGAATGAATGCTGAGTTGCATCCAAAGAACACCATACCTAATGTGAAGCATGGGGGTGGAAACATCAGGCTTTGGGGCTGTTTTTCTGCAAAGGGACCAGGACGACTGATCTGTGTAAAGGAAAGAATGAATGGGGCTTGAGATTTTGAGTGAAAACCCTTCCATTAGCAAGGGCGTTGAAAATTGACAGTGGCTGGCTATTTATTTGATCTGTAGTCTGTTCATTACTATTCACATTGTGTCTCCTGTCCCACTCCCCCTCGGGAGTGCCTGTCTAGATCGAACGGAGGAACCCGGCTGAACGGAGGAACCCTGCCTACTGACAACAAGGACTGGACGGCCTGCAATCTTGGACCGTCTGCTGAGGGACTCCTTCAGCCCTGGGTCTCTATAGCCTGTCCGTCCATGAGAGTGGATCTCTCCTTCTGTGGTTCTGGGACTGAGCCCCGGACCCTATCACAGAGCATGCACACCACGCTGAAGACTCCTCATTGGTTACTTTCACTTAAGTTGCATGCGCTCTCTGTAAACACTATGGGAAACTAGCTAATAAATATTGTACCGGTGGATTATACGGATATTCTTCGTTTTTTGGACGACTTCTTGCAACAGGACTTTTCGCTGGCGACACAAGATGTGGGGAAGCGGCCATGTGTTTATGGAGTTTTAATGAGGCTAAACCATTGACTAAACAGACGTAAGGAAGCGATGTTCCTCAACGCTACGGATGAGTCCATATTTACACCACGGATCACATCTATCTGGGCCCAGCACTGTTGTTAACTTTAGCAGGACATAAACAACTCCTTTATGCTCCCATATCATTGTGCTGAGGGTAAATGCACTGTTAGGTAATCTGCTGTTTAGTCGTCTGCTGTTTGAATATGTTGTGGAGCCATTGACTGCCATCTATAGAGTAAACTTTTGCCTTGTTGTTCGTCTTGTTAGAAGATCTGATTGTAAAAAAACACCTTGTGCAACAGCCCCACCTAGAGTTTACATCACCAGCCGCCACTGGAGAAGACAGAAATATGGAAAGCCCCACGGAAATTAGGAACTTCAATCAATCAATCAATCAATCAATCAATGGTTTTGTATAGCCCAATATCACAACAGGAGTTGCCTCATAGGGCTGTAACAAACATTAAGGCAATAAAACAGAGCAGTAAATAAGACAATGTAAAGTTCCGGTGAATCAAATATCCAGGCAAACATAATGTCCAAATAAGCGTCAGCAGTGGGTGGCGACGAGCAGCTCGAGGGTCCCCTGTCCTTAGACTCTCCAGCACGGCAAGGAGAAACTTGCCGTGCTTCATTTCCAGGGGCCCCATAGGGAAACCTATTGTACATATTTTTAGTGGTAGAGGAGACCGGAGTTCCTGGAGAAAAAACCTACGCAGACACGGGGAGAACATGCAAACTCCACACAGAAAGGCCCCGTCTGGCCGGGCACTGAACCCGGGACCTTCTTGCTGCGAGGAAGTAATACAAGAATCACAGTCATATCAGATTATGTTGGTAGAGGCCTAAACTACAAGGTTAGCAGATATTACAGAGTAAGACCCTCTGGAAACAAGACATTGTTGATATTGCAATTTACAGCCTAAAATAAAAGTCCTGGCCTTGCAAGTAAACTGCGTGCCAAATCTGCGGCCTCCTAGTGTAGACTTAAACCATTTTTACGTAAGAAAACAGTGAGAGTTCAATCTTAGTTAATCTCTAATTACTGCACTCAGAGGGAGAGAGGCGCGCCTGCACCAAACTGACGTCAACTCAGAAGAGAAGGAGTGTCTCCTGGCTGCACATGTCGGAAATATTTTGAACTGAGATCTACCAGCCTTCGGTTATAGACCTGCCATGTCTTAAACACGATGACCTGGTAGTACTGTATGTAATTGCGAGTGTAGTAATTGTAGATATACCATGATCAGTGAGAATTTTACTTTTCATTTAAAGTACCGGTAGTAAAATTCAGTTGTCCATTACTGATATTGTGAGTGAACATATAATAAAATCAATACAAGCGAAGACAAATATTGGTGTTCTTTCAACAACCTCACTATACTGTAAGATAATTCACATTTTTAGATAGGTTTCTATACAATTCCCACAATAATAAGAGGTTTAAACAGCAGGACAAGCAGATTGTATACATGATATTAAGTAAATAATCACAGCATTTGCCAGTTGCTAATTGTGACCATTCAAATTACAATTTTGGTGTAACAAATATTTCTGTTCTAAAATGTATGATAATAATGTGATGTTATGTCCATAAAAACAGGGCCCTATGGGATTAGACCACGAACAGAACAAGACGCTTTGTGTTAAAGACTCAAATCCTCCGGGCACACACAAGTCATTCACAGGGCTCCAATAAACGGGATCAAAATCGCAGTAAGCTGCTGAGATCGCCTCACAATGTTTTAATGGTGTGAAAAGGCAATAAAAAAAGTGAAAAAGGGTGACACAGAAGTATTTGATGCATTATTAATGTGTTCTGTTCGATGGAGTCAAGTCAGTGCGGGATAAGCAGCCAACTTTATACAGTGATGTGTCCAACGCAAATGTCAATACAAAATTACGTTACAAGATAACAACTTTGTGTTGAAGAAAACTCTGTCTAGGCATAAAAACAGTCAAGTAAGTAAGCAAACATTATTAATAAAGGACTTTTCACAGACAGGGCTTGCAAAGTGCTAAGAGAAACACACAGAGGGGACAAGAGTAAAAGCACAGGAAACGTATTACATTTTAGAGTAATATAGGAGGAGGCAATGCGTTCAGTTAATGCCAACATACTGTACCAAATGACCAACATATGATATAAAACTATGAGCTTATTGTACGACTAACAGAAGGACAATGACCTGCTCAGCGACACTTTTTGGTAAAGGGGGAAAAGTATCAAAGTGAGCTATGCAGAGGGTCCATGAAATGAACTGGGTTTGTTTGGTCCCAGCACACTTCTGTACATCTCACTGACAAGACAAAAGGTCAAAATCGGTCAAAACTGGAATTATTTTTGCTAATGCTATATTGTTTATAGTGTTTTTAGTGGTAGAGGAACCCGGAGGAAACCTGTGCCGTCACAGCAAGAACGCCGTCTCTCAGAAACGTGGGTACGAATATCACAGAGTATAGAAACCGCTCTTGATCCAATTAAAAGGGTTTCAACGTGAGATGATGTAATTGAGTCGCTGTCAGGTGACCTTATCTGCATGACCTCATTATGATAAATGAAACAGACTGAAAAGTGGAAGGAGCAGTCTCTCTATTGACGGTCTGATCACTTCACTCTTATCTCAGGGCTGAAGAAATGCGTGTCTGATTGGAGATTTTAAAAACTTTCAACTGGGAACATTCCTTACATCTCTATACGCAATTCAAACAGATGCAGTCATTCTACCTACACTTAAAGCACTTTTCAACACAAAACCACCTATTCATACAGACATAATCATTGTGCATTGTACACGCTGGATGTAAAACGGGTGTCTTGCCGATGGACACAACAGAAGTATGCACTATAGTCAACCAGTAGCCTTTTCAAGTGGCTCTTTTTTTTTGTGTTGATCAGTGTCATTGTAAAAGTAATTCAGCAACTGATTACTCCTTCTAAAAGTCATTTAGTTGCCTCTTTCTTTGATTAATTTGTTTTGTAATCAGTAAACTGATTACTGATTACTTGACACTTTCAAGATGATTTCAAGAAGATTTCGAGAGTTTGAATACGTTCGGCATGGAGTCTTTCCACAGTTGGCGATTTGTTCCCTGCACATAACCAACAACGGACCACAATAATCTTTACTTTAGATGAGATGAATGAAAAATATTGTCTGCAATTCTAGCCAGTATTTCCAACTTGACCTTTTAAAAATGTATATATTTGGTCGGGACAGTGCATGTTAATGAATGTAAACATGCCACACCATATGGCAGCTGATTTCCATCTGTTGTCCCACACTCATCCTGTCCTATTGCACATGTTTTTAGTGATGGGGAAACCAGAGAACTTGGGAGGAAATATACGCAGATGCAGGGAAACTCTACACACCACACTTTTGTTGCGTCTCCCTGGTCATGTGCCTGCTATCATGAGTACAAATGTGAACAAAAAGTGTTGGTGCCCTGTCCTGACTGCGCCCTGCTGATGTCCCACTGATGTCCCAGAGTCACAGCTGTACGACCCCCTCCGCCTCCGCACGCACCCTCACACATACAGTACGCACCCTCACACGTGCGCTTCTCCTCTTCCCGTCAATCTCCATCACATTCCTGTCCCGCCCGGGGTCCTGGTGTCGTAAGGGAGCCACATGGGGCCAAATCCTGCAGGGCTGACTCATTATGTAACTAAATGACTGGGATTTGTGTTTTGTTTCTCTGTAGTCCAGTGCGTTTCCTTTGTTCTCTGTGGCCTCAAACAGTGAGGTGAACTTAGTGCTAAAACCTCCCTGACTCCTGACACGACAAACACAGTGGGTTTCTTGAAGTGCAGATGGAAAACTAAAGGCATATTTTTGTTATTAATTCTAAAGATAATAAACATTTCTGTCTCCTGTGGAACAGTTTGTTAGTTTAATACATGAGGTTACTCTAAACAATTTCTCAAACATCTTCTACAAATTAACTATAAATAGGACGACAACTTTTTACGTCACATTTTTATTTATGTATTGGTTTATTTGGTCAGGGCAGTGCATGTCCGCCACTGCTGCAGTCCCTCCGATGTGGGCGGCAAAACAAGCTAGTTTCCATTAGTTAGCATTGCACTTTCCACACGTTTTAGGCAACTGTACATTTTTTTGAACTTTCTACAGCTGGATATTCCTCCTGTAATCACGCTGGGTTAGTTACAATCAAAGAAACCAGGCTGGTTTTTGTAACCTTTTTAGAAACCTCGTATACTAATGAGAGCCGGAGTCTACAGTGAAGATCCCGCCCTTATGCCCTATTTAGGAACATGCGCCGTCAGAGCTGGGTAGGAGGAGTCTGTAAACCGCCATGATTTCCCCGTCGAACGTAGTTATTATGGCAAATGGGGAGGAGTTAGGAGATATTAATATTATGTCTATGAGTACAACTTTGTTTGCTGCCGGGTCACTATTGGCAAGTGCATCTAACTTCCCAAATGCTTGTGAATGATGCCAGTATTGTACTGTACATTTTTAAATCTCTATTGATGGAAAATGCACCGCGAATACCAGAAATTGTAACGCTTTTGATTACACAATATATGATACTTGGATTCTAGGCGTGGCTATATGGTAAAAATATTCAATTTTCTTTTGTCTAGTATGATTTCGATTTGATTTTTTATTTAAGCCATCTGCTTCTTCTGAAAGAACACACTCCCCTGTGATTCCCCTTATCCCTCACTCAGAGCTTGATGAGCAGCAGAAGCAATGAGTGGGAGACAGTGTCTGCATTTGAGCATCGAGCTGCGCCAAACTTAAATCCACTCATCACGACATGCTGATATCACGTAGCAGATCATCACAGGGAGCAGATCACGATTCGGATTGTATTGTAATACTGCATTCTATATTAAACTGGGGCAGTGCAGACAGTAAAGCTGATCAATGTGTACGACTTTACTTCTTGCCACTTAAACCTTAGTGTTGCCAAATGGAGCTGGCATAAATGTATCGTAGCACGTAGTCGGCGCTTCCTTTTTGTTCTGAAGCAGCTCTCATCTCCCTCTCATCAACATGTGGAGACATCTCCCCTTCTCTCTCACTGACCGCCACAGCAACTCAACAACAGAGGGACGGAGGAGACAGAGGGGGCAGTGTTTCAGCTGACAGCCCCCCTCTTTACCCTGATCTCAAATCCTATCAGGACATCAAGCATCATCTTCGCAAGATCTTCAATCAACAACAAAGACAATAGGTATGTTTTTTTTTTGCGTAATGTAATGATCTAATCAGGTCGTGGCTAGCAGTAGAGCTGCACAATAATTAGAACAAAAACCCTGATATTCAGTGACTTGAATATTGCACAAACAATATATTATTGAACCATTAGACACACACATTGAAAGCAATTATTTTTTTCATCACATTGTGTCAAAAGCAAACAAACAAATACACAAACAACAAACAAACATCAAACTAAATCTGGAGGAAACTTTTCTGCATTTTAAAGTTACCATGTATTTTTCTTTTAGTAGTAGTAGTATTTTCTTCGGTCATTATGAACACTTAGATCTTAGGTCACATGTTTTTCAAAGATCTTATACATTATACAATAAAAAAAAAAACGTGTACATTAAGAATTTAAGTGCTAAATGATGCCTGACCGAAAGGGGTTTAGGCTGAAGTCAAGACTTATTCTGCCTAACCCCTTTTACAACTGAGACACTATGTCCAAAGGTGACACATAATACCGTTTTTTAAAAAGTGCAAATCTCAGTAAGATGATCAACCTCAGTGATTTTGTATTCCTATAAAGATTATGTCAATAACTAAAACTATATTTTTTCAGCCTAAAACTTTAGTTCAAATCTAGTAACACTTTGTTTTACACTACCCCTTGTGATATTTATGTATTCATATATTTGTATTCACAAAACAATACACGGCGCTTTGCATTTGGTCGCTTTATTGCTGAGGACAACCACAATGAATGACTGAACTTCCACTTCAGGCTTACGCTATATACCAGCGTAATGACGCAAACAGCATGTGTACATTTATGGCATACATTAACATTAATTCAGCATATTGGCGTGTTCTGGATATTACACCCCTGATACATTGTACCTACTAAATGTAGTACAATGTAATGCGCTGTGTAACAATGTGTAATAAGTTGTACTTATAGGCTACATACACAATAGAATAATACGCATTAGTAGTATGGAGGCACTTAATGTAATAATCCATAAAACCTTAATCCTAACCTGAAGCCCTAACCCTGAGGGTTTTATGTCTTATTGCATTACGTACATCCAAACTACTAATACACATTACTTAAAGCAGATTACGTTGTACAAAATGTGGAAAGTAGTGTTAAATTAAGTGTTACATTAAATTCTTATTAGAAGAGAGGTGAATAGGCTCGTGACCTGCATGAAATGGAAAATCAATGCGTGAGCTAATAGCTCTTCTTCTAGGCTCCAATACTTTCTTCTCGAAATGACTATGGCTTAAACAAGAACAGGATAACATTGTGCAACCAAATTGATCTATGTAAAAAATCCTAACTGCCCTAATAGTTCCTGCATGTTCTTGTTTTTATGCTTCATCTGTTACTTTTGTCTTTTCTAAACGGCAGACCTCCAACATAATCATACAATTTAAGCATTTTATGTATCAATTTTAAATACACATTTCATTTGTCTCTGAACACATATTCCCCCTTAACTAGTTTGCATTTTGTCCATAATTTGTAAAAAATAATCATAATAAAATAAAAGGTTAGAGCGAACTAACTTCTGGTGTGCTACCGTAGACTGTGGTACTCACGCTGGTTGGATGGATGAGCGGCAGCGGCAGCAGGGAGAGCGGGATGAGGACCACCACGAGCAGCTTCCTGGCCCTCCACAGCTTTCGGAACAGATCCATCTTGGCAGCGGCCTTTAGCCTCATGAGTGACCCGGCCTCGGTGCAGCGGACACGGCTGTGAGTCTGAACACGAAGCGATAAACTTTCTCCAGGATTTTGAAACCGATGGGGGTCTTCAGGTGCAGGTGAGGAGGGCACGTGTCTGGACCTGAGTTTTGAGCCTATTCAAAATGTGTGGGATAGTTGGGCTATGGACTGTGTAGTGAAGTGGTGTGCGTAAAAGTGCGTAAGGGTGCGCTCGTGTGAAGTGTGAGATGCTGTAGAGAGGGCAGGTAAAGCGCAGGGGAGTTTTAAGTGACCTGATGAATATGGTAATCAGGCCCAACCAAAACTGATACCGCTTCGACCAATCAGAGACGAGGGCAATAGCACGTTGTCTGCGCGTGGATCAATTCCCCCTCCCTCTCTCTCTTTTATATTTACTATTTAACCTCTTAATCGCCACCCGAACCGAACACATTTTCTCCAGTTTGGCTTTACGCAAGTCAAATTATTATTATTATTTTAAAGCATCAAGACAGTGACAAAAACGAGAAGAAAACAAGGATGAAAAATGCAATCAAAAGTATCAAAAATGCAGCAAAAAAAATGGGACAAAAACTCCACAAGAAAAGTGACAAAAACGCAATAAAAAGCCACCAAAACAAAAACAAAAAAGTGACAAAAATGAGATGGTAAAAGAAAGTGAAAAAAAAAGTGGCGACAACGCAAGGAAAAAAAGATCTGTTAAGGTCACTTTTGTAGGTCTTAGCTTTCAAATGAGGCGTTACTCTGGCTTGTAGGCTGTGAGCTTTTTAGATTTGGGTAAAGCTGAACTGGACAAAATACACTCAGTTAAGACTTAGTAAGCGAGCATGGGAATTGTTCTGTTTTGCACGGATCCACGTCAACAGAGGTAGAATGGCACAATACAGGAACGATATTGTCTCTGTGTAACTAAACTCAAACCCAGAAAGTAGACTCACAGTAGAAGTAGGATGTCTGGATTGCTTTCATATCATAGGCCTACTCCATAAAACACTCAGTTACTAATTAAAAACTATTTCTACTTCCTCCTCAACGACTACCAGGTTACTATTATACTGCCTTTGCATAATGAAATGTTGTAATATAGAGAGATGTTGTGAGTGTTCATTATGCTGCAACAAGAATAAGGCTGGTGTAAGATACTGCCCTCTGGTGTTTGGGTTTTGTCACCGCAGGGAATTGATTTTAGGCCAACCTCCACTTGGAAACTTTACACACAAGAAATACTGCGTAGTGTGATTTCTGTTGGGTGACTATGGGTAAAGTGGGACACTTTTGGAAAATTTCAGTTTCTATCTCTATCTAAAATGCCAGTCTTTAATGTGATATAATTTTTTAAAGAGGTTTAGATGTCTATGTTACACCAGTGGAGGAAACAGTCAAATTTAACACAGAAATTAATTCGTTAATTCGTTAAATTGATCTAATTTGAAGATGTGTAAATAAAAACACCAGTCCAGGATTTTCCACTAAAATACACCGTCCCACTTTGCCAATAGGAGGCTGTCCCACTTTACCAGTGTGCTATTGGTGATAAAAGTATAAGTATAAAGTATAAAAAATAAACATGTGATTTTGAAATGTTTTGTTTGCAGATGCATTCCCTTATATAATTTATTAACACAGATCTACATGCCTGTTAGTTTTAAAAAGTTATAATCTTAAAATCATAAATCCACAAATGCTGTCATTGGACATACCTCTGCTTTTTTACCAACTGGTAGTAGATTATGGTTTGCCACGCCATATGAAGTGAAGTCATATCCACAGAACCACTCTTTTCTTTCCTGCACATTCTAATTATTGGGCGTGTTTGTGTTTTTAGTAATAAAATATGACACATTAAAAAATAATCATTATTGAAGTATCTCACTTTACCCATTGTCCCACTTTACCCACTCACCCTATGTATTTCTATTGTGGTATTGTGGAGGATGTTGTGCATTACTGAAGAGAAAGGCCACACAGAGAGGTTTCCACTGTCTAGAAAGAACAAGTACCTGTATATGAATAGACGCTGTACTCTTTTTTTTTTTTTAAGGAAAACAAGAGGGAACATGCTTCCCCACCTATTCGTTTCTGGCCATCCTTTATGCGTTAATTAATTTACTTTAGGCAGAACGTCAGAACTCAGAACATGCTTGGTCACCTGCAAATTTAGACTATTAATATCAAATGTAATTTTACTTATGTCATCTAATACAATCTATTTAAGTTAGGGTTTTTTCTGGTTTAGACATGGTTTTACATCCAGTTTCGACAAAGAGTTTTCCAAATTCAGATGTATTCCAGGCCTGGTTTGGTGTTGATTTGGCCTGGTGGTACACTGAAGGGCAAACATTGTATGAGGTGTTGGTGTGAACATTTTGAGAATCGCTGTCTGCATGGAGGGAAAAAATAGCACCACAAATGCACAAGTACAGTATAAATCTGTTCAGAAGTAGTCAATTTCAGGTCTTCTACTATAATGACAGCCGTGGTTAGTCAGTTCCCCAAAGAGGGCCGTGGGACCGCTTTCAGTTTGTCATGGGCCTGTCATTGGTTTGAGTTTTCAATAGTCAGCCAAATGATCAGTGCATCAACAGAATATGAAATGCAGTGTTTTGATGCTAAATGTGCAAAGAAAGGATCATTTTTCTGATTATAGAATATGTTTATTATAGTTGTTGTTTTTGGATTACGGCTCAGGTTGAACGTGAGTTCCAAAACTGCACCAGTTGAGAACCACTGACATACAGTATATGAACTTATGTTCTTGTTTGAGGCACAATTATTCAGACATCTGGATTTACAATATAAGAAACTAATAGAAGAATCCAGATACTAATCCGTACAAAATTACCTAAACTAGATACTCTAAAAATTAGTTACTGCCCAATGTGTAGTTATTATATGAATACTATAACTTTATTTATTCTATTACTATCACAATCAGAATCGAGTTTTGGCTTATATGTGTCGAAATTCAGTCTGAAGTTTTACAGTAGTGAAAACACTAGGGTCCTGAGCTTAGAGCAGCCAGATTCGTTGGTGTGAAGTACAGCCTATTGAACCTAACCTCGCCTGTTTATTATTATTATTATTATTATTATTATTATTTTAGCTTCATCCATTTCTTATGTAAATTCAAAGGTCAGCTTGGTGATCGCCGAGGTTGCCAAAGTTACGACACTCTTGAGGCCAACCACAAAAGCGTTGTTTGTGAGTGGCGTGCGTCACATGACCAAACTTCACACTTGTCTCCAAAAACTTGCGACTTTTCCATTGTGTAACCAGGATTAATGCGGGCCAGTGTTACCGAACAGAGCCCAGACAAAACCCACCTCTCAGATCTGCTGTGGTGCGACAAGACTGGCCAAAAATGTGTGGAAACTCTCAACTGTATTATGCTCTATTTGTTGCATTAGTATATTGTAACCTCTCCGTCTGATACATTCTCAAGGCTATAGGTTGTGTTCACATGGCGTCATAACAACAGCCTATACAGATTAGGAATATTGACATGAAGGCAAGGTCACAATTCTATGGTACAACTTTCCTTATAAACTCTAACCCCATCCACTTTGTTGTGCTGAACTTGAGGACATTTAAAAACAAAGGCACCAGTCCTGGGCATTGTCCATCATTAAGGACCCACCGCATCTGCCAGGGGATAAATGGGGTACAGATCTCGCCACAGTAAAAGACTTTGAAAATGATCCTTCAGGTGCTTTATTGCACTTTTAGCTTACACAAAGATCTTAACTTACTTCTTAGCCTTTTTGTTGTAATTTATTACTTAACCAACTGACTTTTCTTCTTCTTCTTAAATCTGTGTTTTTTTATGTTTGTGTGAGTTGCCGATGGAGCTTTTCGCCCCTTCCAATGTTTGGTTTTATACTGAAAATGGCAGATAAACTATCTAAAGCTGCAACTGTCAAAACCTCCACAGCATTATTACTTTAATTTACTTTACTTAAAACAGCTACATTAAGCCCGTAGAGACAAAGATGTACTGCACCAGATTATAGCTAAATAGTAAGTTAGCATCCGTAGTCCCTGGATACAAAATGAAGAGTGCACATTAATTCATATGCATAACAGCATGCAACAACAATGCTTTAAACTTCCCACAGCATTAAGCCCTGCTTACAGTCACATCCGTCAGTCCGGCAGTATCACAAATACAATTCATCCACCTTACACAACACTTACATTCACTGCATTTCACTTTGCATCAGTCCTGTTATATTCCCTATTTACAACTAATCATTAAAGCACTTTTAATTCAGGCAGAGTGCTGCCCTCTAAAGGCCATAATTGTAAATACAGTATAAAAAATAATCCCAGTACATACTGTGTAGTACATTTACAGGAACAGGAGAGGAGCATCCCAATGTCAGTGCTGACAGGTCTGACTCAACAACCACGTTTTTTTTAGTTAGTAAAAGTAGCATAGTTTGTTAGATTTCTTCAGTCGAAAGATTATTCAATTTTTTAAACATGAATTCAAGAATGAATAGGATTATACACTCACTCATTATCTACTAATTTCAAGTATTCAATTGATGGAAAAGACAGAAAATTTAGTCATTGGGATTATACTCATTTTTCACACAAGTGATAATTTTGCTGTAATTACAGCTCAGATCCAATAGATGGAGCTGCTTGTACACACAGTGGTTTTCTGCATTTTTTTCTGTTGTTTGTGTGTATAGACCAGGCTTTGCCACACTGTCCATTCTACACAGACAAGTACTTTATTTTGTGCAGAAAGGAAGTGGGTCTGGCCAGTCAAGCAGGAAAGAAACACCCAAAACAGTGAGTGAAAAAAGCACCCCATGTTTGGTATCAATATATCTCTCCTTGTGCAGCTGAGTTTTTGCCTTTTTCTGCGAACTGCATTTGTGGTTTATGTTTTCCACATTGTTTTTCTGGATACTTTTATACGTCTTTGCCATGTTTTTGTGGAGGTTTGGTGGATTTGATAACTTTGAGAGTCTAAAATGGTCCTGAAGAAAGCAGCTCTTTAAAGGTAAACAAAATGCTAGCTTATCAGCTAAACCCATTAGAGACCTACACATTTCTTCTTCTGAGACACTGAAGAGGCCCCAAGAGCCCCCACAGCTGCAGCACAGTCGAGGCGTCACAAGAGGTGCTAGAGGAAACAAAAAAGGACAAGAGAGATGGTGAAAGACTGTTGTGGAGCGGAGGGAGGAAGAGGAAGGAGGAGGTGAAGCTGACCAGTGCAGGACACCACGCTCTGAAACAGGGACAAACCCAGGAGGCGCTGCACCATTTCAGAGGATCAGAGGAGACAGAGGGCAGCCAGTCAGGTTTCTTCCGAGTGCTACAGTTTCCCCGACCTCCAAGGTCATGCGGGTCAGGTTGACACACAGTGGCAGCGCACACTAGTTTTTACTCTTCTATTAATGCACAAGTCCAATACTGTTATTATAATTACTTTGTTATTTTCCATACACTGTAAATTCTGTAATTCCCTACACCGAGATGACAAATTCCTCCGGATTAGTGCTAAAGATAAATCTTAAAATTTAAATCAAAATGTGGTCCCTGATTGAACTGCCCCCATAACTTCGGATTAGGATTGCACTGCAACCTTCACGTCCAGCGGCACAAGCATACGAGACATTAACAAAGTCACACTGCTCAGATTGGACTCAGACTCTTAATCCCTCTTTAGCTTTACTCACAAAGCTTGAATGTCTTTCCTTCTGGGATAGCTATACAATTTTGAGGATGTCTGAATCACAAATGGAGAATATGGAGCCTATAAACCTTGGGGAATCCACATAAAAAATCCACAACTGTTGAAGATGATGAGTGTTTTAAGGATTAAGTCCACAACCTCTAGTGATCTGTTGTTTAGTTTATGTCAATGATGTAGTCAAAGCAAATCTCAATGGAGATGTCCGGTACCATGCGATGTTACAAATCAGGTCTAGGAGAGTCACCTCTCCTAAGACCTGATTTGTAACATCAGTGAGGCGAGGCCTCACTGCGCACAGCAAAGATGCATTATTCATTAGAATTTTTTCTGATAATAATACTTGCAATTGAAATTCATTCTGTATTTTACTGTTAATTGGGTGAAATGTTACATACTGTGGCTTTAACCATTAATCAGGACAAAACAATATATACTTGTAGTTAAACGGAAAATTATAGCCATTCCACCTTGAAAATGAGTGAGTGATGTGTGAGTGAATGGTGACTGGTTGTCGGAGGGGCTGATGGTCCATTTTAATTGCTTATAGCACTGTCTTTCTTTCTCTACTGATGCAGTGTTAACATGTAAAATTCTTGCCTCATACAGACGAATGGAGTTATTTTGAGGATGTTATGCACTATTAAATTCACTGTGTGCATTTTGTACTTTACTGTCCTCTGTGTGACCCGTCTGTTGGACTAATCACGGCTTGGTTCTGGCACAGAGTGGAGACAGATCATGTGGAGAGTCTGTGGGGGTCTAAACCTACAGTCCCAACTTAAGTCCTGAGTTGGAGCTTGGTTTGGACTTTGGGTTTATCTGTCTGACTCCTTGTTTTTAATCTGTCTCACTGTGTGGTTCCTAAATGAACAGATTACAGCAGGAGGTCTTTAAATCTGAGCAGGACTTTCTCAAACTGACTTTTTACATCACATTGAGGCTTAGCTTGGAGTGTTTCCTCCTTTCTGGGGCATTTTGCCCAGTTTATTCCTTTCCCTTGCTGTCATTGGTCAATGTCAAGTTTAGCAACTATGGGCTTTCGGTATGACATGTGTCCCACTCTCCTATATAAAATGGAACATATCTCCTAATAAAAAAGGGTGTGCTAAAGACAACATCGCTCAAGAGTGCAGTGAGCAGTACACAGGGGAAACAAAGCAGCTTCTTTACAAGAGAATGTAGCAACATCACCGGGAGAGCTGCAGTTGCCCACAGTCTGCTGCACATCTCCATCTCAAAGCCACTGATCATACCTTTTATGGCAGAGAGTGCTATCTTAATATTGTTGTTCTTCCATATATGCCTCCTCCCTCATCTGCATGTCACTGTATTCCTCCACAGCTGAAGGAGAGTGGAGGCGAGTGGTATATGAAGAGTCCCAAGTGGATTAGTTCCATCTGTCCAAGAGATGAGCCCAACCCAGCCCTGGCCTCACAATCCCCTCCTCGAGCTCTGCACTGCTCTGAGGTCAGCACAGTAAACCTACGGTGTGGTGAAGTATCGATAAAAGAGAGCAAAGAAAAGACATTGTTAAAGTTTGGGAAGGAATGATGGCATGCAAAATCAATGTGTGGTTTGGTTTTTGAGGTTTCCATATAATGCTACGTCATCAAGAGCATTCGTGGAGTTCTTTTTATTTGTTCATTGACTGGTTTTGAAGCCCCTTTTAAGATCAATTCTCACTGTCCCCACTCTTTCCACAAGAGACACTGCCCAAATTGGAGGTGACCAATTTAAAAAATATTAAATAAAAAATAGACAATCAATGTGTAATATTACAAACTTATCTAAGTGATTGAGTTGGCCATTATTGTGTATTTCGTTGTACACTTGTACAATGACAATAAAGCACTTACTTACTTATAACACAGAAGTTAGATAAAACTAAGCTAAAAAACTGTAAACAATAAGGCTTTAGGGGGCATGCATAAAGAATATTAAAATAAATAAAAATAAATAAGAAAAAAAGAAAAAGTAAAATATGGTAAGACAAAAACAATCTGACATAGAACAGTGGGATTGTATTTACAGATGTGTAGGTGTATAAAGTAATAAAGTGACAGCAGCGGACCTAAGTTTGGACTCACCACACAGTGCAGCAGAGCAGATTACATCCATGAGTCTGTAACTAAGATATTGGGTCTTGTTTGTTCATGAGTCTGATGGCGGAGGGAAAAAAACTGTTTAAGTGGTGGGATTTATGGGTCTGGATAGACCGTAGCCTCCTGCCTGAGGGGAGAGGGGGGAATAATCTGTGTCCAGGGTGAGAAGGGTCAGCTGTGATCCGACCCACACGCCTCAGGGTCCTGGAGGTGAACAGGTCTTGGATAGATGGGAACTCACAATCACCTTCTCAGCAGCACGCATAATGCACTGCAGTTGGTTCCTGTCCCGGTCAGTAGCACCGGGGAACCACACGGTGATGGAGGAGGTGAGGATGGACTTGATGATGACCGTGTAGAACTGCACCAGCATCTTGGTTGGCAGCTTAAGTTTCCTCAGCTGCCGCAGGAAGAACATCCTCTGCTGGGCTTCTTGATGAGGGAGCAGATGGTCGGCTCCCATCTGAGGTCCTGGGTGATGGTGGTGCCCAGGAAACGGAAGGAGTCCACGATGGAAATGGGGGTGGGAGAGTCTGTCAGGGCGAGGGGGGACGGTGGGGCTGTGTCTTTCCTAAAGTCCACGATCATCTCCACTGTCTTCTGGGCGTTCAGCTCCAGGTTGTTGTGGCTGCACCAGGACACCAGCCGTTCCACCTCTCTCCTGTAGGCGGACTCATCACCGTCCGAGATGAGCCCGATGAGGGTGGTGTCGTCCGCAAACTTGAGGGGACTTGGGGGGACTTGAGGTGCAGCAGTTTGTGTCCAGGGAGAAGAGCTTCTACCATCACACTAGACTGTGGAGTTGTTTTAAGGCCACAGCTGCCCTATTATTGACTCATAGAAGCATGTATTTTAATCTGGGTCTTCTTAATGTGTGGTACGGTTTCCTTCGTGAACCCAAAACATGCACAATAGGGTTAATTATCAAGCTCGGCGCTCCTGACTGCAAAACTTGCTCAAGATTTGGAGTCGCAGAGATGTTAAATATTGTCTGGACTGAGTTGGTTGAGTTGAGGACGTTTCGCTTCTATGTTCAGAAACGTCTTCTCGTCTTCTCTTACTGTCTTATAGTCAAAATGTAGGACTGATCTAGAGATCTGGTGGTAAACCCATAGGCACCTTAACCTTTAAACTGATTTTCACATCACAGTCATTGAAGCAAGGCCTGAAGTGTTTTGCCCAAGAACGTGACAAAGATGGATTCAAACTGACCGCCACCTATGACCCTGTAAAGTATTGGATCATAGATATTTTAGAACACTTTTGCAGAGGTTTAAGCTAAAGTGAAATACAATTTTACCTTTATAATAACAATATATTTGTTGTTTGTGGACATTAGTTTCAATATTTGACATTATGGTTGCAATTTATCTAGAAGCCAAAGAGATAGATTCTAAATTCCCAAAATAGTCTAATATCACCGTAAAAGTACATTCAGAATGTGTGTGTGCGATCACAGTGAGCCTACAACCAGCTGCAGTGAGTGAGCAGTGACTCAGAGCTGTCTTATATAACTGTGGTTAATGTGCTGCAACTTCCACATCAGAAAGTATTACAGCAGATAAGAGAGTCAGAAACAAAAGCACTGCACGTGTGGAAGACCAACAGCTAAGCCAGGGGTACCCAAACGTTTCAGGCTGGGATACCCAACATTACCATGCAAACAACCTGGGAAAAACTAAGAACTAATTGGAAATATATATAATGTCAAGCAAAAAAATCATGGTTTATAAAAAAAAAAAAATCTGATATGTATTTACCATTTATTTCACTATCTCAATTCACAAATTAAAGGTACACTATGCAACTTTTTATGTAAAAAAAAATAAAAGTTGATTTGTGAGTATTTGACCTTTCAGTGATCCAGTGGCTGAATGAGTGGTGACTTTAATGCAGGGGTGGCGCGACGCGACAGTGGCGCAGATAGTAGTGCGGGTCGTCTAATGATCGGAAGGTTCAAATCCCGGCTCCTGTAGGTACACACTGTTGTTGTTGTGTCCTTTGCCAAGACACCACCTGGCCTCCAGTGTCTGCGTACATTGATGTCAGAATTGGAGTGCTTTGGATAAAAGCGCATACCTGTAAGTTGATACCATTTATCACCCCAGTGGCCTCTAAGATGCTTCAGGATCGATTTAATTTGAGTTTTTTTAATGGTTTCTGGTGTGGAATGTATATGTAACAATGGTGACGGTTCAATCAGGAGTGAAAACCTACCAGAAACCTAAAAAAACAATTGATCCTTGAGTGTCCAATACAGATTTCTATAGTCAAGGCGCCATGCTAACCACCCAGCCGCTGGGTCACTGAAAGATCAAATACGCACTGACACCAACATTTTACCCCTTTTATTTTTTTGCATAAAAACACCTTTAAATAAACTATCAATATAATACTTTTTTATATATTAAAATAATCTTGGGACTGCCTGCACGAAAAAGATAGACAGTTTGAAAAAAATACCCTGTCTCCATGAGATCTTATTTAAAAAGCTTCTAGTCCTGCAGTTTATACCTCCACAAACAGGTTCTGAAACACACGTGACTCTTTTACCAGTGAATCTTGTTTAATGTGGTGCTAATTTATTTATTTATATATACATTTTATTTGAATTTAAAAGAAAAAATAAAGTTACAGGCCTGTATTATTATTTAGGCTACACTAAGCTCTATATGACACCCTTCATTTGACACATGCCTTAGTTCTCCCTATCACGCGTATATGAAGTGTGAATGTATTATATCTGTTGTTAATCTTATTTGCACTGTGCTTGTGGTCTTCATGGGTTACTGTATATTCAAACCTGTTGTCGTTAATTCAAAGAGACATTATCACTAAGAGCAGATTCTCTCACATCAAATATTCATTGGCCCAGTTTAAATAAACGTTTACCCTGCTTTGGCTTTTACATTGCTGCACCAGACTCAAAAGATGTTTGTGCTGTAATTTGTAACAACAAGCAAAGCATAAGAATGGAGCTTGTCAGACCAATTTGCACAACATGACCGATTTAACTTACTTTTTTATTCTAAAATCTATTCAATCTGATGGTTATATGCACGTTGTAACCTTTAGACATTTCTAAATAATAATAATATTTTTGCTGTTAATCTAAATTGACTTCATCTAAAGCTTCAAGTTGACATAAAACTGAAATTGTACAGTCATAAATAGGCCAATATCAATTTAAGTCTCTATATGGGCTTTAGGTATGACATGGATGTGTCCCATTCTCCGACCTAAAATGAGCCTACACAGACATCTCGATTAAGGTGACTATCTTTTACTCCTATACTTGTGTAACATTACACAAGTTGACAGCCAAAAAATGGTCAGGGGTTTCTCAACTGATTTTGGTGTTCTGAGTCCGAATATCACATGCATTTTGCTCTATCAGGTCAACTTTTTGAGATACAGCCATAGTGTTACGGATTACGTACGACTACGTTATTATGAATTTTGCTTATCAAATTTGATGGAGTAAATAAAAACTGAATAACTTTGGATACGTTGACTTTCATTTCTTGAGGAAAACGGAAAAAACGTCAAGGGTTTCTCAGCTGATGATCCGCAGAAATTTGTTTTTGACGCAAAATCGATTTTTAAAGCATTTCTGTAGCAAAAAATCCTGACCTGATTGAGCAAAACCAAGGTCATTTTCGGACTCAGAGCATGAAAATTAGTCTAATTCAGCTGGAAAATCCTGGACTATTTTCAAAAAATATTTTTTTGTTACCCAGTGTTATTATAAAGTAGCAATACTCTTACTTGAGGAAGCATGCTGACTATTCCTACCTCTGATAATAGATTACAATATGTTGTGCTGCAAGCATTACAAATCTCTATACTGTCTACCTAAAGGTCATCATCAGTACTGTAAAACCAATGCTCCACATTGTACATTTGGGCTGAGCCATCCTTTGGTCCTCAGCGCCACACGTCCTGTGGTTTTACTGATGCACCTTGTTTATCACCCGACTGTATCTTTCCTTGTGGCGTCAGTACTGTCCGCACCTTACTCTTCCCTCTATTCCCTCTATTCCCTCTATTTCTGGTCCAAATACATTCATAATTCATCAGTGTAAAGAGAGTGGGGCGGAGAGTATCCACGCGAGCGATGACACCTCACTCACCTGTGGCACCGAACAACACCAGAAGGAACGCGGTCCCGTTTTTTTTACCACACATGCAATACAGAAGTGAAGTGTCTTGCCATGGACACAGCGATAGTATGTGCTCGGACATGGCTCAAACCGACAAAGTTCTGATTCACATGATGCACAGACCAGTGCACCCTCACTGCCCTTGCCCTTATTATTTATATGTACAGTATGCATATAGCAATTGCCGTAGCCTCCACCATTTGCCTCATAGGTTGCGTTCACATGACATCACAACTTTCTGAACCGCCTATTATCTAAAATGGGCAGGTAAGGAACTCTACGGTGGTAGCCTTCAAAAAGCGGACTTGGTTTATGATTAATATCTCTGTGATATCTGGAACCAAAACGGTCCGAAAGTTCAACGTCTGCTCTCTCAGCACACATAAATGGTGTGCTTGATGCTGGTCAGATGAAGGGACTTTCAGCCGTAAGATGAATGTGGCAGGTTTGTGAATCCAATCGCTTTAGAATAATGATCACCGAAAACACTCAGAGATTACTTTCCAAAACTCCTTCTCTCCCAAATGAGTTGCTGCTCCAACTGAAATGAAGATATCGTGAATGTGACCTATTTGCGTTTGACCGCCATTCATCTTTTGGAAATGAAAATTGAAACACGCACAAGATTTTTTGCTTTTGTTGCATTCAAATATAGTGCATTAAAATGGCATTCAAAAGTATGAGATTGGCACATGCCAGTGGAGTCAGCAGAGAGGGGCAATAGGAATATGCAGACTTAGCCCAGCTCAGTATTACGTAAGAGCTCAGCTGGAGATAAGAGAGGAGAGAGAGAGGAGAGAGAGGGGAAATGGGTGAGCAAGAGGGCAATCGAGGGAGGGGAGAGAGAGAGAGGGGGGGAAACGCTAAACCAAAGCTGCAAACAGAACCACTATGTTTTAGCCTCTCACGCATGCACTCACTAACACTGCTGTTTCTCTTTGCAGCAACATGACGGCACGACCAATTCGGATCTATCTCTCCGCACTGAAGGAATAGCCAACTCCCTCTGCAAAGGCATGGCGTTGTAAAAATCGACTTTAAACTTTTGAGCATGGCACAAACGTCTCCCAAGAAGGGGCAGAAGGGAGTCGGACCCCTGTTTTGGAGGAGCGCGATTCTCCTGTTGTTGGGGGCGTTCGCGAATGGATCTACCGTGAAGCAGGAGGGAATTGTCCAGGAAGACCCCAGGGTCACCACGGCCACTCTGCTGCTGAACGAGGACCGGACGGGGACCACGGTGCATCTCCAGCCCGACCTGCAGACAGAGACCGAGACTGAGGGTCCCACTGACGGGCTGACGGAGGGAGAGGTGGAGGTGGTGACGCAAGGCGGGACCCCCAAGGACTACAAAGGTATAGGCTTGGGGGAGGCTTGTCAGCAACTTGTTTGGACAGCAAAGGTGGCCACTAACAAAGTATGTTTAGTTATTGTTGCTGTTACTTTTGTGTGACTATGTTTGAAAGATACAATACGACATTTCAATGAAGAATCCAAAGTAAATAGTGTAAAGTTGGCAGCATATTTTGTCCCATTGAAAAGCCACATTGCAGAACATTAGGTGGTGGAGTGCAGATGTGTTGTCAATGCCACTGACTCACGACTATAGGAAAAAGTGTTGCCCTTGTCATGTTGCGGCACAGGTGGTTAAAACACATGGGTTGCATCTCCGTGTGGTTAGTTTTGCAGTCTACTAATCACAATAATTTATTTATTGTGATTTTCTGTTGGACAAGCAGCATAGCGTGACACTTGACATTCGTGTGGGTGTGATTTTTCCTTCTCAATATGCTGACGAGAAGTATAATGTCTTTATTTACAGCACTTAGTAGATCATTCATAATTGCTTACTTGATATTTAGTATACAGTGCCCCCCACCCCTCAAAAAAAAGACCGTATGCATTATACGACAAAGAGCACCAAATTATTCAGTGAGGTAGTTTTGGATATGCATGTGACTTGTCTCCAGGAGCACAGGCATATTTTCATTTGCGGTGGCCAGACATGCGAGTGTGACCCGCCTTCAACTTGCCATGAGTCAAAAAAAAGAAGAAAGGTATTTGAACTTTTGTGGAATTGTACAATAATGTATCAAATGAGATATCTCCTTGCAGACTTGTGTTGTTTGCAATATATCTGCCGGCCCACTATCAAAAACGATCTAAAAAACTAAACAAACTCTGATCGTCACCATTTTTTGCAAAGCCCTGTGACCCACTGAAGACTTCTCTGTGAGTCCTTTTCAGGCCCTGACCCACAATGAGAAAGGCGAGGGTAGATTGGTAGATTATGTCATAGGATAGTAATAACATGGGAATGACCTGTGTCACCTGCCTAGGAACTGCAGATGGAAATTAGCATGTTCGCTATAATCTGTCATATTTACACCGTAATTACAGATGTTCATTAATATGCACTGTCCCTATTAAATAAAGAAAGAAAAAAAGAAACCAAATAATTATAAATTATACATCTATATTTTTTCTTGTGACACTGTTGTTTCATTAAAGGTGCATTATGCAACTTTTTATGTGGAAAGTTGATATTAGGTGGACCATCAGTGGCCATGTGCGTGTGTATTTGACCTCGGAGTGAGTGACCCGGCGGCTGTATGAGTGGTCAACACAGCGCCTTTACTTTCCATCACGGTGGTCTCTAGGACGCTCCAGGATAAATTGATTGGCTTAACAGACTAGTTTATTTCTGCTTTATACATGATTTGCCTTTATTGTAAATGTTGTTTCTTCCTGGTTTGATGAAAAAAATGAAACGTTTTTTGAACACTGGTGAGGTCAGTTCTCGTAATGTGCTTGGCTCATGTTACATTTGGTAACATTCAGTTTATCTTGTAGTTTGCCTTCATTACAGTGGCTTATGTCGATGAGGAAAGGAGAGGTGCGCGACCTGGTACTGAGCACACTCAGGGCACAGCAGCCGGTCCAATTACCACTGTGGAGGAGTAAAAGTGAACTACTACCATATGTTCAGACAGACCTATGAGATCTCATTTGCTCATTAGGCCCAAAATACTCCAGGGTGGTGTGATGAGTGGGTGAGCATGAGGTAATTTGACTCAATTTCAATTTCAAGTTATGTATTTGTTTTCTTTTTTTGTTGTTTCTCAACCAGGGGTACAGGGATTCATAGAGCTACGTAACGAAAGCACTTAAGTCACAAAGGGGATCAATGAACAAGTATATTTATATTGAAAGAAGAAAAAAAAAAGCTACGTTTTTGGCAAATTTGTTTAATGGATTTCTTAACACTTGCAATGGAGATTGGAAACCACACTTACTTCACTTCAGTTCAGGTATTTTTCCTTCTTTTTCTTTTCTTCTTTTGGTGATTTTCAATGAACAGCTGCACACTGGAGGTTCGCCAAGAGAACACTCATTTTATTAGGCATGTACTAACAATATACAAATAGTAATTCACTGTATATGTGGTGTACAGTCATAGTACTTGCTTTGACCATGGCAGATGGCTGGCACCTTGTATCGCATAGTCAAAATAAAAATACAATTATGAATATTGTTATCTATTAATTTGGTTGTTAATGAAGAAACATCACGAGACATATAAACACAGTGTAGCCATCTAGAGCAGCTAATCACAGACTCACACTGATTTATACCCCAGCATAGAAGTGTCTCGTCCAAAGACATAACAACAGACAGTTCTAGGAGCTGGAATCTAGGAGCTACGCGCCACTCATCCAAAGGGTGGCGCGTAGCCAATGAGCTCCTTCATCCTCTATTACTGCATTCACGTTTGCAGCAGTTGCGTTCCCACAGTGAAAGCCCTTGGTAGACTGTTCCCTGCATGCTGTTGATATTTACGCCCCTGAAAGTCAAACAGACTCATGTGGGTGAGAGGAGGCAGCTGGTGAGGCTTTCAAAGACACAACCTTTTGTCCGAGCTTTTGCTGTTGCAGTTTGCACGATTTCACCTTCAGTGCCAGACTTTCTCTCCTCCATGTATTCCCACTCATTCTTATCACTACACTGTAAGTTCAGTACCACTCTACGGTCCACTGTTAGATTGTTATTGCCTGACATTGGAGCAAACTGGCCGTATCTCGACATATGTTTTACATTTATATTTCTGGAATACCAAAACTTCTATTTTTTTTTACATCTGTTCAGGTTGTTTACTTTTAGATTAAATCAAAGTCCTTCTTTTTTGTTTTTCTCATTCGTGCCACTCTGTAATTCTTTTGAAACCTAAGGCAATTTGTTTTGCTTTTGCATACCACTGTCATGTACGTGCGGTTAGCGCTTGTGCCACACCACACAAAAGATTCCAGGTTCGACCCCAGACCGGACGGGGCCTTTCTGTGTGGAGTTTGCATGTTCTCCCTGAAGGTTTCCTCCGGGTGCTGAGTTTTCCCTACCACTAAAAACATGTACAATAGGCCAGAATGAACAAGTGTGTGCGAGCGAGTGGTGGTGGTCGCAGGGGCTGATGGTGTAGATTGGCAGCTTCGCATCTGTCAGTCTACTCAGGGGCGGCTGTGGCTACAACAGTAGCCTACCACCACAGAGTATGGTGTGAATGAATAATAACAACAGTGTGGCGCTTTTAGAAACTTGGTAACACAGGCTTGTAAAGAGCAATACAAGTATAAGTATACATGAAATATTTATTTATTTATTTATTATTAGTTAAAATACCTGACAAATGTCTTCTTTCTTGTTTTTTTTTTTAATTATTATTATTTTATTTGTCCTTTATTTATCCAGGATAAAACTCGTTGAGATTAAAAATCTCTTTTTCAAGAGTGTCCAGGCCAAGATGCAGGGGAACAAGTTTACACACAGGTTACAACTGTACATAATCACAAATAAACATTGCGTAATTAAATCAAGATAATACACTCAGATAAAACAGCTACATGTGAAAGACTTGTTTCTAGATTTGTCAGTAGTGATATAAAAGTATGAAGTTGTTGTAATGTTAGTTTAGTGACTTTCATTTTTATTAAATTCTTGGATTTAAATTGAATATGAAGATACTGTTCACAGTGCACATTTCAGTCACACCCAGGAACATTGAGGCTCCAGGCCTATGTTTTTGTTTTGCCTGACTGATATCAAATCATTAAATATTAGTGAGGTAATGACCAAAGGACATGACTGCGGAGACGGGCGGGCGGAGTGAGCTTCCTTCACAGGGTGGCTGTTCACTCCCTTAGAGACAGGATGAGGAGCTCAGTCACCTAGGAGGAGCTCAGGGTAGAGCCATTGCTCCTTCATCCCTTGGAAGGTGTTCCGGGAATGTCCCTGTGGGAGGATGCCCCCGGGAACACTCAGGACACGCTGGGAAGTCTGGGCATCTCTGCTCAGACTGCTGCCTCTGCGACCCGGCCCCGCATAAAGTGGAAGAAAATTGATCGATGGATGGACATTAGTGAGTGACTTACAATCTTTTCTTATATATTAGACAATTTCATGATTGAAACATGAAGTGTGGCTGTGAGCAGTGTGAGCAGTGTGAGCAGTGTGTGAGCAGTTTGGCAGTGAGCGTGCGGTGAATCGTCAACCTGTTTGTAAGTAATCTTCATCCTTTTGGTGATTAAACTACAGAAATTTCATTCAACAAGTTTCTGTTGAGAGAGGAGAGAAAAATGCCCAAACCGACAAGATCAGAGGCGAAGCTACAGGGAGATTTGGCGACGACGGAAGAGGAGTACGTAAGCCTCAGTCGAATTACTGAATTATTGGATCAACAAAAGGACATTTTCAAGGAACTGCTGCAGCAACAACAGGAGAACTTCAGAGGATTCATAAAAATCATAATGGAATCTACTAACACCCGTATGGATTTATTAACAAGGGACATACAAGAGCTCAAAACAAGCCTGCAGTTCACACAAGGTGAAGTGGACACTCTGAAGGAAGAGAAATTAAAACTCACTGAGCGCACTAAGACATTGCAAACCGGCTGCTATAAAGTATGTGACAGTTTGCACATTATAGCGGACAAAATGGAGTACTTGGAGGGGCGGAGCTGCAGAAACAACTCGGTCTTTGAGGGAGTGTTGGAATCGGAAGGGGAGACCTGGACCGAGGCTGAGGAGAAAGTGAAAAAACTGCTGACGGAGAAGCTCCAGCTTCCAGACAAAAGTATAAATACAAACAAAAGACTTTTGAAAAGTATAGGGAAGAAGAAATGCATTGCCTCTAGGGGGAGCCGCAAGACCTAATTGTATTTGAGTGTTGTTGCTCTGAACGGTTGTCACTCTATTGCTCAAAGTTACAAAAAAATAAAATAATAATAATTAAAAAGGCTATGACTCTGTTGAGAGTGACCCAATGGGATCATACACCTCATCTTTAAATGTGCCACATAGCATAGGAACATCATCTACAAAATCAGCTGTTATGGCAGCTGGCTGGGGGTTTGTGGATGGGGAGCTACTGCCCTCTTCAACTGGCCCGCTCTACACCCTGGCTTTTTAATGCATTACACTATAATATTATACTGAGGATGGTAATGACAACTGGGAAGTATCAAGATCACGAGAGCCTTTATAACATAAAAATAGTGACTTTCGGTAACGTTACCAAAGTTTGGCATTGGTAACATGCTGAAATATATTATATTCATATATTAAGGGTTGCCTTTTGTCACTTGCTTTGTACTAAACATCGTACATGAAACGAGGCCGTGGTTGTCGTCGTGCTTCGTTTCTGTTTTTATGAACATCTTAAACAATGCTTTGTAATTTGGTCTGTGTTAAAGAAGCCGTTTTGAGGTGTGCCTGGTTCTCTTTTTGCCAATGAGGCAAATCAAAATAATGGTGCTAATTGTATGATTGATAATGTAATTGCAATAGGATAAAGTTATTTTATGAACAGGTGGGCAGCTGCAGAGGTCGTGCATGCGACTGACACGGTTCCTTATGTAGCAATATCATTGTTGTTTCGTAATCAGTATTACTCCTTCTTGGGGAATGTATACAGTACATGAGTTTCTGTCAAGTAATGTCTTTATGTAAAAGCTATCTAGAAAATGGTCCTTTTAGCCACGATCAGAAACTGCAACCTTTTTTTTTTTTTTTGCTGTTTCATTGTTTTGTTCCTTTGTTTGTTCCACTATATTCCTTGTGAAATGAGACATTTTTGTTGTATTGATTTTGGGGGTGGGCGCTTATAAGCTATTGCTTCAGCTCACTCCTTTTGAGCAGAATGTTTACTGCTCAAATAAACGAATAAATGCAAATTAGCCCGAGGCTACAATCCGGTGTGGCTTGAGATCCATGTATGTTCATTAACATGCAATGTCCCGACCAAATAAACCAAAAAAATAAAATAAACTAAACTAATAAACTAAACATTGAAACTTTAAATGGAAATCATCTCATCATCTCACTTTTTTGCATTATTTTTTTTTCAATTCCTTATGTGCTGTGTGAGAAAAACACTTTTCTAGCTTAAGCACGGCCTTAAATTCCTCATAGCCACCACCACCTTGCGATAAACCGGTCCTTCAGCATGAGTTCAACTATGAGAGCGCAGTCATGTAAGATACAGTATGTTTCACCTACAGTAACCATGGAGACGTGTATTGGCCATTGTTGCAAGATGGTACAAGGTACATTTTGCAACAGGACTTGGTTTCCATTTGTTTTAATATCAAATACAGTTTTAATCTCAGTTGAATCTGTTTTAATCTATTTTGAATTTCCTCCCAAATTTGATGGGCCACTTTCTCCTTCTACTTCCCCTCCTCTCTCGCTCTCTGTATCACTCTCGTCTTTCTCGCTCACATGCTCAACACAAAACGCTGCGCTCACGTGCCTAATGCTCCAATAACGCACACATTCAGACCCGAGCAATCTTCTTATGGGTTTACACAATAATCACAGCTGCTCTTTCGTAAGTGTGGCCGCGGGGCGGACCAGAGGCAGAGCTGAAATAAGCACTTTATTTACCAAAAAACAGGTGATCGCCCGGGACCCGTGGAGGAATTAGAGCAAAGATTTATGGGAAATGTGTCCAAAACAACATCCAAATCCTGCATGTGTGATTAATGTGTGCCAGTCCAAAACATGTGTGCGGAGGTTTACAGGGCTTTCGATGGCAGAGGAGAGCAGCTGCAGAAAGATGAGACTATTTCAGCCACTTTGGACCTTAGGCGGAGAGTACCCAGGAAAAGGGCCAGTTAGTCACATGGTTAATACTGTATTTGCATTGTCATGGCACAACAACATGACGGTAATTTAGATCAACCAGGAGTCACTCAAGGTCCAACTGGGGCGTTTGTATTTTGGTTGTACTATTATTATTATTATACGGTAATGTGATACCATAGATGCATGGTCATTTCAATGTAATGTTAATGTATCTAAGTTCATATCTACAGTAGATTTTACAGGTATAGGGGAAGGGTGCATGGGCTCATTAACACTTTTTATGATGGGTGAAATTGGGTAAAGGGCGGGCTTGAGGTAATGCAAATCCAGGTCTCTGTTTAAGTATTCATTTTGCATTGGTTATTTGTGTTGATGGAAACCCAAATCCATTCATAGATCCCCCCACACACAGGGACTGTTGCATAAGGAATTTTATATTTTACAGCTATAATAAGATAATTACATTAACATAATAAGTAATAAGTAGTAGTACATTTCCCTTTAAAACAAAGGCCCTCCTGTTATGCCTCTTAAGTCCCCACTTTGGGAACCACTGGTCTATACCAAGGGTAGCTGTGGCGCTGTGGCTCCAAATAGCTTATCATCACCATGTGGAAAGTGAATAAGCCATGACTACTCTACAGCACTTAGAGAAGCTTGTCAAGCTTCACGTGCACATTTTGTTATGTGTGTCAGATTCCCTTTTATGTAAGATTAATTTTAAAAAGCAGAACATTAAAAACAACTTCTTATTTAGTGTTGACCTGATGGATTGATTGACTGTTTCAGACAAATGGAGAGGGTTGTGTCCTGACGGGTTTATATACCAAATTAATATGCAAATCATTGCACAATAGGAGGCAGCTGGTTTTCTGGAGTGACCTTGGAAGGAAAGAGCTGAAAGACATACAATGGAGATGACTTCTTCACCACAGGACAATGTTAACATTCATTATCAAACTGAATAGTTGGAAGTTTGGTCATTTAGACACTTATGGCTGTTATAAAGTCCTGGGTGATTCTGCTTTGGCTCAGATGGTCTATATTGATCTTCTTGTCCCCATCTGTTCCTGTTATACCGACTTGAATTTCGCTCGTCTCCAATTCCAGACCTTCACAGTGGGTCCAGGGTGTATTCATACCTCTCTATTTGTTCCTATATTATTATCTTGAAGTCTGACTCTGAAAATCTTTAAACTGATTTTCATTTTGTTATATGCATGTCTTCTACAGTTCACAGTCATTGCATTATGTCTGTGTATATTGTGTCCTACTTGTAATCCTCTTATGCTTTATGTAGATGCAATAAAGGCCTCAAGGGAGTTTATGCACAATGCATGTTTGCATGCAATAATATGTATATGCCACGCTGTATAGCAGTTATTGTATTGCATATGAAAGTTTGTACGTTTGAACGTTTGTACTGATAAAGCCAATGCAGGAGAAATAATCATTGCATTGATAACATACCTAATGGTAATAAACAGCAATAATGTGCCGTACCACAACTACACAGATGACACTCAGGTCTATGTGTCACTGACGGCAGGTGAACAGGGGCCTGTAGATACTCTCTGTCACTGCATCGAACACATTAGTTTGTGGATGCAAAACAACTTTCTGCAACTAAACTCAGACAAAACTGAGTTAATTGTTTTGGGCCCACAGACACAAAGAGAAAGTGTTATCAGTCACCTTGAGTCTCTCTCTCTTAAACCAAAAAAATCAGGTTAGAAATCTAAGAGTAATCATGGACTCAGACCTGAACTTAAACAGCCACATTAAAGCAATAACATCAGCAAAGCGGTGGCGGACACAAGGTACATCTGACCTTTAAACCTTAAGCCCAGGCCTGCAGGTAAGTGACACGGGCACGAGCGGACTAGTTTTAAGTTGGTTTCAGGGTGTTTTATCTGTATGTTTTTAAAGTTGATTTTATGCGTGTTTTTAATTTACCAAAGCTCGTTGCCCCTCACTAGTTTAAAAGAGCTTTGAGGATACATTGATCTATCAGGTTAACCCCAATAGAAGGGTAAATCTGACCAAGCTAGTGAGTTCACTTGTGCAGTTTACCAGTACAGGTTAACTCTAACAAAGATTTTCCAATACTTCGCACAAACGGCAGGACTAACTCATGCGTTTAGACTACTGTAACGACCGAGAGGCAGGGGTTGTCGCCGCACTCTTCCAAAACATGATGCAACTGATGCGCTGTTTTCTTCTGCTCTGTCGTCTGTTAATAATAATTATTTGGAAAAAATTAAATCCCTAAAACCGGAGCAAGAAACAGCGTTGGAAGCATTCTTCGTGAAAAAGGACATTTTGTAGACGACTTCCTGCCCCTTGCTCCTGTGTCATATCCAGCGTTTCTCTAATTGGTTGATCCCGTCTGTCATTCACACACCAGGAAATCGCCAGGATGCTTTTTCAAAGGCATGTAGTTTGGCAGGCCAGACAATGAAATACAACCATATTAGTCCAGTGCTCCGGTCCCTGCACTGGCTTCCTGTCACTCAGAGAATAGAATTTAAAACAGCTCTGCTTGTGTACAAGTTGTTTCATGGTTTAGCACCAAAGTCCATCTCTGACATGTTAGAGCCGTATGAACCATCTCGGGCCCTGAGAACTTCAGGGAGGGGTCTCCTGGTGGTTCCCAGAGTCAGGACTAAACACGGTGAGGCTGTGTTTCAGTTTCATGAAGCTAAAATCTGGAACAGTCTTCATGAGGATGTGAGACAGGCCTCAACTCTGACAATGTTCAAATCCAGGCTGAAAACAGCTCTTTTTACCGGTGCATATGAAAACTGAAAGTATTTTATCTGCACTCTTGCCTTTTACTGTAATTGATTAATTTTTATGTTGGATGTTTTAATGATTGATTTGATCTGCTTTCTTGTAATTTATGCAACTGTGAAAGCACTTTGTAGAGAACAATTCATACACAAGGGAATTCAAATAAACTTGCCTTGCCAATAATATTTGTAGAACAGTTTAATAGTTGTTGCCCCTGAAGCTGCCTCGCACTTCAGCTCAGACGTGTCTTCCTTCCTACCATCTCACTTGCCGCGAGCACAGGCTCCAGTGAACACGACATGACACTAATGTTTTGTCAGGACATCTGAATTTAAAGCCACACCGTGTAGAATTTCACCCAATAAATCTAATTGAAATACAAGCATTTATTTTATGACAGATATTTTCATCATTTAACAATACCTCATAAATGAACAAACAAACATGTGCTTTTGCTGTGAGTGGCTCACCTCTCTTAAGACATGACTGTGACTTTACCGGGAGTGGGTACGCCTCCATGGAGATGTGACAAAGTCTGCAGAATTTGAGATTTGAATAGCTTATAGGTCCTCATCCAAGTCTATTATTTGATTACCCACTGCAGTAATAGCATTTTCAGTGTCGAGCTGCTCATTGGGAGCATGTTTTGTACTGAACAGTATCGTCCAGCATGTTACACAGTGTGCCTTTAAGTTTGCCGCCAATTCACTACGTTTGTAGGCACACATAACTCTTTCTTTCTCATCGTTCTCAATGAATGCAGGATGTTTTTTGTCAGCTGCGTACATAAAACAGCGGCACAAATGCAGTACAATGCAGTGGTGCAGTCGGAGCATGTGGTACCTGACGCAGAGCGCGTTATGAAAGTATAGGAAGCGGCAGCACTGTATCTGTTATATACTCCTCTTACCGTGTATTCAGAAACATTTTGCCATATTTTGTCTTACTTATTTTATTCATATTAATAAAGGGGCCAAGGCCTTTATACACTGATACGTAAAAAAATAAAAAGGCTTTTCTCTGCCACTGCTCCGAGTCTACCTGTGGAGACATGCAGAGGGCAGGCAGGCCTCGGGTCCTTTCGAACGCCTATGAGAAAACAAAACCACAGCAGGAGGACGATGTTAATTGTGACTGGTAAATACATCTAACTCATATAGTAGAATACTTGAAAGCTAAACTGAGTGTTACACAAATCTCTATTGTTTACACAAACTAGGAATTTGGAGCAGTTATGACAACACAATCCTGTTACGTTTGTGGTACTTTTACTGTGTGGATTAATAAGTCTTAATATAAGAGGAGAACACACACACACACTGAAGCTACCCTGACCAAGCATCACCCTCTTCAATGTGGAGGGATAAACACTCTGCCTCAATACACTTCCCGCACTTGTGTCTGGTTAGACTTGCTGTATACGGTCGATATAATCCATGCCGCAGACAAAGCAATTACTGTATGTGAGCAGTGGTCATCTGAGCTGTGGGCCCAATCCTAATCTCTATAACACACACTTTAACCCCCAGAGTATGCAAAATCCATCATATAAAAGCCACAGTAAGGTTCATCCACAATCAGCTATCATGGCCTATCAGTCTGAGAACCTTTAACCTTTTAACAGGAGCAGAGGTTATATACGATTCCCGGTATATACAGTGCGTTGTTATAGACATTTCTATTGACAAATTCATCAAAGGCAACAGATTTGCTGGGGAGAACATTGTGTTGCCAAGAGTTTTATTTGCTTACTTGTAATTTTATGCAACTGTGAAGCTGTTCCACAGGTGGGGGCCATAGTCACTAAATGAGGCCTCACCATGAGTTTTGGGTTTAAATTTGAGGGACAGTTAAAATGTTCTTCCCGGATGACCTGAGGGTCCGAGAGGGCTCATCAGCTAAAGGCAAATCAGATGAATAAATAGGACTAAGACTATTAAGAGCTTTATAAACCAATACAAGAATTTTAAAATCTATCCTGAAGCCTAAGACTTGCTCTCTCTTTCTGGTCCTCGTCATCAGGCGGGCTGCAGAGTTTTGGAACAGCTGCATAGGTGACTCTGGCAATATTTTTTAAATGATTTTGTGACCGACCTGATGTGTGGCTCAAAGCTAAGATCATTATAAAATAAAACACCAAAACTCTTTACAAGACCCTTCACCCACCTTGTCTCCAGTGTCTGACTCTGGTGTGAGAATGGTGAGTGGTTCTTTGATGTAAAGCGCTTTGACTGCCTAATGAAGGCAGAAAAGCGCTGTATAAATGTGACAATTGTACATGCCTTCAAGAAAACAAACAAAAACATATATACTATATTATTTCACATGATTTTTGAACAGTCTCTTAAAGTGACTTTCTTTTCGCCCTGAGTCTTTATGTGAGGTCAGAGCAGAAACTTGAATGCAA
This sequence comes from Proterorhinus semilunaris, assembly GCA_021464625.1. Classification (NCBI taxonomy): domain Eukaryota; kingdom Metazoa; phylum Chordata; class Actinopteri; order Gobiiformes; family Gobiidae; genus Proterorhinus; species Proterorhinus semilunaris. The sequence continues at coordinate 14,405,011 of CM038343.1, forward strand.
ATCGTTACAAATCCTATAGTACTTTTAGCTCAAAGCTAAAGCCAATTTTCTTTGTCTATTCCTGTCTATTTCTGGAGCCTCGATCCTGTTAATGACATGCAAACAAAGCTCACACAGTGACAGGGAGAAGGCAAAAGCCAATTAGAGTAAACTCATCACTCCAGTTTATTCAGCTTTTAAAGGCCTCACACAGCTGTTCAGATCATTCAAGTTTCATCAGGCCAAGTAGGAATGTTGCCAAACACACTAATGTGCTGCTAAATCCTGCAGGTTATTAAATTGACTCAATGGACTGGTTCTCAAACTGAGGGTCGCGAGATAATTTTGGCATTCGTGAGTACTGTGGGGTTCTGCTCCGTGATGGCTACCACGCACACCTCCTCCAGCTGTTCTGGGGGAGCTGTTCTCCTCGAGCTCCTCCCGGGTAACTGAACTCCTCACCTGATCTTGAAGGGTGCGCCCAGCCACCCTGCGAAGGAAGCTCATTTTGACTGCTTGTTATCCACGATCGTGTCCTTTTAGTCATTACCCAAATGTCATGACCATAGGTGAGGGTGGGAACGTAGATCGATCGGTAAATCAAGAGCTTTGCCCCCGACTCATTCCTGAAGATTTAATATTATTTGCACAACACAGTTTGCGGAGGTTTGTTTAATGTTTGTTTTAAACTTTCATAATATGTTTAAGACTGTGCTTAACATCCAATTTATATAAGTGAGCAGATTCAAGATTCAAGATTTTTTATTTGTCAAACCATGTGAATGGTTCCGCAGTCTCCTCCCTGAAGGCATTACCTTGAAAAGACTGTGTGATGGGTGCGTAGGGTCCCTAGTGATTCTGACGGCTTTGCGGGTGAGACGGGTGGAGTACATGTCCTTAATGGAGGGGAGAGGAGCTCCACAGATCTTCTCCGCTGCTCTCACGATGCGCTGGAGGCTCCTTCGGCAGGAGGCAGTGCTGGCGCCGTGCCACACAGTGAGGGAGCTGGTCAGGATGCTCTATAGTCCCTCTGTAGAAGTTGATAAGATGCCAGAAGTGTTGTTTTGAAGACATTTCTAGCCTGAAGCACCTCTCTCGAGCACGAACCTGGAAGTGTCTGTCACTATACTCAATACTGCAGCTTTCAGAAAATACTTACACCTCCCTCTGTCACTCCAATATGGCTGTATTGACTCAAAACTGAGCACTAGCGCTCGCGTGCTTGACAGTACCACGGCTACAGTCTGGTATGGTTTGTTGACATGCATGAGTCCCATGTGTGTTCATTAACATGTGCTGTCCTGACCAAATAAAGACATAAATAAATACCTTGTTCAAGAGGGTTAGACAGACATGCTCATTCCAGGTCGGTTTAGTGGCGTGCAAGAGTTCAATAGTACATGAGATGAAAGGATAAAACGCTGCACCGCTGTTGCGCTCCCAAAGAATTTATTTTAGCACCACAAGGTAACGTTTCATGCGTCACTTAGCCCTTCGTCAGATGAAGGGCTTCTTTGGGAGAGCATAAATACCTTCCCTTGGCTTTAGAATAACAGCATTTGTCCGGGTAAAGTAGATTTTCCGACATGGGATAGCAAGACAGAGAAAATGTGCTGGTGTTTAAAAATGAATGATTTTCTTTGGCAGATAGAGATCCTTTTAACTCATAAAAGTCCATGCATACTTCATAAGCAGCAGTTTTAACTTGACAGAATGAGTTTGATTCTACTTATTTTAGTGTAGGTGAAATGGCAGTAGCCACATGCAAGCCATAAGGTCGTTGTATCTTTGTCATGCAACTGTGAACTGTTGGTGGTACAATTCAGGTCACCCCGATTCTGTATAAGCCCTGTGTGGTAAATCAAAAGAAAAAGGTCATTTTAGGGAGGAGCTTCATGGTTTGATTTTAGCTCCAACCAGCTCACACTTTTGTTGTGTCTCAGAGCAAGACATGTCACTCTCTTTGCCTGTTCATTTTGCTTGCTTCAGCACCAGTGGGCATCAGGGTGAATGCGTAATGCATGAAAACCACTTTGTGGTATGCAGATGATGTCACAGATGTTGAATAGAATAGCTCTGGAATAATGTAATAACAGATTTCTGGAATATTAAGGGGTCTGTTTAGAATAAAAAATATAATTTTTACATATCATTATATAATAATATATAATAATATAAAATATTGTTCCGTGTGTAAATCTAACTATAGGTGGATAGTGCATAGCATAAGCTATGCCTTTCTAGACTTGCGTGGGGATTAGGTAATGAAATGTGAGCAGCATCAGTGCTGCTACAGAAATAGATCCAGAGAAGAAGAAGACACAGGGAGTTCACAGACCACAGACACTTTCACCTGAGGTGTGACTACTGTACATGATCCAGACTTATATTTCTTCACTATAAGCAAATATAAACTTGTTGTTTTGACTAGAGGTTTATTTTCTTCTACTTGTTTATCTTTGATATATGTGTATTTTTATTTGCTTCATATAAATATACTGTATGAAATTAATCTCTCTAAGCACTGTCCTGCTATCCATTTACTATTTATTTATGCACTTTGTGTTAAGTTTTTTTCTTTTTCCTTTCTAAACAATAGGTGTTTTGGTATTTATCAAAGTTGAGGATTGGCACACAAAGCTTTTGTTGGTTGGCTTTTGTCTCAGAACGCGAACACTCTTTCTATGGTAATGCTGAATTTTAAACAGATTAGCAATAATTGGCAGCACTCAAATGCACTTTATGATAGATAGATAGATAGACCCAGAGTAGATACCAATAAACAAGGCAGATTTTTCATTTAAAAAAGCCTAATCTTTTTTTAATAATCACGGTCCATTCCCACAGCCTCCCGGGCAGACAATAAGCTGAATTTTTCCCGAGGCTTGGCGAGTTACCGTGTTGAGTCTCCAGAGGCGCTTTAGCAGACTATTGGATGTTCTGCTCCGTGATGGCTTCCTACTGTTCCATAATAGCTTTTCCCAGTGGTGAACTAATACAACACAGCACACATGGTGATGGTCGGGACACATCAGGAGGAGTGAGCGGAGGCTTTGAGCTATGATTGTACCAAGCAGGTTGTCTCCCATTGACTTATATTTAAGTCACAGGTCGATTTGTTTACGCAAACAGTTTTTTAGTGGTTGGATCTCACTTCCTGTAATGTCATAGTGTCTGCACATGTATCAAGATTCATGCATAACTCCATGTTTTAGTCTAGTTGAAGATTGAGGAACATCACGCTTTGAAGAAATACATAGTTATACTAAAAGAGGATTGCCCTACCAGTGTCTGGATAACTTTAGAGTGAAGGCGGGGGTTAAGGGGTTAATAACAATATCAGCACTGGAATGGCGATAGTTTTGATACCGATTGTGAGTGGTGAATTTGTACCGGGGTTCTGTGCTGTGTTGTGCACTAAAAAGACATGGCTCTGAGGCCACCATGCTTCAACAATCAACATGCATACCCGCAATCAGTATAAATCAATAGCAAATAGATCAACATCGTATAAATGTCCCCTTACCGAGCACTATGTTAGAAAAAAAATGGAATGACACTTTCAAAGCTATTCATGGTATAATATATTTTAAATGCCTCGAGCTCTTGCTTGTCCTACCACTGCCGTATAATAAATGTATCAGTTGCCTCACGTTCCCACTCACTTTCACACAGACGAAGACTTAACTCTCTTGGGCAGCAGAGAGTTTTTTTTCTGCTTGACAACCGCTTCCAAAAACCATCTTTACCCATGCCTCAGGGCCAGGGTCACATCATGTCTTCAATATTTTATCTGTCTTTATATAAGCAAGATCTCTTTCAGTGCAGCACGTGTGGAAGCCCCTGGTGCGGTGAATATAGACCTACTGGTGTTCCTATTGGGAATCGCACGGTCTCACAAAGCGTAAAACAGGGCTGTGATGGAGCACTGTATAGGCACGTCAGTGGCGTTCAAAGGACAATATGCAACTTGGAGCTGGGAGACCTTGAATACTTCAAATACTACTACAACAACTACTTCTACTGAGATTACAAGTTAAAAAGTCGTCATTAAAAAAGGTTCAGGATGAGAACTTTAAAAAGATACTATAAAAGACATAAGAGACTTTTTAACAGACCGACCTCAGAGGGTCCACATGAATGGAGCGGTGTCTGATGAGATAGTCGTTAATACTGGGGCACCACAGGGCTGTGTTGTTTTCTTTGTTTTTAAATGCTTTGCAGATTAAGGACACCAATGTTAAAGTCTTTGCTGTTCCAGTCCTGTTCAGTGTGTGTCCATCTCTGACCAGCCAGTGGAGGTTGTTAATAGCTTTAAGTACTTGGGTACTCACATTGATGACAAATTTAATATTGCACAAAATGCGGATTCAATGTATAAGAAAGCCAACCAGACAATGTTTATGATCAGGAAGCTCAGGGGCTTTGGAGTGAGCCCACATATTCTTGAGCGGGTCTCTTCTGGCCTCAAGCAAAACTGCATTTTACATATTATTGAGACATATTTGATTGGTTAAAATTGTACTACAAATATACCCAGGCCAGGTATGAAGTAGTTATAAAAGCCTTTGAGAAAACTTTGAAACGCCACACTGTCTCTTTAAATAACAAATAGCTTGGATTCTGAAGTTGTATTTGCAAACTGCCAGCGTGCATAATCCCCTCAGCTGTAGGGAGTCCAGTTCACGTGAGTTGTGTGTTGAGCGCTGGTGACTGTGCTGTGTCAGATTTACAGTAATCTGTGAGTGAGGGCCGCGGTATTATAGACTCTGTGAACATGCAAGCTGTCCCATTACACGGGCAGATGGAGGATTCTGCGCAGGGTATCCACATGGGGGCAGGGGGGGGGGAGAGAGAGAATGGGTGAGAGGAGAGGGAGAGAGAGAGCGACAGAGAAGAGGGGGATGAAGATGACACACCGAGCACACAGGGACACGTGCCAGAGCTGGGGCTATACTAGAGACAAGGACATGATCTGGGCAATGATTAAGCTCAGATTGTTCTAATGGAGCTTCTAACAGTGTGACGCGCAACAAAAGGCGCCGCACATTAGATGATTTCATTATCTCCCACAGGCGTGCTAAATGTCAACTTTTAGCTCATGATCATTAAGGAAACAAAAAATAAAATGAATCAAATTTGTCATGCCAATTGATTCTGCAAGGGGTGTAATTGGCACATCATATTGCTTGAATATGTGACTTGATTGGAGTCTGACTAATCTCTGCAACAGATTTGAGCAGCGGTCTCCCATCAGATCACGGAAGCTCACTGTTTGTTTATTGTAGCATGAGGTCGATAAAAATAGGGCTGTCTCTGTGCGACCGATGGTATTGCCTTCCTGAGAAACACATGGGATCACAGCAGAGAGGCAGACCATGCAAGAGAGGACAGGTTAAGATATGAGGATATTATCATCTTTTATATGGAGAACATTTTCAAAACTATAGCCTATGGCTTTTGTAGAAGTGACAAACTAACGTTACAAGGGATATTGTCCCTTGTAACAAAAAGCAGCCCTGAATGAAGTGTGTGTGTGTGTTCTTGTAATTATGACATCGTGATGACCAGTTTGAGTTTTTAACCAACAGAGTGAGGTCATTTTTGGCAATTGAGGACATTTTCGGTGGTCCTCACTTACTTGAAGGACTGTTTGAGGGTCAAGATGTGTTTTTTGGGTTAGAATTGGGTTTAGATTAGCGTTAGGATTAAGGTTAGGGGTTTAGGGTTCAGGGTTAGGGTCTGGGTAATACATTATGTCTATGAGGGGTGTGTGTGTGTGAGAGAGACGGAATTTGTGGTGTGACAATATATCTATTTTGCGATATATCGGGAGCACAATACGATAAAGTTTCCAATATCAATACTTTTGATGATGTCTCGCATAGTAATGAAGCTGCGGTGCTTTCACTGTCAATTGAGAGCCAATAATGGTCAAGAAGTCAGTCAGAACAGTAGAGGGCAGCACTACACTGCATTTGGACACTGTCACTCAAATACTTTTAATTATGTTTTTTTTTTCATCTTTTTTATTCAATCAATAAGATTAACTGGTCAGTGCATTCTTTTTGGAAACAGGGAAATTGTAGCTTCAAGGGCCATATTCTCAAAATGTATTTTTCTCACCTTGCAGTGACAACATTGCTATAGACATCTACAGATACCACTTTTTCTTGCACTCAACCATATTTAGAAGTTGTCTTTTTTTCTGAGGAATTTTTCAGCATCTAATTCCTAGCCTGATTCATCAAGCTTTGAACTCCAAAGACAAGCCATTATTCCGATTTGGTCACGTCGAATACAGCAAAATGCCATATGCCATTTCCATATGAAAATTAAATGGAAGAAAATGTTTTAATCAAATATTCCAAAAAGACAATATTATGTTTTGAAACCATCTCTTATTTTTTTTTATTTTTAAATCAACTGCTTTACTTTAAATCAACGTCTTTACTTTCCCAGGTCTGTCTTGTGTCCCGGTGCTACCCCCCAGAAGAGGCTCGTTCTACGTGGAGGGAGGCAGTGGGACCTCAGTGGGCAGCATCCTGGCCTTCTGGTGCAGGGACGGGTACCAGCTCGTGGGCAGCAATAAGATCCAGTGCAGCGTGAGGAACGGGAAGGCGCAGTGGAGCAACTACCTGCCAGTATGTGAAGGTATGGCTCCGTCAAAACCACAGTAATATGGATGCAGTGAAATATTACGCTTAAGACCAGGAAACTACTACTTCTTTCCCCTTTTCTTTGTCTTCCTCTTGTCAACACCATGTAGAATGTTGGTCACTTCAACAACTGATATAAAGCAGTAATATCTGGTGCACTTAACCAACTATGGCCAGCTGTGACCCAAGTAAAAATACAAAATTCAACTTAAGTTAGTCTGAATAAATGTGTTTTACCTGTAATGTGAAGGTTGTCTGTGGCAAGAGAAGACTATTGATGGCCTTGAACTTAGACTTAGACAGACTATATGGATCCACGAGGGAAATCGCTTTGTGACAGTAACTCAAATAGTAATCTAGAAACAAAACAAAATGTAGAAAGAAACAAATTATGATAATTAAACAGTAAAAGAAAAAATATATTCATGTGTGAAAACCTGGGAATATGTACTGTACATGTAGAGGCTAATCTTAAGTTTGTTAGTTTCTTATTTGTTCTTAATTTAACCTCTTCTATAAGTGACTGACACTGAGGTTGTCATTCTCCGTCTCAGCACAATTAAACAACCGTGCTAATCCGTCAGCCATCTTTTATTTTTTGAAGTCAAGTCAAACACAGACACAATAATAGACTCCGTCTCCTCACTCCTCCCCGTTTGCCATAATAACTATGTTCGAGGGGGAAATCATTACGGATTTACAGACTCCTCCTACCTTGCCTGTCAAAGTCCAGCCCTCATTAGTATACGAGATTTCTAAAATATTTCTTACGAAAACCCGCCTGGTCCCTTTAATTGCAACTAATCCAGTGTTATTATCACAGGAGCAATATCAAGCTGTAGAAAGTAAAAAAAAAAAATAATAATAATAATGCATCGGTTTTATATAGCGCTTTTCTGGACACTCAAAGACGCTTTACATTGCACTATTCATTCATTCCATACTTGGTGGTGGTAAGCTACTATTGTAGCCACAGCTGCCCTGGGGTAGACTGACGGAAGCGAGGCAGCCTATCTGCGCCATCGGCCCCTCCGACCACCACCAACCACTCACTCACATCATTCATCCCGGCCTATTGTACATGTTTTTGGTGGTAGGGGAAACCGGAGTACCCGGAGGAAACCTACGCAGACACGGGGAGAACATGCAAACTCCACACAGAAAGGCCCTGTCCAGGTGGGAATCGAACCCGGGACCTTCTAGCTGTGAAGCGAGAGCACTAACCGCTGTGCTACCGTGCCGCCCAGAAACCAGGCATTACAGTTGCTTAACACATGTGGAAAGTGCAATGCTAACTAAAGGCAAACTAGCTTGTTTTTCCACCCACTTATGGAGGTACTGCAGCAATGCCGGCCTATAGCGCGGTCATAAAGCGGTGCAACCAACGGCCATTGGTCAAACAACAACTTCTTGTTCAAGACAATACAACAGCGCCCTCTATGGCAAAATTACATGCATTGTTGGTTTCTTTGTAAACAGCCCAATTCCTACAAATGTACATAGTTTTTAAATACAAATGATGACATATGACATTTCTTTTTAACCAAAATATACAAAATATGAAATATAAAAATCCTCAATTATTCAATTAACATGTCGGCCATACGAAATGGCGCTCAAAGTACACTTTTATAAGTATAGAATATTAACATTGGATTATATACATTTGAAATAACACTGGTTGATAGTCGTGTTGATTCTTAGCACAAATAAAGGATTTTTAAGCTAAACAGCTGGAGTGCCTCAGATCCTTCTGTGTGTTTTTCATGCTCAGTGTTAATACCCCTCATCCTTGAAGAGCCCCCGCTAGATACATTTTGGACCCTCGATGCCCCATCCTTTGATTGTTCTGGGACACAAATTGTTTCACCCATGCATAAAACCTATAAGCTGGTCAAAAAAAAAAAAACAGGGATCCCCTTTACTACTGCACGTACCGTATCTACCTGTAATATATTGGGCTATTGTCGAAAGTCTTTTTTTTTTTTTAAATGTTATTCCTGTTACTGTACTGGCACTGAAGAAAAGACAGAAGAGCTGAAGAAGAGCCTCTGACCATGCGGAGGATGGATGGGAGTATATTAGAGTTCAGTTCCAGTTAAATGGTTTTGAGATTTGGTGAACCGTTTGTAATTTGTTTAACAGCAATGCGAGCTGGTCTGAGACGGTGTGTTAAAATATTGCATCTGACACGTGATCTGTTCTGTGAGGCTCATGTCCCGGTTTGGAGAGAGAGAACAGCTAAAACATTTATTATTTTTTTTTCATCTGGTCTAGTTGTGCGTTAAATCAGCTGCAGTTTTTGGAGCAATGCTAATGAAGCACCGCGGCACATTTCACACTGTCTTGAACATGCAAATATGTCGGAGACAATCAGCCGCGGACTGGAAAAGAGTGTTCAGGCACGGGAGAGGGAAAACTGTTTCTTGTTTCTGGTTTGCTGTTGATTGTTTTTGTGGGAAAAACATGCAACTGCATATGAACACAGTACTTGGAACTAACTATTCTAGGTCACAGTCATACATATTTTAACTAAACTGTGGCAAATGGGAATATTAAGAGATTAGTAAGATTTGCAAAAGACTATCCTTTGTCAACAACATTGTCTGCACCAGGGCTGATATTCAAAATGCTAAACAAATGTATTGTCTGAAGGATTCTATAAGTACCACCAGTTGTTCCCATAATAAGTATAGTTTATTTCATATTTTGGCAGGTTTCAGCATTTTTTACTTAAAAGGTTTTGGCATGGATGCACTCTTTGTGGTTTCCAAATGCACAACAACTGAGCTTGGGTTTGAAAAAACGGAAATGTGAGCCGAGGTTTAACCTCTTAACCCCCACCTGAACCGAGCACATTTTCTGCAGTTTGGCTTTACCCAAATCTAAAAGCTCCATGGAAAAAAGCGTCTTAATAGCTACAAAAATGTGACGAAAGTGCAATCAAAAAGCTGCAAAATGGTGACAAAAAAGCATTGAAAAGGAAAGACGTCGACACTCCAGGCAACAAGCTTTTAGATTTGGGAAAAGCTGAACTGGAGAAAATGCACTCAATTAAGAGTTTTAAGTAATATTTGTGTCCAAACTCTTTCCCAATATTTTTAATCAATGTCTAGCATCCCAATTCCTCACAGGGATGAGTTTATAAGCATGTTTCATAACTTTTTGCTCGTTTTAGTGTTTAGGGTCACTTTTAAAGGAACAGGCCACCTTTTTTCCATACTGAGATATGTTCTTACCTGAGCTTAGACAAGTTGATACGTACCGGTCTGGTCTTTGTCAGGTACGCATCAACTCGTAAAGAACATATCTCAGTATGGAAAAACGGTGGCCTGTTCCTTTAAGAACCATGCACTGTCACAGTAATGCCAACAAAAACTAGCCCGCAAGCTCACAATCAATAAAAATGCTTTATAATTACATGAGCATGTTCAATACACTGAAGAAGGGCAAAACTGATTTCATTCCACCACTAGTAAAAAAGATAAAATAAAAATGGAGTATAAAGCTGCAGATGAGACACAAGCACAAGTTTCAGTGTATCTGATCCATGCATTCTTCGTTGGAAGGCTGAACACGTCACTGAGCTTCATATTTAAAGCTTCAATATTTACAAACCGTCTGACATAACCTGCCGTTAATTAGACACTTTCTTTGCTCCCCCCTTGTAGCGATCCCGCGGCCCCAAGACAGAGGGCTACGGGTGGCTGTGCTGGCCTCGGTGGTGAGTGGAGTCGTGATCTTGGCCATGTCCCTGTCCTTCCTCATCTGCTGCATCCAAGAGAGAGCCTCCAGACTGCGGGCCAAGAAGGAGGGGCGTCTCAGGTACCACAGCGGAAAGCCTTCGTACTGTAAAATGCACTGGTGAACCAACAGACAAGAGCGGAAAAGTTCACATGTACGGATCACTTTCAGACACATCACTTAAAGGGAAATACCGTAGCGATGCAAGGCAAGTTTATTTGTAGAGCACAATTCATACACAAGGCAATTCAAAGTGCTTCAGAGTTGCATAAAATTACGAGAAACCAGATAAAATCAATCAATAAAACATAACACTCAACATAAAGTTAATCAATTACAGTAAAAGGCAAGAGTGCAGTTAAAATACTTTCAGTCTTCATATGCACGGGTAAAAAGAGCTGTTTTCAGCCTAGATTTGAACATTGTCAGAGTTGAGGCCTGTCTCACATCCTCATGAAGACGGTTCCAGATTTTAGCTGCATGAAACTGAAACACAGCTTCACCGTGTTTATTTTCATACAGCTCTAACATGTCAGAGATGTACTTTGGTGCTAAACCATGAAACGACTTGTACACAAGCAGAGCTGTTTTAAATTCTATTCTCTGAGTGACAGGAAGCCAGTGCAGGGACCGGAGCACTGCCAGTGAGCAGCCGTTACAGTAGTCTAACCTGCTGGAGACAAATGCATGGATGAGTCTCTCCAAGTCTGGTTTTGACACTATTCCTCTGATCTTAGCAATGTTTTTCAGATGGTTTCAGATGCCCTGTAAACATAGCCACACGCGCCAAAGGGGAAATAGTACCAAAACATCCTTCCCTTATTGAAAACATTCATCGAGTAGTACTTGCTTCATTTACACAGGTTTGAGTAATCCCTTTTTATTCAGTTGTTTCTTCTTCTACTGCTTACATACAGCGCCAATTTGTATTTCCTGGATTTTGTTGCGTATTACGTAGGAGAATCCTCTGCATTTCTGTAACCTCTTAACCCCCGCCTTAGCCAAGTGCATTTTGTCCAGTTGAGCTGTACCCAAATCCACAAGGTCTTTTTATTTTATCGTTTTTTTATTGGGTTTTCATCACATTTTTGGCCACATTTTTTCACTCTTTTGTCACTTTTTTGTTGCTATTTTTTGGCTTTTTTGTTGCGTTTTCGTCACACATTTTTGTCACTTCTTCATGGCTTTTTTGTTGCGTTTTCGTCACACATTTTTGTCACTTCTTCATGGCTTTTTTTGTCATGTTTTTGTCGCTCTTTTGATGCATTTTCATTATCCTATTGTATTGCGTCATTGAGCTGCCAACCAATGATCACAAAATGAATACTTTTTTCAAACCAGAAAATAAAAACAGATCACGCGTTTATCAACCAAAAAACTGTGTAGTATAAGGAGTATTCCATTATGGTAAAAAACAAGACAAAAACGTAAACATGGAAAAAAAAGCATGTTGTAATCTATCATGTATTCTTCTCCTGTTGTGTCCCAGGCGCCGGGAGAAGCGCTCGTCCCGGCGCTCCGATTGGGTGAGAGAGGAGGGCGAGTGGGAGTCTTTCTCTCCCCCAAAGATATTCCACTTGTCCCAGAGGATGAACCCACGCCTCGCCCCCGACAGCCCCCTCTACCTGACTGGAGGACTCACTGGATATGAGAACAGGGGATATCACAGGTGGGTCCATATAGAAATCCTCCAAATACATTTAGTGAATACAATCGAATGCAAACCTTTCAATAAAGAGGCACCGAAGGCATCTAATTTTTAAATTTACAAATGGCAAATACTTGGAAAAATATGCCCCGCATTATGAAGACTGAATAAGATTGTGACAGACTATTGCTTTAATTTAGACGTGTCATTTCATTGATCCCCAACAATGAAAGCAGATTTCAAAACTTTGCAAAATCCATAGAGGTTGGTCAAGTGCAATAATGTTTTGATTTCACTGAACCAACCTCTATATGGAACTTGTTAATTAATTCAAGTCATTTTCTCAGAATGCACTTTTTCCACACATCTTTACTTAAAGATGCATTATGCAACTTTTTAAGTGGAAACAAAAGTTGATATTTGTGCATATTTTACCTTGTATGAGTGATCAGCATTGCACCTTTACTTTTGATCACAATGGTCTCTACAACGCTCCAGGATCATTGTTTGGAAAGTTTGACACTAATGACAGACCCTCTCTCCAGAAAACCTACAAAACAATTGATCCTGGAGTGTTGTAGAGGCCACCGTGATCGAAAGTAAAGGTGCTATGCTGACCACTCATACAGCCGCTGGGTCACTACAAGGTCAAATACGTGCAAATATCAACTGTATCTTTTAAAAAGTTGCATAATGCACCTTTAAATTGGCAAAGCTTTCTCATCAATACCTCTACACACACACACACACACACACACACACACAATAACTATCTGTAATCTGTATCTCACCTTTAGCTCTGCTGGTCCCTCAAAAGCTGCGCGTGTCAGAGGACTTTTACAACAAAACAAAAAAAACTGTAGACACAACCAAATGTGTGTTTCTCTCACTCTCTTACAGGAGTCAGGAGAGTTTACTGAAGGCCTCAATGCCCGGCCTGTATCGCTCGGACTCCCAACTCTACCCTCACGTCGTGCTGCAGCGGGTGCCCACGCCGACTGCCCCGTCAGCCCCTCCCTCTGCACCACCCTCTGCCCCTACTGCCCCCGTCTACCTGCACTTACCACACTCTTCCTCCGCGGCTTCTTCGCCAGCTCATGCCCCCAACCACAGCCATAGCCGCAGCCAGCCCCATATGATGCCCCAGTATCCAACACCAACATATCCGCCCAACCCGAACACAGCTGTACCCGCCTACCCGTCGCCCGCTCCTATCTACCCCAACCCCAACCTGGCCCCGCAGCGGCCATGGCAGTAACGGCGGCCACAGAGGATGAAAGTGTGTGGATGCTTTGCTAAGTAATGCCTGTTCGCTCTTGGAGAGGGCAGCTGGACATTTGCAAAGGACCGCAATTCAAAATGGACAGAAGAAGTGGGGACAAGATGGTGTTTCATCAATATCCCGCATGCTTGAGTTGAGATTTTTTGCTTTTGAAACAAACAGGAACCTGTATTCTGTTCTCAGCCACTGTCAGTTAAGGAATAATTATGAAGTCGAAATTCAGATTCAGTGTCGTTTTTTTGTGTGTGAGTTTTTTGGGACACCAAATGTAATTGTTTAGAGTTAGATAGAGCAGGACTTAACTCTAAATAGAGGTGAAAAAAAAACAACTTGCCAACAAAGCATCGTATATTGCTTCATTATTGTTTGGGATCAACATACAGCGGTTGAAATGGGGTATCCAATCCACCAAGCATCTTCAACAATGTGAATTTGAGATTGCACTCTTCAGTTTGTCTCCGTTGATGTTGGACACTTGGATATCTTTGGTCGCCCTAATGTTTACTTTGGTGAAAGACTTGCTACAATGCAGCAGTATGCAAATAATGTGTTTAATATCACCTTGACTGAACAGATATGGAGGAAGACTCTGACTTCTGATGAACTTTGACAACATATTTGAATTGTCATAAAACAGAATCAAACAGAAGGGTTTAACTCTTTAATTCTGAAGCACTTTTGTATGACACTTTCCTATCCAGCCTGTATCTTAACCTAAGAGCTAATATATTCTTGTACTGTACAGAAACCACGATGTAAGCTCCATTCAAATGATCAATAACAGCAGCATGCCATAATCATGTCTTCCTACTTATATTAGGGCTGCAGTTCTTTTGGATAGCTTTAATATTCAGAGTTATGGCGTAGGTTAGTTTTCTGTTGTGAAATTTCCACAATGGCATGTCTTGTGCAGTCATCTCTGTTTCAATATTCAACCATAGCTACACACACAAAGGTCAATTGTAAGCAATAATGATTATATAATAAAGTAGCCCCATTGAATCATTGCTAATTGTTTATGGATAACCACTGGTGTGTTTGGGATAACAATACAGATATAAGTTAGAGGTTAGACATTGAATTTCAAAGAATTTAAGGCATTTATCTTTGGCAAATATTTCTTTATCCTATCACTACTTTTTGTTTTGTCATTGTATTGGATCACTTGCACTTTAGTTGTTTTAATAGTTTAATTAAATACAGTGTTTGTTTAACATTGCCATACTGAAATAAAATACTTTCAAATCTTGTATTGTTTCCTTTTTGGTGAAAAAGTATATATTTTGGCCGGGCAGTTTATAAACACATGACTATGAAGGACTGTCTATTGTACATGTTTTAAAGCGAGGGGAAACCTACACAGGCACAGGGAGAACCCCTATTCGAAATAAAGCCTCTGCCTTCTTAAGGTGAGTCACACTAAAACAAAATTCTAAATGTGCTTATTTTTTTACTTTTGTTGTATCTATCTACAACAAAACGAACGAATGCTAACTATGAAGAACCAGCTGCAAGAACAAAAAAATAAAAAATAATAATAAAGATAAATTACTTGCAGGATGGAGACCCAACAGCCTACAGTGAACTTTTGTTATCCTTTTGCACCCTCTAGTGGCAAATTGCAAATAGGACAAATCACTGACTTAAAAGCCATTTTAATTATGAAAATACGCACCAAAATGAATGAACGAATAAATAAACAAATAGATACATATTATGTTTGGATGTCCTATGGGTTTTATGGGTGACTGACACTTCTTGAAATTATGGAGCAAAGTTGGGTACAAGCAGACAAAGCATATCCGGTTTGCAAATAGAGTCCTTTTTTTTTTTACATTAGTCAAATAGTTGTAAGAAACAAAAACAAAAAACCTTCTCATCGGAGCAAATATAATATAATATAATAATAATAAATAATAATTTATGACACATTTTCACCACTATATCAGGCTGATTCAGGGATAAACAAGCGCAGATCTATGGTTTAAACCATGATTTTAGTTTGAAAGGCAGACCGGAAAACAGAAACTTAATGCCAAAAATATGATAACTTGATATTTTTCCTGTCAAAAGCGTCTCCTCTTGATCGGAACTCTTTACTTATACTTTTACCAACATCGATTGAACTTTTACTGCTTTAAATTCTATATTATTTCTCCAGTCGCCACGTTTCGATGTCGTGTCCGCTTGTGTTCGCTGGTAAGTAGTGTTTGCTATAAATAAAGTCTCTGTTTCCAAGTAGTTCAGCGGCAGCGGACCGTTATATTTATGTGCTTGGACAAACTTTTTGCTTTTTACTACTTTATTCACCGTGTCACTCATTCTTTTAATGGTCACCTGACAGCCGGTTGTATGTGCTTTACACTTGAAAATAATCGAGTCTGTGTTGTCGTTTGCTACAAACTTGTTTAGTTTTGCTTCCTGTTTTCGGAAACTTCCCCTGCTGATGTGAGAGAAGCAACAACGGAAACTACAGCTATTGTTTTGTATTGCAGAGACTGCACGGATATAACCAGTTTGTGTGTGTAAAACTATAAGCCCTGCATCATTGATTTGTTCCTAAGTCATCCACGGCAGTGTCACAGCGGTCCTGGGGCCGACCGATCGAAGCGTGGCTGTCATTTGGCGCTTGTGGCCATCATTTTTTGTCCTAGGACACAACAGCATGGCGTTCACGTGACACAACACATTTTTTAAAAGGCTATAGTTTAAAATTGAGGCGGTGGGCAGCTGAGAATTTTACTATGATTATTTTTTTTTATTGGTTTTTGGCCAACATCTCTGTTATTACTGGCACAATCAGTGTGCGAAATACCAGTCGATATCCGGGGCGGGGGCTAGCGGGTGAAACTCGGCTCTCATCGTTCACTTCAAAGAGCCGCCTCTAGTACCGACTCGTTCACGACCGACCCATCACTCACATACACCGCTGGCAAGTGCAGAGTGCGCTTGTGTCTGCACCTTAGCCTACCACGGGCCCCAGGGGTCTGATGGGTTAGAGGGGTCGGACCCCTGGTGTTGTGCCGCATTTGTAGCGGGGATCAAGTCATACAGAAGCGATAGGCCAGGCGACATCTAAACAAAACATGACACGTTTACCCCATAAAACTAAACATTCAACAAAACCCGACCCACCCGCACCCGAAGTTTGCCGTATTTTTGAGGTACCCGATCCGACCGAATCCGCGGCCCCGCGGGTTGACCGCGGGTGTCGGGTCAACCCGCGCATCACTAATATATATATACACATGTGATGTTGGCCAGTAGAAAGGACTTTCAGTCATAACAATAATATAGCAGGTTTGTGAATCCAATCATTACCAAATAATGATTTTGTTTGGAGATTTCTTTCAAAAACTCCTATACAGTTGTATTGGCCCCTGCTCTCCATCTGAGATGATGATTTGATGAACGGGATGAGGCTGGCCCACTGCTGCACACATTATTCACCTCAAGTATTATGCCAACAGGTTTTCCATTTTAAGCTTTATGGCTCAGATAGGGAAATCAGAATAATCTGCTGGCTTTAGACTACATAGGTTTTTTTAATATGTTTGATGGGATAGAGGCAGTTTTAAAAATGACTCACCAGTAAAGTGGTTATTTTATCGAGAAAACATGGCAGATACATTAGATATTCTGTAAATCAGGCGCACTTATTTCCCACTCGTAAGATACTGTATGGTTGCATGGCAGCAGTTATGGAAATTTTGCCTAGAACTATGTGATTTCTTGTGCCTAACAATCAAATGAAAACTATGTTAAAGAAGTGAGATCTTAAATATAATTGTGTTAATGTTTGTGTAAGTAATCAGGCGTACAAGAGTTTTCCATTGTAGACAAAAGTGGATGTTTCCCCTCCAAGAGGTTTTGTCAGCAGCACTAATATGAGCTTTGTCTTGGTTATGTTCCGCCGGTTGCCAAGATTAAGATCATTAGTGCTGCTGACGAAGATTCTTGGATGAGAGGTCAAACAGCTAAGACCTGAAATGTAGAGTACAGATACTTAAGAACCTTATCATGCGGGAAACTTCTTTCTGGTGAATGTTTTAATTTTTTTTGGCTATAGAAAACCATGTTGAGTTGTTACGAATGTCCTTTGTGTTGAAACCCCCTCAGTGCGTGCTGTTCAGTGATGGACAGGGAGCAGCTGAGTGACGAAGAGGCTGATGAGGTGAGAGACAACCCCAGACACAGGAGGAGAAAGAAGGCCATCTGCCCTCCGTCTCACACCGCCATGGACCAAGTATTGGTGGAGTTTGTCCTGCCCACAGCGGCCCGCGGGGGGAACAGTCCGGACACTCTGCAGATGGAGGTGGCTGGGAACTGGACTGTTGAGCAGGTGAGACACATTGTGATATTCTGACTATGGCAGTGTTGTTGATCAATCTTATTCAAAGCATTTTAGACTTTGGAGGTTATTGTAAACATATTTAGGCACCATGTCATTTCATTTGCTGGTTGGGGTTTAATGTTCTAACAAAAATATAATAACTGAGCAGCTCCACTGTTATACAGCTGTCCAACCATGTCTCATACACCGCAAAGTCAAAGATAAACAAATTATGTAACATGCAAAATTTTAACAAATTATGTCTATAGTTGGAACCATATGCAAATCTGTCTATTTCACATGTTTTACAACCTATTTCAGTGCTTGCTACCAACCTCCCTGCTTCCAAACTATGTTATAAAAGGCATACATCCACAAAAATAAAAACAGTACCTTCTGTTGATTCGTGCCTCTACAGGTTAAAGCTCAGGTGTGGCTGAAGGCAGTCACCTCCAACCTCTGCCCAGAGTTTTACCAGAGGTTTTCTCCAGACCACTGCATCCTCCTGTATCAGAAGAAAGGAAACGTGTGTGAGATCTACGACAAGCACCAAGTTTTCCAAACTCTGGACTGTATTCGCTACTGGAAAGGTACAGGATACAGGAAACTACGTTGTCTTCCAACACAGTGTTTATGTTCTATTTGAAATACCAAGCTTTCCAAGTATCAACTTATTTCTTTAGTCGTTAGAATAGGCCCAAAATCAACATCAAACACCAAACTTGTGTGAAATGGGAAAAAAAATAAACACAGTGCCTAAACCAGGAGTAAGCAGTTTAGCCCAAAAGGAACTACAACCAAAGTAAATAATTTAGCCAAGGCAAGGCAACTTTATTTATACCGCAAATTTTGTACACAATGCAACTCAATGTGCCTAATTTAAATTACATGCAACTAGGACAAGCAAAAGTTACCATCAGAATAAGTAGGACCCTTACCACACTTTGAGAACCACTAAAGATGGTCCTCTCTTACATTCTCTTTGAGTATAGTAAAATAATGTAAGGATTATTTGTAGAAGTAACCCAAAATAATAATAATGAATAATACAAAAATCTGCAATAAAATGTATGGTTTTATCAGCCTTAAAGAAAGATATTGGGCGTATCCAGTTGGTTCCGCGCTCACAGCCCACAGAGGAGTCGGTGCAGTACCAGCGTTACCTGACCCACCTGATGGGGTATGACGTCACCGATGTGAGCAACGTTCACGATGACGAGCTGGAGTTCACACGGAGGAAAATGCTGACGGCACGTAGAATTGAAGTCAGCGACAGAGACCCAAAACTCTACAGCATGGACCCTTGGGTTACCTGCAAACCTCTGCCCGAACATCTACTCGGCAAGGTACAGTGTCTCCCATCAATACAGAAGAGGACTCTAATAGAAGATGGACAATTAATGCACTTTGTTTGTTTTCCAAAATGCTTAACCATTTAATCAAAGATGGACAATGCCACCATAGTCTAAAGAAAAATAATAAAAACAACCCTTTTACTATTTTCCATTAAATATACATACTGTATAATCCAATCGTCTTATCACTTCCTCTTTGTCTCTGTGTTTAAGGTCAGTAATGGCTGTATCTTGCTGGTCATCCACGTCCGAACCGTCAGCCAAACTGTCAAAGTCTCATTAGATGACACTCCAGAGCAGGTAACACAGGGTTGCTCTTTATCACCAATTGTGTTTTTGGTGTTCTGACCTCTTTCCCATTCTTGCTTAGGTACTTTCCTGCTTTTTTGCCAAGACTGCAAGCAAAAGAGCTGTGTTGGGCATCCCAGAAAACATGAGTGAAAATGACTTTGTGCTACGAGTTTGTGGAAGGTAAAGTCATCACTATTTTCAATGGCAACACTGAAAGGCTGTCTCGGTGACACCAATATAACTTTGAGTGAACTACAATTTTTGGTGGCCTCACTTAAATGATGAGTGTGATGAAATGACAGACCCAAACTACAATTAGCTCATTCTAGATTTTTAATTTATGATTATTCATTTGATTCTAGTGTGTATTAGTTGAAAGAAGTCTTATTCCTAACCAGGCCTTTTTAATGGCACACATTAACAAATTGGTACTTGTTTTATTTCTAAGTAAGTTCATTCTTGTGTTACCTGACGAAGGTTTACCAAAAGTAACTTGGTTTATTACCTTAAATCTTAAAGGGAGGAATATTTGTACGGAGACAAACCTTTGCAGAACTTTAACTGGATACGCCAGTGTCTGAAAAATGGAGAAGAGATCCACCTGGTTTTAGAGATGCCCCCAGATCCAGAGCTGGACGTGGTCCAGAAGGAGGACTGGGCACAAGTGGACGACTGCACCGGAGTAGCAGGTGTCATTTATTATTACATTTTCTAATAAGGACAGCACTTCTTAAGTTCAAAGCCTCGTTCCTATCTTTAAAAAAGTGTCATTACAACATCCAAACCCCTAATTTGATAGCTGAATGCTACGATATTTCTTTTGCTCATTTCCATGATGATTAACATTTTATTTGAATGGTGTATTCACAAGAACACTAGCTGCACAATGAAGAAATCAAATGTGATAAAGTATGCAGCAAAAAAAAAAAAAAGATATGTAAAAGATAATGGGTAGAAGACTCAAATGATGAAGATTTAAAACATTTGCAAAAACAATGTTTCATCTAAAAATGCTGTGGAATAATATTTTATAGACGTCATTAACCCATATAATTGCAATTTTATTCTCATATTAGTGTTATGTGAAATGAGACTCGCATTGCTTACCCTGCAACACTGGATGGCCGTTTTAGAATCCCCATCTTAGCAAACAGACGAAATGTTATGAATACAATTGTTTTTAAGGCACTCATGAGCAGTTGACCATCGACGAGAAGGACCATGAGCGTGTCTTCACCATCTCCATGTGGGACTGTAACAGGAAGTTCAGGGTGAAGATTCTGGGCATTGATATCCCAGCTCTGCCCAAAACCTCCGAGCTAATAGTTTACGTAGAGGCCAGCATCTTCCATGGGCAGCAGCTCTTAGCTCAGGTAACTGTGGTAAATTTTTTCAAACAAGTGCCATGTTTAATGCTGAATGGGTGTAAATAAGGTCATACCCATGGACTAAATTGAGATTGGGAGCATGATTAAAACTAAAACTAAATTAGGATTAAAGTGGGATTTAATAATCAAGTCTAAATAAGGGCTTAACTACATCTAAAGCTTACGTACAGTACCACAATGAAACCTTATTTCTTTGCCACGCTAAATCTGAATTGTTCTTTTAGGAAAGAACAACTTCAAAACCATTCACTGAAGAGGTGATGTGGAACTGTTGGTTGGAGTTCAGCATAAAAATCAAAGACCTGCCAAAAGGTGTGCGCCTGAACCTGCAGGTAAAGTAGTACAGTTCACATTAAGCATGTGTACACTAAAATCGCAAGCAGTAGTATTCATAGCGACACATGCCGTTTGTACCAGGTTGTTTGTGGAAAGCAGATTCAGACTCCAAATTCCAAGTCCAGCTCCTCCAACCTGGACAATACATCTGACACAGGCAACCGCGAAGGTATTTTTGTGACTTATCTTGCATATTTGTGGCTTATAAACCTGCTTTTGGACATCTCAGCATTGACGTTTTACATTTTATATTACATGAATGTGTGTACTGTATGTATAAAAAAGACACTTGAGCAGGAACTGTTTTTTATATTAAGCCTCTAATTTGTAGTATGAAGTATCCTCTCTTCGTAGCAAGGAGAATTTACCATTTAGCATGTTTGCTATAACCTGGCACATGACATCACTTCTTTTTAAGACTAATGTCTTTTGTGCATTGCCCCTGATCAAATAAAATAAAATTCTAATTCTCAAGAAAACTCAGGAAATACAGTCATAAGCAATACTTTTGATACTTTTGATTTTCAAAAAGCTTTTTAAATACAAAACAATTGTTGTTTCACAGTTTGTCTTTTTGGTTTTCAGTTGCATAGAGTAATCTGTTAAGTGCATAAACTTTCTTTTATCAATTTTGGAATGGAGAGCGGCCCGATCTCAAATGTCAAATATTATCGCAATACTCTGTGATGTAAAATTTGTACAAGAATGGTTTTGAACAGTTAATTTCTAGTCTTAATTGTTTTGTCACGATTAGATGAATTATTTGTTTTCTGATGGTTTATCAAATATTGCATATATTTTTTCTTCAGGAAAGTCCAAGAATCGCCTGCTGTACTACGTGAACCTGCTCCTCGTGGACCACCGCTCTCTGCTGCGACAGGGCGAGTTCATCCTCCACATGTGGAAGCTCCCACAGAAGAGCGAGGAGAGCAGCAGCAGTATCAACGCTGACAAACTCACCTCCGCCACCAACCCGGACAAGGCTTCCTCCATGGCCGTTGCTATCCTGCTGGACAAGTACTGCTACCCCGTGGTGCTGCCCAAGAGCCGGGACACGGGGGGGCGAGAGGGGGCGCGCGACGCTGGTGGAGGAGAGGAGGCCGAGGCGGGAGAGAGAGGGCAGAGGGAGATGCCTAATCATCTGAAGAAACAATTCCAGGCTATTGTGAGGACGGACCCTCTTCATCCACTCAGCTCCGAAGACAAGGAGCTGCTGTGGCACTTCAGACAGGAGTGTATGAAGCACCCTAGGTATGTGTGGGATTAGGCTAAGGTAGTACTTTGTACATGAATGTTTTAATATACTATGAATTACATGAAGAGACTGTGTATTCGCGATGGACTTCGCGTGGGCTAACTGAAGCTTGTTCATGCTAGCAGTTTGGCTGGGTTTTTGGAGCCCTAGGCCTCAGGGGAACTGAGAAACATCGCGATTATGGTTAGCAACAATTTTTGTTAAATATAAGTTTCACTAAACCTCAGGGAATATGCACATGCTGTATCTCCAGTGTTGGGGAGTAACGGAATACCACGGTTACGTATTTAGAATACACATTTTGAGTAACTGTATTACGGTACAGTTACTCTTTAGTCAGAGGGTATTTAGAATACAGTTACTTTGCTAATACCTAGTTGGTAATTGAAAATAAAGTTCTGTATTAATTCTTATTAATAGGTTGATGCATTATGTTAAAAGAGCTTTGAATAGACAACTGTCCCTCGTGAAGTGCTTTGGGTGACTAGTGTCATGTGAAAGTACGATATTAAATGGATTCCATCCCCAGTTTACTTTATACAGTATCACCAAATAAACAAATTGATCAAAACATTTTCCAGATTATATTTGACTTCTGTTGCGTTTTAGCCTTCTCCAACCAAATGGTAAAATAAAAGATATGAACCAGACAAATTTGTATTTTTGTTTCAATTTAATTTGAAAGTATAAAGATTCTTATGAATACAACATCCCTTACAGTTGTAGTTAGACTGTCTTTCTTATCAGGGCCTACCCAAAGCTGCTGGGCTCAGTCCGGTGGGGTAAACAGGAGGATGTTTTGGCAACACACAGACTGTTGGAGCGCTGCAGTGGGTGGGACACCAGGTACAGGCACTTTTAACAGCCCTCATCTCTTTTTTTTCTTCTGTCATTTACCCTTTTATTACTTTTAACGTGTGTTTGTTTTGTTAGTGGTCTGGACGTGGGCCTGGCCATGCAGCTGCTGGACTGTCACTTCTCGGACGCTCAGGTGCGTTCGATAGCTGTGAGGAAACTGGAGACTCTGGAGGACGATGATGTGCTGCGATATCTGCTGCAGCTCGTACAGGTCTGCATTAATATCTCTCAAAGTCTTAAAGGGACTTACGCTGGTTTAAACTGGCCATTACAGCTACAAATTTACCCAAGATGCCTTAAACTGCATATTATGGACACAAACACAATATATGGACATGCCCTTCTAATTTGAAAGCTCATTTTTGAAACTGCATTTAGCCATTAGGTGAGAATGTTTATAGAATATTTACGCCAAAAAAATCTGACATTCTTATGCGTTTTGAAGTACACAAGGTAAATTGTAATAAATTGATGCAAGTCCTATTAGTAAAATTAATATAGACCTAATCTCTAATCATCAAAATGCAGATGAAGCAGTTTGAAAATTCGACTGCCGAAACGAAAAAAACACCTAACATCAGCAGCAAGACATGACTCACCTACATCCTTGTTTCCTTGTTTTGATAACAAGGAAACAACTAGTCACCAACTGAGCCAAGAATAATAGTTTTTGTCATCTGTAAATAAGATCTGTTTTCAAATAAATGGTCTACCGTGTCTGCGTGAGTTAATACTAGTACTGACAGAATTCTAGTGAGCGAACTATACTTCAAATTAATATGTATAGGTATATGCAATCATTCATCTGTGTGTCTTCTTTAGGCCGTGAAGTTTGAACCCTACCACGACAGTGCCCTGGTGAGATTCCTACTAAAGAGAGCTCTGAGGGTAAGCTCTCATTCGTGTATGACTATGATCAGGGCAGTTCAAAATCACATGAATCACTTACATTTCCATTTTCCACCCACAGAGTAAGCGCATCGGGCATTTCCTGTTCTGGTTCCTCCGCAGTGAGATCGCTCAGTCCATGCATTACCAGCAGAGGTACGCCGTGTTGCTCGAGGCCTATCTCAGAGGCTGTGGGGAGGCCATGCTGCTGGACTTCAGGAAACAGGTGCAGAACAATTTAACCTCACATAGTCAGTCTGGCAAAGCCTTATGGTCAAAATGATTGAAAACAAAAATCTGGCCGGCCCATACGTGTTGTCAGAGCCTGCTTAACTACTGGGCCATCATGCAGCACAACAGCTGAGAAATGCTTTGTTCTGTGGTTGGTTTTCAGGTGGAGATGACCGAGGCTCTGCAGAAAGTGACCCGTGAGGTTAAGGCCATGTCTGCAGACAAGTATGACATCACCGCTCAGGGTAAAGACTATTGCTATTACGAACAAGCCCAGCGTGTTCCAGTGGTTAAAAGCATACCGTGTGCTGTCAGTGGTGTTTCAGTTGCGTCAGAAGCTGGAGACGCTGCAGTCGTCCGGTTTACCAGAGAGCTTCAGAGTCCCATATGATCCTGGGCTAAGGGCCGGTGCACTACTGGTGAGCATATGACATACAATTTCAAAATCTTCTGCACGCTTGCCATTTTTAGGAAAACAGTGCAACACTTGCAAGCAGCACGTGATGTAAGAATCAAAACAAACTTAAGGGATAGGTCAGCTGGGGGTCCCTGCAAGCTTCTTCCCTGACGACACGGGCATTATTCCACGTTGACAGTGCCAGTATTTATTGGGCTCACACTGAGAAAGAGGGAGCATTAGACATCAGTTTCACACATGGAGTGGCCACCATAGAGTCTAGATCTCATTGAGAATCTTTGGGATGTGCTGGAGAAGGCTTTGCACAATGGTCACACTCTCCCATCATCAAAACAAGGCGCTCAATCTTTTGACATTGCAGAAGCTTATTGAAACAATGCCACAGTCAAAGCCCGCTGTAATCAAAGCTAAAGGCGGGCAATCCGACAAAATAACAGAGCTTGTGACCTTTTTGGTATTATAATTCATGAAAAAGCAATCAACACTTCCTGCATTCATTTACCATTTTTGTTTCACAGATTGAGCAGTGTAAACTGATGGCATCTAAGAAGAAGCCGCTGTGGTTGCAGTTCAAAAGGGCAGACCCCACTACTCTGTGTAAAGACCCTATAGGGATCATTTTTAAAGATGGAGACGACCTCAGACAGGACATGCTTATTCTACAGGTGGCAAATCACATGTTTGAGAATCATATCATTCCGGTTTCTCTGTATGCTTCATGCAAATGTGAATGTTTACTTTTATTGTTGTTATGGTTTCTCTGTAGATCTTGCGGATCATGGAGTCCATCTGGGAGACTGAATCCCTGGACCTGTGCTTGTTGCCCTACGGCTGCATCTCCACCGGCAACAGGATTGGTCAGTCAGGGACAGGGCTTAGCCGGTGCTTATGTAGGAACAAAATAATCTTTGTTGGACAGAAAATGATGACATTGGATGTAATTGGAAGACTTTGTTGTATTTGCATTTGCATTTTGGCCATTTGTCCCCTATTTGGAGGTTCAAGCCTACTGCTTAGGTCATTAGGGATGAAACAGTAAACAAGGATTTAAATAACCAAACCACATAACAGCAGGACCTGCATAGGCAGCCTCTTTAAGGCAAATAAAGAATTGAATAGAATCCATTACATAGATTTCTCTTACTATATCCACTCATGCACTTGGGGAGTTCAGAAAGAAATTCTTGTAATTGGCTTGTAATTTGGTTAAAAAAATAGTTTTAAAAATAAACTTTTGCCTTTACATTTGTAGTCTCGACGGGGAATATAATGTTATTTCATGTTCATATGTTTTAACTTTTCTCTCTTCTATAATGTATTTCAGGCATGATTGAGATTGTGAAAGATGCCACAACAATCGCCAACATCCAGCAGAGTGTAGTTGGCAGCACAGGGGCCTTTAAAGATGAGATTTTGTATCAGTGGCTGCGGGACAAGTGCGTCAGTGAGGACAAGGTGAGGCCTGACACTCACACTGAGTAATCCCCTGACCTCCACTGGCTTTTGTCATTAGTTTCAAATCCAGTGATGTTTTTGTGAGTTTGTCACAAGCCTCTCTATTATTAAGTCTTCAGAGGAAGTGGCATTGTGACAGACAGGAAGGAAACAGCCCACAACATTATTCTCACTGACTCCACTTTTAGCTCCAACACCTGCGAGAAGCAGACCTGTTTGTCTCAGATGAAGTGAGATATTTTGGAGCTTGTCTCCCTTGAAACACTGTCAGACTGTTATATTTCCACTCAGAATGAACATTCTCGTGCCAATGAACAGTCATGTTTGAAGGCATATTTTCATGATGGTGAATCTACTGTATGACAGAATGCATTTGTTTTGCATATCCCACGCTGTAATTTGTCAACAGATAAGTAAACACATTTTCACTGGTCACCATCTATTTGGGCAGTTGCATGACTACAACAAATCATAAAATAGTTTTGCTGCATATTTTATTATGCTATGATTGAAACTCATGAATAAAAATGACATTTTTATTTAAATTATGTCTTATTTGTTATTGTGTTGTTGTTACACAATTCACAAACACAGCTGAATGTGGCTGTCTTTCACAGAGTCTTACAGAGACGGAGATGCTTCTGTTCAAGAAATGGCCGAATGCATTGACTTTATTATACCTTCCTGTCTCAGTTCCAGCAGGCCGTGGAGAAGTTCCTGTTATCCTGCGGAGGGTACTGTGTTGCCACTTACGTCCTCGGCATCGGCGATCGCCACAACGATAACATCATGATCACAGAGTCAGGTCTGGACACGCGTGCTGCTTTTAGGGAGTAACACCAATGTGCAGACGAGTCAAAACTTACATTATTTCACAGGAAACCTCTTCCACATCGACTTTGGACACATCCTTGGCAACTACAAGAGCTTCATGGGCATCAGTAAAGAGTGGGTCCCTTTTGTGCTCACTCCAGACTTCCTCTACGTGATGGGAACGTCAGGGAAGAAAAGCAGCCCGAACTTCCTGAAATTCCAGGTTCTCTTTTCAATACACAATTTTTCTGTTGTAATAGACATTTTGAGATGGATACACAATGGAAATAATCAAGCATTGTGTGTGGAGAGTTACTAAACAGTACTTTTATTTTGATGAGCAGTACAAAAACGATTGCCTCATAATGCAGACTGTTTGACTGTTTTATGTTGCAATTAAAGATTGTTTGACTTCCTTGTGCATGTTTCAGGATGTGTGTGTAAAGGCATATCTTGCTCTTCGACACCACACAAACCTGCTCATCATCCTCTTCTCCATGATGCTCATGACTGGTATGTAAAGTTAGCCCAAATCTGTTTTGTTTGTTAATTCATTCATTCTCAAAGAGCAACAACCATGTGAGGGGCAACAATGGTTCAGATGGTAGAGTTAGAGGTTGCGTTTTTCTCGTCTTTAGTTGCTGTTATGTTTTGTTTTTTGACATTTTTTGTCACTCTTTTGTGGCTTTTTTTCCCGTTGCTTTTTTGTTATGT
The DNA here is from genome assembly GCA_021464625.1 of Proterorhinus semilunaris. Taxonomy (NCBI): domain Eukaryota; kingdom Metazoa; phylum Chordata; class Actinopteri; order Gobiiformes; family Gobiidae; genus Proterorhinus; species Proterorhinus semilunaris. Next base: position 14,432,658 of record CM038343.1, read on the forward strand.
TTTCATCGTGTTGTCACTTTTTTGTTTTTGTCAAGACAAAAATCTGTAGATTCCAAACCAAAAAAGGGTAAGTCTCTCTCTCTCTTATGGTTCCGAAATTATACGCAAAAGTCTGCAACATAAAATAGGTGTACAAACTTGTGACCGATTTTCACCGGGATGTTTTTTCGCCTCCTGACATTTTTATCACTTTCGGTTGCAGAGATATCAGCATTTTTGTCGGTCAGTATCTGCATATCGGCCGGGGCCTAGTCTAAACAATAAAGTAGATCTTGGTCATGTGAAAAAGTCACAACAATCACATGAAAAACAAACAAACATTCGGTATCTACTTGAGTTCCTGCTCTGCTTGGCTGGGCCTCTCGATTCACAAGGACACTTTTCTTGTCGTCTGTACACATAATACCAAGGTTTGAATTCATCGTGTACCATCGTGCAAGCAGCCCGTTTGCTGACCCGCTAATTGAAAGCTAGATCGAAAAAAAAAAAGAAAAGAAAAAAAGATTCCCTTATAAATTGACATGTGTTTTATTATTCCCTCCCAGGAATGCCCCAGCTGACCAGTAAAGAGGACATCGAGTACATCCGGGAGGCTCTGACCGTGGGCCGTAGTGAGGACGAGGCACAGCGCCACCTACTGGACCAAATCGAGATCTGCAGGGAGAAAGGCTGGATGGTTCAGATCAACTGGTTTGTTCACCTGGTGCTGGGGATAAAGCAAGGAGTGGAGAAACGATCCACTTAGGACACAATGTCAACAAGTACTATGCTTGGTCCAAGTGTTTTTTTTATAATGTTTTAATAATTAACGTTAGAGGTGTACATTTATCAAACTGTTGCTACAAGATAATGTAAGTAATTTAAGTAATCTAAAACAAGATAATAGACCAACTGCTATTTCTAACAATTTTTTATTTTAAATATTTGTATTTCTTTCCTTGTTCATTATAAAACACGGACATTTAAAAACACATTTTAAGGTATTTCGATATTTATTCAATTATTTTTGAATTAAATGTTATATCTCAATTGACAACATTAGACTACTGTGATACGATGTATATATGAGGGTTATCTACTGATGCAGTAAACTTGAAAAGTCTTAAAACTGTAAGTTACTGAAGTGTCCCTCAAATCAGAGAGACATATTTGACTAGACACTGGAAGATAAAATTAAAGTGCATATGACAGGCACTTTATCATAATTATTTAAGAATAAAACAATTAAAAATCTACTTTTGTGGATGTAAAACCATGATGGTTACCACAAGTTGCGTTATACCGTCAAGCTTTGCAATAATTAAAAAAACGTAATAACCTGTCATGTGCACATTCAAGTCTGAAAATAGATTTATCCAAGTTGCATTACCAGAAACTTGTTGCCACGTCACATTTCGCACCTGCTGGTCAGTGCTTTTTTATGTTTACGCAGCTGTTCCGCTGGGAGAAAGTGCTTGCAACACTATGATCCTGTGTTTTTACGTGTTGTATTTTGTAAAGTATCTGATGATGTCGGTCCCGAAGTCAAACGCTGAGACCTGCTGAAATGATTTGATGTATTTGTGTATGTTTTGTTGTTAAATGCTATTGATTGGATTAATGTACACAATGATGATAAAGCTATGTTTGTATCACCACCTTTTTTTCTCTCTATAGTTTGTTTTCTGTACTTCCACTGAACGGCCTCACAGGGGCGCTGTTTGTCTCACTTTCCCAAAACCCGAAGACGCCAGATCTATGTATGTCAGGGGTTTTTTCTACATAAATTCTCTTCTGTAAGGATCAAGATATATATTTCAGGTACAAGGACTTTATTGACACTATAAGAGCACATGTAGCCTATAATATCATAAAAGCCATACAAATCCACATTTAGTGACTTCCTGGCATGGATGTTCTCTGCAAAGAACATGTAGTTTTGTATAGCTAACCAGTTAAATGGATAAAGCAGATTCTTGAGGAGGTGGCAACCAGTCATTGACTTGTCCCATATTACCTTTCAATTGTCAATGCTAACTAGATTAGTCGCTTTAAGCTCATGTATAGCCCTGAGCTGCCTTTGGGTTTAGCATAAGCTAAGTGATAAATACACTTCGGGGATGAAAGCTTCTACTAAAATGAACAAAAATGTATATTTGTTAAGACTTAACCCTTACTACAGGTTTCTGCAGAGAAGGGAAGACATTACACAATTGTTATTTTGGGATCAGCAGAATATTTCATTGAGTCGTGGGTCTAACTCCAATGATGTTTCTTTTCTTCTTAATGTATGAAGAAACATACATTACTCTCATGTATGTTAATCCACTATTGATCTCACAGTGGAGAAATTCACTTGTTACCTATGTATGCTCCATCATAGATAGATTGATCATAAGTTTATCATATACACTACCGTTCAAAAGTTTGGGGTCAGCCAGGCCAGTTCTTTAGTTTCTCTAATCACCAGTTTTCAGCAGTGCTAGCATAATTGCACGAGGGTTTTCTAATCAGCAATTACCCTTTAACATGATTAGCTAACACAATGTACCATTAGAACTCTGAAGCGATGGTTTCCAGCTAGAATAGGCATTCACAACATTAACAACGTCTAGAAACCAGCAGGGTAACGCTTTATAATAAGGGTACATGAATTCTTGAATTAATTCATTATCATGAATTCTTGAGTTCATGAAGAAATACTCATGAATTAACACGGTTAATGAACTTATTAATGATAATGATTAATTCATGAGCATAATGAATTCTTGTGCGGAAGAAATAAACGATGGCAAGGACCAGATTTGTATAAACTTACAACTAAAAATGATCTTATGATTGGTTCATCATGAATTTATTATGAATGTGCGTTGCAGCTTTGAAAACTTGTATAAACATAGTAACAAATAGATTGAGGGTTTGAATCAAGGCTCCCACATGTGCACACTGTCGGTGTGTCCCTGGGCAAGACACTTCACCCATCTTTCCTGTGAGAATGTAGTGTAAGAGTAAACGTGTGATAGTGGTCGGAAGGGCCGATGGTGCAACTTGGCAGCTTCGCTTTAGTCAGTCTACCCCAGGGCAGCTGTAGTTTACTACCACTGAGTATGGAGTGAATGAATAATGCAATGTAAAGTGAATGTCCAGAAATTATTATTAGAGTATTAAATTATTATTATTAATTATTATTATTATGTTGGCTGAGCTGTGACCCTATATTCAATTTCCTATTTTTTTCTTTTAAATAAAAAAGTCTTGAATGTTGATTTAAGCTCTTCCATAACAGGTTCTGTATCTATTAAGTTATCAAAGCTGCAACGCTTTATTGTAAGGGGCACATTCATAATGAAGTCATGACAACAACGAATTCATCATGATAACGATGAATAAATTAATGAGTAATAATAATCATTAATGAGTTAATTGCCTGAATTAACACTGTTAATTCATGAGTATTTCATGATGAAGCATCATGAACTCGCATGAATTCATAATTAATTAATTAATGAAGTCATGATCAATTCATGCATGAATTTATCATGGATTATGATGAATTTATGCCTGAATTCATGTAGCGTTACCCCGCAGTGCTTTTTCAAAAATAAGGACATTTTAAATGACACCAAACTTTTGACCGATAGTATACATCAAAATTAAATGTACACAGATTCATTTGTATGACATCATATGGAAATGACAGGTTCCTCGTGCATTTGACTCATCCTTCTATCTTGCAGGAGCAAACTGTTGGAGCTGTAGTGCAGCGGCCCCTGACCTATCTGCAGATCTGAGCCAGGATTCTATTCAGGAATACCTTAGCTTATTAATACAGCAGGGTAGTGGCCCAGAAAAATAGGCAGCAAATGCACATTTCATATTGAACAAGCTGGGGACTTTATTATTATGACGCAAGAATATACTATGTGTGTCACTCATTTTATTAGATAATTTACATTATCTAATGTAGTATCTCGGGGTCATGTTCAGGAGTGAGGGACGGATGGAGCGTGAGATCGATAGACGGATCGGTGCGTCGTCAGCAGTGATGCGGTCGCTGTATCGGACTGTTGTGATGAAGAGGGAGCTGAGTCAAGGGGCAAAGCTCTCGATTTACCGATCGATCTACTTTCCCACCCTCACCTATGGTCATGAGATCTGGGTAATGACCGAAAGGACAAGATCGCGGATACAAGCGGCCGAAATGAGTTTCCTTCACAGGGTGGCTGGGCGCACCCTTCGAGATCGGGTGAGGAGCTCAGTTACCCGGGACGAGCTCTGAGTAGAGTCGCTGCTCCTTCACGTCGAAAGTAGCCAGCTGAGGTGGCTAGGGCATGGCGACCAGAGTCTGCCCGTCACTGACTGCCCATGTGGATGTTTCACGCTTATTCAAGTTCTCAATCTACTGACTTTGATTCAAGCTTTCAGTAAACAAAATGGTCTCAAGCTGAACCCTTTCTCCTGTGAGGACTGTTGCTTGTTTACGTTCTACTTATGTGACACAGATGATTATTGATTGACCTATCGAAAACAGAAATGCATCACGTTTAATGCATCGTTTAATCGTTTAACAATAGACTGGATACAAACTATACGATCTGAATCTGTGTGCCATCTTGTTTTTAGACACAGTGGTAGTTAGCAGCTAAGTTGAGCCAAGTGCCAAAATTAAACAAACAACATACCTGAAACATCCCGACCATCACAAACATACGGCAAACGCGTCTGCTGTTTCGTATATTTCCTCTCCGTTGATTTATCAAACGTAGATAAATCAACATGGCACACACAACAAGCAGGAGCTACGTATTTCTTGTTGTAGTTTATGTGTATAAACTGTGTATTACCGCTATCTACTATACGGGGGTGAAATCAGACACGTCGATATTGCGCATGATGTAAGGAACACATTCTCTGCGCCAATTTGCATACTAGTGTTGTCCCATTCCTTAGGGGAAAATCTTCACTTGCACTTCCCTCATTGAGGGGACTCAAATGTGGAGGAAACTCATAGCGAGTGTTCTCAGAGCAAGTGAGAGAAATGGGACTGGGCCTATGTCTCCGAGCTGGCCTGGAGTCGCCTTTAATCTTCATACCCAGACAACCAGGTGTCACTTGACTGAATTCTGCTCCTCATGATGCTCAATGCATTGCTGTCATTTATTTCTGTCGCATGTTTTCATGTCTATTTCTACACAAACCTACATCATATCTCATCCACAGAATTGGCTCTGACAGGTGTGTGCCATCGCATGGGAGGCAAATGTTCCAAAACGGAGCTTGGAGGATTGATTCATTTCGATTCCCGCTAGTTTCCGTCCAGGAAGGCCTGAACCAGATCAAACGACGAGGGAAATCTCTCAAGTAAGTCCTCTCTTCTCTGCTTAAACCGATCCAACAAAAGGCCCCTTGACCTCGCTCAGCCCCGTCTTCATGAATCAGGGAGGTGACATGCAGTTCAGGACCTGGTATTGGAGGTTAATTGGAGCGTTGCATAATACTGTAGCTCGAGGCTGCTGTCATCAAGGGCTCTCAAACATTTCAATAAGCGCAAATGATTTTATTAATGGATACAGACTATTCACATGGGGAACGAGTTACTATGCATTTAAAAAGAGACCAGAGGAGAAGAGTGAACATCCACATTTATTGCCTTGAACTTAAATGACGATTCTACCTCAAGTAGCCTAAAGCGGACACAGTGAAACAAGCATACTTTTAGTGCACAACTAAAGCTTTCCTAACCACTTTCCCCATTCTTTTTTGTTTGCTGTTTTTAGATGCATAGTTCCCCCACCCTAGTGTAGGGTAAGGGTTAGAGTGGGGAAAGACAGCAACTTGATGTAGGATGTAAATAGGCCTATATTGGATGGAGGCTAACATGACTTGACGTGCGTGGGCATTCTCGACACTGTTGCACCTTTTAAAATTCGGCGTTCACAGCTCGCAGAGCCATGGCACAATGACACCACTCGTGCACTCCGACGCAATTGTCGCCGTGGAGAAAGGAAATGGAAAAAGGACAAACTTCATGTATCACTGGGAATTTTAAGACAGTCCCTTGCTAAGTATCAGGATGCTGTCAGGACAGCAAAGTCTCGGTATATGGCGAACATTGTGTCTTCAAACTGTCATAATCCTCAGGTTCTTTTTAATGTTTTAAACAAGATTGTGAATCCAATTGAAACCACTGGTGTTGTTCCTTCAGCTTCTTTGTGTGAGAAGTTTTGCCAGTTCTTTATCGACAAAATCTTGAATATACGGTCATCTTTGCCTTTTGTACCCACTGATCCTAGTGTTGCCCTTGAATGCTCTGCTGTTTTCAGTGACTTTGACTGTATTTCATTGTTTGAACTGTTAAAGGTTGTCCAGAGCTTAAAACCATCTAACTGTCCACTGGATAACCTTCCAGCTAGACTGTTAAAGGATGTTTTTGACTCTGTTGGTCCTTGCATTTTGAATTTGGTAAATGCCTCCCTAACTTCTGGTATTGTCCCCAGTGCTTTTAAACAGGCTATTGTCCAGCCTCTTTTAAAAAAACATAATTTGGATCCTTCTGTTTTATCTAATTATAGGCCAATTTCAAAGCTGCCTTTTCTGTCCAAAATTCTCGAAAAAGTGGTCTTTGCTCAACTACAGTCGCACCTTAAATCTTCTGATATCTGTGAAAAATTCCAATCGGGTTTTAAATCTTTGCACAGCACAGAAACGGCTCTTTTAAAAGTTTTTAATGATCTTAATTAATTTCAGACTCTGGCCGTTCAGCAGTCCTTGTACTTTTAGATCTAACGGCAGCCTTTGACACTGTTGACCATAATATTTTAATATCCCGTCTTGAATCATGTGTTGGGATGAGTGGCACAGTGCTTAAGTGGTTTAAGTCATATCTGAATGATAGGTGTTTTTCTGTAAACCTTGGTTCTTTTACCTCGCAGAAAGCCCCCCTAACCTGCGGTGTACCCCAAGGCTCAATTTTAGGGCCAATTCTATTTTCATTGTACATGCTGCCATTGGGCTCCATTTTTAGGAAATACAACATTCAGTTTCATTGCTTTGCAGATGATGTACAGATCTATTTGAAGCAGTCATCAATTCACAGACTCCAAATGGTCCAAAACGCGGCTGCACGCCTGCTCACAGGAACCAAACGGCATGAACATATTACTCCTGTTCTGTCTTCTCTTCACTGGTTACCTGTTGTTTTTAGAATAGACTTCAAAATTCTATTACTTGTTTTTAAATCCATCCATGGACTGGCACCGCCTTATTTATCTGAATTGTTGTCTTTGCACGCCCCTGTCAGAGCTCTGCGATCCTCGGGCCAAAGTTTGCTGGATCGTCCAAGATCTCATTTAAAAACTAAAGGAGATAAAGCTTTTGCAGTAGCAGGCCCTAAACTGTGGAACTCCCTCCCTGTGAACATTAGACAGGCTACATCAGTTGAGAGCTTCAAAACTCTGTTAAAGACTTACCTTTTTACGCAGGCTTTTAACACAAGATGAGCTGAGCATTTTTTTCATATTTTTACAGTTTACATTTTTACTTTTCTTATCGTGTTATATTGTTGTGTTTTTGTAGTGTTGTATTATTGTACTGTGTACAGCACTTTGGGGCAGTGATGGCTGTTTTGTAAATGTGCTTTATAAATAAACTTGACCTTGACCTTGACCTTGACATGACAATAGCTTTTCGGCTGAGTAGGTCACATTTGCGAAATGGATAATGCATCAAAATTAATCAAAATAATATTACAAATAATGTTAGCCTTTATTAGCTTCAAAATAAACTCTCCTACATTAACCTTTTACTCCCCGCCTTAACAGAGCTTTCTCCAAATCTAAAAGCTACGAACAAAAAAACGTGACGGAGACAAAATGAAAAAAGCGATGAAAAAGCAATAAAAAAAGCCACAAAAAGTGACAAAAACACACAAAAAAAACCTACAAAAAAGTTATGAAAAAGCAACACAAAACATAACAAAACTGTGACAAAAATGCAGCAACAACGTGACAAAAAGTTACAATCACTTTTGTAGGTCTAAGCTTTCAAATGAGGGGTTACACTGTTGCTCTCCAGTCAAGAAGCTTTTACATTTGGGTAAAGCCGAACTGGAGAAAATGCATTCGATTAAGGCGGGTGGTAAGAGGTTAATAAACAAATATGTTTCCTCCGCAGAAGTATTTACATCGTACATCAAGTTCTTAACACGCAAGCTCACTGTCCACCACGGAATATTTGGAAAATATGATCATTTGAACAGACTCAAGCTAATCTCAAAATGAATATGATGTGAGATACTGGTGGCATAGCCACATCTGGCAAACACGCTAATCTGCGCTGGGGAAGACAGTTTGCCGGCACTCTTCACGGAATTATCTGTTTGACATATACTGGAGTGTGTGCTGGCGTTTTGTGTGCTGAAGAGGGACATGGGCACCATTTTTACTAAAACAGTTCTGCTAAAAAATTTACCCAGCTTCCTTTAGTTTGACAATTTTTGTGATGTTTATAGTTTCACTTCCTTATTGGACTCTGACAGGAGGTGACATAGATAGAGGCAAACATTTTAAACATGTCATGGGAAATGATTCAGTCAAACAGCTTTGCAACTTTACCTCTATCTATGTCACTTCTTGTCAGTAGCTTAAAAACTCAAACATAAATAACTTTTCTGCTCAACATTTCTTCATTAAAATTGCTGCTTCACTTGACCTCTAAACCCAAACCTGAACCGAGCGCATTTTCTTGACTTTACCCAAATCAAAAAGCTTCTTGAAAAAAAAAACTCAAAATAGCGACAAAAATTATACGATAACGAGGATGAAATGCAACAAAAGAGCATCTCGTGACAAAAAAACGCAAGCAAAAAGCGGCAAAAACTTAACTTAACCTAACGCCACAAATGAGCAACAGAAAAGTGACAAAAATGCAACATAAATGCTAAGAAAAATAAAATGTCAAAAAAGTGAATACAATGCGGCAACAACAGGCTTATTTGGAATTGTAATGATGCTGTACCGTTGTCAGTTTAAGCAGTACTACTTCTTAAGTAGAAGAATGAGCAAACAAATTACATCATGAATAGTTAACACAAAAACTAAAATTTTATATCAGAAAATTAAATTCCCTATTTGATGGACTCCCTTAGCTCACTCCCTTATGTCTTCATTATTCCACAGAGATAACCTGAATAGAAAGGATTTCCGCTTTGTGTGGATTAATCCATTCCCAGTGACTATATCGCTATGAAATCCCCATTATATAAGCAGCTTTATACGCAACGCTACTACTAATGATGAACAACTGAATAATCCCATCAATCATACAAGCAGTCATTGGTAATCGACAATAATCATGAAATAATATAACGTGTGCATTTGAGCTTGCTATTTGCTCTCAATGTGAATCTAAGCTGATATAGGTCTGCACTGCACATGTAAATGATTATGATGAGTGGGTGTTGTGCAATGCCTTCTATTTGTGGCTGCCTCTGTGTTTAAGCTGCTTGATGATATGGATTCTAACGTATTTAGTGCGGAGGTGACATTTGTTTAAACCTGTGTTTATCTACATAGAGGCTGAAAGTTTAATGTGAGGCCTTCCTCAACTGCTCTGCGCTTACGTCAAATGTAAATTGAAAATGATTTGTACCTATACTGTGAGTTCATCATGGCGCCATAACGGTAGAAAATGAAAGGCAGTTTTGGCTGGGCCACTGCTGTCTCCAGACCAAATCAAATCACTGTCTTATACTTACATTAAATATGATTTTGAATTCTAGAATATGAAATACCAGTGTTGAAGTACCCAAAATATTCTTCAGAACCTTAATTGAGCATGTTGTGTTCACTTCAACCAATTTTACATTCAGTTGCTCCTTGATGCTATGTTTTGAGTTTGACATGGGATCTTTGTGAGTGAAAGGCCCCGTTGTTCTCGCCAGGGTTTACGCGGGTCATTAAAAAGCATTAAAAGTAATTGAATGAATTATGCCAGGCCTTGAAAATTGGATTCAAACGGACATTAGATCTTAATTTCTTAGGAATATATATATATATATATATATAGTTCCTTAGTGAAAGAATGCACTCAATGACATTGCGCAACTATTTTACTGCATACATTTGTCAGAAATACAAAAACTATGATCTAAAACAAATCTGGCAGGAGTTTTGACTGACGTTTTGACAGTCTTCAGCTCAAAAGTTTCCCGTTGTGCCCAATTTGGTTTTGAATATCAAAAAACTAATTATACAGAATTAAACGTGCCAAGATTTTTTGCATTTGTGGCATTAAAAATATAGTATTTAGGCATTAAAATGGCATTAAAAAGCATTACATTTGCCTTGCTGCCAGCTGTAGAAACCCTGTCTCGCTTGCCTTAAGCCCCGATCGTCTAGACACGTCGCTGCTCAGTTTGAAATTGCATCAGCCCCCGTTACACTTCAAACTACTTACATCTTCACAGACAACTTAACTTGTCTGAGCGTATGACCCTTGAACTCTCCCAGCCTTGGTCCAAACTTGACCTCTTGGCGGTTTCCTCACTTACAAAACCTCCTTGTTAAAGTTACACCTTAAATATTTAACGTGACGTGCAGCGGTGGGACGGTGTGTGTGTGTGTGTGCCCAGGAGACTGACACTGGAGTGGGTGCTGCTCCATCAGATAGTCTCACTGACAGAACTCAGCACGACACCGGACACCCCCCCCCCCAAAACACTCGGCCAGGGCAATTAGGCACTGAGGAGCAAGGCTAGATATTGAGCAGGACAAAAAAACGTGAAAATAATGATAAATAATTTATTGGAATATTTTTCAGATCGAAAGGAAAAAATATTTAATACTCCATTCAAATAATTTAAAAAACAAACAAGAAAAAACAAGAACAAAAACACGGCAATACAGATATAGATCAGGGGCAGAATGGTGGAGAACAGATGAAAAAAAAAAAACGAATTTTGCAATCATAAAATAATTTATCTGGCTTGTGTAAAGAATGATGACAATGATTAATGAACATAACAGTGATTATTATTATCATTATTACTATTATTATTATACTGTTATTACTATTATTACTATTATTAGTATTAGATACATTGTAACATTAATGTTGATGATGATGACGATGGCGATAGCAATTATTATTGTTATTTTCTCTATTTTTTCATCACATTACACACCCACATACCACCACACAACATGCCTACTAATACAGCCTAAAAGTTTTGTTTTTTGGTTCAGTGTTACTTGTGGTCTGTTGGTTTTGCTGTCACCGATCTCTGTTATTGCCTTATAACTCACAAAAAAAAACAGACCAGACAATCTGGTCTGGGCCGCAGGCTTGGGTTAGTCTTGACTTAGGCCTGGTTCGGACATGCTTTAGTCCTGGTTTGAATCTGACAAAGAAACTATGCCATTTGTAATAAAACATCCACACAATTAGTTAAATAATGTTGTATTAAACAACTACATCATGAGGTCAATCCATCCATCCATCCGTCAATCAAAGTTTATTTCTATAGTACTTTATAACCACAGAATGGCAGACCAAAGAGCTTTCCATAAAAACACAAAATAGAATAACATCAACATTGTGGAAAATATCCATCCATTTTCTTCCACTTTATCCGGGGCTGGGTCGCGGGGGCAGCAGTCTCAGCAGAGATGCCCAGACCTCCCGATCCACGCACACCTCCTCCAGCTGTTCTGGGGGGACCCCAAGGCGACTCCAGTGTGTCCTGGGTCTTCCACGAGGCCTCCTCCCAATAGGACATGTCTGGAAGGCGACCAGGAGGCATCTGAAAGAGATGCCGAGCCACCTCAGCTGGCTCCTTTTGACGTAAAAGAGCAGCGGCTCTACTCCGAGCTCCTCACTAGAGATTTCAATCCCATTCTCGCCTGCTCCCGACGCCCCCCTGCCCGCTCCCGAGTCTCCCGCGGAGGTGTCCTCCCCTGTCCGCCCGGGGGAATCTCACGGGTCCCGGCAAGTCCTGAGTTTTTTTAAAGGCCAGCGGCGAGTGCGCACCAGGGTGCAGCCCGTCATTTGCCAAATGGCAACACACTGGAGCCGCTGCTTAACGGCAGTTCAAAGGCTTTTCTCAAACCGTGCAGCGTTTTAAACACATTATCAAACACATTATCAAACATTAAATGCAAAGCGTAGGTCAGTGGTGTAAGAGAGAAAGCAAACGTGGCTCTTTTTTGCAGGTTAACAGTGAGTTTGCGACGGAACACTTTCCCAGTGTGGAGTTCTGACGATGGTTTGTCTTTTTCCGCTGCTGCTCTCGTAACTCCAACAAAGTTTAGAGCAGTTTCCCTGTTTGTCACAGTTCATAGAGACATCTATGTTGCTGCAGGAGGTAAAAACCTGTGTTTTCCTCGACGGAGCACATCACCTCTCTATAGAAATGTGATGAAACTGCATTTCAAAGCGTCTCTGTGTGCGTTGGCTTTAATGGCTTATCCAAAGCGCACAGACAGAAGGAGGTTTGGACAAGTATTGAATTGACCTGTGCCAGGAGATAACGGCGGGTTTGAGAGTAGTTCAGCTGTAAGTCCGGTTGGTCAGTGTGGAGCAAAAGCAGCCAGTGAAGGTGCTGCAGCGTGGGGATCGAGTCTGCATCATCCTGGTGTTCACTGGCGGTGATGCGTGAAAGCCTGCGCTCGTGTCCACGTGTGTCTAACACCCTGTTGTTTTCTTATTCGGGACATGTCGGGACATGTCGGGACCCAACGTGTTTTGGTCTGACCGCCCGCTCCCGCCTGAGGCAGTTTGAATCCCGCCTGCTCCCGTGAGATTTGTGTTGGGTCCTGCAAATCCCGCGGGATTTCCCGTCCCGGTAGGTCTCTACTCTTCACCTGATCTCAAAGGGCCACCCTGCGAAGGAAACTCCTTTTGGCCGCTTGTAGCCGCGATATTATCTTTTCGGTCATTACCCAGAACTCACCATAGGTCAGGGTGGGAACGTAGAGCAATCGGTAAATATGTGGAAAATATGCTTATATGTTATGTAGGGTATGAGGGTTTATTAATCAATTAATTTGTTTATTAATTAATTAATAGGTTGGTAGATTAGCCTTAAAAATTGAATAGGACACCAGTTTGAAAAAGCAAACAAAATAAAAGTAAGAATAAGTGGCCAAACTACAGATTTATCTGAAGGAAGTGAATTCTTGAACCCTTAGACTGAAATAATAAACACAGACATTACCAAAGCAAACTGGTTTAATGATCAAAATCAATTAACAGATGGCATTAAATATTAAAATGCAAAACAGGATAACCTAGCAGGTTTAAAATGTTCTAAAATTGTTTCTGAAAGTCAGTAGGTGAAGTTAAGGTGGTTTGTGTAGAAGTGATTTGAGTCTTATTGAGCCAGGTCTGTGAGATGCACTTACGACCGTGAGAGGAAGGTTTTCCACACCAAATGTGGTCCGGCGTCCCGAAGGCTGGTGTCCGACGGCCTTTGGTTGTGGTCTCTCGGGTGGCGATCTCGAGCTGATGCAGGGCGGGGCCCTGTCCCCAGCTCCTCTGGGACTAAGTCGAATTAGCTTGACAAGCTAGACTCAAAATGGTTGCACTGAAAACGCAGCGATCACAAAGGTTGCTGTCTTGTTGGAAAAATGTAAATGTAAAAGAAGCAACTGGTTAGTTACAATCACGTCGAAAATGACGGGCAAACACTTCAGGAGCCTTCTTCTCTGAAGAGGTCAGTGGGGACGGGCTGTTGGTGCTACAAGTCTCCCGTCCCGCTGCGTCTTCCTCTGCTGTCGAACTCAATCTTCTGCATGAACACAATCTGAGGATTTGCTTCCTGTACCGGTTTTTATACGGTCCCTCTGTCTCCGGGAGACTCGACAAATGGATTCAGTCTGTAACTCGATATGATCGGAACACAAGTCACAGTGGGATGGGAGGAAGACTGCTTAACATTAAATCACTGATTTCCTTTTTTAAATGTTGAGATATTTCAAAAACATTGAATCGCACCAGCAAAAATTTGATCTGTCGTTGTGCAAATGTTAATTCAATACATTTATTGTTGATGTCAGTCCCGTGGCAGCTCATTGTTTGGGATTTGGACAATGTAAAGGATCTGTATCATGCTATTTTAGCCATTCCAAAGTAAAGTTTAGGCCTTTATATGCAATATTGTACCACTACCACTATGGAGCACTATTTTCTGGGGGTATTTTCCAAACCCGGCAGACAAAACGCTTGGATTCAGTTTACTCCGCCCCCTCTCTCCGCTCATACAACTTTATTGTAGTAGAATAGTAAAAATATAAATGCCACAGCAATAAGTGAAGTTACTTCACAATGCAGTTATAAGGAGTTGGCATTTGCAACACAGCTTCATAAATGGCTAACACGTGTTTTGATTGACTCACCGCTCTGGTCCATCGGGTGTTTCCATTATGGGATTCACGTTGGTTATAAAAGTTAATCCACTTTGATTCTGGCCAAGGTTCACCAAGCATCCATCAGTGACGGTCACAGACACTATTTTAGCTGATAGTCGTTGAATCCCGGAGAGAAATTCCAACTTCTGGCGAGTGGCCTCTTCTTTAGGAAGGTTGAATAGAGTCCTGTCCTCGTAGTCAAACGCGTCCAGAGTAGGTTAGAAAGAGCTCCTCCTTCACAACTTTCGGTGCAAACATGACATCTATTCAGACGCTCAGACGCTCAGGTTTGTTTTCTCTCCAGGGGCAGCGTGGACGCGTCAGGCACTTTTTTTTTTTTTTTCTTCTTTTTTTTTTTTTCTTACGACAGAAATAATGAAAACGCTGTTACACAAATTTTAATCAGGCTGTAAGGCATTACATTACAGACGTCTAGCACTTCCGTTCCACTCTGACGACACAACGGAACAAGTCAGTCCAGGTCCAGGAAAGGGCGGAGCAGCTGTTCAGAGAGCAGGATTCAGGAGGATTGCAGAGAACTGCGTGAATTAAGCCAAAAAACACTCTGGGGGTGTTTTTGATAAGGAAATAGGATAAAAACATGGTTAAAAGCTCAAAAAAGTCGATTTTGCATGATATAGGACTTTTAAATGGTGTCAGTGAATACTGAATAGCAATCATTAGTTGTTTAAAGTGAGGTTAATTTTGAAAAACAATAGTCTTATGACATGAGCCACATTAAAACCAATGTTGATCAATGCAATGACAAAACAAAGACAAATCTCATTACCTGAATATATGGAAAGTGGTGAATGCAACCCCCATGTTTAAGGTGATGTCATTCTTTCCACATTTGTCCCCTTTTAATTTAGCCATGGCCTTCTTGCCCTCACCTAGCCTGAACTCCGATTGTGTAACTTATTATATTGCCAGCCAAAACTCTTCCTTATCCTCTGGGCTGCATTCAGAAAACCCGCAGGTTCACAGTGTGGCCCATACCACACTGGAAGGTCCATAATTAATGCACATTAGTGGTCACTAATCTAATCTGCCCTGTACATGTAACATAGCCAACCTCATGGATCACGGGCCGGCCTGTTTGGGATTAGGTTTTTGCACCCAATACGCTGAGATGCTGAGACGCTGCTCCCTGCCCTTTGGACAGACGGTTTATCCCACTACGACTAAGCTTCCTTCAGGGCTCCTCCACCTGTCACTGACCACTCCAATATGGCCGACTGAGTCACAGAACACCGTGGACCGTTAAGAGGAGCTGTAATACGGGCGCAAGAGATGGCTTTTCGGAGATCTCCCTCATCCGGATTCTCGGGTAAGTTCAATAATAATATCTAATCGTTTTGTGTTCAAAGATTTGTTGTAAAAATAGCGGCAGTGTTTTCATTCTGCCATGGCTATGTAAACAGTGAGTTCAGGTTCAAGTTGTGGCGCTTCACTGTTGCACATCAAGTTGAATTCTTTTTGTTTTCAGGGATAATTCTTACCTGCAGTTGTGTGTTTTTGCGTAATTCTGCATATTCAGTCAGTTTTGTTCTGAAGAGCTCAAATTGCTCCTCACCTGCTGCTGTCTTTAAGTTCACAGTACACAGTGAACAAGCAGCTTCAGGTTAAAGGATACAGAGGACTTTAAGAATAAAGATGGGTGAAACCAATAACACCAACGTGGGTTTTTCTAAGGCCGATGCCGATATGCAACACCAATATTTACCAAAATGTCTTACGATCCCATGTATGATGCTTCTAACCTGTAAAATGTGTCAGTGCTGAACTGTGCAGATTTATTCAGGACATCCATGTTTAGTATACTTCAGAGGGAGCTTGTACGAAAGACAAAAAAAGCAGATTCCAAATTAAAGGAAGTCTTTTTCTCTTATGGTTCCAAAATTATAAGCAAAATTCTGCAACTTAAAATATATAAAATATGATTCCAGCCCCCAAAGTGTACAAACTTTAATGTTTTTTACCGCTCCCTTGAAGCCTGGGAAGTTGTGTACTCATTTTAAGGCTCTGACTGAGCTCATTCTAATACAAAAATCAAGAAGTCTCTCAGCCTTGGTCACGGAGATATCGGCATAGAGGCCATTGTAAAATACCCATATATCGGCCTGATATATCAGGTCCACCTCTAGTATATTCAGCCTGCTGCTAAAAGTCACTGACGAAGCTGCTCGGGATGAGATGCGGAACATTTTTTTCCTTCCTCCAGAACATTATAATGGGGACTTTTTCCCCCTCAAATTATAAAGCATCTTTTATTGGCTTCCCTCTTGTAATAGTCTTAGTCTTTTACTGAAAATGTATAATTAACAATTTGCCTTACATAGAGTAGGGATTCGTTTTGCCAACTCTGTTGTTTTAGTGTGAAGTTTACGTTTAGACCTGGTTTAGTTTTGGCTCAGTCCAGCGCTGGTCCCAGTCGTTACTTTAATAAGTACAAGCTGATACCACGGTGCATTTCTTTATCGCAATAATCAAAATAGTAATTGCATGTTTTATTTATGTCATTCATCCCCATTATAAGTGGCCTAGCTCTCCTGCATCAGTACCCACAATACGGACACAGTAGACCAGACCACCCTAGAGTAAGCAGCCTATTCTCTCCATTGACTTCACATGAGTTTGAATAGAGCAGTGAGCGGCAGACGTCAACACTTCCTATGCAGCGTGGGATAGGATTGCATGATCTGTTGCAGTGGAGTGACACAAGAGGCTAATTCTGTTCTATGGAGCAGAAAGGACAGCCAAGAGTAAATAGATGGTATAGTAGATGGGAGCAGAGACACGCAGTACCTTTACATTTTAGGCACCGTTAAGTCCTGGTTTATACTTGGATTTGACATGGTTTAGTCCTCAGATAAGATTGAGTAATGATGTATTTTCTTGCAACAGTGAACTACTTTTTTTTTTTTTATGAAATAAACGCAAATATTATTGATTGCTAATGCAGAAGTAAAAGTCTAAACTACTCTTAATTACTATTAGTTCTGCCCTAATTCTCCTGACATCTGGCAAAGCAGTGCCAGTACACAAGTCCGAAATGTGCTCAGTGTAAAGCAGATCGGAAAATATGAAAATAGCCTCTATGCACAGAATGTTGCTACGTGATGCACATTTTCTGGGGTATTTTGTTATGGGGAGTTCAAATAAGTAAATATTCAAATAGTATTTGGCAAAAAATAATGCAGATGGCAGATAGCAAGTTTGTTAAAACTGTACGTAAGATGGAAGATTTCTTTGTTTATAAATGTATGTGTCTTGAAGCTAAGGGCAAACCTTGATTTGACGTTAGTAAATGAGCACCAATCTAAAGTATTATTTTCTTGAAAACCAATCAGTTTGACTTTGATTTTGGTTAAAAATTGTATGTGGACAGGACCACACAGGAAGTTAGCTGCGACACAGAGCCTATTCTATAATATAAATCTAAACTGTTGTCTAGGCAAGGCAAGGCAAGGCAAGTTTATTTGTAGAGCACAATTCATACACAAGGCAATTCAAAGTGCTTCACAGTTGCATAAAATTACAAGAAAACAGATCAAATCAATCATTAAAACATCCAACATAAAAATTTATCAATGACAGTAAAAGGCAAGAGTGCAGATAAAATACTTTCAGTTTTCATATGCTCGGGTAAAAAGAGCTGTTTTCAGCCTGGATTTGAACATTGTCAGAGTTGAGGCCTGTTTCACATCCTCATGAAGACTGTTCCAGATTTTAGCTGCATGAAACTGAAACGCAGCCTCACCGTGTTTAGTCCTGACTCTGGGAACCACCAGGAGACCCCTCCCTGAAGTTCTCAGGGCCTGAGATGGTTCATATGGCTCTAACATGTCAGAGATGCACTTTGGTGCTAAACCATGAAACGACTTGTACACAAGCAGAGCTGTTTTAAATTCTATTCTCTGAGTGACAGGAAGCCAGTGCAGAGACCGGAGCACTGGACTAATATGGTCATATTTCCTGGTTCTTGTCAGGACTCGAGCAGCAGCGTTCTGGATGTTCTGCAGCTGTCTAACAGCTCGTTTAGAAAGGCCAGTGAGCAGGCCGTTACAGTAGTCTAACCTGCTGGAGACAAATGCATGGATGAGTGTCTCCAAGTCTGGTTTTGACACTATTCCTCTGATCTTAGCAATGTTTTTCAGATGGTAAAAAGCTGATGATGTCTACCTTAGTTTTAACTAGTGCCACGATGTACCACAGACTAATGACCATGCAAAAGGACATTTTCAAGTGCTCATCTCATTGTGGGACCCTTACTTGTCAATTAAGCCTGGTGTAGTTTGAGTTATATCGGTAGAGGAGCAAACTGGAGCCAAACTAGTATGCACTCCTTACATCATTAATGAATTTTTCCAAGCATTGCTTGTATAGGGAAAAAAAATCCAGACAACCCCAAAAGAATATATTTCTCAATCTGTGCCTAACCCAAACACAGCTCTTTGCCAGATGTGCCAGCTGCTGTAACACGGATTTAGAGGGAAGTCGTGTTGCAACATGTGATCGGAGGCTTAGGGAAAACCACAGGCACCCACTGACTCTGTGGTAGTGATTAAGATTGATCATGTATGCATTCATATTATACGTAATGCTGAGATGGAAGTGACGTATAGTCATCCAGATGTCACACACACATTTCTTTGCATCATAAAGACACAGTAAGCGATTTGTCAGAGAACACCAGATAGTCAGCTATATCCACATACTGTTAGCAGTGGATTGAATATTTATTACGGTGTGAAATTATTGTAGGTTTCTCGATCAGCAAGTAGCTCTCAGATCCAGGTTAGCTTCTGATTTCAATTGAGCGACCTGTCTTTCATAACATTGGAGTCTGTATCTTGGCAAGCTAACGGTGAAGTTGTTTCCTTTTGTAAAAATGGCTCTAGGCTTCAAAAACATTGTTTAGTGACTTCGAGATAAAGGTTTTCCAAAGCTCGGCGTGTTAATGTTATTCTGTAGGTCACTCAACATTGTTATCTGCTTTATAACTTTTATGACTTCTGAACTATTGCCATTTTTTATATTGCAAAATTAAGTACACCTTTTTACTAGTTTTGTCAATTATAAGTTATGCAGCTCCCATTATCTTGAGAATATGTCACTCTTTTGTGCGTCTGTAGCCTATACTTTGCTAAAAGCCTCCTCTGAGTGTCCACTGTGAATCATGGCCTTTGTCTGCGTAGCTGCACATCAATGTTGAAATATATTATGTAACCGTTCTGGGAAAATGAGATTGGGCTATTTCACAAACAATCCAGTATTAGCTGCATAACGCTATAGAAGCTGCGATTGAAATACATCTCCTCATCTGTAATAAAAAAATTAAAAAAAGTTATTAATGTTTTGATGTTCAAGTCAATTCTGTTTCACTTATTCTAGGGGGCTGGGGCTTTTACAAAAGAACATTGAAATATTCACACTGTTCTCTTTGGCGGCCTCGCAATCCCCCCCACGCCCACTCCCCCACGCAGACACGCACGCCATCTCCTCCAGGACACAAGGGCTGCTGTCGTAAACCCTTATGACGGCTGAAAAGAGACATCCCTAAATGTCATGATTGTGAAATTACAGCATGTGCAGATGTGGAAATGACAGAAGCATGTGGCGTTACTATGGCTACAGAGGGCTCCGAAATAGCCACAGTCTAATGTTACGATGGAGGATGTCGGTAAATCAGCTCCGACAGCAGTGAGGTTGAGAGGTTTGTTCCTTTTGTTCCTACAGATTTAAGACTATTGTTAAACCATTTAAGACAACATAGATCAGTATCGAACTAAATATTTCAGACCAAACAACCACGACCAACATGTTAGTGGAAGCTGTCAAGTGGTTGTTTTGCGTTGAGAACGTTCTACCGTTCTTTTTAGAGACTTCTTCTCACTCAATGGCACGGACTGGACAGCTGGCATTTAAATTCAGGACTGTCAAAGCCTCACCTCATTCTTGTTTACATTAACCAGTATATCAAATTACACTTACCATTGTTCTGAGCTGGAGGAACACCTGTAGGGTTATTGAATTGCTTACTTCCATCAATAAAGTCATATGGGTCCTCTGATCTACATCTGAGGACACTATGATAGATTCTGTCTCAATCTGATTAAAGTGTCAAAGTGTAATGTCTTTTTTTTTCTTTTTGCTTTGCACACAAATAAAACGTGTCTATCTTTAAACCAATTTGGGGATAGAGATAATCTGTATCCTTAAAGGACTTACCTCACCGGCCTGGAGACTAATTAGAGACTCGAGTTGCCGCTAGTCATGGAGAGTTTCAGACACTTGAAAAAGTCTCCATGTGGTCTCCGCTTAGTCTCGGAGAGGTTTCCGCATGGATTGATCTCACTAAGACTCCATACGACTCTTTGAGATATCCTTGGTATTTTGACGGGGCTTGGAGATATTGCAGGGACGTCACATAAACGCCTCACAGGTTGATTACAACAAAGAGTGTTCGCAACATTGACACCGCTGCTCGAGACCGCCGAGACCATGAGGAGACTCCGCTGAAATCGAACCTGTTCGTTTTCACAGACACTACCTGGAGACTCTCCTTATTGCCAGGGGACGTATCGGAGACCTCTCCATGACTAGCTCTAGTCTCCAACTTGCCTATAAACTGGTGAGATAGGCCCTTTGTATGTTGCCAGAAAACAAGACTCTTCGCTGCATCAACTACAGCCATATATATGCAACAGGAAGTGGAGTAAACCAATCAGCGAAGGGCGGCGTCTGCCGTTGATGCTGTTATTAGCGGTTCTGTGTTAATGTTTGCACAGGAATCACAAAGCTCACTACTGTAGATGTGTTTTTGGTCATTTACCGCCATTTACCAGGCTACTTTGTATGCGCACAACCAGTCCGAGTTGCGGAGACGTTTCTGCAACTCTGGTGAGATCAGATCCAGATCACAGGAGCAGCAAGGCTTTGTTTATGCACATAGGAGCTAAGTGACCTAACACACCTGGGTGTAGTGTTGCATCACCTCAGAACAATCGAAAAGAACGCCTAATGTTCCATATTGAGTAAAATGGCAAAATCACAATGTAAACCTTCCACTACCACTACCACTACACTATGAGAGCACCTGAGTCGCTGTTCGTTTATAACTCCCCTCAACCTTTTGATCACAACGAAGCACCAGCGTTGTGTATGTGCATAATATTATAATGACTTTTACTGCAAAAATCCTGTGTTCCACTGTGGGCCACAGGTGACACGGAGAAAACACAACTGTATAAATGTTTTGTCTTCGGGTGGGCAGCCTCATAGCCCCACACAGGTCTGTTTTCGTTAGACCAACTCAAAGTTTTGTCCTGGCTTCACCTGGTTACTCGCTCATGTGAGTCAAGTGCCATGTTCACGACTTTCTCAGAAAACGCACCAGAGGTAACTCCATGTGGGTTAAAAATATGAGAGACACCCTCAGTTTTTTTTTTATTATTGAGGTTAACTAACTGATTATCCATAAAGTGACTTTGGTGATTAATGATGAAGGCATTGTTTGGCAGTGCCCAGGCAGAAGACTCCAAAACTAAAATAAAACGTCGATCTACCGATTTCATTAGACGATGGTACTGAGTAATTCCTTTCCCTGTTGTAGCTCCTTGTTGCTAAGCCTGATCCCAGAATACAGCTGTGTGCTAAGTGGCAGTGTTTGATTGAACGACACTCATTACAATTTGCCCAGTGTGAGGTCTGGCTCTGCAGGGCTTCGGTGCATATTTATGGCACCAAATGGAAAGCAGCAAAATGGAAATGTGGCACTTTCAAACTGAAAAAGTAATACATGCACAATAACACTAAGGTCTGTATTCGGAAGCCATCTGCCACAGTGTGACTGCCGCCGGCACACAATGTGAAAGTGTTGGAGGAACTGTGTCTTTTGATATTGTAACACATTTAGTCTGTGTACCAATGCCAAAAGTGTTCAAAATACTACTTTGTAGGGCTATTGAAAATAGATATTTGACTCAAGTCTAAGCAAAAAATAGGCTTACTGTTTGCATGCAATTATAAAAAAAAAAAAAAAAAAGGAGTGTTGCATTAAATGGAAGTTCGTGTATTTTGCAGTGGAGACATTCACTTGTTCTGGCAGCTTGTAAAGTAAAGAGGCCCACAAGAAAAAAACAAACCAAAACAAAACAGTTTTTGCTATTGGGATTTTTTTTTTTTAAACAAAAAAAAACAAGGGGGTGTTACTTGCTGTCCCCCTGATCAGGTGGCTAGGGTTAGGAACTGCATATGTGATGTCAGTTGTGTTTCACTTACACAGATCTTGGACATAGTTTTAGAAACTAAAAGGTCTTGGCTTTCAAATGAGGTATCACACTGGCTTATAGGATGTAAGCTCTCCTGTCAGTTCGCATACTACCTGACCTGAAGTGGACACTGCCCCACAACAATCACCACAGCGGTCAGAACATGCCGTGGCGTGATGAGATGCCATGTTCTGGCCCAATAACAAATAAACAGCGAGTTAGCCACAGGTTTTGCAATAGATACTTGGTTTGATACTTGGTCATTCTGCAGTTTGTCATTGTTGATTGAACGTAACAAGTGCAAAAGAAGTCAACAACTAAAAGAGAATTTGTCTGTATTAAATAACCGGATTCGCTCAACAGGCACTCACAGGCGTCCAGAACCAACAAATCCACAGTCATGTCGTATCATGAAATAACCTGATAAATTGGTATCACGAAACAACGTGATCATTTCATATCTTCAAATAACGTGATACCAGTGAAAAAATAAGACATACACAAGTGAGACCAGGACGCTTCTGTACATAGCTGCTTGGTTTATTCATGCCTTTATTTTTTTATTTTTGTAATTTGCTGCGTATGTTTGCTCCAATAGCGAGCATGTTTTACTTTGAGGAATCACTCCATTGTTTGGAAATTGGGGCCCTTCAGCCAGATTATTGCTCTTGGCCCTCACAAAGATAAAAAAAAATGGCCCTATACTTTACTTCAAACAGATATTTTACACACACACACACACAAAACATTTGGTATAACTGCTTTTCAAAGTACCATTCCTTTTGGTGTTGGCTCTGATTGATAAAAAAAATAAAATAAATCTGAGTGCGGCCTCTCAGATCTGCTGAGGAATCCACAGGAGCCCGATTTCACAGAGTTCATGGCGCAATCACTTATTACTTTAGAAAAGGCACAAGTTGAGTTTGTATTTTTAGCACGCCTTTATCCCTCGCTGACAGGCAATAGCTACCATTAGACGACAGAGTAGACAGAAAGCTTCATTGAATCAAAGGGGGCAGCAGGGCTTTCCCAAAGAGTGCAATACATGTATGCACGTACGTCAATTTGACTCATGATGACTCACCGTTGACTCTTATTTGGCCTCTGTTGCCATGCTGTGATTCTTCCATGAAAAGCTGCTAATATTTCTGGGATTCCTGCCACATTCACAGCGTGCGTGATGCTGATGGCTATTATGGATTATCGTGTGCCCTTAATTTAGTAAAAAACCTGTCTCGTTCTTTCCCCCAGAATCGCGGACAAGTGGCTCGAACTTCATCAGGGCAGCCACCGCTCTGAGTGAGTCCTCGTCCATTCAAAGCGATGGCCTGTTCAATTTGGCCCGGGACTTTTCGGGGCTGGGGTTGGAGCCGATGCCCTATAGCTTCCTCGAACCCATCGCACTCAAGGAGCAGCCCTGGATCCAGGAAGCTCAGAGTCTACTAGAGGTAATGAGGTGGAAATTACTATATTTCATGGTATGTTGTGCTATTACAGTAGTTCTTGGGTTATCGTAATTTGTTCACAGTACATGTTAATAAACACACATGAGACACATATGGGCCAAGTTGCTCCAGAGCCTGTCAGCTTCAACTTTTGAATTTTGCTGCACAAGAAACAATGTGGTTAAAAATATGATGCCCAGCCCAGCACACATGCGTCACAGCCTTTTTTTTATTTTTATTTTTTTAAAGAAACTCTTTGGAGCTAGGCTTTTAAGCAGTGCTAGACTCCAATGGAATCCTGCTTACAAAGTGTTTTTTGGAGTCACCCCTGGCCACCAGGGGGTGGTATTACTCCCCACCATGAGGACCAAAGAGATTTCATCTCCCACTGATCAGGACCCAAAAGTGGGTTGTGGAACCAGTTTGAGTGGGCCCCGAGCCATTCCCTGAGGTCATGTCTTTCGATCTCTATAATAAGTATTAAAAAACGACTGGGTCTGTTTGTTTGTTTGTTTGTTTGTACTTTATTGTCCCCATAGGGAAATTTATCCTCTGCATTTGACCCATCCTTCAATGCCAAATTGAGGCAGTAGCACAACAAGCGCCACCTATAGACCTTCACTGACTTCTTCGGAACTGTATCCCAGGTGTGAGAAAGTTGGTTTGCCCCCTCGTCCCGGTTCACAGTCCGGGGAGCTGTTTCGGGATCTCGACGGCTTCACTGGTCCAACAGTGGCACCTGTTGCTCTATGTGCCGATGTCATTCTCCCAGTCTATGACGTGATTCTCCCTCGCAGTGGTCTGGAGCTGTTCTTGTTGTCTTTGTCGTCTAGTGGATGTGCCCTTTTTACTTCCTATTTGATGTTTCATTCTTCCTGATTTTCAAACGCTGCCTGTTTCAGCAACGTAGGACTGGTTGCAAACGAGTTGTATGGTGTATTAATGGCAAATGTTCTCAATTTATAGAGTATATTTATTTTCCACGTACATCAAGCACTCAAAGCACTTTACATCGAAGCACCACTCACTCATTCACACTGTCTTTCATGCACAGCTGACGTAGTTTGATGTTTGGTTTAACTGGAGAACTTTCTCACACCTGGAATACAGTTTTGATGGAGTCTGGCTGCAGATGGAGTTGTTGTCCCCTTTCCCCGAATAGTAAGACCGTACCGAAATCTGTTTAAACCAGCTGACCAGAGACGTCACAGCAATCGTGAAGCTCCTGAGGCCATAAGAATCTCATCATTACTATCAAAAGACCTACTGATACGTTTAAAGCATGCTCTCTCCATATTAATATATACCAAACAGATCTCCAAAATGACATTACATGGACTCACCCTTTATTAAACCGGCATTGTTATGGCAAAAATCCACACAGAATGTAGTTTGGTGCATGTTTTAGTATCTTGTGCCCTACATAATTTAAACTTTTGTCTCGTACTGTAGTCTCGTTAGTGTTGGTGCATACTCCGAAATAATTACTCTTGTGTAAAATAAAATATAATGGGGCAAAGTTTCTGGTAATTTCAAAACATTGCATCACTTTTATGACTGGACAGAAAGTGAAGTCTCATTAAAATGACTCTGGTCTCTAGAATCTGCGGTGATGTAGAAAGAAAACCTACTGGGCTTCATCTGAAAAAAATAAAAATAAAAAAGCCTGAAAGAAGTCAAATTCGTCTGGGAATGTCTGTAATTTCATGAAGATATCACAGGCTAGTGGTTCTCACACTGTCCGCAATAAGAACCATCTGTGGCCTAACTGGAACTAAACCAAGGAAAAACATATTCAAGTCAAGATTAGAATAAAAACTGACTTAAAGGTGTGTGTGAGAATAAAGAACACCCTTTGTCCACCTAAAGATTACACCACTGGAGTGCCGCAAGGCTCCATCTGGCTTTTTAGCGACCTCGCCTCTGTCTGCACTGTCAAGGTCATCATGTATGCAGATGATACAGTACTGTTTGTTCATGGAAAACATGAAAGTGATGTGGCAACAAAATTAACAGACCAAATGCTAAAAGTATCTGACTGGCTGTGTCAAACTGTCTGACATTAAACACTGACCAAACAGTCGCAATGTACTTTACAAATAGAGGTAAACAAACAAATTATCCAAATATTTTATTTTATTGATGGCAATTTTTTTTTAAAATGAATTCACCTACTTAGGTGTATCCCTGGAGCCAACTTTGACTTTCAAAAAATCATGTAGAAAAAACTTTTACACAAAAAACACTTTACAATTTAACTTGTCCAACTTTAGATACATACCACTGAGGTATCCAATTTGTACCTAAACTCTATGATCCTGTCATGTTTTATGTATTGTATATCAAGTTGGTCACAGGGCTTTAAACTGTTCTGGGGCCTCTTTAATCAATAAATGGTAAATGGTCTCACCTTATATAGCGCTTTTCCACCTTCATTAGACAGTGCTTTACAGCAAGGATCCACTCACCCATTCACACACTAGTGTACGTAGACACTGAAGTGTCTTGCCAAAGGACACAATGACAATGTGCATTTTTGCTATAACCTGGTACAATGGATCTATTTTGGTCAGTGTTAAATTGTGCACTGTCCCTGTTTAAATAAAAAACATATTTTTGCAATAAAAAGTTGCATAATGCACCTTTAAACTAGGACTAAACCATGACTTATCCTGCATCTGTACTCAAACACAAATTAGACCCTGAAGCTGTCTTTATAACACTATTCTAAAATCTTTGGACTGACATACTAATAAATTGTATATAAATACTACAGTTAAAGCACTTGACGGTTATGCTTTTGATCAGGGGTTTCAAAACATTTCAGGTCATGACCCACAAAATTACCATGTGAACAATATGGGCCCCCCATAATTTAGTAACATGTATTTACATTGTTTAAGTGTTATATTAAATGCTTTACAAATATGTTTTCTTTTTTATCTCTTGAAATCACTTGGGACCCCGCGCTCTGTGCTTGACACTCCCACTTCTGATGAGCGTCCTCTCGAGGCGGCTGCACCGGCTGCACCGGCTTCTCTCTCTCTCTCTCTCTTTCTGCACTGTACAACAAAAGAAAACGACACCTGTTTCATAAATGAAAAGGGTTCATGGCTGGTTTCAGAAGACAACACAACATTTACTTCCAGATGAAATTACAGTTGTTAATGTGCAGATGTGTAATGTGATTTGAGATCATGTGCATAACTAGCACCAACTTCTGTAGCCTATGTTCTGTTTGGAAAGCGCTCTCTTTAAGTCCACCCACTCGATGGGCTATATTTTAGAGTGTAGCGCGCTCCGTGCCCACAGCGCACAGAGAAGCGCTCTCAGTGGGATAGATGGAGAGCGGCTCTGGTACTGGCAACACCACTCTGCTCCTCTCCAACTCAATCTGAAGGTGCTATGAGCCAAACTAAGCGTCCTTTTGTACACACAACACGCATCAATCCATGGACTCTCCGAGGCGATCTTAGCCAATGTTTACGCGTGGGATGTTAGTGATGGAGACGGTGAAGATTAGGCGATGTTACGGTTTGTAGGACTCCTCTTTTGATGCCTTTTTGTGTCTTTCTGTCTTTTTCCAAGCCTAACGACATGCAGATCTCTCCAAGTGAAGACAAGATACCGGTAAGAGATTTTTGTTCTTTTTGCATTTAATTGGAGTTTTTACCAAACTAACTAGGCTTTGTGAACAAAATCAGCTAAACCTCC
This sequence comes from Proterorhinus semilunaris, assembly GCA_021464625.1. NCBI lineage: Eukaryota > Metazoa > Chordata > Actinopteri > Gobiiformes > Gobiidae > Proterorhinus > Proterorhinus semilunaris. Next base: position 14,460,477 of record CM038343.1, read on the forward strand.
AAAGAACTCAAACTTCTTCTAATCATAATATCTAGCCATCTTAGCTCTAAACCACTTGGCCAAAGCAAAGTGGGCTCATATGAAACAAAATATCTGCCATAGGGAATCCTCGAGGGAGCTATTCCCCGATGCACAACTTTCTAAGAAGTCCGCCCCTGTTCCTGCAGTAAAAAGAATTAGACTATTAGAGGGTATGATTTTAAGGATATACTATTGCAGGACAAACTAGAAAAAAATGAAATTTAATTCGCTTACTTGGAATAACTGGGGTATTTGAAGGCTTACCTGAAGGCTCTTAGAGTTTACCTTGCCTTTGCATGCAACATTGTTTTAAGGAGTGCGCTTAAAAGCAAACAATCGGCAAGTCTGAAGATGTGGACACTTTAGTCCGAGCAAAATTCATTCAAAAAGACACATCTGGATTGAACTAAATAATGCTCCATAGATAATATCCAATTGGGTCTGCTTAAAATGCCCCCCATCCAAAATTAAAATTAAAAATCTAATAAAAATCAAGTATTTAAATTAATCCAGAAAATAAATAAGAATTCTCTGCTCACATAATAGACCTATTTTCCACAATTATATAGTAGTTGACTGTAAGTTACTGCAACAGGATTGTCCTAAGACCTATAAAACTTATAAAATTAAACTAAAAACACTACCCACATAGCCCCAGTATACATTACATTTAAAATATCTAAAGTGCAGTAAGCTCATGAAAACATTCTGTAGCTAATGTGTCTTTTTAGGGACTTTAGCAACCGTGCCTCCCAACATTTTGGCTGTCAAAGAATCAAAGGTTGTTGGTTCGAGCCCAGTCTGAGCACATTCTGCCCTTATGTCCCTCGGGGAAACCACAGATTGTCCAGTCACGGTACATCTGGTATAGCGTTTACAACAGGAAGGGCATCTTTAAATAAATAAATAGATACAAATCTCTGCCCAATCATAATTTTTGCTGAGGGGTCTCTTACACAAAAACCCAGTGAGAGAGAGAGACAAAAAAGGCTTTTCTACTTTCGTGCACTCCTCTATAGCTTGTATTCCCTTTAGTAAACAATAACCACACAAAGGTTGCTATGGGTGTTCTCCCATAGCAACACTTTCACTAGCCATGTCACGGTGCGGGGGAATGATGACCCAAAACGCAGAGCAGTTCCAAACAAAACTCAAATTTAATGGAACAAGCAGAATCCGAGGAACAGAACAGACAGAGAATGACTACGATGACGAACGACAATGATCCAGCAAAGACAAGGGAAAACACAGGGGTATAAATACACAGGGAAACAGGGCACAGGTGAAACACATCAGGGCGGGGCAGGAAATCAACAGGAGGAAGGGAAAGCAGGACGACACAGACACAGACCAAGACTATCAAAATAAACACAAGACAGAGACACAGACACAGACTAGGACAGGGGAGAAACTAACCAAAACCAGGACAAAACCAACAACCAAAAACCCACATCATAACAAGCCATCTCTGAGTTACTTAAATAAATAAATAGATAAAAATCTCTGCCCAATCATAATTTTTGCTGAGGTGACCCTGACAAAAAAAAAACAGAGAGAGAGAGAGAGAGAAGTAAAAGGCTTTTCTACTTTTGCGCACTCCTCTATAGCTTGTATTCCCTTTAGTAAACAATAACCACACAACGGTTGCTATGGGTGTTCCTCCATAGCAACACTTTCACTAGCCATCTCTGAGTTACTTAAGCCACAAATGTAAGTAATTATCACAGCCCACAGAAGCTACAGGTGGCGTGTCGTAGACACTATCTGTAATTATATGCTCAGTTCAAAAACGCCTGTGGGGACATAATATAACAGAACGGCATAGACTACAACAGGGATAATGGCAAACTTCAGCAGGGTATTTTGAATTTGAGTGCGCTGGTGTTAGGTCTCCTCTGCTCTGCTTTTATCTAAATAAAGCCTGGACGGGTCAGGGGAGAGGTGGCTGCCCACTCTGCCGCTGAAGATTTGTATTTATTTATCTATTCATTTTAGAACCAACCCAATGCCACTGGCGCTGCACACCACAGTTTACAGACAGCAAAAAAATGAATGAGAATGAACATGCTTAGGTGATGAAGATATGCAAATATTTCAAAGACCAGAGAAAATATCTCGGTCAAAATAGACAAAATGCACTGCAGGATTTGGGATTAAACTTGTGAGCCAGTGAACAAAGTTGACTTTTTCGAACTTTTTACCACAATGTTGCTTTGGTTTCCAACCCACTCGCGCATCTTTCAGTAATCTCCTCTCGATCTCTTGCTTAATCCTTTCATCGTGAAGTAAAAACATTTGCCATAGCTTCCCTACAGCCACACAATCAGGAAGTGAAACTACATTTAAAACTATATTAAGTTTCAGTTGTTGTAGATCAATATTGCAGTGATAACTTGATGTGTTTGAAAGTATTGACCAAATACCTACAAAAAGCATAACATCGCTCTTTAACGTCAAATAAACATTTAGTATGATTTCCACAATGTAATACATAACCAAATGAAGGACATTTTTAAAGCATCCAGGCATATGAATATCTAAGTCTATTCAGTCAAAAACAGGTTTACCTGAATTGACGTTTTGCTGCAAGCTTCTTCTTCAAGGCTGGATTAGGGACTCCCTCATGCAAAACTGCCGGCTTTTTATTCAGGCAAATCCAGCTGTTGACAAAATGGTATTCATAAATAAAAATATTTTAAAAACTTTATCAGTTTAGTACTGTTATTTAATCCTGTTCTTCTCATTTGAGTCTACAGTATAATTGTCTCCTCCAGGTGGTGGATTCTGTTGAGAGCCAGGCCTGGAGCAGCGAGGGCCTATATTTTTCAGACGGACTGCGGAAAGTGGACTATGTTTTAGTTTTTCACCCCAGAAGGCACGGCTCCATTCGGGTCTCCTCCTCCGTCACTCATGACCACGTCGCCGCGGTGTCCAACGGGAACTTCTCCTCGTCGACGGGCTCAGATGGGGCAGAGCGGAGGGGCAGGGGGGTGCCCGGGGGCCCCCCTGCCAGTGTAGGTGAGGTGCTGATGGAGCTGGGGTCCGGAGACGGCCATGAAACTGTGGAGCCCATGGACCAGGAGATGAGGCTGATCAGACAGGAGTTCGAGGCCAGTCTTATGGAGGCAGGACTGGAGATCGAGAGGGACAAAGAGGTGAGAAGCTGCTACTATCACGTGATAGAGGTTAAGCAAGTTTCAACCCTGACAAAACTAATGTGTTGGTTTTTGTGTCGCAATTTTTATCATAGAAAGAACTGTTTATGTTTGTTGCAATGTAGCTTATGCATCGCCAACTCCCACCTCCCGTGCCGTGATTGGTCCAGAAAAATTTGGCCTGAGATTTGATCCATTCAACCCAACACAGGATTCATAGCAAGCGTAAATATTTAGCTTTCTTTTGTTCAGCTTGCTCTACGTCCTTCGCGAGCCCCCCTTGTGCAGGAACATGTGGAGGTGGGGTTTGAGCCGCAGGTGAAGGGCGTGAGCCAATTACGCACAGGCAGATCTTGTTCTGTGGTTGGTGGTCGCAGCAGCGAAACGCTCTGTATTTGGATAAAGTTGGATTGATTTAAACTGACGTCGCTCCGGTCATATCGCGCCGCTGTCTGTATTACTACCGGGAAAATCAGGCCCATAGTACCAGAACGGCTATGCCTGATCACGGATATCCATGAGCACTAAAATTAGCACTAGCAAGAAGCTCTTTATGCATCGCATCAGCTGCAAACCTGTATTGTAACCATGTTGATTGCATTATCCCTCATGAATGAATAAAATATATAAATAAATGACCAACACTGGTTCCTGGAATGTTCAGCACCGCCGCCTCAGCCAGAGCTCCTATTTCACACAGCACAAACTAATGAGGCGTGGTAGACAGCGGCCCAACAGGTGCACAAGAGAAAATATTTGGATGTGGTCATCCGGGATCTTTTAGGATCGTTTATTGGCAGTGTTTTCCTTTTATGGATTTCCCATGACTACAATAAACTGTGAGGTGATAATCCTAGATTATAAACCCGTCAGTCCAGGATACAAAGTGTTGACTGCATCCATTGGGGGCAGTGTCGGGTGCAGTCTGATTCAGTTCAAATGTCTCTGTGATGTGATGCTGCTGCATCATGAGCAATGATTTTCTTATTAAACAGCTTTATCTGTTTTATCCAAAGGCATAAGCATTGACAAATCATTATTTTACAGTTTGATGTTGCTTTGCCTTGTGGCTCATGACAACAAATAAACTACCGGTATATTGTTTGGTGATTGTTGACATTCTTTCCAGAAAAATCAGGAATAATTTTGTGACACACATTCCTTGTAACAAAGGTCATAAATAAATTGTTGCTTATGAATCTGTATTTTATTCCATTCATAACACATTATTTTCAACCATATTACAAGTCATGTTTGATATGGCTTTTGTGAGTATTTATGAGTATGTATGAGTATCTGGAATCACATTTCATTGGGCTACAGTGCCTTGCGAAGGTACTAATACACCTTGATTTTTCAAAAAATAGAAAAACAAAAAGTCGGAACCCCCTTTTGCAGCCCCAGTTTTCAGGTCTTTCTATAGATTTTCAATAGGATTTAGGTCAGGACTTTGACTGGGCCATTCTAACACATTAATATGTTTGTTTTTAAACCATTCCATTGTAGATTTAGCTTTGTGTTTAGGGTCATTGTCCTGCTGGAAGGTGAATCTCCGCCCCAGCCTCAATTCTCTTGCTGACTCCAGCAGGTTTTCCTTCAAAATGTCTCTGTATTTGGCTCCATCCATCTTCCGAACTATTCTTACAATCTACCCAGTCCCCGCTGAGGAAAAGCAGCCCCATAGCATGATGCCCCCCCACCATATTTGACACTGGGGATGGTGCACTCAGGACGATGAGCAGTGTTAGGTTTGCTCCACACATAACGTTTTGCATTTGGGTCAAAAAGTTCAATTTTTGTCTCATCTGACCAAAGCACCTTCTTCCACATGGTAGCTGTGTCCTCCATATGACTTCTAGCAAACTTCACACAGGATTTCTTATGGCCTGCTTTCAATAATGGCTTTCTTCTTGCCACTCGTCCATGAAGGCCAGATTTGTGTAGAGTACGACTTATAGTTGTCCCATGTACAGATTCAGCTCAGTGGCAGTACGTCGCAGCTCCTCCAGAGTTATCTTGGGGCACTTGGTTGCATTTCTGACCAGTGCTCTCCTTGTTCGGTCTGTTAGTTTAGGTGGACGGCCGTATCTTCTCCAACTTTATCCCTGACCTCTCTGGTGAGCTCCTTGGTCTTCATGATGTTGTTTAGTGACCAATACACTCTGACCATAGCTCTGAGGCCCTCACAGAACAGCTGGGATTATACTGAGAGTAGATTACACACAGGTGGCCTCTATTTAATGGTTAGGGCAAGGTGTGAACATTCTGCAGTCATTAGGAATGTTATAAAGGCAATTTAATGCACTTAGAAAATGCTGTATGAATACTTATGCACGCCCCACTTTTCACTTTTCTATTTTTTGAAAAATAACAGAATCATGTATCATTTTACTTTCACTTCACAGTTGTCTGTTACTTGTGTGTGAACTTTCAGTAAAAAATTCTAAATAAAATCTTTACGTTTATGGTTGTAAACATGTCAAAATGTGCAAAGGTTCAAGGTGTATTAGTACTTTCGCAAGGCACTGTATTTGCTACTAAAATGTTAATTCCTCTGTCTAATAACACCTGTGTGTCGGTGATTAGGGAACACTGGGCATATAGAATCTACAAAGTCACTGTCCTATTGACAATATACTGTAGACTGTCTTGTCTCCAAACTTGCTCTAATTTGTTGAAGGATCGGGCATCATTTTGAAAATATTTTGCCTGGTGGGTCCTCTCCATCCTGCCGTCCAAGACGTGTACGTGTTGATGGATGTGCGAATGAATGGTTGTCTGCCTGTGTCTCTCTATCAGCGCAAGGAATAATTATTCAGCGCGTGTTGTATGGAGATAATATCGTGTCAAAAACGTTTGTCTGTGTGTAACCAGATTTGTGCGTCAGTAACCAGATTTGTGCGTCAGTAACCAGATGTGTGCGTGCGTAACCAGATGTGTGCGTGCGTAACCAGATGCGTGCGTGTGTAAACAGATGTGTGCGTGCGTAATTTTTTTTTGCGTGCGTAACATTATATTTGCATGTGCAATAAAAGAATCCGTGTGTAAATTTCCATGTTGTAAAAAAAAATCAACGGAAAATCTCTAAGTCCTACGCACAAGGCTCTGTTTTACACACGACACTTTTGACACAGTCCTGCCTTGTTGAAGTTGCAAGCGTAACCTAGGCTGTGTGCGTGTGTAATCAGATGTGTGCGTGTGTAATAAGATGTGTGCGTGTGTAATAAGATGTGTGCGTGTGTATTCAGATGTGTGCGTGCGTATTTTTTTTTTGCAAGTGTAAATGAACAATGTGTCTGTAAAATGTTCAAGTTGTAAAAAAATAAAAAAATAAATAAAAAATCTAAGTCCCACGCACAAGTTTCTCTTTTACGCACAAGCCTCTGTTTTTTACGCACAAGCCTCTGTTTTTTACGCACGAGTCTCTGTTTTACGCACGAGTCTCTGTTTTACGCACGAGTCTCTGTTTTACGCACAAATCTTTTTGACACAGTCCTGCCATGTCAGAGATTTGTGCGTAACTTTTTGCCACCCAAAGTTTTGACTGCCAGGCTGGTTGATTTCATTAAAACCATAAATCGCCAGTAGATGGTGCTGTTTTGCTGTGTTTGGGTGTCCTGTTCTGAAGTTCTGAATCTGGACTCGCAGAGGACGACAAATATGCTCATAGAAATGCTAATGATCTCCACCCTGAAGTTTGGACCGCCAGTAAAATGGATGGTTTTGCAGCCAATAGGAACAAGCCATTGCCAAACCCTTCTCTGCTAAGGCAAGAGCAGCACCATCGATCTCTGGGCTGAAACCAGGAGGATACTTCTGCTTCAGGTAAGTTGTTTTCTTCTGACAAATAAAAGGTGGTGTGCTCTTCCTCTAACTATGAACTAGACGTTTATTTGGCAATGGGGAAGGTGTCAGTGTGGTAGGATAGGAATGCTAGTTAGCAATTAGCATTAGCTCCGATCTGTAAAAAAAAAAAAAAGGGTTGTTTGCAATAGCTTAAGGCTAGCTAACCTTTCTCACTTGCATTTTTCACAAAACATTGCATGAGAAAATGCTTCTGCCTAATGTTAACAGACAGCTAATGTGTTTTTAGGGTCATACACACACATACGGTCTTCTATGTCAAAGGAGCAACAGTGTAATGGTTTTTCAAAAGTGTAATAAACACTACCCTGTCATTGACTGGCCAAAAATATTGCACATTCACAATAAAATATTGAAAATATTAAAGCTGAATTATAAAAGGAAAAGAAACAATTAACAGTACTTGGCAAAGAATGACCACAATATAACTGATTTAATTATGTTCCATATTTTCAGTTTAATGACTGCTATAGCAAAATCTGCCATGGTAATCAACAAGCCCCAGCATGGATGATCCTGTAGGTGACTGCTGCATCCAGGAGCTCATCTTCAGATATCAAGGATCTTCGTCAGGAGCAGCTGAAAGATTGACCTGTTCCAATCTCGTACTGTACAATGCATATTGTATATTATTTGTTTTTGCTACAGTGACGCCAACAAACCACGAGCATCGAGAACCTCTTTACCTGCTTTACGGCAGTCTTCCACCTGGATAGGAGTCGGCCCTCAGGAATGTAAGTAGACACTGGTTGTCCAAGTCTGCTGCAGCAGTTGAGAGTTGGTGTCTGTAATAAATGTCAACTACTAGCAGGCCCGTCTGATAAAATGTAGGTGTATGTCGATTTTAGAGGCCACACGCTATGAGCTGGAAATGTTACAGTTCAACAAATAACATGTGAGAAAACATGTCACTCAACATTTGACACACACCAAGGTGAACGGTATTCAGTTCAACCGTATAACTTTTGCTGCATACATTGCATTGATACAATAGTATTTTGTGCTGTGTTTTAAGGGCATATTATACACGGACAAAAAGTACACAAGTGAGCTAGTCAGGGAAGGATGATGATGATGATGAAACAAAGTCAGAGTCACAATCAAGCTTGTGAGGTGAGGTTGGACTAAATTACATTCTTCCTCAAAGTGATATGATTTACTCTTAACACTTTTTTTTTTAATCCAGGATGAGAAATTTCAAACTGAGGATCCAAAAGGCCAAACAGATGATGAGGATGGCTCAGCAGCAACTGTATGAGATCTTCAGCAACTTCCACCTCTGGACTCTTGAGGGCATGTTCAGCAGTTGTTACTGCCTCCAGTATGTAGCAGTGCATCTGCGCTGAATGGTGAAGGTGGCCTTGAGGGTCATGTGGACTCCACTGCCTCTCACAGAAGAGCTGCCTCTAACCTCGTAGATTTAAGGACAGCTGACTGAAGTCTTTTTGGAATACTTAATAGCCACTGTGACCACTTTTCCATGTGACCATAACATTATAAAGCAATGTCTCTCAAACTTTGGTGGTCAGGCTTCCCTGCAGTTATAGTTTTGGTTTAATTTAGAAACCATTTTATAATCTTTATGGGTCCTCTTTTTACGTTAACCCCTGTTTCATCCTTTTTATAAACCTATTTTGTATGAAAAACAGCCTTTCTTAGCCCGAAATTTCTTAACATTCACACAAAGTATCAAGTTTGTCCTTGCTTGAAAGGGTGACCTTTCTACATGAGGGTTTTCACTCCAATCTCTATTTCTTTCCACTTTTTTTTTATTGAAGACTTTGCGCGGATGCAGGTGATAAACCTTAAACACAAGAAAATAAAATGTAAATGTTAAGCAAAAATGTAGAGAGATAAAGCATTTATCAGACGGGCCTGCTAGTAGTTGACATTTATTACAGACACCAGCTCTCAACTGCTGCAGCAGACTTGGACAACCACTGTCTACTTACATTCCTGAGGGCCGACTCCTATCCAGGTGGAAGACTGCCGTAAAGCAGGTAAAGAGGTTCTCGATGCTCGTGGTTTGTTGGCGTCACTGTAGCAAAAACAAATAATATACAATATGCATTGTACAGTACGAGATTGTACATTATGTTCACTTACTTGAGCAACAGGTCAATCTTTCAGCTGCTCCTGATGAAGATCCTTGATATCTGAAGATGAGCTCCTGGATGCAGCAGTCACCTACAGGATCATCCATGCTGGGGCTTGTTGATTACCATGGCAGATTTTGCTATAGCAGTCATTAAACTGAAAATATGGAACATAATTAAATCAGTTATATTGTGGTCATTCTTTGCCAAGTACTGTTATTTATTTCTTTTCCTTTTATAATTCAGCTTTAATATTTTCAATATTTTATTGTGAATGTGCAATATTTTTGGCCAGTCAATGACAGGGTAGTGTTTATTACACTTTTGAAAAACCATTACACTGTTGCTCCTTTGACATAGAAGACCGTATGTGTGTGTATGACCCTAAAAACACATTAGCTGTCTGTTAACATTAGGCAGAAGCATTTTCTCATGCAATGTTTTGTGAAAAATGCAAGTGAGAAAGGTTAGCTAGCCTTAAGCTATTGCAAACAACCCTTTTTTTTTTTTTACAGATCGGAGCTAATGCTAATTGCTAACTAGCATTCCTATCCTACCACACTGACACCTTCCCCATTGCCAAATAAACGTCTAGTTCATAGTTAGAGGAAGAGCACACCACCTTTTATTTGTCAGAAGAAAACAACTTACCTGAAGCAGAAGTATCCTCCTGGTTTCAGCCCAGAGATCGATGGTGCTGCTCTTGCCTTAGCAGAGAAGGGTTTGGCAATGGCTTGTTCCTATTGGCTGCAAAACCATCCATTTTACTGGCGGTCCAAACTTCAGGGTGGAGATCATTAGCATTTCTATGAGCATATTTGTCGTCCTCTGCGAGTCCAGATTCAGAACTTCAGAACAGGACACCCAAACACAGCAAAACAGCACCATCTACTGGCGATTTATGGTTTTAATGAAATCAACCAGCCTGGCAGTCAAAACTTTGGGTACAAAAAGTTACGCACAAATCTCTGACATGGCAGGACTGTGTCAAAAAGATTTGTGCGTAAAACAGAGACTCGTGCGTAAAACAGAGACTCGTGCGTAAAACAGAGAGGCTTGTGCGTAAAAAACAGAGGCTTGTGCGTAAAAGAGAAACTTGTGCGTGGGACTTAGATTTTTTATTTATTTATTTATTTTTTTACAACTTGAACATTTTACAGACACATTGTTCATTTACACTTGCAAAAAAAAAATACGCACGCACACATCTGAATACACACGCACACATCTTATTACACACGCACACATCTTATTACACACGCACACATCTGATTACACACGCACACAGCCTAGGTTACGCTTGCAACTTCAACAAGGCAGGACTGTGTCAAAAGTGTCGTGTGTAAAACAGAGCCTTGTGCGTAGGACTTAGAGATTTTCCGTTGATTTTTTTTTACAACATGGAAATTTACACACGGATTCTTTTATTGCACATGCAAATATAATGTTACGCACGCAAAAAAAAATTACGCACGCACACATCTGTTTACACACGCACGCATCTGTTTACACACGCACACATCTGGTTACGCACGCACACATCTGGTTACTGACGCACAAATCTGGTTACGCACGCACAAATCTGGTTACACACAGACAAACGTTTTTGACACGATATTATCTCCATAGTGTTGTTTTGACTAGAGCGCTCTTAGTCATGTAAACCTGAAAAGTTGTTGTTAGCTTTGAAAAGACATCATGGTTTAATTCCTTCGCTAGATTAACACTCTAACAGTCAATCAATGCAGCAGGCGATTCATGGAATTACCCTATAGCCCAGTGTTAGCCCTTAGCCGCTCTGACCCACTGTATTGATCTACTAATTCACATAAAAGTGGCCATTTTTGTTTGACTTTTATTGATGGCTTTAAAACAATTATGTAGTTATGCGCACAGCTGTTTACCGAAAGCCCTCCAATCATGCTTTTCAGTTTTATTCTGAGTAACCCAGGGTATATCAATATTTTGGAGCATTTCCACGTGGTGTCAGCCTATTGTGACCATCTTCGTCCCTCGCCAAAAACTAGCCAAGATGATACTAAACGAGAACAGGATGCTGGTCTCTGACTGAAGACATCCCTACGTGCACCTGTGAACACAAGTGGGCAGTGTATTGTGTTCGCCTGAATACAAATTGGTTTGAACGCAAAGGTACTGAGAGAATGCTTTGACATTTAAGCTAGATGAGACTTCATGAAGAGCAACGTGAGATAAATGTTTCAGGACATTCTGAATCCCTGTTTGAATAAAGGGGAGAATATTCATTGGGGCTTTGACACAGATGGTGGCGAAGAGAATGGGAGAATGAAGTTGAGGCTGAAGTGCTTTTGCTGCTGCGGTAGAGATTTGGCAAACCAGTATTAAGAGAAAGAACAAGTCCAAAGTAGCAGGTTGTGATAGAAGGGTTTTCATAATGTTACGTATGCCTCTATTACATACAGTTTCTGCATTACATAACACAGTGCCGGTCAGCGAGAGGACCCTCTTTAGCGGTGACCATGTGCGTTGGTCGGCAGCCAGCTGGCACACACTGGCGGCAGTATTAATCAGATTGTTGACAGTGTGGCAATGAAGCCTAAGCCTGGATCAGATTAGCCGTCCTACTGATAGCTCCTTATAGCAAAGCAACGATTCAATGGGACTGGGCCGAATCATTTCAGGGGGGCATTAGTGATCACTCTGGATTGTAATAGCGCAAGATTTTTCAAATTAAAACATATCCATGTGAGCAAAAATTAAGTTTCCAGTGCAGAATTGTTCGTAGAGTCAGATACAAAAACACATAATGCTCTGGTTCACAGCTGTCGGTAAAATGTGGGTGTGTTCTCTCTGCTTTGAAACCCAACACACTTGTGTAAGAGTCTCAGAGCAGATTTCAGAACTCAATGAGACACAATTTGCATACCTTTGAGCTGCAAAAAACAAACTGATGTTCAAAGCTCACTCAACTTCATATATTACATTGCATTTACAATTGATGACACCGAAAAGAGCTTGGCACAGTTACTGAAAGGTTGATTGCTGCCGTCTCATTGACTAAGGACAGTGATACTTGAAGATGCAGCAGTGTTTGGAGAGCAAAATGTAACAAAAAAATATATACCTTCCTCAAATGTAATACAAATATTCCTACAGTGGCACTGACGTCTTACTTTTTCATGAAAAGGTTTATTATTTGAGACATAAAAGTTCTATGAAAGTTTCTGAAACACATTGGGGTTTATGAGGTCCATTAAGACACGCCATAAACAATAAAGGCATTTTAACATAACAAGAGGGTAATTGTTACTAGTGTTACACATCATCAGTACATGGTTAGATTACATTTTAGTTTTTTGTGTCAATAATCCCTCTGAAGCCTTGTCCACTTCAACATTCGGAGAGTGCTCTCCGCTGCTCACAGCTGTGTTCGGCGGGTTTCATTTAACACCGCTTGCTTGGTGTAAAAAAGGCAAAGCTGAACTTACAGTGCCTCTCGAAAGTATTCATACAGCATTATCGGAGTCCATTAAATTGTCTTTATAACATTCCTAATGACTGCAGAAAGTTCACACCTTGCCCTAACCATTAAATAGAGGCCACCTGTGTGTAATCTACTCTCAGTATAATTACAGCTGTTCTGTGAGGGCCTCAGAGCTATGGTCAGAGTGTATTGGTCACCAAGCAACATTATGAAGGACAAGGAGCTCACCAGAGAGGTCAGGGATAAAGCTGTGGAGAGGTTTAAAGCAGCGTTGAGTTATCCAAAGATTTCACAAGATTTGAACATCTCACGGAGCACTGTTCAATCCATCATTAGGAAATGGAAAGAGTATAGCACCACTGCGAACTTACCAAGACACGGCCGTCCACCTAAACTAACACAAAGTATTAAGTCATGCTGTATGAATATTTGTGCCTGCCGGACATTTCGGTTTTCAATTTTTTTTCTAAATAACAGAATCATGTATCATTTTGGTTTCACTTCACAGTTGTCTGTTACTTGTGTGTGAACTTTCAGTAAAAAATAAAATCAAAATAAAATCTTTACGTTTAGGGTTGTAAACATGACAAAATGTTCAAGGTGTATTAGTACTTTCTCAAGGCACTGTAAATGTCAGGCCTGTTGGCTGTCTGAGGATTATTGAGCTGACCTTCGATATCGCAGGAACATCCTCTTAAAACACACTTTTAATTAAATCACAGTAAGCAGAGTGAGCTGTGACCTACCGTCTGCACCACTGGAGGGAAATGCCCATCACTCAGAGGAAAATTAAAACAAACTTTTTTTTATTTTATTTTATTCTTCCATAAATCGGAACTATGATCCTATGTGCAATCATTCTACACCAGTGGTTCTCAACCTGGGGGGGACAGAGCTTTGCCTGGTCAGAGGGTCAGGTCCTAAATGATATTATTTGAGCAAAATAAATGGTCTAAAATCATCAAATATGACTGAGTAAGGACTACAGGTGCATTAAACACTCCAATTTCAGTTTATATGTTTGATATAAATACTTATTAGCAACTATATTCATGTTTTGATACATTTGTGGTAGCCACAGCTTTGGACTGGTGGGGCGTGGCCCGACTACAGCACGAGCAGGGGTGGGCTTCAAGCTAAAAAGGTTGGGAACCACTGTTCTACACTAGAAGCAATGGCTCAGTCACTGTAAAGGTGTTATCTGTAATCTAAAGATTGTTTAATCTTTGCATTGTGTGACTATGATTAGCAGTGGATCTCTCATACTTGTGGTTCTCCCCAAGGTTTCTCTTTTCTCCCACTTGGTTTTTCCGTTTTTCCTTGTCGTAGGAGGGTGCAAGGACAGGTGATGCCCGGGGCACGTTCCTATCTGCTGCATACTGCTTATTTAGACATTACATCTGTTTGGACATTATATTTGCCTGGACACTACATTTTTGTGGACAGTACATTGGTTATTGTTTCACAACAATGGTGAAACAATAACCAACTGTTGCCTGTTGCCAACCTCATGTTGTGATATTGAATCTCTACCTTATTAAACATACAGGGCCTTGCGAAAGTATTCGGCCCCCTTGAACTTTTTGACCTTTTGCCACATTTCAGGCTTCAAACATAAAGATATAAAACTGTAATTTTTTGTGAAGAACCAACAAGTGGGACACAATCATGAAGTGAAACGAAATTTATTGGATATTTC